>JALAZF010000061.1:0-2400000 GCA_022829125.1 Lathyrus tuberosus | reverse complement strand
AAAGTTTGTTGACGTCGACGTTAATGAGTCGTGTGGTGCAACAATCGAGCTGCTCTTGCTACTTTCACAGATGATGGTGTTCTTCGCGGCTAGACTCAACAGTTGAACAATCAGCTTTGCAGTGGAAAAACTGGAACTGTTTGAAACATGGGGTGCGGCTTTGAATGCGTTTTGATTGCAGGAAGTGGGCGATGCTGTGGAGTGATGTCGAAGTGAAGGTTGGATGAAGGATGAAAAATAACAGGTTTTGTTTTCATGGAGTTGTTTATGGTTAGAGAAAAAACGAAGGTGTGTATGGGTATGGGTGATGAAGAAAGTGATTATTTGGAGATTTTTGAAGGTCTTTTGGTTCGTGAGATTTTTGGAAAGGAAGACAGATGCCTCTGTTATGAAGGAATCCTTGTGGAATGGTTTGTTTTTGTAGAGAACTTTTGCTACTTTTCTTGCTGCACTCTCCCCCTATTTCTCTTGCTTCTTTTTCTTTTAATCTCACAAACTTGGCCATTAAGTTTTTTTTGGCACAAATGTCTTGTTGTGTGCAGGCTGTAGGGTGGCGCCAGATTTTAAGGGCGTGGTAGCAGGATGAGCAGAGGATATATACAAAACCAAGAGAGTTCTGCTACCATCAAGTCTTTACACTATGGTTCCTGTTTTTGGCTTTTGTGTCACAATTCTTCAAGTACGAGTAGCTGTACTTTAGGATCTCTCTCCTTGATCTGCTATATTTTTCAGGTCTGTACTTTTGCTTTTTTTCTTTTCACTCTGGCCTTTTATGTTCACACTCTCCCTATTTTGCTGAATCAGGCCTTGTTATTGTCTCTAAATTTGTGGCAGTGGGCCGTCTTTTTGAAAGAAGCTTTGGTATGTGGAATTGCACAGGCTCGTACGGTTGCTACCGAAGGTTGTCCTTGCGTGTGGCTTGCATTTGGCGTGGAAATGTTGACTGAAAGTGTGGTTTAATGTGTTTTGGTGTAAGAAGGTTTTGCGGACATTTTGTTGGGACTTTGGTTTAGTCACAACAGAACTTGGTGGCTTCTCTTTTTTTTTGTTTGACAATAATAATGAAAATTGAAATAATAATAATAATAATAACAAGTCCTAAAATTAATCAAGATAAAATAGAATAAAAATGATAATAATAAATTACTTAATAATAAATGATAACACTAAAAAGATAATAAAATAAAATTGATAATACTAAATATTGATGAAAGTGGTGACAATTAATAAAAAAATAATAATAATAATAAAAATGACAACAAAAATAAATGATAAAATGTTGAAAATAAGTAAATAAAAATGATAATAATAAAAAGAATAAAAATAGAAATAAATAACTAAAAAAAATAAAATAAATCAATAAAAAAGAAATAAACTTTAAATAAAATTAGTGATTTAAAAGTAATAAAAAAAATTATAAATTAAAAGAAAAATTCTAAAACTTATAAAACAATTAACAAAAATGTAAAGGGAAAGATGACGAAAAACGCATGATTGTGATTGATGAACTACAAGATTGCAAATGCATAGACAGACGACCTAAAATGATATGACAATGATCAGAGGATTTGAGGGTAAATTTTGGAGTGCAACAGGTGGTCCCAAATACAGGTGATGTTATTGACAATTTTACTTGGATTCTGCAGTCTGCTTCTATTTCCTCTTCGTCTACTTCTTTCTCTGTGGCATCCTTCAATGATGTTCTTATTCGAGATAGATTCTGTTTAGAGGGGGAAGGAAACCTTCTGGCTGGATTGCAGAAGATTTGGATGTTGAAAATTCCTTCAAAGGTCCAAGTATTCATTTGGAGGGTGCTGCGAGGTCGGATTGCAACCAAAGATTTACTAGCGAAATGGGGCATTTTTGTCGGGGATGGGAGCTTGTCTTGCCCTTTATGCTTGTGCTCTGATGAGAATATAGCCCAAGTGTTTTTGCAATGTGATTTTGCAGGTCTAGTCTAGGCAGGAATGGAGAAATGGTGTGGTTATATGGTGCTCAAAGGAGGTTCTTGTGTCGACTCTTTTGCGGAATATGGTAGCTCCTCTAAAGTGGCTGCAGTGCGTCTAATGTGTAGTTCTTTGTGGGCTTTAACGGTATGGTTTCTGTGGGGTAACAGAAACTCAATTTCGTTTTCTGCTAATCTAAAGTCGGTCAACGATGCTGTAAATACCATTAATTATTTTTCTTGAAAGTGGTTTGTTGTTGGATGTAGTAAAAAGCTAGGGTCCTTTTATGACTGGTATACTTCCCCTATTGAGAGTTTCAATAGGTTGTAATATGCTTTGTTTTTCTATGGGTTGTGCACCTTTTGTGCAGGATTAATGAATCATCGCTTATGGAAATAAAAAGATTCTAAACTTAAAATTTTCTAACAATTGATATCAGAGTGTTGGTTATTGACGTTATAATTTTCAGATGATTAACGAAAATGATAATATTTTGAATTATAGAAAATTTATTATATTTATAATTCTGGAATGATCATGGATATAGAAATGATTGATAATAGTGTTTTAATGTGCTATTATACCATAACATAGTCTCTTTTTTTATGTATTGAGTACTGTTACTTACTATATTACGAATTTCGTTCAGTATTGATCATTGAATTTCACTTAGTTTCATTTTATGTTCAAACACATTCATATATATAGATATATATTGAAATTGTGAAATTGATGTACGTTACAACATAGTTATGACGCACAATGAATATTATATATATTTTACTCATGAACCTGTATATAGATTGACACATAGTGAATTTAAAGTGCATGAACAACACAATGCAAATTGGCAAATGGAATGGGTGGAGATACAAGGGAATGGATTTTGTAACAACAAAATCTTTCTTGACATTAGACAAAACAGAAACGTACAGTAAAATGTGTGTATATATAAATAAATAATTAATATAAAAAAATATATGACATTAGTTGATTAGTTTAAGGTACACTATCCAACCTTTTGTGATGGGCAGAGAAATAGTCCTCTTAAACTTATACTTGCATATATGCATAGAACTTTAAATAAATGAAATTGAATATAAGTATATCCTTATTTGCTATGTCATTGTTTTGAAAATAAACTAGCATGAATAGAAGCATGTATTTTAAGTACATGATCAACATGTACACTGTATCATGTATGTATCTATTTAACTGAAGTTATACTAATATAATTGTGTTGAATTATGCACTTTAATTAATATGTATATGCAAAGTACGGAAATATTCACTACTACAAAACGCGCGAATAACAACGTCAAATTTATAACGGATTCATATAAACCGTTGTAATAGATTAAAATTTCCACGCCTAGTAAGTAGTCGTATGTATAAACAGAAATATAATGACGGTTGTTTTAAATGACCGTAGTAATAAATATTGTGTAGCAAGCTTCGATTCCCAGCAGTTACACTTTTTCCATTTTTTAGAGTACATTAAACGTTTTTCACTTTAGTCCATTATTTATAAAATAAATTATAAATGATTTTACAACAGTTTATTAAACCAACCGTTGTTATAGGACTTAACTCCATTATTTTAAAAATAAATTGTAAAAGAGTTTACAACGGTGAAGTAAAACAACCATTGTAAGAGGACTTCAATTCCACTACGGTTGTGTTTTCCAACCGTAATTAAAGGGTTCACTGATAAATTAAAACAAAACTTATTATGTATTATTTCTTTCAAAAGACGCTCTAGGCAAACAAGCGAGCCAGAGCCGACAGCGGCGGCGTAATCTTTACCCTCTTTGTACCTATTCATTTATAGCTTAAATCTTCACCCTCTTTGTTCATTTGATTCTCCAGCTTCGAAGTACGATATTCTTCAACATCTTCATTCCTTTTTTATTTTCTTATGTTGTATATGCTCATGTCAGTATGTTTATGCTCAAGTCAGTATTAGAGTAAATGTTTTATATGCTTTAGGTTTAGATTTGCGTATGTAATAAAGTTTTTGATTTCCAAAAATTAGATGAATTAGAAGATGAGGCTGCCATAATCTTGTGTCAATTGGAGATGTATTTTTCTCCATCATTTATTTACATTGTGGTCCAATTTATTTAAGGTGAATGTATCTAATAGAGCGATATATGAAAATCTTTAAAGGATATACGAAGAATCATCACCGACCGGAAGCTTCGATTGTTGAAAGATACATCACAGAAGAAGCTGTTGAGTTTTGTACAAACTATTTCTTGGACGTATATTCTATAGGAATTCCAAAGTGTCGTCAGGCTAACACAGATGAAAGAGGTATTCAAGGGGTAAATGTTAAGTCAATGGCTCGGGATGTAGTTATTCAAGCATATTTCTATATATTGAATAATATAAATGAAGTTCAATATTTCATAGATACTCACAAAGGACTTTTCAGGAAAAAATATCCCCCAATGAGTGATAAGTTGTTGTTGATAGAGCATAACAAGAGATTCATAGATTGGTTTAATAAAAGTGTATCTAATGATCGTAGTGCATCAGAGATACTTAAATGGTTGTCGTACGAGTCAAAATTTTGTGTCATTACTTGGACTGCATAAAACATTGGTCATTATACCTTTTATACAAAATCAAAAGATGATTGTAGTAAAATGCAAAATAGTGGGGTTATGGTTGAAGCCGAATCGATGTATTTATCTAGTTCGAAAGATAAGAATCATGTATAGGCAACTACCGCGTTTTATGGTGTCATTGATGAGATTTAGGAGATTGATTATGTTATTTTCAAAGTGGCTTTATTTAAATGCAAAGGGGTTCTCAATAATAGTAATGGTGTACACATTGACGACTTAGGATTCACACAGGTTGACCTTGGCAAGACATCTTTTATGACCGAACCATTCATCATGGCTTCTCAAGCAAAACAAATTTTATATGTTACCGACCCATCAGACATATTGGGGAAATAGTCAATCGTTCTCAAAGGAAAACCCATTCCTCTTAGCGATGGAAGTCTTGATATTCCGTCCACACCTTCTTACACAACACAAGTCCCTAGCTCATATGATAAAGTTGATGGAGATGCCGTGCACGCTATTCGAATCGATCATGAAGAAGGTATATGGGAAAATTAACTTTTATGTAATTAATTCTTTATTCATAATATATTAGTTGTATGTTATAGTTTTTAAATATTTTTACTAACAAGTATAATTATTTGAAATCATAAGTCTTTAGAGTCAAGACACCAAGATACAAGAAACCAAAACACGAGGTTACAATTATGTGATGTTATGTAATGTGTAAAATGTAGGTTGTTTGTTATGATAAATTTTTAGGTATTTATTACACTTGAATATGATACAATTATATGATATTATGAATATGATACAATTAAAATTATTATGATTACTTTATCACAAATATTAGTTGTATTTTCTGTTGTGATATAGTGAACAATAATACAGGTTAAAAAAATGAGATTAATTATAAAATCAGTAATCTTTTTCTTAATTCTGCAGAATATGTAACAACGGTTATATATCATAATTGTAATAATATCTTGTGCTTTAACAACGGTTATATTACACAACCGTTATAATATCTCGCGCGTTGTCCAGAAAAAAATAAATATCAAAACAGCGTAGTTGAGAATCGAACCTAGGACAATTACTTTATCACAACGGTTGTTTGTATAAACCGTTGTGATAGGTAGCTCTCTTTCCAGTTTAATACAACGGTTACTAGTCTGTGATTGTAAGTATCATATATACAATGACACTCTACATAACAACGTATGTGCACGCGTGATTACATACCTTTCCTAACCGTTGTTAAATGGGTTTTTCGTAGTAGTGATTATGTCATTTCAACGGTAAAATATATTTTGACATTGATTTGAAAAAATATATGTTTTTGAAATTAAATTTTCAAATACTATAATTTAAAAGAAAAAGTTGTTATGCATATATATATTACTATCTATAAAGGGGATACAATATTTTGGGCTGTCCTATTTTTTTCCAAAAATAACCTTTATTCTTTTTCTTAAAAAAAATACAATTAAAAAAATTATGTGGTTATTAACTTGCATTGGTAACCAATTAGGAGTTGAGAATTAATAACTTCCCCTTTTCAAAAATTACAACATTTTCTATGGCTTCTCTATAGCTTCCTCTTCCATTTAACCAATTTCTAAAAATTAGAAGAACTATTGCCTCTCTTTTCTAATTTCTATTCAATATCTTTTCTTATAACTTCTGTTTCATTTCTAAACATTAGTTTCTCTCACTCGACACACAATTAAAAAGCTAGAAAAGAAAGATTGTGACGGTCTCGCGACATTAATGCATCAAGCCACCGCAATGTGGAGGTTTTATATTGTATGTCTTTTTCTTTCTTCCATTTTGTTCTGTCGATAGAAAAATGGTCATTTACTGTATTTTTAGAGTTATAAATACAGAGTTATGTGAAAATTGACACCGTAGAAAACTTTAGAGAGAGAAACTCTCACACCTCTCTAGGTTTTTCTTCATCTTCTACTGTTTCATTGTCCCCCATTGCCGCCGGCGCCGGAAACAGTCGGCTTTGAGGAGTGTTTTTCCAATTTTTTAGAGAGAGAAGCTCCTCCTTCTCTCTAACATTGTCCACTGGTCTTCAGCATATCAGGTCTCCGTCTCCTTCCTCGCCGGATTCTTCGCCAATCAAGACAACATGTATCAGGTACATTAGATCTTGCTCTACGTATTTTCCCCTTTTGGTATATCAAATCAACCTAGCGCTTCAGGTGCATTGTCTTGAGTAGATACTGGGGTTTCTTCTCTCCTATCTTCGGCTTAAATTCCTGGCTTTAAGGCTCAGGGGCCTTGGTAGGGAGCTTTACTCTCTGGGTTTTACTAAGGCGGTGTGCTCTCTGAGTGCTGTGCGTCGATTTGGTGTTGTGCTCTGGGGAGGAGAAATAGAGTCACTGTCTACTTTTGATCTTGGTCTTCTACTGGGTTTTTTTCATGGCTCGTCAAGGTCATAGGACTGAAGAGTGGGTTGAAGTCAGAAGTAGATCTCGTGTCCATAGACAAAAAGCTAGAAGGTCTGTATGGAAAGCTGTTGGGGGTAAAAGTACTGAGGTCGACCTGAAGGAAGCATCGTCGTTTTTTTCACTGAATTTCCTGAAGCTTTTGAGGCCAAACAAATGTTTGATATATTCAAAGATTTCGGGTCCATGATTGATGTGTACATCCCAGCCAGATTAGACAAGAGAGGTCGTAGATTTGGTTTTGTCAGATTTAAGAAGATTGAGGATGAACATCTCTTTGCCATTAAATTAGACAATATTGTCCTTAATGGCAAAAAGATGTTTGCTAACATCCCTAGATTTAATAGAGAGATGCAAGATGATAAATTTGGGGAGTTGGGCAAGAAGGACCCTAGGAGGTTTCCTAAGAATAATCATTATGCTGCGAAAACTCAAGTGCATGAAAGGGTTGGTGGCAGTCTTACTTATGCCTAGGTTGCTATAAGAGACAGGTTTGGGGAGGGTCAGTTCATTGCTAATCACAAGCAGGTCCTCATGAGTGATAAGCCTAAGTTCTCACATTTGATGTTTAACGTTGATAATGAACATATCGAACGTTTCGAACAAGCTTTCGTAGGGGTTTTATCCAATCCTGGAACTTCATTTGAGGTTCAAGAAGCGTTATACTCTGAGGGTTATTTCAAGATCAAAGCCACACCATTGGGGGCCAACCTCTGTCTTCTGGAAGAGGAAGTCTCAGGTGATATTTAAAAGCTGATTGAGGACGATGCTGCTTGGGTTTCGCGTTGGTTTGTTGATGTGCATCCTTGGTCACCCTCAGATGTGGATACAGAAAGATTAACTTGGGTTAGCTGTTTTGGTCTCCCGTGTCATGTATAGGGGGAGAAATTCTTTAAATTCTTGACTGCCACTATTGGTTCCTTTGTGAGAATAGACGAAGACACTCAGAAACACAACAGATTGGATGTAGCTAGATTCCTGATTAGGACGAAGTGTGCAATGAATCTCAATGAGGTCTTTAATATTGATGTGAATGACAGGCCTTTCCGGATTAAAATTGTGGAGGATTCATATGGTATCTGTTCTTTCAAATCCAATTTGGCTAGGAGAGATGAGTCTGAAGATAGCTTGGAGGTTTCTTCTTCAGACAGTGATGCTCAAGGTGTTTTTGGCAATGAGAATCCAAGAGAAGATTTGGACAACAATGATTTATTTGAGGATGGTGATGTTGAGGGGGGATACCTAGGCTCAACTCATGAGACGTATGGGGGTGTGCAATCTGAAATGACAGGTTCCACTTGTAAGAAGAATTTCAATAGCAGCCATAATGATGATTTTGACTCTAATGCAGGGGGTTTTATTGCAACATCAACCCAAGAAGCTTCTGATTCGAGTCGTGGTGTGTCTGACGAGATGTCTCAGAATTCTGAAGACTTGAATTCAGACGTTCCTGCAGATGTTAATTATCCTGTAAGTCAGTTACTTCCAAATGACTTGGAATCCTCTGAAGCTGTTCCTGAAACTCCTACATCCAGTGGAGTGTGCGCAAATCATGGTCCAGTTTTGGTTCCTTCGCCGAGGTCCCCTTCCTTAGGCTTACCCAAAAGGAAGAAAAAGCTTATTGAAGAGATCTACCAAAATATTAAAATCCCTTTTGTCCCATCTTTCTATGCCACATTGTTGGAATCTGAAAGTAATGGGAATGGCCTCAATTATCCTTACAGAACAAAAGCCGGGAATAATAATCTTGTGGAGGATCTTGAGGATGATGATAACATCTCTAGATGTTCTGTTGGGTCCTCGCTGCCTGGAACCTCCCTGTGTGACGGGAATGTCTCTCATAGCAACTCTAGGATAAAAAAGAAGCTTTAGGGTCTTCCAGCCAAAATATGGAATTCCATTAAGAACGACCTTGGGGTGGAGGCTGTTGAAGACGATGAGGTGTTTCAATCTGTTATCCGAAAGATGGAATCCAAAGACAAAACCAAATCATTACCAAAGCTTAAGAAGGTTGTTGCTAGTAGTGATTCATGGACTTTCTAACTTATAATATCAGAGGGTGTGGCAGTGCTATTAAAAGGAAGAAGATTGGATATTTGATGAATAAAGTGGGGGCTGATCTTTGTTTTCTCCAAGAAACAAAGTGTTCTTTGATGACAGACCAATTGGTTTCTAGTTTATGGGGTGCCAAGATTGTCAATGGACGGCTTTAAATGCAACTGGTCTTGCAGGAGGTATGCTCATAATTTGGAGATCAAACTTGATCGCCCTTTTATGCAGTTTTCGTGGAGTGGGCTATATCGGCATAAATACAGTCTGGAAAGGTTTAAACGTCTATTTTTTTAATATTTATTCCCCCTGTACCATAGCTGAAAAAAGAGCTTTGTGGAGTAAAATTCGTGCTCTTAAATCTTCTTTGGCAGCCGGAGAATGGGTTATAGCGGGAGATTTCAACGCCATTAAATCTCCTAGTGAGAGAGTTGGTTGAAGTGCTATTAACAGGAGGCATTTAGCTGAGTTTGGTGATTTTATCGATCTATTAGGTGGGATAGACCTCCCTGTTATCGGGAATAAATTCACGTGGTACAACTCATCTGGAAAATCATGCAGCCGTTTAGATAGATTCATTATTTCGCCTGGGCTGCTAAATGATTGGAATTTGGTTCATCAAAGAGTGGGTGAGAGAGACATATCCGATCACAGACCGGTTTGGATATCAGCCAGGAACATCAACTGGGGCCCAAAACCGTTCAGATTCTTGAAATACTGGCTGGAGCATCCAGCTTTTGAAGCCTAAGTCAAGGAGACTTGGGAGTCTCATGTTGTCCAAGGAAAGGCTTCTTTCATTCTATCAAAGAAACTACAGTTTTTGCGTGAAAGACTTAAGTGGTGGAACCTTAACGTATTTGGCTGGATTGACACTAGGATCTCAAACAATATTGGCATTGTCAACAATATTGAAGACTGTATTGCTGCAAATTCTGGTGAAATTACAACTCCAGACTTTAAAGCTAGAACTGAAGCCTTGGATGAAATGTGGAGCCATCTTCGGATTAAAGAAAGCATTCTTCATCAAAAGGCTTGTCTAAAATGGATTGAAGAAGGTGACCTCAATACTAAGTTCTTCCATGCGGCTATAAAAAAAAGGTTGACTCTTAATTCTATATCAGCGATTACCATGGAGGGTGTTGTGGTGGAGGATCCTAAGGGTGTAAAAGATGTTGCTTTCAAATTCTTTAAGTAGAAATTCCAGCGGGCTAACACACCTTTGGCGCACATTGGTGATGAATTTTTCTCTAAACTCTCATCTAGTGTCAGTTCCTCTTTGGAAGCCTCCATTGAATGGGAAGAGATTAAAAGGGCTGTTTTTTACTGTGGTGGTGACAAAACTCCCGGGCCAGATGGTTTCAGCTTCGACTTCTTGAAGAAATGTTGGAATATTATTGGGAACGACTTCTCAAATTGCATTACAGAATTATTTATTGAAGGTTCCTTACCTAAAGTCTTTAATTCCTCATTCTTGGTTCTTGTTCCTAAAACAGACAGTCCCACTACCTTCGAGGATTATAGGCCAATCTGCCTGATTGGGTGCGTCTATAAGGTTATCGCCAAGATTCTTGCCTGCCGAATCAAAGGTGTGATGGGTAGTATAATCTCCGAGTCGCAAACTGCCTTTATCGACGGTAGGGATATACTTGATGGTGTTCTTGCCCTTAACAAAGTCGTTGATTTCGCAAAAAGAAGTAAGTTGAATGGATTATTGATGAAAGTGGATTTTGCAAAAGCTTATGATTACGTTGATTGGTCTTATTTACGCAAAGTCATGGAGATCATGGGTTTCGGTAATAAGTGGATGTCTTGGATAGAAGGTGGAGTTATGCATAGCCATATGTCGATCCTTATCAATGGTAGTCCATCAAAAGATTTCAAAGTTTCAAGAGGTCTCAAACAAGGAGACCCGCTGGCCCCGTTTCTGTTCTCTATTGCCGCTTAAGGTTTGGCAGTGCTCCTGAAAAGAGCAGTGGCTAGGAATTTCTTTAAGGGGCTGACTATTAACAATGATACCTCCTTTCATCTTCTTCAATATGCTGATGACACGATCATCCTTGGTGAAGGTTCCTGGGATAATCTTTGGTCCCTAAAAATATTCCTCAAAAGCTTTCAACTCTGTTCGGGGTTAGAGATAAATTACAACAAAAGTTCTATCATTGGTTTAGGTGCTAAAGCTTCTATCCTTAAGGCTGCGGAATGCTTTCTTTCTTGTAAAATAGATGCCTATCCTTTCAATTTCTTAGGGATCCCGGTTGGGGGAAATCAAAGACTCTTATCGTTTTGGAAGCCGGTAATTGACAAAGTCAGGTCAAGACTAAGTTCTTGGAAAGGTAGATCTCTATCTATGGGGGGGAGATCTACTCTCATAAAATTGGTGCTGTCCAATCTGCCTATCCATTTCATGTCGTTTTTTAAGATACCTTCCAAAGTGGTTCGAATTCTTATCTCACTTCAGAGACGGTTCTTATGGTGTGGGTCTGTTTGCAAAAATGGCATTGATTGGATAAAATGGAAGCTTGTCTGCAGGTCGATAGAAGAAGGCGGGCTTGGTATTAAAGATATCAAATGGTTCAACATGGCCTTCATGGTGAAATGGGCATGGAAACTTTTAGGCACTACTGATTATTTATGGAGAAAACACTTGAGGAGTAGATATGGTAACTATTCTTTTGCGTTAACGGTCGGCGAGTTACCTTCTTATAAAATCAAACCTTCCCTGTGGTGGAGAGACCTTTTTAAGGTAATTCATAGTTTTGGAGATAAAACTTTCGGTGACTTAATCTCTTCTAAAGTTGGTAATGGTGAACACACATTTTTTTGGGCCTCAAGATGGTTAGATAATTCTTCTGTCTCTTCCCTTTTCCCTTTCTTATGGGATGAGGCGGCATTTAAACACGCCACTGTCATGGATTATTGGAATTGGGACAGCAATTCTTGGTCTCTTTCCTCCTTAGTTCAGCAGCCATCTTCCTCTCTCACTGCAGATGAGGATTTAGTTGATCTCAGTTTACTTCTGCAGAATGTGATTCTATGCAGGGACACAATTGAGGCTCTGGTATGGTCGTTTGACTCCAGTAGAGTATTCTCGGTCAAATCGTGCTATGATTGGCTGATGGCAGAATTCTGTGAAGACGTCGACCCTCTCCCGGATTCTGTTTTATTCAAATTATTATGGGGGGCTACATCACCTCTGAAGACGGTTGTGTTTGGGTGGAGAATTTTCCATAATAGTCTTCAGACGAGAGATAATTTACGGGTACGTGGTGTGTAACGCCCCGATTTTGATTATTCCATTATTCTTGAGTCTTTTATTTTAATTGGGTGATAAATTGTTTTAATTGTGATATTGGTGTGTTAATATGTTATGTTTGCATATTATGTGATTTTACCGTTTTTGAGAGTTTGCGGGGAATATTAGAATGGAGGGTATTTTAGATGTTTCACATTTAATGATAGTTAGTTAGTTAGTAGATATTTTGAGAAAATATAAAGAAATAGAAAGAAAGAAAAGTATAAGAAAGAAAGAAAAAGAATAGAAATAGAAAGTTAGAAAGAAAAAGAGAGAAAAGAGAGCAAGGGAGAAAAAGAGAAGAGAAAAGAAGAAAAAGCTACAAATCATCAAGATCAAGCTTTCAAGAATCGAGAAATCGGGTAAGGGTGCGAAATCTTATTATCTTATCAATGTGTATCATTATGTATGAGTTGCTTGGATGTTTTCTTGTTTTCCATGGTTTTTGGAGTTTTAGGTCGAAAACGATAAGATGATTCGGAATCGAAGATTTTACGGTCAAAAATCGATATAAACTGTATTGTATGATCACACTGTGTGTATGAATAATCGTTTATGTTTGTTTTGCTGTTAGAATTGAATTTGGGTGAAAAATGGGATTTTTGGGGTGGATTTGCGAAGAGGAATTTTTCTGAAAATCGCAGAGCCCGCTCAGCGCACAGGTGCCCGCTCAGCGCGCTTTGGGAAAAATGTAACCGTTACAGGCAGTAGCGAGCCCGCTCAGCGCGCTCGTATGCCCGCTCAGCGCGGTCTGGGATTTCACAAATTTTTCTGTTTTCTAAATTCCGTAACTTTTGATCCGTAACTCAGATCGGGACGTTCTTTATACCGTTGGAAAGCTTATGAAACGTTCTTTCTTATAAAAATGGGTTTTGAGATTGTTGTCCGATTTAATTATGTCAGAAAGTCGGGAATAGTGCTATTTGCGACTTTTACCGTTTTGACTGTGTGTTTGAATGTGAATCATACAATAGTGCATTGATGTGAATGTATATAGATTATATGTGATTATATGTGATGAATGCATGACTATATTGTGAAATATGTGTGCATTGCATGAGTGTATGTGGTCATTTTGTAGGAGAAACATCATGACATGCATTCATGTGTCGCGATTCGTGGAGAATCGGGTGTAATATCGCGTCCCTGTTGGGTGTGAGTGATTGATTACACAAATGATCATTTGAGGATCCTCTAAACATTGCGTAGTCAATGGGTGTAATCGTTGCGATGAGTTACACTTGATTCCGTGGGAATCTTCAGAATGATTGTGTGCCCTTGTGGGGTTTGAGCAATCGGATTGTGTCTGCGTGAACAATCCAGAAACATCGGATGCCATGATGGTATGAGCGATGGGGAAATATCGTAGGCCCGGCAGGGAGGATATTTCCATTGAGTTCTTCAATTGAGCTCGGGTGATGAGTCGGTACCGCATGCATCTACATAGAGTCGAGAGTCGGTCTCTATGAGTTGCATTGTTCATCTTTGTATTTGTGCATTGATGAATAAACATTGATATATGTATGTTTATGGGAAATGATATAAACTGTATCTTATAATGATGCATTGTTGAATGAACAAGTATGTGTGTGCCCATGTGGAATGATGATAATGGTGAATGTATGCATAATGAATATGCTTGATGATATATCTATATTGTGATATATGATGAGTTGTGGTGAGAATATGTGTTATATGTTTATGTTGTGGTACATAATTATATGCATTGTTATTATGATAATATTTCTCACCCTTCTGTTGTTTTATAATGCTCTATGAGGCATTGCAGATTAGGTATCTGGCGGTCTTTTTGTGAAGCGTGTCTTCATTTTCCTTGTTGGTCGGTTGGCTCTGATATGTAGCACCGGGTAGCTAGGACGTTTTGATCTTTTTGTGATACATTTGCATATGTACCTTGCTGATGAAGTTGTGTATATAAACATGATGTTGCTTGTGATTCATACTAGATGATGTATATATATATATGTTGATGTATATATGTGGTTGTTATTCAATATTTTAGATGTTTCCGCTTTTATTCTAAATATTGAGATGTGGGTATAAGGACTGAGATCCTTTGTTGTTTGAAAGTTACCCCACTGTTGCATATCATTTGTTGAGCAGGTGTTGTATGTTTTAATTTCAAGTATAATGTGACACACCTTTTTATGCCATTGTATTTTAATTATACTCTGATCAAATTTTGTATACGCGCCTAATTGATTAATTGGGGGTATAGAAAGGGGGTGTTACATTAAGTGGTATCAGAGCCAATGTTGAGTCAGTCGTGTCTGTCTCGTTGTTGTGTGGGTTGAACTGTTGTTTAACCTTGTTGTTACTTTTGGGAATAATCAGAATATGTCGGGTAGAAACGACAATGCGATGGCTGCGGCTTTGGAATCAATGGCTAGGGCGGTGCAAGGTGCTCCGAACGTGAACGCTAATGACGAGTTCAGGAAGAATCAACCACCGGTTTTCAAAGGAAAATTTGATCCCGATGGAGCTCAAAATTGGTTGAAAGAGATTGAAAGAATCTTCAGAGTTATGGACTGTGCGGAGGAGAATAAGGTGAGGCTTGGATCTCACATGCTGAAGGAAGAAGCCGACGATTGGTGGGTCGGTATACGTGAAGTTCTTGAAGTGGATGATGAAGAGGTAACTTGGAACTTATTTTGTACTAAATTCTTGAGGAAGTATTACCCTGAGAGTGTGAAGGGAAAGAAGGAGATGGAATTTCTTGAATTGAAACAAGGTAGTATGTCTGTGGTGGACTATACTGCTAAATTTGTGGAGTTGGTTCAATTCCATCCTCACTATGCTGCGATTACTGCTGAGTTCTCGAAGTGTATTAAGTATGAGAATGGTTTGCGTCCGGAGATTAAGTAAGCTGTGGGATATCAAAGGATAAGGAGGTTTGCGGATTTGACGGAATGTTGTAGAATCTTCGAGGAAGATAGTAAGGCTCGTTCTACACATTACAAAAGTTTGAATGAGAGGAAGGAAAGCAACAAGCTAGAAGTGGACCTTATGTGACACCCGTTGATAAGGGCAAGCATAGGGGAAACTTTGATAGGAGGTCTGGAGGAGGAGGTTCTGGTCCCGTAAAGTGTTTCAAGTGTGGTGGAATGGGTCATAAGTCGTTTGATTGTAGGAAGACGGAAGCGAAATGTGCTAACTGTGGAGGTCTTGGGCATGTTGCTACAGATTGTAGAAGGAATATGGTAAAGTGCTATAATTGTGGAGAAGTGGGTCACATTAGTACTAAGTGTACTAAGCCGAAACAAGCTCAAGCGGACGGAAAGGTGTTTGCATTGGCGGGAACTCAAACTACGAATGCAGACCGTTTGATTAAAGGTACATGCTTTATTAATAGTACACCTTTAGTTGCTGTTATTGATACGGGAGCGACTCATTCGTTTATTTCGTCTGAGTGCGCGAAGCGTTTGAATCTTGCGTTAACTTTGATGGGTGCTGAAATGGTTATTGAGACTCCTGCTTCAGGGTCGGTAAATACATCTTTGGTGTGTATGAGTTGTCCTTTGACCATGTATGGTAAAGACTTTGTTATGGATTTAGTATGTTTGCCGTTGGTGGGATTGGACGTGATCTTGGGTATGAACTGGTTGCAATTTAATCGAGTTCATATAGATTGCTATCACAAGTTAGTAAGGTTTCCTTCTTTGGAAGATGATGAATTTGAGAGTTTCCTATCCACTAAAGAGTTGAAGAAACTCTTAGCGGACGAAGCTCAATTGTTTGGTTTGTTTGCATCATTGTCGGTGGAGAGTCAAGTTGAGCTTGATGTGTTCCCAGTGGTGTGTGAATTTCCAGAAGTGTTTTCGGATGATATTACGGATGTACCGCCAGAAAGAGAAGTTGAATTTTCTATTGATCTAGTTCCGGGTACTAGACCGATTTCGATGGCACCGTATCGTATGTCGGCATCGGAATTGGTAGAATTGAAAAAGCAATTGAATGACTTATTGGATAAGAAATTTGTAAGGCCAAGTGTTTCTCCTTGGGGTGCTCCGGTATTGTTGGTAAAGAAGAAGGACGGAAGTATGCGGTTATGTATTGATTATCGGCAGTTGAACAAGGTGACAATTAAGAACAAGTATCCGCTTCCAAGGATTGATGATTTGATGGACCAATTGGTTGGTGCGCGTGTCTTTAACAAGATTGATTTGAGATCAGGATACCACCAGATTCGTGTGAAAAGCGAGGATATTCAGAAGACGGCATTTTGGACACGGTATGGTCATTACGAATATTCTGTGATGCCATTCGGGGTTTCTAACGCGCCGGGTGTGTTTATGGAATACATGAATCGTATTTTTCATGAACAGTTGGATCGTTTTGTGGTTGTGTTCATCGATGATATTTTGATTTACTCTAAGTCTCAAGAGGAGCATGAAGAGCATTTGAGAATTGTGTTGCAAATTTTGAAAGAGAAACAATTGTATGCTAAGTTGTCAAAATGTGAATTTTGGTTGTCGGAAGTAAGTTTCCTTGGACATGTTATTTCCGGTAGTGGTATTAGTGTTGATCCATCCAAGATAGATGCGGTGATGCAATGGGAGGCTCCTAGGTCAGTTACGGAGATTCGAAGCTTTTTAGGCTTGGCGAGTTATTATCGGAGGTTTATTGAGGGATTTTCAAAATTGGCACTTCCTTTAACGCAATTGACTTGTAAAGGAAAGGCTTTCATTTGGGATATTCATTGTGAAGAGAGTTTCAATGAGTTAAAGAGAAGGTTGACAACGACTCCGATCTTGATTTTGCCTAATCCTAATGAACCATTTGTTGTGTATTGTGATGCTTCATTGACAGGTTTAGGTGGTGTTTTGATGCAAGATGGAAAAGTTGTGGCATATGCTTCTAGACAATTGAGAGTGCATGAAAAGAATTATCCTACACATGACTTGGAATTAGCGGCCGCGGTGTTTGTTTTGAAAATATGGAGGCATTATCTTTATGGTGCGAGATTTGAAGTTTTTAGTGATCACAAGAGCTTGAAATATTTATTTGATAAAAAAGAGTTGAACATGAGACAAAGGAGGTGGCTAGAACTTTTGAAGGATTATGATTTTGGTTTGAATTACCATCCGGGTAAGGCCAACGTGGTAGCCGATGCCTTAAGTCGGAGGTTGTTACATATGTCCGCATTGATGATGAAAGAATGGGAACTTTTGGAGGATTTTAGAGACTTGAGTTTAGTTTGTGAAATGACGCCGAGAAGTGTGAGACTTGGTATGCTACATGTTACAAATGATTTTCTTGCAACGGTTAGTGAAAAGCAAAAGTTGGACTTGAAATTCGTTGATTTGATGTTGAATGAGAATGAGGATTTCAAGGTTGATAACTTTGGAGTTTTGAGATTCCGTGGTCGAATTTGTATTCCCGACGACGCGGAGTTGAAAAAGATGATTCTAGAGGAAGGACACCGAAGTAATTTAAGTATTCATCTGGGTGCGAATAAGATGTATCAAGATTTGAAGAGAATCTTTTGGTGGTCCGGATTAAAGAGGGATGTTGCTCAATTTGTGTATGCATGCTTAACTTGTCAAAAGTCTAAGGTGGAACATCAAAAACCGAGTGGATTTATGCAACCGTTGGATATTCCGGAATGGAAATGGGATAGTATATCGATGGATTTTGTTACGGGATTGCCGAATACGCAAAGAGGTCATAATGCTATTTGGGTAATTGTTGATAGGCTTACTAAATCTGCTCACTTTATTCCAATTGATATTGGTTATCCTTTGGAGAAGTTAGCCGAGATTTATGTTCGTGTGATTGTGAAGTTACATGGTGTTCCTAAGAGTATTGTATCAGATCGAGATCCTAGATTTACATCGAGGTTTTGGGAGAGTTTACAAAAGGCTTTGGGTTCTAAGCTAAGATTGAGTTCGGCTTACCATCCGCAAACGGACGGTCAAACCGAGAGGACGATTCAATCGTTGGAGGATTTATTGCGTGCTTTTGTACTCGAGCAAGGTGGTGCTTGAGATGGTTATTTGGCGTTGATTGAATTCACTTACAATAACAGTTTTCATTCGAGTATTGGTATGGCACCATTTGAGGCTTTGTATGGTCGGTGATGTCGAACACCTTTGTGTTGGCATGAAACCGGCGAGAGGACGATAGTTGGACCGGAAATGGTACAACAAACGACGAAGAAAGTGAAGTTTATTCGGGAGAAGATGAAAGCTTCTCAAAGTAGACAAAAGAGCTATCATGACAAGAGAAGGAAAGATCTTGAGTTTCAAGAAGGCGACCATGTGTTTTTTAGAGTTACACCGGTTACGGGTGTGGGTCGTGCTTTGAAGTCGAAGAAGTTGACTTCTCATTTTATTGGTCCGTATCAGATTACTTCACGAGTTGGTGTGGTGGCTTACCGTGTGGCGTTGCCTCCGAACCTTTCGAATTTGCATGACGTATTCCATGTTTCGCAACTTCAGAAGTATGTTCCGGATCCGTCACATGTTATTCCTATGGACGAGGTTGAAGTGAGAGATAACCTTACGGTGGAAGCTTTAACGGTTAGGATTTTGGATCGCGAAGTTAAGAAGTTAAGAGGTAAAGATATTGCGCTTGTGAAAGTAGCGTGGAGAGGCGCTGCGGAAGGCAATATGACTTGGGAATTGGAGGACAAAAATTTCTAAAGTGGGGAAGAGTTGTAACGCCCCGATTTTGATTATTCCATTATTCTTGAGTCTTTTATTTTAATTGGGTGATAAATTATTTTAATTGTGATATTGGTGTGTTAATATGTTATGTTTGCATATTATGTGATTTTACCGTTTTTGAGAGTTTGCGGGGAATATTAGAATGGAGGGTATTTTAGATGTTTCACATTTAATGATAGTTCGTTAGTTAGTAGATATTTTGAGAAAATATAAAGAAATAGAAAGAAAGAAAAGTATAAGAAAGAAAGAAAAAGAATAGAAATAGAAAGTTAGAAAGAAAAAGAGAGAAAAGAGAGCAAGGGAGAAAAAGAGAAGAGAAAAGAAGAAAAAGCTACAAATCATCAAGATCAAGCTTTCAAGAATCGAGAAATCGGGTAAGGGTGCGAAATCTTATTATCTTATCAATGTGTATCATTATGTATGAGTTGCTTGGATGTTTTCTTGTTTTCCATGGTTTTTGGAGTTTTAGGTCGAAAACGATAAGATGATTCGGAATCGAAGATTTTACGGTCAAAAATCGATATAAACTGTATTGTATGATCACACTGTGTGTATGAATAATCGTTGATGTTTGTTTTGCTGTTAGAATTGAATTTGGGTGAAAAATGGGATTTTTGGGGTGGATTTACGAAGAGGAATTTTTCTGAAAATCGCAGAGCCCGCTCAGCGCGCAGGTGCCCGCTCAGCGCGCTCTGGGAAAAATGTAACCGTTACAGGCAGTAGCGAGCCCGCTCAGCGCGCTCGTATGCCCGCTCAACGCGGTCTGGGATTTCACAAATTTTTCTGTTTTCTAAATTCCGTAACTTTTGATCCGTAACTCTGATCGGGACGTTCTTTATACCGTTGGAAAGCTTATGAAACGTTCTTTCTTATAAAAATGGGTTTTGAGATTGTTGGCCGATTTAATTATGTCGGAAAGTCGGGAATAGTGCTATTTAGCGACTTTTACCGTTTTGACTGTGTGTTTGAATGTGAATCATACAATAGTGCATTGATGTGAATGTATATAGATTGTATGTGATTATATGTGATGAATGCATGACTATATTGTGAAATATGTGTGCATTGCATGAGTGTATGTGGTCATTTTGTAGGAGAAACATCATGACATGCATTCATGTGTCGCGATTCGTGGAGAATCGGGTGTAATATCGCGTCCCTGTTGGGTGTGAGTGATTGATTACACAAATGATCATTTGAGGATCCTCTGAACATTGCGTAGTCAATGGGTGTAATCGTTGCGATGAGTTACACTTGATTCCATGGGAATCTTCAGAATGATTGTGTGCCCTTGTGGGGTTTAAGCAATCGGATTGTGTCTGCGTGAACAATCCAGAAACATCGAATGCCATGATGGTATGAGCGATGGGGAAATATCGTAGGCCCGGCAGGGAGGATATTTCCATTGAGTTCTTCAATTGAGCTCGGGTGATGAGTCGGTACCGCATGCATCTGCATAGAGTCGAGAGTAGGTCTCTATGAGTTGCATTGATCATCTTTGTATTTGTGCATTGATGAATAAACATTGATATATGTATGTTTATGGGAAATGATATAAACTGTATCTTATAATGATGCATTGTTGAATGAACAAGTATGTGTGTGCCCATGTGGAATGATGATAATGGTGAATGTATGCATAATGAATATGCTTGATGATATATCTATATTGTGATATATGATGAGTTGTGGTGAGAATATGTGTTATATGTTTATGTTGTGGTACATAATTATATGCATTGTTATTATGATAATATTTCTCACCCTTCTGCTATTTTATAATGCTCTATGAGGCATTGCAGATTAGGTATCTGGCGGTCTTTTTGTGAAGCGTGTCTTCATTTTCCTTGTTGGTCGGTTGGCTCTGATATGTAGCACCGGGTAGCTAGGACGTTTTGATCTTTTTGTGATACATTTGCATATGTACCTTGCTGATGAAGTTGTGTATATAAACATGATGTTGCTTGTGATTCACACTGGATGATGTATATATATATGTTGATGTATATATGTGGTTGTTATTCAATATTTTAGATGTTTCCGCTTTTATTCTAAATATTGAGATGTGGGTATAAGGACTGAGATCCTTTGTTGTTTGAAAGTTACCCCACTATTGCATATCATTTGTTGAGCAGGTGTTGTATGTTTTAATTTCAAGTATAATGTGACACACCTTTTTATGCCATTGTATTTTAATTATACTCTGATCAAATTTTGTATACGTGCCTAATTGATTAATTGGGGGTATAGAAAGGGGGTGTTACATGGTGTCTTATCCAATCCACAGGACTTGGTTTGTCCATTTTGCTTTTTGGTTGAAGAAAATTTGGACCATATTCTACTTTTATGTTGTAAAAGTTGTAAAGTTTGGTGTAGAATATATGCTTGGTTGGGTTTTAGTTTGGAAAATGTTACAAACTTGATTGACCACTTTTTGAATTGGGTCAAGGTTTGTTTAGATAAAAAATGGATATCAAAAAAGGAGTGGCTTTATAGTTGATCATTTGTTGGTTTTTGTGGTTAGGTAGAAACAATACTTTGTTCAAAGACGAAGTTTGGAATGAGGAGAACATTGTAAACAATGTCTTTGTGTTCTCTTGGTGGTGGATTGGTAAGAAAAATAGGAATTTTGGGGGTTGTAATTATTATAATTGGTTTAACTTTCCTAGAGAATTCTTATAGAAATTGTGATGGTATAGGTTGGATCTTTTTGTAAATGGGTTAGGATACCCCTTTTGTATCCTTGATCAATATAATTTTGCTTATTAAAAAAAAAATACAGAGTTATGTATAACGTGTCTATTAAATTTTCATATCATTTATTTTACAACAACTGCTGTAAATATTAGAATAATGCATGCTATTATATCACCCACAGATGCCACATATGCCATAAAGAGGAAAGAAATATTATTTTTGAAATAATTGGTATCTCTCATGTTCTTTTTTATCAATAAAATAACTATGAAACTGTTCTTTTTTATCTAAATTTTAATTTTATCAAAGAAAATATGTTTTTTTTAATTACTTTCTTATTTATATATGAATTTTATTAAAATTTAATGCTTAATTATTCTGTTATTTATTTGCAAGCATGAATTTGAATATTATGAAGAAGAAAATATCAAAAAGTTTAATTATCTTATTATATTGTTATTTTTGTGAATTTGTTAATCAATATCTATCTATACCTATAACGATATTTTTAAAATATTCTATACCTATAACTATATTTTTATATTTAAAAGATTCTATTTTGTTAATTAATATCTATCTATACCTATGGCTCATTTTTTTCTCTCCAAAATTTTCATTGAATAAATATCTTTTTTTCTTTTAATTTTCTTTGCCTCTATTTTTAAGTTTATTTGTTAAAAATGTAAGTTACATGGAAATTGAAAGTTAATTGAGAAGTTAAACGGTTATCAATTTAGTGATTTATTTATATGTATGTTATTGTTTTTTCTAATCATCAAAAGGATGATATAAGACCAGATTTTAAACTTATTTTTCTCTCATTTATTCTCTATATTATTTTGTCTCTCAATTTTTTATGTATTATTCTATCGCAATTTCTTTTTATATTGGTCTCTTCTTTCATTTTGTTTTTGTTTCTAGATACTTATAACCATAAAAATGAAAAATATAAAAGCTTTGAATAATAATTAATCTTCATGTCACAAAGTAGTTAACTTCTTTTGATGATTACGAAGTAGTTAACTTTTTTTGTTGATCAATATTCTATTAAAATGTTTATTGTTTCCTTTTATTTGAAAGTTATTAGGGTAATAATTAGTCTTTTTATTTTTATGGATTGCAATAGGATGAGGAGGGGATGAAATACAATAAAAATTGAAGTGTAAAGTTGGAGAAATGAAAGGTGACATTATTTAGTGTTGATGTTGTGAGTAAGAGTTCAGGCATCTGGTTGTATGCAAACTCATTAACAAGACATTATTTCTTTTCATTCTAGAAATTTCTAACCAATTGCACGATTTAGATTGATTTTAGTAGTTTGTACTTTGTCAAAGTCTCTATTTTCATATTTCATGCATTTTGATAATTGAATGTAATGAAAAATGTTTTTGGGTCTTTATGAGAAGGAACAATGCTTCTATTGATTAAATTATTATGCTTTATTGGTTTTATTGACTGAGTTAATTTATTCTACATTTGTTTCATTCATAACTCTATTATACGTGATGTTTTAAAAATTCAAAAAATCTCATAATTTTAATCAAGTAAGTCTCTATGAAATTGATAGTTTTAAAAATTGAAAACTTTAACACTAATCTAGAATTTATATGCACGGGGAGAGACATAGTTTTATAGTATCTTATATGTACGAGATAAAACAGATAAACAAACATGAAAAAGTACATCATAAAGTTTACACACAAAAAATATCCATTTAGATTTTGACCTGTGTGCACACTAAAAAAAGCAGATAAACGGGCACGAGAATGAAATAATGAAAAATATACATTTATATTTTGACGTCCGTGCGCATATAAAAAAAGCAGACAAATGAGCACGGGAGTGCCCGTTTAGACGCTAGTTTATATGATAATCACTACTACAAAACACACATTCAACAATGCTATGGTCACCACGGTTTTTCCCTACACCGTGTTGACATATCTTATTTAAGGCGCTACCATATTTATTTATTTTTTTTTATTAAAAATGATTTGTATATAACAGCAGTTACAGAACCAACCGTTGTCATACACTCAATCTTTCGTCGGTTCGAACATCAACGCCGTAAAATATTTTATTCTTTTAACGTTAAGGTGCACATTTTCTTTTTTATTTATTTTAAAATTCACAAATATAAGGGTTATCACTACGGTTCTTCTATTTAACCGTAGTGATATATATATATATATATATATATATATATATATATATATATATACTTATTTTTTCGGTTGGTATTGTTAACTGTTGTGAAATAGTTTACCCAT
Organism: Lathyrus tuberosus; assembly: GCA_022829125.1. NCBI lineage: Eukaryota > Viridiplantae > Streptophyta > Magnoliopsida > Fabales > Fabaceae > Lathyrus > Lathyrus tuberosus. Next base: position 2,376,025 of record JALAZF010000061.1, on the reverse strand, counting down.
ATATATGCTAATTAACTTTCACTTATTGACAGTAGTGCCGTTGCCTTCACAGTGAAACTCTAGAGCCCATTTTTTCTCTTCGTTTTCACCATTAGCCGTGAATCTTGTGCTTCATACATTATGGTATTATTCTTCTTCCATCTATTGTTAGATATTTCCCACTATCTCGTTCGTTGCATGTTGTTTTTGTTGATTATTCACATTTTTTCAGATTCGTTTTCACTACCTTAACCAAGACCATACTTTGGAAACTTCATAATGTTTGTGTAGCTATGGAAAAAAGTACAAGAAGCATGAAGTTATGATGGAAACTTCATCCACCTTATACTTTCTTTCAAATCTTCACGAACAAGATGTTGGTAAATGAGAAACAACAATGTCGACAAACTTCATCTAGTTTTAGAAACAATGAAAAGAAATATAAGAAGTATGAAGCTTTTGTGTAAGCTTCTTCCTCCTTGTATTTTTTGTCATTCCTTCCCAAACTAGATGAACATCATAATTGATTCTTGTTCCGCGATTAGTTTCATTAAAATGTGCGTTATTCCTGTTCCTCTCTTTACTCTTCACTGGATTATGATTTTAGGGTTTAGTTTCAACTGAGGATGCTCATTTTTGAAGTTTGCTGTGTTTCCTTACAGGTTAAGGGGATGATACCTGGTGATGATGCTGGTGGTAGCAAGCATATTATATGAGTTTATTATATTCTATGTAGATTTTTTGTTTCACTAACCCTCACTTAAAATACATTCATTTAATTTGACATAGATACTTATAATTTGCAAATTAAGTTGTATTTGAAAACCAACTTATATGAATCAATGTTTGAGAATTGCATCCCTCTCATCGTTCATCTCACGTTGTTTAATATATATATATATATATATATATATATATATATATATATATATATATATATATATTCTTGATTTAATGACCTGGCTCCTTAGATGCATCGCTATCTTCCATTACAGTTAAATTTCATTAACAACAAATTATTAGTTAACCTGCCTCTCCATCAACACTTATAATCGTAAAACTTCCGATTATAAAAATTATAATGATAAATGATGATGATGAGGCAGATTATCCAATGTCTTGTTCTTATGGAAATTTAACAATAATCCAAGATAGCGATATATCGAAGAAGTCAGATCAATAAACCACAATATATATGTAAAACAACGTGAAATGCACGATGAGACGAATGCAATCAGAAAACATTGGTTTGTTTAAGTTGGTTTTCAAGAATAGTTTAATTTGCATATTATAGACTTCTTCATCAAATTGAATCCATGTATATTTCTTTAGTGAGGTGTTTGGAAAACAAGCAATCTACAGTTAATATAATAAACTCAGAATTACTTACAACAACGGTTATTTATTGTAACCAAAATCAACGATAGTAAAATAAACTCTGGGAACTTTCAACAACGGTTATCTATTGTAACCGAGATCATAGATAATTTATGTTTTACATAATTTGTTGCTGATGTGTTTCGAACCCAGTACCTAAGTGTATGTATCACAACGATTTATTATCATAACCGTTGTGATAAATGACGCGCGTCCTGCCTTTCAATAACGGTTTCCAGACCGTTGTAGAAACAACGAACTTACAATGTCACTCTACTAAATAAAGGTATGTCAGGCGTAATGGTACCCCTTTTCAAACCGTTGTGAAAGGGGTTTTCTGTAGTAATGAATGAATGAAAGCATGTAGCATAGATTTCAGAAAGTTATTCATATCATATGCATATGATAGTAATAATGATGATTGAATTTGAAAGAAAATGTTCTTTCAATTTGTCTATCATTGTATTAATATAATTATAACATTACAATTATTTATAATGTTTTGTAAACTCTGTTGCTGTGAATTTATTGTTCTTTTGGAATATAATTAATTTTCAAACACACATTACAAATGGTTTGATTGTAAAGTTTTCTAATTTAATTTTCAAAAATTAATTTGCTAATAGTTGTGTAGTGTTAAGTAAATCAGTTGAAAGATAAATTGAAATTGAAAATTAAAAATTAAAAAATTTTAAAGTATGAATTTGTTGATTATTAAAGTAGTCAAATACATTAAATTTTGTTATTTCAAATTATACAAATTCAATTATGTAATTAACTATTATAATTATACTGCTTAATGGATATAGAATATGTTAATCAATAAAAGTGGTCAAATTAATAAAAGTTTACAATTGAATTTTTTGATTATGAACTTAAATTATTATTTTATTTTGAAGTGAAAAGTGTACCGTATAATTTGGAATTATTTGAGTTATAAATTTGTTAATCACAAAAGCGATCAAATTAATTAATGTTTATGATTATAAATTATGCAATAGAGCTTGATTCAGATGTTATGTGAATAACATGTTTGTGTTCAATGAAATTTATTATTATAAGATATATATAGATCATCCAAAGATGGATCATGACTTATAATTAATAAAATTATGGTACATGTTGACACACTTGTTGCTAGTATATCCAAAGATATACATGCATGTTTTAAGTTATTTTACTGTCCAATAAAGTATGTTTATTTACAATCATTAGAATTTATTGAAATATATTTAAGTTTTTACCAAAAGGTGAACTTTGATACATGTTTAAACATGATTAGTTTGAATCCATGAAAGATAATCAAAGCATTAACGTCTGAGCATGTTTTAAATATTTGCGGCTACTAGTTTGGAGTTGATAATGAATGAGAAAATTGCAGTCCTTATAGAGGACAATACATAAGAGAAATTTCTCTCTTAGAGACATAGGAAATGTCTAACATGTTGTCTTTGTAATTTGCTAGAAAGAAAAATATCTAGGTCCATTTGCAAATCGTCTCGAAAGTTAGGTAAATGTGAATAATATTATATGCCTGACACAGTGTTGATGAAAAACAAAATGTACTCTCACGAACATGATCAAGTCAAAATGTTAAATTATATTAATATATCATTATCATTGTGGACATACACATTATGGACTGCTGCGTGTTTGCTTCAATAGGATTCCTAGAAAGAAAATTTCTAAAACACCTTATAAGTTGTGGACAGGAAGGAAACATAGTTTAAAGTATGTTCATGCTTAAGACTATCAAGAAAAAGTAAATTTGTATAATCCACATCAAAATGATATAAATTATATTGTCCTAATCATAGTTTGAGAATAATCGAGTTTGGTAATGCTCGATTTATTGAAAATGATCTGTTTAGTGGGAGTGAGAAATCACATAAAGTGGATATTATGGAGACTTATGGAGAATCTTCTTCACCTAAAGAATCTCATCGTGTTGGTGCCTATATAGTTGTGTTGTCGTCATACAACACAAAGAGACAATAAATAATTATTCACTTGAGCATTTATTAGGATCCAGTCACATTCATACAAGTCATGAAAAGCTGCAAAGAATGTTCTTAGGTACTTACAAGGCACCAAAGATTACATGCTCACATATAGAAGGTTAAATCACCTTGAAGTGGTTGACTACTCGGATTTAAACTTTGTAGGATGTGTGGACTCAATGAAATCCACATTTAAGAATGGTTTCTCCTTACTGGAGGAGAAATATTATTGAAAAGTTGAATTTATGGCATGCTTTAAAGCCACAATTCAATTATTTTGGTTGCAGAATTTTACTTTAAGGCTTGATAGTGTCAAGAGTATAGTTAAGTCGCTAAGGATTTATTGTGATAATTCTGCAACTATCTTCTTCTCTAAGAATGATAAGTATTTAAAGGATGTTAAACGCATGAAATTGAAGTACTTATTAGTGAAAGAAGAAGTGCAGAAGCATAAAGTGTCATTTGAACACATTGGTAAAGATTTAATGATAGCGGATCCGTTAACTAAAGGTTCACCGCCCAAGACATTTGTGTGCTATGTAAAAAGGATGGGCCTCATGTAAAAGTCCTTGTTAACATTATAATATGATTTGTATATATACATCTATAGTTTAATGTTCGTGTTGTATGACACTTGTGAACTCAATTAAGGATATGTTCCAGCTTTGTTTTGTTATCCATATTATGTTGTATACATTATTGTTAATATGTGATGAGAAAGGTGTCTTTGAAAAGACATGAAAGACACATTATTGTATCACTTTAGATTATTCGAATTCGATTGATTCGTGATACATGGATAGAATCAAGTTGATGAATAATTTGTGAACGCCATGATCCGATCATTATCTTTAATGGAATAAAAAAAAGAGCGAAAGAGGTGGATGAGAAAAGTTTTTTTCTTGAAATTGGTTTTTGGGTAAGTTGGGGGAGACCTCTCACCTTCTCAGAGTGGCTTTACCTACACCTAATCAAGTTTTTGCCAAGTTTCAGAGTGTGGTGGTAGCCCTTATGTCCCTCTTGTGTTGGGACATTGATCTATTCATAGTGAATCTGGGTGGTTTGAGATCTAGAATGTGTCCAACAAAATGTTTCTGTATTAACTTTGGTTTGACTTCTGGTTATTCCATCATTTTTGTGATTTTTAGTTTTTCTCGTGTATCTTATTTCTTTTATCTTGTTCCAGAGACTTCTTATACATCTTATTTTTGCTGTTAGTTAATTTTCTTTCTTATTTTATATATATATATATATATATATATATATATATATATATATATATATATATATATATATATAACGAGAACAATTTAAACTAAGAAAAAACCTTCGCTATAGTTAAAATAAAAATGGTTAGGGTAATTGGATATTTTTGAGCTTTAGAATTGAGTAATTTAAGTTTTAATTACATACAAACTTAAGGAGTGATTGGAAATTTGACAAGTAACAAGTTTTTAGAATAATATATATTAAATTAGATAAAATAGATCGATATAAATATAGATATGGATTATAAATAACAAGAATTTATGGCATTTGTTTTGATTTGGTTTGATAATTGTGATTATGATATTTAAACTATTGTATAAAGAAGGTAATTAACAAATTAAGTTATTGGAAAGAAATATGCTAATTATTACTTATCATGATGAGAAAATTTTAAATTTGAATAAAAAATCTATAGTTGTAATTTGGATAATGAAAATTTTAAGATGGTCGAAGAAATATGCCAACACTATAGATTTTTTTTTCGGTTGTTAAAACTAAAAGACTACCATTCATAATAATAACTCAGGTAACATTCAGATCTTTTTCCTTCAATCCAAATGATTTCACTCTTGCCTTCAATACCTTTTGCCAAAAACCCGACTCATAATCTTTTAAAAACCAAATAGTAATAACCCACCTTTTTAATTTCACCAAACAAATAAAGCTATAAGAACTTGTCACCTTACCCCAATTGAATATCCCCATGTTACACTCCATATGACAACCTTTTAGAGCTTGTCTTGGCAACTTTAGCATTCTTGTGATTCCATTATCTAGATTATAAGACATTATATACGGCTTATAAAAAGGACTTGATTTTAACAAGTAACATCCGCTATCTGAAATAAAATGAATGGATCCTTTATAAAACACATGCATGTCAAATTTCATGTTCCTACCACCCGGTAAAAAAGTGTCGTATGGTGCCTTATAAGTACCTAAGAACCTTCTTTGCAGCTTTTCATGACTTGTATGAATGTGACTGGATCCTAATAAATGCTCAAGTGAATAATTATTTAATGTCTCTTTGTGTTGTATGATGACAACACAACTATATAGGCACCAACACGATGAGATTCTTTAGGTGAAGAAGATTCTCCATAAGTCTCCATAATATCCACTTTATGTGATTTCTCACTCCCACTAAACAGATCATTTTCAATAAATCGAGCATTACCAGACTTGATTATTCTCAAACTATGATTAGGACAATAAAATCTATATCATTTTGATGTGGATTATACACCTTTACTTTTTCTTGATAGTCTTAAGCATAAACATACTTTAAACTATGTTTCCTTCCTGTCCACAACTTATAAGGAGTTTTAGGAATTTTCTTTCTAGGAATCCTATTGAAGCAAACACGCAGCAGTCCATAATGTGTATGTCCACAATGATAATGATATATTAATATAATTTAACATTTTGACTTGATCATGTTCGTGAGAGTACATTTTGTTTTTCAACAACACTGTGTCAGGCATATAATATTATTCACATTTACCATAACTTTCGAGACAATTTGCAAATGGACCTAAATATTTTCCTTTCTAGCAAATTGCAAAGACAACATGTTAGACATTTCCTATGTCTCTAAGAGAGAGATTTTTCTTATGTATTGTCTTCTATAAGGACTGCAAGTTTCTCATTCATTATCAACTCCAAACTAGTAGCCACAAATATTTAAAACATGCTCAAACGTTAATGCTTTGATTATCTTTGGATATACTAGCAACAAGTGTGTCAACATGTACCTTAATTTTATTAATTATAAGTCATGATCCATGTTTGGATGATCTATATATATCTTATAATAATAAATTTCATTGAACACAAACATGTTATTCACATAACATCTGAATCAAGCTCTATTGCATAATTTAGAATCACAAACATTAATTAATTTGATCGCTTTTGTGATTAACAAATTTATAACTCAAATAATTCCAAATTATACAGTACACTTTTCACTTCAAAATAAAATAATAATTTAAGTTCATAATCAAAAAATTCAATTGTAAACTTTTATTAATTTGACCACTTTGGTGATTAACAAATTCTATATCCATTAAGCAGTATAATTATAATAGTAAATTACATAATTGAATTTGTATAATTTGAAATTACGCAATTGAATTTGTATAATTAGAAATTACAAAATTTAATGTATTTGACTACTTTGATAATCAACAAATTCATATTTTAAATTTTTTTTATTTTTAATTTTCACTTTCAATTTATCTTTCCACTGATTTACTTAACACTACACAATTATTAGCAAATTAATTTTTGAAAATTAAACTAGAAAACTTTACAATCAAACCATTTGTAATGTGTGTTTGAAAATTAATTATATTCCAAAAGAACAATAAATTTACAGCAACAGAGTTTACAAAACATTATAAATAATTGTCATGTTATAATTATATTAATAAAATGATAGACAAATTGAAAGAACATTTTCTTTCAAATTCAATCATCATTATTACTTTTTTTTCTGAAAGCAATTCATTAATGGCAGCACAAGGGGTGTTGCAGCCCTGCTGCAAGAAAAAACACTCCACTACTTAAAACAACACCACGGAACAGTAAACCAGTCGTAGAATGGACAAACAAAATTTAAACTAAGATTGGAAAGCCACTTCCAACTAAAAAGCTTAATGGAGTTTAACAAATCGTTGACAGAAATCGACTTATTTTCGAAAATGAAACAGTTCCTAGCATACCACAAGAACCATAATGTTGCAGCCCATATCACCATCCCCTTAGAACTACCAGCTTCTTTCTGAACAATAGCTTCAAACTCCATCAGAGAATCAATGCAGTTCCAATAGGAAAAAAATGATTTCCCAGCCATAGGGTAATCCATCCCAAACTGCTCTCGCACCAGCACATTCAAATAAGACATGAGTGACGTTTTCCTCGTGATAACCACATCTAGGACAAGCCATCCCATCATCAGTCCAAATGTTCCTCCTTCCCAATAGAGACTTCACAGCAATTCTGTTCCACAAGGTCCTCCACAGAAAAAAAGCTACTCTATAGGGGATACTCATGGTTCAAACTTTTTTCAAACCAGTAAGAACACCTGAATTTAAACTATGCTGACATTTATTCTTCCATAAAAGAGAATAAGCAGTTTTGACAGAGAAACCAACATTGTGAGCCAAAGGAGTAGAGATTCCTGGCTGCCACAGAAAAACATCATCAACCAATAAGGTTGGTTTAAAAGAACTCAGCAACTCTATAAGATCCTGATACTCCAACGCCGTAACCGAGTCAACAGGGAAGTGGCTGAAAGGTAACTTCCAGGACCAGCCCGAATCATCCCAGTAACCATGATAAAAAACAGTCCCACAATTAAGCCTAGAAAACTGATAGAGACTTGGAAAGATATCCTTGAGGGGAGATTTCGAAGTCCAACATGAGTGCCAAAACACAATTTTCTTCCCGTTGCCCAAGCAACACGAGACATTCTCAATAAAGACATGATTCTTAGTCACTTTGTCGAAACCCAATCTCACCAAGTCTCTCCACCAAATCGAATCACAAGGCTTAGGTTTCTCTCCTTCGTAACAGTTCAACAACAGAGGGATATTCGCACCATATCGACATTCAAGCAAGGTTTTCCAAATACTTTTATCCGTCGTCATTAATCTCCATTTCCACTTGAATAACTGCGCCTCGTTGAAAGTAGCCAAGTCTTTGATGCCTAAACCTCCCATCTTTTTAGGCATACACACATGCTTCCAAGCAATCTAGTGTACCTTTCTCTTCCTCCCCATAAGAATCTACTTTGGATGCTCTGCAAGGACTTTAAGACAGATGAAGGAACCTTATAGAAGGAGAAAACATACAACGGAAAAGCGTTTAAGACCCAATTTATCAACACAATTCTTCCTCCAATAGACAAATGTCTAGCTTTCCACATTGCCAGCCTACTTCTAACCTTGTCTATAATGTAGTTCCACATATGAACTCTTCTAGGACTTTCTCCAATGAACACACCTAGGAAAAAACAACGTAACTTCCAGACATCACAGTGTAAAAAATTGGATGCGACTTCCAGAAAATCCTTGTTAAGATTGATACCACCAATTCTGCTTTTAGCAAAATTAATTTTCAGCCCTGAGAGAAGTTCAAAGCCACGCAGAATCGCCTTGATGCTCCTGAGATTCTTCCAGTTAGCCTCACCTATCAGTAACGAGTCATCTGCGAACTGAGAAATGGACAGACTTAAGTCTTTATCAACTGTAAAACCTTCATACAAACCACTGTTGACCGCTTTCTTTACCAACATATTCAGCACTTCCATCACAAGAATAAATAGGAAAGGGGACAACGGGTCCCCTTGCCGCAAACCTTTCCCAACGGTAAAATCCGTAGTAGCGATCCCATTAATTAAAACAGACATATGACCACTGCAAACAAGAAAATTAATCCAAGCAACCCACTTGTTACCAAAATTCATTTTCCTAAGCAGCTCAATAAGGAAATTCCACGAGACGCAGTCGTAGGCCCTTTCAAAATCGAGCTTCAACATCAAACAACTTCTCTTCTTCCTCTTAGCAAAGTCATGATCTTATGCACAATGTCCTCTTCTATCCAAAAAGCATCATTAAATAAAATATCATTTCTAATTTTCCACACATACCAACAAACTATAAGCCACAACCCAGTTGCATTCTTTACAGACACCCCCGCCGCATTTAAGGAAGAAATCCAAGTTCTAAGGTGTTCCAACAACGAACCATCCAACGAAACCAACACTCCTAGCCAGCCCATAATTCTCCTCCACACCATAATTGTTTTTGAACACTGAAACAGGAGATGAGAAGCCGATTCTGCTGACTGAAAACAGACGGAACAGACTGTTTCATGAGGAGATGATATAACACCTCGAACAATTAAATTATCACGCGTAGGCAGCCGATCGTGAATTAATCGCCACCCGAACACAACCGTTTTAATTGGTGAGGAAGCTGTCCAAATCAATTTAAACGCCGCAGCAAGATTATAAGACATATCATGAGGATTAACCATCCTATTATGCAAGTGTTCATATGCAATATGAGCAGAGAAAACATCACCAGCCTCAGAGTTTAATTTCCACGATAATCCGTCTTTATATTCTCTGCACAACACCTTACACTGGATTAAATGATATAACCTGTCCACCTGTTGAGCTAACTGTTGGTTATTAATGGCCTGACGAAACTCAATATTCCACTGCCAAACTGCTCCAACCCATCTTCCATTATCAGACACTAGGCTCCTAGGCTGCATTACAATGTTATGCAGATCTGAGAATAATGAAGCCAATGATCTGCTATCACACCAAGAAGACTGCCAGAAATCTGTAGATTCTCCATTACCCACAGCTACAGCCAGATGAGAAAAGAATGACTCCTTGCCAAAGTTATTTGCTAGCCGATTAATATCACGCCACCATAAGGAAGGCATGACATCACCATATCTAGCCTGCAGTATGTCACCCCAAATGTGAACCTGCGAACTCAATATTTTCCATAACCATTTCGCGAGAAAAGCCTCATTCAAACACTGAACATCCATAATGTTCAAACCCCCCAGCTCCTTCAATTTACAAACAGTCATCTAAGATATCCAAGCAATGCCCTTCTTTAATGTAGATCCATTCCACAGAAACTTCCGCTGCAGTGCTGTTATAATCTTGATAACTTTTGACGGCATCCGGTAAAATGACAGATAATGGATAGGCAGGTTTGTGTGCACTAATTTGATCAAAGTAGTTCTTCCCCCCATAGATAAAATCTTCCTTTCCAAGAAGCTAATATCGCTTGGACCTTATGAATCACTGGTTTCCAAAATGATATCAGTCTATGTTTCCCACCAATTTGGATACCAAGGAATTTAAACGGACAATTTTGGATTTTTCAATCAAGGAACCTTTCACCTGCTTTCAAAAAAGAGTCTTCAACACCAAACCCAATAAGACTGCTTTTGTTGAAATTAATCTTGATGCCAGACGATAATTGGAATCCTCTCAAAATAGCTTTGAACGCCCAAAGGTTTCTCCAATTAGCTTCCCCAATAAGAACCGTATCATCGGCATATTGGAGCACTTTTATGGACTCCTTATGATTAATTTTGAATCCTTGATATAAACCTACATCTTCTGCTTTCTTAATCATTCAAACCAATCCTTCGGCAGCCATTGCGAATATATATGGTGATAGAGGATCGCCCTGCCTAAGCCCACGAGTAACTTGGAAATCGCGCGAAGGGCTACCATTCACAAGCACCGACATAAAAATATTGAACATTGTCCCTTCTATCCATCTCATGAACTTGTTGCCGAATCCCATACAATTCATTACCTGACGGATGTAAGACCATTCAATACAGTCGTAAGCTTTCGCAAAATCGACTTTAAGGATGAGGCTTTTATGGTTACTCCTATTTGAATAATCAACAATCTCATTCAAAGCTAGAACACCATCAAAGATATTCCTCCCAGATACAAAAGCTGTTTGAGAAGGGGAATTATCCTGTTCATAACTCTCTTAAGTCTGCCTGCCAATAACTTAGCAATCACCTTATAAACACATCCCACTAAACAGATTGGCCGATAATCGTCAAGATCACAAGGGTTATTATTCTTTGGGATAAGAACTAAAAAAGAAGAAGCTATCACCTTTGGAAGTTTAGCTTCAACAAAATATTCCTTAATACAACCTATGAATTCATCTCCCACGATGTCCCAGCATCTTTGAAAAAATTCCAAATTGAAACCGTCGGGGCCTGAGGTTCTATCACCATTACATTGAAATACTGCTTCTTTGATCTCTGCATCAGTAAAATCTTCTTCTAACATGTTTCCTTCAAGTTCTGATACTTTCTCAAAATAATCAGCCGATATGCGAGTTAGAGGTCTGTCTGAGGAAGTTAGTCTCTTTTCAAAATAAGCTGCAACCGCTTCCTTTATCCCTTCAACATCTTCAATAGTTCTGCTCTCTATTTCCACCTTATTAATCGCGTTCAACAAGTTTCGATGACGAATAGTCGAATGGAAGAAGGATGTATTCTGATCCCCATCTTCAATCCATTTTGTTCCGGCTTTTTGATAAAGCAGACTTTCCTTTATTCTCAGAAATTTCCAAAGCTCGTCTTCAGCATGCTTTCTCATCTTAATAGGCTGTTCTCTCATTGAATCATTAATGTCTATCAAGATATCTTCAGTATTGTTTATCAACTCCCTGTTCTCTTCTATGTTAGTGTCTATCCATCCAAAAACACTTTTGTTCCACCATCCAAGTTTTATCCTTAGAGCCTGCAATTTCTTGGAAAAAACAAAGATGCGACTCCCATGAAAATTGAAACCCTCACCAAACTTGTTTTATAAACCTAGAAAACTGCGGATGTTGAAACCAGCACCGGAGTAAACGAAATGGTTTGGGGCCCCAATTGACATTTCTCATTGATAACCACACCGGTCTGTGGTCTGAAATGTCCCGTTTATCAATCTTTTGATAAGCCTCATTCCACCCATTCAATAAACCCAAGGAAATCAAAATGCGATCAATTCTGCTACAAGATTCACCACAAGGACTGAACCAAGTGAATCGATTTCCAGAGGTAGCTAAGTCAATACACCCAGTCAATTGTATGAAGTCTTCAAACTCCAACATTAATTTCTTATTGTAATGTCCACTTCCTTTTTTCTCGCTTGAATTTTTGATGGCATTGAAATCGCCACTAATGACCCATTCTCCTGCTTCTTGATTCGCTTTTAAGTTGAGTATGTTACTCCAAAGCTGCCTTTTCTCATAGTTGTTACAGGACGAATAAATATTTATGAAATAACAGAGTTTGTTCTTCCACAGTGCCTTAAGGCCCAAAAATCCACCTCCCTTATAACTGCAAATTGGATCAACAACCCCACTTTTCCATATGGTAAGAATCCCGCCCGACATACCTACATAATTTGCCGCAGACCATTGACAATTCTCACCACCCCTCAATTTGTGAACAAACTCGTCTGTCATATCTTCACACTTTGTCTCTTGGATAAAGGCAATATCTGCCCCACCCTTCATCAACATCTCTCTAATCTTTCGTTTCTTTAACGAACTCCTACATCCTCTTACATTATAAGTTACTATATTCATAAAGGAACGACAGCTGCCTCCATCTTATTTTTCTTCGAATTTCTTTCTTATGCTTCTAAATTGCGAATGATAGACTCAAACACCTCCTCATCTTCATCTGCGTCAATGCCCAATCTTTTGATAGACTTCCACATATGTTTAGGCAGACCAGCTAGCTTCTTCTTAATTCTAGAATTACTAAGCACTATTTCTTTATCTCCTACAGAACCATCGCTTTGTCTGATTCTCCCATCAGAGCACCTCGATATTGAATCACTTCTGACCGGAGAAAGGGTCTCGCTGACATACGAACCCGAGCTAGGCAAGGTTTTATTAGCAAGCAACAAAGAAGCGAAAAATGATGGCGTATACGGAATCTTCAAATTCTCGTAGATATCACTCAATGACTTCTTTCTTCGTAACTTATTATTTTCCACCAACGAAATAATCCTCTGTCCTCTATTATTCGCATTAGTCGTGCAGGCTATTTCCTCTCCAACAGTACCAGTAACAGTAAATATCCATTCGTCAACTTCCTTATATTTTCCTCCATCTGTACAAATGTCACTTTTTCTATTATCTTTAAAAGTCTGCAACATATCTTTTGACTGATGATCAGACCTATTCTCAGAAAAAAGCAGGCCTTTATCAATAGGACTGCTATCAGCTGAAAAGTTCCCAATAATGAGAGGGCCCTACAAGGTCATTATTCTTCTGTAAACACTCCCTTTGCACTAAACTTATATCATACGATTCCTTACAGCAGCCCATATCCCTATAATCAACTTTATTGGTCTTCTCCTTTCCCTGAACATGATAGGTTGCCTTCTCTCCTACTTCGAACGTACCCCCCTTAGACTCAGGGATATTAACCGTTGGACCAAAAGCAACTTGTAACGTCTCTTCCACCTCTTCTCCATATGAATCCACTTCTGAGCGATCTTCACAACTTTCACTGAAGGACCTACAAATTTTCTTTAGACAACAATAAGGAGCTTCTTCAATCAGCTTAATACGGAATGTCTGATTATTGATTTCAATATTGACAACTTCATTTAAGTTCATAGCAAATTTTGTTCTTAAAAGAATCCCTGCCACATAGAATTTTTCATGCCTTTAGGTCTCCATATCCGCTTTAATAAACACTCCAACAGTTCCTACCAAAAATTTGAAGAACTTATCTCCCCACACATGACAAGGTAATCCGAAAATACTGACCCACGTCATCCTCTCACTATCCACGTCTGAAGGACTCCAAGGCTGAATCTCTGAAAACCACTTCTCCACCCATTCTTTATCCTTTTCAATCATCTTCTTAATGTCACCAGTGACCTCTTCTTATAATAATACCAAATTCGCCCCCATAGGGGTAGCCTTGATTTTAAAGTATCCCTCAATATGAAGCGCATCTTGAATCTCATAAGATTGACCTGATATTTCCATTTTGCCTACAAATGCTTGCTGAAATCGTTCTATCTCCTCGTCATTAACATCAAACATGAGGTGAGCAAAGCTTGGTTTGTCAGCCATGTACAACTTCTCCTTCAACTGTTGTATCATAGCCCCCTTGGTAATCTCCACAAATGAGCTTTTACCATTCCAAAAAGTTGGTTTCTGTACTGTCAACTCCACATGATCCCTATTCCTTTGTTTAAACTCAGACCTTGTTTTCGTATTTTCCATTACCTTGACCTTATCACCTCTTTGGAACCGCGGGGTGTTAACAAAAATCTTCCTGCCATTAAGAACAATCTTGTCCAGCTCAATGGCAAAGAGATGTTCATCCCACACTTTCTTAAATCAAACAAAACCAAATCTCTTTCCAATATATATTAAATTAGATATAATAGATCGATATAAATATAGATATGGATTATAAATAACAAGAATCTATGGCATTTGTTTTGATTTGGTTTGATAATTGTGATTATGATATTTAAACTATTGTATAAAGAAGGTAATTAACAAATTAAGTTATTGGAAAGAAATATGATAATTATTACTTATCATGATGAGAAAATTTTAAATTTGAATTAAAAAACTAGTAGTTTAAAACATTCAAATGATAAACTTTCTTTATACAATTTACTTAAGCATGGAAACTTAATTATATTAAATGTGCATACTTAAATTGATTGAGCTAACCGGGTTATTTATTTAAGTTGAATAATCCAACTTATCTAAATTGATATTTGTAGATACTAAAATTTGCATGATTAATTCAAAATTGATGTAAAAATGATAAAATCTTACAGATTTGTAAAAAATAAAAATAAAAATAAATTTACATATTTTATTTGTTGCTTTTCTAGTCAAACATCCTCATTTGGTTATTTATTCCTTTAATAATTGCTTAAATAAGTATTATGTCCCTGAAAATAACCCAACATTCAAGTTTGGTCCCTATAAATATTTTCTTCAAGGTTTGGTCCCCCTAATGTTTTCCGTTTCCAACTGTAGTCCCTCCCGTTAGTTTTCACTAACGGAGGATGACATGGCGTGCCATGTGTGCTAACATTCCTTGGCAACTGTGTTTAATTTCTTTGACCAGTCAGGGACCAAACATGAATGTTGGGTTATTTTCAGGGACATAATACTTATTTAATCATTTATTCTACTCTCCTAATTGATTTATATGTTTGAACACCATACCAAACAATACTTGAAGTTATGGCCATTGAGTCTCGATGCCACTACTTGTTGTTGCAAAACAGAGTCGAATTCATTCAAAACCAACTGCAACTAATTGAAAACAGAGTCAAATTCTATTCTCAAACAACTTCTAGCAGCCTTGTACATTCAAAACCAACTGCAACTAATTGAAAAATCAGTTGCGAAACAGTTGCCAAACCGTAAATCAAACTTGAATTTCACTGACTACAAAAAACCATCCTAATTGTTTTAGCTTTGTTGTGAAACCTTCCACTGTATCAATTAACCAATTCAAGTAACCAATCCAAGAATTCACTTCATTGACTATCCAATTCAAGCCTCAGACATATCAACCATAACAGTTTCTTAAGCTAACCTAACCTATAGCATCACACACAATCATCACATGAGCAAGACAAGTTGCATTCAACAATTAACAAGAGGGGGTCTTTTGGAATAATGTCTTAGCAACCATTGTGTAGCCAAGCCCTAAGTACAATTTTGGTCTTTTGGAAGAATGTCTCGGCAATTTGGTTTAGCAACGATTGTGTAGCCAAGCCCCAAGCATGAAATAAGTGCATGTTCATGAGTTACTTTTTTGTTGTTGTAGATAGAGAACGTCCAACTTCTCTCTAGGAACAGTTTAACGTCATTTGCATCACTATTCCATTGTTTTTGCTCCTTTTCTCCCTGCGCCACCGCTGTTTTGACCGGTGGGGCTAGATTTTACAGTATGTTTCTGATCTTGAGCTTTGGGACTTATCTTCGGCTTAAATTCCTGGCTTTCGAGCTCAGGGGCTTTGGTATTTTTCAATTTTCTGGGTTGGATTGTGCTTTTTCTGGCTATTCGTCGTTTAGAGAGTATGGCTTGGGAGAATATTACCAGGAAACCCAATAGGGGTTTCAAGGGAGGTGTTTCAGTTTGGAAGGAGAACTAAGGTAGAGGAGCTTCACCTGGGGAAATCACGGAATCTTTCTTTTTCACCGAATTCCCAGAGAAGATGAACGCCAAAGACTTATTCGAGGTGTTTAAAGTGCATGGAGTGATTTCCGAAGTGTTTATTTCTGGGAGAAGAGATGTTCGTGGAAGAAGGTTTGGATTCACCAAATTTTGAAAAGTCCATGATCCAAGAATTTTGGCATGTAATCTTTATAGTATTTCAATAGAGGGAAAGAAAATGTTTGTGAACATTCCTAGATTCAGTAATAAGAACAATAGACAATGTGTTGGTAACGAAATTTTTAAGAATAAAGATTTCAAATCTGGTCTGAGGAGTGGTGTTACGAAATACAACTGCATTGATGGAGACAAAACTTTCGCCAAGGTGGTTCGTAACAACGATTCCAAGGGAAAGGGTGGCATTATGGCAGATGGAAAGGTTATTAACTTAGAAGCTGATAGAGAGTTTTGGGAGAAGCTCAATAGGATGAGAGTGGGAGTGGTTTTGGATGATGGTAATGCATTCACTATCCAAAGGAATTTTAACGAAGAGGGTTTCTTCAATATTAAGGTTATACCTCTCGGTGCATCTCTGTGTTTGCTGGAAGAAACTTCTGGGGGCACTACAAGAAATTCTCCATTTTGCGACACATAGATTGCGACCCTTGTGTAAAAACTGTCGTTATTTCATATCTGCGACAGTTGCTATGACAGTTAATGCCAACCGCCTCATTTTTTTCTAAGGAATTAGAAACCCATATCAATTTTAAAAGCCCGTGTCGATTTTCAAAACCGTCCTAACACAAAGTCTTCGACGGTGACACATTTTACACCGGTCGTGCATTTAGTGCCGCATACTACTCAAAAATTCCATTTTTTTTCTTTTCTTTGACCATGGACGATTAATTCAATCGCCTCAAAATTTTCCATAAATCATTCTTCCCTCTCCCTAATTTCATTTTTTCTTCAAGTCTCAACGAAAAAACCCTATCACATTGAAATTCTTTCCAAGCTAGAATTCTTTGAATCACAAAACCCTACCATCTGGTTTCATTTTCTGTAAACTATTCTTTTCTCACTATGGCACACTGATTCCAAATTTCTTAAAAAACGTGTCTCCAGTAACCGCAGCTCACGAACATCGATATTCAACACACCTATGTCGATTATTGATGGTTTCTTTCAACGAGTTACTGGTGGCGAGGAGATCATTTCTTATGCTTCTTGGAAATATTCTTCTATCGAACCCATATGGGATGACGAAGACACAAGGGATTTTTATGAATGTTTTCTAGATCTCAGGATTGCAGTTTGAAGAATCCTCTTATTTATCAATTTTCTAATAAGCCATCGGTATATAAATCCATCTACTAGTCCTTGGTCTCCAATGTATTCTCACATGTTTAAAGTTTTAATGTATGTGTTCATGGTTTAAAATGTTCTTTTGTTCATTTACCCTGCTTTATTTTATATGGAACTTCATCCTTTCTTTTATCCAGAGTTGTTGTTCTTGTTGTGATTTTGGGATAAACAGGGTCAAAAGTCAATAAAAAATCATGAGGAGTACCGTAAGAATTTACATTGGAAATTTATGAAAACCTATTTTAGAATTATTTTTATTGGCTTTTCATAATTTATAAGTTTTTAAAACCTATTTTAAGATTTAGTGTTTCTTATTAATCTATTTTCCATTTCCAGGATTTAGATTCTTTTGATAATTTGAGTTATTGTCATCAGATTTTTTGATAACTCTGTTATCACAACTCAGACTGTGACTGAGAGGAAGTTGATTGGCTTGATAAGCTGATGATATCTTCTTATCTTCGCAATAAAATGAAAGGACTTGGGAATAGAATTTTCATTACTTTCTTCCAATAGGGTTTTCTTTATGCTTTTGTGAAATTATCTCCTCAATAATCTTATTTGGTTTAAATTTTCAGTGCAAGTTGTCTAGCCAATTTGGACAAGGTACCTGGTCATCCTTCATTAAGTAAGTTCAATTGAAGGCGAAGCAGGGGTGTTAATAACCATACTTCAAGCTGATGTTACTAGTCTGTTGAAGGCGAAGCAAGGGTGTTAATAGTCATACTTTAAGCTGATATTACTAGTCTGTTGAAGGCTTTAGACCATTCAGGGCCTTTTTGTTGTTTGAATGGGTTTGGTTTAATTTTAGGTCTGAAAATATGAAAGTGGATAGTCAATCTGTTGAACTCATAGTTAAGATATTGGGTAGGGAGTCACAATATTCAATTGCATCCAAGATGTTTGATATAATTCTTGTTGAAGAATATTCACTTGATGTAATGGCTTGCACTATGGTTCTTCATGCTTATGCTCAAACTGGGAAGTATAAACGTGCTATTGAGATCTTTGAAAAGATGAAGGAGTGTGGTCTTGATCCAACTTTGGTTACTTACAATGTTATGCTTGATGCTTATGGCAAAATGGGTTGTTCTTGGAATATAATTTTGGAGTTGTTGGATGAGATGATGAGTAAAGGGCTTGAGTTTGATGAGTTTACATGCAACACTGTGATATCTGCTTGTGGGAGAGAGGATATGCTTGATAAAGAAAGAAAGTTTTTTCGCTGATTTGAAATTGAGTGGATAGAAACCCAGAACTGTTACGTATAACTCTATGCTGCAGGTTTTCGGGAAGGCTAGGGTTTCACAGAGGCTTTGAACATATTAAAAGAAATGGAGGAGAATAATTGTGTGTTAGATGCCATTACTTACAACGAGCTTGTGGCAACTTTCATGATGAGGGTGCTGCTGTCATTGATACAATGGCAAGCAAAGGACTTATGTCGAATGCTATAACTTATACAACTCTAATAACCACCTACGGTAAAGCGGGAAATGAGGACAAAGCTTTAAAGGTGCTTGGTCAAATGAAGGAGTTGGGTTGTGTTCTGAACGTATGCACATACAATTCTATTTTTACATTGATGATCTTGGTGGGTTTTATTTTCACAAGTATAGGTTTCTGTCATCCAACCGGTTTCTGGCTGTGGACTCACTCAAGTGTTGGTGTTGGTGTTTGTTTCATTTCATTCTGCATTTTCTTTTGAAAATATCGAATTAATTTCATCTTCATATTAGGATTCTGAAAAACACTCAGTCATAGAGAGATATGACGTTTATGGCCAATATAATGAAGCTATAAACTGTGTCAATGAATTGTTTTCATTGGCTGATGATTTAAGGCCTGATTTTTATACTTTCCCTCCGATATTGAAAGCTTGTGTAGATTTTGTTGATGGGAGGAAAGTACATTGTTGTGTTTTTAAGATGGGTTTTGAGCATGATGTATTTGTTGCTGCTTCGTTGATAAATTTGTATCCGTGGTTTGGTGTTTTAGATGTTGCTTACAAGGTGTTTGTTGATATGCCTGTAAGGGACATGGGTTCTTGGAATGTGATGATTTCGGAGTTTTGTCAGAATGGAGATGCAGCCGGGGCGTTAGGTGCGTTGAATAGGATGATAGGTGAGGGGGTGAAGATGGATACTGTTACGGTGTCGAGTATACTTCCTGTTTATTTTGTCTCTGGTGTTATAAAACTTCATATTTATTTTGTCTCTGGTGTTTTTTTTTTGAATTTTAGGCAAGACAAGCCAAAGGCTGTAGAGATATTAGTGGGTGATTTAAACGTTCTGCTTCTGTGTTATTGCAGGGAATCTAGTACTAAGGCTGCCAAATGTGAATGATAAATCTCCAACAAAGTTGTCATCTTCCATGTTACTAGGACAAGCTTCCTCTTCCGATGTAAGCACATGACTCTCCGATCCCTCCTTTATCTTACTTTGTTAATTCATCTTTGATTTGCTCACATTTCAATTAGTAATCAATTTAATCGGTTTTGCTTTTTATAATCTCAATTTAATCGGTTTATCAATATGCATTTTGTTGATTAAATTGAATTAGTAGCTTCTAAAATCTGTTACAGTAATGTTAATATTGATTACCAATATGTCTTATTTAAAGAACCAGCAAGTGATATCATATTGATTATCATCAGTTAACTTGTGTTTGGCTTTAAGCGTCATCTTTCATCATGAAAGACACTTCAAAAATAATCTCATGAGCTTTATGTAAGTCAATTGTCACTAACGGTTTTTTTATATGGTTTTTTGTGCAAC
This sequence comes from Lathyrus tuberosus, assembly GCA_022829125.1. NCBI lineage: Eukaryota > Viridiplantae > Streptophyta > Magnoliopsida > Fabales > Fabaceae > Lathyrus > Lathyrus tuberosus. Next base: position 2,355,540 of record JALAZF010000061.1, on the reverse strand, counting down.
AGGCTTTAGATAAAATTCGTTTTGAGAGTTTAACTCATAAAAGCAAGCTGGATGCCCAGCCAGAACTTTTCATTAGGCTTGTGCCTGACAAAGCTAACAAGACACTGTCCATCATAGACAGTGGCATTGGAATGACCAAAGCAGGTAATGTCTTAATTTCATGTTTTTAAAAGATTAAGTGCTTGTTTGAATTGAGGTGAATCTGCTGAAATTATGGTGTTATGATCTTCAAAGTTTAAACTGTAGTTTTTGTTAAAGTATGGTGACACATTTTGATTCTATCAAAATTAATGTAATTCAAAATATGCATTCAAAGATTGTTTATTTGGAATTTGGAACCTGTTTCTAAAAGCTCATATGTGGGTCCTTTTTTTTTTCAGATTTGGTGAACAACTTGGGTACTATTGCGAGGTCCGGAACTAAGGAGTTCATGGAGGCTTTGCAGGCTGGTGATGATGTGAGCATGATTGGTTAATTTTGGTGTTGGGTTTTACTCTGCTTATCTTGTTGTAGAGAAAGTAATTGTCAACACCAAACACAATGATGATGAGCAATCCATTTGGGAATCATAAGCTGGTGGCTCCTTCACTTTTACAAGAGATACCGAAGGCGAGCAACTTGGAAGAGGAACTAAGATTACTCTTTACCTTAAAGAGGATCAGGTAGTTTAATCGACAACCCAACTTCTTTCTTCTAGATTTTGCTGAGGAATTTAACTATGATGAGACCTAGAGTACTGTTTTGTGCAAAAAATGGCTTGTTTTCTTTTAACATGTCACCTTTTGAAATTGTGTTACTTTTGCAATCCATTTTGTTAGAGAAGGTGTATTTTAAGCTTGAATCATTTGTAGTAAAACTTTTGTCCTTCAAATTTATAAAATATCAATTGGCTCACTAAAATTATTGTTCAAAACTAAGAAATTTGTTATCTATTTGAATTGTCAAGCAGAGACTAGTATATGAATTGAAGATTTCTGTACTTTCAAGGATTAAATTAGTGATTACTTTTCTTACAATTATTGGTATGTACATGTACCACCAGAAGTATATCCTTATTATATGTTGTATGGTCTCACTTTATACCATATTAATTTTCATGGCAGAGATTGGAAACTCTATACTCATCCAATCCATCAAGATTTAATATCTTGCAATATCTTATGTTTGGTCTGAGAAGAGTTTGAATGATGATCAACGTAGAGCTATTCTCAAGGTTTCCAATGAAGCTGGAATGTCATCAACTCAATCCGTAATTAAACCTGGTCACGCAAGAGCTTGGAAGGAAGATCACTCGGCAACCAGGACCGATTCCCGGCTTTAACACAAAAATTGTTTTGTTCGTTGACCCAGATGGATGGAAAACTGTAAGTTAATTTTCCCCCTTTATTTATATTGTGTAGGAGGATGCAAAACTATTGCATACTTTACTGCCACAATAACTACAGCATATGATTATTTTTTTTATGTAGGTGTTGGATGACAATGAAGAGATCATTGTGAAAGAGAGCTATGAAGAAATAATAAGTAACAGTCCTAGGTAGTGGCACTAGGCTATTGCTTTTGTATGAATAAATAGTACTCCATTGGTGATCATTGTGTTTACTTTCATACTGCTTGTTTGGATTGACGTTGAGTTTGGTGGAACCATTATTTATAATTAGTTGTCAGTTGACAACACCTAGATTGATCTTTGTTCTAGTAGCCTTTAATATTGCATCATGGTAATTTTAATTGTTTGAATTGAATATTGTAATAAAATTACAATTTTTATTTTTTTCAAAAATAAAATAAAATTACGGCGGTTCCAACCGTCACTATTTCAAATGAAATATATTATATAATTATGGCGGTTACAAACGTCGTTTTTTCATTGAAATATATAAATATATATTATAATTGTGGCGGTTACAACCGTCGTTATTTTCATTGAAATATATATATATATATATATATATATATATATATATTATATAATTGTGGCAGTTACAACCGTCGTAATAAAATATTAGAGGCTGTTTCAAAACTGTCGCGGAAAGTTACGGCAGTTGGAGCGACAGTTTTACAAACCGTCGTAAAACAGCCACGCGACACATGTTTCTACGATGGAAGAGAAACCGTCGTGATTTGAAATTTACGTCGGTTGTAACCACCGTAATCTGCCAAAATTAACCGTCGTAATTTTCCAATTTTCTTGTAGTGGGGTGACATTGAAGAATTCATCAGAGAAAAGCAAGATTGGTTGGATATTTGGTTTAGAGAAATCCGGTATTGGTCACCTGAGTTGGTGGATAGGGATAGATTTGTGTGGGTGAAGTGCACAGGACTGCCTTGCTATGCCTGGGGTGATCCCAACTTCCGACTCATCACATCTAGCCTGGGAAATTTTATTCAATGTGACGCGAAAACCAGGGATAAAACTTGTCTTGATTCAGCTAGGCTGTTGATCAAAACCAAGATTGAGGTTTTTATTCAAAGGGAGATTCATGTTGAAGTTAATGGAAGTCTTTTTTCTTTAAGCTTGTCTGAAGATTTCCAGTCGTGCAGGAACGATAATATTTTTGAAGTGGAAGATAAGAATATTGAATCTGATGACATCGAATCGTCTTTCCCATCTGATGGAGAGGGCGCGTGGGATCCAAGTGATGACAAGGAAAGTGAAAATTAAAGTTTTCGAAGGCTGAACTTCAGGAAAAGGAATTGCACCAAAATTCCCTTGGGTCAGAGGGAGTAAGAACCTGCTCTGATAACATTTCTTTAGTTGGTGATAGCGTGGAGACTCGTGCTGTAGGGGGGGCTCTGAAGCAAGCATAGGTAAGGTCCAATCTGAATAAGGTAAGGGCTACTCTGAGGCTAGGTTTGGTGAGGATAACTTATCAGTTGAAGAGACTAATGTTGGGTGTCCTAATGGAACTAGTTTCGCTCAGTCGAAGGAAGTCTGTCAAGTAGCAATTAGTAAAGGTGAACTAGTGGTAGATTTGGGCTTACCAACACCTATATCTGGCCCACCTGGTGGCCGCGTTGGGCCTTCAAACTGGGGTAAAATGAAAAAGAAGAAACATATTCATGAGGTTTATAATTGTATCAAAATTCCTTATGCACCCTCCTATTTTTCTACCCTGCTTCACTCGGCTTTGAGGGATAAAAATGTTTTTGCTGCCGAGAAAGCTAACAGGGTATCTCCAAAAAGAAGATCGAGTAGAATTGTGTCCAATGATGTTAGTGCTTCTCTTTTGTGCTGCAAATCGATTACAGATACTGATTTAGTCAGAGGAAACATGAGATGTCGAAAGGCCCTTGAAGAAGCTCCTTCCAACAGGCATATGTCTTTGAAAAATCTAGGAATCCTTGGAGATATTGAAGATTCCGAATTGGATGGTATATTGAGAAAGTTGGATAACGATGATAAGGAGACAAGAAGTGGAAAGAAGGTTGTAGCTACCAGTGGATTATGAATATTGTTTCATATAACGTGCGAGGCTGTTGTAGTTCTTTAAAAAGGAGAAGGATTTCCCAAACTCTGGCTAGTGGAAATGCAGATATATGTCTTTTACAGGAAACTAAAATTTCTATCATGGATACCAATATTATTAACAGTCTTTGGAGGTATCAGGGCGTTGAGTGGTCAGAGGTGAGTTCTTGTGGTAGATCAGGTGGCATTCTCACAATGTGGAACAACAAGGTGGTAACTGCTTGTTCTAGTTTTCGGGGATTGGGCTTTCTTGGCATTCACTTCTTATGGAAAAACCAACCTTTGATTGTGATAAACGTTTATTCTCCTTGTGGGCTCTCTGACAAAAGGAGATTGTGGAAGGAAATAATTGAAGTGAAGAGCAGATACTCTGGATGTGGTTGGATTGTGGGGGTGATTTTAATTCAGTTAAATGTCGTGATGAAAGGAAGGGTATTAGGGATTCCAATGTCAGTGGAATTAAGGATTTTGAGGGCTTCATTGAGTCTATGTTTTTGGTGGATCTTCCGGTCGTTGGAAATCGTTTTACTTGGTTTAACTCCAATGGAGTTAGCCGTAGCAGACTGGATAGATTTTTGGTTGATGATTTAGCCATTTCTACCCTTTCTTTGAAGAATCAATTTGTTGGCGACAGAGACGTTTCGGATCACAGACCGGTTTGGTTGAATTCCAAATCCGTCAATTGGGGCCCCAACCCGTTTAGATCGTTCAATTGCTGGTTATTCCATTGTGACTTCCTTCAGTTTGTAAAGGATAAATGGGATTCCTATCACTATGTTGGCTCTCCCTGTCATGTTCTGCTTAAGAAATTTTAGGCCCTTAGAATTGATCTGAGATTTTGGAACAAGAACGTTTTCAGATGGTTGGACCTTAAGATAGAGGACTGTGTGGCCAACTTGAACCAACTTGATAGGATTTATGAGGTGGTTGATGTTGCTTTGGATGATGATTCAGTTCGTGACAGGTTAAGAACTCAAGAAGACTTGTGGGCTAATTTGAGGATTAGAGAGAGTAAGCTGGCCCAGAAATCCAGAACTAGGTGGATACAGGATGGTGAGCATAATACCAAATATTTCCATAATTGCCTCAAGTCGAGGAATCGATCTAACTATCTCGCGGCAATTAATTATGAAGGTGGTTTAGTTGAAGAACCTGAGGAGATCAAACATGCTGCTGCGAATTTCTTTGCAGCCAGATTTCAGAAGCAGAATATCTTTAAGTATGAGAACATAACCCTTAGTGTGCCGAGTATTGATGAATATGACAGAAGGATAATTGAGGCTGATTTCAATGCTGAAGACGTGAAGACTGCTGTTTTTGGTTGTGACGGTAATAAATGCCCTGGAGTCGACGGTTTCAACTTTCTGTTTATTAAATCTTGCTGGGATATAATTGGTGGGGATTTTACTAAGGCGATTCTGAACTTCTTCAAGACTGGGTTTCTTCCTAAGATGTTCGCTTCTTCGTTCATCTCGTTGATACCGAAGATTGATAATCCTCAATGCTTTGATGATTTCTGTCCAATTTGTTTGATTTCCTGTGTGAACAAAGTTATTTCCAAGATGATGGTTTCTAGGCTTGGCACAATCATACATAAGCTTATATCGCCATCCCAAACGGCTTTCATCCCTGGCCGTCAAATATTTGACGGAATTTTGTTGGCTAATGAGATTGTTGATTATGCTAAAAGATATAAGAAGGAGTGCATATTATTCAATGTTGATTTTGCAAAAGCTTACGACTGCGTTGATTGGGCGTTTCTTGATGAAATGCTTGTCAAGATGGGATTTGGTAGTAATTGGATGAGATGGATTCGTGGCTCTGTTTTCAATAGCTATATGTTTGTGCTCATTAACAGCAGCCCCTCCAAGGATTTCAAGTCTGGTAGAGGTTTAAAACAGGGCGATCCGTTACCTCCATTTCTTTTTGCAATCGTGGCTGAGGGTTTGGCTATTCTCATCAGATCTGCTTCAGAGAGGAATATGTTGTCTACATTCAAAATTCATGAATGTCCTTCCCCTACCATTCTCCAGTTCGCTGACGATACGTTACTCATCGGAGATGGTTCAGTGCTTAATGTCTGGGCGTTTAAAGCTGTTCTGCGGGCATTCGAAATTACATCTGGCCTCAAAATTAACTTTTCCAAATGCAGCATCTTTGGTATCAGAGTTGATCCTGATTTCCTCCTTGCGGCTGCCCAATTCCTTCAGTGCAAATCAGGTAGTATGCCGTTCAAATTTCTGGGTCTTTCTCTTGGTGGAAATCATCGTCGTCGTTAGTTCTGGAATCCCGTTATTTATTGCTTGAAGAAAAGACTTTCTAATTGGAATGGCCCCATCTGTGGTGGTTCGGGAGATTATATCCATCCAACGTCGGTTTCTTTGGGCTGGTCATAAGGATAAAAGTTATGTGGCATAGGTTTCTTGGAGTTCTATTTGTAAACCGAAACATCGTGGAGGTCTAGGCATCAAACATGTTGGTCAGTTTAATAAGGCCCTTCTTGCAAAGTGGATTTGAAAATTTTATAGTGGTGGGAGCAAAATTTGGAGGCACACGCTTGAAGCTAGATACTCAAATCTGAGTACTATTATGCAAGTCGGCAATGATGGTGGAGGTTGGCGAAATACTTCTTTATGGATGAAGGATTTGTTGAAATTATCATTTGACGATTCGCATCATTTTAGCGATTACTTGGATTGCAAGGTGGGAGATGGAGAGAATATTGCTTTTTGGAAGACGGCGTGGATTGGAGACACGGCATTAAAAGAGAGGTTTCCTTCTTTATTCTGTGCTAGCAGGAACAAGGACTGTTCGGTGATGAACATGGGAGAGTGGGTGGGCGAAGCTTGGCAGTGGAACATAATGGACGGTTCCAGCAATGATCTGGAAGGGTTGGGAGGCGAGGTAATGGATCTACACAATTTACTGAAGCAGGTGGTTATGAGGCGGAATATAGCAGACATTTGGGTTTGGTTAGAACATGAATCATCCACATTCTCTGTCAAATCTTTCTATTGCTACTTAAATGATTAACTGTTTGATGACGAGATTGAGGGAGACTTAGCTGATATTTGGAAGCAATTGTGGAAGACGGTTTTACCGCCGAAAATCCAGATTTTCGGATGGAGGTTGAGTCTCAATAGGCTACCCACGAGAGCCAATTTAAGTGCAAGACATATTATTAATAATGCTCATGAAGAGGTTTGTATGTTTTGTTTTCATCACATCGAGGATTCTACTCATCTTTTCGTATCTTGTACTAAATCTTCGTTGGTGTGGAATAAGATTTGTGAGTGGGTTGAAGTTGATAGAATAGTCGAATCTACGGTGGGTCGACATTTGAAGTCGTGGACTTCGAAACTTCGTGGTAGATGCAAAGAGGGAAAGGTTAATTCATTATGGTTTATAACATGTTGGAATATTTGGAGATGTCGAAAAAATATTCTATACAACGACGCTATCTTTAATGTTAATGACATTGTCAACGATATTAAAGCCACGTCGTGGAATTGGTTAATTCTAGGTAGTAAAAGTAGTATGACCTGTAGGTTGTACGAATGGTATAAAAAGCCACTCGATTTTTTGTAATTTATTTGTTTCGTTGTTGGATGTAGTATGTTGGTTCGAGATTTCCTTAATCTCTTATTAATAAAATTTCTGCTTATAAAAAAAATAAAACAATTAACAAGAGGAGCTATGAATCATTTGGTTCATAATATAATGCAAACTGTGACGAGAAAATGCGTGCATAATTCAAGCCAAAACAGAAACAAAATGAAGTTGAAGAATTATATTCACCAATACTATCTTCAGGAAACACTTTTCCCAAAAAGGAGCCAAAAATCAGAGAAAGAAGAGTACTTCCAATCTCTCCTGAAATCCCAACATACATGACTGCAACTAATTGAAAACAGAGTCGAATTCTATTCTCAAACAACTTCTAGCAGCCTTGTACATTCAAAACCAACTGCAACTAATTGATATTGTAGAACATTTCACAATATCACATGGACCAACTTTAGGTTCTGTAATCGATAAAAATTATCATTTGAATTCGGTCATAAATATCAAAATTCCTTAGTTTAGACCACCCCCAAATGTTTGATGTAGAACTAGGATATAATATGATCACAAAAACTTTTATTATTATTAGATTTGGTCAAATCTTATTTATTTAGTACATGCTATTCTTTTTAAAATGTCAAAAGGTTTTCTTGAAATAATTTAATTGAATTTTATTGATGACTATTAGCTTTAGGTTTTTATTATGTTGCGAATTTTTTCATTATTTTCATCCATGGTTGCGCTATATGCAGTTATATGCAATAGCATAACAAAGGTCTCATTTGGAAAGAGGTTATTGAGAGTGTTTATGGTGTGTTCTTATTGGTAATGACTTTCTAATGTTAGTAGTACTTTTCAGCTTTTACATACATTACATCTCATACAAAGAATCTCAAGTTGCTGTAGTTTCTGTTATATCTAATGGTAATAATCAATAATCTCAAGTTTCTGTACCCTCCTATTCTTGTCCATGGGGTGCTTGTTAATCTTACTTTTTCCTTTGGTGGTAGAATAAAGAGGAGAGTAGAATAAAGGGTTAAATAAGTATTAGGTCCCTGAAAATAACCCAATATTCAAGTTTGGTCTCTGACTGGTCAAAGAAATTATACACAGTTGGCAATGAATGTTAGCATGCATGGCACGTCATGTCATCCTCCGTTAGTGAAAACTAACGGGAGGGACTACAATTGGAAACGGAAAACATTAGGAGGACCAAACCTTGAAGAAAATATTTATAGGGATCAAACTTGAATGTTGGGTTATTTTCAGGGACCTAATACTTATTTAACCCATAATTCAATATTCGCTTATCTTTTATTTTAGAAAATGGTTATTATTATTAAATAATAAAAAGGTGCTGATTTGGGGAAAACATATTCAAATTAACTTAAAAAAAATTCCAAATAATTATAATTTATAATAAAATACAATACTTTTTGAAATTTATTCTACTTTTGCAAAAAAATATCAATTCAGAAAATTAAATTTTGATTAGCATCCATATATATGATATTGCTAACATCTTTTTGTAATATATTTTTTTTTACTAAGCGAAAATTATATTCCAACAAGATACAAAAAGGTGTATCCAAACCATCTACAAAATTACCAACTCAACCCAAGTGATGTTACAAAAATTCACAAGGGTAATTGGTCCAATCATAATAAATACAAGTATATCTCCCATTAATCCATTTTCCTACCCACCACCATGTATACAAAATGATTCTCCTTTCTATAGAATCGTAATCCCACTCTTCACCATTAAACACAATATTGTTCCTTGTTGACCATAATCCCAATCCTATAGTTAACCAAAGACCAACTGCATTTTTTATTGATATATTCTTCACCAACAGTACTTGAATCCAATGTTGCAACATATCTAATAATGATTCATGGTTTCCAATAACAATTCCTAACCAACTCTCCACAAAATTCCAAATCTTCTTAGCATTATGGCACAAATAAATCAGACGCAGTAGACTCTCTTCCTCTCCATGACAGAAAAGACAAGACAAATCAATATTACTCCTCTCTATACGTCTTTTACGTAAATTATCTGCCGTAGCCATCCTATCTCGAAACAAACTCCACCCAAACATCTGAATTTTCGGCTAAGCAGAAGAACACCAGACCAATTTACAGACTTCTCCCATATTAAGCTGATTTTGTTGCAAATAGTTGGCTTTTAACAACAAACCATATCCCGATCCAGCTGTGTAATGGTCTTCTACTCCCCCCGTTAGCCTCCAATCAACAGGTAAGATATTATGCAGTTCACACCAATCCCGCGACATGCTGCCGGTTGCAGAGCTGGAAATCAGATCCATATTCCACACCACTGAACCTGCAATATCATTGTAAAACTCCATAACACAACCCTTCTTATTACAAGCTACCTCCCACAACCTAGGAAATGTGACTGCTAATGATTCCTCTCCACACCATTTGGATAACCAAAAGAAGGTATTTTCACCACAGCCAATTTCATATTTTATATGAGAGGTAAAACCACTTGTACCATACAGCTTCCAAATCAGGAATAAATCCCACCACCACAATGAAGGCATAATACTATATTCCGGCAAGCTCCCTATCAGCAAATCAGCCTTATATTCCACATATCTAACCTCTAAAATACCTTGCCATATCCTTCTTTTTATAGTTAACACCTTCCAAACCCATTTTGACATTAAAGCTACATTAAACCACTTAACATGTTTCACACCCAATCCACCATCTTCCTTCTCCAAGGGATTTTTTTAACCAGCATAGATCCCCCCACAGAAAACGACATTGGACGCTAGTAATAACCTTAATAACTTTCCTTGGCATCAAATACATAGACATATAATGCATAGGTATATTAGTTAAAACAACATTGATGAGGGTGGCTCTGCCAGCCATAGATAAAACTCTCCCTTTCCACATTGAAAGCCGCCCTTGAATTTTCTGCACCACAGGTTTCCAAAAGGAAATCTTCCTATGATTTCCCCCCACATATACACCTAAAAATTTGAAAGGGAATGAATCTATATGAACACCAATAAAAACTTCAGCAGCTTTTAAAACATTCTCCTCCACTCCTATTCCATACAATGCGCTTTTTGTAATATATAAGTAACCACTTCTATAAACTATTATATGTATCCTATTATCTGATCCTTGTTGATAGCAACTTCTTCGTTACTTTTTCTTTCCATCATTTAATTCGTCTTGTGTCACAATTCAATTTGTTTTTCACCATTCTCAACAACATGGACGTTTTTGAAGAAATTACTTTTGAAATAGTTTCTTGGCTACCGGCAAAGAGCATTTGTAAGTTCAAATCAACTTGTCACTCATTTTCTAGTTTTTCAAAAGAAAATCTTTTCAAAACAAAACAATCTCAAAATTTGTTTGAGAAAGGTGACACATGTTTTTTCATTCAACCCGAACAAATAAGTCAAAGATATAATAAGAAGGTAGAATTTCAGACTTTACCGAAATACCAACAATCATCGGGTATTCCTAATCATGTTTTGAGTTTTCTCTCAAATTCCTTTAGTGTCTTAGATTCTAGAAATGGATTGGTTCTTTGTCACATTATTAATGATGATCCAATTGATATTTTCTTATGTAACTGTTAACCCTCATTTTCGACGCTAGAAAAGATTAAAGTTATTTTAAGTTAAAAAATTATTTTTAACACAAAGAAGGTTTCGACCCAGCTTTGGTGAAGCCTGAGTCGAATGGAAGTTTTGGAAACCTCAAAAAATGGCTAAGTGTTGGGAAAGGTTTTGATCATGGGAATATGGAAAAGCACGCTGAAGTTGGTAAGCCAAGGCTGGAGGGAATTTCCAATGTTTGAAATTTAAACAAGAGCAGTTGTGGACGTGGGAACAGTTGAAACTAAGGAGAAGGCGCCAAAATCCACACGTTTGAAGCAATAACCACCACTTAGTAGTTATTTCCTAGCACTATAAATAAGAGTTAGTTCTATGTAATAGGTGTGTTCATATTTTTGTACATGTTACTCAAAGAAACTCAAAGTACCCGCGTGTAGAGAAACGAGTTCGTGAGAATGTACGTAATGTAACACCATTTTCTTCATTAATACAATTTATCTTCATCATGTTTAAGATTCAGCCATTTACTTTCCATGCCTTTACAATTTCTTGAACTTTATCTTCCATGCCAAATTTACTTTCAAAGTCATTTAAACTTCCTGCGTCTACTTTCAACTGCACTTTTACATTCAAGCATTTAATCTTCAAGCATTTACTTTTCAAAGTCTTTTATTTTCAAGAACATGGAGTTCATCTTTAATCCATTGCACTTATCTTCAAAGTCCTTTATTTTCCTGCACTTTACGTTCGACAACACTTTTATCATTCCAACCTTTACTTTTCAAGAACGTGGAGTTCGTCGCATTTTACTTTCAAAGCTTTTTACTTCTTGTCATTTCCTTTCAAAGCCTTTCATTTCTGCACCCTTTACTTACAGCCCTTTAAATTTCAAGCCTTTACTTTACCTTATTGCAAGTATTCGAACGTGGAGTTCAGTTAGATTTTATTTCAGCATTGTCGAACGTGGAGTTCAGTTTACATTCTCTTTAATTTTCATTTGTCATTTACACTTGTCTCTCAAATTTAGCACGTGTCCTAGGATTTGTGTGGTCGATCCTGCAAGTTAATAAATTTTCGTTTAAGATTGATAGACCAGAGGTTGTTTACCAAAATTCACAGTAAACAAATTGGCACACCCGGTGGGACCCAGTGCTAAGTTTTACACTTTTGTCAACCTTATCTTTCTTGGTGAAGAAGTACTTTTGTTGTATGTTATTGGGAAGTGAGAAGTTAGCCACAACAAACGAAGGGATGCCAAAGAGAAGATACACTAAGAGAATGGCAACTAATGCTAACCAACAAGTTGATCCTCAAGGGAGTATTTCAAACACTCAGTCAAGTAGCAGTATGGGGTCTCAAAGCACACCATCATTAATGTCTTCGACAGGAGGACATGCGTCACTTCCATTAGTAGTGTCTGAACCAGGGTCAACATATATAAAATCATATACTCAACCTATGTTGGAATATATAGGACCACAAAGTCCTAATTCACCAACACCCTCTGGAGGAAATTCAATGTACAGGCATGTCCCTCCTCCGGGTTTTCCATATCCAGGGTCAAGGAGTCAACCCTATGGTATGCCTACATCAATGATGCAAAACCTGCAGAATGCTCCACCTGTATTTTCAAAAACTGTGGTGTCTTCGCCACTACAAGGGTTAGGATCAGGAGGGCGAAACAACCAGAGTATAGGTGTTGGTTACTCTGTTCAAACTCCTAGCCTTACGAATACATCCATAAATTGTTTGAGACAGCAGATGGATGAAAGTAACATGCAAATGGTGCATACGTTGTCTCAGACAATGGGAGAAGTTTTTCAACCCTTGATTCAAAATACGACTCAAACTAACCAACAGTTGGCTGCACAAGTGGCACGCATAGATGATTTCATGGGAGTACCAGCGGTGGATCGAAGAGCAACTGTTGTCGAAGATATCCCAAGACGTCATCCACGTCAGATACCTGAGGCGAACATGGAAGATCAAGAGATGATTGATCATTTTAGAGTCGAACCACCAAGAAACCAGATGCTATACCAGATAGAGGAAGAGCCAGTAGTGATGGCGAACAAGAACCAAAATGCAGATCAACTACTTAGACAGGTTCGACATCGAAATCAAGTAGAAGAAAATAATCTTGCAGCCCTGGTTGAAAGGATAATGACCAGAAATGGTGTGAATCTTGGCTTCACAAGGCCAAATTATACTTCGCCTATAGTGTATTATATTCTCCAAGAAGAACTACCCCCTAGGACGAAGGTTCCAAAGTTTAGCAAGTTTTCAGGAGATACTACTGAATCTACTGTCGAACATGTGGCTAGATATTTGGTTGAAGCAGGCAAAATTGCAGCTGATGAAAGCCTCAGAATCAAATACTTCCCAAGTTCCCTTACCAAGAATGCCTTCACATGGTTTACTACTTTGCCTCCAAATTCCATATACAATTGGACCCAACTAGAACGTTTGTTTCATGAACAGTTCTACATGGGGCAAACTAAGATTAGTTTGAAAGAATTGGTTAGCATCAAACACAAAGTTACTGAGCCAATTGATGATTACCTGAATAGGTTTCGACTTCTTAAAGCCAGGTGCTTTACACAAGTGCCAGAACATGAGTTGGTCGAAATGGCTGCTGGGGGTCTTGATTATTCCATTAGGAAGAAATTAGATACCCAATATCTTAGAGATATGGCCCAGTTAGCTGATAGGGTTGGACAGCTAGAAAGGCTGAAAGAAGAGAAGGCTAAATTCAGCAAGGGTAAAAAAGTAGCCTTTGTCGAATGCAATGAAGATGTGGAGAGTCTGTATGGTGAAACATCTTATTTCGACGGAAATGAGGTTGGCGTTGCTGAGTTAAAGCATGGTCCACTTATGCCTGCAAATTGTTAGCTCCTTCAGAAGGAAAAAATCCTGTCAAATCTAACGACAAATTTCCTAAGAAAACATACACTTTCGACATCACTAAATGTGAAGAAATTTTGTATTTGTTAGTTAAAGATGGGCAAATGATAGTGCCTGCTGGTGCTAAGATGTCACCTTTAGAACAAAGAAAGAAAAGAGGTTTTTGTAAGTACCATAATTTTTTGGGTCATAAAACTTCTCAATGTTTTCTTTTCAGGGATTTGGTGCAAAATGCTATCCAAGAAGGAAGGCTGAAGTTTGGTGACAAGGGCAAAGCCCAGATGAAGATTGACTCTGACCCATTGCAAGTTGCAGAGGCTAACTATACAGAGCCTCACGAGGTTCAGATGGTCGAAGTCACATAGGGATTTGATAAGTCAGTCAACTTGGTGGAGGGTACTGAAGACTTCGCCACCAATTCTGTGATAATTGAAGGTTTTAGTAAGGCTGCAAATGGCCTGAATGTTGATGGTACCAGTCTAATGTTGGTGACCAAAGAAACTGTTGATAAGTTTGTTGAAATGGATAATGTTGCTAAGGTTTTGGATATGGCCATGAGTGGATTGAAGATAAATACCAATGAAGGCATTAACATGGTCGAATTGGCTGAAGAATCTGATGCTAGCTCAGATAGCATCAACACCAATGAGGCTATGGGCAGAAATGCCCCCAAAGTCCAACTTGTTAAGGAATTGGAAGATGACATGCTATTGGTAGGAGAGATGATAGACATGGATGGTTGTTTGGTGGAAAACTGGATATGTATGGCTGCGGAAAAATTCTTCAAGACATCTCCTGATGTTGAAAGAGTCAATGCTGAGGAAATGGTCGAAGCTGAAAAAGCTGCTTGGCAAAAAGCTTCCCAAAAAGCTGCAAAAGCAGCAGCAAGTGGTGGTTGTCTGGCAAAGACCACTGAAAGTCTGGAAGCCCATTTCTCCAAGATGCACTTAAAGGACAGAATGGATGTCAATATGGTCGAAATTACAGATCGAAAAGCTGAACAAGTGAGTAAGGCAGATTAACAAGAGAAGCGCAACAAAATAGCTTATCCTAAGCAAGAAGAGACAACTGTGGATTTTTTGCACCGTTGCCAGAAGAAAGGCTATGGAGTAATGCTATGTCCTAGATGCAGCACCATTTTTGATGAAAAAGCTGCCCATAAGTTAGAAGGTGTCAAAAAGGCTGGTGAAAGTTGGGGGTAGAAGGTAAATAAAGGTCCCAAAGGTTTTGACTATAGACGACTTTCGACAGGGTTAAAAAACCAAGTACCAGGAGTTAGGCCAGGTACATTCAAACCAGCTGCGAATGTGCCAACAGGTAGTTGGATCAAGCCTATCGAAGGGCGAGGACAGAAGAAGAAGTGGGAGAAATTTGATGTGGAAAGAGGTTCTTCATTTGAGTATAGAAAAGAGAACCATACCACCAACAAATCAGCATACATTTCTCAAAATTACAAGGGTAAAAACCCCATGTCTAGGTCACAATGGCGAAGAGAGCAACGCAGGCGAAAGGCTATCAGGGAGGCTCAGGTACAAGGAGTGTCAAGCACCAATGTTGATAATCAAGCTGGGGCAATGGAGAAGATGCCCATACGACGAAAGTTGTTCACTGTTCAGCCAGAAAAGAAGGTCGAAGAGGATGAGAATATGACTGATAACTTCGACAGTGAGTCAGCAGCTTCTCTAGATATTCTGGTGAATGTGGTGTCAGTAATGCCAAAAGAATTTGGTCAAGTCTCAGAGGTCGAAGACTTGGATCAAACTGCAGAATTGGAAATGTTGGCACACAAGCCTATGTGTTATTACATCATGAACAATGGGTGCGTCGAAGAACAAAATGCTTTCTTTGAACGCCCCACAGAGGCAATGAAGGGTCATTTAAAGCCTCTCTACATTACTGGCAAAGTAGAAAATGTTCCTGTTAACAAAATTTTGGTGGATTGTGGTGCAACTGTTAATTTAATGCCAAGATTTTTGCTGAGCAAGATTGGGAAGTTTGAGACTGATACCAAACCCCACAACATGGTTCTGTCAAACTATGAAGGAAAAGTTGGTTCCACTCTAGGGGTGATTCAAGTGGATCTCACTGTGGGAACTATTACCAGACCAACAGTGTTTATGGTCGTCGAGACGAAAGCTAACTACAATCTACTCTTGGGTAGGGAGTGGATTCATGGAATAGGAGTTGTACCTTCATCTATGCATCAAAGAATCACCATTTGGAGACCAGATGGGATAGTTGAAAATATTGAAGCTGATCAAGGGTACTTTAAGGTGCCTATTAATCATGTGGATAGAAGGCAATTTGAGAAACATCTGGCGAACATTGCTCCATGTCCTCCAGCTGATTTTGAGTTTACGCCTGATGTAGAAACGTTTTATTCGTTGTATTTACACCCTGTCGAAGGTTTTAGATGGGACAGGGAGGTACCAGGAGGAAGGTTGCCATGCTTAGGCTCACCTCCAATAGAGCCCACAGGATGGGGAGATGAATTCAGTGATCATGACTGAGTTCGACGCTTTAAAAAGAATTTCGGCCAATGTGGCCGAAACAAAACTACAAGCGGCTTTGGAAGCCGCCAATGACTATATGGTTGGCGAAGCCATTTCTGAATTATATCAAGAAGGTCCTGGTAAGGACTTCGACCCAAAACCTCCAGATAAGGTTGAAAATGGAGAGCAAAGCCAGAGGCTCGACGCCATCTATGAAGATGAGCCTCTGGGATTTGAGAAGGATCCGTTGGCAAATAATATCAAAATGCTAGGACAAGATCCTTTAGAAGAAGTTGACCTCAGTGAGGGGACAACCAAAAGGCCTACCTACATCAGTGCCAATCTTGATCCCCAGTTGAAGGTTGAAGTGGTTCAGTTGTTGAAAGAGTTCAAGGACTGCTTCGCCTGGGATTATGATGAGATGCTTGGTTTGAGCAGGGAGTTGGTCGAACACAGGTTGCCTATGACGCCTGGGAAAAAACCAGTCAAGCAAAATCCAAGACGGTTTGCTCCAGAGATACTGTCAAAGATCAAAGAGGAAGTCGAAAGACTGCTTTGTTGCAAATTCATTCGCACTGCAAGGTATGTCGAATGGTTGGCTAATATAGTACCTGTTAAAAAGAATGGGTCGTTGAGAGTTTGCATTAATTTTAGAGATTTAAACTCTGCAACTCCTAAAGATGAATTTTCAATGCCAGTAGCAGAAATGTTAATAGATTCTGCAGCAGGACATGAATATCTTAGTATGCTGGATGGATATTCTGGCTACAACCAAATATTCATTGCTGAGGAAGATGTTCATAAAACTGCTTTTAGATGCCCTAGAGCCTTAGGCACCCATGAATGGGTAGTGATGCCTTTTGGTCTCAAAAATGCTGGTGGCACTTATCAAAGGGCGATGAATTCAATCTTCCACGATTTTATAGACACATTCATGCAAATTTACATTGATGATATTGTTATAAAATCTATTTCTGGGAAAAGTCACATTAACCATCTTCGACAGTCCTTTGAAAGGATGAGGAAATATGGTCTTAAAATAAATCCTCTCAAATGTACTTTTTGTGTGCAGGCAGGGGATTTCCTAGGCTTTGTGGTCCACAAGAAAGGGATTGAAGCAAATCAGAATAAAACTAAAGCCATAATGGAGGCGAAAGCGCCATCAACTAAAAAGCAGTTGCAGTCGTTGCTGGGCAAGATCAACTTCTTAAGAAGGTTTATATCCAACCTGAGTGGCAAAACACAAGCTTTTTCGCCATTGCTTCGTTTCAACAAAGATGGTTTTGAGTAGGGGCAGTTACAGCAGGAAGCCTTCGACAAGATCAAGGAGTACCTAAGCCACCCTCCAATTCTTTCACCACCTCGTAGAAACAAGAGTATGAGATTGTATATAGCTGCATCAGATAAAACTCTAGGGAGCATGTTAGCTTAGGAGGATGAAAATGGAGTCAAAAGAGCCATTTATTATCTTAGTCGAGTCTTAAATGATGCAGAAACTAGGTATAGCATGATTAAAAAGTTATGTTTATGCTTGTATTTCTCTTGTACTAAATTGAAGCAATATATAAAGCCAGTTGATGTGTATATTTCTTCTCACTTTGATGTTGTAAAACATATGTTATCTAAACCTATTTTGCATAGTCGGATTGGCAAATGGGCATTAGCATTAACAGAATTTTCCCTAACATATCAACCTTTAAAAGCTGTGAAAGGGCAAATAGTTGCAGACTTTATAGTTGATCACTCCATAAATGAAAATGATTTGAATTATGTTGAATTAAAATCCTGGAAGTTATACTTTGATGGATCAAGTCATAAAAATGGAACAGGAGTGGGAATACACATTATTTCTCCTGAAAAAATTCCAACAAAATTCAAGTACAAGGTCGAAGGACCTTGCTCTAACAATGAGGCTGAATATGAAGCATTAATTGATGGCCTTGAAATTTTGTTAGAATTGGGGGCAACTAGAGTCGAAATAATGGGAGACTCAGAATTGGTTATAAAACAAATCACAAAGGAGTATAAATGTGTTAAAGAAAATCTCATTATGTACTTTGTGATAGCCAATAGATTATTAAAGAAATTTGAGGTAGTGTCCATCCAACACATACCTAGAATAGAGAACCAAGTTGCTAACGACTTGGCTCAAATTGCCTCTGGATACAAAGTGTCGAAGGAAAACCTTCAAGAAGTAATTGAAGCAAGAGGTAAAGTGGTGGTTATTGGATTGTGCCCATCAGACTTAGAAACAACTAAGCTTGGGTGCATAGATGGCGAAAATTTTGAAATTTTTGCCATAGATAATTTAACAGATGAAGATTGGAGGAAGCCCATAGTTGAATATTTGCAAAACCCAACGGCTTCGACAGAGCGAAAAATCAGGTATCAAGCTTTAAGCTATGTACTGTTGGGTAATGAATTGTTTAAAAAGACCCCTGAGGAAGTCTTATTTAAATGCCTTAGTGAAGCAGAGGCATATTTGGCCCTTTCGACAGTACATAGTGGGGCATGTGGAGTACACCAAGTTGGCCAGAAAATGAAATGGTTGTTGTTTCGATAGGGCATGTATTGGCCTACTATGCTGAAAGATTGCATAGAATTTGCTAAGGGTTGCCAAGAATGTCAAATTCATGCTGGCATACAGCACATCCCTGCAAGTGAATTACATTCCATAGTGAAACCATGGCCTTTCAGAGGATGGGCTTTGGATATAGTGGGAGAGATTCGACCAGAATCTTCAAAGAACCAAAGATATATTTTGGTGGGAATTGATTATTTCACCAAGTGGATTGAGGCAATACCACTGGTGAATATAGGTCAAGAAGATGTTATTGAATTCATTCAAAATCACATTATTTATAGATTTGGTATTCCTGAAACAATCACTACAGATCAAGGATCAGTGTTCACTGGTCGAATGATGCAGGAGTTTGCCAAAGAAATAGGTTTTAAGTTATTAACTTCTACACCTTATTATGCTCAGGCCAATGGGCAAGTCGAAGCTGCCAATAAGGTAGTAATTGGACTAATTAAGAAGCATGTGGGAAAGAGGCCTAGAAATTGGCACAATACGTTAGACCAAGTTCTTTGGGCATGTCGAACATCCCCTAAAGAGGCTACCAACACTACCCCATTTCGACTTACTTTTGGTCATGATGCAGTATTGCCTGTTGAGATTTATTTACAGTCTGTAAGAGTTCAAAGACATCATGAGATTCCCTCTGAGAATTATTGGGAAATGATGATGAATGAATTAGTGGATTTGGATGATGAAAGGCTCAGAGCCTTGGAGTTGTTAAGAAGACAAAAGAAGAGGGTCTAAGAATCCTACAACAAAAAGGTTAAGTCTAAATCTTTTGCATGTGGGGAATTGGTTTGGAAAGTGATTTTGCCTATGGATCGAAAGGATAGAACATTGGGCAAGTGGTCCCCTAAGCGGGAAGGCCCATTCCAAGTCATACAAGTTTTCTCTAATGGAGCTTATGAAGTGGAAGAGTTAGACAAAGATAAAAGAGTCTCGAAAGTAAATGGCAAGTATTTGAAAAAATATAAGCCTATGCTGCAAGAGATTCATATTAAAACATAAGCTTTATTTAATAAAAAGAAAGCCAAACTAGGCCAAGTCAGGCTAATATGGCATACAAAGTAAAGAAAAACCAATACAACAAATTTTAATCAAGGAAAGGTTATTCATAATCTCTCCAATCTATGGATTTGAGTGCTAAAGCGCCCTTTCTTAGAGATCTTCATTTTAGTTTCTCTCTTCTTGGCTTGAGAGGTTGCTCCAATGGAGGCTTCAGGTTGTTTGGTTGCCTCAATCTTTTTTGTTTCCTCAACTGCCTTTGCCTTTCCATCCATTTTCTTTGCAGATGATTTCTCTGAATTATTCATGTTTGCTTCTAAGCAAAACGTGGTCAGGTGGAAGAAATTTATAGAGGTGAAGTACTGATTGGATTGGCCAGTCAAACAGTGGAAACACGTGAGTTATTCTTGGAAGTAGGCCTGAGGGCTATGCTTTAAATGTTACTTTAAAAGCTAGAGGCTTATGCCTTGGAATTTAAAGCTGGAAAGGTCGACTTTCCAAGAAAAAGATAGAATGCCTTAATTGCAAATTTGACTGATAAAAGACAACAAATAAAGTGCATCATAATGTAATATGGGTCGAAAGCAGTTAAGGGCGAAATAATAATGATTGATTAAGCAATGCCAAAGGCACAAAATTGTCATTACATAAGGGCCTGAAAAGGCCAAGAAACAAATGATTGGTTAAACAAATAAAGGTCCTAAAAGCATCAGAAGGGAAGCCTCGACTTCAACTGGGCAAAGGTTTCGATGTGATGTTTGAGGCGAGCATTGCACAAGGACTCATCAAGCTTGGTTGTGGCAAGCTGTTTCTTAAGTTTTTGAGCTGCCTCAATACGATCTATGGCATATTTCATTTCCATAGCCATCTTAGTGATGTCGAAGTTCTGCAAATCACGGTTGCATTTTTCAGCATCCTCAATTTTAGCTTGTAACTCAGTGATTTGCTGCTTCCAGACTTCAATGTTCTTCTGATTAGAGGCTATTTCATCTTGGGTTTTCTTTTGGTCAGCCTCTATACTTTCGACCTTCTCATATGACTCCTTTGCACCACACCAAGCTGCACTCTCAAGACCAGATGTTTCCTCTAGGGTCTTCTTGATAGATGGAAGCAGCTTTATCTCTGCAGCTATTTGGTTCACCACAGCAGTTAATTCTATCAGAAAACCAGAAACGCCTGGATTAAGAGTGGTGAGTTCCAGCTTTCCAAGGGTATCCTTCAAATAAGCAGTTGCAGATGGATCAGAGGCCAAAACTCTATGAATATCCCCCCTGAAGAATTTTTTCTTGATGGCTTGGAGAATTGGTTGGGCCAAGTCATTTGATGCTGGAGTCGAAGAGACAGTAGAAGAAGAACCATACCTCTGCCCAAGAATCAATTTGGTAAACTCACGTGGGTTCGATCACTTGAGTGCTGTCAGTGAGTCTCCAGGTGGTGGAAGGACCACAGGCGAAGGAGTATGGAGGGGATTAGGATCAGTTTGTTCTTCTTCCTCTTCTTCTGATTCTTCTCCTTCGTCATCTTTTTCTTCTTTGACTACCATCTCTTCGTTAGGCTCTTCAGCAGTTGATTGAATGTTCTCCTGATCATCAGCTGGCATAGGATGTGGTTCATTTGTCTCCTTAGGCGCAGCTTGACCAAGATTGTCGTTGTGTGTTTAAACTTCAGGTTCATTCCTTTCTTCTTCAACCAATTGATCATCATCCATGAAGTTGGATAGGTTGAAAGGTGGGGTGCTTGAGGCATCATCATCATCAGAATTGGCGTCATCAGCTTGTGCGTTTTGAGTAGTGGTTTGAACTGGTGGTGTGGTGTGTTCTGCAGCATGTGGAGTAGGTTGATTAATCTCACTCAAACCAGAACCAATATCAGAAGATGGGTGATAAGTTGGCTCACCTTGGCTGTTGAGGAGCGTGGTGGTGAAGCTTCCTGAAGTTGGTTGAGGAACAAAATCGTCAATTATGGTGGTGGCGAAGTTGCTTGGAGTTGGTCGGGGATCTGGATTGTCGATTGTGGGTGCCTAAAGAATACAAGTGGAGAAAGTGAGATTGAAATAATGGGCGAAATACGTCAGTGTAATGAAAAATGGTGCACATACCTGAGTTTGTTCAACAGCAGGACTTGATTTATCACTCCCATGGTCACCAAGAAGGGTTCTCAAGGCCAACTTGGAAGGTTCCGTCTCAACACCACTTGTGGTGGGTGCCTTTTCGAGTATTTTGGCCACCTTCGAAGGAGGTGGGCCAGTAGGTCAGAGGCCTTTATGGGTTTTCTTCTTTTCTTTGTGAGAACCTCCTCAGGAGATTCATCTGAGGCCTCTGAAGTTATAATCACAGTTGGGGTATCCTTTTTGCCTTTCTTGGAAGGTGTTGGAGGTCTTCGACCAGTCTGAAGAGGCAATGCAAACATAAGAAAGGAATTCATATAGCAAAAGCGTAAGCAGGGGATGTGAAGTATACCTGTGTGCTCTCTAGTTCTTTGTCACTCTGTGAGGCAGCAGCCCTAGTGGAAGCAGTTTTCCTAGGCACAGCTGAAAGACAGTAAAATTGTTACAAGTAAATGATTACATGGTTAGTTATAAAGCCATAGATTAAGGATTTCAAACCTTCATATATTTCAGATTCGACACGAACGTCCTGAATTCCTATATGAAGGTGCCCTTTAAAACTGTCTAACGTGTGCTTAGTCGAAACCACTCGTTGAGCCATTAGCTGAGACTGCTGTCGAAGAAGTTTTAAATGCTCCCCACAGACAAACCAATCTGGAAATGGAGGGGCAAGCGCCACTCCAAACTCAGCATTAGGCAGTCGAGGTAACTTTGGAGGAAAAAGTTTAAAAGCTACCTCATAACGTTTCTCACGAGGGACGTTGGGAGGAATTTTTAGTTGATCCAGCTTTTCTAGAAATTTTCTCTTTAGGGTGACAGCAGCCTCATGAATGGTTCGACTTAGATCATCTGGTCGATAGATAGTTTCAAAGTATTTCTGAAAAGCCTGTATTTCTTCGATGTGAGTAAACTTACTCTTTTTCGTCTTGTCCTGCACATTGAGAAAAGTTTGGTCAAGTAACGAAGAAAATGTAGCCACATCAAGAAAGTGCTCACTATAGTGCTTCGACGTCCATTGGTGGAAGGATGAAGTGCATAGAAAAGAGGGCTCAAAAAACACAGGAGAGAGGATTCTTCTTTTCTCAGCCTGGCGGTCGAGTGTAAGGGAGACATTTTCCTCGTCGAAGCAGGCAGTGTGAAGAATTACTTGGCCCTTTCTCTCATACAAGCATTGAGGGAAGCTTTGGGCCAGCCCAAACTGTCAGGAGACAAGGTTTGGTTGATAGTCAATTAGTGCTGATAAACCTCTCCCTAAGTTCAGCCTGTGGATAAAGAACCTGGGAAGCAAAAAGGCTTCCCAGATAGCCACAGATTCTGGATCAAGAGTTTGATGAGGATTTGGAAATGGCCTTTTAAACCACACAGGGTCATATCTTCGTTGAGCAAAAGGTGCCATGCTAGGAGTGAACTCGTAACGCTTGGCAAACATCATGATATAACTGGTAAAGGCCCTTTGAAGGATTTCACCATCATCATTAGGAGTGAGCTTGGCCAGACTTGTCCCTTCGACACTCATTTCCCTGATTTCAGCAGAGGCTTCATCAACTAGTCCTTTTCTAGGGAGGCTAGCCTCAAATGTAGCATTAAGCCACAATTGAAGTAGCCAAAGAGGCCCACTCAAGTGCATAGGACCTTGGGCTTCCATATTCTTAAGTCGAGAAGCCCCCTCGCTGATAGACTCATAAAGGCTCGCCAAGATGAGTTCAGTCAAGCAGGTTCCTCTATTGTGGTGGAGTTGATTCTCCAGGGGCAGGTACTTCTTAGCTACCTGCAAAGACTTTGTACAAAAAACATACCTCGACAGCCAGACTGTGAGAAAAGCAATATGTTGTTCATCAGACACTTCGTCATCTTCTTGTTTAAAGTGGTGTTTGATGAAGAGAGTGTATGTAAGTTTGGAGCCTGAAATATTGATGGTGTCTTCAGCATCAGCATCAGGGTTATAAGTAAGGCCATCTGGGCGAAGCCCTGTGATGGCAGCTACGTCGAATAAGGTTGGAGTAACCATTCCACATGGCAGATGGAAGGTATAATGGGTGCTGTCCCAAAAGTATAAGGATGCTGCCAACATGTTCAAACAATATGGTATGCTGGTCTTCGACAGCATAAGAAGGTCATAAATCCCTATCTCCTTCCAATGTTCAGCTTTGACCTTCTTCATCTTCGCCATCCATTAGTCAAATTCTTTCAAGGGATTGATAGCCCTCACCAGCCTGGTGCCATCAGTGAGATAGCCAACGTTGATTTTGGGCAAGGGGGTTTCTTCAGGAGAAGTTCCAGCAGCAGCGTTGATTTTGGGAAAACTCCTTTGCCCTAACGGCCTTGTTTTCCGGTACGAGGGGAGAAACTCACTTAGCCTCTCGTTAGAAACGTCACCCTTAGCTAAAGGACCAGATAGAGCATAGGGTTTATCAGAAACAACTATAGGAATCATTACCTGAGATTTGTATATGGCTCTTGATTCTTCAGAGGTGGGTTCCGGCATTCAATGACGGTTATCTACTAGTTGGGGGCCTGGGATATTAGCGAACGGAGGAATGGTTTGCTTAAATGGAGTTGCCTTGCCTCTTTGAGTTTTCTTTGTTTGAGGATTAGTTGGGGAAGACGCCATTGCTGAAGAAGACGAAAAGATGTTTTTGCTGGGCTTGCGTAAGAGAAACTGAAGAGAAGAAGAGGTTGCTTGAGAGTATGAAAAGTGTGGAAAGTTCACAAAGTGGCGGAAAGGGGTATATATAGACATTTGAAAATCCCAAGAGCCTTGGATCTACCGTTGAAGCTGAGGAGTTGGTGGAACGCGTGTCCTTCTCTTGAAGACGTGATGAAAAGTAGCAGTTATGGTCAGACTGCAAATGTCTGTTTTCAAGAAAAGGGTCATGATGAATACAGCTGAAAAGACGTTTAAGGATTTATCATGATGGTATGACGTCATAAGCGTGGGTTAAAGGAACTGAACAATTCAGCCACTAAGTGATTAGTAGACTATTCAGTTAAGGCCATGCTAACAAGCGTCGAAATGGTTATTATATCAAGAAATGACCTTCCTACCAATTCTGGCGAAAGGACATTCCTTGGGGGCAATTTGTTAACCCTCATTTTCGACGCTTGAAAAGATTAAAGTTATTTTAAGTTAAAAAATTATTTTTAACATAAAGAAGGTTTCGACCCAGCTTTGGTGAAGCCCGAGTCGAATGGAAGTTTTGGAAACCTCAAAAAATGGCTAAGTGTTGGGAAATGTTTCGACCATGGGAATATGGAAAAGCACGATGAAGTTGGTATGCCAAGGCTGGAGGGAATTTCCAATGTTTGAAATTTAAACAAGAGCAGTTGTGGACGTGGGAACAGTTGAAACTAAGGAGAAGGCCCCAAAATCCACACGTTTGAAGCAATAACCACCACTTAGTAGTTATTTCCTAGCACTATAAATAGGAGTTAGTTCTATGTAATAGGTGTGTTCATATTTTTGTACAAGTTACTCAAAGAAACTCAAAGTACCCGCGTGTAGAGAAACGAGTTCGTGAGAATGTACGTAATGTAACACCATTTTCTTCATTAATACAATTTATCTTCATCATGTTTAAGATTCAGCCATTTACTTTCCATGCCTTTACAATTTCTTGAACTTTATCTTCCATGCCAAAGTTACTTTCAGAGTCATTTAAACTTCCTGCATTTACCTTCGACTGCACTGTTACATTCAAGCATTTAATCTTCAAGCATTTACTTTTCAAAGTCTTTTATTTTCAAGAACGTGGAGTTCACCTTTAATCCATTGCATATATTTTCAAAGTCCTTTATTTTCCTGCACTTTACCTTCGACAGCACTTTTATCATTCCAGCCTTTACTTTTCAAGAACGTGGAGTTCGTCGCATTTTACTTTCAAAGCTTTTTACTTCGTGTCATTTCCTTTCGACGCCTTTAATTTCTGCACCCTTTACTTACAGCCCTTTAAATTTCAAGCATTTACTTTACCTTATTGCAAGTAGTCGAACGTGGAGTTCAGTTAGATTTTATTTTGGCATTGTCGAACGTGGAGTTCAGTTTACATTCTCTTTAATTTTCATTTGTCATTTACACTTGTCTCTCAAATTTAGCACGTGTCCTAGGATTTGTGTGGTCGATCCTGCAAGTTAATAAATTTTCGTTTAAGATTGATAGACCAGAGGTTGTTTACCAAAATTCACAGTAAACAGTAACCCTAATTACAAAGTCTTGGTTCTCTATTCCTATTCCATAGTCACTTCAAAACAACAATAAGCTTGCTAGTATGAATATCATGTTAGATTGCTCACTAGATGACTACCATGTGTTTCTCTTTGAAAATACATCAGAATGGTTTCCAACTTGTTATGTATGCAATGTTTATTATGGGAAGGAAGGTGTGTGGAAAACTATGAAAAACACTTTTTTACCGGGTGGTAGGAACATGAAATTTGACATGCATGTGTTTTATAAAGGATGATCCATTCATTTTATTTCAGATAGCGGATGTTGCTTGTTAAAATCAAGTCCTTTTTATAAGCCGTATATAATGTCTTATAATCTAGATAATGGAATCACAAGAATGCTAAAGTTGCCAAGACAAGCTCTAAAAGGTTGTCATGTGGAGTGTAACATGGGGATATTCAATTGGGGTAAGGTGACAAGTTCTTATAGCTTTATTTGTTTGGTGAAATTAAAAAGGTGTGTTATTACTATTTGGTTTTTAAAAGATTATGAGTCGGGTTTTTGGCAAAAGGTATTGAAGGCAAGAGTGAAATCATTTGGATTGAAGAAATAAGATCTGAATGTTACCTGAGTTATCATTATGAATGGTAGTCTTTTAGTTTTTTCAACCGAAGAAAAAATCTATAGTGTTGGCATATTTCTTCGACCATCTTAAAATTTTCATTATCCAAATTACAACTGGAAAAAGTCGACAATGAGCCTTACAAATGCTCTTTGCCGGTAGCCAAGAAACTATTTCAAAAGTAATTTCTTCAAAAACGTCCATGTTGTTGAGAATGGTGAAAAACGAATTGAATTGTGACACAAGACGAATTAAATGATGGAAAGAAAAAGTAACGAAGAAGTTGGTATCAACAAGGATCAGATTATAGGATACATATAATAGTTTATAGAAGTGGTTACTTATATATTACAAAAAGATCATATATATGGATGCTAATCAAAATTTAATTTTCTGAATTAATATTTTTTTGCAATGTTTTAAACTACTAGTTTTTTTTATTCAAATTTAAAATTTTCTCATCATGATAAGTAATAATTATCATATTTCTTTCCAATAACTTAATTTGTTAATTACCTTCTTTATACAATAGTTTAAATATCATAATCACAATTATCAAACCAAATAAAAACAAATGCCATAGATTCTTGTTATTTATAATCCATATCTATATTTATATCGATCTATTTTATCTACTTTAATATATATTATTCTAAAAACTTGTTACTTGTCAAATTTCCAATCACTCCTTAAGTTTGTATGTAATTAAAACTTAAATTACTCAATTCTAAAGCTCAAAAATATCCAATTACCCTAACCATTTTTATTTTAACTATAGCAAAGGTTTTTTCTTAGTTTAAATGGTTCTCGTTTTATATATATATATATATATATATATATATATATATATATATATATATATATATATATATATATATATATATATATATATATTAAGAAAGAAAATTAAGTAACAGCAAACATAAGATGTATAAGAAGTCTCCGGAACAACATAAAAGAAATAAGATACACGAGAAAAACTAAAAATCACAAAAATGATAGACTAACCAGAAGTCAAACCAAATTTAATACAGAAACATTTTTTTGGACACATTCTAGATCTCAAACCACCCAGATTCACTATCAATAGATCATGTCCCAACACAAGAGGAACATAAGGGCTGCCACCACACTCTGAAACTTGGCAAAAACTTGATTAGATGTAGGTAAAAGATAGGATGCTAAAGCCACTCTGAGAAGGTGAGAGGTCTCCCCCGACTTATCCAAAAACCAATTTCAAGAAAAAACCTTTCTCATCCACCTCTATCGCTCTTTTTTTTTATTCCATTAAAGATAATGATCAGATCATGGCGTTCACAAATTATTCATCAACTTGATTCTATCCATGTATCACGAATCAATCGAATTCAAATAATCTAAAGTGATACAATAATGTGTCTTTCATGTCTTTTCAAAGAAACGTTTCTCATCACATATTAACAATAATGTATACAACATTTTATGGATAACAAAACAAAGCTGAAACATATCCTTAATTGAGTTCACAAGTGTCATACAACACGAACATTAAACTATAAATGTATATATACAAATCATATTATAATGTTAACAAGGACTTTTACATGAGGCCCATCCTTTTTACATAGGACACAAATGTCTTGGGCGGTGAACCTTTAGTGAACGGGTCCGCTATCATTAAATCTTTACCAATGTGTTCAAATGACACTTTATGCTTCTGCACTTCTTCTTTCACTAATAAGTACTTCAATTTCATGCGTTTAACACCCTTTAAATACTTATCATTCTTAGAGAAGAATATTGTTGCAGAATTATCACAATAAATCCTAAGCAACTTAACTATACTCTCGACACTATCAAGCCTTAAAGTAAAATTCTGCAACCAAAATAATTTAAGTGTGGCTTTAAAGCGTGCCATAAATTCAACTTTTCAATAATATTTCTCCTCCAGTAAGGAGAAAATATTCTTAAATGTGGATTTCATTGAGTCCACACATCCTACAAAGTTTAAATCCGAGTAGTCAACCACTTCAAGGTGATTTGACCTTCTATATGTGAGCATGTAATCTTTGGTGCCTTGTAAGTACCTAAGAACCTTCTTTATAGCTTTTCATGACTTGTATGAATGTGACTGGATCCTAATAAATGCTCAAGTGAATAATTATTTATTGTCTCTTTGTGTTGTATGACGACAACACAACTATATAGACACCAACACGATGAGATTCTTTAGGTGAAGAAGATTCTCCATAAGTCTCCATAATATCCACTTTATGTGATTTCTCACTCCCACTAAACAGATCATTTTCAATAAATCGAGCATTACCAGACTCGACTATTCTCAAACTATGATTAGGACAATAAAATCTATATCATTTTGATGTGGATTATACACCTTTACTTTTTCTTGATAGTCTTAAGCATGAACATACTTTAAACTATGTTTCCTTCCTGTCCACAACTTATAAGGAGTTTTAGGAATTTTCTTTCTAGGAATCCTATTGAAGCAAACACGCAGCAGTCCATAATATGTATGTCCACAATGATAATGATATATTAATATAATTTAACATTTTGACTTGATCATGTTCGTGAGAGTACATTTTGTTTTTCAACAACACTGTGTCAGGCATATAATATTATTCACATTTACCATAACTTTCGAGACAATTTGCAAATGGACCTAGATATTTTCCTTTCTAGCAAATTACAAAGACAACATGTTAGACATTTCCTATGTCTCTAAGAGAGAGATTTCTCTTATGTATTGTCCTCTATAAGGACTGCAAGTTTCTCATTCATTATCAACTCCAAACTAGTAGCCGCAAATATTTAAAACATGCTCAAACGTTAATGCTTTGATTATCTTTGTATATACTAGAAACAAGTGTGTCAACATGTACCTTAATTTTATTAATTATAAGTCATGATCCATCTTTGGATGATCTATATATATCTTATAATAATAAATTTCATTGAACACAAACATGTTATTCACATAACATCTGAATCAAGCTCTATTGCATAATTTAGAATCATAAACATTAATTAATTTGATCGCTTTTGTGATTAACAAATTTATAACTCAAATAATTCCAAATTATACGGTACACTTTTCACTTCAAAATAAAATAATAATTTAAGTTCATAATCAAAAAATTCAATTGTAAACTTTTATTAATTTGACCACTTTAGTGATTAACAAATTCTATATCCATTAAACAGTATAATTATAATAGTAAATTACACAATTGAATTTGTATAATTTGAAATTACACAATTGAATTTGTATAATTTGAAATTAAAAAATTTAATGTATTTGACTACTTTGATAATCAACAAATTCATACTTTAAAATTTTTTAATTTTTAATTTTCAATTTCAATTTATCTTTCCACTGATTTACTTAACACTACACAATTATTAGCAAATTAATTTTTGAAAATTAAACTAGAAAACTTTACAATCAAACCATTTGTAATGTGTGTTTGAAAATTAATTATATTCCAAAAGAACAATAAATTCACAGCAACAAAGTTTACAAAACATTATAAATAATTGTCATGTTATAATTATATTAATACAATGATAGACAAATTTTTTTTTTTTTGATAAGCAAATCATTAAGAGAGATTAAGGAAATCTCCAAACCATAATAAATACAATTATAAGAAGTCGAACGGGAATTTGTACCAATCGTAGAGTCGACAAGGGACCCTACCTTTCCTACCTAGGATTAACCAATTCCACGAAGACACTTTGATCTCGTTTACTATATCGTTAACATTAAACCCGTAATCGCGAAACAAACAATTATTACGCTCCCTCCATATACTCCAGCAGGTAATAAATCAAAAAGACGAAGTCGTAGCCATGTTACTGCGACCTTTGAGCCTATTATTCCACTCCTTAGCATGATTGGTGTCTATTATTTCAATGATAGACAAATTGAAAGAACATTTTCTTTCAAATTCAATCATCATTATTACTTTTTTTCTTCTGAAAGCAATTCATTAATGGCAGCACAAGGGGTGCTGCAGCCCTGCTACAAGAAAAAACACTCCACTACTTAAAACAACACCATGGAACAGTAAACCAGACGTAGAATGGGCAAACAAAATTTAAACTAAGATTGGAAAGCCACCTCCAACTAAAAAGCTTAATGGAGTTTAACAAATCGTTGACAGAAATCGACTTATTTTTGAAAATGAAACAGTTCCTAGCATACCACAAGAACCATAATGTTGCAGCCCATATCACCATCCCCTTAGAACTACCAGCTTCTTTCTGAACAATAGCTTCAAACTCCATCAGAGAGTCAATGCAGTTTGAATAGGAAGAAAAATGATTTCCCAGCCATAGGGCAATCCCATCCCAAACTGCTATCGCACCAGCACATTCGAATAATACATGAGTGACGTTTTCCTCGTGATAACCGCATCTAGGACAAGCCATCCCATCATCAGTCCAAATGTTCCTCCTTCCCAATAGAGACTTCACAGCAATTCTGTTCCACAAGGTCCTCCACAGAAAAACAGCTACTCTAAAGGGGATACTCATGGTCCAAACTTTTTTCAAACCAGTAAGAAGACCTGAATTTAAACTATGCTGACATTTATTCTTCTATACAAGAGAATAAGCAGTTTTGAAAGAGAAACCAACATTGTGAGCCAAAGGAGTAGAGATTCCTGGCTGCCACAGAAAAATATCATCAACCAATAAGGTTGGTTTAAAAGAACTCAGCAACTCTATAAGATCCTGATACTCCAACGCCGTAACCGAGTCAACAGGGAAGTGGCTGAAAGGTAACTTCCAGGACCAGCCCGAATCATCCCAGTAACCATGATAAAAAACAGTCCCAAAATTAAGCCTAGAAAACTGATAGAGACTTGGAAAGATATCCTTGAGGGGAGATTCCGAAGTCCAACATGAGTTCCAAAACACAATTTTCTTCCCGTTGCCCAAGCAACACTAGACATTCTCAGTAAAGACATGATTCTTAGCCGCTTTGTCGAAACCCAAACTCACCAAGTCTCTCAACCAAATCGAATCACAAGGCTTAGGTTTCTCTCATTCGTAACAGTTCAACAACAGAGGGATATTCGCACCATATCGACATTCAAGCAAGGTTTTCCAAATACTTTTATTCGTCGTCATTAATCTCCATTTCCACTTGAATAACAACGCCTCGTTGAAAATAGCCAAGTCTTTGATGCCCAAACCTCCCATCTTTTTAGGCATACACACATGCTTCCAAGTAATCCAGTGTACCTTTCTCTTAGATTCTCTTCCTCCCCATAAGAATCTACTTTGGATGCTCTGCAAGGAATTTAAGACAGATGAAGGAACCTTATAGAAGGAGAAAACATACAGCGACAAAGCGTTTAAGACCCAATTTATCAACACAATTCTTCCTCCAATAGACAAATGTCTAGCTTTCCACATTTCCAGCCTACTTCTAACCTTGTCTATAATGTAGTTCCACATATGAACTCTTCTAGGACTTTCTCCAATGAACACACCTAGGAAAAAACAAGGTAACTTCAAGACATCACAGTGTAAAAAATTGGATGCGGCTTCCAGAAAATCCTTGTTAAGATTGATACCACCAATTTTGCTTTTAGGAAAATTAATTTTCAGCCCTGAGAGAAGTTCAAAGCCACGCAGAATCGCCTTGATGCTCCTGAGATTCTTCCAGTTAGCCTCACCCATCAATAACGAGTCATCTGCGAACTGAGAAATGGACAGACTTAAGTCTTTATCAACTGTAAAACCTTCATACAAACCACTGTTGACCGCTTTCTTTACCAATATATTATGTACTTCCATCACAAGAATAAATAGGAAAGGGGACAACGGGTCCCCTTGCCGCAAACCTTTCCCAACGGTAAAATCCGTAGTAGCGCTCCCATTAATTAAAACAGACATATGACCACTGCAGACAAGAAAACCTACTTGTTACCAAAATTCATTTTCCTAAGCAGCTCAATAAGGAAATTCCACGAGATGCAGTCGTAGGCCCTTTCAAAATCGAGCTTCAACATCAAACAGCTTCTCTTCTTCCTCTTAACAAAGTCAAGAACCTCATTGGCAATAAGCACACTGTCAAACATGCATCTCCCGGGGATAAAAGAAGTTTGCTCCGGAGAGACTAAGGAACAAATGACTTTTCTAAGTCTAGAAGACAATAACTTGGATAAAATTTTTTGATAGCAACTTATTAGGCAAATCGGTCTAAAACATCTAAGAGTTTGGGGGTTCTTCTTCTTAGCAACAAGAGCAATGAAAGAAGAGGTAGCAGCCTTGGTTAACTTAGGGTTATAGTAGAAGTCCAGAACAAACCTTTGAACATCCTCCTTCACAATCTGCCAACACCCTTGGAAAAAAGCAAAGGTAAAGCCGTCAGGACCCGGACTCTTTCCCCCGTTGCAAACCCACACATCTACCCTGATTTCCTCCAAAGAGAACTCCCTTTCGAGGAAATCCCTATTATAATCAGTCAGTTTGTTGAATTCCAAAGCTTCGAAATCCGGCTGAAAACTACATTCATCCTTGAAATTGTTCTGGCTTCGAATATCAAGGAGACATCATTATTACTATCATATGCATATGATATAAATAACTTTCTGAAATCTATGCTACATGCTTTCATTCATTCACTTCTACGGAAAACCCCTTTCACAACGGTTTAAAAAGGGGTACCATCACGCCTGACATACCGTTATTAAGTAGAGTGTCGTTGTAAGTTCGTTGTTTCTACAACGGTCTGGAAACCGTTATTGAAAGGCAGGACGCGCGCAATTCATCACAACGGTTATGATAATAAACCGTTGTGATACATATACTTAGGTACTGGGATCGAAACACATCAACAACAAATTATGTAAAACATAAATTATCTATGATTTCGGTTATAATAGATAACCGTTGTTTAAAAATCCCAGAGTTTATTTTATTATCTTTGATTTTGGTTACAATAAATAACCGTTGTTGTAAGTATCCTGAGTTTATTATATCATCAAACACCTTCACTTTGCCAAGACAAGCTCTAAAAGGTTGTCATATGGAGTGTAACATGGGGATATTCAATTGGGGTAAGGTGACAAGTTCTTATAGCTTTATTTGTTTGGTGAAATTAAAAAGGTGTGTTATTACTATTTGGTTTTTAAAAGATTATGAGTCGGGTTTATGGCAAAAGGTATTGAAGGCAACAATGAAATCATTTGGATTGAAGGAAAAAGATCTGAATGTTACCTGATTTATCATTATGAATGGTAGTCTTTTAGTTTTCTCAACCAAAGAAAAAATCTATAGTTGTAATTTGGATTATGAAAATTTTATGATGGTCGAAGAAATATGCCAACACAATTGTGAATTTAACAATCGCTTTATCTCCTACTCAGATACCTTTCGTTCATGTGGAATTAATGTAGAAATTATACCTTGCAGGCACTACAACAAAAGAAGTTATAACATTGCACCTTAGACAACGCTTTAATACAAAAGCGCTGCTATAAGTTAAAAACAAGGAAACTAGCCATTTAAAAAAGTAAAAGCGCAAAAAAATATAAGACCTTAGACAGCGCTTTGGTCAAAAGCGCTTTATAAGGTCTTATTAATTTTAAAAAAAAAATTAAAGGAAAATATTAGACAGCGCTTACCTTAAAAGCGCTGTCTAAGGTCTTAAAAATAAAAAAAAATAAAATCAAAAGCGCTGTCTAAGGCCAACCTTAGAAAGCGCTTTGAAAAGCGCTGTCTAAGATCCACCTTAGAAAGCACTGTCTAAGGTCTAATAAAATTAAAATATATGAATAGTCAGTATTCATTTTCATATTTCCGCTCTTTCTTTTCCCCTGCATGCGAACAGAGCTCAAAACCCTTGCGAACGAAAAACCTTCACCGTCAACCGTCCTCCACCGTGTCGTCGTTCGTTGTTGCCGTCGTTGCATTGCCGTCCGTCCGTTTCTGCTCACTGCCGTCGTTTTCGTTTCTGCTCATTGCCGTCGTCGTTCGTTTCTCTTTCTGCTCTTTGATACATTTCGTTCTTGCATTGTCGTTGTTACCGTCGTTAAAGGTACGTCGTTGTTGTGAAGAATAGGGTTTTGTTGCTTTACATTGTTGTTGTAGGGTTTTGTTGCTTTACAATGTTGTAGTGAATGATTATGTTTGGTTAGTTTTGTTAATGAAGTTATGTTGGACTGTTTTATTAGTGAAGTTTTGTAGTGAATGAGTATGTTTGAAGTTTTGTTAATGAAGTTTTGTAGTGAATGAGTATGTTTGATGAAATCTTCTAAAAAACTCTAAAAAACTCTTAAAATTGATGGAGTTTTGTTAAAATTGATGGAAATAGTTTAGTTTAGTTTTATTTTTTCCACCTCTTAAATCTTCTAAAAAACTCTTAAAATTGATGGAAATGTCCTCTGAATTTTAGAATTCAAAGCTTGTTTTTGAAGCCTCAAAATTCTAGAATTTGAGATGGTTGAGTTAATAAACAAATATAATGAACATAAACATTTCACTAAAACATAAGAAATTCAACCAGTTACATATCAAACACTATCAAACTTGTTCATTTCTTGATTAATATGGTTGAATTAATGTTATTTTGTTGACCTTAATAAGTAGGAAAACCATGGATAAAAAATGGATGGATGCCGATCGATTGTCCAAAGAGTACGAGAATGGGGTATTGGATTTCGTTAAGTTTGCTTTTCAACACGCTGACGCTGAAGAGCTCAATCGAATAAAATGTCCTTGCTTGGGTTGTTGTTATGTGGGTAGGGTTGACGCAGATGGATTGAAATCGCATTTACTGATGAATGGAATTGATCGAAGTTATAAGTGTTGGATACATCATGGGGAGAAAATTAACGAGAATGTTGAACCGACGAGGAAAAGTAATACGACCTATGCTTCAGATGACAAAGACACAGAAACATACGATTGTGATCGAGTCGAAGAGATTGCAGAAGCAGTTGTAGAAGATCTTCATGATTGTCCCAAAATGTTTGAGAGGTTGGTAAGCGATGCAGAGAAACCGCTCTATCAAGGTTGCACTAAATTCACAAGACTGTCTGCGGTATTGAAGTTGTACAACTTAAAGGCGGGCAATGGATGGTCGGATAAAAGTTTCACAGAGTTGTTGGCCCTTTTGAGAGAAATGCTACCGGAGGATAATGTTCTTCCCAATCGAACCTATGAGGCCAAAAAAATGTTGTGTTCTATTGGCATGAGCTATGATAAGATACATGCCTGTCCAAACGATTGCGTTTTGTTTCGAAACGAATATGCATCGTTAACTGAGTGCCCTAAATGCGGTTTGTCTCGATATAAGAAAAAATTGTCTCCAGCCAAGGTCTTATGGTATTTTCCTATAATACCGAGATTTAGGCGCTTGTTTCGTAGTGAAACCGATGCAAGACACCTGACTTGGCATGCAGATGAAAGAATTATTGATGGAAAGTTGCGACATCCGGCTTATTCACCACAGTGGTCGAAAATTGATAATGATTATCCTGACTTTGGAGAAGAAGCAAGAAACCTTCGCTTGGCATTATCTACTGATGGAATGAACCCGCATGGTCTTCAAAGTATCTCACATACCATATGGCCTGTGATTCTTATGATTTATAACCTACCTCCGTCGCTATGCATGAAGCGTAAGTACATGATGTTATCTATGTTAATCTCTGGGCCTAAACAACCAGGGAATGACATAGACGTATACTTGACACCTTTGATCGAAGATTTAAAGATATTGTGGGAGAACGGTGTGGAGGTTTATGATGGATATAGGAAAGAAAGTTTCAATTTGAGGGCGATGTTGTTTGGCACAATTAATGATTTTCCAGCTTACGGGAATCTATCAGGGTACAACATAAAAGGTGAAAAAGCGTGTCCTATTTGTGAAGATAAAACAGTTTCGAAGCGATTGGAGTTTGGTCATAAGAATGTCTTTCTCGGTCATCGTAGATTCTTAAATGCCAAACATAACTACCGTGGGTGGAGACAAGAATTCAATGGAGACATCGAACAAGGTAGAGCTCCACCTATGTTGTCAGGTGACCAAGTTTTTAAAAAGGTGAAAGATATGCGTACTGAGTTTGGCAAACCTTTTGCACATAAGGTTGTCAAAGGTGGGTGGAAAAAGAGGTCGATATTTTTTGAATTGCCATATAGGAAGTCTTTGTATGTGAGACATTTTCTCGATGTTATGCATATTGAGAAAAATGTATTTGAAAGTGTTATTGGTACGTTACTCAATATAAAAGGAAAGACTAAGGATGGCCTTAAAGCAAGAAAAGACTTGGAAGCGATGGGGATTAGACCTGAATTAGCACCCGTGAAGAAAGGAAGACGAACATATCTACCACCTGCTGCTTTTACTCTGTCTAGAAAGGAGAAGAAAATATTGTGTAAGTTTCTGAGTGGAGTTAAAGTTCCAGAAGGATACTCTTCAGATGTCAGAAGACTTGTGTCTATGAAAGACCTCACGTTGAAGAGTTTAAAGACACACGACTGCCATGTTATAATGGAACACTTTCTACCAATAGGTATACGTTCTATTTTGCCAGTGAAAGTAAGAAGCGCCATAACTAATTTGTGTTTTTTCTTAAGGTCAATTTGTAGTAAGGTAATCGATCCCGATATCTTACCAACACTACAAAAAGAGATAGTTATTACCTTGTGTGAGCTTGAAATGTATTTTCCTCCCTCTTTTTTTGACATAATGGTACATCTAGTTGTTCATCTTGTGAAA
The DNA here is from genome assembly GCA_022829125.1 of Lathyrus tuberosus. Taxonomy (NCBI): domain Eukaryota; kingdom Viridiplantae; phylum Streptophyta; class Magnoliopsida; order Fabales; family Fabaceae; genus Lathyrus; species Lathyrus tuberosus. The sequence continues at coordinate 2,318,282 of JALAZF010000061.1, read as the reverse complement.
GAGACACAGTTGTTTGGACCAGCTTATATGAGATGGATGTACCCTGCTGAACGTTATATGAAAATATTAAAAGGGTACGTCAAAAGCCGAAGTCGACTAGAGGGGTGTATTGTTGAACGATACATTGTTGAAGAAGCGGTTGAGTTTTGTACTGAATATTTGTCCAATGTTCAGTCGATTGGACTCCCCAAAGCTCATATTTTTGAAAAAAAGGATGGTAAAAAATTAATTGGAAATGAAATTGTGACAGTATCAAGGGATGAACGGGATCAAGTGCATTTGTATGTTCTGCACAATGATAATGAGGTTGAGCCATATGTTGAAATGCACAAGGATGTACTCCGAAGGTTAAATCAGAACAGAAATGAAAATTGGATAGTACGAGAGCACAATCAAAGTTTCATACAATGGTTAAAGGATCATATTTATTCGAAGCGCTCTTCAGATCCTGCTTCAGTAACAGAAAGGTTGAGATGTTTGGCATATGGTCCAAGTTTGCATGTGTATTCTCATAGCGCATACGCAATTAATGGATACACATTTTATACCAAAGACCAAGACGATAAAAGTACTATGCAAAATAGTGGTGTCACCGTCCTAGCTGAAGCAATGCACATATCAAGTATGAAGGACTTAAACCCCAAATATGCAAATCTGTCATATTTTGGAGTTATTGAGCACATTTGGGTGTTTGATTGCGAGAAGTTTCAGATTCCAATCTTTGGTTGCAACTGGGTAAATAGTAGTGGCATACGAATGGATAAGTCTGGATTTTTGCAAGTGGATCTTAATAGGGTGGGGTACAAAGATGAGCCTTTTGTTCTAGCATCTCAAGCTAGACAAGTGTTCTATGTCACTGACCCGACGACTACGAAATGGTCTATAGTGCTTCTATCTAACAAAGTGGTTGATGATAGCGGTGTAGATCAATGTGATATTGATGTTGAGAATGAGTCATGCATTAGACGGAATGAGTTGAATACAAATGATCAAGATGAGGATCTTATAGCGGATGAGTCATATATCAGAAATGACCATAACGAGGGAATTTGGATCCATTCATCCGTCCGCATTGCTATGACACAAGTAATTCATATTCCAACCAAGAAAAGAAAGAGATGTTAGTGAAAGAGGTAAAATTTGTTATATACTTGATTTCTTTATTATATTTGTTATATATTATGTCATATTTGTTATATATTAGTGAAAGAGCATTTTATTTTCATTTTTTACATGGTAATGTTATTTAGACTCCAACAAGATCCAAAACAAAGGATAAGCGGATTCGGGAGCATACCGAGTCCGTTGTTTCAAAAAAACAGGTACATCACAATTATATGATATTTATGCATAGAAAATGTTAAATTGGATATCTTATACTTCATCTAACAAATTATATGATATATAGCTGTTAATCTTACACTTGTTTAATCTTACAGTGAACATTGGTTGTTGGTCGCAATTAACCACAGCGGAGAGTCAACCCCATTATTACATGGAATTATGTGAAGGTATATTAATTATCACATGTTTTATTATATTAGTGATGCTACTTGATAAAACTTAGGATTTATCCATATTTTCTTTTAATTGAATTACAATCTTTGTGTTTTCAGGACCTATAATGTAGATTTGAAGCAATGCTTTGGTTGGATGCAAAAGTATTAGTATAAGTAATATGTGCATTTGTAGAAAAAATGTAATGATTTGTAATTATAAATAGGTGTATATATAATTTTGGTTTGTAATTTTAAATATATATATATTGGTTTGAATTGCCAATTGTTTTGCATATATAATTTTGGTGTAAATTGCCAATGGTTTGAATTGCCAATTTCTGAAAAAAATTGCTGGTTGAAAAACAGGTAAAATTCTGGTTGAAAAAACCTGGTAAAAATTGTGGTTTAAAAAAATTTATATAAAATTTTTCGTATACCTTAGACAGCGCTTCTGGAGAAAGCGTTGTCTAAGGTAGGGATTAGACAGCGCTTTTGACAAAAGCGCTGTCTAAGGTAGGGCTTAGAAAGCGCTTTTGACAAAAGCGTTGTCTAAGGTATACCTAGAAAAATTCAAAAAGGTGAGGCTTAGAAAGCGCTTTTTCCAAAAGCGCTGTCTAAGGTGTACCTTATAATGTCAAAAAGCGCTATCTAAAGGTACCATAGACAGCGCTTTTCATTAAATATACCCCCCTTTAGACAGCGCTTTTGGTATTACCCAAAGCGCTGTCTAAACCTATAGCAGCGCAGGTTTATACAGCGCTTAAAAGCGCTGTCTAAGGGCAAAAAAAGCGCTGTCTAAGGTCTTTTTTGTGGTAGTGAGGGGTGAATTTTGTGATCCGGAGTTGTGCCTAACCCGCATTAAATTCTACACTTGGTGGTGGATTCTTACTTTAGATAGAGGATATTTGAATTGTTCCTTTTATAAGTGGCACAAGTATCCTCTTTAATTTTTGTAATTGATTTGTTTTGGGGCTGTATTTTTTGACTGGTGGTACACATTGTACCTTCTGATATATATTTATACCTGGCTTATAAAAAAAAGAAAAAAGAATTGATGTTGCTTAGAAGGATTGATGTACACAAAATTGAAGAAAAATACCACTTCTATTAGAATTATAAATGCGTGTAAGTTTGCTTAGTATATTTCGATAAACTTTAGTATCTTATTTGATTTAAAACAAATACAAAGCATAATTATTTTTGGACTTTGGATTTATCTTCTTTATAAAATTTTATACACTTTCCCTTTATTGGAAATATTTAAAATCTTTTCTACTAAATTTATTCTCTGAATTTGCCCATCTTAATGCATATAGTGGCATAATATCTTCAAGTTTTATTTTGTATTTGATCTAGAAAATTTTTCTCATTCTTATTCGTTAAATTTAATTTTGATTTTTTATAAACAATTTTGAAATAAAACAAAATCCATTTTTAGTAAAAAATATATTTAACAAAAATTATAGAAAAAATATTAAAGTATCAGTTACTAAAAATAATAAATTCAACTATTGATGAGTTTCATATTAGACGGCTGTAATGTTACATTAAATTCTTCATAAATAAATGGCTAAAATATTTTTCTCTTTTGATAACTTGTGTATGCATTTAATGATTTATTAGAATAGGTCCCGCGCGATAATATATTTTAATTGTAGTTAATATATTTTATATTGAAAAAATATGATCAATCAGTTTATATTTATAATATTTTTTTAAACTTTACATTCATTTCTAAATCAAGTAAAGTAAATATAAATATATTGAATTTTTTAAAAATAAATTCTTTCCGTTTTGTATTCCTATAGTTTTAAATGCATTTAATTTTTTTTATGTGAATTTATGTCATACTATTGAGATAACTTATTAGAAAACTTTTAAGAATATATATATATATATATATATATATATATATATATATATATATATATATATATATATATATATATATGGGTTCATATCCTATGAGAATGTCATTTTTATGTAAGAACATGAGAATGAATCTGAATCATTGGATTTTAAAATAAATGGTGGAGATTATGTGTGATTTTTGTTTTTCTCTCTCCTCCATTATTAAAATAAATGATGGAGGAGAGAGAGAAAAAACTGACACATAATCTTCACCATTTATTTTAAAATCTAATGGTTTAGATTCATTCTCAAATTCTCATATAAAAATGTCATTCTCATATATATATAGATTTAAAAAAATTATGCAGCAATAAATTGAAAATATATATCATAATTATTGAGATGATATTATAAAAAAAATGAATTCTTAAATTTCATAATTATAATTAATAACATAAGTTATGGCATGAAACTATATAAAGAATGACATTGAATAGTTTTAAATTATGTAATTATAACGAAGAAATGTAACGGCCATTTAATAAGTTATTTAATTCACAATATATGTTTTTAAGAATGAAGAAAGGGCAGAATATATATTATATATATTTTGTAAAAAGATTAAATTAAAAAATGAAAATACACATATAAAGCTTTATAAATTTAAGTCTATTGCGATCATATAATAATAAAAAGTTTGATTTTATATAATAATAAGCTTTATAAAAAGTTTTCTTTTTATAAATATATTTAGTTTATTAGCAATATGGATAGTGACAAAATTAAGACATTAATAATTGGTATTATTTAATTTTATGATAGTATTATATTTAATTATTTTTAACATTAAAAATTATTTGTCATCTTTCAATTAATTTTATCTCATTCTAAAATAAATTAGTTATTCGGCCCACAAGATCGTCTAATTTGGTTTGCGGTCAGTTCTGACAGCAAGTGATTTCGGCCCCGTCCAAATTGCAGTTGCATGGTATCGAACCGTGATCCTACTTATCAAATTCACCGCCAATCACAACTGAACCAACTAACGATCGATGATTAATGTGTTTTTTAATCTAAGTATTTTCTTGTTATTATTGTTATTGAGATAATAGATATAATTGAGGAGGTGTAAGTAAAATATTTTATATTTACCATTAGATAAATCTTTATAATTAGAAATATTTCCGTTTCATTATTTTTTATAGTGCATAAGTTAAAATATTTATCATTTTTTGTAAGAATTTTAAATATTTTTTTATTATAGTTTTTCTTCAGTCATCATATATTTTATTTTATATTTGAATTGTATCATCAATTTATTTTTGTTAGTGTTTTGATTTAATAAAATAGTATTATCAATTTTTTTTAAGATATTAGAGTATAAATGAAAACAAAAGATATGAATTATAGTATATATAAATATGAGAACTGATCGTACCAGGATCAGACAGTTTCTGGTGGCCAACGGCGTCTGTTGAACTATGGCTCCGGTGAAGTTGAAAGACGGCGGGGGGGTGGGGGGTTGAGAGAGGGGGGGGGGGGGGGGGGGTGTACCTGCAAGGCACTCCGACGCTCAAGTAAGGTGGTAGTCAGAGAAAAGGCAAGTACAGAAGTGAGAGTAAGAAAGTGTGTAACCTGACCCTCTCAAGTGAAAGGGTATTTATAGAGCCCCCAGCACGGGGCCAACGGTTACTTGCATTGGGCTGGATTGCCAGGCCCAATCCAAGTAACTGCCAGGGCTTACGTGGCGTAGTGAAGGCCAGCACGTGGTCTTCGCCCTGGGGTAACCGTTCCTAGATCTCCGGAATTAGGGAAGACCGATTCCATCGGGAGTGGAGCGGTTACGTGAGAACGTGTCCTCGCGGGGGAGGACTCTTGCATGTCGGGGAGATACGCGTCCTCGCGGGGGAGGACTTGCTGCGGGGACGGAGATGACTCCTCGCGGGGAGCAACGTCCTCGTGTCGTGGAGGGGAGAACTCCGGGGGAAGGCTCAATGCTTCTGCCCGAAGCTCTACGCCATCCGTGCCCGACACTGTGGTGCAACGCTTGCCCGACACTGGCTTGACTAAGTCCTTCATAAGGGCCGCCCCAGAGCGTGTGGGCTGGGCCTGTTCGGATGTAGAGCAGGACCTCGGTCCAGTCCGGAACAGGAGCCCCCCAAGTCGTTGTTCTGAGACGTCGGAGTGATGACTTAAGGGTCCAGGTTATGTCGAGTGCGTGCCCGTTCGGGAAAAGGCTTCGAGAGGGGAGTAGTTGGTGAACCGGACAGAAGTAAACAGGCATGCTCGAGCGAGATTGGCCGTGGAGGGGAAAAGTCGTGGGGATACGAGGAGTTACGGCCGAGGTGAATGAAGAGACGCGTGTGAGGGAATCTACAGAAGTGCCTGGGGAAGCGTGCGCCACGTGTCACACCTCATTATTGCATAGGGCGACTACCCTAGGGTAGCGTACTCGATTGCCTAGGGACTCCTCGAAGCTTGTGAGGGGCTTATAAAAGGGGCGAGTTCGTGCCATTTGCACGTTCCCACCTTTTTCGCTCTGCATCTCACCTAGTCGCCGTTACTGCTCCGCCGCCGTACGCCGTCGTCTACTGCCGTTTCTGCTGTTCTGCTCCGCTCTCCACTGCTCAAGTAAGTTCTTCATCCTTTGTGGTTTATTTTGTTTTATCTTTTAGTAGTTTTTCGGCGAGTAGAGGGTATTCCCGGCGCTCCGTTAGGGTTCATCTTTTAGTAGTTTTTCGGCGAGTAGAGGGTATTCCCGGCGCTCCGTTAGGGTTCCGCCGGGAACGGTGGGAAATTCCTAGGGTTCCGGTGGGTTTTGACGGTGGTTTGGGATGAACATACCGAGGGCAAGATGAATGTCCCGAGGACTCTTATGAATGCGCCGAGGACGCGCGATGAATGTCACGGGGAAGTGAGACGGGGAGATCGGGGAGCGAAGAGAGAAAGGACGGGGTGACGGCCTTGGGCAATTCGCCGTGTCCCCGAATGTTTCTTGCTCGCTGCCCTTTCACTTGATCTGCGGTGGAAGGGTGGACTTGGTCGCGATCGACGAATTCACCTGTTTCCTCTACTTTTCAGGTAAAAATGGCCGCAAGGATTCTGGGGATTCTCTACGTAGACACTGAGGCCGACGTGGATGGACCCACTCAAATCCCCGGGGAGGCGCCCGTGCGTCCGGCAGCCGAATGGGCCGGGGAAGAACCTCTGCGTCTCGGGTCATGTTTCTCGGTCGACGACACAGACGCGTTCGCCTTTGTCGAGAACGTCCCCGACGGAGAGGAGGCCACATGGACGGTTTACCAGCCCCGGGTACACCATCGCATCTGCTCAAACTATCGCGGGCTGCGGTTTCCCATGTACAAGTTCGCCTTTAAAGAGGCTGGTATCCGCCTCCCCTACAATAGCTTCCAACTAGGGGTTTTCAACCGTCTGCACTTGGCGCCGTCGCAGCTTCACCCCAACGCGCTTGCTTTTATGCGGGCATTTGAAATCGTCTGCGACTATCTTCAGATTGGGATCACCCTCGAGCTCTTCTTCCGCGTCTTTCATTTGCAATGCTCGACGAACAATGGGCGACATAGTTGGGTTTCTCTCAAACAACCCAAGAAGTTGTTCAAGGCGTACACAGATTCAATAAGGGGTTTCAAGAGAAGGTTCTACTATGTCATGCCCGCGACGCACTCGGCCGTGGGTACACTTTATGACATAGTGCCCGACGGATCCGGGGGAGAGAGGTTCATGTCCAAGTGTCCCCTGGAGTGGGAGGACGCCCACTTCGCGCTTGGCACCGAGGATTACATCGTGAAACATAGCGCGCTGTCGGAGGATGACAGGGGGGCGTATGCCACGTTGGTCGCCTTTGTCAATGGTTTCAACCGGGAAGAATGTGTCGGGAGGGATGAAAACCTCCTCCGCGACTCCCAAGGGAGGGTTTTGTGAGAGGCTCGCTATATAAATACCCGGGGGCTCCTCGAATGCAAGTCTCCCGACGAGGCCAAGAGGTTCTTAGGTGGGATTTCCTCGCCATGTTCGGGCCTTTATTTTGCTTTGTCTCTGTGCTAACTTTTTCTGTGTTTCTCTTTCAGCTCAAATCTCTAACGCCACCGAGCGTATCATGAAGTTGGCCGCTGAGCGGGCACCCAAGCGCCCTAAGAGCCGTGTTCGAGATATTATCGAGACTGCAGCGCCGGTTGGAACAACGAGTGGCTCCTCCTCGCCACAATGCAGCCACTCTCCTCCCCCAGAGGGCACCCCTGCCAAGAAAGCAAGGACTGAGGGGCCTGTCCTCGTGGATCTCGTGGACCCTGTCTCGCCGGAGAAGTTTCAGATGCCCGCTTGCCATCTCCAGCGGAATTTCTTCGGGGGAAGCCCCTCTGTCATTGCTGATGCCGAGGTGAAGGCGGTTCTGGGTATGGACGGGACGGCCAGGAGAGAGGCGCTTGTCGAGGACCTTGCGGCCATGATGCGGGTCTTTGAAACTGCCTTGATATTAAATGACGGGGCCCCCTCTTCATCCGAGCTGCAGAAGCTGAAAGACGACTATACGGCCCTCGAGAAGGAGAAGAATAAGGTTGCGGCTGATCTCCTGAAGGCCCAGGTTGAGTGCGAGGGTCACGCCAATACCCTCTGCGAGCTGAACGAGGTTAAATCTACCCTGAAGGTGACCCAAGAGGAGCTTGATCGCTCTCGGGAAAAGGTCGAGGAGTTGGAGACTGCTGTCCGTCCCGCGAAAAATGAGTCCCCCGTGGAGAAAAACCTTGCTGACCGCGCCGCTCTGATTGGCAAGATTCGGGAGCTTCAGGCGGATAGCCTGGAAGTTCTAGACATAGGTTTCAAGAATGTCGTGGAATAGATCACCGCTGAGAATCCAGGGGTTCCGCTGGTGCTCGACAGAATCGACCCGTTCCTTCGTGTGGTCGACGGCAAGCTCAATCTTCCGGAGGAGGGGCAGGAGGAAGATGGAGGGCGGGTCGAAGATGATATAGTTGTCTAGTTCTTTTGGTTGTTTGGCCTGCGTGCCGTTTTCTTTGTAATGATTTGTGCCCGGCCTATGTGCCAGGGGCTTTTTGACGTTTTTGTAATATTTGTACACTGGGCTTCCGCCCGTTTTAATGTACCCTTGTTTAATTGCCAGTATTGTTTGCATGGTTTAAATTGTGTGTGATGTTTTATTTGTTACCTTATTTTTGCCTAAGTAATAAGGCTCTGGGATTTGCTCGACCTTGATAGTCCGTGACCGCGTGGAGAGCAGGTCGGGCGGCCGGAGGTGTATTCCGACCTTCAACGAGGCTAAGAGCTCGATCGAGGTCTTAGCTTCGTGGCATGAACTTCCCATTGCTTGCTGGGTGTTATGCCCGGTTGGTACGATGACGGTGGGCCTCGATCGAGGTATCCCCGCCGGATCAAAGGTCCTCGCGCACACACAACGCGGTCTCTGATCGTCGTGTTCTGTATAGGGGTGTCGCGCTTGTACCCTAGCGCGTCCCCGTAATCGCGGTGCTAGTGAGCCCTGGGTAGTGCTTAACTGTAGTACTGCTTGAGCTTCTCAGCATTCCATGGTCGAGCAAGTTCTTCCCCATGCAGGTTTTTGAGGAAGTAGGCTCCCGTCCCAGTTGGCGGCGAGTTTGCCTTCTCGCGAGTCCTTCTGGTTCCTACGTAGGACAAGGGTGCCTATCTGAAAATCACGTTTGATGACTTTGTCGTTATAACGTAGTGTTATTTTTTGTTTAAGTGACGCTTCTCGGAGAGAAGTGCCCGAGCGTGTTTCCTCGACGAAGTCGAGTTCTTCCCTCAAGGCTTCATCGTTCGTGTCCCCGTCGAGGGGGGCTTCTATCCTCCTCGAGGGTTCTGTGATCTCCATGGGGATCACTGCTTCCGTTCCGTAGGTCAGACGGAAATGGGTCTCCCCGGTCGTGGAGTGTGGGGTCGTTCGGTAGGCCCAGAGGACGTTGTGTAGCTCCTCGACCTACCTTTGTTTGGCGTCTCCCAGTCGGCGTCTCAATCCTCGGAGGATTACCCTGTTCGCCGCCTCAGCCTGCCCGTTTGTTTGGGGGTGCTCGACCGATGTGAAGTGCTCCTTCGTGCCCAGTTTGGTGACGAAGTCTTGGAAGTTCTTGTCGGTGAACTGTGTCCCGTTGTCGGTGACAATGGCTTGAGGCACGCTGAATTGGGCGAGGATGTTTCTTTTGTAAAAACGCATTATGTTAAAGGCCGTGATTTTGGCCAATGCTTCCGCTTCGATCCACTTCGTGAAGTAATCCACCCCGACGATGAGGTATTTGTTTTGATATGATCCTACGACGAAGGGGCCAAGGATGTCCATTCCCCACCAAGCGAATGGCTATGGGGATGATAGCATTTTAAGCTCGCTGGGAGGAGCGAGGTTCATGTCCCCGTGACGCTGGCACCTCTCGCACTTCTTGACGTGTTCCTTGGCGTCTTGTTGCATGGTGGGCCTGTAGTATCCTGCGTGAAGCGCCTTACGGGCTAATGAGCGGCCGCCGAGGTGCTGGGCGTTGATTCTGTCGTGGATTTCCTGGAGGATGCCGGGGACCTTAGTCTCCTCGACACACCTGAGGAGGGGGATAGAGAACCCTCGCCGGTATAGCTTATCCTCAACTACCGTGTATGAGCACGCCCGCCTTTTGACCATTCCTGCTTCTTTGGGATCTTCGGGCAGTTTGCCTGTCATGAGGTATTCGTATTTCGGGGTCATCCAGCAGTTGATATCCCCTATGGCGTTGATGTTCGAAACCATGGCCAATTTGTCGATGCTTGGGCGGGAAATCACTTCTTGTATGACGGACTTGTTCCCGCCTTTCTTCTTTGTGCTCGTCAATTTCGACAGGACGTCTGCTCGGGCATTGTGTTTGCGGGGGATGTGAGTTACTTCCGCGGAGGTGAACTTTTTCATCTTTTCCTTTACTAAGGCCAAGTATTCTATGAGGCTGTCGTTCTTGGCTTGGTACTCTCCTCGGACTTGCGAGGCTACGAGCTGAGAGTCGGTGAAAAGTTTGACCTCCTTGGCGCCGAGGTCCTCGGCCAGCTGGAGTCCGGCGAGGAAGGCCTCGTATTCGGCTTGGTTGTTTGATGTCGGGAAGGATATTTCGAGGGATACCTTGATCAGAATGCCTTCCTCGTTTTCAAGAATGATGCCCTCCCCGCTTCCCTTCGGGCTGGATGCTCCGTCGACATAGATTGTCCAGTTTTGTGACCCGTCGGTCGAGGGTTCCGGGACGGTCATCTCTGCTACAAAGTTGGCCAGTACCTGTGTCTTCAGGGCTTTCCTCCCTTCATATCGGATGTCAAACTCGGCGAGCTCGAGCGACCACCTGAGCATCCTCCCCGCCATGTCCGGTCGTTCGAGGAGCTGCCTAATAGGCTGTTCGGTCCTTACGACGACGGTATGGGCGAGGAAGTAGTGGCGTAGCCTCCTGGCCACGGTGACGAGGCCCAGTGCGACTTTCTCGATCTGCTGATATCTGAGCTCGGGGCCTTGGAGGGCTTTGCTTGTGAAGTAGACTGGCTTCTGCCCGTCCGAGGTTTCCCAAATGAGGACGGCGCTGACTGCTTCTTCGGTGATCGCAAGATACAAGAAGAGTGTTTCCCCGTTCTCAGGCCGTGAGAGGACCAGGGGTTACGACAGGACTTGTTTTAAGTGTGTGAGTGCTTGTTCGCATTCCTCGTTCCACTCAAACTCCACTTTTTGTCGAAGAAGTTTAAAAAATGGGAGTGCGTACTGCGCGGATTTGGCGACGAAACGGGAAAGGGCGGTGAGCATCCCGTTCAATGATTGTATCGACTTCTTTGAGTCCGGGGTAGGGAGCTCGAAGAAAGCCCTACACTTTTTGGGGTTGGCCTTGATTCCTCGATCCGTGAGGTAGAATCCGAGGAACTTTTTTGCCCGGACGCCGAAGGCGCACTTGTCGGGATTGAACCTCATGCGGCACCTCCTCGCCGTGTCGAACACCTTCTTGAGGTGTGCCGCGTGGTCGACTTCTTCTGCAGACTTGACGATCATGTCGTCCATGTAGACTTCGAGCATGTCGCCAATTTCAGCCCGAAAAACCTCGTTCATCATCCGTTGGTAGGTCGCACCGGCATTCTTCATACCAAAGGACATTACGTTGTAATATTAGTTGCCCGACGCGGTCATGAAGGCCGTGTGTTGTTTGTCGACCTTGTCCATGGGAATTTGGTTGTATCCCGAGTAAGCGTCCATGAAAGATAGTAGTTTGTAACCTGCAGAGTTATCGACCAGTTGGTCGATGTTAGGCAAGGGGTAACTGTCTTTCGGGCAAGCCCGGTTAATATCAGTATAATCAACGCACGTCCTCCATTTTCCATTATTCTTTTTAACAAGTACAACTTTGGACAGCCATGTCGTGTATTTGGCTTCCGAAATAAAATTTGCCTCTAGGAGATCTTTTACAGCTTTTTCAGCAGCCTCCGCTTTCTCGGGAGACTGCTTACGCCTACGTTGTGCTATGGCCCTAGCGGCCAGATCTACTGCGAGCTGATGGCAAGCCACCTCGGGGTCGAGGCCAGGCATCTCGAATGTGCTCCACGCGAAGAGGTCAACATTCTCCCTCAGACATGCTTTCAGCTGCTCCTTTGCCAGGTCGGGGATCCCGGCGCCAATCTTCACGTTGCGGTCTGGATTGTCCCCGAGGGCCACGAGCTCGAAGTCTCCATCTGGGACGGGGCGCGCTGGATGGAGGGACTGCCCGTTGTTCTCCTCCTGGTGGTTGAGATCTTCGACTCCGTCTTCGTCGGGCTCGCCGGAGAACCTGCTGTCGAGATCGACCGCGTTGACGCGCCGGAGAGGTATCTGTTCGGCATCCTGGGGTGTCTTGGCCATGGTCTTGGGTTTAGGGCCGATGGAGCTTAGGCCTTTGATAGCGGCGTCGAAGCATCTTCTGGCTGCGTCGATGTCCCCATGCATTGTCACTACTCGTCCCCTGGTCGTGTAGTACTTCATTTTCAGGTGTACCGTCGATGGCACCGCCGTAAGTTTAGCCAGGGTGGTCCTCCCGAGGATGCAGTTGTAAAGTGATGGGCATTCGACCACCAGGAAACGGATCTTCACCTGTCGGGCCGTGTCTTCGGCCCCGAACGTAACCATTAGCTCCACGTAACCCCATGGTCTGGTGGTGGTCCCATTGAACCCCTGTAGATCTGAACCGACGTACGGGGTCAGATGTCTCTCGTCAAGCTTAAGGGTCCCGATCAAATGACAATACATGATGTCGACCGAGCTCCCCTGGTCGACTAGGATCCTTCGGACGTCAAAGTCCGCCATCTGCGCCCTGATCAGGAGGGGAATAGTGGCGTTTGGTGCTCCCCCGGGGAGTTCCTCAAGGTAGAAGGTGATGGGATTGGAGTTTCCCCGCACTTTCTCGGGGGTGGTCGCCTTCGCAGATGTCGCGGATTCCAGTTCGTCAAACTTTCACTTGATTGATCCGACCGACAATTTCTCGGGACCGCCTCCAGAGATGACCATTGCTTTGGGGAAGCCTTCCCAGGTACTGCGGGCAGTGACGGGGTCCTCGTCAGTGAAGGTCGCCCACATGTTACGGATTGCTTCTTCGCCCTCAATGATCGGGGGGACGAAGAAGTCCTCGGGCAGAGTGACGCTGAGGGCGACCTGAAGCTGGTTGTCGGCAGGAGGAGGTGTCGTCTCCTCGAAGTTCTGCGCTTCCCGTGAACTCAAACGAGGAGGGTCGTTCTTTTGGGCATATTTCTTCAAGTGCCCCTCTTTGATGAGAATCTCAATTGCGTCCTTGAGATGGATGCAGTCTTCGGTCACATGCTGGTGGCTCTGGTGGAACCTGCAGTATTTTGATTTGTCAACGTTTGATTTGGGAGCAGCGGGCTTCGGGAAGCGAACTCCTCCTTTTACAAACTCAGAATTCTGGCATTCGGAGAGGATTCGAGACCGGGGAGTGTTAAGCGGGGTGTACTCCGTGAATCGGCCAGCCGGTCCGTGCGGTTCCCGAGGATCACGGTTGAGGTTCTCTTTCTTCTTTTCACCTCCTCGTCGGGGAGAAGAGTCTTCATCTTTGTGGCCGCAGGGGACCTTCTCTATGTCTCATCTCAAGAGCAATCTGAGCTGCTTTAGTCTCCTCGAGTTCGATGTATTTCTAGGCTCGAGCGAGAAGGTCCTCGAGATTCCGGGGTCTTCGGAGGCCTATGGATTTGGCAAAGTCAGACCCGACACGCAGTCCATGGATAATTAAGTATTTCTTCATGTCGTCGGTCGTATGGACCTCGACGGCCTCTTTATTGAACCTCTCGATGTAGTTTCAGAGAGATTCGTTCCTCCCTTGGAAGATACTTTCTAGTGTAGCCTCCGTCTTCGGGTGTCGACGAGACGCGGTGAAGTGTTTAGTGAAGTGTTGCTTCAGTTGCTTCCATTACGTGATGGACCCATGTTCCAGACCCTTATACCAAGTCATGGCTCCCTTCCGCAAGGTGGTGGGGAACAGCCTGCACCTGATGGCTCCCCTGACATTTTGGAAGTCGAGCATTGCTTCGAAACTCTCCATGTGATCGTCAGGGTCGGTCAGCCCGTCATAGGTCCCCAATGGTGGGGGTTTCTCCATGCCCGCAGGGATTAGGGCGTTCATGATTTCCCATGACAAAGGGGTCCTCTGGTCCTCGTCGTCGCTACCAGCAGGGGATCTCGAAGGTGATCGATGGTGCCATAGAGGGGAGTTCCTCGATCGGTTCTTTGGTCTCTCTTCGGTCTGCTTGGACTTCTTGGAGGTGGTGGAGGCCTTGGGTTCCTTTCGAGGTGGGGAACGAGGGCGTTTCTGGGAGATCGTCTGCTGGGGGCACTCGAGATGCGGTCGGCGACCCTGGTGTACCGGCGACGGGGTCCGAGAATCTTCAGAAGGGGTCCTTCGCGGGGAAGGAGAACGGTGAGGTGACGGGGGACGATGATGTCTTCGCGGGGAAGATCATTGTGCCCGTTCTTGCTCTAAGGCTTCAATTCTGGTGTTCTGCTGCGCGATCAGCTGATTGGTCTGGTTGATCAATGTAAACAGGGCCACGGTGCTCGGGTCCGAATTGGACGGCGGAGCAACTGGTTGGAGAATGGCATGCTGGTCGTTCTGGCGGGCGGCGTCGTAGGCCACATCCTGGGAGTCCGGGGAGGCGTTCTGCCCATCTCTTATGTCGCCTTCGCCGCCGTTGAGGATGACGACGTCCTCACGGTGGTTCCCGTTCTCAAGTTGTGCGAGCACGGTGTCCAGAGCCTGGTTGACTGTCAGATTAGCCATGTTGGTGATGAACGGAGAAAGCTTTGGTTTTTCGAGCAGAAAAACGGGGAAGCTTATAATTTCCCACAGACGGCGCCACTAATCGTACCTGGATCAGACAGTTTCTGGTGGCCAACGGCGTCTGTTGAACTTTGGCTCCGGTGAAGTTGAAAGACGGCCCGGGGGGGGGGTGTACCTGCAAGGCACTCTGACGCTCAAGTAAGGTGGTTGTCAGAGAAAATGCAAGTACAGAAGTGAGAGTAAGAAAGTGTGTAACCTGACCCTCTCAAGTGAGAGGGTATTTATAGAGCCCTCAGCGCGGGGCCAACGGTTACTTGCATTGGGCTGGATTGCCAGGCCCAATCCAAGTAACTGTCAGGGCTTACGTGGCGTAGTGAAGGCCAGCACGTGGTCTTCGCCCTGGGGTAACCGTTCCTAGATCTCCGGAA
The DNA here is from genome assembly GCA_022829125.1 of Lathyrus tuberosus. NCBI lineage: Eukaryota > Viridiplantae > Streptophyta > Magnoliopsida > Fabales > Fabaceae > Lathyrus > Lathyrus tuberosus. The sequence goes on along the minus strand of JALAZF010000061.1, from coordinate 2,303,219 downwards.
TTAGGGCAGACCGATTCCATCAGCAGTGGAGCGGTTACGTGAGAACGTGTCCTCGCGGGGAGGACTCTTGCATGTCGGGGAGATACGCGTCCTCGCGGGGGAGGACTTGCTGCGGGGATGGAGATGACTCCTCGCGGGGAGCAACGTCCTCGTGTCGAGGAGGGGAGAACTCCGGGGGAAGGCTCAATGCTTCTGCCCGAAGCTCTACGCAATTCGTGCCCGACACTGTGGTGCAACGCTTTCCCGACACTTGGTTGACTAAGTCCTTCGTATGGGCCGCCCCAGAGCGTGTGGGATGGGCCTGTTCGGATGTGGAGTAGGTCCTCGGCCCAGTCCGGAACAAGAACCTTGAGTGATATGATTGAAAGACAATGAAAAAATTATTAATATTAAATTAAGAATTTAAGGGGTGATGGTTGTATTTAATTATGTGTAAATTTTATGAGGATAGATAATAATAAAGTTATTATAACATATGTTTTTTGGAATAGAAGTTGAAGTGATGGTGAGCAATTGTGTAAATTTGTTGTTAGATTCAATTTTAAGAGTGACACATAGGATTTTAATTAATGTAGCTAAAATAGAGTTACATGGCATATGACATGTCGTGATGTAATCCGCTGCTTTAGATTTAATAAATTATAATAGATATTGCATATCATCAAAAAATGAAAAATTAATAGAAACTAATAATCATACTTGTCTAACAAAAAATAATAAAACTATGAAAACTCCCATACAAAACCAAAAAATAAAATTTACATGAAAGAATAGAAAATGGTCTTATATGAATTAGAGAGCTTTTGAAGATAATTTACAGTGACATGTGTGGTCCTTTATCAATACCTCTGTGTCAAAATAAATATTTTATAACATTCATAAATGATTATTTTAATTTTGACTATATCTTTTATGAATGAAAAGTCTTCAAACTTTAAAATGTTAATATCTTTAAAATGTAAAATTAATTTATTAATCCATTAAAAATGACTCATGTGAATTAAAGATTGACTTAAATAAAAAATATTTTAATGTGATGATTGTTTAGGTCGATGGATAATTAGTCAATGGAGTTTTTATTTTGAATTTCAAAATAAAAATTAAATCCCTCATATCTCTCTTCATGGTTATTGGGACATGACGGTTGGGATATGATATGACTATTGGAATAAGATGTCTACAAATAGACACCATTAATTAAACAAAAACAAAATTTTCTAATTCCTTATCATTTTTCTCACAAATCCACAAAAGTATCTTCATCATCAAAGATATAAAAAAAAAGAAGGAAGAGAGGAGAGAACAATTGAAAACAAGATTTAGAACCGAAAAAGAATTGGCGCTATTATAGATCAGGGTACGTTTTTACCATTTTTCATAGAAATTGGAATAGTGTGAAAATCATGATATCAAGACAACATTTTCATTGGTGGGAGGAAACTGTTCGGAAATGTCCCTAGATGAGGAGGAAGTCAAAGGCAAGGAAGATTTTAGGAAGAAACTGTTTCAGTGGCAAAAGGATGTTCCTATTGGAGGTGTTAAAAATAGGAGATTTTATACTGAAGCCACTAACCCGAGTAGGGTTGCAAATCCAAGCATTCTTTCTTTCGATGTGGGGGAAGATTCGTTGAGCAGGTTTAAGAGAGCTTACGTTGGTAAGGTTTCTTCTCCAGGTAACACTTTTAACATCTAGAGGTGCTTCTATTTGGAAGGTTTTTTTTGACGTTAAGGTCACTCCGATGGGTGCCAATATGTGCTTGTTGGAGGAGAGAGAAGAAGGCGTCGTGGAAGAACTCCTCAACAGTGCCAAAGACTGGTTAGAGCAGTGGTTTGTTAAGGTCAAGAGATGGGAACCGAATGATGTTGATCATGAGAGGATTACTTGGTTAAGGTTTTATGGAGTCCCTTGTCATGCATGAACGGTCTCTTTTTTTGAGCTCATCGCTAAGAACGTTGGGAAGTACATTAGCTGTGAGGAAGACTCATCCAATTTCTCAAAAATGGATGTAGCTAGCATAATGATCAGAACTTCATGTGGTTTTATTATTGACGAAGTGTTCAAGGTGGCCATCAATGAGGAAGTCTTCAGGATTAGAGTCGTGGAGGAGTTAATGAGTTATATTTGTAAAACTGTTATTAAAGACAAAGATAGATTGTCTAGTTCGGATTCTGAAGATTCTTTTGTCGAAGAGAGTGAAGAATGGGAGAACTCCGATGGTGGTTTCATCGGAGAAGAAGAAGACGTTAACTGTTCTCGAGGTTTCTTAGGGCGCATACCTAATTCTGGGGAAGGACGCAAAAAGGCAAGTTTTGGAGCTAGCGCAGAGTCTTTAGGGTTTTCAGAGAATGCTGGTTTTGTGAAAGTTGATAGAAATGAGGTCATTAATTATCTCTAGCAGAAAGTTGAGGCTAATTCTGGCTAGGTGTCAGGTAGGGGTTTTAAAGAGGCAGAGCATGCGGGCTAAACAGGCAATGTTGTCTTAAGGAAAGAGAATTATGGTCTTAAAAATAGGTCTGTTGGTTATAGTAATATTGGAACCTCTTTTGATGTCCAACTAAAAGATTTTTTTGATTCTAAGACCCATAGAACAGGTATTGGGCCAGGCATTTTGTTTGAGGAGAGGCCTAAGAAAATATTGGGTTTTTGTCTTCTTCTCAATAGGTAAATAGGGGAGACGAATTAGGGTTTCAGTGTGGCAATTATGCTGATTGCCAAAGTTCTTTCCCCAATTTAAAGGTTTCTCCAAACCCCCATTTGTCTAAAGAAGAGATTGAGGGAGTTTCTAGAGGTGTTACATATCAGGGGGCCCGAATTAGTGTTCCTCTTTCTGCTAAGGAGAGGTCTGGATCTGAAGATGTTTAGTCCGTTAGATGCCATTCGGTTACTGACTCAGAGGTGTTACAGGGCAAAAAAATATTTTGGGAGGAGATGGAGAACAAGGTATCCACTAAAGTTTGGGAGATTATGGACTCATTAGGGGTGAGAGGGGTCTGATGTAAGTCTAGAGTCATTGAGAATATCAGGGCTTTAGAGGCTAGGGATGAGGAAGGAAAATCAAAGAGGGATTTTTCAAAAAAAGGTGTCCAATGAATATTCTGTCTTTGAATGTGAGAGGGTGTGGCAGTGTGGTTAAGAGAAAGAGGGTGGCTAGTCTCATCTAATCAGGAAATGTAGAAGTTTGCTTTCTCCCAGAAACCAAAGTGAAGGTGTTTGATGATAACGTGGCTTTCTCTCTATGGGGTAATAAGAATGTTGAATGGTCTAGCGTCGCAGCTAAGGGACAAGCAGGAGGGTTGGTTATTCTTTGGAGGAAAGGTGCCTCAATATAATTTGCAGCTTTAGAAAGGATGGTTTTGTGGGTATTAACACTATGTGGAAGGATAGAGAGTTGTTCTTTGTCAATGTTTACTCTCCATGTAACTTGGCCTTAAAGAGAAAGCTTTGGGGAGTTTTGATTGAGATGAAAACTCGTTTTGGGAGAGGAGACTAGATTATTGGAGGGGACTTTAACTTTGTTGCTTTTAATGAGGAGATGAGGGGTAAATCGGTTGGGGGGAGAAGTAAGGAAATGGGAGAATTTTATGATTTTATTGGTAACCTTGAGTGTGTTTGTGTCCCTTGTGTAGGAGGTCAATTTACTTGGTTTAACAAAGCGGGGAGTTCTATGAGTCGCATCGACCGTTTCTTGCTATCAGTATCTGTAACACCCCAAATTTCGTAAGAATATTTATTTAATTTATTTAAATATTATATTCGTGAATTTTGGTGATTCGGGTGGATGTCGGTGATTTTGTGAAGTTTTGGTTATTTAATTAAATAATAGTATATATTATGAGATATAATGTATTATTATTTATTTTAAATAATATTAAAGAAATTGAAGGTAAGACGGACTTTTGATGCGGATTAGTGAGGGTATTATGGAGAAAGCCCAATTTAGAAGCCCAAGGGTTAGAGTGAATACAAAAGGAAGATTTTGAGAATAGGGTTCATTTTTGGTTAACCGTGAAAAGAAGGAAAGAAGGGAGAGCTCTGACCATACCTATTCTCAAAATCTTCCTTTTGTATTCACTCTAACCCTTGGGCTTCTAAATTGGGCTTTCTCTATAACATCCCTATAACACTTCGGATCGACAATCTAAGGTATGGGGAGTAATTACCTTTCATTGTTTTCAATATAGGATTCAATGTAATTGAAGTGGATGTTTTGTGTTTGAGGGTTTGTGGGGTTTTTGTGATGAATTGATGATTCTAAGGGCATTTTTGTGAATCGATTAATAATGTTGAATTGAACCGGTAAAATAGACCTTAGGACTGGTTTCCCTGTCGATGTTGTTCCGACCTTGTGGTGAAAAGGGATTTATGGAGTTTATGGGAAGCTTGAGAGTTTGTGAAGGTTTAGGGGATTTAATGTTTCCTGCAGTGTTCCGAATCGACCTAATAGACGTAGGTTTTATACCTTTGATTTCCGTGATGCATTAGGACTGTTATAGGAATGTTTTTGGGTTATTTGGGGCTGTAATCGCAGGTACCTTTGAGGTTGTGGAGCTACTGATACGTAGCAGCGATTTGCTGTAATCGCAGGTTCGCTAAGCGAACCATTCCTTCGCAAGGCGAATGTTCGCCAAGGCTCGCAAAGCGAGCAGCGCTCCAAATGCCCGATAACTTGAGTATGGGTACTAGGATGATTCTGAAGTGAAATTGGGGATTCGCTGGAAGTCTCGCAAAGCAAACTTCCCAGCGAGGGGCATCATATAGCGAATGAACCAACGAGTATGACAGATGGTGTTTTCTGGAGTTTTAGCGTGATGACTGTGAGATTCGCTGACCACTTCACAAAGCGAAGGTCCCAGCGAACTGGTTCGCCTAGCGAACTCAGTAGCGAACGTCTACTATTCGCGATGTTTTGTTTATGTTGCTGTGCCGTTTTGATGCTTTGATGCTGTGATTTTTATGATGATTTTCCATGGCGTTGTTGATGATTATATGATGATGTTTTGGTGATTAATTAACGAATATATGCTGACACGATTTATATGAGAATTGATGAATGATGATGATATGATATGACTGATGAATTGTGAGAGATTTATATATGTGATGTTTCGTGATTAAATGATGATACAATGTTATTGATGATTATTAGGTGTTTATGTGATGATAAAATGACGATGTGAAGTACCATGAGTACATTGATGATTTTACATGATTATCTTGATGCGTGTATTGAAGATTTGACGATGATGATTCATGATGTTTTTGACGAATACATGATGATATAATTAACATGAGGTTTTGATGAATGGTGATGTATATGATGGCTTTTGTTGATGAATGATGATGCACATGATGATGCTTATTTGACGATGGTGATTATTGACGTTGTGCATCATGCATTCATATGCATACTCTGTGACGAAGCTTCATTCCCATTGTGTGGATATGAGGTGATTATGACGTGCTCTGGTTCCAATGCGGAATCGATCCTATTGACGGGGATCTTTGGAGGGGTGATGGCCTAGTGTCCATCGATTATGATGATTGGTACCACATGCATGAGTCTTGTTGTGCATTTGCATTTAATTGGCATTGTTGTATTTTATGATGTTGTTTGTGATTTTGACGTTTCCTTGTGATGACCCTGAAGATGTTGTATATGAAGATAATGTCATTTTATGTATATCTTGTTTTATATTGATTATTATGAATTATGATTACTCACCCTGCCTGTTTGAATGTTTCCTCCACGTGGGTAACATGCAGGTGATCCGGCTTAGATGTGGATGCCCTCGAGACTTTTGAGGTTATTGCTTTTGGTCGATGTAGAGGGTCTTGCTCTGATAGTATAACATCGGGTTGGGTCATCGAGTCGAATCATGTTGATTTACTTGTTGTTATTTGATGTTATGGTTTATTATAAAATCTTTTTAATTATTTGTGGTTATGGTGGTTCTGCTGCTACTTCTGAGGTCCTTTTGTTGAAAGCCTTTTATTTGAAAATTTTAAGTTCCACTGCCATGTGAAGGCTTTTGGTTTATTTTGAGGAAAAACCCTTTGTTTACAGTGCAAGTGTATTATTTTGAATTAAATGAGAAATGTGCACCCTTTGAGCTGATTTCGATGTTTTACTCTGAAATTTGAGTTGTTTCTGCTGCAACATTATGGGGGTAGAAAAGGGTGTTACAGTATCTTTGGTTGAGGATTGGAAGATTTTGGGCCGATTTATAGAGCTGGAACATGTTTCTGACCACTGCCCAATTTGGATTAAGGCTTGTTCTCACGATTGGGGACTAAAACTCTTTAGGTTTAACAACTGCTGGATCGATCACGATGATTTCATGAGATTTGTAGAATCAGTTTTGAACGTAGAGGTTAAGGGAAGAGGGGACTATGTGCTGAAAGTCAAGTTAGGGATCCTCAAGGCTAGACTGAAAGTATAGAATAAAGAGGTTTTTGGTTAGGTTGATTTAGAGATAGAAGAAGTTGTTAGTGATCTTAATAGGCTGTATAAAGAGGTAAGTTATCTTGGTTTCAACAGCTTTGATGACATGTTAGAAAAAAGAACATCAGCCACGAATGAGGTTTGGAAGAGAATGAATTAAAAAGAAGGAATGCTCAGGATGAAGGCGAGAGAGACATGGTTGAAGGAGGGTGACTGCAATTCAGGTTTTTTTCACAGAGTTATCAGGGGTAAAAGAAGCAGGAACAACATCAGCTTTGTGAACTCGCCTAGGAGAAGGATAAAGATAGTTTATGGGGTCAAGGAAGAGGTTAGGAGGTTCTTCGAAGATAATTTTACAGAAGATAACAATTCCCGCCCTTCTTTCGAAGGATTGGATCTGAAACCACTTACTGATGGTGATAAGGAGTTTCTGGAAAGTATGGTCACTGAGTTATAAGTTAAGGATGCAGTTTGGGCTTATGCTAGAGGGAAAAGCCCAGGTCCTGATGGGTTTTCTTTTGCTTTCTTTCAAGGATGTTGGAGCATTGTAAAGAAAGATGTGGTTAATTTTGTAACTGATTTCTGTAATAAGCTAGTTCTTACCAAGGCAGCAACTGCGTTTTTAATTACATTGGTGGCTAAAATCAACAACCCTCAACAGTTGGTAAACTACAGGCCTATTTGCCTAGTGAATTATTTTCAAAAAATTATTTCTAAAATTTTAGCTTGCCATCTGAAGAAGGTTGTGGGCACTTTGGTTTCCTTTGAACAGTACGTATTTGTCCCAGGAAGATGTATTCACGATGGTGTTGTGGTAGCAAACGAAGTAGTTGATTTGGCTAAGAGGAGGAAACAAGGTTGTATGGTTCTTAAAATTGATTTTGAAAGGGCCTACGACTGTGTATCTTGGGCATTTTTGAGGTCTTTGTTGAAGAAGCTGAACTTTGGAGCTAAGTAGTTAGTTTGGATGGACTTTTTGGTTTTCAGTGGGACTATGTCCATTTTGGTGAATGGTAGTGCTTCAAAACATTTCAAAATGGACAAGGGGCCTCGACAAGGAGACCCGTTGTCTCCTTTTCTCTTCATTCTAGTGATAGAGGTACTTACATTGTTAATAAAGAAAGTTGTTCAAAATGACCTTTACAAAGGCTTTTCTGTGAGCAGTGATGTTTCTTTTGAGATTATCCAATTCGATGACGACACATTGATGATTGAAGATCCAATATGGAGCAACCTCTGGTGTATCAAAGCGATACTACGAGGTTTTGAACTGATGAGTGGGCTTAAAGTTAAAGTTTTCAAGAGTAGGATAGGCGGAGTTTGTATACCAACTGATTTCTTGACTGCAGCTTCTGATTTTCTCCATTGCGAAACTTTCAAGCTCCCCTGTAAATTCCTAGGAGTCATGATTGGAGACAGCCCCGAGAAGGTTAACTTGTGGAAGGATGTTTTAGATAATTTGAGTTGTAGGCTTGCGATTTGGAAAGGTAGGCACTTGTCAGTAGGTGGGAGAGTTGCAATGATCAATATTTCTTGAATGTGATACCCATGTATGCTCTATCTTTTTATAGAGATCCTGTTAGTGTTTTGAAATCGATTCAAAGGATCAGAGCAATTTTTTGTGGGGCGGAGATGCTGATGTTAGGAAGATTCATTGGGTCGATTGGAAGTCGGTTTGCTTACCAAAGGACAAAGAAGGCCTTGACATTAAGGATGTTTCTTTTTTCAACATATCCCTATTGGCCAACTAGAAGTGGAGATATCTTCATCCCGAGGGCTTGTAATGGAAGGATCTATTAGAATATAGATATGGAATAATGGATTCGGATTGGATATTACTTGTTCAGTGGGGGAGAAAGGTAATAAATCCACGTCTATTTGGTGGAGAGATTTAAGGGGAATAACTTTCAACAAGGAACGTGGGACTGGCTTTTTTGTTGAGAATCTTAGACGTTCTTTGGGGAATGGAAAGAGAGTTTCTTTTTGGCATTGCAAATGGGTGTTAGATGTCACGTTGAAAGATGTGTTTCCAAACTTCTTTCTTTTTTCCCTCAACTCTGGAGGTTCTATTGTCAACATTGGTGAGTGGGTTGGTTCTGAGTGGCGGTGGAAACTCACGTTCAAAGACTTCTCAAGTGAATCGGTTATGGCTAGAGAGAAGGAGGATTTAGAAGACATTCTGGGACCAATGGTCCCAAAGACAGGTGATGTTATTGACAATTTTACTTGGATTCCGCAATCTGCTTCTATTTCCTCGTCGTCTACTTCTTTCTCTGTGGCATCCTTCTATGATGTTCTTATTCGAGATAGATTCTGTTTAGAGGGGGAAGGAAACCTTCTGGCTGGATTACAGAAGATTTGGATGTTGAAAATTCCTTCAAAGGTCCAAGTATTCATTTGGAGAGTGCTGCAAGGTCGGATTGCAACCAAAGATTTACTAGCGAAAAGGGGCATTTTTGTCGGGGATGGGAGCTTGTCTTGCCCTTTATGCTTGCGCACTGATGAGAATATAGCCCATGTGTTTTTGCAATGTGATTTTGAAGGTCTAGTCTGGGCAGGAATGGAGAAATGGTGTGGTTATAAGGTGCTCAAAGGAGGTTCTTGCGTCGACTCTTTTGCGGAATATGGTAGCTCCTCTAAAGTGGTTGCAGTGCGTCTGTTGATTAGTTCTTTGTGGGCTTTAACGGTCTGGTTTCTGTGGGGTAACAGAAACTCAGTTTCGTTTTCTGCTAATCCAAAGTCGGTCGACGATACCGTAAATTCCATTAAGTATTTTTCTTGAAAGTGATTTGCTGTTGGATGTAGTAAAAAGCTAGGGTCCTTTTATGACTGGTATTCTTCCCCTATTGAGAGTTTCAATAGGTTGTAATATGCTTTGTTTTTCTATGGGTTGTGCACCCCTTGTGCAGTATTAATGAATCATCGCTTATGGAAATAAAAAGATCCTAAACCTAAAATTTTCTAACAATTGATATCAGAGTGTTGGTTATTGACGTTATGATTTTCCGATGATTAACGAAAATGATAATATTTTGAATTATAGAAAATTTATTATATTTATAATTCTGGAATGATCATGGATATAGAAATGATTGATAATAGTGTTTTAATGTGATAGTATACCATAACATAGTCTATTTTTTTATGTAATGAGTACTGTTACTTACTATATTACGAATTTCGTTCAGTATTGGTCATTGAATTTCACTTAGTTTCATTTTATGTTCAAACAGATGCATATATATTGATATATATTGAAATTGTGAAATTGATGTACGTTACTGCATAGTTATGATGCACAATGAATATTATATATATTTTACTCATGAACTTGTATATAGATTGACACAGTGTGAATTTAAAGTGCATGAACAACACAATGCAAATTGGCAAATGGAATGGGTGGAGATGCAAGAGAAAGGATTTTGTAACAACAAAATTTTTCTTGACATTAGACAAAACAGAAATGTACAGTAAAATGTGTATATACGCAAAACAATTTTTTCTAGAGAGAGAAGCTCCTCCTTCTCTCTACTTTTGGTCTTTTGGTCTTCACCCTTCGTCTTCCAACACTACGTCTCGTCCAACATTCCCGCCGGCGAAGATGTATCAGGTGCATTGAGTCACAATCATTCACCCATTCCCGTCTGCGTGCCTTGGATTCTCTGCCTGACGTTTGGACTGGTGGTCTGTTTGATTCATTAGGGTTTGGTTTAAAGTCCTAGTCTTCGGGCTAGGGACCTTCCTCCCTGTGGGTCAGCCGCAGTCGCCTTTCCGGCCGTCGGTTTTCTGAATCGCACACGATCTCAACTCCTTTTTGGTTGTTTCTCCCACCTGTGTTTCCCTGGTGTCCTTTGTAGCTGCCGGTATGTCGCTCCACAACCCTAGTGCCCCTAATTCGAAATGGGTGGAGATTAGGAAGAAGAAGATTAGAAATTATACTCATGTCAGAACTTCGATCTGGAAAAACCATTATGGAAAATCTACAGAGATTGATATATTAGAAGCTTCGTCTTTCTTTTTTACGGAATTCCCAGATTCATATGAAGCCAAGCAAATGTATGACTTATTCAAGGAGTTTGGCGACATTCTTGAGGTTTTTATTCCTGGGAGACTTGATGTTAGAGGTAAACGTTTTGGCTTCGTAAGGTTTAAAAGAGTTGTAGATGAAAATCTTTTTGCCATTAAACTTGACAACATTGTCATTAATGGCATTAAGATTTTCGTGAATTTACCAAGATTCCGGAGGAAGGATACAAGTGCAAAATTTGAAGGCCCTAACAAGTTTCAGAATCTGTATGGTAGAAATGGTGGTAGCCGTGCAAATGTTGGTGCTTCTAGGATGGAAGATAAGAGTTTTGCTGGAAATAGGCTGTCTTATGCTCAGATTACTAATGGCTTTCAGCGCAACCAACCGATCCGTGCGGACAGGGTTCTCCTTGGTGATAAACCAAATTTTACTCACCTCAGTTTTGAAGTTACTAAGGAAGAGGTTGAAAGATTTGAACAAGCATTCACGGGGGTATTGGAAGTACCGGGATCTGCTGTTGAAGTATCTGAGGCTTTCCAAACGGAAGGATTTTTTAACATCAGAATTACCCCTATGGGGGCGAATCTTTGCTTACTTGAAGAGGATAACCCGGGTGATATCAAGAGGTTGATTGTAGAAGATTATAAGTGGATAGCTAAATGGTTCTCAGAAGTTCGCCCGTGGACTCCCGCTGATGTTGATCAGGAACGACTTACATGGATCAAGATTTTTAGTCTGCCCTGTCACGTTTGGGGAGAAAATTTTTTCAAATTCCTTGCTGCTACCACTGGTGCTTTTGTTAAGATGGATGAAGACACTAGAAAACAATCTCGTCTAGATGTTGCTAGAATTCTAGTTCGTACTAAATTCGCCATGAATCTTAATGAAGTTATCAACGTCGAAGTGAACGAAAACACATATAGGATCAAGATAGTGGAAGATTCTTTTGGTCCATTTGTGTCTGAGAGTGCTAGAAACAAGTGTTCCCATTTTGAAGAAGATAGTTCAGAGTTCGCTGCTTCCGTTTCTGAATCTGAAATTGATTCAGATCAAGTGTTGGGTGGGGATGGTTGGGACGATCCACATAAGATTATTAGCTCGCAGTCCAATTCCTCTGATTCTGTGTCTCAAGATTTGGGTGATAGTAGTATTAGGAGGTCTGCCAAAAATGATAAGTCTCAATCTGAAGGTGTGAGGGAGGCTGACCAGTTGATTCCATCTGCAGTAGAGGGAAGGGGTTGTCAAAATGATGCTGATAAGGAGTTAATTAATCTGCCACAGTCACTTGCCCTAGCTTCAAAGAAGAATACTAATTGCCTTCAATCTGATGTGTGTGTTGGTGGCGCTGCTGATAAGTCTTCTGAATTGGAAACTTCTCCGGATCATGTCAGTTGTTCAATAGATGGAGTGAGATTAGTTGCAGAGAAAGTGATATGTGTTAGGAGCCCGTCGGTTGTTACTAAGAAGAAGAAAAAGAAAGTCATCGATGATATTTATCAGAAAATGAAGATCCCATTTTGTCCTTTATATTATTCCACATTATTACGGGCAGAGAGTATATATTCCAAATCCACTAGGTCTGGTATTCAACTTGAAGATACCTTGCGTGACACTGAATCTCATTTAGGAGCGAATGAGTCTTTAGACAATTCCATTTCAGAATCTGGGTTTATCCAAAACAACTCGAGAATTAAGAAGAAGTTGGAGAATTTACCTGCTAGAGCCTGGGATTCCATTAAGTCTTTAGGCATTGAAGCTGAGGAAGACGATGAAGTCATTGAAGATATCTTGAGAAAGCTAGAAGCAGATGACAGAAAATCCAGAAAAGATAAGAAGGAGGCAGCTGTTGGTTTAACATGAATATTGTTACATACAATATCCGTGGGTGTGGGGGTCTTGTTAAGAGGAATAAAATCAGCGATACGTTTCGTAAGGTTGGAGTTGATTTATGTTTCATCCAGGAAACGAAATGTACTTCTATGACGGATGCATTAGTGTATAGTCTTTGGGGAGATTCATCTTGCGGTTGGTCGGCCAGCAACTCTAATGGTTTATCTGGTGGCATGTTAACAATTTCGAAGGTGGGCAGTGTGGTTCCAATCTGCAGTTTTAAGGGTTTAGGCTTTCTGGGAATGCAAGCTCTGTGGAGAGGTCGAACGTATTATTTGTTTAACGTCTATTCTCCTTGTTCCATTACTGAAAAAAGAAAGCTCTGGTCATCTCTTATCAGTTTGAAAAACTCTCTAGAGCCGGGAGAGTGGATTTTGGGGGGTGATTTTAACTCTATAAAGTCTGCTAACGAGCAAATAGGTTACACAAGGCTCAACAGAAGATATATGTCCGAGTTTACTGAGTTCATAAATTCGATGGGGTGCGTGGATCCTCCGCTGGGGGGCTCAAATTCTCTTGGTTCAAGCCTAAAGGAAACATCTGCAGCAGGCTTGATAAGTTCATTATTTCTCCAGGTATTTTCAATGATTGGAACACGATAACTCAGAAGATTGGAGATAGGGACATTTCTGACCATAGGCCAGTCTGTATCACCGCCAAAAACACAGAATGGGGGCCTAAACCTTTCAAAATTATGTCTTGCTGGTTCGACCACCCTGAGTTCATACCTTTCATTAGAAAAGAGTGGGAAGAATTCAAAGTGGAAGGCAAAGAATCATTCATTCTGGCTAGTAAGTTGCAAAACCTCAGAATCAGACTCCGCTGGTGGAACAACAATGTATTCGGTTGGGTCGACACAAAAATAAAAAATGATTCTAGTACCATCAACGATATTGAACAGATGTTTGAAAATAATAGGGGGGTTATGTCATCTGACTGCTTGGAGGTAAGGAATGCCGCGGAAGTGGAACTGTGGAAAAATATGAGGTTTAAGGAAAGTATTCTTAAACAAAAATCTAGATTGAAATGGAGCTTGGAGGGCGATGGCAATACGAAATTCTTTCATGCAGCTTTGCGTAATAGGTTGAACAGAAATAGCATCACGTGTGTAAGAGTTGAAGATTCTAACGTTGAGGATGTGCAGGAAATCAAAAAGTTGGTTAGGGCGTATTTTTCCAAGAGATTTAGTAGGGTTCAGAGGAGTTTCCCGTTTGTTGGAGAAGCAGGTTTTAAGAAGTTGTCTGCATTAGATAGTGCAGAATTAGAGTCGAACCGGAAGAAGTTAAAAGAGTGGTGTTTGAGTGTGGTGGTGACCGCATCCCTGGTCCTGACGATTTCAGCTTTGATTTCTTTAAAAGGTGTTGGAATATTGTAGGGGAAGATTTCACAAAATGCGTTCTGGAATTCTTTATTGGAGAGAAACTTCACAAGGTCTTCGCTTCATCTTTCTTGGTTCTTATTCCTAAACAAGATGCTCCTAATTGCCTCGACGACTATAGACCGATATCTCTTATCTGCTCCGTCTACAAAGTGTTGTCCAAGATTATGTCGAATAGACTTAAAGGGAAGATTGGTGGTATCATTTCCAAAACGCAGACTGCCTTTATTAAAGACAGAAGTTTGGTTGACGGCATATTGGTTTTAAATGAGATAATTGATTTTGCAAAACGTTCTAAGAAAGAGCTTATGTTACTCAAGGTGGACTTCGCTAAGGCTTATGATTGCGTCGAGTGGAACTATCTCCAAGATGTAATGAAGATCATGGGATTCGGGAATAGGTGGCTTTCTTGGATGGAGAAAGGTATTTTTAACAACTTTGCATCTGTCTTGATCAATGGAAGTCCGACTCGGGACTTTCGTGTCTCTAGGGGCCTTAAACAAGGTGACCCTCTTGCACCCCTTCTATTCACAATAGCAGCTGAAGGTCTGGCCGTATTGATGAGCAGGGCAATTGATATTGGTAGCTTCTCAGGATTTAAAGTGAGTGATGAATTATCCTTCCACTTGTTACAATACGCAGACGATTCGATATTAATCGGCGATGGCTCATGGAGGAATATCTTGGCTATGAAAAATGTTCTGAATGGTTTCCATTTGATTTCTGGTCTTGACATCAATTTCAATAAAAGTTTGTTTTTTGGTTTTGGTATGGAAGAATCAACGCTCCTGGCTGCAGAGAACTACTTGGCGTGTAAGCTTGCGGTACCTCCTTTTAAATTTCTTGGCATCCCTATTGGTGGTAATCATAGATTGATTGCTTTTTGGAAACCGTTGATAGAGAGGTTTCGGTCTAGATTGACTTCGTGGAAAAGTCGTTTTTTGTCGATGGGTGGTAGAATTACTTTGATAAACTCGGTCCTAACCAACCTCCCCATTCATTTCATGTCCTTTTATAAGGTCCCTAGCAAGGTTATCAAGATACTTGTGTCCATTCAAAAATCATTCTTATGGAACGGTCTAGTTTCTAAACGAGGTGTGTCATGGGTGTCGTGGCGTACTGTTTGCAAAAAGAAGGAGGCTGGAGGTTTAGCAGTTAAAGACATCAAATTGTTTAACAGAGCTCTTATGTTCAAATGGATTTGGAAGGTCTTGGTCAAGAAGGATACACTTTGGAAGGATTACATTGATTTTCGGTATTCGGAACATATGATTGAATTTCAGTTAGGCTGCCCTCAAAAATACAATATGTCCTCTTCTTTATGGTGGCGCGATCTCGTGCAATTAGCGTGGTTCTGTGGTAAAGACATCATCTCAGAATGTATCTCCTTCTCCTTAGGTAAAGGAAGCTCAATTTTGTTTTGGCTATCTAGATGGACCGGTACGTCAACATTGAAACAACAATTTCCTGAACTGTTTTTGGTGGCTGTAAATAAGAACAGCTATGTTTTACAAAATGGATCTTGGATAGGTGGCTCTTGGGTATGGAATAACATTATTTTTACACAAGATGTGGTGCAGGATTCTTATCAGAGGCATCTGCAGATGCTATACCAGAATATGTCTGAGTTCAGTCCTAAAGTTACGTTTGACGATATTCCATGTTGGCTCCTTAATAATACCGAATCATTTTCTGTTTCGTCGCTATATAATTTTTTGCAGGTTTCAAGTGTTGGCGCAAATGAAAATTTTCATGAAGATGTCATTGCGGTGTTCAAACTCATTTGGTTAGCTGAGGCTCCGCCTAAGGTGAAGGTTTTTGGCTGGAGGCTTGTTCATAACAGACTTCCTACGAGAGACAATCTAATCAGAAGAAGTATCATCACTAACCGTCATGAAGAGTCGTGCCCGTTTTGCTTCCAGGAAGTAGAATCTGCTGATCATGTTTTTTTCCGTTGCTATAAATCTGGTCTTATTTGGAAATTCGTTTGCAAATGGTTAGGGATTCTGGATATCGCGGTTAGTTATTTGTTAAATCATTTTTCATGTTGGGTGTCGGGGTGTGTAGGTAGGAAGTTTTCAATTAGTAACTCGGTCGGATTGTGGTTGATTATTTGTTGGTCCATTTGGACTTCCCGAAACTACATCATTTTTAAGGATGAATTTTGGGATTTCGATATGATTACAAATTGTATTATGTTTTTCTCATGGAGTTGGATAGGTAGGGTGCATAATAGATTTCATACATGTAATTATTACACTTGGGTTAAATGCCCTAGTGATTTTTTGTAGATCCTGATATTGTGGTAGGAGCTTTTTGTACATGGGCTGGGGTCCCTTTATTGAACCCCTAATATTATATAAATCTTAGCTTATCAAAAAAAAAAAAAAAAAAAAAAAAAAAAAAAAAAATATATATATATATATATATATATATATATATATATATATATAAATAAATAATTAATATAAAAAAAATAATATGACATTAGTTGATTAGTTGAAGGTACACTATCCAACTTTTTGTGATGGGCAGAGAAATAGTCCCCTTAAACTTATACTTGCATATATGCATAGAACTTTAAATAAATGAAATTGAATATAAGTATATCCTTATTTGCTATGTCATTGTTTTGCAAATAAACTAGCATGAACAGAAGCATGTATTTTAAGTACAGGATCAGCATGTACAGTGTATCATGTATGTATCTATTTAACTGAAGTTATACTAATATAATTGTGTTGAATTATGCACTTTAATTAATATGTATATGCAAAGTACGGAAATATTCACTACTACAAAACGCGCGAACAATAACGTAAAATTTACAACGAATTCATATAAACCATTGTAATAGGTTAAATTTTCTGCGCCCAGTAAGTAGTCGTATGTATAAACAGAAAGATAATGACAGTTATTTTAAAAGACCGTAGTAATAAATATTGTGTAGCAAGTTTCGATTCTCAGCAGTTACACTTTTTCCATTTTTTAGAGTACATTAAGCGTTTGTCACTTAAGTCCATTATTTATAAAATAAATTCTAAATGATTTTACAACAGTTTATTAAACCAACCCTTGTTATAGGACTTAACTCCATTATTTTAAAAATAAATTTTAAAAGAGTTTACAACGGTGAAGTAAAACAACCGTTGTAAGAGGACTTTAATTCCACTACGGTTATGTTTTCCAACCGTAATTAAAGGGTTCACTGATAAATTAAAACAAAACTTATTATGTATTATTTCTTTCAAAAGACGCCCTAGGCGAACAAGCGAGCCAGAGACGACAGCGGTGGCGTAATCTTTACCCTCTCCATATCCATTCATTTGTAGCTCAAATCTCTTTGTTCATTTGATTCTCCAGCTTCGAAGTACGATATTCTTCAACATCTTCATTCCTTTTTTCTTTTTTCTTCAACATCTTCAATCATCACCAACCGGAAGTTTCGATTGTTGAAAGATACATCACAGAAGAAGATGTTGAGTTTTGTACAAACTATTTGTCGGACGCATATTCTATAGGAATTCCAAAGTCTCGTCATGCTGACACAGACGGAAGAGGTATTGAAGGTATAAATGTTAAGTCAATGGCTCGGGATGTAGTTATTCAAGCATATTTCTATATATTGAATAATATAAATGAAGTTCAATATTTCATAGATACTCACAAAGGACTTTTGAGGAAAAAATATCCCCCAATGAGTGATAAATTATTGTTGATAAAGCATAACAAGAGATTCATAGATTGGTTTAATAAAAGTGTATCTAATGATCGTAGTGCATCCGAGATACTTAAATGGTTGTCGTACGAGTCAAAATTTTGTGCAAGTACTTGGACTGCATAGGACATAGGTCATTATACCTTTTATACAAAATCAAAAGATGGTCGTAGTAAAATGCAAAATAGTGGGGTTATGGTTGAAGTCGAATCGATGTATTTATCTAGTTCGAAAGATAAGAATCATGTATTGGCAACTACCGCGTTTTATGGTGTCATTGATGAGATTTAGGAGATTGATTATGTTATTTTCAAAGTGGCTTTATTTAAATGCAAAGGGGTTCCCAATAATAGTAATGGTGTACACATTGATGACTTAGGATTCACACGGGTTGACCTTGGCAAGACATCTTTTATGACTGAACCATTCATCATGGCTTCTCAAACAAAATAAGTTTTATATGTTACCGACCCATCAGACACATTGGGGAAATGGTCAATCGTTCTCCAAGGAAAACACATTCCTCTTAGCGATGGAAGTCTTGATATTCCGTCCACACCTTCTTACATAACACAAGTCCCTAGCTCATATGATAAAGTTGATGGAGATGTCGTGAACGCTATTCGAATCTATCATGAAGAAGGTATATGGGAAAATTAACAACTACGTAATTAATTCTTTATTCATAATATATTAGTTGTATGTTATAGTTTTTAAATATATTTACTAACAAGTATAATTATTTGAAATCATAGGTCTTTAGAGTCAAGACACCAAGATACAAGAAACCAAAACACGAGGTTACAATTATGTGATGTTATGTAATGTGTAAACTGTAGGTTGTTTGTTCTGATAAATTGTAAGATATTTGTTACAATTGAATATGATACAATTATGTGATATTATGAATATGATACAATTAATATTATTATGATTACTTTATCACAAATTTTAGTTGTATTTTTTGTTGTGATATGGTGAACAATAATACAGGTTAAAAAAATGGGATTAATTATAAAATCAGTAATCTTTTTCTTAATTTTGTAGAATATGTAACAACGGTTATATATCATAACCGTAATAATATCTTGTGCTTTAACAACGGTTATATTACAAAACCGTTAGAATATCTCGCACGCTGTCCAGAAAAAAATAAATATCAAAACAACGCAGTTGGGAATCGAACCTAGGACAATTACTTTATCATAACGGTTGTTTGTATAAACCGTTGTGATAGGTAGCGCTCTTTCCAGTTTAATACAACGGTTACTGGTCCGTGATTGTAAGTATCATATATACAATGACACTCTACATAACAACGTCTGTGCATGCGTGATTACATACACTTCCCAACCGTTGTTAAATGGGTTTTCCGTAGTAGTGATTATGTCATTTCAACGGTAAAATATATTTTGGCATTGATTTGAAAAAATATTGTTTTTGAAATTAAATTTTCAAATACTATAATTTAAAAGAAAAAGTTTTTATGCATATATTTATTATTATCTATAAAGGGGATACAATATTTTGGGCTGTCCTATTTTTTTCCAAAAATAACCTTTATTCTTTTTCTTAAAAAAAAAATACAATTAAAAAAATTATGTGATTATTAACTTGCATTGGTAACCAATTAGGAGTTGAGAATTAATAACTTCCGCTTTTCAAAAATTACAACATTTTCTATGGCTTCTCTATAGCTTCCTCTCCCATTTAACCAATTTCTAAACATTAGAAGAACCATTTAACCAAAATTTTCCTTGAATTAATATCTTTTTTTTTTAATTTTCTTTGCCTCTATTTTTAAGTTTATTTGTTAAAAATGTAAGTTACATGGAAATTGAAAGTTAATTGAGAAGTTAAACGGTTATCAATTTAGTGATTCATTTATATGTATGTTATTGTTTTTTCTAATCATCAAAAGGATGATATAAGACCAGATTTTAAACTTATTTTTCTCTCATTTATTCTCTATATTATTTTGTCTCTCATTTTTTTATGTATTATTCTATTGCAATTTCTTTTTATATTGGTCTCTTCTTTCATTTTTTTTGTTTCTAGATATTTATAACCATAAAAATGAAAAATATAAAAGCTTTGAATAATAATTAATCTTCATGTCACAAAGTAGTTAATTTCTTTTGTTGATTAATATTCTATTAAAATGTTTATTGTTTCCTTTTATTTGAATGTTATTAGGGTAATAATTAGTCTTTTTATTTTTATGGATTGCAATAGGATGAGGAGGGGATGAAATGCAATGAAAATTGAAGTGTAAAGTTGGAGAAATGAAAGGTGACATTATTTAGTGTTGATGTTGTGAGTAGGAATTCAGACATCTGGTTGTATGCAAACTCATTAGCAAGACATTATTTCTTTTCATACCAGAAACTTCTAACCAATTGCACGATTTAGATTGATTTCAGTAGTTTGTACTTTGGCAAAGTTTCTATTTTCATATTTCATGCATTTTGATAATTGAACGTAATGAAAAATGTTTTTGGGTCTCTATGAGAAGGAACAATGCTTCTCTTGATTAAATTATTATGCTTTATTGGTTTTATTGACTGAGTTAATTTATTCTATATTTGTTTCATTCATAACTCTGTTATAGGTGATGTTTTAGAAATTAAAAAAACCTCATAATTTTAATCAAGTAAGGCTCTATGAAATTGATAGTTTTAGAAATTGAAAACTTTGACACTAATCTAGAATTTATATGCACGGGGAGAGACATAGTTTTATAATATCTTATATGTACGAGATAAAACAGATAAACAAACATGAAAAAGTACATCATAAAGTTTACACACAAAAAATATCCATTTAGATTTTGACCTGTATGCACACTATAAAAAGCAGATAAACGGGCATGAGAATGAAAAAATGAAAAATATACGTTTATATTTTTACGTCCGTGCGTATATAAAAAAACCAGACAAATGAGCACGTGAGTACCCGTTTAGACGATAGTTTATATGATAATCACTGCTACAAAACACACATTCAACAACGCCATGGTCACCACGGTTTTTTCCTACACTGTGGTGACATATCTTAATTAAGGCGCTACCATATTTATTTTGTTTTTTGATTAAAAATGATTTGTATATAACAGCGGTTACAGAACCAACCGTTTTGATACGCTCAAACTTTCGTCGGTTCAAACCTCAGCGCCGTAAAATATTTTATTCCTTTAACGTTAAGGCGCACATTTTTTTTATATTTTTTTTAAATTCACAAATAAAAAGGCTATCACTACGGTTCTTCTGTTTAACCGTAGTGATATATTTAATATATATATATATATATATATATATATATATATATATATATATATATATATATATATATATATATATATATATATACGGTTGGTATTGTTAACCGTTGTGAAATAGTTTACCCATATATAAACGAATTAACTTTCACTTATTGACAGTAACGTCGTTGCCTTCACAGTGAAACTCTAGTACCCATTTTTTCTCTTCGTTTTCACCATTAGCCGTGAATCTTGTGCTTCATACATTAAGGTATTATTCTTCTTCCATCTATTGTTAGATATTTCCCATTATCTCATTTGTTGCATGTTGTTTTTGTTGATTGTTCTCATTTTTCAGATTCGTTTTCACTACCATAACCAAGACCATACTTTGGAAACTTCATAATGATTGTGTAGCTATGTAAAAAAGATCAAGAAGCATGAAGCTATGATGGAAAATTCATCCACCTTATACTTTCTTTCATAGCTTCACGAACAAGATGTTAGTAAATGAAGAAACAACAATGTCGGAAAACTTCATCTAGTTTTAGAAACAATGAAAAGAAATATAAGAAGTATGAAGCTTTTGTGTAAGCTTCTTCCTCCTTGTATTTTTTTTCATTGCTTCCCAAACTAGATGAACATCATAATTGATTCCTGTTCTGCGATTAGTTTCATTAAAATCTGTGTTATTCATGTTCCTCTCTTTACTCTTCACTGGATTATGATTTTAGGGTTTAGTTTCAACTAAGGATGCTCATTTTTGAAGTTTGTTGTGTTTCCTTACAGGTTAAGGGGATGATACATGGTGATGATGCTGGTGGTAGCAAGCGAATTATATGAGTTTATAATATATGTATCTAGTATAAAATGTTGTTTGAGTTTATTATATTCTATGTAGATTGTTTGTTTCGCTAACCCTCACTTAAACTACATTCATTTAATTTGACATAGATACTTATAATCTGCAAATTAAGTTGTATTTAAAAACCAAGTTATATGAATCAATGTTTGAGAATTGCATCCCTCTCATCGTTCATCTCACATTGTTTAATATATATATTATGGTATAATGATCTGGCTCTTTAGATGAATCGCTATCTTCCATTATAGTTAAATTCCATTAACAACAAATTATTAGTTAACTTGCCTCTCCATCAACACTTATAATCGTAAAACTTCCGATTATAAAAATTATGATGATAAATGATGATGATGAGGGAGATTATCCAATGTCTTGTTTTTATGGAAATTTAATAATAATCGAAGATAGCAATATATCAAAGGAGTCAGATCAATAAACCACAATATATATGTAAAACAGCGTGAAATGCACGATGAGACGAATGGAATCAGAAAACATTGGTTTGTTTAAGTTGATTTTCAAGAATAGTTTAATTTGCATATTATAGACTTCTTCATCAAATTGAATCCATGTATATTTCTTTAGTTCGGTGTTTGGAAAACAAGCAATCTACATTTAATATAATAAACTCAGGATACTTACAACAACGGTTATTTATTGTAACCAAAATCAAAGATAATAAAATAAACTCTGGGAACTTTCAACAACGGTTATCTATTGTAACCGAGATCATAGATAATTTATGTTTTACACAATTTGCTGCTGATGGATTTCGAACCCAGTACCGAAGTGTATGTATTACAACGGTTTATTATCATAACCGTTGTGATATATGGCGCGTGTCCTACCTTTCAATAACGGTTTCCAGACCGTTGTAGAAACAACGAACTTACAACGACACGCTACTTAATAACGGTATGTCAGGCGTGATGGTACCCCTTTTTAAACCGTTGTGAAAGGGGTTTTCCGTAGTGGTGAATGAATGAAAGCATGTAGCATAGATTTCAAAAAGGTATTCATATCATATGCATATGATAGTAATAATGATAATTGAATTTGAAAGAAAATGTTCTTTAAATTTGTCTATCATTGTATAAATATAATTATAACATTACAATTATTTATAATGTTTTGTAAACTCTGTTGCTGTGAATTTATTGTTCTTTTGGAATAAAATTAATTTTCAAACACACATTACAAATGGTTTGATTGTAAAGTTTTCTAGTTTAATTTTCAAAAATTAATTTGCTAATAATTGTGTAGTGTTAAGTAAATCAGTGGAAAGATAAATTGAAATTGAAAATTAAAAATTAAAAAATTTTAAAGTATGAATTTGTTGATTATCAAAGTAGTCAAATACATTAAATTTTGTAATTTCAAATTATACAAATTCAATTGTGTAATTTACTATTATAATTATATTGGTTAATGGATATAGAATTTGTTAATCACCAAAGTGGTCAAATTAATAAAAGTTTACAATTGAATTTTTTGATTAAGAACTTAAATTATTATTTTATTTTGAAGTGAAAAGTGTACCGTATAATTTGGAATTATTTGAGTTATAAATTTGTTAATCACAAAAGCGATCAAATTAATTAATGTTTATGATTCTAAATTATGCAATAAAGCTTGATTCAGATGTTATGTGAATAACATGTTTGTGTTCAATGAAATTTATTATTATAAGATATATATAGATCATCCAAAGATGGATCATGACTTATAATTAATAAAATTAAGGTACATGTTGACACACTTGTTGCTAGTATATCCAAAGATATACATGCATGTTATAAGTAATTTTACTGTCCAATAAAGTATGTTTATTTACCATCATTAGAATTTATTGAAATGTATTTAAGTTTTTACCAAAAGGTGAACTTTGATACATGTTTAAACATGATTAGTTTGAATCCATGAAAGATAATCAAAGCATTAACGTTTGAGCATCACTACGCCAAAATTGCTTTTTGGCAGCACAACATAGACAACGCTTTTAATCAAAAGCGCTGCTATATGTTTAAAAAAAACACGCTGAAAAAAAGCGCCGCCTAAACCTTACTTTAGAAAGCGCTGCTAAAAGCCATACAAATGTGACACCTTAGAAAGCGCTTTTAGGAAAGCGCTGTTAAAGACACACTTTAGAAAGCGCTTTTAAAAAGCGCTGCTAAAGGCCTTACGTAGGTCATAAATTAGAAAGCGCTTTCTGAAAGCGCTGCTATAGGCTATTAAAATAAAAGCGCTTTTAGAGAAAAATCGCTGCTAAAGCTAATACATAACAAAGCGCTGTCTTATGTTATTATTTTATAAATATTAAAAAACTTTTCATTATTTCAGAACGCCCTAACATTTGTTTTCTTTCTCCCTATCTCTCGCGACTTCTCCCTATCTCTCACGACTTCTCCGTCCGTGTTCCTCTGTTCGTCTTCTCCGTCCGTGTTCCTCTGTTCGTCTTCTCCGACCAGCACTGTTCCTCTGTCCGTCTTCTTCGACCGGCACTGTTCCTTTGTTCGTATCTCCATCTTCTCCGACCTGCATTCTTCCGTGAGTGTCACTGTTTCTTTTGTTTGTTCTTGAGCATCTTGTTTTGTTTTTGTTTTGTTTTTAGTTTGAATGTGTTAGTTTGAATGTAGTTTAAATGAGTGTTGTTATGTTTTTGTTTTGTTTTTAGTTTGAAAGTGTTAGTTTGAATGTAGTTTGAATGAGTGTTAGTTTGAATGTAGTTTGTTTGAGTGTTGTTATATCCATTACAAAAATGAGGGTTGTTAGAAAAATGAGTTTTATAGAAAAATGAGTGTTGTTAGAGTATCAAAGTGTTGATGTGATTGTTGTCGATTTGGTGAATTAGTGTTGATGTGGTTGTTGTTTGAATTTGATTTTGAAATTATTCTTGTAGTAAAGTTGAAGATGATAAATAGTGATATTTGTGGTGGATTTATGTTGGGAATTGGTGTTAATTTTGTAAGTTGATGTTGAATGTTAGTGATGATTTGTTGAAATTAATTGATGATAATGACATTGTTGATGGATACTTTTTAGTGATTACTTTATTTTAATCAAATTGTTGATTGAAAATGATAATGAAATTAATTGTTATATTTGGTATGTTAGTGATGAAAATGAAAATGAGATTGTTGAAATTAATTGATTCTTGAGACTTTGACTTGTTTCTCCGATATATCTTGTTTGTCCTATTATATACTAAATTTGTCCTGTTATATTTGGCATACACCATCAATTCTAACTTAGTGAATTTGCTATAGGGGTTACTTGTGAAGAGTGAAAGTTTGATTGTTTCCAAGAATCTTACACTGTGTTGGTCCAGAAGCTGTTGACTTCCCTACAGGTAAATAGTTTTTATTTTGTTTTTGTTTAGCTTAATTAGTAAAACCATGGATAAGAAATGGATGTCTTCATGTCGATTGTCGAAAGAGTATGAGAATGGGGTATCAGAATTCGTTAAGTTTGCTGTTGCGCATGCCAAAGACACCAGTCGAATGACATGTCCTTGCTTGGATTGCTGTTATGGGAGTCGGGTTGACGCAGTTCAGTTTGCATCGCATTTAATGAGGCATGGAATTGATCGAAGTTATACATGTTGGAATTTGCATGGTGAGAAAAGTAATGGGAATGTTGAATCGGGGGATAATACGACCTATGCTTCAAACGACAATTGTACAGATACATACGATTGTGATCGAGTCGAAGAGATTGCAGAAGCACTTGAATAAGATCTTAAGGATTGTCCCAAAATGTTTGAGAGGTTGGTAAGCGATGCAGAGAAACCGTTGTATAATGTTTACACTAAATTCACAAGATTGTCTGCTGTATTAAAGTTGTACAACGTAAAGGCGGGCAATGGATGGTCGGATAAAAGTTTCACAGAGTTATTAACCCTTATGAAAGATATGCTTCCAGAGGATAACGTTCTTCCTAATCGAACATATGAGGCCAAAAAGATGTTGTGCTCTATTGGCATGAGCTATGATAAGATACATGCCTGTCCAAACGATTGCGTTTTATTTCGAAATGAGTATGCATCGTTAAATGAGTGTCCTAAATATGGTGTATCTTGATATAAGAAAAAGTTGTCTCCAGCAAAAGTCTTATGGTATTTTCCTATAATTCTGAGATTTAGATGCATGTTTCGTAGTGAAACCGATGCAAGACACTTGACTTGGCATGTATATGAAATAACTATTAATGGAAAGTTTTGACATCCGGCAGATTCACCACAGTGGATGAAACTTGATAATGATTATCCTAAATTTGGAAAAGAAGCAAGAAACCTTCGGTTGGAATTATCTACTGATGGAATGAACCCACACAGTCTTCAAAGTATCTCACATAGCACATGGCCTGTGATTATTATGATTTATAACCTACCCCCATGGCTATGTATGAAGCGTAAGTACATGATGTTATCTATGTTAATTTCTAGGCCTAAAAAACCAGGGAATGACATAGACGTATACTTGACACCCTTAATCGAAGATTTAAAGACTTTGTGGGAGAATGGCGTGGAGGTTTATGATGGATATAGGAAAGAAAGTTTCAACTTGAGGGCGATGTTGTTTGGCACAATTAATGATTTTCCAGCATACGGAAATCTATCAGGGTATAGCATAAAAGGTCAATGTGCGTGTCCTATTTGTGAAGATAAAAGAGATTGGACGCGATTAGAGTTTGGTCAGAAGAATGTCTTTCTCGGTCATCGTAGATTCTTAAATTCTAATCATCATTACCGTGGGTGGAGAAAAGCCTTCAATGGAGCCCCAGAACAAGGTAGAGCTCCACCTATATTGACAGGTGATCATGTTTTTGAAAAGGTGAAAGATGTGAGTATTCAGTTTGGCAAGCCTTTTGCACATACGCTTGTTAAGAGTGGGTGGAAGAAGAGGTCATTTTTTTTTGAATTGCCATATTGGAAGTCGTTGTATGTAAAACATTTTCTTGATGTTATACATATTGAAAAAAATGTATTTCACAGTGTTATTGGTACGTTACTCAATATACAAGGAAACTCTAAGGATGGCCTTAAAGCAAGAAAGGACTTGATAGCGATGGGGATAAGAATTGAATTAGGACCCTTGAAAAAAGGAAGTCGAACATATCTACCACCTGCTACCTATACTCTATCTAGAAAGGAGAAAAAAGTATTGTGTAACTTTCTAAGTGAAGTTAAAGTTCCAGAAGGATACTCTTCAGATATTAGAAGACTTGTGTCTATGAAAGACCTCAAGTTAAAGAGTTTAAAGATGCATGATTGCCATGTTATAATGGTTTCTACCAATAGGTATACGTTCTACTCTGCCAGAAAAAGTAAGAAGCGCAATAACTAAATTGTGTTCTTTCTTCAAGTCAATTTGCAGTAAGGTGATCAATCCTGCGATCTTACCAACATTGCAAAAAGAAATAGTTATTACTTTGTGTGAGCTTGAAATGTATTTTCCTCCCTCATTTTTTGACATAATGGTACATCTAGTTGTACATCTTGTGAAAGAGACACAATTATGTGGACCAGCTTATATGAGATGGATGTACCCTGCTGAACGTTATATGAAAATATTAAAAGGGTATGTGAAAAACCAAAGTCGACCCGAGAATTGTATTATTGAGCGATACATTGTTGAAGAAGCGATTGCGTTTTGTTCTGAATATCTGTCCAATGTTCAATCAATTGGACTCCCCAAATCTCATATTGTCGAAAAAAAAGTAGGAAAAAAGTTAATTGGAAATAAAGTTGTGACAGTATCAAGGTTCGAACGTGATCAAGTGCATTTGTATGTTCTGCACAATGAGAACGAGGTTGAGTCGTATGTTGAAATGCACAAGGATGTTCTCCGAAGTTTAAATCCGAATAGAAATGAAAATTGGATAGTACGAGAGCATAATCGAAGTTTTATACCTTGGTTTAAGGATCATATTTATTCAAAGTATTATTCAGATACCGCTTCAATAACAGAAAGGTAGCGATGTTTAGCATATGGTCCAAGTTTGGTTGTGTTTTCTTATAGCGCATACGCAATTAATGGATACACATTTTATACCAAAGAACAAGATGATAAAAGTCTATGCAAAATAGTGGTGTCACCGTGGTAGCTGAAGCAATGCACATTTCAAGTGTGAAGGACTTAAACCCCAAATTTGCAAATTTGTCATATTTTGGGGTTATCGAGCGCATTTGGGTGTTTGATTATGAGATGTTTCAGATTCCTATATTTGGTTGCAAGTGGGTTGAAAATAATAATGGCTTACGAATGGATAAGTTAGAATTTTTGCAAGTGGATCTTAATAGGGTGGGGTACAAAGATGAGCCTTTTATTCTAGGCTCTCAAGCTAAACAAGTGTTCTATGTCACTGATCCGACAAGTACGAAATGGTCTATAGTGCTTTTATCTAACAAAATAATTGATGAAAACATTGGAGATCAAGGTGATATTGATGTTGAGATTGAATCGTTTACTAGAAATGATCAAGATGAGAATATTATAGCAAATGAATCATATATTAGAAATGATCATAATGAGGTTATTTGGATCAATCCAACCGTATGTGTTGTTAAGAGACGAGTATAACATATTCCAACCAAGAAATGAAAGAGACGTTAATGCAAAAGGTACTATTTTGTGTCTATTATTTAATAAGTTGAACAATTTATTTACACATTTCAATGAAAATAGTCTAATGTTTATTATGTTTTTATTTAAGATTCTTGTATGACAAATTGATGTGCGGGAATCAATTGTCAAACAGATTCTATTTCGTGTCTTTCGCCCGTATAATACTGGCAACGGGTTAGATTTTCATTCTAATCTTTGTATCTTTTGCGTAGAAAACTTCCATCTAAACTTTTGTTTTTTTACAGTGGTCACTGGTTTTTTGGTTGCTATTAATCTGATCACAAAGAGAAGCTCGAGTATCACGGTCTAAAGCAAACAACATTACATGGATCAGAGTGGAGGTATATTAATTTTCACAATTTTGCTTATAATAGTGATGATACTTGATAAAACAAGACAACTATATATTCTTATTTGTTTTTATTTTGTTAGAGCAATACAAGTATAGATTGTGGTTATTACGTTTTGAGGTTTATGAGAGAAAACCTTCATTTGGATCAAATAGAGATTCCAATCATGGTATGAATTTATAACTTAGGATTTATTTTTATATTTATCGAATATTTCATATAATTTATTACTTTTAACTAAATCATGCATATTATGTTTTATTATGTAGTACTTTGATGAATACAATTGTGCTCATTACTCGAAAGATAAATTGGAAGAAATCAAGGAGGAATTGTGTGAATACTTTATTGAGAAAAGAATCATATAAGGTATGAAAGTTGTTGTGTTGATTTATATCAAATGGTTTATGTGTTGAATTATAATGGTGTATATATTTTGGATTATAATGGTATATAATGTCTATGTTTGAATAAAAGCTTATTTATTGAAATAAAGGCTCAATGGTTGAAATATAAGGCCTATGTGTTGAAATAAAGGCTTGTTGAATGTCATATAATGCCTATGTTTATGGTATTATTTCCAAAAATATGCTTTCTAAAAAAGAAAGAATAGGCAGCGCATGTAAATAAAAAATGCTTCCTAAATTCTTATTTTTAGGGGGACAATAGAAAGCGCTTTTTCTTGAAAAAGCACTACCTAAAGATGCCAATAGAAAGCATAAAAGGCCAGAAAAAGCGCTGCTAAAGGCCCGCTTTAGACAGCGCTTTTCCAGAAAAAGCGCTGCTAAAGGCCTACATAAGGCAGCGCTTTTGCATACAACAAAAGCGCTGTCTTTACCTATAGCAGCGCCACCTTAAGCAGCGCTTTTAAGCGCTGTTAAAAGCCAAAAAAAATGTTGTCGTTTCCCTTCCGTGGCATAGTGAATGTTTTAAATATTTGTGGCTACTAGTTTGGAGTTGATAATGAATGAGAAACTTGCAGTCCTTATAGAGGACAATACATAAGAGAAATCTCTCTCTTAAAAGACATAAGAAATGTCTAACATGTTGTCTTTGTAATTTGCTAGAAAGAAAAATATCTAGGTCCATTTACAAATTGTCTCGAAAGTTATGGTAAATGTGAACAATATTATATGCATGACACAGTGTTGTTGAAAAACCAAATGTACTCTCACGAACATGATCAAGTCAAAATGTTAAATTATATTAATGTATCATTATCATTGTGGACATACACATTATGGACTGCTGCGTGTTTGCTTCAATAGGATTCCTAGAAAGAAAATTCCTAAAACTCCTTATAAGTTGTGGACAGGAAGGAAACATAGTTTAAAGTATGTTCATGCTTAAGACTATAAAGAAAAAGTAAAGGTGTATAATCCACATCAAAATGATATAGATTTTATTGTCCTAATATAGTTTGAGAATAATCGAGTCTTGTAATGCTCGATTTATTGAAAATGATCTGTTTAGTGGGAGTGAGAAATCACATAAAGTGGATATTATGGAGACTTATAGAGAATTTTCTTCACCTAAAGAATCTCATCGTGTTGGTGTCTATATAGTTGTGTTGTCATCATACAACACAAAGAGACAATAAATAATTATTCACTTGAACATTTATTAGGATCCAGTCACATTCATACAAGTCATGAAAAGCTGCAAAGAAGGTTCTTAGGTACTTACAAGGCACCAAAGATTACATGCTCATATATAAAAGGTCAAATCACCTTGAAGTGGTTGACTACTCGGATTTAAACTTTGTAGGATGTGTGGAATAAATGAAATCCACATTTAAGAATGTTTTCTCCTTACTAGAGGAGAAATATTATTGAAAAGTTGAATTTATGGCATGCTTTAAAGCCACAGTTCAATTATTTTGGTTGCAAAATTTTACTTTAAGGCTTGATAGTGTCGAGACTATAGTTAAGTCGCTAAGAATTTATTGCGATAATTCTGCAACTATCTTCTTCTCTAAGAATGATAAGTATTTAAAGGGTGTTAAACGCATGAAATTGAAGTACTTATTAGTGAAAGAAGAAGTGCAGAAGCATAAAGTGTCATTTGAACACATTGGTAAAGATTTAATGATAGCGGATCCGTTAACTAAAGGTTCCCCGCCCAAGACATTTGTTTGCTATGTAAAAAGGATGGGCCTCATATAAAAGTCCTTGTTAACATTATAATATGATTTGTATATATACATCTATAGTTTAATGTTCGTGTTGTATGACACTTGTGAACTCAATTAAGGATATGTTTCAGCTTTGTTTTGTTATCCATATTATGTTGTATACATTATGGTTAATATGTGATGAGAAATGTGTCTTTGAAAAGACATGAAAGACACATTATTGTATCCCTTTAGATTATTTGAATTCGATTGATTCATGATACATGGATAGAATCAAGTTGATGAATAATTTGTGAACGCCATGATCCGATCATTATCTTTAATGGAATAAAAAAACTAGCGAAAGAGGTGGATGAGAAAAGTTTTTTTCTTGAAATTGGTTTTTGGGTAAGTCGGGGGAGAAATCTCTCACTTTCTCATAGTGGCTTTAGCATCCTATCTTTTACCTACACCTAATCAAGTGTTTGCCAGGTTTCAGAGTGTGGTGGTAGCCCTTATGTTCCTCTTGTGTTGGGACATGATCTATTGATAGTGAATCTGGATGGTTTGAGATCTAGAATGTGTCCAACAAAATGTTTCTGTATTAATTTTGGTTTGACTTCTGGTTATTCCATCATTTTTGTGATTTTTTGTTTTCCTCGTGTATCTTATTCTTTTATCTTGTTCCGAAGACTTCTTATACATCTTATTTTTGCTATTACTTGATTTTCTTTCATATATATATATATATAACGAGAAACATTTAAACTAAGAAAAAACCCTTGCTATAGTAAAAATAAAAATGGTTAGGGTAATTGGATATTTTTGAGCTTTAGAATTGAGTAGTTTAAGTTTTAATTACATACAAACTTAAGGAGTGATTGGAAATTTGACAAGTAAGAAGTTTTTAGAATAATATATATTAAATTAGATAAAATAGATCGATATAAATATAGATATGAATTATAAATAACAAGAATCTATGGCATCTGTTTTGATTTGGTTTGATAATTGTGATTATTATATTTAAACTATTGTATAAAGAAGGTAATTAACAAATTAAGTTATTGGAAAAAAATGTGATAATTATTACTTATCATAATGAGAAAATTTTTAATTTGAATAAAAAAACTAGTAGTTTAAAACATTCAAATGATAAACTTTCTTTATACAATTTACTTAAGCATGGAAACTTAATTATATTAAATGTGCATACTTAAATTAATTGAGCTAACCGGGTTATTTATTTAAGTTGAATAATCCAACTTATCTAAATTGATATTTATAGATACTAAAATTTGCATGATTAATTCAAAATTGATGTAAAAATGATAAAATCTTAAAGATTTGTAGAAAAATAAAAATAAAAATAAATTTACATATTTTATTTATTGCTTTTCTAATCAAACATCCTCATTTGGTTATATATACCTTTAATAATTCAATATTCGCTTATCTCTTATTTTAGAAAATGGTTATTATTATTAAATAATAAAAAGGTGCTGATTGGGGAAAACACATTCAAATTAACTTAAAGAAAATTCCAAATAATTATAATTTACAATCAAATACAGTACTTTTTGAAATTTATTCTACTTTTGCAAAAAAATATTAATTCAGAAAATTAAATTTTGATTAGCATCCATATATATGATATTGCTAACATCTTTTTGTAATCAAAAATGATATTTTGACACCCACTTTTACACCCTACACCGTTTGTACGGACGGTGAACAGTTTCGTCCGTACAGTACGGACAGTGAACAATAACCGATCGTACAGTGAACAGTACCGTCCGGACATGAACAGTGACGTATTTCCGTACATAAACAGTACCTGTCCGTACGGTGCGGATGGTGAATAGTGTCGTCCGTACCGTACGGACATACGGTGTAGTGTCAAGGGTGGTGTCAAGGTAGCAATGCTGTTTTGTAATATATAAGTAACCACTTCTATAAACTACTAAATGTATCCTATTATTTGATCCTTGTTGATACCAACTTCTTCGTTACTTTTTCTTTCCATCATTTAATTCGTCTTGTGTCACAATTCAATTCGTTTTTCACCATTCTCAACAACATGGACGTTTTTGAATAAATTACTTTTGAAATAGTTTCTTGGCTACCGGCAAAGAGCATTTGTAAGGCTCATTGTCGACTTTTTCCGGTTGTGACGTTGAGTGGGCGATCCATGGGCGATAAGTGCGAAAAGCTCGGAGCAAAACTCCCAGAGAGAGAAGGAGAAACAGGAAAAGATTATGAAACATGGACAGTGGTTACATCAAAAAGAAGGAGAAATAAAGGAGCGGATAAAGCTATGATTGAGAAGGCAAAGGAAGAACCAATTACTACGTGCTACGTATGTAATTTTCCAGAAGATACTAGCATCTCAGAGATCAGAAAAACGTTTGAAAAATGGGGGAGGGTAAGCGATGTATATATCACTCGAAAGCGAAATAAGGAAGGTAAACTATTTGCGTTCGTCAGATATGCTGGAGTCAGGGACGAGAAAAGGCTCGAAGGAAAGCTCAATGATGTCTGGATTGGAACTTATAAAGTAAGGGTTAACATCTCGAAGTATGATCGTCCAAAGAGCGAGAGTGCAGTCAAAACCGGTCATGCAGAGGGGGAAGAAAGGAGAGAAAGTAGAATCCAGGATCCGGGAACAGTAAAAAATCCGTTGCAAGGGAGGAAGGAAAATAGGTTTAGTTTAAGAAGTGAAGGAAAATCATACGCTGAGGCAATCGGAGGCACAAGAATAGGTCAAGAACCACAAAAAAAGGATCAAGGCCTCGGGCGGAGGTCAAAACAGAGTCAGGCAGTAGAGAGGAATCAAAGTCCATACCAAGGAGGATTAACAGTAAACCTTGAAGAAGATGAGATCCAGTGGGCAAAAATAGGATACGTAGGAAAACTTCGCAACGCAGAGGAGGCATAATCAATTCAACAGTATCTGGTGAACGAAGGTATCGTAAGCATCCAAGTAATTCCGATGGGGGACGGTCAGGTGTTCCCAAAGGTGGATGAAGATGAAGATATTATAACATTGATTAAGGATTCACAAGAACTCTTTAACAGATGGTTTTTAAATGTGAGAGCATGGAGCCCGAGAGACAGAATAGGAGCTAGGTTTGTCTGGTGTAGAATGTACGGGATTCCAATTCATGCATGGAGAAGAAATGTGTTTGTTTTAATTTCAACAACGTTTGGGAATTTCATTAAAATGGACTCAAAAACAGAAAACCTCAAGAATCTGGCAGTGGCGCGAATTCTGGTAAAAACGCCATATATCGAGCTCATTAGTAGATTCGTCAACATTCAGATAAACAAGGAGATGTACAAAGTCAGAGTAACAGAAGAAGTATGTCAATGCACAAGACTAAATTCCATGGAAGGCAGGGTAAGGAGGTGGCAAAAGCTCGACAGGGTATGATATGGAGGACTATGATTCATCCTTCATACCTCCCTCTCTGGCATCAATGGAGGAGGAAGACGCAGCCTCGAAAGTGATGTATAATCATGATATATTATTAAAAGAGTTAGAAGAAATGAACGGGGAGGGGCTCGAGGAGAACTATAAAGCAGCTGGAATATCTGATAAGGTTAATATGCTCATAGATTTAGAAAAAGAGAAAGAAAAGTCAGCAGACCTCAAAATAGGCACAGGGCTCGAGGTAGAGACAGCTGGATATGGAGAAACGGAAAAGACAGATATGTGCAGTAACTCGGTCAAAAAGAGGCAACCGGAGGAAACAGAGAATCAGGACAAAGAGAAAATGAGGGAGATAACAAAAGGACACGAGGGGAATCCCAACATAGTTCTTATCGAGGAAATAACAAAAGGTGTGGAGGAAATTAATGAGAGAAAAGGAAAAATCGTAACAGAAGAAACAGAGGGCCCACTTAATAAAGGTGGCAGCAGGAAGTCAAATAATGATGCTGAAACGCAGGAAATTTATGCCTCGATAGGCATGGAGTCTCAACATGAAAGAGATAAAGAGAAGGAGAGTATCCTTAGAATAGAACCACTAGAAAGGCAAGAGAAAGGATATTCGGATTTTCAAGGAGAAATTCTGTCAGAAATAGCAGCCGCTAATGAGATATTTAATGGAGGTCGAAAGAAGTCAGAAGAGGCGAGTTACACTCAGAGAAAAAAGGAGTGTAAGACAAAGGGTCAGCCGAGTCCTAGAGGTAATAAGGAAGGAGATGATTATGAAGTAACACAAATCCAAGGATTTAAAGATAGGAGGTTGAGAAGATATAAGATTCTGAAAGAGAAAAAAAGATGGAGGAAGAAGAGTAAAGACAATCAAAAGTGCACTTGCAGTCAGATGAAGAAATCAAAAGGAAAGGCTACATTAGAAGAAGATCTCAATTGGATATCTAGTGATGTGGAAAGGAGAAATTGGCCCTGCTTCATGGGAATGAAAGAGAAGTGGCAAAGGATGTGTGGGATTTAGGGAAAGAATTTGGCCTGATACATAAGGGAGAAGAGGGAGAGATTATTCAAGAATTAGAGAGGAAGGAATTGGGAAGAAGGACTTGAAGGGAGCTAGGTAAGGAGTGCATATCAGGAGTATTTCTAGTTGAAGATTTAATGAATCTGATGTCTTATAATGTGAGGGGTTTAGGGGGCTTGGTCAAGAAAAAAGAAATAGGCAAGTTAATACACAAGAACAAGCCCACCATGATATGTATCCAAGAGATGAAGATGGACAAAATTGACAGATCCACCTGCACTCAGATGTGGGGATCGGAAGACTTCGAATTTACGTTCAAGGCAGCTGCAGGGAAATCTGGTGGCTTATTGGCAATGTGGAGTAGTAATAATCTTAGCATTCAAAGAATTTTAACCAAGAATCACATCCAAGTGATGGAGGGAGTTTGGGGGGGAGATAAGAAGAAAGTTAATTTGG
Organism: Lathyrus tuberosus; assembly: GCA_022829125.1. Lineage (NCBI taxonomy): Eukaryota > Viridiplantae > Streptophyta > Magnoliopsida > Fabales > Fabaceae > Lathyrus > Lathyrus tuberosus. The sequence goes on along the minus strand of JALAZF010000061.1, from coordinate 2,267,631 downwards.
TCAACGTATATGCGCCGTGCGATGGAAAAGGAAAACAAGATCCGTGGGTAGAATTAAAGCTTTTGATAAAAGTTAGAAGCAATGAAATGTGGTGTTTAATAGGGGGATTTCAATGCAGTCAGGGCGGAGTTTGAATGAAAAGAAAGCAATGCAAGCCAGAGAAAGGAAGAAATGTGAGCCTTTAATGAGTTCATCATCGAGATAGAACTTCTAGACTTACCGCTGCAGGGTCAAAAATTCACATGGGCTCGGTCAGGTGGATCTGCATTGAGCAGGTTAGACAGATTTCTAATCTCAGAATCATGGTATAAATATTGGCCGAATAGTGTTCAATGGTGTTTAGATAGAGAGTTATCCGATCATTGCCCGATATTATTAAAAGAATCGAATCAAGATTGGGGTCCCAAACCATTTAGAATGCTGAAGTGCTAGAAAGAATTGGAGGGGTACCACAGTTTTGTTAGAGAAAGCGGGAAGGAAATCCAAGTGGAGGGTTGGGGAATGCATGTGTTAAAATAAAAGTTCAGAAAAATCAAAGAAAGACTAAGAGATTGGCATAAAAACCACACTCAAAATATTGGTGAAAAAGTTGAGTTAGCAAAAAGGGAGTTAAGGAGATTAGATGTAAAAGGCGAATCAGTCAATTTATCGGAAGAAGAGGTTAGACTGAAAAGAGAGGTGGAGATAAAGCTGCACAAACTATCAAGGCTGAAAGGAAGCATTCAGTGGCAGAAGTCGAGAGTTAAGTTGTTAAAATTTGGAGACGCGAACTCAAAATATTTTCAAGGATGTATTAATAAAAGGAGAAAGGATAATGAGATTATGGCTATAGAAGTAAACGGAAGGATGGTTAGAGAGGTGGAGGAAATCAGGGAAGCAATTACTAACCATTTTCGAAAGCAATTTTCAGGCAGCAAATCGAAGTTAGTTCCTGAAAATATGAACTTCAAAAAGATCGATGGAGAGCAAAATGATGGCCTGGTCCAAAAATTTACTGAAGAAGAGATTAGAGCAGCAGTTTGGGATTGTGATGGCGACAGAAGTCCCGACCCGGACGGAGTTTCATTTGAATTTATCAAAGAGTTTTAGAACGAGATCAAACAGGTTTTGTTTCGGGTGATGGAAGAATTCTACGCAAATGGAAGGATAGTTAAAGGAGCAAATAAGGCATTCATAGTCCTAATTCCTAAAAGGCATAATCATACCAAAATTTCTGAATACCGCCCCATCTCCCTGGTTGGAAGTATTTACAAAGTCATTGCAAAATTTTTGGCTAATAGACTGAAGAAGGTGATAGGATCGGTTATTTCAGAATCTCAAACGATGTTTATAAAGGGTGGACAAATCCTAGACGGTATCGTGGTTGCAAATGAAATAGTAGACAAGGCAAAAAAGAAGAAAAAAGAGGTCGTGATGTTTAAGGTGGATTTTTAGAAGGCCTACGATTCGGTCGACTGGTCGTTTCTGAATTTTCTCATGTCTAAGATGGGTTTTCATAGTAAATGGATTCGATGGATTTCAGAATGCCTACATTCTGCCCATATTTCTGTCCTTGTAAATGGAAGTCCCTCGAAAGAGTTTAAGATGTCTTGTGGGCTAAGGCAAGGTGATCCGTTATCACCATTCTTATTTTTTATCGTGGCAGAAGGATTCAATCAGTTGATGAGAGAGGCTGTTGAGGCAGATTTGTTCCGTGGCTACAAATTTGAAAAAGGAGGAGACAGGTTTTCTCATCTGCAATATGCGGATGATACGTTAATCATCGGAGAAAAGAGACGGTCGAATATTAGGATCATCAAAGCAAATTTGTTGTTGTTTGAACTCATGGTAGGGATGAAGGTGAGTTATCAAAAAAGTGTTCTGGTGGGAAGTAATATTTCGCAAGGATGGATGGAGGCGGCGACTGATATGTTGCGGTGTAAAGTAGTAGGGGTGCCTTTCAAATATTTGGGTCTTCCAATAGGTGGAAACTCAACCATAAAGGAAATGTGGAAAGCAGTAATTGGAACGGTTATGAACAGACTGTCTAGCTGGAAAAGGAAGTACCTATCGATGGGCGGGAGATTGGTGATCATTAAATCAGTTTTACAGGCTCTGCCGGTATACTACCTATCCTTCTTTAAGGCCCCAAACTGCATCATTTCCAAAATAGAATCTCTTCTCAAACAGTTCTTATGGGGAGGGAATAAAATGGAGAAAAAAATCAACTGGGTTCAATGGGACAGAATGTGCAGAGCTCTAATCGAAGGAGGCTTGGGTATCAGAAAGTTGAAGGAATTTAATCAGGCCCTCCTTGGCAAGTGGGAGTGGAAAATAAAATTTGAAAAAACAGGAATGTGGTTCAAGGCTATTGAGAATAGGTATGGGGGAAGGGAGGTTGATGTTGATCTCGATTGATTTGAGGGCTCCAATTGGTGGAAAACCATTCGTAATCTAAATATAGCAGATAGGCACAATGAAACTTGTTACTCTGTCAGCGAAGTTTATAAAGAGTTGACGTCGCAAAGCGTTAATCCCGCATTTCCGGAGTGTGCTAAAGCGTGGAGTAAGGCGATTCCGGCGAAAGTTTCCTGCCTGGTATGGAAATTGTTTCAAAATAGATTGGCAACAAGAGACAACTTAATTCAAAGAGGGGTGATCAGGAATGATGTCAGTGAGTGTATAGCTGGCTGTGGCAATGCTGAGACCGTGCCACATATATTCTTCGAATGTCCGATATTGGCAAAGGTATGGTATTTGATATATTTTTGGCTGAAAGTAGATTCGGTTATGCACAACGAAGGTTTCTCGCATCAGAGGCAATTTGAAGGCATGTTGGGAGGAAACCGAAGTTCAGTGCCTAAGCTTTAAGTCATCTGGATCGCTAGCATCTGGTCCATTTGGAAATCAAGGAATGAAAAGTTATTTCAAAATAAGCTAATAGAGCCTGATCAAGTGGCAGAAAGGGTGAAAATTCTTTCTTGGAAATGGTTGACAGCTAAAGGTCTGGACTTGTATCCAAACTTGGCGTCTTGGTTCTCGAATCCAAGGATAAATCTTGGTCTAATAGAGAAGTAAGGGGTAATGCAGGGTCCATCTTAGTTCGTGGCTGCTAAGGGGGTGGAGTTTGACTGTTAGGATTCTGCCAAGAAGTAAATATTGGTTTGTGTTGCCATTAGAATTGGTCCTGTCTGCAAAATCGATCCAGCTGGAGGCATCTAGTAGTCCATTTGATACTACAGTTTTAATAGTTTCTTTTGGTTTGGTGTTCCTCTCTGATTGGTTGGTTGGGAATTGTGCTTTGGGTAGTCTTTTATCAGTGAGTTAGTTTTGGTGGTGGGTGCCAGATCTTTGGTTGGTTATTTTCCTCATCTGGTGGGTCCAGTGTAGTTTGGCCGTGAGAGTGAAAATTGTTGGTTCCAAGAGTTGCAGTTTGATCAGGATGTTTTCGTCAATCCGGTATTTGGATTGGAGTTTGGGGGAAAGATTGCAAAATTCAGCTTGGATTTTTGTTCTGCCTTGTATCTTTTATCAGGTTCCTAGTTTTGGTGTTTGGTGGGGCAAGCGACACATTTTGTTGATTGTCTGTCGTAATGCTGTGTAGCTTGGTCCAGGTCTCTGGCTTAGGTGTTTGGTTGGGGGCTAGAAGTGCAGTTTGTAGATTGATTTTTTCTCTCTGTTTTGTATTTTGTTTTTGGTCTCCTGTTTAGGTGTTTGGGAGTGGCAATCCATTGAGTTTTGCTCTGTTCCATTGCCTTGGCAGTGTATAGACATTACCTAATATTTGTCCTGTTATGACTTTGTATCTTGGTTTTTTTTTGGCATTTCTTATGCCACTATCAATGAATTTTCTTTTGGCCGTTGCAAAAAAAAAAAAAAAAACTTGTCATTCATTTTCTAGTTTTTCAAAAGAAAATCTTTTCAAAACAAACCAATCTCAAAATTTGTTTGAGAAAGGTGACACATGTTTTTTCATTCAACCCGAACAAATAAGTCAAAGATATAATAAAAAGGTAGAATTTCAGACTTTACCGAAATACCAACAATCATCGGGTATTCCTAATCATGTTTTGAGTTTTCTCTCAAATTCCTTTAGTGTCTTAGATTCTAGAAATGGATTGGTTCTTTGTCACATTATTAATGATGATCCAATTGATATTTTCTTATGTAACCCAATTACAAAGTCTTGGTTCTCTATTCCCATTCCATAGTCACTTCAAAACAACAATAAGCTTGCTAGTATGAATATCATGTTAGAATGCTCACTAGATGACTACAAAGTGTTTCTCTTTGAAAATACATCAGAATGGTTTCCAACTTGTTATGTATGCAATGTTTATTATGGGAAGGAAGGTGTGTGGAAAACTATGAAAAACACTTTTTTACCGGGTGGTAGGAACATGAAATTTGACTTGCATGTGCAGTGCCGGCCCTGGGCCTGGGCAAGCAGGCCCACAGCCCAGGACCTCAAAAAATGAGGGGCCTCAAATATTTATTTGTAGGCCTTATGAATTGTATTAAAAATTAATTATGTATATTTTATTGTAAAACATTGCAGTATGTTGTTGCTGCACCGCAGCGGAAAGAGTGTTTTGCTTTCAAGCCAATGTGGCCGGTTAAAATCTTGAAGGATGATTTTTACGCTTTTAATTAGTGATTTTATTACTGCTTTTATTATATGTATTATATAAGTTTCATTTACTTTCTGATTTTATTTTCTTAATATAAATTTTAAATAATATTTAATTTTTGTAATTAAATATTTAAAGGTTTATTATATGATTAAATTATTTATTATTAAATTCTTAGGCTAAGAAATATCATATAATTATATAATTATTAGTGGTTTGATCTTGTTCTATAAAAAATATATATTGTTAAATTTTAGTTTACAACAATATTTTTAAAAAATTGGATATTAGTGTTTTTTTTAATTAGTTTTTTTATAAATATATGGATAATAAATTAAATTAATAAATTTAAAATATTTATTTAGGTTAGTCTAGTGTGACACAATATTTATATGGTTTTATAATTTTTTAATTAAATCAACTTTTTTCATAATACTACATCAATTACAATACATTTTAACGTTTATCAAAGTGTCTCAAAATTAATTTTCTGACAGAAGATGACTATTTATGTATATTCCTTATTTATAAATATTTATAAAATTAATAAAAGATGATTGTTTTGAATTTTTTTGTGTTCTTTATTATTAGGGGTCAATTTTTTAAATTGAAATATGACCTCCAAATTGTTTGAGAGGTCCTTGGTTATGATTGATCTAATAGCTCAGAGACATGATAAAAACTTGGTAACTAAATGACTTCTACACGAAAAAATTATGAAAAACAATAATTGTATGAGTTAAATTTTAGCAAAAATATTTCTTAATAATTGTGCGAGAATTATCTTAATTACACAATTAAAACTCATTGAAAAATATGAAAATAATTTGATGCTAACTTGGCTTATGTAGCCCTAACAACAACTAAAAAACATATCTCTATGTAATTATTACTAACATATCTCTAGAAAATAATTTGATGATTTCTTAATAATTGTGTGAGAATTATCTTAATTACACAATTAAAACTCATTGAAAAATTGTAATTATTACTCCCCTTGGGGCAAGTTTGTGCCTTTTGGAATCTAAGGGTCAAGTTGATGTTCTTACTTTCGTCAAGCAAGCTAAAGTTTGGTGCGAAAAATAGTTCAGTGACTTCAAACCCTGGACTTTAGAAGTCGTTGGTGAATTTAGATTTTCTTGGGTGCAATGCCTGGGTATTCCGTGTTTTGCTTGGAATGATTCTGTTTTTAGAAGTGTAGTGAAGAATCTGGGTTTTTTTGTTAAGGCTGATTATGAAGCTGAGAGGAAAACTAGATTTTACGTGGTTAATTTTCTTATTAAAACGGATAATTTCGAAAAACTAAGTCTTGATTTGGTTTTAGAGATTAATGGCAAAGAATTCCTTGTGCGACTCCGTGAAGTCTCCATGGGGCTGGAAACTATTGTTCCTTCTGAAGGCGCCTTTGAAGCTGGATATTCTGATCATTCAGTTTATGATGAAGAAGAGGATAGTGATGCAAATTCAGAGGAAGAGGTAGTAGGAGTAGAGTCCCCTCCTAGTGGACAGGGTGAGGTGAATAGCTCTTTTAGGTACGAGGTAGCTCATGATGTTTTGGGGAGTTGTGATAGTTTATCCTTTTCACACGTTAGTGATACCCTGGGGATTGGGAAGGAAAATCCAAAGGTCTCTGTCTCTTCTGATAAAGATCCTTTGGATAAAGTCAATTGTTCTTCGAAAGTAATGCCTGAGGACGTGACTATATGAAAGGTCCCTCCAGTCCCTGACAGTACAGTAGACCAGGTTGAGGTTCTTCCGTTTGTTGGTGGGCCTATTTTTCCTCCGTTATTGGGCTTGGATGGTGGGCCGGACCTAGAGGGAATTGGGTCTTCTGTTGGTTCGGACTCAATCTCCCTCTCCTCAGCTTTTTCACCTGGCCCCCCTTCAGTTGTGAAAGTAAAGAAGAAAAAATATTTGGCTGATTTTAATGATAACATTCATATCCCTTTTAACCCTTCTTTCTTTTCCACTCTAATCAAAGCTAGGCCTCCTTCCCCTCTGATTAGAATGAGACCTAAAAGTTCGACCAGGTTGGTTTTGTCGCTCCCGTCTACCTCTGGTCCTACTGTTCCTCCAGGGTCTTCAGAAGATCCTATTTGTTGCTCTGTAGATGAATCAGACATTCGTAGAAGCAATATCAGATGCTTGGAGACGATGGATGAAGTACCTAGAAGGATTTGGAACACTGTAAATCTTTTGGGCATTGAAGTAGATGAGGACGAGGAAGCTTTTGAGGGTGTGGTTAGGAAGCTCGAGGATAGAGATAGGAAGCATTTTGATCTCTTGAAGGCTGTTGACAGATGTGGCCAATGATTTTTGTCTCCTTAAATGTTCGTGGGTGCGGATTGCCTCTTAAAAGAAAGAGGATTCGACAAATTATGTTAGAAGGTAAAGCTTATCTTTGTCTACTTCAAGAAACTAAGATCCCGTGTATGAAGGTAAACAAGGTTAGGAGTTTGTGGGGTCGAGGGGATTTCAATTGGTCTGCCTGTGATTCAGTTGGAGCTTCAGGTGGTATCCTTACTATTTGGAGAAAAGACTTGTTCCAACCTATTTCTTCTTTTAGAGGTAATGGTTTTCTGTGTTCTCAATTTTTATGGAAAGACATCAATCTGTTTGTTGTCAATGTCTACTCGCCTTGTGCTCTAAGAGAAAAAAGGAGGTTATGGTCTGACCTTATCAAGTTTAAAAACGATAATGTTGGCAGTAGATGGATTTTTTTGGGAGATTTTAATTCGGTTAAATCTCCAGATGAGAGAAAAGGTAGACGGTTATCTTCTGTTCGCGAGTGCGCGGAATTTAATTCCTTTGTTTCTGACTTGGATTTGGTGGACCTCCCTTTTATGGGTAATCATTTTTCTTGGTTTAATTTGAATGGTTTGAGTTGTAGTAAGCTGGACTGATTTCTTATTGACAGATTTCTTATTGATAATTGGGAGTTCAAGGCTCAGTTTGTTGGGAAGCGCGATATATCGGACCATTGTCCTATCTGGATCAAATCTAACCCTCTCAATTCGGGCCCTAAACCATTCAGGTTTTTCAACTGCTGGATTGAGCACAAGGATTTCATGGTTTTTATCAAGGATACGTGGAATTCGATTCATATTAATGGTTCTCCTTCTTTTATTTTCAAGGAAAAGCTCATGGTTCTTAAAACTAGGTTGAAGTGGTGGAATGTTAACGTTTTTGGCTGGGTTGATCTTAAGATAGAGAATTCTGTCGAGGCCATGAACGACATTGACATTGCATTGGGTAACAGTCTCATGGGGTTGTCGGATGAGTTGCTTAAAAAGAGGGCTGATCACCAGGAAAATTTCTGGAGTAACCTTCGCCTTAAAGAAAGTTTATCTGCCAAAAATCGAGAACGAAATGGCTCCTAGATGGTGATGTTAACTCTCGTTATTTCCATTATTTTCTTAAAGTTAGGACCAGAGTCAACACTATTTCTGCCATTGAGTATTCGGGTTATTTGATTGACGATATTAAGCTCATCAAGGAAGCTGCCTTTACTTATTTCCACGACAAGTTCCAAAAGGAAGGGTTCTCTAGGCCCCTCATGAATCTTAGTTCTGTGCAGAAGTTAACTGAGGAGGATAAATTTAGTTTGGATGCAAACTTTACTACTCTCGAGATTAGAGCTGCTGTTTTCGACTGTGATAGTTCTAAGTCGTCGGGACCGGATGGGTTCTCTTTCGTTTTTTTAAGGAATGCTGGGATATTGTTGGAACTGATTTCGTTAACTGTGTGCTGTATTTTTCTGTGACAGGAAAGCTGCCAAAGGTGATTTCTTCTTCTTTCCTTGCCCTTGTTCCTAAGGTGGACAACCCTCAAGGGTTTGGTGACTATAGACCCATCAGTTTGGTCGGATGCGTCTCTAAAGTGGTTTCTAAGTTGCTTTCTAAACGGTTATCAGCTGTTATTTCTAGTTTAGTCTCTCCGTCCCAAACGACATTTATTCCGGGAAGAAAATTACTGAATGGTGTCCTGTTAGCTAATGAAGTAGTTGATTTGGCTAGAAGGGATAAAAGAAAGTGTCTCCTTCTTAAAGTCGACTTTGCCCAAGCATATGATTGTGTGGACTGGAAGTATTTAATTCAAGTTCTTACGGCAATGAATTTTGGGCCGAATTGGATTAATTGGATGAAAGGCCTTGTTTTTTCTAGCTATGTTTCTGTTTTGATCAATGGTAGTCCGACTAAAGATTTCGAGGCTTCAAGAGGTCTTAAACAAGGAGATCCTCTAGCTCCGTTCCTTTTCGCGCTAGTGGCTGAAACGTTGGCTATCTTGGTTAAAAAAGCTTCGCAACTTAACCTCTTCAAGGGATTTGGTTACAACGATGGTCCAACCATTGAGTTACTCCAATTCGCTGACGATACGCTATTATTTAGTGATGATGGTTACGAGAGTTTGTGGGCTTTCAAGTCTATCCTCCGAGGATTTGAAATGGTGTCGGGTTTGAAAATCAACTTCTCTAAAAGTTGTATTTATGGTGTTGGCATTGATCATGAGTTCACCAAAGCAGCGGAGAATTTCCTGTATTGTAAATCGGGAGCGTTTCCTTTTAAATTCCTTGGTATAGTTATAGGAGGCAACCATAGAAGACTTTCGTTTTGGAATCCGGTAATCTCTTGCCTTAAAGCTAGACTTAACCTGTGGATTAGTAGGAATCTCTCAATTGGCGGCCGGGTAACTCTCATCAACTATGTGCTCTCAAACCTGCCTATACATTATCTGTCCTTCTTCAAGGCTCTTATGAGAATTGTGAAAGACATCATTGCCATTCAGCGTCGGTTCCTGTGGTCTGGTCATAATTCTAATAGATCTTTAGCTTGGGTCAAGTGGAGTGATATTTGTAAGTCTAAGGATAAATGTGGCTTCGGAATTAAGCATGTCGGTTATTTTAACAAAGCACTCCTTTCTAAGTGGCTGTGGAAATTTCTAAATGGTGGAAATGAAATTTGGAGGAGGTTCTTGGTTAGAAGATATGGTAGGTTGGACAAATGGGTGATGGATTTCGACCTTTCCCTTCACCCTAGCTCAGTTTCTTTGTGGCTAAGAGACCTGCTGAAAGTCAAACATTTTGTGGCGGATCTTACGTTTCAGAAGCTTGCTAAACCTGTTCTGGGTAGCGGTTATCAAGTCTCGTTTTGGAATTCGTTGTGGTGCGGGAATGTTTCGCTTAAGTTTGCTTTCCCCTGTGTCTTCGCAGCAGCTGCTGATAAGCGTTGTAGTGTGGCTGATGTTGGGTTCTGGGAGTTTGATCAATGGAGTTGGGACCTCGACCGGCTGCGCCTGGATATGTCTCATTTGGATTTAGGAACTTTCCTCTTGTTTCAGAACTTTGTAGCTGGTTTCCAAGCCAAGAAAAATGTCGACGATGATTGGATTTGGACATTGGAGGCTAACAATTTTTTCACTGTCAGTTCCCTTTACTCCCGTATAATTTCTACTGCTGTTTCTGTCATATCTTTAGAAGAAGTTAGGTTGTTTCTCAAGGTCGTGTGGAAATCTTGCATTCCATTGAATATAAAGATTTTCGCTTGGAGACTTGCTTTGGACAGGCTGCCAACCCGTAATAACCTTGGAATTAGAGGTATCGTTGTTTCTCCCCATGATAAGGTGTGTGTTTTATGTTTTCAAGAGGACGAGGATGCTTTTCATCTTTTCTTATCTTGTCCTAAAATTCAATTGCTTTGGAGGAAAGTGTTCTCTTGGTTAGATATCCCTTTGTTTATTGCGGATTCCATTAGTAAACACGCGTTGCTTTGGTTTTTGGCGGTGGTAGATAGGAGTAACGAAGATATGGCTTGTTTAGTGTGGTTTGGAACGTTGTCGGGCATATGGAATATGAGGAATAATATCATTTTTAATAATGAAATTTGCAATATTGATGAGTTATTTTTTAGTATTGTGACAGTTACTTGGAGGTGGTTGGAGATAGGTCGTAGGAGGTGCTCTTTTTACGACTGGTTAAAATAACCTTTGGACTTTTTGTAATTGCTTTGGGTGCTTTTTTTCACCCCTTTATCTTTTTTCCTTTTGATTGGCGTTTGTATTGGGCTGGAGAACCCCTTTTTCTCCATTTAATACATCTTTGCTTATAAAAAAAAAACTTACACTCTCCTAAAACAGAGAAAATGAGAAAGTGGTACACAAACTTAATCAAATAATTGGTGGTTTTTTTATTCAAATGTATATTATCAGATTTAATTTATGAAAATATATTAAGAAATTAACATTAGTATTAATTATAACTAAATATTTTGATTAATTATTCAATTTTTTAGTTAGGGGTCCATTTTAATTATTTGCCCTGGGCCTCTAAAAACTCAGGACCGGCCCTGTGCATGTGTTTTATAAAGGATTCATTCATTTTATTTCAGATAGCGGATGTTACTTGTTAAAATCAAGTCCTTTTTATAAGCCGTATATAATGTCTTATAATCTAGATAATGGAATCTCAAGAATGCTAAAGTTGCCAAGACAAGCTCTAAAAGGTTGTCATATGGAGTGTAACATGGGGATATTCAATTGGGGTAAGGTGACAAGTTCTTATAGCTTTATTTGTTTGGTGAAATTAAAAAGGCGTGTTATTACTATTTGTTTTTTAAAAGATTATGAGTCGGGTTTTTGGCATAAGGTATTGAAGGCAAGAGTGAAATGATTTGGATTGAAGGAAAAAGATCTGAATGTTACCTGATTTATCATTATGAATGGTAGTTTTTTAGTTTTTTCAACCGAAGAAAAAATCTATAGTTTTAATTTGGATTATGAAAATTTTATGATGGTTGAAGAAATATGCCAACACAATTGTGAATTTAACAATCACTTTATCTCCTACTCAGATACCTTTCGTTCGTGTGGAATTAATGTTGAAATTATACCTTTCAGGGGGGAATTTTGTGACCCAGAACTGTGCCTAATCCGTATTAAATTCTACACTTGGTGGTGGATTCTTACTTTATATAGAAAATATTGGCAATTTCTTAATGCACCACCCAAGTTTCTTAGGCACCACGTGAAATTATTTTTTTACCCCTATATTCCGGATGTGCACATCCGGACGCACCAAATTTTTAAAAAACGCTGAAGTGTTCCGGATATGCATATCCGGAAACAATTCTGATGTGCACATCCGGAAGTATTTCTTATTAGTTCGCGCCAGACGTTCTTCCCCCCTCATTATTCACCTTTCCATTTCCACTCCTTCTCAAACTCTCTCAAACTCTCAAATTTTCAATCACCATAAATCTCGATTTTTTCCACTCGAGTTCGGCGCAGAGCAACTACTACAACGATCAACACACTCCAAATCCTCCGTATCACATTTTAATCAGTAAGTTTTCAAATTTTAGAGTTTCGGAGTAATTTTCGAGTAATCGATTTAGAGTAGACATTTAGGTGTAGAAATTGTTAGGTTGTATGAATAACATAGGTTAGAGACAATGTAGGTCATTTTTACTGCTTCAAACGGACGATCAGGGCATAAAAATGCCCTTTTGGTTGTTACAGTGGCCATGAGTGCCGTTTTTAAACTTCAAAATACGTACCGGATGTACAGATCCGGAAATATTGAAACGTTTAGTGTTTCCGGATGTGCACATCCGGAAATACCTAACGTTTAAAATTCTGAGTCCTTCCGGATGTGCACATCCGGAAGACTATTTTTTTTTCCTTTTTTAATTTTGCTTGTTTGTTTGTTTTTGTTTAATTATTTTTAAACAAAATTTAATTTATTTATTATGCTTTGCAGATTAGATGGCCGGCAGAGACGATCGTACCATACATGGATGGACAGCTCAGCACATATCTGTCCGACGTGAGCGGATGCAGTCTACAGCCGAGGCTTCCGACGCAGAGGGAGTTGGGGTAGCCCCTACAGCTGAGGAACATCCTACACCACATCCTACACCACAGCCATCCACATCTCGGAGGCGTCGGGATTCTACTGCTAGTTCATCAGGGTCCCAACCCGCACGCAGGCGTCGTCGGGAGACTACAACTCCATCAGCTGTTCCTCCTCGTTCCCCTATTGCTGTTCCTGTTCCAGATGGTGATCACCCAACACATGAGGGTGTTGACGATGATGAGGATTTCGATGAGCTGGGAGGTTACCCCGGGGGACCGTCTAATATGTTCCTACTCGCGGGGTACTCTGAGCATACTGCCAGATTTGTCTGGCTAGGACAAGTAACCTTTCTCGGTTTATTTATAGAATTGTATTCGTTGAAAATATGTTCATTTGTAACATTGTTTTATTTGGAAATTTTCAGGATAAGGATTCACAGAAGTTCTATAACCATGGGGGTAAGGTTATGGACACGATTGAGATGCTGCCTACAGCTGAGTGGTTCACGTCTGCACTTGCGGAGTCTGGTCTTGGAGGCCTCTCTAGGATTGGGTATTCCCAGATCCAGTACGGTATCCTGATGGCATTTGTTGAGAGATGGTACCCTGAGACATCCTCATTCCATCTACTGTACGGCGAGATCACGATCACGCTAGACGACATCTCGTGCCTCTTACATCTACCGATCACGGGTACCCTTCTGAGTCACGGTAGGATGAAGAAGGTGGATGGCATAGAGTTGTTGGTTACAGAGCTTGGGGCTAGCCCAGAGAAGGCACATGCGGAGGTGCACCAGTTGAGGGGCGCACACGTCCGGTTCTCATTTTTGATGGATAGATTTACTGAGGTGCTTGCAGAGGCAGGACGGGCAGATGGTGATCCAGCTGAGGTGGCGATCCACAGGACGCGTGCCCTAAGGTGCTACTACTTGTTTTTGCTAGGCACGCAGGTGTTTGTGGACACCAGCGCCTATTATGTTGATATCGTCTACCTCAGGTACCTTTCGGATCAGACAGAGATCCATCGGTACAACTGGGGGGCGGCTGCGCTGGCATTCACCTATTCCAGGCTCTCTGATGGTTGCCGCTGGGCAGCCAAGACTGTGGCAGGCAGCTGTACGCTATACGTGGTAACAATCTAATATTCTAAGTGATTTTTTCACTTCTTTTCTTTCTGTATTCATTATAATGTTTGACACGCATGTTATGTTTTCCATTTCAGGCGTGGATTTTACAGCACTTTCCCTATATTACTGGTTGGGGGAGTGCCCAGGGGTACACTGAGGATATGCCACGTGATGCTGCATTTGTCCTGCTCAGAGGGAACCAGGCGCCGGACCCCTTCAGAGTGTATCTAGATCAGATGGCTGCTGAGGATGTTTTGTATTGCCCATATGCCGCTCACCGTGTGACGCACCCGTTCGATGAGGTTTGTTTGTTCTCAGGATGGTTGGCATGCAGTTCGACCGTTACTGCCCGATACCTACCAGAGCGCGTCTTGCGTCAGTTTGGTTACACGCAGACGATCCCCAGGATGCCTCATGAGTCTGCTCCTCTAGGCTTGACCCGCAGGCAGATAGATGAGCTATATGCTGACTACCAGTCCCACTTGGTACCGGAGGAGGCTCGAGCGACCAGAGCGGAGACAGACTGGAGTGTTGCTGCCGGGTACATCGTGTGGTTCTACACCGTCTCACACCCATGCATGGTGCCCACTGCTGAGGGATCGCCACCCAGACCTGCTCACCAGGAGATATTAGAGGAGCGGCAGTCTCAGCTGGACCACACTCAGGATGTCCTACCACGCTGTCGTGAGATAGAGCAGATAGTGCGGCAGGCCATTGCGGACGGTCACCTCCCTGAGGGTTCTGGTGCCAGACTTGCCGTGGACAGGATTATTGCGATTGCTCAGGGGGCACTTCAGTACCGCAGACATCGATCCAGGATGGCGGGTAGGGGCAGAGGAGCAGGGGAGCCAGGAGAGATCCTTCGCCATACGCAGTAGTTTTTTGTTTGATGTATTATATTTATATTAGATGTATGCACTGTATTTTGACAGAGATTTATTTTATATATATATATATCATTTTATTTTGTATATGGATGTTGTCAAATGTATATTAAATTGCGACGATTTATTAACATATGCGACCAAGCAAAAAAACCGATTTTAAAAAAAATAATAATGTTCTGCCTTTTTCCGGATCTGCAGATCAGGAATGTTTCCGGATGTGCACTTCCGGAAAGAATCAGCGTTTTTAAAAAAATTGGTGCGTCCGGATGTGCACATCCGGAATCAGGGGGCAAAACCGAAAATTCAGATGGTGCTTAAGAAACAAGGGTGGTGTGATAAGAAATGCCCAAAATATTTGAATTGTTCCTTTTAGGAGTGGCACAAGTATCCTCTTTAATTTTTGTAATTGATTTGTTTTGAGGCTGTATTTTATGACTGGTGGTACACATTGTACCTTCTAATATATATATTTATACGTAGCTTATAAAAATAAAAAAAAGAATTGATGTTGCTTAAAAGGATTGATGTACACAAAATTGAAAAAAACATACCAGTTCTATTAGAATTATAAATGCGTGTAACTTTGCTTAGTATATTTCGATAAACTTTAGTATCTTATTTGATTTAAAACAAATACAAAGCATAATTATTTTTGGACTTTGGATTTATCATCTTTATAAAATTTGTTACACTATCCCTTAATTGGAAATATTTAAAATCTTTTCTACTAAATTTATTCTCTGAATTTGCCCATCTTAATGCATATAGTGGTGTAATATCTTCAAGTTTTATTTTGTATTTGTTCTAGAAAATTTTTCTCATTCTTATTCGTTAAATTTAATATTGATTTTTTATAAACAATTTTGAAATAAAACAAATTCCATTTTTAGTAAAAAATATATTTAACAAAAATTATAGAAAAAATATTAAAGTAGTAGTTACTAAAAATAATAAATTCAACTATTGATGAGTTTCATATTAGACGGCTGTAATGTTGCATTAAATTCTTCATAAATAAATGGCTAAAATATTTTCCTCTTTTGAAAACTTGTGTATGCATTTAATGATTTACTAGAATAGCCACAACAGGAAAACTAAAATATAAAGAGAAAGAAACTTCTTTTATACCTTTTCTCTTCCAACCCCAAGGTCACCGTCATGGAGGTTTCTTAGGGCTGCCGCCCCTCCGCTTACTCCATCTTCCAACGGTACCATTTTTCTTCATTCTTCTTCCCCTTTATTGGTTATGCAATATTTGCTACTTTAAGATCTTCAAGTGTGGTTATGTGACTGGCCCGTAGGATTTGGTGTAAAGTCCTAATCCTAAGATTAGGGACTTTCCTTCCTCTGTGTCATTCACCGCCATTTTTGAGTTCTGTAGCATTATTGGTTGTTATTTTTCTGGACGGTTAAAACAAGGGGAGCGTGGAACAAATAGGGATGTACTCCAACAACCTAATCTGGAAAGCGAAAGGGGGTAAAGGAAATGGCCATAACCTAGAAAGCGAAAGGGGGTAAAGGAAATGGCCATAACCTAGAAACTCTCAATAGTTTTTTCTTTACGGAATTTTCGGACTCTTATAATGCCCGTGATATGTTCAACATCTTTAAAGAATATGGAATCGTCGAAGAAGTCTTCATCTCATTCAGGAGAGATAGGAGGGGGGAACGGTTTGGTTTTGTTAGATTTAGAGATGCCGAGAGTACTAGAACGCTGGGGATTAAACTGGATAATATTATTATTTCTGGAAAGAAACTATCTGCAAATTTACCACGATATCAGAGGAGTATGAATAACATAGCAGGTAGTAACAAAAGTCATAGGGTCAATGGGAATAATTTTCAAGCGATGAAAGGTACTGCAGATAGAGGGAATGTGTTAGTTCTGCAGCTATGCAGTATTTGTGTTGGCTAAATTTTGTTAAAACCTATATGATAGCTTTATGTCACTAAATTTGTTTTAACATGTGCTTGTGTGTATCTGCCAGTATAGTTTAGTTGCAGGTTGTGGAAATGTCAAGTGTGATGTCTTGGCATGTTGTGCTGCACTAAGCTAGTATGAGTGCATGGTTATGTCATGAAAGATTCAGACATATTGGACCTCACTAAACCTGAAGGTTAAGGTTCTATGATGTGATGTCAAACACGACGTCCAAAGTAACATTCTGTTGAGATTGTTTTGGTTTTATTTGCTGCGTATTTTTTGAAGACTGACGTGTGTTTACATTCTGTTATGTGGTGAGAGAAAATCATGGTCTGTCGTTCTTGTAGCAGCAATATGTTTAATAGGACGTGATTACTTGCTAAGAAGAACAGGTTAAGCAAGAAGTCCTGTTGTATGCTGAGACATGTTGAGATGAGAAGTTCTCATCATCTGGAGCAACATGTCGGATAAGATGTCCTATGCTGAAGCATTCGACATCGCGCCTGTACTGAGCTGGACAGTTAAATTCTGTTATGATTTAACAAATGCAGAATATTCTGGGAATATTATGTTATCCTATGTGGCGCTGTTTTGTTTGGTCTGGAAGATTCAAGTCAGAATCAAGAAGAATAATGACTTTCTAATTATGGAGATAAATTAGGAAGGAATTGATTGAAGACCTATTATGTAGCAGAAGTTTCTGCTGATTTGTAGCAGCTTATTTGCTGCGATTTTGAAGGCGCAAATCCAGTTGGGAATAGGTTATATATAGATGCTCTGTAACCTAGTTCTGTAACGATTCCAAGATGTAAAATTATTAGGGTTTCATTCTTGTGAACCACTCTCTAGGAGAGTTGGTATGGCTGTACCACTCAACATGTGAGTTGGACAGTTTGTGAGTGTGATCCTCGAAGCTGTTAAGTAAGAGGAGTATTGTTCTTGGAGGAAGCTTTTAAGTAACTCTAAGTTGTGTCTTGGAAGTGTATCTTCCGTGTTGAATTGTTGTATAGGTAAAGAGCCGTTGATGCAGTGGCGGGTTGTCAACTGCTAGACATCATTGCGATGATTGGGAGTGAGAATGGTTTCTCATATCTAGAGAGGATCTAGGTAGAAGGGTCATTGGGTAGTGATTAAGTGATAAGTTGTAAACGGGTAGTTTAGCTTTGAATTGATACTACTGATAGTGGACTTCATCCCTGGCTTGGTAGCCCCCAGAGTAGGTGTGTTCGACCGAACCGGGTTAACAATTCTATGTGTGTTTTGTTTATGCTTTTCAGTACTATTTTTATACCTTGCCATGTGTGTTCATGTCAGACCAGATGTCGAATAACATGTCTTAGGACATCTGAATTCTGTACATGTACCAGAATTTCAATTGGTATCAGAGCAGGTCATTCTGTTCTGTATCTGGATGAGATCCCAGGGAAGATACTTTCTGGTTCATGGTCAAGGTAGAAGCTTTCTATTGAAAAGTTGTTTGAACTTGGAGTAGTTCATATAGTTGTGAGAATGGTCCCTAGAAGTGGAGGATGGACTGTTAGTGGCATGTGCTGAAGGCTTGGAGTTTTTGGTTGAAAAGCTACTGTGTTGTGGTTATGTGTGGTTTGATTTATTTTCAAACCTATGTTGACCTATTGCACATGGAGTGGCATGGGTTATTATGTTTTACCTGAAGGCTGTAGAGGAGTTTTCTGGTGTGTGTTCCGCTGCATATATATATCTGATAGAAAATTCCTGGTAGTTCATATTGCTGAGGGAGATTCCACAACATCTACGAAAGAAGTGGCTAGTTCTTTTGTTGATGTGTCTTATAAGATGTTCTGACATCTTATTAGGGCAAGCAGGGTCTGTTTCCTTGGTAGTTCCACTGCATGAGGTTCTGATTGAAGAGCTCTAGAAGTGTGGGATTCTGGAGTTATGATTGAAGGAAGATTGTAGCTGTCCTTACTCGTTTTCTATTCTTGTGTGATGGCACATAGCATTCCAAAGTCGGGAGCAGAGGGATGTCTTTGTGATGGTTGAGTCTTGTATGACTTGGTACATGGGTGAGTGGCTTCATCATGTATGCTGAAGTCAGATTGAAGGGTAATATGAATTATCAAACTCATGCTCTAGGGGTTTGATGATTTCTTGTTGATTAAGTTGTTAAAGACACTTGATATGATGATCAAGTCCAATCAAGGCAACTGAGTCATGTTCTGGAGTCTTCTAGTTATTCTTCAGACTAGAAGGTGCTTCCTAGGAAGCATAGGGGTGAAGACCGTGGAGGTGATTATTTTCACCTTTCACAAAAACAGCAAGGAAGGATGCATCTCTCTTGACCCTAAGAGTGAATCCAATCTGTTTGAAGATTTGTTGAGGTAAAGAAGACTTGTTCAGAGAAAGTCTTAGTTACTTGAGTCAAGAGTGGCAGCCTTGGTATCTCAACATTGTCATTGAAAAAGATACTTGCAACAAGACTGAATACTTTATAAGTGTTCATGACATGATCTGGTAGAGCTCATCTACAGCAGTGAAGTAGGGCTATTATACAAGGATTTAAGATCAATTATTGTTTGTGGAGTTCACAAATATTTGATTGATTATCCTTGTGATTCAAGATTGGTGATGTTCAACACGATGTTTGGAACATCTCATCATCAGAGTTTGTGCAGAATCATGGGAGGGGTACTGCATAAGCTTTAGCATCTGTTATTTCTTGGGAGTTGGCATGAGGATTTGCTTCAGTATTGTGTGACAGGAGTCGTGTATTTCTGGAAAATTTCCTGGCAAGAAGCTGGTCTGGATATTGTTGATGCTGAAGATGGAGATGGAAGACTATGAAGACATCATAATCTTGATGGTTGGATCAGTTTATTTCTGATCTAGGTGCTTTGGAGCATGGTTTTTTTTGAAAGTCGAGGATATGTGGTTGTTATCTCTGGCTTTCTACTGACGGCTCTACTAAGGGAAGTGGCATTCTTTGGTATAGCTATGGGGTAGTCTTGAACTACTTATTCTCTGAAGACTCAGATGTGATAGGTTTGAAGTCTTTGGGGCTTCTGAGCAGGATGGAGGTTGTCTACTCAAACTTGATTGTTGAATCAAGTCTATGAGAGCATGGAAATCTGTTTCTGCAAAGGGAGGAGGTTCTTCTGAGTGGCAGAAGGAAGAGCTGAATTTAACAGTTGGATGTCATAATGTTCTGACATCTAGCTTAACATCAGAAGTCTCAGTTGGTGATGTGGCACATCAGCTTAAGATAGGATGATCTACAGGAATGAAAATTGAATGCTTCATAAAGATTGCTCTCATGGCAGTTTGCTGGAGCTGCAAGAAGAAGAAGATATTACATGACTTAGAGATTCTAAGTGTGTTTGATAGTAAGCAAGTGGAACATGTGATTTGAAGATCAATTTCAGTGGGTAGATCAGGATATCTTTGTGAGAATTTTGAAAAACATGAAGAAGACAACTTGTGGCAGTTGTCTTTTTCATATGAGGATTCATGAATGAGGTGATCAAACTGTGGTATTTGGTTGATCTCAGAAGTGGATTCGAAGAATCAAGATAATCAGAGTGTGGCAGCTGGTTATGATTGAGGATTGTCTTGGAACAAGTTACTCTTGGGCAGAAGGGTGATGAGTTGAAGACTCAAGGAGATTATTCTTCTTGAAGGTGGATGAGAGTGTATTTCTCTAGTTCTTTGGATTACTATGCTTTAGTAAGTCCAGTTGGTGGAGCATATCAAGAATCATGGTGATGATGTCTTGGTGTTGGAACATTATCCGGGATGGATATCCTTGGTGAAGGATGATTTTGCTCTGGTTCTGGAGCTTGGCGTCTACTTTATGCCTAAGGAGCGTCTACATAGTCATACGGGAGAATGATGAAGTAGAAGGTCTGCCTTGGATGAAGAATGTAGAGAAGACTGAAGCAGATCAGGTATTGATTTCTTGAAAGTCTGAAGGTGAAGATACTCATCAATTGATCAGGAGTATTCCAAACTATCATACGGGAGAATGATAGGGAATGATTGCCTTTGGAGAGTTGGGTGAGAGAATACTGTTCCTGTGTTCTTGTGATCTTCTGTGATGTGATGGGCTGTGATGTGATTTTTGTGGTTTTGAAGCTTTGTGGATTTGAAGTTTTTGTGGCTCTCTGGTTGTTTGAAGGAGAATGGTGATCCTTATGTTCCTCACGTATAGCATGATGTAACTTCATGTGTGAGTGACTACTTTTTCTTGTCAGAAGGGATTGTGGTGCTAAAATGAATGTGCTTCAGCAGGTGGCTGGACTGGGAGTGAGCTCTTGAAGACATGAAGATGCGTCTTATGTTTTCCATTCAGGTGCACTACTGATTTTTTTCCTGCTTCTGGTTAATTTCCCTTAAATGCATAGTTGCTTGGTTTGGCATATTATGGCTAAAAAGGGGGAGAAGTAAGTAGTAGTAGCCAGTGTCCTTGGTTGTTTCCTTGAGAGGAAGCTGGCTGGAGTCAGGGGAAGATGAGTGTGCTGCTGACATATGATGGTCTATATGATGTTCTAACTTCTCTGAGTTAGTGTGAGTGGCTGTGTGAGGTTGTGTATGTGTGCAGATGAAGATTGAGTGCTGATCTGCTTGTGTAGGTGCTGCAGTGTTGATAATTGTTTTATCTGCTACTGATGTGTGTGACTATCTTCTGTTGCTGATATATTTGATATGATATGATGGTTTTAGCCAAAATTTTCCAAAGGGGGAGATTGTTAGTTCTGCAGCTATGCAGTATTTGTGTTGGCTAAATTTTGTTAAAACCTATATGATAGCTTTATGTCACTAAAGTTGTTTTAACATGTGCTTGTGTGTATCTGCCAGTATAGTTTAGTTGCAGGTTGTGGAAATGTCAAGTGTGATGTCTTGGCATGTTGTGCTGCACTAAGCTAGTATGAGTGCATGGTTATGTCATGAAAGATTCAAACATATTGGACCTCACTAAACCTGAAGGTTAAGGTTCTGTGATGTGATGTCAAACACGACGTCCAAAGTAACATTCTGTTGAGATTGTTTTGGTTTTATTTGCTGCGTATTTTTTGAAGACTGACGTGTGTTTACATTCTGTTATGTGGTGAGAGAAAATCATGGTCTGTCGTTCTTGTAGCAGCAATATGTTTAATAGGACGTGATTACTTGCTAAGAAGAACAAGTTAAGCAAGAAGTCCTGTTGTATGCTGAGACATGTTGAGATGAGAAGTTCTCATCATCTGGAGCAACATGTCGGATAAGATGTCCTATGCTGAATCATTCAACATCGCACCTGTACTGAGCTGGACGGTTAAATTCTGTTATGATTTAACAAATGCAGAATATTCTGGGAATATTATGTTATCCTATGTGGCGCTGTTTTGTTTGGTCTGGAAGATTCAAGTCAGAATCAAGAAGAATAATGACTTTCTAATTATGGAGATAAATTAGGAAGGAATTGATTGAAGACCTATTATGTAGCAGAAGTTTCTGCTGATTTGTAGCAGCTTATTTGCTGCGATTTTGAAGGCGTAAATCCAGTTGGGAATAGGTTATATATAGATGCTCTATAACCTAGTTCTGTAACGATTCCAAGATGTAAAATTATTAGGGTTTCGTTCTTATGAACCACTCTCTAGGAGAGTTGGTATGGCTGTATCACTCAACATGTGAGTTGGACAGTTTGTGAGTGTGATCCTCGAAGCTGTTAAGTAAGAGGAGTATTGTTCTTGGAGGAAGCTTTTAAGTAACTCTAAGTTGTGTCTTGGAAGTGTATCTTCCGTGTTGAATTGTTGTATAGGTAAAGAGTCGTTGATGCAGTGGCGGGTTGTCAACTGCTAGACATCATTGCGATGATTGGGAGTGAGAAGGGTTTCTCATATCTAGAGAGGATCTAGGTAGAAGGGTCATTGGGTAGTGATTAAGTGATAAGTTGTAAACGGGTAGTTTAGCTTTGAATTGATACTACTGATAGTGGACTTCATCCCTGGCTTGGTAGCCCCCAGAGTAGGTGTGTTCGACCGAACTGGGTTAACAATTCTATGTGTGTTTTGTTTATGCTTTTCAGTACTGTTTTTATACCTTGCCATGTGTGTTCATATCAGACCAGATGTCGAATAACATGTCTTAGGACATCTGAATTCTGCACATGTACCAGAATTTCAGAATGTGAGAGTGAAATCAAGTGGAAGGAGGTGGCAGCAAGATAGTGTAAATCATTCTTTTGCTCAGGTGGTTCTTGGAGTAGACAAAGTAAGAAACCAAAAGGGGGATAATCGGGCAAAGGGATATACGAAAAAGTTCAAGGAGGACGATGAACTCAAAAAACCTTCTTTTGCGCATCTACATATTAACGTGGCAGATAAGGACTTAATTAGATTTGAGAGATCTTTTGCCGGTATAGTTAATCGGAGTGGTGATAGCTACAACATTCAAGATGCTCTGCATTATAAAGGTGTTTTCAGAATTAAGGCCACGCCAATGGGGGCCAATATGTGTTTATTAGAAGACATTGATGAAGGGGAGGTGAAAGCGCTGATTGAGGAAGACAATGCTTGGGTAACCAAATGGTTCTCTGAGATTCATTCATGGTCTCCAAGAGATGTGGATAACAAGAGACTCACGTGGTTACGTTGCTACGGACTTCCCTGCCATGCCTGGCGTCCTGAGTTATTCAAGTTGATCTCAAGTACGATAGGTGAATTCATAAGATGCGATAAACAGACTGAGGAGTTAGAGTCTTTTGATGTTGCGAGATTTATGGTAAAAACAAAATACCCCATGAACTTGAAAGAGATTTTTAATGTTGGGGTGAATAAGGAGGTGTATACAATTAAACTTATTGAAGACTTTCACGGTCCCAAGAGATTGCCTGTGTGGGATGAGTCTGAGATGGCGAGTGAATCTGATAACAAAGAAGAAGAAGATGACTTTAACAGTGATGAAAGAAGTGGTGATGGAGGTGGTGGTTGGGATAGTTTAGAAGAAGGGGACGATGGTGATGATGGTGGTGAAAGAGGCCCTTCACAAACCAGAAAGGGCAAATCAGAAACAATCAGAAGTATGGCCTCTGAAACTTCTGATAAAGTGGTTGATAGAGTAGCTGAGACTGTTGTGGCAGGTATAGCAGGCATAAGACTCGAGGTCGAAGGGTGTAATGAGTACACAGATAAAAACAAAAGAAAGGAGACCGATAATATTCAAAAAGCGACGGTTCATATTGAAAAGCAGGTGGTTTGTGTGAATAACCCAAGCCCATTACATCAAGTTTTGGATATTGGGCGGTCTGACCCAAAGGATTTTGCTGTGGATAAGGATTTCAACAGGGGTGGTAATTTGGATAACCAAGATGGGCTTATAGACATGGGTTGTTGCCACTCTTGTTTTGGGCCAAACCTTGGTCATGAAGAAGGCTCTGATCCAGGGACTGTTTTAGTTCCTGCAAAGATTAGAAGAACTAAACCTATTAAGGATATATATGCAAAATTACAGATCCCTTTTTCACCCTCCTATTTTGTTGCTTTACTACAATCAGATATTCCTAAACAACACGATGTAGTTACGGTTCAAGGGCCTCACTCAATCGAGATAGAAGATTCTTCCTCAAGATTCTCTGGAGGAAGTATTCTGTGCTGTGATTCAGTGAGCGATGGTGATGTAATTCAAAGTAATATTCGCATTCATAAATCTGTAGAGGATCTGCCTGCAAAGATTTGGTCTACGATGAAAAGTATGGGGATTATTGGTGTTGAGGGGGATGACCATTCCGTGGGAAGAATAAGGATGATGGAGGACATGGAGAGATTTTTATTCGATGAAAAGAAGGAGTCAGCTATCATTGGTAAATGAATTGCATTACTTTTAACGTAACAGGGTGTGGTGGTAGATTAAAAAAAAGAAAAATCAGAAGTATTATTATGAAGGGTGGGGCAGACATTTGTTTTCTTCAAGAAACCAAATGCAAACGCATGACAGACGAAATTGTTTTAGTTTATAGGGGAGTAATGAAGTTGAATGGTCGACAAGTAGTTCAGAAGGATTATCAGGAGGGTTGCTAATCTTGTGGAGGAAGAATTTTATCATACCAATTTTAAGTCATAGAGGGACAGGTTTCTTATGTATTAACTCAATGTGGAGAAATAAAGTTGTATTCTTTGTTAACATTTACTCGGGTTGTAGTATATAAAAAAAATAAGACTTTGGGCTGAGTTAATTGAATTAAAAGCTAAGAATCATGGGGCTAGCTGGGTGATAGGTGGTGACTTTAATGCCAATAAGGAGTCAGTGGAAAGATTTGGCAGAGGTAGGGAGAACAAGGCAGAAATGAGGGAGTTCAAAGATTTCATAGATGCTATGGAACTTGAAGATCTTCCCGTGTCGGGCAATAAATTTTCATACTGCAACCACGAAGGTTCCAGTATGAGCAGAATTGATAGATTTATCATTTCTGGGGACATTGCCAACAATTGGAATACTGTGTATCAATTTGTGAGTCAACGGGATATTTCTGATCATCGTCCCGTTTGGCTAAAAGGGAGGAATACAAATTGGGGGCCTAAGACTTTTAAGGTCTTTGATTCATGGTTTGATCACCCAAATTTCTTGGACTTTATAAAGAAAGAATGGGAATCTTTTAAGGTTTAGGGGAGTGCATCTCAAATTTTAACCAAGAAATTTCAACTGTTACGGGCTAGACTACGCTGGTGGAACATCCATGTTTTTTGATGGATTGATCTACAAGTTGAGAATCACACGGAGATTATTAATAAAGTGGAGGAGGATCTGTTTAATTCTGGAGGAATAGCAATAGTGGAATCTCTCAATGAATAAGGTATAGCGCAGAGAGAATTGTGGAAGGCCTTGAAGTTGAAGGAGAGCTTTCAACATCAAAAATCCAGAGTTAATTGGATCCAAAAGGGATATTTGAACTCAAAGTTCTTTCATAACTCACTCAAATACAGAGCTAGGAGGAATAATATTACTTCAGTCAGACAGGGGGAAAAGATTATAGAGGATGTCAGTCGTATTAAACTGAATATTAAAGAGCATTTCAAAGGCATGTTCAGCAAACCCAATATTTCTCGTCCATATCTCAATCTAGATGGTCTGTCGAAATTATCTAGTGAGGATAGTTTGATGCTGGAGAGAGATTTTGAGGAGGACGAAATTCTGTATGCAATTAGGAGCTGTTCACCGGACCGTAGCCCAGGCCCTGATGGCTTCAGTTTGGGTTTTATTCAAAGATGTCGGGAGGTGATTCAATTTGATTTCACTAACTGTTTACAAGAATTATTTACAACTGATAAACTTCCAAAGACTATGACTTCTTCTTTTCTTATTTTGATTCCAAAAGTCGACAATCCTCAGAATTTGGAAGATTACTATCCCATATGTTTAATCGGTTGTGTTTATAAAGTGATATCCAAACTGATGACAGATAGGATCAGGAAGGTTATCAGTAAATTGATATCGAAATCTCAGTCAACTTTTATACCCGGTCGACAGATTTTGGATGGTGTTTTAGTTCTGAATGAAATCATTGATCTTGCTAAAAGGAGAAAATAAAGTTGTGTCTTTCTGGATGTAGATATTTCTAAGGCTTACGACTGTGTCGACTGGACTTACTTGAGACAAATTTTAGTTGGGATGGGGTTTGGTCATCGATGGATTAGTTGGTTGAATGAGGGAGTTTTTAAGAGTTTCATGTCTGTATTGGTTAATGGCAGTCCCACTTCTGATTTTGAGGTGCACCGTGGATTACTGCAGGGCGATCCGTTATCCCCTTTCTTATTTGCCATTGCCGTTGAAGGTTTTGCTTTTCTTGTCAAAAGGTCTTCCAAACTGGGTACGCTGCAGGGATTCTAGATAAACAATGAATTTAGTTATGAGTTGCTGCAGTTTGCCGACGATACAGTTATACTAAGTAATGGAGCATGATCAAATTTGTGGGCATTTAAGGCAATTCTTAAAGGTTTTGAACTCGTGTCAGGGCTAACGGTCAACACGAGAAAGACAAGGTTGTTTGGAATTAATGTGGAGATCAATTTCCTTAGAGCGGCATAACAGTTTTTGGCATGTAGGATTGGTAAGATTCCATTCTTGTTTTTGTGTTTAAGAATCGGTGACAACCATAGGAAAATCTCATACTGGGATCCAATCATCAACTGTTTCAAACGTAGGCTGGCAAAATAGAAGGGCATATTGCTTTCAATAGGGGGTAGAGTGTCTCTGATAAATTCTGTCATGTCTAATCTCCCTATCCATTACTTTTCTTTCTTTAAGGCTCCCAAGAAAGTCTTAAAAACTCTAATATCAATCCAAAGAAAATTTCTTTGGCAAAGGTTTGATGATAAGACGAGACTAACTTGGATAAGTTGGGCGGACACTTGTAAAAGCAAAGCTGATGGAGGTTTGGGTGTGAAAAATCTTGGCTGCTTTAACGAAGCTCTTTTGTCTAAGTGGAAGTGGAGATTTTTAAATGAGTCAATGGCCATTTGGAGTCCGATCATGCGAGAGAGATATGGGGAAAAATTCAAGTTCTTAACTTCTAAGGATAACGGAGTTGGTAGATGGACTGATTCGCAATGGTGGAGAGATTTGATGAGTTTTAATTTTCTCTCTACTTTTTCCTTGTTCTGTAATTTCATATCTTGCAGGTTGGGAAACGGCAAGTCGATTATGTTTTGGAAGGCGAGATGGTTGGGGAATTAGCCTTTGCAAGTGTTGTTTCCTGCATTTTTCTTGGCAACGGAGAATCAGGATTGTTGCATTCATGAGATGGGAGAGTGGGAGAACAATGTTTGGATATGGAATTTTCATTTTGATAGTGTGTTGGTTGAACATTTGGATGAATTCAATAATCTGAATTTACTGTTGCAAGATGTCGATATTCAACCGGACATTCAAGATAGCTTTATATGGTTTAAAAGTAAGTCCAGTAGTTACACTGTTAAATCTTACTATGAGATTTTGGTAAGTGGACAGCGGGTGAACTCTACCTATCCCGACATCAAGGAATTATTGGAAGATTTGTGGGTCAGCTTGGTTCCGTTCAAAGTGCAAGTTTTTGGTAGGAGAATGTTGCTAAATAGACTTTCGACGAGGGGTAATTTGCTTCGTCGTAATTTAATTTCAAATCCTCACGACACGATATGTACTTTCTGTTTTAATCACTTAGAGGATGGTCAGCACCTGTTTATTTCCTGTCCAAAAACGCAAGGTATATGGCAAACAATTTCTGCCTGGTTGGAGATAGATCGTGTTCAAGAATCATCCATCAATACACATCTCTCTTCTTGGCAGAGGATTTTGAAGGGTAAGTGTTCTAGCATCATAGCTACAAGTATTTGGTTGGTAGTCTGTGAGGGAATATGGTGGGCAAGGAATCAAATTGTAGTTAATGGCAGTTTTTGTGATCCGGAAGAAATTGTAACTAGGATCAAATTTTTGTCTTGGTGGTGGATCCTTATTTTAAGTAAGGGAACTATGTCATGGACTTTTTATCAGTGGCTTTTGTATCCCTTTGATTTTTTGTAAAGTTTGATTCAAACCTTATGTTTTTTGTTGTAAATTGGGTTGGGTAGCCCTTATACCCCTATTAATGTTAATATAATCATCTGCTTATAAAAAAATGATTTACTAGACTAGGACCCGCACGATGCGCGGGTGTACAATGTATTAAAATTTTAATTGTAGTTAATATATTTTATATTGAAAAAATATGATCAATCAATTCATATTTATAATATTTTTTAAACTATACATTCATTTCTAAATCAAGTAAAGTAAATATAAATATGTTGAATTTTTTAAAAATAAATTCCTTCCGTTTTGTATTCCTCTAGTTTTAAATACATTTAATTTTTTTAATGAGAATTTATGTCATACTATTGAGATAATTTATTAGAAAATTTTTAAGAATATATATATATATATATATATATATATATATATATATATATATATATATATATATATATATATATATATATATATATATATATATGTAGGTTTAAAAAAATTATGCACCAATAACTTGAAAATATATATCATAATTATTGAGATGATATTATAAAAAAATTGAATTCTTAAATTTCATAATTATAATTAATAACATAAGTTATGGCATGAAACTAAATAAAGAATGACATTGAATAGTTTTAAATTGTGTAATTATAACGAAGAAATGTAACAGGCATTTAAAAAGTTATTTAATTCACAATATATGTTTTTAAGAATGAAGAAAATGCACAATATATATTATATATATTTTTGGAAAAAAATTAAATTAAAAAATGAAAATACTCATACAAAGCTTTATAAATTTAAGTCTATTGCGATCATATAATAATAAAAGGTTTGATTTTATATAATAATAAGCTTTATAAAGTTTACCTAATTAGATATAACCTTTTTTTTATGAATATATTTAGTTTATTAGTAATATTGATAGTGACAAAATTAAGACATTAATAATTTGTATTATTAAATTTTATGATAGTATTATATTTAATTATTTGCATAGCTTTAATTATTTGTCATCTTTCAATTAATTTTATCTCATTCTAAAATAAATTAGTTATTCGGCCTACAAGACCGTCTAATTTGGGTTGGGGTCAGTTCTGGTATCAAGTGGTTCCAGCCTCATCCAAATTGCAGTTGCATGGTATCGAGCAGTAATCCTCCTTATCAAATTCACCGTCAATCACAACTGAACCAACTAACGATTGATGATTAATGTGTTTTGTAATCTAAATATTTTCTTGTTATTATTGTTATTGAGATAATACATATAATTGAGGAGGTGTAAGTAAAATATTTTATATTTGCCATTAGATAAATCTTTATAATTAGAAATATTTCTGTTTCATTGTTTTTTATAGTGCATAAGTTAAAATATTTATCATTTTTTGTAAGAATATTTAATATTTTTTTATTATAGTTTTTCGTCAGTCATCATATATTTTATGTTATATTTGAATTGTATCATCAATTTTATTTTGTTAGTGTTTTGATTTAACAAAATAGTATTATCAATTTTTTTAAGATATTAGACTATAAATGAAAAAAAATATATATGAATTATAGTATATATAAATATGAGAACCTTGAGTGATATGATTGAAAGACAATGAAAAAATTATTAATATTAAATTAAGAATTGAAGGGGTGATGGCTGTATTTAATTATGTGTAAATTTTATGAGGATAGATAATAATAAAGTTATTATAACATACGTTTTTTGGAATAGAAGTTGAAGTGATGAAGAGCAATTGTGTAAATATGTTGTTAGATTTAATTTTAAGAGTGACATATAGGATTTTAATTGATGTGACAAAAATAGAGTTACATGGCATATGACATGTCGTGATATAATCCGTTGCTTTAAATTTAATATATTATAATAGATATTGCATATCATCAAAAAATGAAAAATTAATAGCAACTAATAATCATACTTGTCTAAAAAAAAAATAAAACCATGAAAACACCCAAACAAAACTAAAAAATTAAATTTACATGAAAGAATAGAAAATGGTCTTATTTGAATTAGAGAGCTTTTGGAGATAAATATTTTATAACATTCATAAATGATTATTTTAATTTTGACTATATCTTTTATGAATGAAAAGTCTTCAAACTTTTAAAAGTTAATATCTTTAAAATGTAAAATTAATTTATTAATCCATTTAAAATGACTCATGTAAATTAAAGATTGACTTAAATAAAAGATACTTTAATGTGATAATTGTTTAGGTCGATGGATAATTAGTCAATGGAGTTTTTATTTTGAATTTCAAAATAAAATTTAAATCCCTTATATCTCTCTTCATGGTTATTGGGACATGACAGTTAGGATATGATATGATTGTTGGAATAAGATGTCTACAAATAGACACCATTAATAAAACAAAAGCAAAATTTTCTAATTCCTTATCATTTTTCTCACAAATCCACAAAAATATCTTCATCATCAAAGATATAAAAAAAAGGAAGAGAGGAGAGAACAATTGAAAACAAGATTTAGAACCGGAAAAGAATTGGCGCTATATATAGATCAGGGTACGTTTTTACCATTTTTCATAGAAATTGGAATAGTGTTAAAATCATGATATCAAGACAACATTTTCATTGGTGGGAGGAAACTGTTCGCAAATGTCCCTAGATGAGGAGGAAGTCAAAGGCAATGAAGATTTTAGGAAGAAACCGTTTCAGTGGCAAAAGGGTGTTCCTATTGGACGTGTTAAAAACAGGCGATTTTATGTTAAAGCCACTGACCCGAGTAGGGTTGCAAATCCAAGCATTCTTTCTTTCGATGTGGGGGAAGATTCGTTGAGCAGGTTTAAGAGAGCTTACGTTGGTAAGGTTTCTTCTCTAGGTAACATTTTTAACATCCAGAGGTGCTTCTATTTGGAAGGTTTTTTTGACGTTAAGGTCACTTCGGTGGGTGCCAATCTGTGCTTGTTGGAGGAGAGAGAAGAAGGCGTCGTGGAAGAACTCCTCAACAGTGCCAAAGACTAGTTAGAGCAGGATTACCTGGTTAAGGTTATATGGAGTCCCTTGTCATGCATGAACGGTCTCTTTTTTTGAGCTCATCGCTAAGAACGCTGGGAAGTACATTAGCTGCGAGGAAGACTCAGCCAATTTCTCAAAAATGGATGTAGCTAGCTTAATGATCAGAACTTCATGTGGTTTTCTTATTGACGAAGTGTTCAAGGTGGCCATCAATGGGGAAGTCTTCAGGATTAGAGTTGAGGAGGAGTCAATGAGTCATATTTGTAAAACTGTTATTAAAGCCAAAGATAGATTGTCCAGTTCGGTTTCTGAAGATTCTTTTGTCGAAGAGAGTGAAGAATGGGAGAACTCCGATGGTGGTTTCATCGGAGAAGAAGAAGACGTTAACTGTTCTCGAGGTTTCTTAGGGTGCAGACCTAATTCTGGGGAAGGACGCAAAAAGGCAATTTTTGGAGGTAGCGCAGAGTCTTTAGGGGTTTCAGAGAATGCTGGTTTTGTGAAAGTTGATAGAAATGTGGTCATTAAAGAGGCAGAGCATGCGGGTCAAACAGGCAATGTTGTCTTAAGGAAAGAGAATTATGGTCTTAAAAATAGGTCTGTTGGTTCTAGTAATATTGGAGCCTCTTTTGATGTCCAACTAAAAGAGTTTTTTTATTCTAAGACCCATAGAACAGGTATTGGGCAAGGCATTTTGTTTAGTAGAGAGGCCCAAGAAAATATTGGGCTTTTGTCCTCTTCTCAACAGGTGAATAGGGGAGACGAATTAGGGTTTCAGTGTGGCAATTCTGCTGAGTGCCAAAGTTCTTTCCCCAATTTAGAGGTTTCTCCAAACCCCCCTTTGTCCAAAGAAAAGATTGAGGGAGTTTCTAGAGGTGTTACGTATCAGGGGGCCCGAATTAATGTTCCTCTTTCTGCTAAGGAGAGGTCTGGCTCTGAAGATGTTCAGTCCGTTAGATGCCATTCGGTTACTGACTCAGAGGTGTTACAGGGCAACAAAAGATTTTGGGAGGAGATGGAGAAAAAGGTATCCACTAAAGTTTGGGAGATTATGGACTCATTAGGGGTAAGAGGTGGTGGATCTAAGTCTAGAGTCATTGAGAATATCAGGGCTTTAGAGGCTAGGGATGAGGAAGGAAAATCAAAGAGGGAGTTTTCAAAAAAATGTGTCCAATGAATATTTTATCTTTGAATGTGAGAGGGTGTGGCAGTGTGGTTAAGAGAAAGAGGGTGGCTAGTCTCATCCAATCAGGCAATGTAGAAGTTTGCTTTATCCCAGAAACCAATGTGAAGGTGTTTAATGATAACATGGATTTCTTTCTATGGGGCAATAAGAATGTTGAATGGTCTAACGTCGCAACTGAGGGACAAGCAGGAGGGTTGGTTATTCTTTGGAGGAAGGGTGCCTCAATATAATTTGCAGCTTTAGGAAGGATGGTTTTGTGGGTATTAACGCTATGTGGAAGGATAAAGAGTTGTTCTTCGTCAATTTTTACTCTCGGTGTAACTTGGCCTTAAAGAGAAAGCTTTGGGGAGTTTTGATTGAGATAAAACTCATTTTGGGAGAGGAGACTGGATTATTGGAGGGGACTTTAACTTTGTTGCTTTTAATGAGGAAAGGAGGGGTAAATCGGTTGGGGGGAGAAGGAAGGAAATCGGAGAATTTTATGATTTTATTGGTAACCTTGAGTATGTTTATGTCTCTTGTGTAGGAGGTTAATTTACTTGGTTCAACAACGCAGGGAGTTCTATGAGTCGTATCGACCGTTTCTTGCTGTCAGTGTCTTTGGTTGAGGATTGGAAGATTTTGGGCCAGTTTATAGGGCTGAAAGATGTTTCTGACCACTACCCAATTTGGATTAAGGCTTGTTCTCAGGATTGGGGTCCAAAACCCTTTAGGTTTAACAACAGCTGGATTGATCACGTTGACTTCATGAGATTTGTAGAATCAGTTTTGAACGTAGAGGTCAAGGGAAGAGGGGACTATGTGCTGAAAGTCAAGTTAGGGATCCTCAAGGCTAGACTGAAAGTATGGAATAAAGAGGTTTTTGGTTAGGTTGATTTAAAGATAGAAGAAGTTGTTAGTGATCTTAATGGGTTGTATAAGGAGGTAAGTTATCTTGGTTTCAACAGCTTTGATGACATGTTAGAAAAAAGAACATCAGCCACGAATGAGGTTTGGAAGAGAATGAATTAAAAAGAAGGAATGCTCAGGATAAGGGCGAGAGAGACATGGTTGAAGGAGGGTGGCTGCAATTCGGGTTTTTTTCACAGAGTTATCAGGGGTAAAAGAGGCAGGAACAACATCAGCTTTGTGAACTCGCCTAGGGGAAGGATAAAGACAGTTGATGGGGTCAAGGAAGAGGTTAGGAAGTTCATCGAAGATAATTTTACAGAAGATAACAATTCCCCGCCCTTCTTTCGAAGGATTGGATCTGAAACAACTTACTGGTGTTGATAAGGAGTTTCTGGAAAGTATGCTCACTGAGTTAGAAGTTAAGGATGCAGTTTGGGCGTATGCTAGAGGGAAAAGCCCAGGTCCTGATGGGTTTTCTTTTGCTTTCTTTCAAGCCTGTTGGAGCATTGTAAAGAAAGATGTGGTTAATTTTGTAACTGATTTCTGCAATAAGCTAGTTGTTACCAAGGCAACAACTGCGTCTTTAATTACATTGGTGGCTAAAATCAACAACCCTCAACAGTTGGTAAACTACATGCCTATTTGCCTAGTGAATTGTTTTCAAAAAATTCTTTCTAAAATTTTAGCTTTCCGTCGGATGAAGGTTGTAACACCATTTTCTACCCCACAGATAATCACGGCAAAATATACAATTTATCATAGTAAACATCAGAACCACCTCAAAGGGTGCATATTTCTCAAAACTCAAAATAACACATTTGCTCCGTAAACAACGGGTTTTCATCAAAATAACTCAAAAAGCCTTCATATGGCAGCGGAACTCAATAATTCGAAATAAAAAGGTTTTCAATAAAAGCCATCCAAGTAGGCAGCAGATCCACCATAACCACAAACCCTCAAAAAGGTTTTTAATATAAAACCATATCATCAAATAACAACAAAATAACGAAATCAACATGGTTCGACTCGACCCAACCCGATGTTACACTATCAGAGCAAGACCCTCTACATCGGCCAAAAGCAAATAAACTTCAAAAGTACTCGAAGGCATCCACAACTAAGCCTGATCACCTGCACGTTACCCACATGGAGGCAACATTCAAACAGGCAGGGTGAGTAATCACAATTCATTATAATCAATATAAAAATAAGATATGCATAAAATGGCGTCATCATCATATACAACATCATTAGAGTCATCACAAGGCAAACATCAAAACACGTCATCATAAATCACAACAAATGCCACCTAAATGCAATGCACAAGAGGACTCGTGCATGTGGTACCAATTGTCACAATCGATGGACAATTAGGCCATCACCCTCCAAAGATCCCCGTCAATAGGATCGGTTCCACACAAGAACCGGAGCACGTCATAAACCACTTCACATCCACACAATGGGATAGAATCCACAAATAGACCGAAGTCTAACATCATCATCACTGGACCGAAGTCCTAACATCATCACCAGAATATGCTATGAATGCATGATACACAACATCAATAATCATCATCATCAAAATATCATTATGTGCATTATCATTCATCAAAATCTCATATTCATCATATCGTCATTTATTCATCAAAACATAATGCATCATCATCTTATAATCATCAATATAGCTCATGGTAATTCACATCAGTATTTAATCATCAAACATCAGGTATAAACAACTCATAATCATCAATACACTCGTGGTAATTCATATCATCACTTAATCATCATACATCATATATAAACAACTCATAATCATCAATATATATCACAGTAAATCATATCATCAATTATTCCCTCAAAACATCACGAAATCATCATCTCAATATCATCAATAACATCATGATTTAGCAATCACAACTTCATAACACCACTAATTCAACAACGACATCTGTCATACGTATATCGTCACAATTAACCTCAATTCCTCATAGTTTAGACAATGTAAAAGTACACCATACTGCTCTCTTGGTTCCACTAAAATGTAGTTCATCGCGTTAGCTTTTCAACGCTTCGAACGGGACCTCAATCGAACTTACGGATCAAACGTTATGATCAAAACCGTATCTGGACCCAAAGCTGTGTGGCTGTGATGGAACTGCATGGCGACCGCCGTAAGCCTTATGGCGCTCGACGTTTACCTACAGAATGCAGATTTTGCATTTTTCATTGTTGGAGGCCTTCCGGACCTCCGATTTTGATTCCGTAAATAGTCTCAATTTCGTAATTCAAAATCCTACGACTGTATAACATTTATAACAGCATATGAGACTTATTTTAGGGATACAACCATCTTATTATCAACAATTTCTACATCTCATTCCATCAATTCTCCCCCATTTATCCCTACAACAATCCTAAGGCATCATGGAAATCAAAGGCATAAACCTTCACAAACTCTCAAGCTTCAAATCAATCCTCAAATCTACGGGAAACCTCAAATCTCCTAAACCTTCACAAACTCTCAAGCTTCCCATAAACCCCATAAATCCCTTTCTCATACAAGATCCACATATCATCAAAGAAGGTTTTGCCTCGAAGGCTTATTTTTACCCGAATCAATTCAATCCTTAATAATCCATCATCGATCCTCAGAAATACCTCTAAATCATCAATCACTCATAAACCCTTCAAAAACCCCAAAATCCACTTTAAACACATCACTTCCTATATTGAAAATAATGAAAGGAAATACTCCCCATACCTTAGATTATCGATCCGGAGTTTTCTCTACTGATTCTTCGGAATCCTTCTCGAATCCTCGCATTTTCCTTCTTTTCTCAGAGCTCTGCACTTTCCCCTTCTTTTCACGATCTAAGAAAATGAATCCTATTCTTCCTAATTCCTTTTTGTTAAACCCTTGGGCTCTCAAAATTGGCTTTCCCCATAATATCCTCACTAATCCTCCTTAAAAGTCCATCTTACCCTTAATTCCTCTAATATTATGTAAATTAATAATAATACTAATATATTCATATTATATAATATTATTTAATTAAATAACCGAAACTCTACGAAAATGCCAACGTCAACACAAACCACCAAAATTCACCGAAAATTCACAAATATTATATTTAAATAAATTAAATAAATATTCTAATAAATTTGGGGTGTTACAACTCTCCCCCACTTACACAATTTTCGCCCTCAAAAATTACCTCAACGAAATAGAGTCGGATACGACTCCCTCATCTGATCTTCGCGTTCCCAAGTCTAACTTTCGCCAGCTGGTCCGCCCCACAACACCTTCACCAAAGTTATGTCGTTACCCCGCAGTTGCTTCACCTCTCGACCATCAATCTGCACCGGTAAAGCTTCCACTGTCAGGTTATCCCTCACTTGTACATCATCCATCTGAATCACATGCGACGGATTCGGAATGTACTTCCTCAACTGAGACACATGGAACACGTCATGCAAATTCGCAAGTGACGGCGGTAAAGCAATTTGATAGGCTACCACTCCTATCCTCTGCATGATCTGATATGGACCAACAAAATATGGATTGAGCTTCCTAGACTTCAAAGCTCGGCCCACACCAGTCACTGGCGTCACTCTCAAAAACACGTGATCTCCCTCTTGGAATTCTAGTGTCTTCCTCCTCTTATCATGGTAACTCTTCTGGCGACTCTGTGATGCTTTCGTCCTTTCTTGGATCATTTTAATCTTCTCAGTCGTCTCTTACACGATCTCAGGTCCGAGTACAACACTCTCGCCCAATTCATACCAACACAAAGGAGTCCTACACCTTCTCCCATACAAAGCTTCATAGGGCGCCATTCCAATACTAGCATGAAAACTATTATTGTACGTGAACTCAATCAACGGAAAATGGCTATCCCAAGATCCTCCATGATCTAACACACAAGTCCTCAACAAATCCTCTAATGATTAGATAGTCATTTCTGTCTGACCGTCCGTCTACGGATGATAGGCAGAACTCATCCTCAACTTAGTACCCAACGCATCTTGCAAACTCTTCCAGAACCTCGATGTAAATCTCAGATCTCTATCTGACACAATACTCGAAGGTATCCCATGTAACTTCACAATCTCCTCAATGTACATCTCAGCTAACTTCTACATAGAATGATTAATCTTCATCGGCAAGAAATGAGCCGACTTAGTTAATCTATCCACAGTCACCCAAATGGAATCATTTCCCTTAGCAGTCTTCGGCAATCCCACCACAAAATCCATGGAAATACTATCCCATTTCCATTCTGGAATCCTTAACGGTTGCATCATACTTAAAGGCTTCTGATGCTCAATCTTTGACTTCTCACAAGTCAAACACGCATAAACAAACTCCGCAACATCCTTCTTCATACCCGACCACCAAAATAACTTCTTCAAATCTTGGTACATCTTCATAGCACCGGGATGAATACTCAACCTACATCAGTGTCCTTCTTCAAGTATGATATTCTTAATATCTGGGACATCTGGAACACACACCCTGTCTCTGAACATCATCACACCATTCTCGTCAGTCCGGAATTCCCCTCCATTACCTTGGTTGATCAAAGTCAACTGGTCAACTAACTTGAGGTTAGATTGTTGTCCCACTATGATCTCTTCCAGAATACCACTAGTCAACTTCAACATTCCCAACTTCACACTGTTAGGAGTCTGTTAACACACCAAACTCAAATCTCGGAATTGCTCAATTAATTCAAATTCTTTCACCATAAGCATCGACATATGCAATGACTTCTACTCAATGCATCTGCCACAACATTTGCTTTGCCCGGATGATAACTCAAATCAAAATCGAAATCCTTCAACAGCTCTAACCACCTTCTCTGCCACATATTCAATTCTTTCTAATCAAATAAGTACTTCAGACTTTTATGATCACTGAACACTTCAAAATTAGAGCCAAATAGATAATGTCTCCAAATTTTCAACACAAACACCACAGCAGCCAATTCTAAGCCATGGGTAGGATAATTCCTCTCATGAACTCGCAATTATCTCGAAGCATAGGCAACAACATATCCATTCTGCATCAATACTCCACCAAGACCCATCTTCGATGCATCACAATACACAACAAGAGATTCGCTCAGATTAGGCAAAATCAGCATTGCAGTGGTTGTTAGTCTCTTCTTCAATTCCACAAAACTCTATTCGCAAGCTACACCCCACACAAATGATTGACCTGTTCGAGTCAACCGAGTCAAAGGTAATGCCAACTTAGAAAAGCCCTCGATAAACTTGCGGTAATAACCCGCCAATCCCAGAAAACTTCGTATCTCAGTATCAGACTTTGGAGTCTCCCACTGCAACACAACATCAATTTTGGAAGGATCTACAACAATTCCACCACTTGAAATCATATAACCAAGAAAACTCACTTCGTTCAACTAGAACTCACACTTTGACAGCTTTGCATGCAACTTCTTTTCCTTCAATACTTGCAACACAGTTCTCAAACGCTCAGCATGCTCTTCTTCAGACTTAGAATATATCAGGATGTCATCAATGAAAACCACCACAAATTGATCCAGATACTCATGAAAGAACCGATTCATATACTCCATGAACACACCTGGTGCATTGGACACACCAAACGGCATCACAGTGTATTCATAGTGGTCATACCTCATTCTGAAAGTTGTCTTCGGAATATCATCAGGCTTAATGCGAATCTGATGATAACAATACCTCAAATCAATCTTACTGAACACACAAGTGCCCGCCAGTTGATCCATCAAATCATCAATTCTCGGTAGCGGATACTTATTCTTGATAGTCACCTTATTCAACTATCTATAATCCATACACAATCTCATAGTACCATCTTTCTTCTTCACCGACAACACAGGAGCACCCCTCAGAGAACACTCAGTCGAACAAACTCCATCCCAAGCAACTCTTCCAATTGCTTCTTCAATTCTCCCAACTCAGATGTAGACATCCGGTAAGGAGCCATTGACACCGGACTCATACCTAGTATCAAATCCGCCATAACCTCTACCTCACGCTCTGGAGGCCAATCACTTACGTCATCAGGAAACACTTCCGAAATTTCACAAATAACGCAAAACACAAGCTTCTCCACCTTCACTAATACTCAAGGTTTCCCTCAACATAACATCTCAGCACCATCCTGCATCGACTCATCAAAACCATCTGTAAGCACTTGGCATAACTCCAAATGATTCACCGCGCACACCACTTAAGCTCGCAAGACACGTCTATCCCATCCAACATGATTCTGTCTATTATCAATAAGAGATTAAGGGTGATCAGTTCCTCAATTTGTCAATAATAGCCACTATCATGGGTGGTGCAAACTATCTCACCAAACTATCGTAGCGTCCAACACCACACTTAGCCATCGCTCCACGCTCGAAGCATCTTAGAGAAGCACCATCTTCTCCCCTACTTGTTTCATTCCCAACCTGCAAATGGAAAACAAAACAAGCATCGACAGTGTTTTCACACACATGTCGCACACTAGGGAATAATCAACATTAGACAACCTGGCCGGACGGACCGACCTGCTCTGATACCACTAATGTAACACCCTTTCCTACCCTACAGATAATCACAGCAAAATATACAATTTATCAGAGTAAACATCAGAACCACCACATAGGGTGCACATTTCTCAAAACTCAAAATAACACATTTGCTCCGTAAACAACGGGTTTTCGTCAAAATAACTCAAAAAGCCTTCATATGTCAGCGAAATAAAAAGCTTTTCAATAAAAGCCATCCAAATAGTCAGCAGATCCACCATAACCACAAGAACTCAAAAAGGTTTTTAAAATAAAACCATATCATCAAATAAGAACAAAATAACGAAATCAACATGGTTTGACTCAACGACCCAACCCGATGTTACACTACAGAGCAAGACCCTCTACATCGATCAAAAGCAAATAAACTTCAAAATTCCTCGAAGGCATCCACAGCTAAGCCTGATCACCTGCACGTTACCCACGTGGAAGCAACATTCAAACAGGTAGGGTGAGTAATCACAATTCATTATAATCAATATAAAAATAAGATATGCATAAAATGACGTCATCATCATATACAACATCATCAGAGTCATCACAAGGAAAACATCAAAACACGTCATCATAAATCACAACAAATGCCACCTAAATTCAATGCACAACAGGACTCATGCATGTGGTACCAATTGTCACAATCGATGGACACTTAGGCCATCACCCTCCAAAGATCTCCATCAATAAGATCGGTTCCACACAAGAACCGGAGCACGTCATAAACCACTTCACATCCACTCAATGGGATGAAAGCCACAAATAGACCGAAGTCTAACATCATCATCACTGGACCGAAGTCCTAACATCATGACCAGAATATGCTATGAATGCATGATACACAACATCAATAATCATCATCATCAAAATATCATTATGTGCATCATCATTCATCAAAATCTCATATTCGTCATATCGTCATTTATTCATCAAAACATCATGCATCATCATCTTATAATCATCAATATAGCTCATGGTAATTCACATCAGTACTTAGTCATCAAACATAAGGTATAAACAACTCATAATCATCAATACACTCGTGGTAATTCATATCATCACTTAATCATCATACATCATATATAAACATCTCATAATCATCAATATACATCATAGTAAATCATATCATCAATTATTCCCTCAAAACATCACGAAATCATCATCTCAATATCATCAACAACATCATGGTTCAGCAATCACAACTTCATAACACCACTAATTCAACAATGACATCTGTCATACGTATATCGTCACAATTAACCTCAATTCCTCATAGTTTAGACAATGGAAAAGTACTCCATACTGCTCTCTTGGTTCCACTAAAATGTAGTTCACCGCGTTAGCTTTTCAACGCTTCGAACGGGACCTCAATCGGACTTACGAATCAAAAGTTATGATCAAAACCGTATCTGGACCCAAAGCTGCGTGGCTGTGACGGAACTGCATGGTGACCACCGTAAGCCTTATGGCGCTCGCCGTTTACCTACAGAATGCAGATTTTTCATTTTTCATCATTGGAGGCCTTCCGGACCTCCGATTTCGATTCCGTAAAAAGTCTCGGTTTCGTAATTCAAAATCCTACGACTGTATAACATTTATAATAGCATATGAGACTTATTTTAGGGATACAACCATCTTATTATCAACAATTTCTACATCTCATTCCATCAATTCTCCCATATTCATCCCTACAATAATCCTAAGGCATCATGGAAATCAAAGGTATAAAACCTACGTCTATTAGATCAATTCAAGACACTACGGGAAACCTCAAATCACCTAAACCTTCACAAACTCTCAAGCTTCCCATAAACCCCATAAATCCCTTTCTCATACAAGATCCACATATCATCAAAGAAGGTTTTGCCTCGTAGGCTTATTTTTACCCGAATCAATTCAACCCTTAATAATCTATCATTGATCCTTAAAAATACCTCTAAATCATCAATCACTCATAAACCCTTCAAAAACCCCAAAATCCACTTTAAACACATCACTTCCTATATTGAAAACAATGAAAGGAAATACTCCCCATACCTTAGATTGTCGATCCAGCGTTTTCTCTACTAATTCTTCGGAAACCTTCTCGAATCCTCGCTTTTTCCTTCTTTCCTCAGAGCTCTGCACTTTTCCCTTCTTTTCACGATCTAACAAAATGAATCATATTCTTCCCAATTCCTTTTTGTTAAACCCTTGGGCTCTCAAAATGGACTTTCCCTATAATATCTTCCCTAATCCTCCT
This sequence comes from Lathyrus tuberosus, assembly GCA_022829125.1. Taxonomy (NCBI): domain Eukaryota; kingdom Viridiplantae; phylum Streptophyta; class Magnoliopsida; order Fabales; family Fabaceae; genus Lathyrus; species Lathyrus tuberosus. Next base: position 2,225,845 of record JALAZF010000061.1, on the reverse strand, counting down.
CAAAAGTCCATCTTACCCTTAATTCCTCTAATATTATGTAAATTAATAATAATACTAATATATTCATATTATATAATATTATTTAATTAAATAACTGAAACTCTACGAAAATGCCAACGTCAACACAAACCACCAAAATTCACCAAAAATTCACAAATATTATATTTAAATAAATTAAATAAGTATTCTAATAAATTTGGGGTGTTACAAAGGTTGTTGGCACTTTGGTTTCCTTTGAACAGTCCACATTTGTCCAAGGAAAGTGTATTCACGATGGTGATGTGGTAGCAAACGAAGTAGTTGATTTGGCTAAGAGGAGGAAAAAAGGTTGTATGGTTCTTAAAATTGATTTTGAAAGGGCCTACGACTGTGTATCTTGGGCGTTTTTGAGGTCTTTGTTGAAGAAGCTGAACTTTGGAGCTAAGGGGTTAGTTTTGATGGACTTTTTGGTTTCCAGTGGGACTATATCCGTTTTGGTGAATGGTAGTGCTTCAAAACATTTCAAAATGGACAAGGGGCTTCGTCAAGGAGGCCTGTTGTCTCCTTTTCTCTTCATTCTAGTGATAGAGGTACATATGCAATGTAATAAGACTCAACAACTTGACTCAATGCATGTGGTACCAATACGTGAACTCTCAGGTTCACCGCTTTGATCCCCACATAGGATCAAAGCCCACCAAAATTGTCACCATAGGCAACGCTTCACTAATTCCATCACTATAGGAATTAGCTACTCGCACCCGATCCATCACAATGATATCGAGTGTAACACCCCAAAAGTTGCCCTCTCTTTTTTCAAACCTTAACTGCCTTTTGTTTCGCATTCATATGCATATCCATTAGGTCATAATTCATAATCATACTTTGCATTGGACTCTTAAGACGTGGGATCAGTGGATTTTCTTGTTATCAATGGTTGCCCTATGTAGAGGATTCAATCGGTTCTTACTTCAGTCAAGTTTAAGCAAGGGTTGAGTTCATGTTATCACGAATATCTTCCTATCCATAGGTTCATCAAGCTTTAAGGTTTTCTTATTCAGAAGATTCATCAAAAGCTTCGGTTCAAGGTTTCTTGGGTGCGAATCAAGGTTTGACTTCTTCTCAGTTCAAGTCATTTCATCATTATTAGTGAACATTAAGGAGGATTAGTGTTTCTCATTCATGGTTAAGTTAGTGAAGTTTATCAGTTGAGGTTCATTGAATCAAGGTTTTCATGTCAAGGGCTTCTGTCTGGACATGTTCTTTCTACTTCATGTCTTGTCTTCATCTTCAAGTCCGCTTCAGGGATTTGTTCATGTGTAGAGGTTATTGGTCATAAAGGTTATGTATCCGTGGACTGAATTGCGAAGTGGAGGGTATGGTGAAAAAGATCAAGTTGTGAATTCATATCACGCTTCAGGCATTACTATTCTTCCCCGTGTTCGTTGCTTATATGAGTCACTTGTGGTTGGAATGTTCAAGTGGGCATAATTCATTGAGAATGCAAGTAGGTTTTTATTGAGAATTGAAGATTTTGGTGGAGTGTTCATTCAAGTGGTCATTTGAGGTTTTTGTGTTCAAGTTATTCAAAAGGATTGATACAAGTTCATTTTAATATCCTTTTAATCCATTTTAGATCCAAGTATAAACCATTTAGTCCATATCCATTTAAAATCATTCTCTTGATATCCATTCTTAAACCAATTTCAAATGGCCATCTAATCCATATATCTAAATCCCTCTTCATGTCCATGTCCATTTTTATCCACATTTAAGTCCACTTCAAAGCCCATTTTCAATGAGTCCATTACATATCCAATTAAACCACCATCTTTCCATTCCATTTCAAAACCATTTTTGGTGATGTTCATTTTCGAGTCATATCCAACTTAAAACCGAATTCAACTCCAAACCATAATCCAAAAACTAATTATCCAATCCATTTGTCCATTGTTGTTCATTTGGATTTAAAAGCTTTTCTTCGAAAAAGATTGGACCTTGCTAGCTTTGTGAGGAATTAACCTCTTTTTGCTGAAGTGGGTAATGTTAAGGTGATTGTTGAGGCGAATTTGGTTGCTTATGGAGGTCCTACTATGGTTAGGAATTATTAACTGCAGGGAGTGAGCAAATAGATTCTTCTAGATGATGAGTGTTACTATAATTTGGGAGGAGTATGTTGGAACTACATAGGCTTGCATACGCTCAAGTTCTATCATCACATGCATTGACCTGACAAGTAAATGCAAGATAACTAAGCCAAAAACATCCTATTAATTGGATCTTGGAATTAGTAAATTATCTTGAATGAACTATATTTACTATTGATATGAGCACCAAAATTTACTGTTGCACATATATGTCTTGGATTTTTACACGAGGTTGATAATGCAACATTCGCTATTGGTTATTGGATTTCAAAAATATCATTTGATGAGTCCACATCACGTACAATATCGATAGAGTGTGAGATGTAGGGTTCTGAAACACATACACAAACTTACTCGCATAGCCAAGCACAAACCTACGTATCCAACATTCAGCAATTCAACACACATACATATACAATGTTGTAGCGAGCGATTTTGGACGCGGTTCTTAAGCGCTGGTCGCTCTCTGCGGTTTGAGCTTAAACTACAGGTCGATTCATTTTTTATCCTATTGTGAGCTGAATAAGGAAGGGAAATAGATGTCTCCAATTAACCCTGCTTGCATACTGAGTTTAAACAGCGGTCTGTTAGGTTACGAATGCTATCAATGTGGGGGGGCCTTTGTACTGGTTATTTGTATTTTCACCAATACGGTTCTTCTTTCTTTCTAGGATCTTCTGGCGGGGAACAAGTGTTAGGATGTTAGGACTAATGCTTTTGAATGTGAGAGTATGGGATTTGGGTTTTTTGTTGATTGTGCTCGCTAAGATTTTTCTTTCAATCTTATGCCTACGTATTCCCGTTTACCGAAACAGGGAAATCAGAGCGTTCATAGTTCCTCCTTTTTTATGGGAGGAAATGGTATTTTGGTGTCTTGTTCAAAGCCCAAGACGTGAAGCGAAAGGTAGTTTGTATCTTGTTCAAAGCCCAAGATATGAAGCTGAAAAGTCTATTTGTATCTTGTTCAAAGCCCAAGATATGAAGCTAAAAGAGTTTGACTTTAGAGAGGATTTGTCATCTCTAAAGAGGTCTGTTTGTCACAACTGTTGGGTGACTGATTATAAAGGGAGGATTACTTTAACCGGGATACGCGGATCCTAGCAATGCCATAATTTCCTTTATAAGGGGTCTTTAACCTGAAGGAGAAGACTTTAACTCAGTGTAGAGCAATGCTATCTTTCCTTAGGAATTTCTCATGCTAAAAGAGGGACAGTGGCATGGATGTAGATGATCTAGAGGCTTGCCGCTTACAGCGATTAGATGAAGGGAAAGGAGTTGTTGATGTTTGTGTACTGTGAACGAGGCACAGCTTTGATGCTAAAAGGTTGATTGGATCAACCAGTGGTTTTCTTATACGAAGCCTAAGAGGAGGCTAATATGTGTCTCGTACAAAGCCCGAGAGAGAGGCTAAAAGGTTTTGACTCGACGATGAGGTCTTTTGGTATCTCGTAAAATGCCCGAGATGGAGGTTGTTGTTTGTTTGGCTCAATAAGAACCTTTTTTGTATTTCGTACAAAGCCCGAGGTGGAGGCTAAAATTATTTGCTCCGCTGGGGAGAATCATTGTATGAAGCCCAAGAGGAGGCTATGGTGACTGTTTCAATTGAGTGACAGGTCCAATATACTGATTTGAAGGAGAAAATCAGTTCTTATATGAGCAACACTGTACTCATGGATTTGATTTGAGGATCCGGGTTATTCCTGTTCTTTAAGGAAGCGGGAAATCCGAATGGTATTGAGACTGTCCGAGTCTACGGGTTTCCTTCCTATTTAACGAAGGGGTGCTTGAGAATGTCTTTTAGACTCAAGGAAATCAGACTGTCCAAGTCTAGAGTTTTGTCTTTTGTACAATGCTTTGAGAAGCAGTAGTAGACTCTTGAAAGGACTGTTCTATGAAGATGACTAGGTTATGTTCCTATACCTCTAGGAGGTCGTCGGGACAATTTGTACGAAGCCCAAGAGGAGGCTGGAAACTTTTAAGAAGCCGACGGGTCCTTGTACTAAGCCCAAGAGAAGGCTATCATTCCTGGAGGAATAAATCATTATACGAAGCCTAAGAGGAGGCTGTGAATACTTCTAAGAAGCCGGCGGGTCCTTGTACTAAGCCCAAGAGGAGGCTGGGTTGCTTTTAGGAAGCCTGTGGGTCCTTGTACAATGTCCAAGAGGAGGCCAATGCTTTTAAGAAGCCCGTGGGTCCCCAAACCCCGAGAAATTCAAGGCAAGCTATTCACAAGGAATAGATCAAGTTAGGAAAGTTCGAGAATTTGGAAGAAACTCAAAGATGCCATTCACGGAGAAGACATTCATCTTGGGGAGTAGAGTTTCTTGACGATTCCTAATGAGGACAGCCGAAGAGAAGACTGTATCTGGGGATCCTATTGGGGATCTAGTTGTCTATTTCTACGAATAAACGAAACGGCGTCACCTAGTTCTAGACGTAGTTGCCGGGGAAACTCGAAATATCTATACTATTATTACACAGTTGATATGAGTTTATGAAAGAAGACTTACAGTGAAACAGCCCCACAATACAGTTATATGTATATGAAAGTGGTAAATGAAAGCAATAACCATTTACTCGGTTGTAGAGCTTCCATGCTGTTTGGTTAGTTGTTCAACAAAGAAAGATTGAAAACAACAGTATATTCAAAATCAAAGGAGAAAGGGCTTTGAAAAAGAAAGATTTGGGGCTTACAGCTCAAGGAGAGGCCCAGGGTTTTATCAGTGAGCGCACTGTTTTGAATTTATACAGAGGGACTTATACAAGTGACTGAGGCCCAAAAAGTTTTTTGTACAAAGAGATGGGTCTTACACTCTCTCAAGAGGCCCAAAAAGTTTAAAGAAAAAGAATGGGGCTTATAACACGAGGGTAGGCCCAGATGATTTTTCCGTTTCAAATGGCGATCGCGCCGAGGTTTTCTTTAAACGTAGAGGGACTTATACAATAAGTGAGGTCCAAAAATGTTTTGGTTAAAAGGGGGTTGGGTCTTACACTCTATTAGAGGCCCAAAGTGTTTTGAATGGGTCTTATAGCTCAAGGAGAGGCCCAAGGTTATTTTGAAAAGGCGACGATCGCGCCGTTTGTTTTTGACGGTATCGGGACATATACAATACACTGAGGCCCAAAAATGATTTGGTCAAAAAAGATTGGGTCTTACACTCTCTCAAGAGGCCCAAATGTTTTGAAAATGATTGATGAGGGTTGAATTAATCCAAAAACCCTAATTTATTTTCAAAAATGTATTTAATTGAATAAAAATTCAATTAAAATGATCCAAATTGTTTAACATATGAAAAACAAATTGTGATCTTGGATTAATGCTTCAAAAATTAAGTATTGACCTACAAAATAATTAAAAAGCATTAAAAGTTGCAAAATCAATGTAGAAAAAATATTTAAAATGTCAAAAACAATTAAAATATTAATTCTTTGCAAAAATATCAATTATATGAAATAAATAATATTTTTGGAATTTTTTGGGAAAATAAAATATTTTAACATTTTTGTGAATTATTAAAAAAAAAGAATCAACTCAAAATCATTAAAACTCAGAGAGAAATTAATTTTCGAATCAATTAAACAAAATCACAAAATTCATATATTCAAATTATTCAAAAATGGCGCCAAGAACACACCAAGAACACGCGCGTGTTCTGGGTTTGGCTGATTTGCATTTTCTCCTCAATCTCACTGAATACTTGATTATAACATGCAATCCACATATCATTATGCTCGTCTCAACCTCACGATCATGTCTATGTCCATTAATTTCATTTAAATTAAACATAAAACATGAAATCACGAAGAAACCTCAAGAACCCTAATTTCTGCATGAAGGCTAGGATTTTTGATACACGATTCAAACAATGCAATTAATTGAGGGAAAACATTCCATGCATGATTATGACCAAGTATGTGCTTACCTCTAGGTCGTGACAGCAAGTGCAATGTGATTTTTGATTTGGAGGTGTTACAGATGAGTGGTGATGATCTGAACAGCTTCCCTACACCCTATGGATTGTGTTTGAATGCTTGGACTTGATGGAAATTGGCTGGATCACTTTGTGGTACCTCAACTGCAACTTGTTTGAAAATTTGAGTAACCAGCTGGTGATTTTGTGAAATTGGTGTTTCAGAAGTGATCTAAGTGTTTGATCAGCTCATATGTGATGTATGTGAGGTGTGTGAGTGATTGGTTTGATTGGAAAAGCTCTCAAACTCAAAACCTGATAGCTACCTTGCTAAGAAAGGCATTTTTGCCAAGAGAAAGAGATTTAGAGGAAAGCATCTGTTAGATGGCTTTGGTGTACTCAAACTGATCACAATGAGCTCTATTTATAGTAGAGCAAGTATGTTTTGCAAGGAATAGTGAATGGCAGCTGCTAAGTAGGTTTGGCCAATGTTGTCCAATGGAATTTCAAGTCTCCTCTAGCCATTGTCTAGAGGTTAGGGCACAGAGCTTTGGTTCCCTTGGTCTTGGATAAGTCTTGAATGATTTCAGATGAGAATGGCTCAGTCCATGCCACCTTGATGCTTCCATTGAATGCTCCAATCCAAATTTGAAGTCTTGTCCCTATTTTGACCATTCTAGGTTCAACATGCTTTTTCTTGTTCCAAGGACTTTGGAGGCTTGGCTCAGTGATGGTCCCCTTTAGATTCAATCCTCTGAGGTGTCCAAGTGGATAGGAGCAATTGGATTTGGGTTATTTTGGCAAATCGAGCAAAGTTGCAAATTCTGCCTTGCCTTGACAGATTTCAGCAAGGCACCTTTCCAATGTCATATCTCATGGTGTAAGTTGAATTTGGCAATGTTCTTGGCCATTTTGGAAAGCCCTTACATCATACAACAACTGTTTGAACATGTTTGGTTTTGATCTCTTTTGAATCCAAGTGAAAAATCCCCCTACATTTGGCAAAAAGTGAAGACAGATTTGGACTTAGTGAAAATTTCACTAAGTGTTGGAAAAAGTGACATTTCCATTTTTCAACCATTTTGATCACTCCATAACTCAAAATCCTTAATGAATTGGAGTTAGGTCTAGTTGAAGTTTTTGTAGAGGGTAATGAGAGCTACAAATCCATCTTTGAATGAGAGAAAATGGCCTTGTGGTTTAGGAGTTATGGTCCTCCAAAGTTGGTACCTTTGTCACTTTATTTTTAACTTAGAAAATTTTCTAAGTTTTTATGGTTACCCCTTTTACAAGTTATCCAACTTTTCTTGATTTTTCTTGATGAATGATGATTCAAATCATACATAAACATCATTTTCGGGTTAAAAATCCATTTTGGTGAAAAATCTCAAAAAGTCAAAGTTGACTTTTGTGCACAGTTGACTTTTTATCAGATGAATTCCAAACTGTGCAATTCTTCAGGAAATCATGTCCTTGACCTAAATCAAACTTGATGGACATGTTCCATGGGTGTCATAGGGTATATTGATGTATGCCCTAGGGTTTGGGAGCATGTCTAGGTCAAAAGTCAAAGTTACAGTTGACTTTTCCCTTAAAACCCTAATTATGGTGCAGATGAAATTGAGACTTGTTGCTCAAGCTTCTTGGATCAATATGGTATGTTAGAAACCCTCAAATCATCTCTTGAGGTCTTGGTTCATGATTTGCCCTAAAAGGTAACTTAGGGGTGAATTAGGTCAAGAATCCCTAATTCCTAATTTTTGATGTATGCATCCCCTGAGGCCAAATTGACTTGATGATTGGGTCTATGAGGTTCCATGGAGTATATTAGGTTGTGTTTTGGATCATTGGCTTGTGTCCAGATGAAAATTTCCCATCTGGAGGCCCTGGTCGACCAAAACCCTAATTTGGTGACACTGTCGATCTTGAGACTTCATCCACCTGGAAGGGAGCAACCTTGTGCTTAATCCTTAGAGTGGGAGTCCTTTTGATCCATTGTGAATGTTTTAGAGGTTAGAAAAGTTGAAGATCAAGTCATTCCTTGATTGATCCTTTGTCTAAGCACTCAGGGAGGGCTTGAAACCCTAATTTTGATTGTAGTAGATGCTTACCCATCTTTGGGGAGACTGACAAGGTAGGATGGTTCGTCCATATTGTGATGATGATTTGCACAATGATGGGAAATCTTAGTGGTCAAAATTTGGGGTATGACAGATGCCCCTATTTAATCTTCTTGGACACGAAGGTGTGAATGACGAAGGTGTTCGGGCATTCGGGGTGCAAGAGGATTAAATATCGGAATACCCAAAATTTTGATGGCGGTTATGAATGGTAGCTTACACATTCATCTTCTTTAGCTAAGCAATGATGCTTAGAAAAGGAAAAACTTCCCCCCGATCCTGGTCTTCAGCCAAGGAACTGGTCTAAGTTTCTGAATTAAACTTCCCCTCGATCCTGGTTTCCAGCCAAGGAACTGGTCTCAGTTTCTGAATTAAACTTCCCCTCGATCCTGGTTTCCAGCCAAGGAACTGGTCTAAGTTTATTTTGTCAATAAACTTTATTGACAAGGGACGCTACGCGTAGCGGTTTTCCTCAAACTTCTCGCCGAATTTTCTTGGGGAGATGCCATTTGAGTGCAAAAAGTTGACGTTAGACTTGCTGGGGAATCCAGTTGTCAGAATTGTAGAGGTGTACAAACTTCTCTATTGGAGACGCCATTTGTCTCTACTGGGGAAAGCGAGTCTCTCGAGAGACTGCCTTCGTTTGGGGTCTTACATCATAGTTTTCTCAGGATCTTCCCGGAGAAATGCCATATGATGGGATTCAATTTTGAGGTGCTGATGACCTTTTCATCAGTGGTCTTTTCGGAGCGAGACTGGCATGCTGCCGAATTTCTGATTATGAGGCTTTCCCTGGGGATTTTCCTTAATCCAGGAAAGCAAGGATATCGTCCTTGATGGAAAAGAGGGACATTTGTTGAAAGTTTTCTCTGGCTTTTCAGAGGTTCAAGTTATCAAAGTGGTCAAGGACCAACTTCTTTCCAGAAATAAACTGGAAGCGAGGTTGTTCAGACACAGTATTTCCTGACGAGGCAAGAACTGACAACTTGATTGAGAGAACTTCTATTACTAGAGGACAAGACCGACTAGAGTGATAGTGATGCAATATGAAATGTGAATGCAAATAAAAAATGCATGATGTATGTATGTTTATGCGGACAAAACTGACGCGACATACAAACTAACGGGTGAACACGACTGGATACTCGGCCATCGCGGGGCGTATAGAAATATCGCTGGTTCAAAATAGTAATTCCACCTTGCTTAGGAGAGATAGTCCAGGTTGGGGACTATCGTTGATCGGGCTTAGGAGATGAGAACTCGGTCGAGGGTATCAGATGGGAAAGCCGCATCTGATATAGCTGATCCTTCATTCAGGCGTACTGGCGTAGAAGGAGTACTTTGATTCTGCACTTTGAGGTTCGATTACTTCTTGGAGAAGCGACCGATGTTCTTCTGATGTTCAACAGTCAAAAGAAATTGCCGTCTTTACTTTAAAAGCAGAAAAAGTTTTACAAGTAAATTCATTTTTGTTTCGTTTCAAGAATCGTTAATCATGTTAACAATGTCGTTCTATAAAGCTAAAACAAATAAGAATTACAAACAAAAGCACTAAGGCTAAAATTTTATTGATAGGATGGAGTTCAGCCAAACACGTGATTCCAAAGAGTAATTACAAAGTTAGAAAATGGTAATTTACAGGGAAAAGGGCTACGTTGAAACATAACGACCACTATCCTTCTACCATCTTTGAATTCGGGGCATCCTGAGCTTCTGCCGAAGATGACCTTGACTGGAGTTTTCTGACAGATGATGTAACTGCTGCTGCTGAGGGACTTGCCTCTGTTGAACATAGTTACTTGCCATTATCCCTAATTTTTTCCTGGATTGTACTATGATGTTTCCAATCCACCGGGATGATTTTTTTCATGTCTCTAATTTTTTCCTGGACCGCCCTTTCGGGTTTTCAATCCACCGAGACGTTTTTTTTTTAGGCGAAGTATTTCTTGACTACATCAACATTCTTGGGGTAGGCAAATTCCTCTCCGTCCATGGTTGCAAGTCTCAAGGCACCGCCTGAGAAAGCTTTCGTGACCACATAGGGGCCATCATAATTTGGGGTCCACTTGCCCCGAGAATCAGTGAGAAATAATTGTATCTTTTTTAGCACAAGGTCTCCTTTCCTGAAGATTCGGGGTCAAACCTTTTTGTCGAACGCACTCTTCATTCTTTGTTGATACAACTGACCGTGGCATAGTGTCGTGATTCGCTTCTCTTCTATCAGATTCAATTCGTCGTGTCGACTTTGACACCATTCAGCTCCTGTAAGCTTAGCTTCCATCAATACTCGAATTGACGGGATCTCTACTTCTATGGGGAGCACTGCTTCCATGCCATACACTAGAGAGAAAGGGGTTGCCCCTGTTGAAGTGCGGACAGATGTTCGATAACCGTGAAGAGCAAAGGGTAGAATTTCGTGCCAATCTTTGTGGGTTACAACCATCTTTTGAACGATCTTCTTGATGTTCTTGTTAGCCGCTTCTACCGCTCCGTTCATCTTGGGTCGGTAGGGAGATGAGTTATGGTGTTCAATCTTGAACTCTACGCACAACTCTTTCATCATCTTATTGTTCAAGTTAGATCCATTATCAGTAATGATCTGGCTCGGAACACCATAACGGCAGATGATATTGTTTTTGATAAATTGGACCACCACTTGTCGGGTTACATTAGCGAATGACGCTGCTTCGACCCACTTGGTGAAGTAATCAATGGCTACAAGGATGAACCGATGTCCGTTTGAAGCCTTAGGCTCAATCATGCCAATCATATCGATTCCCCATATCGAGAATGGCCATGGGGAAGAAAGAGCTTTGAGATGTGATGGCGGTACATGGATTTTGTCGGAGTATATCTGACACTTGTGACACCTCCTCATGTACTTGTAGCAGTCGGATTCCATTGTCAACCAATAGTACCCTACTCTTAGAATTTTTCTCGCCATTGTGTGTCCATTGGCATGAGTGCCAAAGGATACTTCATGAATTTCTTTCATAAGCATGTCTGCTTCTGGTCTGTGTAAGCATCGGAGCAAAACCATGTCAAAATTCCTCTTATAAAGAGTGTCACTGCTCAGGAAGAAGTTTCCAGCCAATCTTCTGAGGGTTTTTATTTCTTTTCTGAGTGCCCCAAATGGGTACTCTTGTTTTTGAAGGAAGCATTTGATATCGTGATACCAAGGTCTGTCGTCTAGGACTGCTTCAATCATGAAGATGTAAGCGGGCCGTTCAAGGCGCATTATGTCGATCTTAGGTATGTCATTCCATTGACCTACACTAATCATGGAAGAGATGGTGGCTAATGCATCAGCCATGTGATTCTCATCACGAGGGATGTGATGAAACTCAACTTTGTCGAAGAAAGGTAGCAACCTTCTTGCGTAGTCTTTGTAAGGAATCAATCCTGATTGGTATGTGATCCAATCTCCTTTTATTTGATTGATAACCAGGGCTGAATCGCCGTATACGTCCAAATTTTTTATCCTTAAATCAATCGCTTCTTCGAGACCCATAATACAAGCTTCGTATTCGGCCTCGTTGTTCGTACACTTGAACGTAAGTCTGGCAGTGAAAGGAATGTGGGTACCCTGGGGTGTTATGATGATTACCCCAATTCCATTTCCATAATGATTAACTGCTCCGTCAAAGATAAGTCCCCACTGGGAACCTGGTTCTGGCCCTTCACTGGGTAACGGTTCATCGCAATCTTTCATTTTTAAATACATGACATCTTCGTCTGGGAAGTCAAACCCGATTGATTCTTGATCGTCAATCGGTTGATGAGCCAAATGTTCGGCTAAAATACTTCCCTTAACGGCTTTCTGAGTGTGGTACTCGATGTCGTACTCTGATAACAACATCTGCCAACGGGCAATTCTTCCCGTGAGAGCAGGTTTTTCGAAAACGTACTTGATTGGATCCATTTCGGAGACCAACCAGGTAGTATGATGAATCATGTACTGGCGAAGATGTTTGGCTGCCCAAGCCCAAGCGCAGCAAGTTTTCTCGAGCATCGTGTACCGAGTTTCACAGTCGGTGAATTTCTTGCTTAGATAGTAAATGGCAGACTCTTTCCGTTTAGTTTCGTCTTGTTGGCCAAGTACACATCCCATTGAGTCCTCTAGGACTGTGACGTAAATGATCAGTGGTCTTCCTTCCACTAGAGGTGATAGAATCGGAGGATTCAATAGATATTCCTTAATACTGTCGAAGGCAGTTTGGCAATCTTCTGTCCAAACGCAGTCCTGGTTCTTTTTTAGTAATTTGAAGATTGGCGCACAAGTGGCGGTCATAAGGAATATGAATCTGGAGATGTAATTCAAATGTCCCAGGAATCCTCTGACTTGTTTTTCAGTTTTCGGAGAAGGAATTTCTTAAATGGCCTTGACCTTGTCAGGATCAACCTCAATTCCTTTCTGGCTGACGATGAACCCTAGTAGTTTCCCTGAACGGACATCGAAGGTGCACTTGTTGGGATTCAAGCGGAGCTTGAATTTTCTTAGACGTTCGAACAATTTTGACAGATGTTCAACGTGCTCACTTTCTGTTTTTGATTTTGCAATCATATCATCGACATATACCTCGATTTCTTTGTGTATAATGTCATGAAACAGAGTAGTCATGGCCCTTTGATAGGTTGCCCCGACGTTCTTTAAACCGAACGAAATTACCTTGTAACAAAAGGTACCCCATGGGGTGATGAAAGAAGTTTTCTCCATGTATTTTGGCGCCATTTTGATTTGGTTATAGCCCGAGAATCCATCCATGAAGGAGAAAACTTTGAACTCTGTTGTGCTGTCTACCAGCATGTCAATGTGTGGTAAAGGAAAGTTGTCCTTTGGACTTGCCTTGTTCAGATCTCTGTAATCAACACACATTCTGACCTTTCCGTCCTTTTTGGGAACGGTACGATGTTGGCTAACCATTGAGGATATTCAGATGTGGCGAGGAAACCTGCGTCAATCTGTTTCTGTACCTCCTCTTTGATTTTGATGGCCATGTCCGGGTGAGTGCGTCTCAACCTTTGCTTTACTGGTGGACATTCCGATCTTAACGGTAAGTGATGTTCCACGATGCTGGTATCCAACCCTGGCATATCCTGATAAGACCAAGCGAACACATCGGGGAATCCTTTGAGAAGCTTTATCAAACCCTCTCTGGCAGTTGGACTGAGCAGTGCTCCGATCCTGATTTCTTTTCTCTCTTATTCTGAACCCAAGTTTACCGTGTCCAACGGTTCTTTGTGAGGTTCAATGGACCTTTCCTCTTGTCTGAGTAGTCGGGAGATCTCTTCTGGAATTTTGTTGTCATTTTCTTCTTCAGCCTCGAATATCGGGAACTCAAAGTTGGGCGAAGGCATCGGATCGTATGTTTCAACGGGGTTTAAAACAAGCAATCTGCACGACGTGATGATTCGTGTTTAGAAGAAATAGAGAGAATGCAAGTGTGTGTAGTGTTTTTATTTTCATTACTGCTTGTTTTTATTTTTAAATTATTTTTTAGGATTACCATTTTCTGAAAAAGCAAAAAGAGAAAATAGCCATTAATGCAGAAATTACAGAACGACGTTATTTTATTAATGAACAAGTCGATCCTTGAAACTACAGTCCTATAAAACAAAACTCTGTCGCTTTGGGCGAAGCGAAGAGGGAAATTTACAGAAAGTGAGCCCTATCACAACATCCGTTTCACCTGGGCAGGGTGAAAGATTAAAAGATGGCAATTACTTTGACTGATGAACGACCTTCGGAACCTCGACGGCAACCCATTGGCGGCGAACTCCTCGGTGAATGATAAAGTCTGGCACCTTCCTCGATTTGTCTTCAGAAATAACGCTGATTTCTGGTGGAGCAGGATCGTTGGAATCTGTCTCCCAGGCAGAGTTGTCGTAGGAGGATTCCTCTATTGTATTATGCATAGCACTGGTGCTCTCAGCTGTATCTCCCCATCCAGCTGGTTGGATATCTTCGAGCCTGATACGAGAGCTTTCGGGAGCGGTGTACTTGACCATATAGTCGTATTTTCCACTTGGTTGTCCCAGGGTGTCCCATATTTCTTTGGAACTGGAGGAGTCATCTCTCTCGATGACGTTGACCTCAGGAAAAGCATAGTTGATGAATTCAAGTCCTGCGAACGTTGCAAATTCATCTTCATGTTGAGTAGTTTCCGAATGACCTGAGTGTTGATCCCATGACATGGTGGGGACACAGGTATTCTGTTCAATGACGGTCAGCTGATTTTCATTGTTCGGCTGACTCTCTTGCCCCAAATCTCTTGGATAAGGCTGCCACATTGGCAGGCCATCCATTGGGCCATAGTAGTTGTAGTCAAAATTGTCTTTCATCGGAGTGTCTTCCTCTAATGAATTTGGCGGAGCACGGCATCCTTCCGGATCACAATCTCCATATATTGTTTCGACATCTGATCTTGGTATAAATCTCGGACTTTCTATAGGAAAGCAAAAACGCATAGGCACTTCTTCTTGAGACATATAACCGTCCTTGTTGAGATAGGACTTCCATTCTTCATCCGTGTCAGAGGGATCTTCCTCATTGATAGCATGAACTGTCTGAGACACCGGATGAAGGAAACCTCCACTGTGGAAAAAGTTTTGAAGTGGACGAAGACTTTCATCGTTGGCAGCTGTCTGGGTACAGGTTGCAGAAAAACCAAGACCCTTCTTTGCCTTATTGTCAGTGGGAATGACGAGCTGTCCCCACCCGGTTGTATCGGTACTCTCGACCGCTTTGATAGCATCTTTGTATGAGGAAATTGAGGTTCCTTCTTTGAATTGATTGTCCTTCCTCATCGACAGTGCTTGGAACTGCGTTCCAATAACCTCCTCGGGTTCTATACCAGTAGATGATGACAAGTTGCTTACGAGCAAGGCTTGTTCCCCACAAACCGTGACAAGTTTATCGTTCTTGACGAACTTTAGCTTTTGGTGGAGGGTTGACGTAACCGCTTCAGCCTGATGTATCCATGGTCTTCCTAATAAACAACTGTACGTTGCCCAGATGTCCATGACCTGGAAAGTGACTTGGAAAGTGTGAGGACCAATAGTTATGAGAAGATCAACTTCACCGATAACTATTTTTCTCGATCCGTCGAATGCTTTGACGACGACCTCGCTGATTCTCATCGGAGGGCCTTTGAATGACAATTGCATCAAAGTAGACTTCGGCATAACATTCAGGGCTGACCCTGTGTCTACCAGTAAGCTGGCAAAAGCATCGTCCTGGCAGTTAACTGTGATATTGAGCGCCATGTTATGACGGCGACCTTCTTTAGGTAATTCCTCATCACTAAATCCCAAATTATTGCAAGAAGTGATGTTAGAGACAATACTATCGAACTGTCTGATTGTTACATCTTGTTCCACAAAGGCTTGCTCCAAGACTTTCTGTAGAGCCTCCCTGTGGGCTTTTGAACTGAGTAACAGTGATAATACTAAGATCTTTGAAGGAGTTTGGAACAGTTGATCAACAATGTTGTATTCACTCCTTTGGGTGAGCTTCAGCATCTCATCATTTTACGAAATGTCGGGATTACTAGATTGACCGACTGGTGGATCGGGAGCTTCTGTCTGAAGTTCCTTTTCTTTGTTAACTTCCCCAACCCCTCGGTTGAAGATTCTACCACTCCGTGTTACTCGACTGATGTCTGCAATGTTCACAATGGAGGGTAATGGAATTTCCTTTCCATTCTCAATTATCGTTGCACCGTATTTGTAAGGGATAGCCTTAGTTGATTCATACGGTAGTGGTCCCGGCAGATAGATGACTATGGGAACCTTCTAATTTTTTTGACCATCGTAAGTAATCTCGATCCATTCCTGGTTGGGAACTTTAGATTCGTTAAGTAGAGGAATGATGGCAAAAACATCTCTGGTCCTGTGATGACCAGAAATGGTGAAAACATCCTCGATCTGACCAGCAAGGTAGTTCGGCGTCCAGTCGATATGTCCAGAACCCGGATATGGACGAATTTCTCCACGATCCACCTGACCCTGAAGAGCCGCTCTCACAAGGTAACACCCTTGGTTATTTTCCGAACAGACGCTACAACGGTCGTAATTATGTAGTGGCACCTGGCCACGCCCACTTTGAATACAATGTAACCTCACTAGGTTACCTTCCATTGATCGGACATCCTGACTCTGACGTCGAGTAGGATTCCTGTTACTGATACTAATTTGCTGAGTATATTCATCCATGTAAATTGGCATCCACCAGTGATTTAACAAGTGCTGAAGTGCCTCTTGGACAACGGTACAACCTCGATCGTTTTCGCAACCCGCTTTACAGCTTTGATAGTCATGTGATATTAAGAATCCAAGTCGGATCTGTTCCGAATGTAACTCTACCAAGTTGGTATTCAATACGCGAATGTCAAAGATTTGAACCATATTGATCTGATAGGAATTCCTATCATGGTAGTCTTGGATCCATCCAAGATCCATCTGACGCTGGAGGGCCTCTTGTATGAAAGAGCATCCCTGTTTGTTTACCGAGCAAGTAAGACAGGAATTGTAATTGTGCCGCGGCAGATTATGATACTGGCTTTGCCTTGAGTGCATTGCCACCAGATTGGCATTCATCGAACGGATGTCGTGGTTTTGAATGACATTGGAATTCGTGTAAACCATGTTAACTCCACGAACCCGGTGCTCTTGGATCCATCCGAGATCCATTTGTTCCTGTAGAGCCGCTTGCACTACAGAACATCCTTGGTTATCTTTAGAGCAGATATCACACTTGTGATAATTATGAGGTGGCACATGGCCATATCCACTATGTCTACAATGCATCTTGACCAGATTGGTCTTCAACAAGAGTACATCGTGAGTTTGATAGACAGTGTTAGTCTCTTTCTCAATCAGATTGACTGCAGCTTTCTCATGTTGAGGCAGCGGGTTCGTAAGAACATTAGGATTCGTATCTTTGAAAGATAAGAGCCCGCTCCTAACAAGCTTTTGCACATCGGACTTGAAATTAAGACAAGTTTCTATGTTATGCCCTGGACTTCCTTGATGATAAGGGCACGTCTGATCCACCTTAAACCAAAAAGGTGGATTTTCCGGTACTGTAAGAAGGGACTTAGTCTGAATGTGCCCCTTGGCTAGTTGTAATGGAAACAGCTCTGCGTATGTTACGGGTATAGGATCAAATCCTGGTGGCCGTGTTACACGGTTGTTGTTGTATTGGGGACGAGCCTGCTGAAGAGGCTGTGCGTCCTTTGCAGATCAGATTGGCTCTGCGCAACCTGAGGTTGATACGTAGGAATAGGCGCAGGGCTAATAGCAGGAGTCACAGCTGCTACTGGTTGATATCGTCGCCTTTGCTTTCCAAGAGAGATATTCCCAATATCTTGCTATTTTTTCTTAGGGAGAGCACTACCATATTTTTTAGTACCGCTCGTCGATCTAGTGTCTTTTACCAAACGTCCTTCTCGGATGGCTTCCTCAAGACGTACACCTATGCCCACCATTTCGGTGAAATCACTGGGCGCACTGGCAACCATTCGGTCATAGTAAAATGAGCTTAAGGTCTTTAAGAAGATCTTTGTCATCTCTTTTTCCTCAAGAGGTGGACAAATTTGAGCGGCAATTTCACGCCACCTTTGAGCATACTCCTTAAAGGTTTCCTTGTCCTTTTGTGACATCGATATGAGTTGATCTCTGTCGGGTGCCATGTCCAAATTGTATTTGTATTGTTGGACGAAGGCAGTACCAAGATCTCTGAAAGTACTGATCGTAGCATGGTTTAAACCCATGTACCATTTGAGTGCAGCACCGGTTATACTATCCTGGAAGTAGTGAATCAGCAGGTCCTGATTCTCCGTCTGAGCTGACATCCGCCGAACGTACATCACCAGACTTTCAACCTTTGATTCAATGCTAACCTCTAAACTTTCATTAGTCTTTTCTTCATTAATCATGTAACTAATAATAACTTACCAATCCAAACAGACATCTAACTCCCAACAGCAATTCAACTAACATTGTCGTTTTTCTTTGTTTTAACCCAACTGTTTTTTACTTAACTGATTTTCCAGTTAACCAAATTAACTAATTACCAATTTCTAATCAACTAACTGTTAGTTCATTAACAGTCACATTAGTCTAACTATCCCAGTTAACAAATAGCATATGAGTCCAATTAAGCCATCATAAAACAATACCATATCTACTTCCTAACCTCTAACATTTTTCATTCAATTTCTAAACTCTAACTATAGAATAAGCAACTAACATTCACTAACATTAAGCAATTAGCATAGCAACTCACTTAACATCAACTAATTAATTCCATAATTGACTACCATAACAGTTCAATTTAACCAAACTAACTAAACTATCATTAACAGTTCCACTAATCAATTAATACAAATTCCAAACTATCACTATTCAATCCTAACTTCTAACAGAATTCAAAAACTCAATAACAGAATTTTTGGTTTTTCTCTAACAAACTTTTCTTCTCAATCTACTCTATAGATTCATCTTCAAGAGCTCTCTGCGTCTCTATTGTCCCTTCCTCATTCTCGAACTCAGCTCACTCCTCTGCAATCTCAAAACCCTGCAATCATCTTCATCATCAACTCATCTTCACCGATATCACCACCTTCATCGATGCAACTTCGAAAAACCTGCAACTCTGCATCAACCATAATTTGGTAACTCAGAAACAAGGAAGTTCGTACCACATAACACAATTCAATGTCATAACACGTACAGAAATGAGAAGAGGAAGAATTCATATTCACAACGAAAATGAGAGGATTCGCAAACTCTGAGTTTACCTGAGCAGAGATCATCCTCGTGCTTGTTCAATATCTTCAATAGTCTACAGAATCCGGTGTCATCTTCTACGTCGAAGAGATAACATCAAACAGAGGTCGAAGAAGAAGGTTAAGAGAATAACGGAACTCACCGGTAATTCGACATTAACGCAAGTTCATTCGTTTGTGATACATTGAGAAAATGGAAGAAGGTTGAAGGAGATGGTTTGTGGTTATGGTGAGAAGAAGACGAAGAGGAAATCGGACGGTGTTGTTTATTGTTTGTTGTTGTCGGATGGAGAAGGTGAGGACATGTTGGTGTTTCGGCAGCGGCGGAATCGAAGTTTATGCGGAGAAGATGATGAAGATGCGACATCTGGCGACTATGCTGGGGACAAACTGGTTCCCTAAGTGAGTCAATCCTAGTGCCTATTTGTTTTCTGTTATTGGGTGTTAATCTGTATGCTTTACATGTTTTATTTATGGATTTTATCGCATGTTTATCGCTTTCATTGCATTTACTTGCTTTACATTCATTATTGCCATATATTCTGGACTGTGCTGAACTGTTGTTTTTTTGTGGGATGGGTGATTTGAGAGATAAGCCCACTACCCAAGCTTGAGCATACACACCAGATTTAGAGTGAATAGTCGTGTTGCTTGCGTGGTGGTGACCACGTATAGTGTTCACGAGACCCACAGCCAGACGAGGTCCATATAGGAGATATTTGATATTGCATGTTGATGCAGGTTATTGGATGTTCCCTTGATGAGTTGTCGACTCTGGCGACCATTCCCGAGGACTTAGTTGAGACACTCCTCTCAAGGAACGATAATGGCAGACCAGAAATGGCAAACCCATTACGCTTCTTGATCCGAGGACCCGAAGCTGAGAACTTGCCATATGATTACCTTTTTAGGGGAATCAGTTGAGGCCTCCTCGATTGATGATGATGCCAAACCAGAAATGGTGAACGTATCATCATTTCTCGACCGGAGAGTCCGTGATGCTGAGGAACCTTGGTTTTAGTACCCACATGTGAGAATGGGCGGATGTTTACAGGTTTGCACGTAACCTTGACCTTCAACCTACCCGGTATTCTGGTTTTCTTATCAGTATGGATTTATCAGCCTGGTATTCTGATATTCCGACTATTCTGGAACTCTGACTATTCCGGTATTCTGGTATTCTGATATTTTGATTATTCAGATATTATGGTATTCTGGTATTTTCTTCAGAGCGGACCTTGTTGACTTATTCAGTCATCAGCACAACACTTATTTAAGATATATGGAAGCTTTGATCCCATGTCTGTTGCATTCATAACTTTGAATTTGCATAAGCATCTTGCATCATTTCGCATATCTTTCCCCATGCCAGATCAATGAGCTCATGCATCCTTTGTCTGAACCGCAATTGATTTTCCGACTTTCGTATTGGACTTGAATCAGCTTTTGGAAGAATCATGAACTCAGAAAAGCAGAATCAGTTTGTGACTAGGGCCGATGTTGAATTGATGAAGAATCAGTTGGATCAACTTATAGAGGCTATGGCAGCCTTGATTAGGGAAGAGGCCAATATTCAGAGAACTGAGAATGTCATTCCACCTCTGGTGAGCAATGTTGCTCAAGCTCAGCCTATGCAAATCCCTGTTGAGGATCCTGTTATGCAAGAACGTCTTATTGTCCGAGGCGAACATACCTCTTCTCTTGACGCTGCAGATTATCAGAGTTTTGCATTCTTTATGCCAGATGTCCAAAGGGTGGTTCCAAAGATGAAACCTAAAGGCCCATGATATGATGAGTCTGATGAAAGATATCGTGTGTTAGACGAGAAGCTTAAAGCCCTAGAGTGACGTGATACTCTTGATTTGAGTGCTTCAAGCATGTGTCTGGTACCTAGCCTTGTGTTACCTCCAAAGTTCAAGATGCCGAATTTTGAGAAGTACAAAGAGGATAGTTGTCTAAGGCAACATTTGGTGATGTTTTATAGAAGAATGACCTCGTATGTTCACAACAATAAACTCATGATTCACTGTTTCCAGAACAGTCTGAGTAGGGCATCACTGTGTTGGTATATGCGGTTAGAAAGTGGTCACATCCAATCATGGTCAGACCTAGCCAACGCCTTTATGAAGCAATACAGGTATAATCTTGACATGGTTCCCAGCCGTATGCAGTTGCAAGGTTTGTCTCAAGCGGATAATGAATCATTCAGAGGATATGTTCAGAGATGTGGAGAGTTAACCGCTTGTGTTCAACCGCCACTTTGCAAGGCCCGTATTAGGATAAGATGATTGGAAATGGGGCATCGAACTTTTCTGACCTGGTAATAGTGGGAGAATACATTGAGAGCCTTCTCAAATGTGCAAATATCTAAGACGTCCCGAACTTCCCAGCTAGTAAAAGTGAATTAGTGGTTAGTTCCCAGGAAGAATGGGAGGAAGAAAGTAGTTGCATCTGGGAATCTACACTACCTCATCCTCAGTATCCAGGTATTTTAACTGTTTAGAGTCAACAATCTTATGGGTCTTCGTATCAGATGCCATTTTCTCCACAAGGACAATATCTTTATCCGAATCAAAGACTTCCTCAGAATCAACGGTCATATCGTCGTCAGCTGCGTCAGCACGCCTGACGAAGGACAAGGAAGCCATAGAGGAATTTCACTCAGTTGCCAATGTCGTACAGTCAAATGTTGTCAGATTTGATCAAGGATGGATTGATAGTGCCAAAGGAATTGAACCCAGTACCTTTTCCGTATCCACCAGGTTTTGATGCCAACGCCCATTGTGAATACCATGCTGGGACACAGGGGCATTAAACTGAAGACTGTAAGGTGCTCAAGAGCAAGGTTTAGACACTTCTTGACTCCAATATGTTCTCATTCATGCCATAGGGTATTCAGATCAACAATTCTCCTTCATCCAGTCATGTGGGTTCGTCAGTCCATGGTATGGAAGAAGTCACCGAGAGCAGTTGTGCAGATGATTATCAGACTGACTTCGATGAGCAATTCTGAAGATGGCTAGCTCAGTAAAAAATTCAGTTTGGAAAGCCCAGTTCCTCGAAGTGGCGATCATTTAGATCATGTCATTTCTTTGCATTTGTAGTTTCTTTTCTGTAAAAGTGTAAACTCATTGGTAAAACTTGTTTTTGTCGATTGATAATGATAATGAAATGAATATGCATGTTTTGATTAAATCCATTCGTGTTCACTCATACTTTTTTATCGATATCATATGCTTGTTTAAGCAGGATCCGATGGAGGATGACGAAATCAAAGATGCAGAACTTTCGGTTGTATACTTTTGAAATAAAACCCTGCTGATGATGTACAAGCATTGTTTCGAATCCATAAACACCGGAGATATAAGGAAAATAATCCCTTGTCAACCCCGTTGAGCCTAGTAGTAGGAGTTTCTTTCTGAAAACGAGAAACCCTCAATCTTAACCTGGGGCAGGGTAGGTGTCAGTTAATTTGACCATGCATTTAAATTTCAAAAGGAGTGTCCCGTTCGAGGATCAATTACATATATGGTTATCCCTCACCAACCGAAGAGTGAGGCAGTCACAACCCTTTCAAACAATTCAAGACAGCCAGTGTCACGCAATTCATTCAAAGGAAAGAAAAAAAAAAGGAAAAAAAGAAAAAGAAAGCCCGCTAAGTCGAAACTTGAAAACAAGTGACTTAGGAAAAAGTTAGGGCATCCCGCTGGATGTCAAAATTGAAAGATTCAAAAAGAATCAGTCCAGGAAAAAATCAGGGAAATAAAAAACAAAAGAACAAAAAACCAAAAGGACAAAAAAAGAAAAATCCTCGAGCAAAGAACAAGTCGTGTGACTACAGACACCGAAGACAAAAGGGGTGAATGTCACTCCAAAAACCGTGTGGGTTCCTTCTATCCTCCTACCATTCATTAACCTTTTCGAAAGGTGAGCGCCTGTGTCGAATTAGCTGAACATATGATTGGAGAACTTCAAGGAGAATGGGTGGGTTAAAACAAAAATTTGAGCCTTATATCCTTTCTTTCTCGAACCGCGAACCAGGCCATGTTACAACCTTCAAAATACCTAATTGAAGCCGGGTTGTTTCGAAAGCATGCTTCGGTAAAGATTGCGTCAAACTGACTTCTAAAAGATTCATGTTAGTATCGATGTGACATTCTGATCAGTGATTCATTCACTACATGTCACAATATTTTTCCAGTGAACAGACTTGGATCTCAAAACTGTCATATGCATTGCATTAAAATTATCTTTTCAAAACAAATTGTTTTACTTGCGAGTAGGTACTTGACATCAAAAGTGTTTCTACAATGAAAAGATTGATCAAGATAAGATGTACAGTGTCGGAGTACTCCGTTGAGCACGGCAAGTCATATCAAATGGGTGGTTCATTCCAAGATTCAGCTAATCTGGGGAAATCAGGTCGAGATTTGACAAAAATCTCAAAGGTCAGTCAGTCACAAGCACTCCTTCACATATCAGCCAATCAGGGGCAAAGTTGTTTCAAGACTTCGTTGAGCAAAAGAATCAGTCGAACTAGGGCAGGTCACCCAGAGAATAAGAAATCATCCTTTCCAAAAGGTGATTAATCCGAAGCACCTCTTCAAGATTCAGTATACTAGGGCAGAATATTTCAAGTCATTACGAATCCTCTCGAGGCATATTCCTTCATAGATTATCCAATCTGGGGCAGTTACGTCGAGATCTGATAAATATCTCCAAGAATTTGAAGACCCTAGGGCCTTTTGAATGCCGTGTTTTCTGTAAAATCCTCTTGAGACGATTTTTCCAGTAGAACATGTGGTCTGAGGCAAGTGGAGAGTTCTCTTATGGTAATTTGCATGCAGTTTATAAGCAGAAGCGTGAAGCGCCAAAGTATATTTCCTCAGTGGAGTATTAGAGTCGTTGTTCGTCACCGGCAGAAATAGATAAGGTGATATCGTCCTCGGCAGAGCGTTATTATCTTCCCCAGCGAGAGTCTAGAGGTTTGATATCCCCATTCAGACTTGGGTTGCCCTTTCTCCAGTAAGAGTTCAACCCCCAAACAAGGTAAAGACAATCTGTTTTACTCTCTAAGCAGGGTGGCATCCCCAGCGAGAGGCTCGTCCGGCCGCCCGGCACCAGTAGAGTTTCTCTCCCCACAGAGTACTGATATAACTTCCTCATCAAGTTAGGAAGCATTTCCTCCCATGGGCTGGGGCAAGACAGGTAACAATGGAACGTCTCCATCCTTTCAGAGTTATTCAGGCAAGTTTCGTTAATCTTCAAGTTCAAGTTGAATGTCGGGAAGTCATGCTAACCATTCCCAAACCTTTCAACTAGAAACCTTGTAACCAGACAAGACATTGTCCAACGTCAACCATACCTGACCTACCTCAAAATCACCGGTTGAGTCGTCATATCATTGTATAATCATTATCATCGCATTAATCATTTGCATAGCATATAAATTGGTGGTTTTTATGCGTTATTTTACCGTTAATTTAAGTTATTTTTATTATTTGTTTAATTGAATTTTATTCTCATTTACCGCATTTTACGATTGGTTTGTGTCTTTTCAATGTTTTGAGGTTCAGATATGTATTCACAAGGAATCGGAGCGAAAACCAGGAAAAAGCGCAAGAATTCAGAGAAAGTTTCATGTGCGTGTCAGGATGCTTGGACCAAAAAAATAAACAAACATAAAATATATTGTGCAACCACTTCTCTTATCTATACTATATTATAGTTCTCTTCATTAGCTTTTCGACGCTTAGAACGAGGGACTAAAACGGACTTACGGATCAAAAGTTATGATCAAAACAATTCCAATTATAAAATCCCGTGAGCTGACACGATCGCCCTTGTTGTCTGACACGGCCCGTGTCAGCAAGTGACGCTGATTTGCTGATTTTTTCATATTTTCTCTGTATGTTAAGATGTGGGGGCGCTTTAGGTATTTCCAACCGATCTGAGTGATTTTCTATTATTAAGATGAGTTTTGGCAAGAAAGAAAGGGACTTTTGGAGGTGAGAAGAATTTCACGATCAAGATTGGAGAGATCAAGGTTTTCGGGAGGCGAAAGGTTTTCATGAGCGGAAGCAATTGAAAATCAAAAGTCATCCAAATTCTTGTAATGTTTAATCTCTATTTTGTAATTTTTTATATCTGAATACTATGAGTAGCTAAACCCCCCATTGCTAGGGGGTGCCCCTGAATTGCATTTGTAATGAATTATATTTCCATTGTTCTATGAGATATTGCTTTTTCCTTAATCTTTTGTTATGCAATGTTTTTAATGTTTTTTCGATCGGACAAATTGAAACTGATTTACGGTTAGGGTGTAGGTTGGACCAACCAACCTAACGCTTTTGCATAATAATATTACAGTAGATATTGCCTTGGAATGGGGATACCCTGTAATAACCGATATATTCTTGATAAAATATAATGCTTGTGATTCTTTCTATACTGCTAAGGAATTAGGGTAAAGATTAAATCTCAAAGGTTTTTCAGCTAAGGAATTAGGGAAAAATAATTTCAAGAATCGGTAAGGTTGTTTTGAATCACGTCTCTTAGAATAAGAATTAAGGGTTTTTGCAGTGCAATTCATACACTTTCTTCTAGCATGCCTTCTCATATTTGTTTTAAGTAAATTTTATAATTCTGCTTATTTTTATTATTAGTTATAATTTCTCAAACAAACAAACCCCAAGGAAACTTTTGTTTAATTAAATTAGCATCTGCACTTACAATAACGCGCGGTCCTCGAGATCGATTCTGGGGATAACCCCTATTATTACTACATCGTAAAAATAGTACACTTGCTATTTTAACAATCAAGCTTTTGGCGCCGTTGCCGGGGACTGCCAAAATATTAGTGTGATTTTAATTCAATTAGAATTTTGTCACTCTGTGACTAAAACTTTATTTTTTATTATTGTTATTTTTATTTTTATTTTTTTATAACTTTTGAATTATTACTATTACTACTAATTTGCGTCTAACATTTTTATGCGAGGAGAACCCTTAGCTAATTTTAATTTTGACGCAGAAATCGAAAGAAATTTACATGCAAGGCATAGACAAGCAAGACTAGCAGCTTCAGAAGCAGAACCGTCAGTTCAAACACCAGAAGAAGAAAGAGTTTCTGTTCATCCAGAGCAATCAGATTCAGGTTTAGAAACAGGTTCAGACGCGGATAGAGATACTGTGATTATGGCTAGAAACCAACCAGCGGAGAGACTTCTGGGCGATTATGGTGGAGCAAATGCACCGGCTGGTAGGTTAACAATTGTGAACCAACCGGTGAATGTTCCAAATTTCCAGTTGCATCCGAGCACCATCACTCAACTTGAGATGAGACCTTTCACCGGAAAGGTTAATGAAGATGCCAACAAATATCTGCAAAGATTTCTGACTATAAGCACCACTCTAAAGATTGAGGGACATTCTGAAGAAGCCAAAAAGCTTGTCATGTTCCCTTTTACCTTGACAGATGATGCAGAAGAGTGGTTTTATTCCTTACCTGCCGGGAGTATCACCACTTGGTAAGAGATGGAGACAGCATTTTTTCATGAGTACTTTCCCACCTCTGTGTACATTTGAAAGAGATATGATATAGTAAATTTTAAGCAGAAGGATGAAGAGTCACTCGGAGATGTATATAAGAGATTTAAGAGGTTGTTGGTTGCATGTCCTACTCATAACATGGATGCACCCGAACAGATGTAAAAGTTTGTCAATGGCCTCAAGTTGAAGACTAAGCAACTAATTGATACAACTGTCGGTGGCTCATCTAATTTTACAACAGCCACTGTTATCAAAAAGATCATTGACGCCATAGCCGTAAACGGGCATTTGGAGTTGTATGATCGCAGTTTGAGCCAAACAGAAAGGATGATTGATTTGAAGCTTACTGAGCAAGTGGTAAAGATGGAAGACCAGATTGTAGCTGAAGTAGAGAAAAGACTTAAGAAGATGAATCTTGGTACTCAGACTGTGGCACATGTTCAACCGGTTCAAGCTATAAATTATGAAATTTGTGGGGGACCTCACTTTGCTATGCACTGTGTTGCTACAACACAACAGGTAGAAGAAATTAAATTTTTGAAGCAGAATAATCCCTATTCCAATACTTATAATCCGGGGTGGAAAAATCATCCAAATTTCTCCTGGAAGGATCAGCAAGGGAATGTTCCAAAGCCAGGACCCATCCAATATCACCAACCAGAGCAATAATAGTACCAACCATACCAGCAACAATATCAACAACCTCAGCAACAATTCCAACAACTGGTACCGAGAAAAGCAGATTGGGAGATAGCCGTTGAAAAGATGGCAACTCACGATATGCAATTCCAGGAAGAGACGAGAAATAATCTTAGGAACGTTACAACTTCTATAAAAAATCTTGAGGTTCAGATGGGTCAGATAGCACATCAACTTACAAACGCTCAAACACTAGGTGCCTTACCGAGTGCAACAGTGACGAACCCAAGAGTTAATCAGAATGTGAATGCCATCATGACTGGAAGTGGTGAGTCAAGTGAGAATTATGAAGAGGAAAGAACTGAAGATGATGGTTTAATTGAGGTGGACTTGGAAATAAAAAATCATCATAAACCGCAGGAAGAAGTCATATCACCTGTAAATCCACCTGAAAAGAAGAATAAAAAGTAAGATAAGCCGACGATTAAGTTACTTTACCCTCAGAGATTGCGACAGAAGCATAAAAAAGAGAAGGACTTTAAAAAATTTGTCATAATGTTTGAAAATTTAGAGGTTAATATGCCATTCTTTGAGGTGCTAGAGCAAATTCCGTTGTATCAAAAATTCATGAAAGAAGTGATCACTAAAAAGAGACCAATTGAGGAAGAGCTGAAAACTGTAAATGAGAAGTGCAGTGAAGTACCACAAAATAGGAGAATCCCCGCCAAACAGAAGGATCATGAATCTGTTGCAATATCGTGCACTATAAAAGACAAAAATTTCAAAAAAGTTCTGATTGATTCAGGTGCTAGTGTTAGTCTCATGCCATTATCTATTTATAAAAAGTTGGGAATTGGAAGAGTGAGCGATGCGGGAATGAATTTAAAATTTGCAAACCACAAAACTGAGAGATCTTATGGGCTAGCTGAAGATGTGTTGGTGACGATCGGGGAATTTGTCTTTCCAGTGGACTTTGAGATCATGGATATTCCAGAAGATGAAAAAATCCATATCATCCTCGGTCGACCTTTCCTGCTCACTAGTCGATGCAATTTCGATATTTAAAAAGGCACGGTGACTTTTAAATATTTTAATGAGGAAATCACTTTAAAAGTGTTGGATATCAAGAAGCAAAATAAAGGTAAGGGTAAGCAAGCTTCACTTGGAATGATCGAAATGGTGGATAAAAACATAAGTACAAAACCCCCTATTAAAAAAGTCTCTGGCATCACCTCTAAGGTTGAAGTCTCTCTGGCATAGTGCATATGTCAACACTGTAAAATCCATTCTTGAAACCAAGAAAAGAAAGAAAAAGAAACATCGAAGGAAGGATATCGAAGTTGGAGTTGACTTGAGGCACAAAGTAGCTCTTATCGCTGAACCAGGTCAGTTCTCTATTGCGGAAAAGTCACACAATAAGGTCTGGAAGCTGAAGTATCCCCCATAACTATGGGGAGTGAACCGTTGAGCCGTGTGACGTTAAACGAAGCGCTACGTGGTAGGCAACCCACACTTTTAATGATTGTACATTTTCTTTTTGTGTTTATTTTGTTTCGTTTGCAGGTAATAAACAAGACCTTACAGGTGCAAGCCATGATGTAGCAGTTGGTGTTGCGTTACCGTATGCCTCTTCAGTAAGGATATCTGTGAGTAACCTCTCTCGCTCTTGTTATAACACATTGGGCAATGTGTGGTTCAAGTTTGGGGGAGGATTTACTATTTTTAGTTCTTCTATTTAGACTTGTTATTTGTGTTTTTTATATGTTGTTTTATTGAAACCACTTTGAATTCCCCTCGAATTAGAGCCGAAAATTTTTTCTTGTGAATTCTGTGATGTGTGAGGTAGTCAGGAAAGTATATAGAGTAAGAGGGAAGAGAAGTTAGAACTAGGGACATTGGGAAAGTTTGGAAACTTAGGTATGACCTGAACACCCTAGATTCCCTGGAGTAAGGAAATTAGTCCAACTTGTAGATTTGTGCCATAGTCTTGGATTTGAGAAATATTCCCTGAGTAGTTCATAGTGATAGTATGGCATGATTAAAAAGAATTGCATGTATATGGTTGATTTAGAGAATGACTTAAGGCACCGAAAACAAATTGAATAATGGTGATAAAGACAACTAGTTCTTCTAAGTTGGGTAACCCTACCCGGTTACTTAGCCTAACGGAGGTTGAGTCTCAATTGTCTTCCCAAAGTGGACTAATAAACGCCAATGAGTAAGAAAAAAAGAATAAAGGTGCCTAGAAAATGTTATGATCAATCTTGTACATGTGAGGGAAAACGATCATAAAGGGGTAGAAAAAAAGAATAAAGGGGCCTAATTATCCGAATGAAAGGGGTAGAAAATCGAAGAAAAGACATAAGCCCAAAGCATAGTTAGAGAGGTGACTGAAAAGGGGATTTAGGTCCGTGGTTTTATCGCGGTATGTGTTTGTGTAATACCATGTTAATGGACAATTACCAAGAGAACTAGTTTTAGTCGATTGGAACAAAGGCTCACGTATGAGTATTCATACACCTTACCTTCATAGGTCTTTCATTTGATGTGTACCATTTGATAAAAAAAAATCTTTATGCAAGTTTGTTACATGAGGTCAAGCAAAGGTTTAAGTTTGGGGGAGTTTGATCGGTGGTTTTTATGCGTTATTTTACCGTTAGTTTTAGTTAGTTTTATTCTATGTTTAATTGCATTTTATTCCTGTTTACCGCATTTTATGCTTCGTTTGTGTCTTTTCAATGTTTTGAGGTTCAGATATGTATTCACGAGGAATTGGAGCGAAAACCAGGAAAAAGCGCAAGAATTTTGAGAAAGTTGCATGTGGGTGTCAGGATGCCTGGACCAAAAAAACCAACAAATATAAAATATATTGGGCAACCAATTCTCTTATCTATACTATGTTATAGTTCTCTTCATTGACTTTCCGACGCTTCGAACGGGGACCAAAACAGAGTTACGGATCAAAAGTTATGATCAAACAATTCCGGTTATAAAATCCCGTGAGCTGACACGGCCGCCAGTATTGTCTGACACGGCCCGTGTCAGCAGGTGACGCTGATTTGCTGATTTTTTTTTCATATTTTCTCTATATGTTAAGTTGTGGGGACGCTTTGGGTATTTCCAACCGATCTGAGTGATTTTCTATTATTTAGATGAGTTTTGGCAAGAAAGAAAGGGACTTTTGGAGGGGAGAAGAATTTCACGATCAAGATTGGAGAGATCAAGGTTTTCGGGAGGCGAAGGGTTTTCATGAGCGGAAGCAATTGAAAATCAAAAGTCATCCAAATTCTTGTAATGTTTAATATTTATTTTGTAATTTTTTATCTGAATACTATGAGTAGCTAAACCCCCCAATGCTGGGGGGTGTCCCTGAATTGCATTTGTAATGACTTCTATTTCTATTGTTCTATGAGATATTGCTTTTTCCTTAATCTTTTTTTATGCAATGTTTTTAATGCTTTTTCTATCGGATAAATTGATACTGATTTACAGTTAGGGTGTAGGTCGGACCAACCAACCTAACGCTTTTGCATAATAATATTACAATAGATATTGCCTAGGAATGGGGATACCCTGTAATAACTGATATATTCTTGATAAATATAATGCTTGTGATTCTTTCTACACTGCTAGTTACCTTTTATTTTCCCTTATGTATTCCCTTTCCGCATTTCCTTTAGAATAAAGAAGCATTTATATGAAATTTTCGTACATTTCAAAATTTCCCCACTTTATTCAGCCATAACAAATTTTTTTTGATCATTGCACAACTTAACATACCGAAACATTGGCTATGTTAGGAAATCGAGAAAACTTTAACAAGATTGATACCGTCTTGACACATTAGACCTCTTGCATATGCGAGATCAGTTTCAATACCAATTATACCGATACCCTCAGTTCTAGTTCTAAAGTAACCCCAAGTAGTTTATATTAGCAGTCAGATGTGTGACGGTCGTTGTCGTGATGAGCAATGGGAACGTGACAGTTGTGGAAGATGTGTGACGGTCGTCACACACACCACTTTCTATTTCTGCTCTTTTTCTCATTGATTTTTCCTGTTTTCTTCTCATTAATTCATGTTTCTCTACTTTGCTCCTTTTTGGCATGGACAACACAATACCTGTGAAAACACTAGAATACTTGCGGAATAATCGGCACTTGGAGTGAAATAACATAATTATTAGTCGTAAATCAAGGCATATATATGATACATTTTCGTGTTATCAAACTCCCCTACACTTGAATCTTTGCTTGTCCTCAAGCAATTAGTCAGTAAGAATGTCGGACAAGTTTTATCAACCGCACACACATGACATACCTTTTGTTTTGAAAATGTTTCGTAAGGCATTTTTTGTAAAGATGACGGATACTCAAGTAAAAAAATAAAGATACATTAGTGACATAAGCAACAAGCATAATCATAGACCTCCCCTCTACGCAAGTCAGTTCTAATCATTCTGTTAAAGCTCAACCTAAAGTTTCTCGTATCTATTTCACCCGGTTTCATTCTAGCGCAATCACATTAAGCCCTCTGCCTTTACATGTACGTAGTGGAGTAGCCTGTTAGTGACTTTGATCCTTTTTAGCACGGGTTCTGGTACACAAGTGTGGTAACCCTATATATATATATCCTAATCGTAGGTTGTGGGGGATCGAACCGTAGTTCGCCCTACCGAGTTCAGAACCAGGTTCCTCTGAACCAACCAACAATGGATTCCTTCTTTCTCTTCGTAATACTTTTGCAACCGTAGGTTTGGTGCATTTTTTTCAATTTTTCACAACAGCGAAGCATACGAAAGATATTTGATAATTCGGGATCAAACACTTATCTTCATCGGCTCTCCACGTGGTTTGCGTTTAAGACGGTGCTGACTGCTAATATAAACTACTTGGGGTTACTTTAGAACAAGAACTGAGGGTATCGGTATAATGGGTATTGAAACTGATCTCGCATATGCAAGAGGTTTAATGTGTCAAGACGGTATCAATCTTGTTAAAGTTTTCTCGATTTCCTAACATAGCCTATGTTTCGGTATGTTAAATTGTGCAATGATCAAAATTTTTTTGTTATGGCTGAATAAAGTGGGGAAATTTTGAAATGTACGAAAATTTCATATAAATGCTTCTTTATTCGAAAGGAAATGCGGAAAGGGAATACATAAGGGAAAATAAAAGGTACCTCTCCCACACTATATCGGACATTGTCCTCAATGTTTCGTATTAACGCGGAAAGAAACTACAAAAAGAGATAAAACTAAAACAAAAATAAAATCTAAATCTAACGAGGTCCACGTCCTCTGCCTCGGGTGCGAGCGCGTCCATTATGGGCTACATGATCTGGGATGCCTACGTGATGGATATAATCATGCAGGTCTTGCACGCGTAGCGTAAGGGCGCCCATCTCTTCTATCATGTCGCCGATCCATTGTCCTTCGTGGACTTGCCCCTGTTGAATTTCTTACATTAGGCTCATCATCTCATTGTGCTGCCTATGTTGTTGTTCCTCTCTTTGGGCAGCCAATTGGTTTTGTAGCCATATGCCCCTTAAGATTTCTCCATTAGTGACGGGGTCTTGTTCTTGAGTGGCGCGGTGACGACGTCCGGTGGATGTTGAGGCATCTTGGGTAGGAGGTGGTGGGTTTTCATTAGGTGGCTGATCCATTTCTTGCTCCATTTCATCGACTGCTTCATTATCTTGGTTTTCTTGAGCAGCCACATTAGGCTCGGGAGCACGGAGATCGAAAAGCCAATTTTCTTGTCTTTGAGGGTCAATGCGGTCTTTGCATGGCATGATGATGCTCCTGATTATTCCGGTACAGACCACTGGATGGTATCGTCCATCCGCCCTTGCTTTGATACAGTGGGATGAGTGACAATACTCTGTATCCAGGGACTCAGGTGGTATGAAAGGTAAATTAGTAAGGTCATCTCTCAGACCAAGGCCGAGTGCGATAGAAGTTACTATACCTCCGAAGTAGAAAGGTTTAGAACCTCTAACACAGTTGGCGTAGATGTGCGACAAAAGGAACGGAGCTGCATTAATTGGTTCAGGATGGAGCACACAGAAAAGGAAAAAGAGCTCCTTGGAGTTTACCTTGTGGTTGCTGTCCCTTGCGAAAATTGTGTATCCTAGAACGTTGTGGAAATACCGTATTGCTGGGTTATGAATATAGGTAGCGTTGAGGTTGTCCCAGCTCGAAGCAACTACACCTGTAAGTTGATTCCATAGGTCGAAGGCTTCCTGGAACCATGCATCATTAGGCACACGGAAATGTACATTCTCTCCATGATGGAATCTAAGCATTTGGGCGAGTCGGGTTTGGCTCACCGAATACTCGGAGCCAAACATGCGGAATTTAGCTACACCAGAAAGTTGGGTTATTTCACCCGGAGGTGTAACATAAGTGAATGAGCTCAGAAATTCCAGAGTCAGAGCTTCGAAGGTAGGCTTCCCTTGTGTGCAGAGCTGCCATAAACCGGCATTTTGGAGCATCCAATGTAACACCCGCAATCTATACCCCCAAATAAGTAAAGCGATAAAAAAATTTCATCAGAGTATAATTAAACATTCATGGCATAGGCTGAGGCATCACATAAATAGAGACAAAACACAATACATCTGCTCAATTAGATATGCAACAAACAGGTAGCAAATAACCGAGGAACTTAGTTCCTAACACCCACAAATCAGATACAGAATAAAAGCGGAAGATCTGTACTAAAATCTCATATATAGATAAACAGTTTGTCTGTCATATACAATCATACATGTACCATCCCAAAAGAAACATGTATACATAATACAAATAATCACACTCGATCTCCACGACTAGCCGATGCTACATATCAGAGCCGACCGACAAAAGAATGAAGACATAAGCTTCACAAATAGACCTCCAGCAATCTAATCTGCAATGCCTCATAGAGCATTTAAAATAGCAGAAGGGTGAGAAACACAATCATAATATAACTGCATATAATTATATAATAACACAAAATACACATATAAAATATTCTCACCACAACTACACCATAATCAAATACCACACCACACAATGCATATCTCGTATGTACATTACCAATGCATATCAATCACACACACTACAATTATTATTAACACAAATGTATATATATCAACTCATCAATGACATTCACAATTCCACACCAAATCAATCCATTCATGATTTATACAAATGCACAGAGACCGACACAACGACTCAATGCAATGCATATGCGGTACCATCCATCCATCAATCTCATCACTAGTTCACCCAGGAACTATTGGAACCATCGCTCGTTACTTAATGTAACTCCCCGTCGGGCATACGATGTTCCCCGTCGCTCACACCTTTTTTGTATAAGGCACACGACGTTTATAGATCACTCACACCCCACACGGGCACACGACCCGATCGCTCACACCCCACACGGGCACACGATCGTCTATAACCATCGCTCACACCCCACACGGGCACACGACCTTATAGCGGATTCCCTCTGGAATCGATTCGTAGCTCACACCCCACACGGGCACACGACATCACAAGAATGCATATCATGATTCTTGGCATACAATGACTCATGACATTCAAATGCACACATATATGCAATCATCTCAATCAACAAAAATCATGCTTTGCACTCAAGCCCAAAACAATGCATTTAATTGCCATACGGACACAAACCTCGTCACAACATTTAAACACATGCATTCACCTTGTATAATCAGCACACAAGTCATCCAACATATATCACAAGCACATCGCATGGTAACCCATCAATTACGCACAATTAAACGGAAAAAGTCGACAAAACGACACATTCCAAATTCCCAACATAATTAAATCGGCCAGCAATCTCCCAACCATTTTAATAAGAAAAAACAACTCACAAGCTTTCTAACGCACCCAACCGCACCCCAATCTGACTTACGGATCAGAAGTTAGGAAGAAATTAAAATTACACAAATTGCCATGTTCGCTAGGCGAACCCTCTAGCGAGTATTCGCTACCACCTTCACTAGGCGAATGTCCAGCGAAACCACTATCAGATAACAACAGACACAAAGTTCGTAAGGCGAACCCCTTGGTGAACCAAGGCAGCAACAAACAGAGCCAAAAAGATACAAAGTTCGCTAGGCGAACAACGTTAGCGAACCTTCGCTGACCATCGCTAACTGGTTCGCTAGGCGAACCCGCGAAAACTCATTCGCTACTGCTTCGCCCCAGGTTCGCTAGGCGAACCAAGGAAAAACCAGAATTCTGCAACGCTGTTTATAGCCCAAAAACCATATTTTGCACCCAAAAACTCTTTCAAACCAAAATATAACAATCAGAACATAACTCAATCATGGTAACAAGTAATCTACAACATTTACATCACATTTCAACCGCGAAAACATCGATTTCCATCGTTCCGACCTAGAATTGAAAAGCTATGAAAACACAATAAACATTCCAACACACACATACATAATCATACACAAGCATAATATAATCGAGTTTCGCACCCTTACCCGATTTAATCGTGTTTGGAAAGTCGGTTGTTTTGATTTCTTCTTTTCCAAGTTTTTCTCTCTTTCTCCTTTGTTTCTCTTTTCTTCCCCTTTTCCTTCTTCTCTTTTTCTTTCTCTCTATTTTCTCTCTTTCTTTTCTCTTATGTTTCTAACTTAACAAAAATAAATGAAAAGACCAAAATACCCCTACACTCAAATATCTCGCAAACGCTCCCAAAACGCGATAAAATATAATCACGATGAAAAATAACTTATTTCCAGATAAAAGTCAAAAATAAAATAATATAATAATAAAATAATCAAAACGACTCAATTAAATGAAACGGACAAAACTGGGGCGTTACAACTCTCCCCCACTTAGAAATTTTAGTCCTCGAAAATATACCTGAGACGAACAACTCTGGATACGACTCCCGCATCCGACTCTCCAACTCCCAAGTCAAATAGCCCTCAGTAGCGCCTCCCCACGCTACCTTCACAAGTGCAATATCCTTGCCCCTTAACCGCTTCAACTCGCGATCCAAAATTCTCACTGGTAACGCCTCAACCGTAAGGTTCTCCCTTACCTCTACCTCATCCATCAGAATCACATGCGACGGATCCGGAACATACTTCCGAAGCTGTGAAACATGGAACACATCATGCAAATTTGACAGACTCGGCGTCAACGCCACCCTATAAGCCACAGCACCCACTCTCGCGGATATCTGGTAAGGACCAATAAACCAAGAAGTAAGTTTCTTCGACTTCAATGCACGACCAACACCCGTTACTGGTGTAACTCTAAAAAATACATGATCGCCCTCTTGAAACTCTAGATCCTTCCTTCTACGATCATGATAACTCTTTTTCCTACTCTGAGAAGCCTTCATTTTCTCACGAATAAGCTTCACCTTGTCTGTAGTCAGTTGAATCAATTCGGGTCCAACCACCGAACTCTCACCCGATTCGTGCCAACACAACGGTGTTCGTCATCTTTGTCCATACAGTGCTTCAAAAGGTGCCATTCCAACACTCGACTGGAAAATGTTGTTATACGCGAATTCAATCAACGCAAGACAACTATCCCACGCACCACTTTGTTCAAGAACACAAGCCCGCAACAAATCTTCCAACGACTGAATCGTTCTCTCTGTCTGTCCATCCGTCTGAGGATGATAAGCCGAACTCAACCTCAACTTAGAACCCAATGCCTTTTGTAAACTTTCCCAAAATCTCGAGGTAAACCTCGGGTCTCGATCCGAAACAATACTCAACGGAACCCCATGTAATTTAACAATTACACTGATATAAATTTCAGCTAACCTCTCTAAAGAAAAACTGATGTCAATCTGAATGAAATGCGCCGATTTAGTCAGTCTGTCCACAACCACCCAAATAGCATTATGCCCCCTCAGTGTATTCGGCAACCCTGTTACGAAATCCATAGAAATGATATCCCATTTCCACTCAGGAACATCCAACGGTTGCAACAAACCACTAGGCCTCTGATGTTCCACTTTCGACTTCTGGCACGTCAAACATGCATACACAAACTGAGCCACATCTCTCTTCAAACCAAACCACCAGAAAATCTTCTTCAAATCTTGGTACATCTTATTAGCTCCCGGATGTATACTCAAATTACTTCGGTGCCCTTCCTCCAAAATCATCCGTTTCAAATCCGGATCATCTGGAATGCAAATTCGACCACGGAACCTCAAAACACCATTAACATCCACTTTAAAATCACTATTCGCATCTTTTTCTCCAACCAACATCAAATCCACAAATCTCACATCCAACTTTTGTTTCTCGCTAACCGTCAACAGAAAATCATTAGTAACATTTAACATTCCAAGCCTCACGCTATCCGACGTTAATTCACATACCAAACTCAAATCTCTAAACGGTTCCAAAAGTTCCCACTCTTTAGCCATCAGAGCAGACATATGCAACGATTTCCTGCTCAACGGATCGGCCACCACGTTAGCTTTACCAGGATGGTAATTCAAGCCAAAGTCGTAGTCCTTCAAAAATTCCAACCATCTTCGCTGCTTCATATTCAGTTCCTTCTGATCAAACAGATATTTCAAACTTTTGTGATCACTAAAGACTTCAAACTTTGCACCAAAGAGATAATGCCTCCAAATCTTCAACACAAACACCACAGCCGCTAATTCCAAATCATGCGTAGGGTAATTCTTCTCATGCACCCTCAATTGCCTCGAAGCATAAGCCACAACCTTACCTTCTTGCATTAGCACCCCACCTAGACCAATCAAAGACGCATCACAATACACCATAAATGGTTCAGTAGGATTCGGCAAAATCAAAATTGGAGCTGTCGTTAATCTTCTCTTCAGCTCACTAAAACTTTCCTCACACCGAATATCCCAAATGAACGCTTGTCCTTTACAAGTCAACTCGGTCAAAGGAAGTGCTAGCTTAGAAAAACCTTCAATGAACCTTCGATAATATCCGGCCAAACCCAAAAAGCTTCGAATTTCAGTAACCGATCTCAGAGCCTCCCATTATAGAACTGCATCTACTTTAGATGGATCCACAAAAATACCATTACATGAAATCACGTGCCCAAAAAAACTCACCTCCGACAACTAGAACTCACAATTCGACAATTTAGCAAAAAGCTTTCTTTCTTTCAAAACCTGCAAAACAATACACAAATGCTCCGCGTGCTCCTCCCGAAATTTAGAATAAATTAAGATATCATCAAAAAACACAACCACAAAACGATCCAAATGCTCGTGGAAAATACGATTCATGTACTCCATAAACACGCCTGGCTCATTAGAAACCCCGAAAGGCATCACAGAATATTCAAAATGACTGTAACGTGTCCAAAAAGCCGTCTTCTGAATATCTTCCTCTTTCACCCTAATCTGATGATACCCTGACCTCAAGTCAATCTTACTAAACACACAAGCACCTACCAACTGGTCCATCAAATCATCAATTCTTGGAAGAGGATACTCATTCTTAATCGTCACCTTATTCAGCTGGCAATAATCAATACACAACCGCATACTTCCATCTTTCTTTTTCACCAATAAAACTGGAGCACCCCAAGGAGAAACGCTTGGTCTTACCAACCTCTTCTCTAGCAATCCATTCAAGTGCTTCTTTAACTCAACCAACTCAGATGCCGACATACGATAAGGTGCCATAGAAACAGGTCTAGTACCAGTAACTAGATCTATAGAAAACTCTACCTCTCTCTCTGGAGGCATATCTGAGATATCCTAAAGAAACACTTCAGGAAAATCACACACAACAGGAAACACATCAAGTGAAACTTGACTATCCACAGTCAACGATGCAAACAACCCAAACAACTGAGCTTCATCCGCCAAAAGTTTCTTCAACTCTTTGGTAGATAAGAAACTTGAGTCTTCGTCTTCCTCAGGAGACGGAATTCTTACCATCTTATGATAACAATCAATATGAACCCGATTGAATTGCAACTAATTCATTCCCAGAACCACATCTAAACCCTCCAACGGCAAACACACTAAATCCATCTCAAAGTCTTTACCATAAATGGTCAAAGGACAACTTAAACAAACCAAAGAAGTAGTTACTGACCCCATTGTTGGAGTATCAGTAACCATCTCACCACCCATCGAAGACAACACAAGATTCAAACGCTTCGCGCACTCAGACGAAATAAACGAATGAGTCGCTCCAGTATCAATAATAGCAACTAAAGGCGTACTATTAATAAAACAAGTACCTCTGATCAGACGATCTGCATTAGTAGTCTGAGTTCCCGCCAATGCAAAAACTTTCCCACCAGCTGGAGCTTGCTTTGGTTTCGGACACTTCGTACTAATATGACCAGGTTCACCACAGTTAAAACACTTCACCACATTCTGCCTCTTACAATCAGCCGCTACATGCCCTAAACCTCCGTAATTGGTACACTTCCTCATATCTTTCCTACATTCAAACTGACGATGTCCCAATTCACCACATCTATAACATTTCAAAGAATTAGACATGCCTCCTCCACTTGGCCTTCGATCAAAAGTACCCCTTTACTTACCCTTATCAGCTGGTGTCACATAAGGACCACCACAAAACTGTTGCTTCCCTTTCATGTCACTCACACTCTTATAGTGAGTAGAACGAGCTTTACTATCTTCTTCATAAATCCTACAACAGTCCACCAAATCAGAAAACCTTCTAATCCTCTGATAACTAATAGCCTGCTTAATCTTAGGACGCAATCCACTCTCAAACTTCACACACTTAGAAAACTCCGCAGTCACTTCCGCATAATGTGGATAAAACTGCACCAGCTCCACAAACTTAGCAGTATAATCAACAACAGACATATTACCTTGTTTCAATTCCAAGAACTCAATTTCCTTCTTTCCTCTTACATCTTCGGGAAAATACCTCCTCAAAAACTCAATGCTAAACACCGCCCAAGTGATCTCTTCCTCTGCAGCTTCCAACACATGACGTGCACTAACCCACCAATCATCAGCTTCTTCCAGTAACATGTGAGTACCCAGTCTCACCTTCTGATCCTCAGCACAATCCATCACTCAAAAAATCCTTTCAATCTCTTTCAGCCAAATTTGAGCACCATCAGGATCATGTCTCCCTTTGAAGACAGGTGGTTTATTCTTCCTGAACTCATCATTTCCAACAGAATGAGGTGCACCCTGCACAGCCCGAGCCATAGCTTGCATCGCAGCAGCTAAAGCAGCGTCATTCCTACCAGCCATATTCTGTTCATTTCCAATAACAGCAACTATGGTTAAACAAACAACTCACCCAACTACAACGACCAACAAGGACTGACACAAACTGACACGGACTGGCTCTGATACCACTTAATGTGACACCCCCTATCTATACCCCCAAATAAGTAAAACGATAAAAAAAATTCATCAGAGTATAATTAAACATTCATGGCATAGACTGAGGCGTAACATCAATAGAGACAAACACAATACACCTGCTCAATTAGATATGCAACAAACAGGTTGCAAATAACCGAGGAACTTAGTTACTAACACCCACAAATCAGATACAGAATAAAAGCGGAAAATCTGTACTGAAATCTCATATATAGATAAAAAGTTTGTCTGTCATATACAATCATACATGTACCATCCCAAAAGAAACATATATACATAACACAAATAATCACACTCGATCTCCCCGACTACCCGGTGCTACATATCAGAGCCGACCGACAAAAGAATGAAGACATAAGCTTCACAAAAAGACCTCCAGCAATCTAATCTGCAATGCCTCATAGAGCATTTAAAACAGCAGGAGGGTGAGAAACACAATCATAATATAATTGCATATAATTATATAATAACACAAAATACACATATAAAATATTCTCACCACAACTACACCATAATCAAATACCACACCACACAATGCATACCTCGTATGTCCATTACCAATGCATATCAATCACACACACTACAATTATCATCAACACAAATGTATATATATCAACTCATCAATGACATTCACAATTCCACACCAAATCAATCCATTCATGATTTATGCAAATGAACAGAGACCAATACAACGACTCCATGCAATGCATATGCGGTACCATCCATCCATCAATCTCATCACTAGTTCACTCAGGAACTATCGGAACCATCGCTCGTTACTTAATGTAACTCCCCGTCGGGCATACGATGTTCCCCGTCACTCACACCTCTTTTGTATAAGGCACGCGACGTTTATGGATCGCTCACACCCCACACGGACACACGACCCGATCGCTCAAACCCCACACGGGCACACGATCGTCTATAACCATCGCTCACACACCACACGGGCACACGACCTTATAGCGGATTCCCTCTGGAATTGATTCGTCACTCACACCCCACACAGGCACACGACATCACAAGAATGCATATCATGATGCTTAGCATACAATGACTCATGACATTCAAATGCACACATATATGCAATCATCTCAATCAACAAAAATCATGTTTTGCATTCAAGCCCAAAACAATGCATTTAATTGCCATACGGCCATAAACCTCATCACAACATTTAAACACATGCATTCACCTCATATAATCAGCACACAAGTCGTCCAACATATATCACAAGCACATCGCATGGTAACCCATCAATTACGCATAATTAAACGACAAAAGTCGACAAAATGACACATTCCAAATTCCCGACATAATTAAATCGGCCAACAATCTCCCAACCATTTTAATAAGAAAGAACAACTCACAAGCTTTCTAACGCACCCAACCGCACCCCAATCCAACTTACGGATCAGAAGTTAGGAAGAAAACAAAATTACACAAACTGCCATGTTCGCTAGGCGAACCCTCTAGCGAGTATTCTCTACCACCTTCGCTAGGTGAATGTCCAGCGAAACCACTATCAGATAAAAACAGACACAAAGTGTGCTAGGCGAAGCCCTTGGCGAACCAAGGCAGCAACAACCAGAGCCAAAAAGATACAAAGTTCGCTAGGTGAACAACGTTAG
The DNA here is from genome assembly GCA_022829125.1 of Lathyrus tuberosus. Taxonomy (NCBI): domain Eukaryota; kingdom Viridiplantae; phylum Streptophyta; class Magnoliopsida; order Fabales; family Fabaceae; genus Lathyrus; species Lathyrus tuberosus. The sequence goes on along the minus strand of JALAZF010000061.1, from coordinate 2,183,688 downwards.
CGAACATTCGCTGACCTTCACTAACTGGTTCGCTAAGCGAACCCGCGAAAACTCATTCACTACTGCTTCGCCCCAGGTTCGCTAAGCAAACCAAGGAAAACCCAGAATTCTGCAGCGCTGTTTGAAGCTCAAAAACCATATTTTTCACCCAAAAACTCTTCCAAACCAAAACATAACAATCAAAACATAACCCAATCATGGTAACAAGTAATCTACAACATTTACATCACATTTCAACCGCGAAAACATCGATTTCCATCGTTCCGACCTAGAATTGAAAAGCTATGAAAACACAATAAACATTCCAACATACACATACATAATCATACACAAGCATAATATAATCGAGTTTCGCACCCTTACCCGATTTAATCGTGTTTGGAAAGTCGGTTGTTTCGATTTCTTCTTTTCCAATTTTTCTCTCTTTCTCCTTTCTTTCTCTTTTCTTCCCCTTTTCCTTCTTCTCTTTTTCTTTCTCTCTATTTTTCTCTCTTTCTTTTCTCTTATGTTTCTAACTTAACAAAAATAAATGAAAAGACCAAAATACCCCTACACTCAAATATCTCGCAAACGCTCCCAAAACGCGATAAAATATAATCAGGATGAAAAATAACATATTTCCAGATAAAAGTCAAAAATAAAATAAAATAATAATAAAATAATCAAAACGACTCAATTAAATAAAACGGACAAAACTGGGGCGTTACAACTCTCCCCCACTTAGAAATTTTCGTAATCGAAAATATACCTGAGATGAACAACTCTGGATACGACTCCTGCATCCGACTCTCCAACTCCCAAGTCAAATTGCCCTCAGCAGGGCCTCCCCACGCTACCTTCACAAGTGCAATATCCTTTCCCCTTAACTGCTTCAACTCGCGATCCAAAATTCTCACTGGTAATGCCTCAACCGTAAGGTTCTCCCTTACCTCTACCTCATCCATCGGAATCACATGCGACGGATCCGGAACATACTTCTGAAGCTGTGAAACATGGAACACATCATGCAAATTCGACAGACTCGGCGGAAACGCCACCCTATAAGCCACAACACCCACTCTCGCGGATATCTGGTAAGGACCAATAAATCGAGAAGTAAGTTTCTTCGACTTCAATGCACGACCAACACCCGTTACCGGTGTAACTCTCAAAAATACATGATCGTCCTCTTGAAACTCTAGATCCTTCCTTCTACGATCATGATAACTCTTTTGCCTACTCTAAGAAGCCTTCATTTTCTCACGAATAAGCTTCACCTTGTTTGTAGTCTGTTGAATCAATTCGAGTCCAACCACCGAACACTCACCCGATTCGTGCCAACACAACGGTGTTCGACATCTTCATCCATACAGTGCTTCAAAAGGTGCCATTCCAATACTCTGATGGAAACTGTTGTTATACGTGAATTCAATCAACACAAGATAACTATCCCACGTACCACCTTGTTCAAGAACACAAGCCAGCAACAAATCTTCCAGCGACTGAATCGTTCTCTCCGTCTGTCCATCCGTCTGAGGATGATAAGCCAAACTCAACCTCAACTTAGAACCCAACGCCTTTTGTAAACTTTCCCAAAATATCGAGGTAAACCTCGGGTCTCAATCCGAAATAATACTCAATGGAACCCCATGTAATTTCACAATCACACTGATATAAATTTCAGCTAACCTGTCTAAAGAAAAACTGATGTCAATCGGAATGAAATGCGCCGATTTAGTCAGTCTGTCCACAACCACCCAAATAGCATTATGCCCCCTCAGTGTATTCGGCAACCCTGTTAGAAAATCCATAGAAATGCTATCCCATTTCCACTCAGGAACATCCAACGGTTGCAACAAACCACTAGGCCTCTGATGTTCCACTTTCGACTTCTGGCACGTCAAACATGCATACACAAACTGAGCCACATCTCTCTTCAAACCAGAACACCAGAAAATCTTCTTTAAATCTTGGTACATCTTATTAGCTCCCGGATGTATACTCAAATTACTCTGGTGCCCTTCCTCCAAAATCATCCGTTTCAAATCAGAATCATCCGGAATGCAAATTCGACCACGGAACCTCAAAACACCATTAACATCCACTTTAAAATCACTATTCGCATCTTTTTCTTCAACCAACATCAAATCCACAAATCTCACATCCAACTTCTGTTTCTCGCTAACCGTCAATAGAAAATCATTGGTAACCTTTAACATTCCAAGCCTCACGCTATCCGACGTCAATTCACATACCAAACTCAAATCTCTAAACGGTTCCAAAAGTTCCCACTCTTTAGCCATCCAAACAGACATATGCAACGATTTCCTGCTCAACGCATCGGCCACAACGTTAGCTTTACCAGGATGGTAATTCAAGCCAAAGTCGTAGTCCTTCAAAAATTCCAACCATCTTCGCTGCTTCATATTCAGTTCCTTCTAATCAAACAGATATTTCAAACTTTTGTGATCACTAAAGACTTCAAACCTTGCACCAAAGAGATAATGCCTCCAAATCTTCAACACAAACACCACAGCCGCTAATTCCAAATCATGCGTAGGGTAATTCTTCTCATGCACCCTCAATTGCCTCGAAGCATAAGCCACGACCTTACCTTCTTGCATTAGCACCCCACCTAGACCAATTAAATACGCATCACAATACACCACAAATGGTTCAGTAGGATTCTGCAAAATCAAAATCGGAGCTGTCGTCAATCTTCTCTTCAGCTTACTAAAACTTTCCTCACACCGAATATCCCAAATGAACGCTTGTCGTTTACAAGTCAACTCGGTCAAAGGAAGTGCTAGCTTAGAAAAACCTTCAATAAACCTTCGATAATATCCGGCCAAACCCAAAAAGCTTCGAATTTCAGTAACGGATCTCAGAGCCTCCCATTGTAGAACTGCATCTACTTTAGATGGATCCACAGAAATACCATTACCTGAAATCACGTGCCCAAGAAAACTCACCTCCGACAACCAAAACTCACACTTGGACAATTTAGCAAAAAGCTTTCTTTCTTTCAAAACCTGCAAAACAATACGCAAATGCTCCGCATGCTCCTCCCGAGACTTAGAATAAATTAAGATATTATCAATAAACACAACCACAAAAGGATCCAAATGCTCGTGGAAAATACGATTCATGTACTCCATAAACACACCTGGCTCATTAGAAACCCCGAAAGGCATCATAGAATATTCATAATGACCGTAACGTGTCCTAAAAGCCGTCTTCTGAATATCTTCCTCTTTCACCCTAATCTGATGATACCCTGACCTCAAGTCAATCTTACTAAACACACAAGCACCTACCAACTGGTCCATCAAATCATCAATTCTTGGAAGAGGATACTCATTCTTAATCGTCACCTTATTCAGCTGGCGATAATCAATACACAACCGCATACTTCCATCTTTCTTTTTCACCAATAAAACTGGAGCACCCCAAGGAGAAACGCTTGGTCTTACCAACCTCTTCTCTAGCAATCCATTCAACTGCTTCTTTAACTCAACCAACTCATATGCCGACATATGATAAGGTGCCATAGAAACAGGTCTAGTACCAGGAACTAGATCTATAGAAAACTCCACCTCTCTCTCTGGCGGCGTATCTGAAATATCCTCAGGAAACACTTCTGAAAAATCACACACAACAGGAAACACATCAAGTGAAACTTGACTATCCACAGTCAACGATGCAAACAACCCAAACAACTGAGCTTCATCCGCCAAAAGTTTCTTCAACTCTTTGGTAGATAAGAAACTCGAGTCTTCGTCTTCCTCAAGGGAAGGAAATCTTACCAGCTTATGATAACAATCAATATGAACCCGATTGAATTGCAACCAATTCATTCCCAGAACCACATCTAAACCCTCCAACGGCAAACACACTAAATCCATCTCAAAGTCTTTACCATAAATGGTCAAAGGACAACTTAAACAAACCAAATAAGTAGTTACTGACCCCATTGCTGGAGTATCAATAACCATCTCACCACTCATCGAAGACAACACAAGATTCAAATGCTTCGTACACTCAGATGAAATAAAGGAATGAGTCTCTCCAGTATCAATAATAGCAACTAAAGGCGTACTATTAATAAAACAAGTACCTCTGATCAAACGATCTGCATTAGTAGTCTGAGTTCCCACCAATGCAAAAACTTTCCCACCAGCTGGAGCTTGCTTTGGTTTCGGACACTTCGTATTAATATGACCAGGTTCACCACAGTTGAAACACTTCACCACATTCTGCCTCTTACAATCAGCCGCCACATGCCCTAAACCTCCGCAATTGGTACACTTCCTCATATCTTTCCTACATTCAAACTGACGATGTCCCAATTCACCACATCTATAACATTTCAAAGAATTAGACATACCTCCTCCACTTGGCCTTCGATCAAAAGTACCCCTTTGCTTACCCTTATCAGCTGGTGTCACATAAGGACCACCACGAAACTGTTGCTTCCCTTTCATGTCACTCACACTCTTATAGTGAGTAGAACGAGCTTTACTATCTTCTTCATAAATCCTACAACAGTCCACTAAATCAGAAAACCTTCTAATCCTCTGATAACTAATAGCCTGCTTAATCTCAGGACGCAATCCACTCTCAAACTTCACACACTTAGAAAACTCCGCAGTCGCTTCCGCATAATGTGGATAAAACTGCACCAGCTCCACAAACTTAGCAGTATAATCAACAACAGACATATTACCTTGTTTCAATTCCAAGAACTCAATTTCCTTCTTTCCTCTTACATCTTCGGAAAAATACTTCCTCAGAAACTCAATGCTAAACACCGCCCAAGTGATCTCTTCCTCTGCAGCTTCCAACACATGACGTGTACTGACCCACCAATCATCAGCATCTTCCAGTAACATGTGAGTACCCAGTCTCACCTTCTGATCCTCAGCACAATCCATCACTCGGAAAATCCTTTCAATCTCTTTCAGCTAAATCTGAGCACCATCAGGATCATGTCTCCCTTTGAAGTCATGTGTTTTATTCTTCCTGAACTCATCATTTCCAACAGCATGAGGTGCACTCTGCACAGCCCGAGCCATAGGTTGCATCGTAGCAGCTAAAGCAGCGTTATTCCTACCAGCCATATTCTGTTCATTTCGAATAACAACAACTATGGTTAAACAAACAACTCACCCAACTACAACGACCAACAAGGACTGACACAAACTGACACGGACTGGCTCTGATACCACTTAATGTAACACCCCCAATCTATACCCCCAAATAAGTAAAACGATAAAAAAAATTCATCAGACTATAATTAAACATTCATGGCATAGACTGAGGCGTCACATCAATAGAGACAAAACACAATACACCCGCTCAATTAGATATGCAACAAACAGGTAGTAAATAACCGAGGAACTTAGTTCCTAACACCCACAAATTAGATACAGAATAAAAGCGAAAAATTTGTACTGAAATCTCATATATAGACAAAAAGTTTGTCTGTCATATACAATCATACATGTACCATCCCAAAAGAAACATGTATACATAATACAAATAATCACACTCGTTCTCCCCGACTACCCGGTGCTACATATCAGAGCCGACCGACAAAAGAATGAAGACATAAGCTTCACAAAAAGACCTCCAGCAATCTAATCTGCAATGCCTCATAGAGCATTTAAAACAGCAGAAGGGTGAGAAACACAATCATAATATAATTGCATATAATTATATAATAACACAAAATACACATATAAAATATTCTCACCACAACTACACCATAATCAAATACCACACCACACAATGCATATCTCGTATGTCCATTACCAATGCATATCAATCACACACACTACAATTATCATCAACACAAATGTATATATATATATATATCAAATCATCAATGACATTCACAATTCCACACCAAATCAATCCATTCATGATTTATGCAAATGAAGAGAGACCGATACAACGACTCCATGCAATGCATATGCGGTACCATTCATCCATCAATCTCATCACTAGTTCACTCAGGAACTATTGGAACCATCGCTCGTTACTTAATGTAACTCCCCGTCAGGCATACGATGTTCCCCGTCACTCACACCTCTTTTGTATAAGGCACGCGACGTTTATGGATCATTCACACCCCACACGGGCACACGACCCGATCGCTCACACCCCACACGGGCACATGATAATCTATAACCATCGCTCACACCCCACATGGGCACACGACCTTATAGCGGATTCCCTCTGGAATCGATTTGTCGCTCACACCCCACGCGGGCGCACGACATCACAAGAATGCATATCATGATGCTTGGCATACAATGACTCATGACATTCAAATGCACACATATATGCAATCATCTCAATCAACAAAAATCATGTTTTGTACTCAAGCCCAAAACAATGCATTTAATTGCCATACGTCCACAAACCTCATCACAATATTTAAACATATGCATTCACCTCATATAATCAGCACACAAGTCATCCAACATATATCACAAGCACATCGCATGGTAACCCATCAATTACGCACAATTAAATGACAAAATTCGACAAAATGACACATTCCAAATTCCCAACATAATTAAATCGGCCAACAATCTCCCAATCATTTTAATAACAAAGAACAACTCACAAGCTTTCTAACGCACCTAACCGCACCCCAATCCGACTTACGGATCAGAAGTTAGGAAGAAAACAAAATTACACAAACTGCCATGTTCGCTAGGCGAACCCTCTAGCGAGTATTCGCTACCACCTTCGCTAGGCGAATGTCCAGCGAAACCACTTTCAAATAAAAACAGACACAAAGTTCGCTAGGCGAACCCCTTGGCGAACCAAGGTAGCAACAACCAGAGCTAAAAAGATACAAAGTTCGCTAGGCGAACAACGTTAGCGAACATTCGCTGACCTTCAATAACTGGTTTGCTAGGCGAACCCGCGAAAACTCATTCGCTTCTGCTTCGCCCCAGGTTCGTTAGGCGAACCAAGGAAAACCCAGAATTCTGCAGCGCTGTTTGAAGCTCAAAAACCATATTTTTCACCCAAAAACTCTTCCAAGCCAAAACATAACAATCGGAACATAACCCAATCATGGTAACAAGTAATCTACAACATTTACATCACATTTCAACCGCGAAAACATCGATTTCCATCGTTCCGACCTAGAATTGAAAAGCTATGAAAACACAATAAACATTCCAACATACACATACATAATCATACACAAGCATAATATAATCGAGTTTCGCACCCTTACCCGATTTAATCGTGTTTGGAAAGTCGGTTGTTTCGATTTCTTCTTTTCCAAGTTTTTCTCTCTTTCTCCTTTCTTTCTCTTTTCTTCCCCTTTTCCTTCTTCTCTTTTTCTTTCTCTCTATTTTTCTCTCTTTCTTTTCTCTTATGTTTCTAACTTAACAAAAATAAATGAAAAGACCAAAATACCCCTACACTCAAATATCTCGCAAACGCTCCCAAAACGCGATAAAATATAATCACGATGAAAAATAACATATTTCCAGATAAAAGTCAAAAATAAAATAATATAATAATAAAATAATCAAAACGACTCAATTAAATAAAACGGACAAAACTGGGGCGTTACATCCAGCGTACACCTTCTAGCATGCCCAACTCTTCAAGGCTGGTAATATGGACGTACCGTGTCGGTTGGATAGAGCGTTGGTAGAAGCTGACGTAATTTGCTCTTTGGCGGTCTCCGGCTTCTCCATCTCTGAATGTAACAGTGGAAAGGTCAGGAGCTTATCTTGTTCGTCTGGCCATGGCGCATGCAAAGTGAAAAAGGTTTAATGGAGGAAGTTGGTATGGGCAAGAGTTGTTCCGTGAGAATGAGAGTGTTTCATGACGTTTAAATAGGAGGATTTGGGAATACGAAGTGTTGGAGTGAAATTGGGATTAAATGTGAGTGGTTATGGGGAGTAATGTGAGTGGGACGGTTAAGGAGAAAGAAAAGATAATGGGTCGTTTGAAAAGAATTTGAAGAGAAAAAGGGTCTCTATTATTAACAGAGAGCGCGTTAAAATAAGTGTGACACTCGTCACGAACCCGTCACGGTCGTAAGCCGTGTTACGGTCGTAACAAGGGCGTTACGCCCGTCATGCTCACACATTCTGCTATTCTCACAGAAATTAGATGAAATCTGGCATATTATATATATTGGATATGGCAATTATAATTAGCAGTAAGATACGAGATAAACATTAGAATGCATATAAATTGACTGAAACAAAATAAGTAGGAACATTATATCATCAACTCAACCACAAGCAATAACTCAACCACAAGCAATAAACAAGAATTGAATACTTTATTTAAAATTTGGAAATTCATAACAGTGTACTCAAAATAACATTACAGTAGAGTAATAAAGTTGAAATTGAACTTAAATAAATTTGTTCCTTGACATTAAAAAGAAATAGACTGTAAAGTAAATGCTCTAAAATATTAAAAGAAAAGCAATTAAATGGAAAAATGCATTGTGATAGAATTAGCCACGTTGTTTCTTCAAAGATTCCACAGCTTGGTTCAGATGATCAAATTCTTTGACAGCGGTATCCATTAAACCGACAACGTCAAGACGGATAAGTTGAAGTTCATCTCTCATATCTTGAAGTGCAGTGCGGAAGGCTTCGAGTGTGGCATGTATGTTAGCAGGAGGGACAGTGGAAGTATTTATCATGGGATGCTCAGGGTAGTTATGATAGTGAGGAGGAGTTTCAGGGTCGGTTTCAGTGTCAGACACATGACTTTCAAAATCTCTTTCAGGAAGGGGCTCATCTAAATCATACAGCCAGTTGTGGCGGTTATGCACACTAGTTCGCTCGTGATCAGGTAGTGAAAAGTGTGAAACAACTTCATTATTGATCAGGAGTTGAAACGGGGGTGGTCCACGATTTCTAATGAGTCCACGGTTAAAACAGAAAGTTATGTTCATTGGCTTATATCCGCCTAGAGGGTTTACTTGGGAAAGTAGTGTTCTAAATCCCATGGCATCAGCAATTTTTGTTACGAGGCCACCTATCAAAATGGGACCGTGATCAGCTTGAGCAATCCTGCGGAGATTGTCAAGCATAAAAGTAGCTCCATTAATGGGTCGGGTTTGAAACACACAAAACATGATAAAAAGCTCATCTCTAGAGATTAGGGTGTCATTCTCGGCTTTTTCAAAAAGGGTAAAGGCTAAAATCATATGGAAGTATCTTATAGCCAGGTTGTGAATTTTAGTGGACACCATAGGATGCGGGTCATGATGAGGTTGTCCTGAAATACTTCTCCAGAAAAGGTCCAGTTCATCTTCCATTACTAAATCTTCCTGTGCCGTAGTAAAAACGTCAGGTCCATTGGGGAAATCCAATAGGTCTGCAATCTCCCTAATGTTGAAGCGGCACGTGTATCCAAACAGCCTAAAGGTTATGTTACCCCTATTAAATCCTATGCCATAGTTAGGGTTGTAGGACAATGAGCTTAGGAATTCTAGGGTCAGCCTATGGTAAGTTGGATATTTCTTTCTAGCAAAACCTTCCCATCCTATCTGGCTAAACATAAAGTCTATGCTGTCTTTTATACCTAAGGCAGTCATGGTAGGTCCATGGGCAAATTTGGTTAAGGCCATAGGTTTGCGAGAGAGAACCTCATAGCGGTGCCATTGGACAGCGTCCCTGAATAGCACAACCATGGTGTCTTCGTTATCCATCTTAACAGTTAGTCGGAAAAGTAAAGTAGATGTAGAAGGAAGAAGGTAGAAAGACTTTAAAAATCCTGTAGCATGTAATTATAAGATCAGCAAAGCAATTTCCATAAAATTTTAAATTTTTGAGAAATAAATAAAAATGAAAAAGTAATGAAAATAAGATTAAGAAAGTAAAGGGAAACAAAAAGAAATAAAAATAGACTTAAGAAAAATGTAAAGAAATTTAAAAAGGAAATGAAAATAAAAGAAAGTTAAAAGGAAAGAAAACAATCTCGTGGGTTGCCTCCCACTAAGCGATGTTTTTAGCGTCATAAGCCTGACGAAAGCTTAGTGATAATTCAGTTATAGGGATGAGCGGGCAGCTCTAAGAGTCTTAGACTATTCAAATAGTCTCTGTTTGCAATATTATGATAATGTTTTAAGCGTTGTCCGTTTACTATGAACGGTTCACTATTTCTTCCTTTTATTTCTATCGCTCCACTTTGAAAAACTTTAGAAATTTCAAAGGGTCCGGACCACCTGTAACGCCCAGAAAAATCTAAATTAATCATTTATTTATTTAATTTAGAAGGGATTGGGAAGTTTTGGTAATTTCGGAGAATTTTGAATCAAAAAGAGTATTTTTAAATAATTTAATAGAATAAATAATTAATGTATTATTTATACTATTATTATTATTAATCAAAGTAATAAGAAAAGGACAAGGTGGTCATAAAAGAAAAAGGGTGAGGATAGAGGTTGAAGTTCATAAACTGGAATATTTTGTCTAAAGAGGAGAAGACCGATCAATTCTAACTTATCGTGTTTTGTGAAGAAAATAGAGGAAGAGAAGGAGAAAAGCACTACGACGTAGAGACTGCTGAGGAATCTCAGAGGGGGAGGAAGCTACTAATTTCTCTAAGGTATGGGGAGTTTTCATGGTTTATTATAGTTCTATAGGGTTTGGTTATGAATAGATTAGGTATTTGTAGATTTTGAGAAATTGTGGTGTTTGATGACGTAGAATGAGTTAGGGATGTTTGATTAGATGAAATATAATGAGATAGAATGTTATGTGTTGATGTATGTGCGTTGTGTGAGTCTTTCAGTCAAATTTTCGTATTGGAAAAACTGAATTTTTGAGATATTTGAAGTCAAAACGCAGCAGAAAAACCCTTTGAAAAATTATGAGTTTTCGCATCCTGACACGGCCGTGTCACAGGACACGGGTGGCCGTGTCAGACCACCATTCTTGTTGTATTTTGCTTTTGTTGAATTTGTGCTACAAAGCTCCTGACACGGGCGGCCGTGTCAGACCACTGTATTTGCTGTATTTTATCTGTGTTGTGTTTTGAGTGCAGGTTTCCTGACACGGACCGTGTCCCAGGACACTGGTGGCCGTGTCAGACATGATGTTTTGCTGTTTTTGTTGTTTTCTTGAGGTTTCTTGACGTTTTCTCGTACTGATCTTTTGTTGTCGAGTTCTTGTGTATGTAAGATGATAAAACATGATTGTATGATAAACACTTGTTGAATATGAAATGAATGATGCACACGTTGATAATTAATGAATTGAGGAGAATTAGCATCATTTCATTTTTATGTTGGGGCTTCGGCCTATTGGTAGCTTCAATCCCATTGTGCGGATTGAAGTGATACGTTGATTACGTTGTGCTCCTTTTGGAGGGTTGATGGCCAAGTGTCCATCCACGTTGAATTGGTACCACACGCATGTTTCCGATGAAGTTGCATTTCATTCTAAGTGGCATTGCATGTGTATGATTTGATTGTCGAATAATATGTATGTTTTATTGTGGATATCATGGTGTTGTTGTTGATTGAACTATGATGTTGTTGTTGATTATATCATGATGTTGCCGTTGATTATACTATGATGTTGATGTTGAGTGTATCATGATGTTGTTGTCGATTGTACCATGGTGTTGATGTTGATTGTATCATGATGTTGTTGTTGATTATACTATGATGTTGTTGTTGACGATGCTATGAGATTGATGTTGATTATGCTATGATGTTGTTGTTGCCTTCCTGTTCATTTTTCATGTACTTATATTACTATAATGAATTGTGATTTCTCACCCTGCCTACATGGAAATGTTGCCTCTTATGTGGGTAACTTGCAGATAACCAAGAGTAGATTCACGATGATGGAGGATGTAGCTTTAGAGTGTGTCTTTATCGCTATTTAGTTTAGAGGTGTCTTTCTCTGTGTCATGTAACATCGGGTTGGGAGTTGTTGTGAACCTCGCGTTCTTTTGTTTTATGTTGAATTTTTACATTGTTGGCGATGATTTGATTTGGATATATTTCGTACGAAGTATTTTATTGAAATGACATAAAAAGTTGATTTCCGCTGCGTAGTTGTTAATTTTGTTATTAAGAATGTGTAACCCGTGTTACAGGACAGGACAATGATTACTAAATTATGTTATTGAATATATGTGACACCTTTCTTGCTAATTTTACTCTGATAATATTACGTGTTTTCCCTAAAATTGTTTGTGGGGTAGAAGGGTGTTACACCACCTAGATCTAAGTTTTCCTGGAACAAGCTTAAGTCTCGAATTAAATAGGAGCACGACGTCTCCCACACAGAATTCTTTTCTAGATAAGCGCTTATCGTGCCATCTCTTAGTTCTCTCTTTATATATGCGGGCGTTCTCATAAGCATCTAGTCTTAGTTCTTCTAATTCGTGCAAATCTAAGATTTGTTTTTCTCTTGCGGCAGCATAATTTAAATTGAGGGTTTTAATAGCCCAATAGGCTTTGTGCTCCATTTCTACCGGCAGATGATAAGATTTTCCATAGACTAACTTAAATGGAGTGGTTTTTATGGGGGTTTTGTAAGCGGTTCTGTAAGCCCATAAAGCTTCATTAAGTTTAGTTGACCAATCCTTCCTAGAGGTGGCGACAGTCTTTTCTAAAATTTGTTTTATTTCTCTATTCGAAACCTCGACTTTTCCACTGGTTTGTGGATGATATGGTGTTGCCACACGATGTTTGACTCCGTATTTTGATAGCACTTTATTGAATACTTTAGATATGAAATGGGAGCCACCGTCACTAATGACAAGTCTGGGCACACCAAATCTAGGAAAGGTTATGTTCTTAAAGAGCTTTATCACTACTCGTGTGTCATTTGTAGGAGAAGCTATAGCCTCGATCCATTTGGAAACGTAATCGACAGCGATGAGTATGTATTGGTTACCAAAAGAAGACGGAAATGGTCCCATGAAATCTATTCCCCACACATCAAAGACTTCTACTTCTAGAATGCCCTTTTGAGGCATTTCATCACGTCTAGAGACGTTACCAGTGCATTAACACCAGTCGCAATTTATAACCGCGATATGGACATTTTTCCATAGAGTGGGCCAATAGAGGTCAGCTTGCAAAATATTAGCACAAGTCTTTGAAGTGCTTGCGTGCCCACCATAGGGCGCGGAATAACAATGAGAAATTATGTCTTCCACCTCATCTTCGGGTACACAACGACAAAAAATACCATCGGCGCCACTCTTGAAGAGAAGTGGTTCGTCCCAATAATAGTGTTTAAGGTCATGGAAGAATTTCTTCTTTTGTTGATAGGTTAGATCAGGTGGTAGTACTCCGGCTGCTAGATAGTTGACAAAGTCAGCATACCATGGCAGCGTGGTTTTAGTGTAAATAGATTCTACCACTTCATTAGTTTCTATATCAGTATAAGTCAGGGATTGTTCTATTGTATTGCTTTCTAACTGGGCTAAGAGTCTTTCATAAGGGAAATCGTCATTAATAGGTACTTGGTCTGGTTGGATGTTTTCCATTCTTGACAGGTGGTCAGCTACTACATTTTCGGTGCCTTTCTTTTCCTTGATTTCCAAGTCGAATTCTTTTAGGAGTAGAATCCACCTCTGAAGTCTCGGTTTGGCGTCCTTCTTGCTTAATAGGTACCTGATTGCAGCGTGATCGGTGTAGATGATTATTTTTGCTCCTACTAGGTAGTAACGAAATTTATCTAATGCGAACACGACAACTAAGAGTTCCTTTTCTGTGGTAACGTAGTTCATTTGTGCATGATCCAAGGTTCTACTGGCATAATAGATTGCGTGAAGCTTTTTGTCCTTCCTTTGTCTTAGGACTGCACCTACAGCATAGTCACTAGCGTCGCACATGATTTCAAATGGTTTATTCCAATCTGGGGGTTACATAATGGGTACTGATATTAAAGCTTGCTTGAGTGTCTGAAATGCGTCCAAGAATTTGTCATCAAAGACGAATTCAGCGTCTTTCATTAACAGCTCAGTTAGGGGTTTGGTTATCTTAGAGAAATCTTTAATGAAACGTTGGTAAAAACCGGCGTGTCCTAAGAAACTTCTTATCTCTCTAATGGTTTTAGGTGGCTGGAGATTCTCTATAACTTCTATTTTTGCTTTGTTGACTTCGATTCCTCTGTCGGATACTATATGTCCTAACACGATTCCTTGTCGGACCATGAAATGGCATTTTTCCCAATTGAGTACTAAGTTGACTTTTACACATCGTTCGAGCACCATTTCTAGGTTTGATAGACATCCTTCAAAACTTTCCCCACAGACAGAGAAATCGTCCATAAAGACTTCCATTATACCATCTAAGAAGTCAGAGAAGATGGACATCATGCATCTCTGAAATGTTGCGGGTGCGTTATATAATCCGAAAGGCATTCACCGATAGGCAAAAGTTCCATAAGGACATGTGAAAGTAGTCTTTTCTTGGTCGTCAGGATGGATAGGAATTTGGAAGAATCCTGAATATCCATCTAAATAGTAAAAATGGGAGTGTTTGGCCAGACGTTCAAGCATTTGATCTATGAATGGTAAAGGGAAATGATCTTTACGAGTGGCTTTGTTTAGTTTTCTATAATCGATACACATTCTCCATCCGGTTTGGGTACGTTGTGCTACAGATTCTCCTTTTTCATTATTGATGACTGTAACACCTCCTTTCTTTGATACCACGTGAACTAGGCTAACCCATTCACTATATGATATTGGGTATATGATTCCTACTTCTAATAACTTTTGCACTTCTCTCTTAACGACATCACTCAGAATGGGATTGATTCTCCTTTGATGTTCTCTAGAGGTTTTACAGTCTTCCTCAAGCATAATGCGATGCATACAGATAAAGGGACTTATTCCTTTCAAGTATGAGATGTTATAGCCTAAGGCAGTCGGGTACTTTCTTAGGACATGCAATAATTTCTCGGTTTCTATTTGTCCTAAATCTGCGTTGACTATAACTGATCGTTCGAGTTCTGTATGTAGGAATTCATACCTTAGATCTTTGGGTAATGTTTTCAGTTTTACGGCTGGTTTCTTTGGGCAAGGCATAGGGTCAGGAGTGAGTGCGAGACATTCACTTAGATTGTTATCTTGGTATTCACCACGCCAATTATCATCTTAAAAAATTGGTGGTATTGGAATTCTCAGCACTTCAGAACACGTGTTTTGGTGTTTTTCCATTTCTTTAACGCATTCATCAATTATATCTAAGAAACAACACTAATCTTCTATAGCAGGTGCCTTGAAGAATCGTGAGAGAATGAATTCAACTTTTTCTTCACCAACCTCGATAGTCAGTTTTCCTTTTTTCACATCTATGATGGCTCCCACAGTAGCTAGGAATGGTCTTCCTAAAATGATAGGGATGTTTGAGTCTTCCTGGATGTCCATGATTATGAAATCTGTAGGAATATAGAATTGTCCTATACGTACTGGAACGTTTTCTAGCATTCCTATAGGAAATTTCACTAATCTATCAGCTAGTTGTACAAACATTCTTGTTGGTCTCAGTTCTCCCATGTTGAGCCTTTTACAAATAGATAAAGGCATTAAACTGATGATGGCTCCTAAATCGCACAGAGCTTTGTCTATGACAAACTTTCTAATCACACATGATATAGAGAAACTACCAGGATCTTTTATCTTAGGAGGCATGTTGTTTTGGATTATTGCGCTACACTCTGCGGTAAGCATAACGGTTTCAGTATCCTAGAGCTTTTTCTTATTAGTTAATATTTCTTTTAGGAATTTAGCGTATCAGGGCATTTGTGTGATTGCTTCTGTAAAAGGTATTGTGACATTTAGTTGTTTCAGAAGTTCAACAAATTATTTAAATTGGCCTATGTTTTTAGATTTAGCGAATCTTTGGGGATACGGGATAGGTGGTTTATAAGGCAGTGGAGGCACATATGGTTCTTCTTTCTCTTCAGCCTCTTTTCCATTATCTTCCTTCTCGTTTTACTTTGGTTCGCCTTCCTTTTCAGACTCCTTACTGGGCTTTTGGTACATGGCTGGATTTTTTATTCTTGGGTCAGTAGGTCTTTCTAGTTCTGTTCCACTCCGAAGTGTTATAGCGTTTGCATGTCCCTTCGGATTAATTTGAGTTTGACCTGGAAGGTTTCCAGCCGGGTTAGCGGTAACTGCTTGTTGTTGAGCCACTTGTGAGATTTGGGTTTCTAACATTTTGTTGTGAGTGGCTTGAGCGTCAACCTTGTTAGCTAATTGTTTGATCTGCTCACGGGTGTGAACATTCTGGTTAAGGAACTCCTTGTTCTGTGAGCTTGTGCAGCAATGAAGTTCTCCATCATAATTTCAAGGTTTGACTTCCTAGGAACGTTGGGAACGTTAGCAGCAGGTTTTTGATATCCTGGTGGCACAGCAGGCGCTTGTCCAGGTGCATACAAAGCGTTATTGTTCTTGTTCGAAAAGTTTGGATGGTTTTTCCAACCAGGATTGTAGGTACTTGCATATGGGTTTCCTTGAGCATAATTCACTTGATTAGTGGAGACTCCTGCTAAAATTTGGCATTCGGGGGCAGCATGTCCAGGTACTCCGCATAATTCGCAGTTTGGAGCTACGACAGCCACGGTGGCTGCGGGTGTTATGGTCAAGTTGTCTATCTTTTGAGCAAGGGCATCTACCTTAGCGTGGACATGGTCAAGACTACTAACTTTATACATTCCACCTTTCGTTTGAGCTTTCTCCACTGGCGTTCTTTCACCTCCCCATTGGTAATGGTTTTGAGCCATGCTTTCGATGAGTTGATAGGCTTCGGTATAAGGTTTGTCCTTAAGTGTACCACCAGCGGCGGCATCTATTGTCATTCTTGTATTGTACAAGAGACCATTGTAAAACGTATGGATGACTAACTAATCCTCAAGACCGTGATGCGGACACATCCTCATCATATCCTTGTATCTCTCCCATGCATCGTAAAGAGACTCAGTATCTTTTTGTCGAAATCCATTAATTTAGGCTCTCAGCATAGCTGTTTTGCTTGGTGGGAAATATCGGGCTAAGAACACCTTTTTCAACTCATCCCAAGTAGTGACGGAGTTTGATGGCAAGGATTGCAACCAAGCCCAAGCTCTGTCTCTTAATGAGAAAGGAAAAAGACGTAGTCTTATCGCGTCTGCAGTCACACCATTTGCCTTCACTGTGTCTGCGTACTGCACAAATTTGGTCAAATGTTCATTAGGATCGTCCGTAGGATTTCCAGAAAATTGATGTTGTTGTACGGCTGACAGCAATGAGGGTTTCAACTCAAAATCGTTCCGGCTGATAGCGGGGGCAGCAATGCTGTTATGTGGTTCTTGCTCAGATGGGGTAGCATAATACTTAAGAGGACGGTTTTGTGGTCCATCAGCCATGTTTCGTTCTTTGACTGGTTCAGGAGTATGAGCGAGAAGATCGGGAATATTATACTTGCATTGATACTCAAGTATTCTGCGTCTTAAATGTAAGAAGCGCTCTAATTCGGCGATTGGTGGTTGCAAGTCTTCGCTTTGTGAGCGAGTACTTGGCATACAATCGAGAAAAAGGGAAATAAAATTTGTTGCCTTAGTCTATACAACGCAACAAAGAATCGCACTATTGACTAAATCAAAGTCCCCGGCAACGGCGCCAAAAACTTGATCGCGACTTTCTGAGCCTAACGGTTACTAACAGTAAGTGCACAGCTTATCGCGTAGTAATAAAGATATCAATCCCACAGAGACCTGATAATCAACCTAGTGCTACGGTTTTGTTACTGTGTTTAGCTAAGGCAAAGATGTTTTGGTTTTAAGTTCAAAAAGGGAATCTAAATTTTTGGAATAAACTAGTTGAGATAAGGATATCGGTACGTAACTTAGTATACCATCGTGGATTTAATAAAACCTAGGCGTATAAAAATGAGTCACATTATTTTTCTGTAGAAAATATCAGTTTAAAAGCCCTCACCTCACTCTCGTGGATCTTGCTTCGGACTATATTCCTAAATCATAATGTCTGCTCTCGCTAGCCCATTTGAGTTTAAAAACACTTTTTGAAAACTAATACAGTCTAATTAACTTTAAAGCGCTCTCGCTGTTTTTAAAACCAGTGCCCGATTTCAGCTATCCGGTTAAAATCTCACACTCTCGTGGATCTTGATCCTAACCTTTACTATCTTTTTACTCTCGTAACAAAAGTCCAATTTTAATTAAGAAAACGCGGCCAGAAAATAAGTTGTTTATGGTTTTAGCTTAGAATTATCGAATCCATTCTGGTTAACTTAATTACATACCGATAAATCGGATTTAGCTAGACATATTAATTAAAACAAACATGCATGAAAATAAATTACAAAACAGTAAATTAAACATTGCAATGGGAAACGATAATGCTATTATTACGATTAATGAATAAAACCTGATAAATTTGCAATGAGTTGATTCTCGCAATTCCTCCACAAGTCGGTAGGCTTTTGCTCGATGTATTGGAATAACGAATGATGAAGGTTGAAAAACAAAATTCTAACTATGGTGCAATAGCTCCTCAATGTGAGAAACTATCACTATTTCAAGTGATGGTAAACAAGGAATGGGAAACGAAACAAAGAATGCAAAGAAAGTAAAAGTTCAGAAAAATAATTCTGCAGCAATTCGGGTAAATTCTCTATATGGTGTTGTGTCCCGTTGTTCTTCAATGTCTTCTGTATTTATAGCCAAAGCATTGCCTTAACGTTGGAGAAAATATAGGAGCACATACTTTGGTGGTTGAGAAGTTTCATTGAGAATGGCTCATGCACCGTTGAAGTTGAGGTTGAGAGAATGTAGGAGAAACTGCTCAACGTGCTTGACTGCATTGGGCTTCTTTTTCCACGTCCGCGTTCTAAACATATTATCCATGATTGAGCGTGTGACGATCGTGGTGAGGCTATGACGGTCGTGATGGGCAATGGGAATGTGACAGTCGTGGCAGATGTGTGACGGTCGTCACACACACCACTTTCCATTTCTACTCTTTTTCTCATTGATTTTTCCTATTTTCTTCTCATTAATTCATGTTTCTCTACTTTGCTCCTTTTTGGCTTGGACAACACAATACCTGTGAAAACACTAGAATACTTGCGGAATAATCGGCACTTGGACTGAAATAACATAATTATTAGTCGTAAATCAAGGCAAATATATGATACATTTTCGTGTTATCACTAGGGAATTCGG
The DNA here is from genome assembly GCA_022829125.1 of Lathyrus tuberosus. Classification (NCBI taxonomy): domain Eukaryota; kingdom Viridiplantae; phylum Streptophyta; class Magnoliopsida; order Fabales; family Fabaceae; genus Lathyrus; species Lathyrus tuberosus. The sequence continues at coordinate 2,164,507 of JALAZF010000061.1, read as the reverse complement.
GTAGAGATTGAATCTCAAAGGTTTTTCAGCTAAGGAATCAAGGAAAAATAATCTTAAGAATCGGTAAGGTTGTTTTGAATCATGTCTCTTAGAATAAAGATTGAGGGTTTTTGCAGTGCAATTCATACATTTTCCACTAGCATGCCTTCTCATATTTGTTTTAAGTAAATTTTTTAATTCTGCTAATTTTTATTATTAGTTATAATTTCTCAAACAAACAAACCCCAAGGAAACTTTTGTTTAATTAAATTAGCATCTGCACTTACAATAACGCGCAATCCTCGAGATCGATTCTGGGGATAACCCCTATTATTACTACATCGTAAAAATAGTACACTTTCTATTTTAATGATCACATATCATAACATGAAGCCTTGTACAATCGAACAGAAATTCCTAAAGCCCAATTCGTATTGGCACCTTCATCCAAAGCCCACTTTGCTAGCATTTTCCCAAATCCAAAGCCCAACCTTGTTTGGCACCTCAACCTAAACCCCAACCTCGTTTGGCACCTCAACCTAAAGCTCCACCTTGCTTGGCACCTCGTTCCAAAACCCAATCCACATTGGTACCCCAAAAAAATATTCAAGAAAATAATCACCATCAGGTCTCACCTATCTTTACCAGCAAAGTCCAATCATACTTGGCACACCCTACTTTTCTCGATAGCCCGAGCATACATCGGCATTATGCATATAGTAATCATTGCATCCTCAAATGTGTAGCATTTCCATTTGATATGGAGCATTACGCCATGGAAAAATTCAAACATACGCATTCGAAGCATAAGCTAGGTTTGGATATTCTCATTGTCGAACATTCCCCAACATAAAGTGGTTTAAATCAGGAGGTTCAATCTTACTTTGTCCCCAGTGAAGTTGCCAATCTTACGTGTTCATCCTACTGGTATTCCCCTATAGAGTGGTGTGTTCATACTTCTTTTTTTTACCCCAGTAGAATCAATATAACTATAGCCCTCAAGCAGGCACCTTAGTCAATTCCTAGGGTAGTAGATCTGTCCATCCTTCCCTTTTGGTCTTTGTCCCCTAACAGAGTTGTCTGACTAGGATTCCATTATACCCTTAGATTATCTTTCGATACCGGAAAGTGTCGTTATTTCAAATCATCTTGCGATACCGGTAAGTATCATTATTTCAGATTCTTCTTTGATACCGGAAAGTATCATCTTTCGATACCGGTAAGTATTGTCTCATTAGTACACTCATTCATGATATCGGAAAGAATCATCTTTCGATGCCGGTAAGCGTCGTCATCCCAATTCACCCTTTGATACCGGAAAGTATCATCTTTCGATGCCGGTAAGCGTCGTCATCTCAATTCACCCTCTGATACCGAAAAGTATCATCTTTCGATTATGGTAAGCGTCGTAGATCCAGCACTCATTTTCGTGTCTGTATCATCTCCCTATTGATACCGAAAAGTATTATCTCTCGATACCGGTAAGTATAGTCAATTAAGTTTCTCTCGATACCGGTAAGTATCGTCCATTCAATCTTTCCTCGATATCGGTAAGTATCGTCCATTCAATATTTCAGTGATACCTGTAAGTATCATCTCTCAATACCGGTAAGTATCGTCAATTCAATATTTCCTCGATACCGATAAGTATCGTCCATTCAATCTTTCAGTGATACCTGTAAGTATCATCTCTCGATACCGATAAGTATCGTCAATTCCGTTTCTTCCGATACCGGCAAGTATCGTCTCTTCAGAACACTCATCTGTGTCTGTATATTTCCTTTGATACCGGAAAGTATCATTTTTCGATACCGGTAAGTATCTTCTCGTCCATACATTGATTCGTGTTTGTATTTTACTTCCGATACTGGTATGTATCGTTAACATAAGCACTCTTCTGTGTTCAACTTTCTGTTGATACCTGTAAGTATCACCCTCTGATACTCGTTCGTGTCATTGATCCAACCCTAAGTCTATGTATTATCCCGTTATTTTAGACAACGGTCTGTGTCGTTTATTCTTCATAGCATATTTCTCAATCTCATCAATCCATTTTATTCCCAGTAGAGTTTTCCACGCTCGTCAAGCTTTCTACCTTCATTCTACCCACAGTTTGCAAATTTCGCGGTTCTTTTTGTATTCAATCATCCTCTACCTTGAACGTCTGAAAGTCGTTGCTATCATCCTTTCAGGTTGAAGTCGATTGAATAAGGGCAGTTGTAACACCCCAAAATTTGTCGTCTCCTTTTTCTAACATTAACTGACTTTTGTTTTGCATTAATATGCATATCCAATAGGTCATAATTCATAATCATACTTTGCATTGGACTCTTAAGACGTAAGATTAGAGGAGTTTCTTGTTATCAGTGGTTGCCCTATGTAGAGGATTCAGTTGGTTCTTACTTCAGTCAAGTTTAAGCAAGGGTTGAGTTCATGTTGTCTTGAATATCTTCCTATTTATAGGTTGATCAAGCTTCAAGGTTTTCTTATTCAGAAGATTCATCAAAAGCATCGGGTCAAGGTTTCTTGGGTGCGAATCAAGGCTTGACTTCTTCTTAGTTCAAGTCATTTCATCATTATCAGTGAACATCAAGGAGAATTAGTGTTTCTCATTCATGGTTAAGCTAGTGAAGTTTATCAGTTGAGGTTCATTGAATCAAGGTTTTCATGTCAGGGTCTTCTGTCTGGACATATTCTTTCTACTTCATGTCTAGTCTTCATCTTCAAGTTCGCTTCAGGGATTTGTTCCTGTGTAGAGGTTATTGGTCATAAAAGCTATGTATCCGTGGACTGAATTGCAAAGTGGATGGTATGGTACAAAAGATCAAGTTGTGAATTCATATCGTGCTTCAGGCATTGCTATTCTTCCCCGTGTTCGTTGCTTGTATGAGTCACTTGTGGTTGGAATGTTCAAGTGGGCATAATTCATTGAGAATGCAAGTTGGTTTTTATGGAGAATTGAGGATTTTGGTGGAGTGTTCATTCAAGTGGTCATTTGAAGTTTTTGTGTTCGAGTTATTCAAAAGGATTGATACAAGTTCATTTCAATATCCCTTTAATCCATTTTAGATCCAAGTCTAAATCATTTAGTCCATATCCATTTAAAATCATTCTCTTGATATCCATTCTTAAACCAATTTCAAATGGCCATCTAATCCATATATCTAAATCCCTCTTCATGTCCATGTCCATTTTTATCCACATTTAAGTCCAATTCAAAGCCCATTTTCAATGAGTCCATTACATATCCAATTAAGCCACCGTCTTTCCATTCCATTTCAAAACCAGTTTTGGTGATGTTAATTTTCGATTCATATCCAAATTAAAACCAAATTCAACTCCAAACCATAATCCAAAAACTAATTATCCATTCCATTTGTCCATTGTTCAAACCAATATCCAAGAAACCAATACGCTGTTCATTTGGATTTAAAAGCTTTTCTTCAAAAAAGATTGGACCTTGCTAGCTTTGTGAGGAATGAACCTCTTTTTGCTGAAGTGGGTAATGTTAAGGTGATTGTTGAGGCGAATTTGGTTGCTCATGGAGGTCCTACTATGGTTAGGAATTATTAACTGCAGGGAGTGAGCAAACAAATTCTTCTACATGATGAGTGTTATAATTTGGGAGGAGTATGTTGGAAATACATAAGCTTGCATACGCTTAAGTTATATCATCACATGCATTGACCTGGCAATGCAAGATAACTAAGCCAAAAACATCCTATTAATTGGATCTTGGAACTAGTAAATTATCTTGAATGAACTATATTTACTATTGATATGAGCACCAAAATTTACTGTTGCACATATATGTCTTGGATTTTTACACGAGGTTGATAATGCTGCATTTGCTATTGGCTATTGGATTTCAAAAATATCATTTGATGAATCCACATCACGTACAATATCGATAGAGTGTGAGATGTAGGGTTCTGAAACACATACACAAACTTACTCGCATAGCCAAGAACAAACCTACGCATCCAACATTCAGAAATTCAACACACATACACATACAATAATGCAATTCAAGATTATCATTCAATTCAATACACCATACACTAACTTGCTTTCAGCCTTTGATTCAATGCTAACCTCTAAACTGTCATTAGTCTTTTCTTCATTAATCATGTAACTAATAATAACTTACCAATCCAAACTGACATCTAACTCCCAAAAGCAATTTAACTAACATTGCCCTTTTTCTTTGTTTTAACCCAAATTTTTTGACTTAACTGATTTTCCAATTAACCAAATTAACTAATTACAAACTCCTAATCAACTAACTGCTAGTTCATTAACAGTCACATTAGTCTAACTATCCCAGTTAACAAATAGCATATCGGTCTATGCCATCATAAAACAATACCATATCTACTTCCTAACTTCTAACATTTTTCATTCAATTTCTAAACTCTAACTATAGAATAAGCAACTAACGTTCACTAACATTAAGCAATTAGCATAGTAACTCATTTAACATCAACTAATTAATTTCATAATTGACTACCATAACAGTTCAATTTAACTAAACTAACTAAACTATCATTAACAGTTCCACTAATCAATTAATACAAATTCCAAACTATCACTAATCAATCCTAACTTCTAACAGAATTCAGAAACTCAATAACAGAAATCCTAAACTCTCCTAACAGAATATTTGGTTTTTCTCTAACAAACTTTTCTTCTCAATCAACCCTATAGATTCATCTTCAAGAACTCTCTGCGTCTCTCTTGGCCCTTCCTCATTCTCGAACTCAGCTCACTCCTCTGCAATCTCAAAACCCTGCAATCATCTTCATCATCAACACATCTTCACCGATATCAGCACCTTCATCGCCGCAACTTTGAAAAACCTGCAACTTTACATCAACCATAATTCGGTAACTCAGAAACAAGGAAGTTCGCACCGCATAAAACAATTCAATGTCATAACACCTACAGAAACGAGAAGAGGAAGAATTCAGATTCACAACGAAAAAGAGAGGATTCACAAACTTTGAGTTTACCTGAGCAGAGATCATCCTCGCGCTTGTTAACCATCTTCAACAGTCTACAGAATCCGGCGCCATCTTCTACGTTGAAGAGATAACATCAAACAGAGGTTTAAAAGAAGAAGGTTAAGAGAATAACGGAACTCACCGGTAATTCGACATTAACGCAAGTTCATTCGTTTGCGATACATTGAGAATATGGAAGAAGGTTGAAGGAGATGTGGTTTACGGTTGTGGTGAGAAGAAGACGAAGAGTAGAATCGGACGGTGGTGTTTGTTGTTTGTTGTTGTCGGATGGAGAAGGTGAGGACATGTTGGTGTTTTGACGGCGGCGGAATCGAAGGTTATGCAGAGAAGATAATGAAGATGCGACAACGAGGCTCACCAAGAACATCGTTACCATCACCAAACACTTCACTGATTCCATCACCGATTCGAATCAGCTACTCGCACCCAATCCATTACTATAGGATTGAGGCTCACCAAAACGGACCACGTCCAACACCGTGAATGCATGCAAAATACAACATGAAACAACAACACCATGCAGAATGACTTCCACCTCAGTCATTGTACCACGCCAATACTGGATACCATGCAACAAACACATGCTATAACATTTAGCAACAGTACCCCAACGATACAACAAGCAACAACAATGCATTTATGAATATGTCACACCACAACATAAACACTACAATGTATTTAACATCATCACACATCAATTTATTCATTTTCAAGTACTCAAACCAATTTTAGCAAAAAGTTCATTGCATTAGCTTCCTAATACTTTGAACGGCACTCGAATCGGACACCCAGAACTCAAGATATAATTTTTCGAAAATTTTCAAAATTTGTTCTCAGTGTAACCGGTTACACCAAATAAGCTCACCGGTTACACCCCTACTATGCAATTACCCCTCAATGTAACCGGATACACCCCTGCTATGCAATTTCCACTCAGTGTAACCGGTTACCTCAATCCTGGTAACCGATTACACCCTCACAAAATTGTCCAGAAACACATTTTTCAACAGTGTAACCGGTTACCCCCTTTCTGGTAACCAATTACACCTGTAGCAGAATCACTGTTTTGCAACTTTTGACACAAAAATTACTTTTCTTCTCAACCCAAAACCCTCAACTCTCATACAATTGTTATAATCATAGTTTGGATTCCAACTCCTATTCTTCTACAACATCAACAACATTCTAACACACTAAAATCATCCAAACAAACATATAATTGTATGATTCACACAAATCAATTCAAACACACAACTACTAAACATACTCATACAATTTCAGGTTCTTAACATATGAGAATCACAATTCTAACATAGAAATCACAATCCCCACCCATAATTCATTATACAATCCCTTATAAAATTATAACCCCACCCTTACCTTAGAGTTCTTGCAAGGTTCTGCAACAATGGTTTCCTTCTCTTTCTCCTAGAGCCCTAGCCTCCACTCTTCTCTTTTTCTCCTTTTTCTCTAGTTGCACGATCCGATAGTTTCTATCCCTCTCTCCCTCATTTCTATATTTTAATATATCCTCCTTAATTCCAATTACACCATAATTTAATAAAATAAAATAAAATAAAATAACATAAAATAAAATAAAATAAAATAAAATAATTATTTAATCTTTAATGCACCTTACTATAATAACTAAATAATTATTAAATTATTGTCATCCTTATTATTTATTTGAATAAATCTAATTTAAATAGTAATGATAATGACACTCTCTCACACCACCCCTAAGTCTCTACACTTTTACTCACACTCCTAACACCTTAAATTCTTTTCTTAAGGCCACTACCTCACACCAAAGGGTGTCCGTAACACACAAAAACACCAATTAATACATACAGTTGCACAACATCACATGATTAATTACGGAAAATAAATTAATTAATCTGGGGCATTACACAAACTCACAGTGTAAGACTTTCTGCTCAATCAACAACTGATAAAGACTTTCAATGCTCTAGCACATAGCAGGAGACTTACTTGGCTCAACCTTCTTAGCAAAAGACTTTGATGCTTAAGCACATAGCAAGAGACTTTATCTAAACTACTAACAATCATGTTTAGTAGAATAGAGAACAAGGTGTACTTGATACAAAATCAGAGGTACAGGGTAATCACCTTAACAAAGACCTTAAGCACTTAAGATTTCTAAGATATTCAATGTTTTAGAAATCTTAAGGATTATTACAATTTACAACACATAACAGAAATTTTGCATACTCGACTATGTTTCTTATTGTATGATCTTGTTATTCCTCAATCCAGACAGAAGTGTAGAACACTTCTATCCTTCTTGACTTTCCTTCTATATTTTCCTTTTTGATTGCTCCTTGTTGAATACTTTAGTTTGAATCTTTAACAACTTATATAACAGTTGTAGAAGACTAGTCGTTGGATGAAATAACTTGAACAAGTGTCTTTGTTTTTCCATAGTACAAAAGACGTTGAAGAGAGATACACCAAAAGATCTTAATCCATTGTGTAACATGTTTCACCATTGCGTCTTCCATGTAATCTTGTACTATAGATCTGTTGAGAGTACATATCTGTAAAGCATGTCAACTCTTCTTGAGCATTGTGAATATAGACTCTAGCTGACAAGTTAATTTGAAAATGGAGTTTGCTTTCAGTAGTACGGATAACTCAAGCTTTATTATTAACTCTGAATGTTAACCAGGAGCTGATACATTAACTTAGTGTAGAGACAATGTGTTTCTCTTCTGATGTTGAGGGATCCAGCTTCAGAGTCTACGCCACACATCACTTAGAGAGTGTTCTTCAAGTTCTGATCCACCAGAAGCTAGTAACTCAGCTCCTCTAAAATGCGTCCTTATATCAGATTCTGAATGCCTTCTTTTCAAGCCTTAGAACCTGCATACTGGAAACACACATTAGATAACACCATTGTTCTTTTAATATTTTGTTATCATTAAAACTCAAAAGATATATGTCATGAACAAATCTTTTTCTAACAAATTGCTCTAAAGCCTAAATGATTAGCCTGAACAAGATCCCTCACCTTTTGTTTTTTTCAAACTATCCAAAGAACCCTAATATTGAAAGACACGATAATCATTGGAAACTAATAGGATCCTTAAAAGACTTAGCCGAAATATCTTATTATCAAACTAAAATAACCTACTAACCTCGAAAAAATCTTCCTGTACAAAAGAAAACCATTTATGTCAATAATGTGGTATTTGATACCTGCATTAACTACAATAACTGGTTCACCATTTATGTCAACTACTAACATAAACGATTTAATTTTTATCAAATTGCATGCATGAGACTTTAAATATTTATATATGTTAAAGTCTCATTTTTCTTAAATTATAATAAAATGGAATGAGGCTAAAATCATGAACGAAATCATTTTTCTTAAAAATATTTCAAAAACTCTCAAATGTCTTAGAGTTGGAACGCATGAATACCGAGGACTGATGAAAACTCGAATTTAGAGAAGAGTATATGGAATTTTAGTGAAGAGGATGTATAATTTTTAATCTATTTTTTCTGAATCTGGAATTCTCAACTTATAGGTCAAATAAGTGTTTTTTTTTATAATGTTGCGACTCTTGATGAAACAAACACTTTTAGCAACACTTTTGCTAAATGTTGCAATGTTTCGCCTACAACAACACTTTTCAAACATTGCACTGTTTCGCCTACAGCAACATTTATACCAAGTGTTGCACTGTTTCGCCTACACAAATAGTTTTCAAAGGTTGCACTGTTTCGCATTCTGCAACAATTCACCAAGTGTTGCCTATTTCTGAATTCAAACCTGCTACAACTCTTCACAAGTGTTGCCTATTTTTGAATTCAAACCTACTGTAACACTTCACAAGTGTTGCCTATTTCTAAATTCAAAATTAATCTTCACTTGAATATTTTCTTGTCATTTTGGAACACACTCAAGATTATTAACTGTTAATTATTTACAATATTCCCCCACTTATTCTAATAATGACAAGACCAATTACAAACAAATGAGAGGAAAATAATGTTAATACAGTTAAGTATCCTTCGATTTAAACTTTACCTTATTAAGGATAATGCAAAGTCTTATTGGAATTTTAGGTGGCTATGATTTGAACCGTTATCCCTTATGATTAAACCGATGTTACCTTACACACACTCTTTAGTGGTTCTTCGACTACATCTCTCGCCTAACACTATTTATGGCCATGTGCATTCCCGTTTCATTAATTTTGCGTGAAAAAAACTCCAACTCTCACTTTGAGACGACATCATCTCGAAATTCACATAGGTGAAGTTCATATTGTATCCTTTTTCATAAGACACATATCCTCGGTATTGAATTTCATTAAAAATTTAAATAAAAATTCAACCCTCATTTTAAAGGTCAACATTATCACGAAATAATGTTCGACACAAAGTAGAAAAAGGCTCTATAGATTCCCCGCCCAACAAAGAAGACAAAATTAATTATCCATTGAAGTACCTCTAAATAAAAAAAGCTCTCCAACTACCCCACTAGTATAGTTATGTTTTTGGTTTTATACAAATAATTGGTTTTATAAAATTAATTTTAATTAAATATGAAATGAATATTAAGGTTAATTATGTTGAAATGCACTTAAGTATAAAAGTGAGTTGAATAATCAATTTTAAAATCAAAATCTTCATTTTAAAACTAAAGTAAAATAAATTCTAGAGAGATATTAATTATATTTTGCATGCACCAATCATAATAGAAACATGCAATTATAAACAAAACAGGTGTAAGGAAGGAATTAATGCATTGTATTAATTTCATTTATTTTATTATTTTAAGCTTACATAGAATAAGAACATGATCTAGCTATAGCTAGCTAGAAAAATTAAACTCAAGCCACAGATTTAATTGTTCCAGTTTCAAAGAAATTAGGAAGAAAAATAAATTCATAAGGGTCTTCTGACTCATCTTTAGACAAAAACAAACGTTTTCCACCTTCCCTAACACGTTCATAGCTCCTAATGTTAGAACAAACACCAGAATTGCAAAATCCAAACTGATAACCAGTTCCACGTTTCAAAATATCAAATGTGCCAGGAAGAGTTAACAAATCATGATAGTTTTTGTCACCACCAATACCAACACAAGCTTTTTTAATATTGTAATCAACAAAAACTATCCATTTTGATGACTGAGCACAATCAGGCTTCTCAGTAATTTCAATCTCAATTGGCTTACTTGTGAGGATTTTTTCAGTACTATTATCTAAATTTGTAAATTTCACAGTTGTTCCACTGGCAAATCGGTGGTCACTTTGTAGGATAGTAACTTCACAGTTGGTATTACTACTGGTTTTTGCTAGTTTTAATCCACCACCTGTGCGGAATCTACTACTAATGGAAGGGATAATGTGGTATTTGTTACCTGCAATAACAGGATCACCAGCTATGTCAAGTACTTGCTCAACATCATCACTTGAGAAAACTAAAGAAAGATAGGTGATAAAAACAAACAGGAGGAAGGAAAGGTTGAGAGAGTAAACAAGCTTCATGATTAAGCAATGGTATGTTTTGGTTGTGTTTTGTGAATTACATGTGCCTCTATATATAGTATTATAATACTCTTGATGTGGTTCACAATTCACAAACGTAGATAACTATTGGTTTCACAATAATAGGCTTAAATAATGATTTAGTCCCTGTAGTTTTTGGTTTTTGTCTCTGAATTTTTTTTTTTTCAGTCAAAGTCCCTATATGTTCAATTCCTTTTGGTAATAGTCACTCACGTCAATGGGACGTTAAAAAAATGCTTAGTTGAAAAACGGTGCTAAGTTGGAATATTGTTTAATGAGTTCTAATAAATACTTAATAATAAATTTAATCTATTCTTCTAATTTTTACTTTTCTTTTTTATTTCTTTAAGATTTTAATTATCTCTCAATTTTTAACTTTCATCTTTATTCCATCGGTGCAGTTTTGCTATTATCCCTCCGGTAACAGATTGACAATAGTGATGGCTTGACAAACTCACTGAAATTTTTGGCTTAAACTCCTAACTTTAGGGTTAGGGGCCTTGGTTGAGGTGTTTTCTTTGTTCTTGGCTGTTTCTTGTTGTCTTTTGTTGTCTAGTGGGTTTCCATGGCGTGGACCAGAGTGGGAGGTCGGAGGAGCTCGCCGGTTGTTTCGTCGGGGAGATGGGATATTTTCCCGTTTTATAACGGAGCGGATGCTAGGGATGTCTCCGGACTAACGTCTTTTTATATCTCTGAGTTTCCTTTCCATTCTAAAGCTAGAGACATCTTTGTTCTTTTTGGTTGTATTGATGAGGTTGCCGAAGTTGCGATTTCGCCGAGACTTAACAAGTTGGGAAAACGGTTTGGGTTCGCTAGATTTAGGGATGTAGAGAACGTAAAGTTGCTGGGAATCAAATTAGACAATGTAATGATAGAAGGAAGAAAGATTCATGCAAATCCACCTAGGTTCGAGCGGGGAGTGGTGGTTAATAGAAACGGCATGGTGGAGAGGAAAGCCTTTCACGGTTCTTTGGCTTCTCCGAAACAGGCTCAGGGTAGGGAGGCGGGGAGTTCGTTGGGAGGAAGTAAGGTTGATGGTAGTAAGTCGTTCGCGGAAGCCCTATGCAACCTTGAGAATAAGAAATCTGGTTCTGCTTCGGTAAGTTTGTCGTACTCTTCTTGTTCTCAAGATGTGGAAAGGCTTAGCAAAGCTTTTGTTGGAATTACCCATAGTCCTGGAATGGCATTTAACGTTTAGAGAAGTTTCGAATCGGAGGGGATTTTTTATATTAAAGTAACTCCAATGGGTTCCAAACTTTGTCTTTTGGAGGAATTGGAGGAAGGTGCTTTGGAGGATTTTATAGCGGATGAATCAAACTGGTGGTCTCAGTGGTTCAGTGTAATTAGGAGGTAGAGGGAAGATGACATTGATGAAGATAGGGTGATGTGGATCAGAGTTTTAGGACTTCCTTGCCATGGTTGGAACCTTGTCTTTTTTTAGAAGCTTGCAAACTGCTTCGGTTCCTATATTTGTTCGGATGAATCGACGGCAAATCGGTCCAATCTGGATATTGCTAGGGTGATGGTTAGAGTTAAGGCGTCGTTTCGATTGCCGGAGAGTATGAAGGTTGATATCGATGGTAAGGTTTTTGAGGTGGTGCTGCGGGAGGACTCTGTAAGGCCGCTGTACATCGCTGTTCAACAAAAATCTGTGGTAAAGAATTCCTGTTCTTCTGCCTCGGATTCAATTGAGGCTTGGTCACCGGATTTTTCTGTTTTTAGGGGAGATGACTCTTTATTTTCCGATGACTTTTCAGGAGTTTTGGGAAAGGTGACTGAGAAGGAAGACGACATTGAAAGCGTTTCGACCGAGGTGGTGAAGTGCTCTGTGCAAGGTCAAGTGAAGAGCCTTGTGGACCCACAATCCCTAGGTACAGAACATGCATAATTAGGTACATCACTTGGTACAGCTAATTATTCAGAGGAGAAGTCTTTTTTAGGCGCTTTTGATAATGCTATTGAGAAAGCTAAAGGTCCTTTTTGTACCACTGCATTGAGTACGGAAGATTTGGTATCCAAACCCTTTCCGTGTAGCATTAATGGATCTACTGACTCTAGGGTACCAGGTTCTTTATTGAACATTAACAATTCTTTACGTGGGGGCCACGAAAATAGAAGGAGACTTTTCAAGAAAATCAAGTTTAAAAATTTGTGTGGGCCTAATGGAATTAGTGGGTGAAAAATCCGAATAAAAGCAAGAGGAGGGGTAATAAGGTGAACCAAAAGGAGGCGGCTACCGCTAACAATTTAAGGGAAGGAGGTAATGATGCTTCTCTTTCCTCGGTCTATCATGGGCTCAACTCAGAGGAATCGGACATTATTAGAGGCAATCATAGAATGTGGGAGATTTTGAACTCTAATGTAGGAGGCAAACTTTGGGAGGCTATGTCTTTGCTAGGTGTTGTGGCGACCGATTTGGAGCGGGATTACAATATAAAATAAACGATATGGAAAGGAAAGATAAGGAAAGAAAGGAGGCGAGGAAGGTAAAATTAATTTTGTGCTAATGATTATTGGATCATTCAATATAAGAGGGGGAGGTAGTTTGATTAAGAGGAAAAGGATTAGAAATATAATTAAAAAGGGTAACGCGGATATGTTCTTGATCCAAGAGACTAAGTTGAAAACTTTAGAGGGAGTTTTAGTTAAAAGTTTTTGGGCCAAGGAAGAAATTGGGTGGACTTTCTCTTGTGCCACGGGTTTTTTCGGTAGGCTTCTTATTCTTTGGAAAGAAGGAAGGGTGAAGGTCTTGAGTAGCTTCAAAGGTGAAGGTTATGTAGGAATCAAAATTTGTTGGAAGAACAACCTATACTATGTGGTTAATGTCTATTCTCCTTGTGAGATGGAATTGAAGAGAAACCTTTGGAGGAAGTTGGGGGAGTTAAAGAACCTTTTTTCGGATGGTGAGTGGTGCATCGGAGGGGATTTCAATGCGATCTCTAACTCTGGTGAGAGGAAGGGAAGTAATTCGGTTCATAGAATAAGGGAGATGATTAAATTTTCGGATTTTATAGTTAGTAATGATTTGATTGATGTTCCTTGTAAAGGTAAGAACTTCACGTGGTTTAGTGGAGATGGATCGACTATGAGTAGAATCGATAGATTTCTACTTTCTGAAGCTACGATTGAGAGATAGGGCGTTGTGGGTCAATTTATAGGGGAAAGAGATGTGTCGGATCATTGTCCGGTTTGGTTGATGGTGGATTCTTCGGATTGGGGACCTAAACCATTCAAATTTAACAACGAATGGTTTAATGATAAGAATTTTGTTCTTTTTGTTGAAAAGGAATGGAACAACATTCATATTGAAGGAAGAGGGGATTATGTGTTGAAAGAGAAGCTTAGACTTCTTAAAGGTAGACTCAAATGGTGGAATGTTGAAGTGTTTGGGAAGGTAGATTTACAAATTGATGAATGCGTCAAGGAGATCAATGAAGGAGATCTTGAGGCCGATTTGAATAATGGCTTGGTTTCGGACTATTTCTCTTTGGGTCGTAAGAAAGCAATGAATATATTTTGGTTGAATATGAAAATTAAGGAAAATATGCTTATTCAAGAGGCCAAGTTGAAATGGCTTAACGATGGGGACAACAATTCCCGTTACTTTCATAGTGTCATGAAAGAGAGGAGAAGGCGTAACTTTATTGGTTCTCTTAATATGGATAGGGGATATGTGGAGTCGGTTAAGGAGGTCAAGGAAGAAGTGAGAAGTCATTTTGCATCCAAATTTTTGGAACCGGATCTTAATCGTCCTATTTTGGAGGGGATTCATTTTAGGAAGCTTAGTGAGGAGGATAGGGCTGCCCTGAGAAACCTTTCTCTGAAGAGGAGGTTAAAGAGGCGGTTTGGAGATGTGATGGATCTAAAAGTCCGGGCCCAGACGGTTATTCCTTTTTGTTCTTTAAGAAATGTTGGTTCTTTCTTAAAAAGGATTTTTGCCACTTCTTTAATGACATTCATAGTGGGGCTGTTTTGTCTAAGTCCATTGTGTCCTCTTTTCTCACTTTGGTTCCCAAGAGTGAGAAACCTTTGGGTCTCGACGACTTTAGACCCATTTGACTCGTGGGTAGTTTGTATAAAGCCTTATCAAAGCTTTTAGCGGCTAGATTGAAGTTACTTTTGAACTCCATCATTTCTAAGTGCCAAACGGCGTTCCTGCCGGGAAAAAAATTACTTGATGGAGTGTTGGTGGCAAACGAGTTGGTTGATTTTGCGGTTAAAGAAAATAAGGTTGTTTCGGTTTTCAAGGTGGACTTCGAGAAAGTTTATGATAAAGTTAGTTGGTGTTATCTTAGATTCATGATGAGGAGAATGGGTTTCGGTGATCTTTGGTTACGGTGGATGGAGGCCATTATTTTTACAAGTAAAATGTATGTTTTGGTGAATGGTAGTCCAACTTTGGAGTTTGTGGTGGAGAGAGGCTTGAGGCAAGGAGATCCTCTTTCTCCTTTTCTTTTTGTTTTGGTAGCAGAAGGGTTAACGGAATTGGTGAAGAGGTCGGTTCTAGTCGGTGAGTTTGCGGGGTGCAACTTGAGTGATAGGCGTTTTATCGATATCCTTCAATTCGCGGATGATACTCTTTTGGTGGGAGATGGGAGTTAGAAGCACGTGTGGGCTATCAAGACAATTTTGCGAGGTTTCGAGTTAGTTTCGGGACTCGGTATTAATTTTCACAAGAGTAAATTAATTGGTATTAATGTTCCACTTCCTAATCTCGAGGCGGCGGCTTTATTTCTTGCGTGTAGAACGGAGAAGAAAGAGTTTACTTTTTTTGGAATTCCGATCAGATCCAATCCTAGGAGGTTATCCACTTGGACTTCTTTGGTTTCCAAGTTGGAAAAAAGGTTACATAGTTGGCATAGCCGGTTCTTAAGTTTCGGAGGGAGAATTACTCTTCTTAAATCCGTTCTTAGTAGTTTGTCTATTTTCCAACTTTCTTTCTACAAGATGCCGATGAATATTCGTAAGGAGATTACCAAAATTCAAAGTAGATTCCTTTGGGGTAGCTCTGAGGTGAAGAAGAGGACGCATTAGATTAGTTGGGACTCTATTTGTCAACCTATTGAGAAATGTGGTTTGAATCTTAGAAGGATCGATGATTTTAACATTGCTCTTCTCCATAAGTGGAGGTGGAGAATTTTAGAAGGATCGGAGGAATTATGGTTTAAGGTGTTGAAAGCCCGATATGGCGATATTAGACTTCAAATGTACGGGTTGGATGGTACTCGTTCTAGTACGGCTTCGTCTTCTACTTGGTGGAAGGACTTGATTTCTATCTCTAAGTGTTATGCTTTGGATGTACTGCTGGAAAATTCTGAATTTCGAGTGGGTAATGGTTATTCCATCCCTTTTTGGCAAGTAGACTGGACAAGGGGTGGTGTTTTGAAACTGAAGTTCCCGACTTTGTACGCGTTATCTCAGCTGCATCAAGTTTCGGTTGGTGCTATGGGTGGATGGTCGAATGCAGTATGGAGGTGGGGGATTTTGGTCTTCCGGCTACTGTCAACAATGGCGTTGGTAATCATTGCTGGCACAGTTTCGCAGGGGCTCTTGGTGCATTCTGTGTCTGGTCCGTGGCATACCAGCAGTGGGGTTACTGCTGCGGGTTCTGCCATTGTTTTTGTTTCTGCAGCGGAGCAAGGTTTGCACTGCCAGCAGCAACATAACAGGAGTGCAGGTACAGTCGTGGCTGCTACCACAGACGCGCTTTCTGCTGCCTTTCTTGAGCTGGCAGACCTGCGTGTTCTATTGGAGGGGGTGAGGCCGGTGGAAAACGTCAATGATAGTGTCTTGTGGATGCCGAAAGATAATTTCAAATTTTCGGTTAGCTCTTTCTTCAAAAAATCCATTGTTTTTATTACGCCTTTCAGACCGGCTAATAGGGATGATATTGTCTTTGAGTTGATTTGGAAGGTGATTGCTCCTCTGAAAATTAAGGCTTTCGGTTGAAGATGTTTTCATAATAGATTTCCAACGAAGGATCTCATTTTGGTTAGAGGAATCATTCCCCCTGATAACGAGTATAAGTGTGTTCTGTGTGATCGTCACTCGGAAACTTTGAGACATTGCCTTTTAGATTGTGATGTGGCTAATTTGGTTTGGAAAGAGGTTGCGGATTGGATCGGTCTTATGTGTTTCCGTGGGGTTGATTTAAAGGAAACCTTTATGATTTGGTATAACTTTGGAAAATCTAAGAAGGTTCAGACCGGTAGGGAAGGTGTCTTTTGCCTATCGGTGTGTTGGAATCTGTGGACAATTAGGAACGGATTCATTTTTAGGAATTCTGTTTGGAATTTAAATGACAAGATTTGGTTGGTTAAATACACGGTTTGGAGATGGGCGTTTATCGGTGAAATTACCTACCCTAATTGTAACTTCTACGAGTTCAACAAAGCACCTTTGGAGACAGAGTTGTACATTTCTCTCCAATTAAAGACGAATATTATCCGTGACTAGAACACATATTCCATCTTCAAAATGGAAATAGAAAATTATCAAATTCGTCTCTATATAAATAGAAAAGTGAAATTTTGAATTCCGTCTCTAAATTTATTATTATAATTCTTTTTTATTATAGATTAAATATGTTTGTGGTTCTTCTAAATATTTCAAATTTTACTTTTAGTTCTTTAAAATATTTTTTTTAAAGAATGATCCTCCTAAAATTCTCCATCCACACTTTTGGTCCCTCCTACAATTCAGGAATGAATTTTACAATTTAGCGCCTGAATTAACAACGATTTATTACTTAGCGATTGAATAAGAGACATTTGTAACGACAGTTTTAGTATTAGGGACCAAAAGTGTGGATGAAAAATTTTATGATGACTATCCTTTAAAGGAAATATGACTAAACACTAAATTTGAGATATTTAAGAGTACCGCAAACATATTTAACCATTTTATTATTGTCTATTATCTAGTAGCATTGTGTTTTTTAAAATATATTTTTTAGTCATGTTGTGTTTATGTCACTACTACAAAATATACTTTTAGTAACACTAAATTACGATGGTTTGACAGTTAACCGTGATAATACCTCATTTTTAGACGCCTTTTATTTTTTTATATTTATGAAAATACATTGCATTACAATCTAACCAATTAACCGTGACTATACATTTATGGAGTGATAGGGTTCGAATCTCAGCTCCAATAATTTTCTACTTTTTCGTTATAATGAGTGTTGTCTTTATAATATATATATATATATATATATATATATATATATATATATATATATATATATATATATATATATATATATATATATATAAATTAAAAAACCTATCACTACGGTTGTTAATGTCAACCGTTGTGAAAGGCATTACATTTCATCACGATTTTTTATTACTATTGTGGTGAAATTGTTTATCCAAATATAAGCGAATCAACTCTCGCTTCTTTACAGTATCATCGTATCTCTCACAACAAAACTCTAACACATATTTTCTCTCTTCTTCTTCGTCTTTAGCTTTCCAATTCTACATTATAGCCTCAATCTTGTTCTTTATACATAAAGGTATTCTTGTTATTCCTTATTCTCTCGTTTTGGTGTATGTTGTTATTATGTTTCACATGATTTTCACAGGATTTCCTTCTTCTTCGAGAGTTTATGGTTTTTTTGTTGTTGTATGTTTCACACGATTTTCACATGATTTTCATATTATTTACTTCAGTTTCACATGTTTTGTTGTTGGTTTGGATATGCTTCAGGTTTAGCTTTTGAAAAAGGATTTCTCTTTCCTACGACCACTTTGTCACCATCTAGACCTATCCTTCTCTCATATTTCAGATCCTTTTCTCAACATGAATAGTTGGAGAAAACTTGTCCAAGAGATTGAGGCTTCAAAGGAGGTTACTGATATGTTGGAATTATGGTTGAACAAAGACAAGGAAGCTGAAGTTGTTAGGGATCACATTGACATTGTTGAACTGTCTGGTGGAATAGGTTATAAAAAGATTCTTATCAAGAATCTTAACCCTAAAAAGATAAGGAAGGTAGAGGCTATTGAGAAGGACGTAATGAATTTGGATGCAACTGATTCTGAATCAAATGAAGACCTTAAGAACTGCATGAATTCCACTAGGCGTGATGATTGAAGACCTTGTTATATTTCACATGATTTTCTTCTTGTTCGAGAGTTCATGGGCTTTTTTGTTATTATGTGTTGTTGTATGTTGTTGTTGTTGTTGATAAACGTAGATAAATGTCAATTTACATGATTTTCATATTATTTACTTCGGTTTCACATGCTTTATTGTTAGTTGTCATTGTACTGTTATTTTATGTTGACATGTTATTTTTTTATGGTGTTTGTACGGTTACAATTGATTTGTGTTGCTATGAAGAAAAAGAATACAAGAGTGGATGAAGCTGAAGTGAAAGATGCAAACTTGTGTGATAGACCTATAATGAAAATTCATTCAAATTTAACACAAGTTTGCAGGTTTCTCCTCTGTTTCATCCTCCTTTCACTGGTGCAGCTGGTTGTGTGAACATAGATCTAAGAGAGTTGCGAACTTGTGTTTTCTGTTGTAATATTATATGAGTCTTTCATATAATTTTCTCATAGTGAACATATGTTTTCTACTCTCCTTTCTACTTTATCGTCTTAATAGCTTCCAAGAACGGTTAGTTATCAAGTTCTCTCAATCTATGTTAATTAATTGATGTTTTTGTTGATAAATGGTGTTAGTGAGTTTATTATACTATATGTGATTGCTTGTTTCACTAACCCCTCATTGAACTTCCATTCATTTAAATAGATTTTTGAGATAATAATTAGAAAAAATAAATTATTCTTGAAAATCAACATAGAGGATCTAATGTTTATCGAATTGCATGCATCTAGTAATTCATGATTTCCTGTTTAGCCGATAGAATTTGATTCAATGGCACAAATTCTTCAAAACAATGATGATAAATGGATGTTAGGCTGAGTCTTTCACACAAAATTTGACGTTTGCAAAATAAACTAGAAAAAAAGAGGAAATCAAATATTATGTGAAAGACTTATAAGACATCAATTAATCATCATTACTTTGAAGAATTTGGGATTGAATCAAATTATATGGGTTAATGAGGAAATCATGAATTACAAGATACATGAAATTCGAAAAACATTGGGCCGTTTAAGTTGTTTTTCAAGAATAATTTAATTTTTTTATCATTATCTCAAAAATCTATTTGAATGGTTGTATATGGTTAATGAGGGGCAGGGAAAAATAAACAATCTCATATTTTATAATAAACTCTTACACATACCACCACAGTTGGATCATATAACCGTGGAAAAATCACTACTACAAAACGCGTAAACAACAACGCCATGGTCACCACGGTTCTTCCCTACACCGTGGTGACTTCTCTAAACTAAGGCGCTATCATTTTATTTTTGTTTTTTGATTAAAAATTATTTGTATATAACAACGGTTGAAGAGCCAACCGTAGTGATACCATCAAGCTTTCATGGGTTCGAACCTCAGCTCCCTCATGTATATTATTCCTTTAATGTTAAGGCGCGCCTTTTCTTTTTTATTTATTTTTAAATAAAAAACTTAAAGGGTTATGACTACGGTTGTTGAGTTCCACCGTTGTGATATATTTTTTTTTATTTAAAATTTTTAATTGTAAATTTAACTCTGGCGTTTCTTTATGAAATTTCACTATGAAAGTAATATATCATAACGGTTGCTGATATTGACCGTCGTGGTAGCTTTATAGTGATATACACTCCTAGTTAGATTGTCTCTACAGTATCCATTGATAATAGAAACTAGTTGACGAAACTATACACGATTTCAACCCTAAACCCTAACATTCAATACTTTGAAACAATACACGATTTCAACCAAAACACCACCGTTCACCCATTCTTTAGTATCCATTTTTCACTATCTTGTCATTTTCGTCATCACCGTCAAGGAGGTTGACAAGACCATCACGATCGTGACGTCGAGAAGGAAGAGTACACCGTCGACAAGGAAGACAACAACAACACTGCCGTTGCTTTAAGGAAGGAAGACAAGACCAACACCAACACCAACATCATTTACTTAGTCATCACGTTTAGGGTACGTAAAATATTTTTTCCATGCATCTACAGTAAACTTCATTTGCCATTGTTGTGGTTGTTATTTATGTTCTTGTTGTTCATATTGTTGTTGCTGTTTTTGAACATTGATGTCGACCTTGTTGAGTTCAACCTCTGATACTAGCAAAGAAACTCAATTATATGAGAGTTGTGCGAATGAAACTCAAACAAATGATACTCTATCGAAAAGATCATAAAGAGGTGTCACAATGATGCCCTAATTAATATCAGTCCGCAACTCATCAGGTGAAAAAATTACGATCGAGTTTGATTCGTTCTACAGAGTTGTGGATTGCGAACATTACTTTACTTTTAAGAGTTATGTTGCGTTCCTTGCACGTAGCAAAGTGAGTATACTGATAGATGATTGGAAACAAGTGGATGGTAAAGTCAAAGAAAGCATATGGACAGATGTTAAGGTATTACATACTATAATTTTCATATATTCGATATCACTATATATAATTTCTAATACATACTTATATATTGATTTAAATGTAGTTGAATTTTGAGTTTACCGATTACACAAAGTTGAAAAAAAGTGGATATCTTATGCCGGTACTCATTGGAGGGGAATTAAGTCACAGCTCACGGTTGACTACATTAGGAAGCCTAAGAGTGGTCTTGCTCGTCCATGGATTCGATATAATTTTATATCGAAGAAGCAATGGAACAAGGTTGCAAAGATACATCGTTTTGAGGAATTCAAGGTTAGTACTAGTCTTGTGTAACCTTTAATGTTATGCTAATGAGTTATAGATACTAATCATATATATTTTTCACAATGTTAATAACAGCTTAAAAGCGACGTAGAAATCCAAAACAAGGCAAAGAACATGTGCCCTCGTAGATTGTCTCGTGGTGGTTATAGGAAACTTGAGAAAAGAATCATGCACGAAAAGAATCATCCCATCTCTACCTTTAAGACATGAGAAATGGAAGATGGATAGATTAAGACCCAATGGAGAGTACACCTCTGAGGCGTCATGAGTAGTTGCTGAGAAAATTGTAAGTATGATTTGTTTTGCTTATCTTATTTCTTATTTAAATGCGTTGGTAACAAATATGTAAGTTGCTCATGTTGTGTAGGATAAGTTGGTTGAGGCGGCCCGTGAAGGCACATTTGTTCCAGAAACACGACATGACATATTAATAGAAGCTATTGGAACAGATGAGCATGGTGGTGTAGCGCGATTTTTGTGGTCCTGAGTCACTATCCCTTGGGGTACTACAGTTTGATTCATTTTTTATCCTATTGAGCTGATTATGGAAGGGAAATAGATGTCTCCAATTAACCCTGCTTGCATACTGAGTTTAAACAGCGGTCTGTTAGGTTACAGATGCTATATGGATGTACGGCCCAATCTTTGATTATTTCGTTA
Source organism: Lathyrus tuberosus (assembly GCA_022829125.1). Lineage (NCBI taxonomy): Eukaryota > Viridiplantae > Streptophyta > Magnoliopsida > Fabales > Fabaceae > Lathyrus > Lathyrus tuberosus. The sequence goes on along the minus strand of JALAZF010000061.1, from coordinate 2,142,479 downwards.
AAAACACAGTGTCTGGATTATTTGTGAGGTTTTTGGTAATGTGTTTAAATTTGATGTTTTTGGGTTGATTTGGTGGAGATACTGGGTTTTGGAATTTTGATTGGTATGCTCGCTAAAAATTTTTCAATCTTATGCCTATGTATTCCCGTTTGATGAAACAGGGAAATCAGAGCGATCGTAGTTCCTCCTATTCTATGGGAGGAAAAAAGGTTGTTTTGGTGTCTTGTTTAAAGCCCAAGACGTGAAGCTAAATTTGGTTTTTATCTTGTTCAAAGCCCAAGATGTGAAGCTGAAGGGTCTATTTGTATCTTGTTTGAAGCCCAAGATGTGAAGCTAAAGGGTTTATTGATGAGAGAGAATTTGTCATCTCTAAAAGGGGATATTTGGTCTGTTTGTCACAACTGTTGGGTGACTGATTATAAAGGAGAATTACTTTAACTTGGATATGTGAACCCAACAATGCCATAATTTCCTTTATAGGGCATTTTTAACCTGAAGGAGAAGACTTTAACTCAGTTTAGAGCAATGCCATCTTTCCTTAGGAATTTCTCATGCTAAAAGAGGGACAGTGGCGTGGATGTAAATAATCCAGAGGCTTGCCGCTTATAGCAATTTAGATGAAGGAAAGGAGTTGTTGATGTTTGTATACTGTGAGCAAGGCACATATTTTAATGCTAAAAGGTTGATTGACTCAACCAGGGTTTTCTTATACAAAGCCTAAGAGGAGGCTATTGACCCAACAAGAGGGTGTTTTTATGTGTCTAGTACGAAGCCCGAGAGAGAGGCTAAAAGGGTTGACTCAACAAGAGAGTTCTTTTATGTGTCCTGTACGAAGCCCAAGACGGAGGCTAAAAGGTTTTGACTCAACATGAGAGTCTTTTATACTCAACAAGAGATTGATTTTTATCTCGTACGAAGCCCGAGATGGAGGCTAAAAGGGGTTTGACTCAACAAGAGAGTCTTTTATACTCAACAAGAGAGTGTTTTAGAATCTCGTACGAAGATCGAGATGGAGGCTAAACAGGTTTGACTCAACAAGAGAGTCTTTTATACTCAACAATAGAGTTTGAAAAGGTTAGCTCCACTAGGAAGAATCATTGTATGAAGCCCAAGAGGAGACTATCTTACCACCGTGGATTCGGGAGATCCGGAGGCGGGTCCAAGTATGGGGAACTCTCATGAGAGAGACCAAGTTTCTGCCTATGTTTGAAAGGGAACTTGAGAATGTTTTTGAGACTCAAGGCTCTTAGACTGTCCAAGTCTAGAGTTTTATCTTTTGTACAATTCCCAAGAGGAGGCACGGGCATTAAGGGATGAGTATCAGCCCTACAACGGCCGGAGTTTTTTGACGCTGGAAAGACTGCTCTAGCAAAGGATGACTAAGTTTTGTCTTATCCTTTAAGAGGTCGTCAGGGTCCTTGTATGAAGCCCAAGAGAAGGCATGAGAACTTCTAAGAAGCCGAAGGGTCCTTGTACAACGCCCAAGAGGAGGCGGGCATGCTTTTAGAAAGCCTGTGGGTCCCAAACCGAGAGAAGTTCAAGAAATGCAATTCACTGAGAAGAGATCATTTCATGAAAGTCCGCGGTTTGAAGAAACTCAAGAGATGTCATTCACCGAGAATAGATCACTTCTGGGGAGTAGAATTTCTTTGACAATTTCTAGGGGTGACAGTCTGAGAAAGGGTTCACCGAGAGTGCTGCCTTTCACGTCTCCATATTGTTTAACCCCAAGAGGAGGGAAGACTGTATCTGGAAATCCTATGGGGATCTAGTTTTGTTTGTGTTTAAGAGTGACCAACAGGGCTTTACCTAGTGTTAGACGTAGTTGTCGGGGAAAACTCTAAATAGCTATACTAGTATTATGCATTTGATATTTGACGAGTATATAGGAGGTTGTGAAAGAATACTTACAGTAAAACAGCCCCACAATACAGTTATATATACATATGAAAGCGATAAATGAAAGCGGGTAAACACTTACTCGGTTGTAGAGCTTCCATGCTGTTTTGTTAGTTGTTCAATAAAGAAAGCTTTGATAATAGTATTATATTCTAAATCAAAGGAGAAAGTGCTTTGAAAAGATTTTTGGGGCTTACAGCTCGAGGAGAGGCCCTAGGTTTTATCAGTTTTTGCACTGTTGTTTGAATTCGTACAGCGGGACTTATACAAGTGACTGAGGCCCAAAAGGTTTTCTCTACAAAGGGATGGGTCTTACACTCTCTCAAGAGGCCCAAAGGTGTTTAAAGAAAAATAATGGGGCTTATAACACGAGGGTAGGCCCAGATGATTTCTTTTTGAACTAGCGATCGTGCCGAGATTTCTTTCTTAATTCGGAGGGACTTATACCATGTCTAAGGCCCAAAAAGTTTTGGTTAAAAGGGGGTTGGGTCTTACACTCTTTTAGAGGCCTAAAAATGATTTTAAAAGAAAAATATGGGGCTTACAACTCAAGGAGAGGCCCAAGGTTTTTTTTGATAAAAAGGCGACGATCGCGCCGAACTTTTTGATGGGATCGGGACTTATACAATACACTGAGGCCCGAAAAGGTTTGTATTTACAAGGGGTTGGGTCTTACACTCTACCAAGAGGCCCAAAATGTTTGAAAAAGATTTGTGATGGTTGAATTGATCAAAACCCTAATTTGTTTTCAAAATATATTTTAATTGAATAAAAATTCAATTAAAATGATCAAAATTGTTAAACATGTGTGAAAAACAAATTGTGGTATTGGATTAATGTTTGAAAAATCATGTTTATACCCACAAAATAATTGGAAATCAATTAATTTTGGAAAATCAAGGGAGAAAAAATATTTCAAATGTTAAAAACAAATAAAACATTAATTCTTTGCAAAAATATCAAATATATGAAATAAGTAATATTTTTGGGATTTTTTGGTAAAATAAAATATTTTAATATTTTTGGGAATTATTAAAAAAAGAACCAACTCAAAATCATTAAAACTCAGAGAGAAAATAATTTTTGAATCAATTAAATAAAATCACAAAAATTCAAAAATTCAAATATTTGAAAAAGGGCGCCAAGAACATCTTGGCCTTGCCCGCATGCTCTGTTTTGCCCAGATATGTATTTTCTCATCAATCTCACTGAATACTTGATTATATCATGCAATCTACATATCAATCTACTCGTTTTCACCTCACGATCATGTCTATGGTCTTTAATTTCATTTATTTTAAGCATGGAATAAGAAATCAAAGAGAAACCTCAAGAACCCTAAAATTTGCATGAAGGCTCAGTAATTCCATACACAATTCAAACAAAGCAATTGATTGAGGGAAAACACTCCATGCATGATTATGAACATATGGCCAAATTATTATGCAGCAAAAAATGCATGGATCATAGAGTTAGAAGAGCTCATGCTTACCTCTTGCAGCTGGTGATCGTGTTTTGTGTTAGAGGTGTTACAGCTAGGTTCCAATGATGTGGATAACTTCCCTAGGTGCCAAGTGATGTGCCTGAGGGCTTGGAATGGTTTGAAACAAGCTGGAACTGAAGATGGTATCCCAACTGCAACTTGGTTAAAACCTTGAGCAGTTGGCTGGTGATTTTGTGAAATCAGTGTTCCAGATGTTGTTTAAGTGTTTGGATCACTTCTATATGATGTTTATGAAGTGTCTGTGTGATTGGTTTGGTTGGAATAGCTCTCAAACTCAAAACCCGATAGTGACTTGCTTTGGAAGGCAATTTTGGAGTGAAGAAGGAGATTTTGAGGAAAGCATCTGTTTGATGGCTTTGGTGTACTCAAACTGATCACAAATGAGCTCTATTTATAGTAGAGCAAGTTTGTTTTGGGAGCAATAGTGATTGGAAACTGCTGCAGAGGTTTGGCCAATGTTGATCAATGAGAATCCAAGTCTCCTCAAGCCATTGACTAGAGGTTAGGGCACAGGCTGCTGGTTCCCTTGGTCTTGGATAAGCCTTGACTGAATTCAGTTGGAAATGGCTCAGTCCATGCCACCTTGGTGCATCCATTAAATGCTCCAAAACAAAATTGGAGTCTTGTCCCTCTTTTAGGGATTTATAGGCTTGGCATGCTACTTTTGGTTCCAAAGACTTGGGAGGCTTATAGATCAATGTTTGTCCCTCCTTGGTCTCCCCCTGAGGTGTTCAAATGGATAAGTGTGTTTGTCATTTGCACAAATTTGGCAAATCAAGCAAAATGCACAAATCTGCCTTGCTTTGACAGTTTTCAGCAAGGCATGTTGCCATTGTCATATCTCATGGCTCAAGTGGAATTTGATGGAGTTCTTGGCCATTTTGGAAAGCCCTCATATGATACAACAACTATTTGATCATAATTGGTTTTGATACTTTTTGGATGCAAGTGAAAAATGCCCCTACATTTGGAAAAAAGTGAAGGCAGATTCTGACTTAGTGAAAATTTCACTAAGTGTTGGAAAAAAGTGAAGGCAGATTCTGACTTAGTGAAAATTTCACTGTGTGTTGGAAAAAAGTGACATTTTCACTTTTTGTGATTTTGATCATTCCATAACTTAAAATCCATGAGGAATTGGAATGAGTTGTGTTTGAAGCTTTTGTAGAGGGCCAAGAGAGCTACAAATCCAGCTTTGGATGGGGGAAAATGGCCTTGTGGTTTAGGAGATATGATCCTCCAAAGTTGGTACCCTAGCCACTTTGTTCCATAACTTAGAAAAATTTATAAGTTTTTATGGTTACCCCTGTTACAAGTTATCCCACTTTTCTTAATTTTTCTTGATGAATGATGATTCCAATCACACATTAACATCATTTTAGGGTTAAGGAACCATAATTGTGAAAAATCTCAAAAAGTCAAAGTTGACTTTTGTGCACAGTTGACTTTTTGTCAGATGAATTCTAAACTGTGCGATACTCTATGAAATTAAGTCCTTGACCTAAATAAAACTTAATGGATTGATTTGATAGGTGTTATAGGGTGTATTAAATCATGTCCCAAGGTTTGGAAGCATGTCTTGGTCAAAAGTCAAAGGCACTGTTGACTTTTTCCTCAAAACCCTAATTGTGGTTCTGATGCAGTTGAAACTTGTTGCTCAAGCTTCTTAGACCTATCCATTGTTGCAAATGGATCAAGGTGGTGTATTAGAGACCCTCAAATCCTCCTTTGAGGTCTTGGCTCATGTTTTGTCCCAAAAGTTAACTTAGGGGTGAATTAGGTCAAGAAACCCTAATTCCTGATTTTTGGTGAATGCATCCCTTGAGGCTAAATTGACTTGATGATTGGGTCCATGAGGTTCCATGGGGTATATTAGGTTATGCTTTGAAGAATTGGCTCATGCCCAGAGGAAAATTCCCATCTAAAGGTCCTGGTCGACCAAAACCCTAATTTGGTGACACTGGCGATCTTGAGGCTTGATCCACTGGGACTGTTGCAGCCTTGTGCTTAATCCTTGAGGTGGGAGTCCTCTTGATATATTGAGGATTTTTGAGAGGTTTAGACAAGTTGAAGATCATGTCATTCCTTGATTGATCCTTTGTCTAAAGCTCAAAGAGGGCTTGAAACCCTAATTCTGATTGTAGTGAAGGCTCACCCATCTTTGGGGAGACTAATGAGGCATGATGGTCCATCCATATTGTGATGATGATTTGCACAATTATGGAAAATCTTAGTGGTCAAAATTTGGGATATGACAGATGCCCCTATTTAATCTTCTTGGACCCGAAGGTGTGAATGGCGAAGGTATTCGGGCATTCGGGATGCAAGAGGATTAAATATCGGAATACCCAAAATTTTGATGGTGGTTATAAATGGTGGCTTACACATTCTTCTTCTTTTGCCAAGAAATAATGCTTAGAAATGGTAAACTTCCCTTCGATCCTAGTCTTTGTGCCAAGGAACTGGTCTCAGTTTCTGAGCTAAACTTCCCCTCGATCCTGGTTTCCTACCAAGGAACTGGTCTTAGTTTCTGATATAAACTTCCCCTCGATCCTGGTTTCCTACCAAGGAACTGGTCTCAGTTTCTTTTGTTAATAAACTTTTTGACAAGGGACGCTATGCATAGCGGTTTTGCTCAAACTTCTCGCCGAATTTTCCTGGGGAGATGCCATTTGATGGGAAAAACATTTGATGTTAGGCTTGCTGGGGAACCGATCTGTCTGAATTGTAAAGGGGTACAAACTTCTCTGTTAGAGATGCCATTTGTCGACTCTATCGGGGAAAATGAGTCTCTTGAGAGACTGCTTTCGCTCGGAGATATTACATCATACTTTTCTCGGAGATCTTTTTGGAGAAATGCCATATGATGTGATCCAATTTTGAGGTGCTGATGACTTCATTAACATCGACTCTCCGGAGAGAAAAACCCATGTGTTGCTGAAAGTCTTTAGTTGTGAGGCTTTCTCTGGGGATTTTCCTTAATCCAGGAAAGCGAAGATATCATCTGCAATGGCGAAGAGTGACATTTGTTGAACGTTTTCTTGTTCTTCAGAGGTTCAAGTTATCAAAGTGGTTAAGGGGAAACTCCAATCCAGAAATAAACTGGAGGAGAGAGCTAGTGCAGACGCAACATTTCCTGACGAGGAAAGAACTGACAACTCGATTAAGAGGACTTTTATCACTATGGGATAAGACCGACTAAAGTGATAGTGATGCAATATGAATGTAAATGTAAATCAACCATGCATGATGTATGTATGTTTATGCTGACAAAACTGACATGACATATAGACTAATAGATGAACACGATTGGATACTCAGCCACTGCGAGGGACGAAGAAGTACCGCTGGTTCAAGATAGCAATTCTGCCTTGCTTAGGAGAAATAGTCCCTGCGGGGAACAACCGTTGGTCGGGTATAGGAGGTAAGAACTCTGTCGGGGGGTGTTAGATGAAACATGGTCTCTGACATAATTGATCCTTCATTCAGGCGCACTGGTTTAGAAGGAGTACTTTGATTCTGCACTTTGAAGTTCACTTACTTCTAGAGAAGTGTTCGATGTTCTTTCGATGTTCAACAGTCGAAGGAAATCGCAATCTTTATTTTAAAAGAAAAAAATTTTATCAAGTAAATTCATTTTTGTTTTATTTCAAGAATCTTTGATCATGTTAAAATGTCATTCTGTAAAGCTAAAACAAATAAGAATTGCAAACAAAAGCACAAGGGCTCAAATTTTATTGATAGGATGGAAATCAGCCAAACGCGTGATTCCATAGAGTATTTACAAAGTTAGAAAATGGTAATTTAAGGGAAAAGGGCTACATTGAAACATAACGACCACTATCCTTCTACCAACTTTGAATTCTAGACATCCTGAGCTTCGATCGAAGATGACCTTGATCGAGATTTTCTGATGGATGGCATGACTGTTGCTGAGGGATTTGCCCCTGTTGGACGTAGTTACTTGCCATTATCCCTAATTTTTTCCTGGATTGTACTTCGAGATTTCCAATCCATCAGGATGATTTTTGATTATGTCTCTAATTTTTACCTGGACCGCCCTTTCGGGTTTTCAATCCACCGAGACGTTTTTTCTATTCTTTTTTTTATTAAGGAAAAGTATTTCTTGACTACGTCAACATTCGTGGGGTAGGAAAATTCTTCTCCATCCAAGGTTGCAAGTCTCAGGGCACCTCCTGAGAAAGCTTTCTTGACCACATAGGGGTCGTCGTAATTCGGAGTCCATTTGCCCCGAGAGTCAGTGAGAAAGGATTGTATCTTTTTGGGCACGAGGTCTCCTTTCCTGAAGACGCGAGGTCAAACCTTTTTGTCAAATGCCTTCTTCATCCTTTGCTGATACAACTGACCATGGCATAATGCCGTAATTAGCTTTTCTTCGATCAGATTTAGTTCATCGTGTCGACTTTGACACCATTCAACTTCTGTAAGCTTAGCTTCCATCAATATCCGGATTGATGGGATCTCTACTTCGATGGGGAGCACTGCTTCCATGCCATATACTAGAGAGAAAGGAGTTGCCCCTGTTGATGTGCGGACAGATGTGCGATAACCGTGAAGAGCAAAGGGGAGTATCTCTTGCCAATCTTTGTAGGTTACAACCATCTTCTAAACAATCCTTTTGATGTTCTTGTTAGCCGCTTCTACCGCTCCGTTCATCTTAGGTCGGTAGGGAGATGAGTTATGGTGTTCGATCTTGAACTCAGCGCACAACTCTTTTATCATCTTGTTGTTCAAGTTAGATCCATTATCAGTAATGATCTGGCTTGGAACACCATAACGGCAAATGATATTGTTTTTGAGAAATCGGACCACCACTTGTCGGGTTACATTAGCGAATGACGCTGCTTCGACCCACTTGGTGAAGTAGTCAATGGCTACCAAGATGAACCGATGTCCGTTTGAAGCCTTAGGTTCAATCATGACAATCATGTCGATTCCCCATATAGAAAAAGGCCATCGGGAAGAAAGAACTTTGAGATGCGTTGGCGGTACATGGATCTTGTCTGCGTATATCTGACACTTATGACACTTCCTCATGTACTTGTAGAAATCGGATTCCATTGTCAACCAATAGTACCCTGCTCTTAGAATTTTTCCCGCCATTGTATGTCCGTTGGCATGAGTGCCAAAGGATCCTTCATAATGTTCTCACAACAATTGCTAGAGCAATGGTGAAGGGAGTGATGTTTATAGGGACATCAAAAACACGAGAAGAAATTGAGCGATCTTCATAATTAATGTAGGCATGTTTCCAGAAATCTTTTACAAGATTTAAGTAGACCGGTTTATCTAGAATGATGAAGTATTTTGCCCATTCTTGATAGTGCATGATTGAGGTGATACTGCTAGCAATTTCTTTGTTTTCGAGATGAAGAAGATTGATTTGTTCTTCTGATATGACCTCAAGAAGGTTCTCATCTCCTTGGAAAGTGATTAGAGACATGATGAGAAGATTTAGACTCTAAGATCAAACACAACAGATCATGAGAGGAGGAATGAAGTTATATATATCTAGGAAATGAGAGACGTGAGTGACTAAGAGAATGACATAAGTCATGATGCGTATCACGCATAAGATATGCCAAGAACACATTGGCACAGTAAGAGACAAAGAATATCAAGGAATAGGAAAGAAGTGTAGCAGTCTCTTAAAACGGAATATCCAAAAGGTCACAAATAAGGATACGTTATTTAAGTTTTGACAGGAGTCAATAACTATGAATAAATGTATACTTATAAGTGGCAATTGAAAATTGACACATAGTAAAGACAGAAGAGAGTATAGCTTATTTTCAAGAAAAACTTAACTCACATAGGTCTTATCATTTATGAATGCACAATCACAGGGGAATGCGTAAAGATTTTAGCCTATTCTCAAGAAGTTTACGAAACCCAATGTGTTAATTCATGATTACGCATGTTTATCAAATGAGATAGTTGTTACTAATATTGTTCACACTTCATCAAAATTTTAACTAAATCATTTTGATTTGAAAGACTTTAGATAAGTTAAATTTAGTCATTTTCTTCCTTTTTATGGTAATCATTATGGAATGCAATAAGACAAGATAAAGAAAATAAGGAAAGTCTTCATTGATAAAGCAAGTAAATGTCTGAGCGCAGTACAGAAACAAAATCATAAGGCAGGAAAACAAATGACCAGGACAGCGGACAAGAAAATCAATGATAAACGGATGAGAGACTAAGCATTGATGAGACATAAGCCAACCAGCTATCTCATTTCCTGACGACGGTTTCAGAATAGTTCATAGGAGAACACCATTCAGTATCAAGTTTCTCATTCATTCCCATTTGTCTTAAGTGAGCAACAACTCCTTGGAGATCAAGAATGTGAGAAATAACTCTACTGTAAGGAATCTGAAATGATAACTCCTCTCTTGACGAAAGAATTTCTCCTTTCAAGAAGTTGAATATGGATTGAGGTAGATTAATCTTAATCTTGGAGATTAAGAAGAAAATGAAAAGCTTATCCATAACAGAGAGTCGTCATGTTCCCTTTTCCCTAGGTCTATGATTTGTTCCCATGATTTGGTACCATATTTTAGCCTCAAGAGTGAGAGAAGAGGGACTGTCAGCAGGTCCTTCTTGAAGAGGGATGATATGAATATGTTTAGCAAACCAATTATTTCCTCTGTAACATTAAACACATTCACAATCTTCTTTGCATTCAATAGCTTGAGAGATGATTGAGGAGTTGATCATGATGGGAAATCCATATACAGTAGATAGAATGCAATAAGTATCAGATTCATATGCAAGGATGCGAGCATTTGCCCAAAATTCTTTTACAAGAGCTGGATAGATAGGTCCTTTGAGAATTTCAAAATATTTGTCCCTGTCTTGGTAGATGATGTCTGAGAGAATGTTGGTATGACCATTTTCAATAAGATCATTAAGATCAATAGAGTATTCTTTCAAGAGATCCAAATCAGAGATTTCTCCTCTAATGGTTTTAGAAGACATTTTGAGAGTGAGAAGGATTGGAATTAAAAGTAAGTTTGGAAACTGATGAACAGTTATGAGGAGAAGTGTGGTACATAAAGAGAACAAGGTGTGATAGCCATAAATAGCAATAAAGACTGGAGGAATTGAGACAAGAAATTCATCATTTCCAATACACGGGATACAAACAGAAACAAAGAATGATGAAAGAGTGTATCCGTCTGTAGCGGCAAAATCATCAGTGTAAGCTATTGATTAACTTAACTCGAAAAGCAAGAGTCGCCACCGCACTTTTATTTTATCCAAAAAAGGAAAGGAAAAAGAGCGAACAAAACCTACACAAGCTCTAAACAAGAACAAGTGAAGAGAAACCGGGTAAGGGGGTTGGTTACGCAATGGGAAGGTGTTAGCACCCAAAACGTCTATAGTACTCTATAGGAGCCCTTTGAAATATCTACCGCTTTTTGGTCTGAAAAAGGTTTGCTTGAAAAGAGATTGAGGAGATGAGAAGAGAAATTGTTTTTAAGATTTTTGTGTTTGGAGAGACTTGTCGTCTCATGCCTACGTACCCACGATGTGCAATGTAGGATCAAAACCCCGTAGTTCGTGGTACAAAGAGTGAAAATTTATTTGTTTTGGTTGTTTTTAAATGTAAAAACAAGTCGTCATTTCCAAGCGAATAATTCCGCTTAAAGAAATGAATCATGTCTAAACTTATGAAAAAGTTAAAGGAAAAGTGCACGAGGGCACAAAAAGGAGTAAGCGAGTTTGGTGTTTTTTAAGGTCTTTTGAAAAAGATGTCAATATGCTTATGTAGTTTAGCATTTGATTAAGAAATGAAAGGAAAAGAGTAAAATCACTTGACAAAGTCAAGGTTTGTTTATGAAAGCGGTGAAAGTTTGAAATCAAGAAGGTTTTGAAAAAGAGAGAGAGTTTTGAAAATTAAAGAATGGGGAGGAGAAGAAGAGACTATCCTAAAGCATAAAAGAAAAGCTAAGGAAGAGAATAGCCTAACCACACAAGTATGCTTCCAAGTCTTCGAACCATAATTCCAAAGCAAAGGGAGGAATGTCCTAAGTTCTAAGTCCAAAGTTCCAAGAATTGCATTGGATGTCCAAGGTCTAAGTTCAAAGCTTCATGTCCATTTGCAAAGGATAGTAACCATAGTCCAAAATTAGAAACACAAGTTTTTTAGAGGTTTTGGCCTTTATTAATGTTTTAGGTTCAAGTGGACAAAGAGAAAAAAGGCGTAAGCATAAACATATGTCCAACGGACAAAGGAAAAATTGCGGAAGCGTAAACATGATATGAAATGATAATAATGAAGCATAAAAGTAAAAGAGAGATAAGGGATAAGAAGGAAACAAGATATAATAAATGATTAGTACAATAGAAATGTTAGTGAATTATGGTATGGTGAACTTAATCATCCACAATCAAAGACAAAGCAAATAGTGTCAAAGAGAATGAAAAAGTAACCGGTTCCGCTTCACATCTTGCACTACGGTGATTAATTAATGCAATTAGTCCAAATTTAGTGAAGACTTGAAAGAAGATTGGGATACCCAAAGCAACTACGCATCAAGCTTCAAAGTTTATGGAACTAACACAAACAAATAATCAACCTTGGGATGACGCGACTAATCAAAGTCCGATCCACGAAAGTACAAGTGTTGAATTGGATTTATTCCGAGTAGGGACAAATTTTGGTCTATGTTAAGCGCACGCCGAGTAATTTGTTCGAGCAATTACCCTACGAATGAGGCCGGCCATGAGATATATATGTTAATGCACGCGAGATAAACGATATAGGGATCGTTATCCTAAAGCGGTGCCACACGAAAAGAAAAGGTGGAAATGATCTCGTCTCGATCGAAATTCAACAAAGAAATTTCACGATCACTTCGACTTTCATCGATCCAAAAGAAAATAGATGAAGAAAAGTGGATCTCAAAATTATGATCCACACAACCAATCCAAAATGAAATAAAATGAGAAAAACAAGATAAAATAAAAACAAGAATTAAAAGATAAATCATATAATAGAAATTTTTTTCATGACTTTTTTTTCAAGAAATTTTTATAACCAAAATTCTAAAACCAGAATTAAAAATAAAATCTAAATCAAAAGTTACTAAAAAAAAAATAGAACCAAAATGGAATTATATTTTTTTTAAGAAAAATAAAAGAAAGTGAAGGAGGTATGAATTGGAAATGTGGTGGTGGTAGTGTGAATTGAAATGTAACGGGCTCTAGGCCCAAACTAAAAGGAAAGAAAATTTAAAATAAAAAAAAAAGATTAAAAAAAGTAAGAAAAGAGATAGAATCAGAGAAGATCTCATCTTCTTCTCCTTCCAAACGCACGCGAACTGTAGCAACCGGAACGGAAGTGGATGAAACCCAACATGGTTGAACGGCGGAGCACGGGAAGGCACGGGAGGTGATCGAAACACGGTGCAAATCCAAATAGACCATCAATTTTCGAAGATTACGCTACGAAGAGCTCAAAATTCAAACCGCAAAATTTCGACATCGAACTCCAAATTACCTTCAGATTCAGGTCAGGAATACTTCGATTGTTACTTCTCTCTTCTTCTCTAATTTTTGTTTCTTGAAGTTGTTGTTGAAGTTGCGAGAACCGTTGTGCGATGCAGAGATGATTGAACAGTTATGGTTTTGTTTTGGAATTGAAGATGATTGAAGTTCTATTGTGGAATTTTCAGGATTTTGAGTTTTTGTTTATGGAAGCTGAAAGTATGAAGATGATTGAAGGTTTAAGAGAAATGTGGTTGAAAACTGTTTATGGTTTTTTGGAAGAAATTTGAATGAATGGAATTGAAGCTTGGTTTATTGGAGATTATGAAAAAAAATTGTTGAAGGAAGGTTGATGAATTTGGAAGGTGAAGGTTGAGTATGGATTTTGGCAGAATTTTTGGGGTTGTCCAAGCTTGGATTATTGAGTGAATGAAGGTGGTATTTATAGAATGAAGACGTGAATTGTTGCTGTCGTTTAGAGTATTTTCCTGCGTTTTGTGATGTTGAGTTTACGCGTGAGGATTGGCTGCGTTGAGTCTTCGTACGATGCCGTTTTGGAATTTCGCATATGAAGCTGCGTTTTTGTTTACAAACTGACCACGGCTGCTGCGTTTTGCAATTGGTGTCGTTTGGAGCTTTTTTCACGCGTTTGGCGTGAGGTATGGCAAGTGTGGACGGCTTGGAGTTCTTGCGTATTGGTTGACGGCTTGTAGTGGGAGGGAGTGATGTGCATACGGCTGGAAGTTGGAAGCTGGGAGTAGATGGTTTAATGAGACGGCTTGGCTGCTGATGAAGCCTGGAAGTGTAGTAGCAAATTTACATGGCTTTTTCTTCAAATTTTTAGTGTAATGGGCTTTCTAATTTTTTTGAAATTGTGATGGGCCTTTTATGAAATTGAATCATGGATTTAGAAAAAAAAATTGGAAATAGAAATGTGGATGATTATTTAGAGAATGGATTTAAAAATGGATATTTATGAAAAGAAATGGTTTTGAGAAATTGGTATTGAATGGTAAGAAAAAATGGTTTATGAAGTGGATTTGAATTAAAAAATGGTTATTAAAATGGATATTGGAAATGAAATTTGGATGTGAACTTGGTTCAGAAAAATGGATAATTGAAATGGTTTAAAAATAAAAAATGGATTTATTTGGATATTGGATTAAATTGGATTTGGAAGTAAAATGGATAACGGAGCTCTATTTTTTAGCCCAAAACCAAACTTGAATTTTTTTCACAAGCCTCTGATAAACATATGCCACACAACAAACCACAACTGAAACAACGGCCATCTGAATCTGTTTGAACCCAAAACTCACATGAACCACTGCTTGATAAACTGAAGAATCTCAATCACAAGACATCTTGCTTTTGAACAACCACATGTGACTTGAAATTAGGCCCTTGTTTTTGACAAACCTGCACAACACACAGAGAGAGAAACAAGCAAACGGAAACATATTTTTTTGTATTTTTGGTTAGAGGTTAGATAAACAAAAGCAAGTAAGAATAATATACAGATGCTCAGGAGAAGCACAAACTGTGATCTTGTTTGTGGTATGATATGCGAATGAAATGTGCGAAATCTTAGGGGAAAAAATTAGGGTCTTACACCGTCTCCAAAAGATTATGGAATAGTATATGTTATTGATATTATGACATCAGTCAATAAATATGAATAGATGTATACTCGAAAATGAGAAGGCAGATTCTGACAATGAATAAAGGAAGACGGTTGTTAAGTTCCAAGAAATTTTTGTCTTACATGCATCTTTATGAATGTCTACTGAGGAGGGAAGACGTAAAGATTTAAATAGTTATCAAATAAATTTTCAAATCCTATGTGTTAAACAAGATATTAAGTAGTAATAGGTAATAATTACTTGAATCCTAGTCTCACGAAATCACAACGCTCGAGGTACCTTTTTAGCAGTAGATATGATTTGATTTTGGACACATTTTGATATCCTCAGAGTTTGGAAATCCAAAAGGTTTCCATCTGATCAGAGATACTTCTGACAAATCATCTTCTGATGACTAAGGTTAAAAACAAATGCCTCTTAGTTTAAATGAAAATCTAATTTCTTCAGACTCTGACTAAACACATTTGATTCTGATGAAATCTTACTCTAGATAGTAGTCCATTTTCAGATGCTTCAGAATAAATAGAAATCTATCTTCAGCCAAGGTTTTTGTAAAAATATCAGCCCACTGATGGTCTGTATCTATAAATTTTAAACATAAGATTCCCTTCTGAACATAGTCTCTAATAAAATGATGTTTAAATTCTATGTGCTTAGCCCTAGAATGTAAGATTAGATTCTTACTTAAATAGATAGCAGCAGTATTATTACAAAAGATAGGAATATTACACTCATGTATTTGATAATATTCTAGCTGGTTCTTCATCCACAGCATCTGCGTACTACATAGAGACGCGGATATGTATTCTGCTTCTGCTGTTGAGAGAGCAATTGTTGATTGCCTCTTACTTGACCATGATATCAGATTCTTCCCTAGAAACTAACAGTTTCTAGAGGTGCTTTTTCTTTCCAATCTGTCTCCTGCGTAATCTGCATCACAATAACCAGAAATATAGTACTCTGATGTTTTCTCATACATCAAGCCAAGGTTAGTAGTTCCTTTCATATACCTTAGAATTCTTTTAACAGCGGTTAAATGAGATTCCCTAGGATCTGATTGAAATCTAGCACACATATGAACACTGAACAGAATATCAGGTCTAGAAGCAGTTAAGTATAGAAGAGAGCCTATCATACCATGATAGAGCTTCTAAGAAACCTTTCCATTTACCTCTTCCTTTTCTAGAATACATGTTAGATGCATTGGAGTCTTAGTTGGTTTACAATCCATCATGTTGAATTTCTTCATAAGTTCTTTGGTGTACTTACTTTGATGAATGTAAGTAGCCTCTGATTTTTGGTCAATTTGAATTCCCAGATAGTACTTCAATTTACCCATCACACTCATCTCGAATTCTGCCTGCATTAGCTTAGAAAACTCTTCACAAAGAGAGAGATTAGCAGAACCAAAAATAATATCATCAACATAAATCTGAACTATAAGCATATCATTTTTGAACATTTTACAGAAGAGGGTGGTGTCAACCTTGCCTCTGGTGAAGTTATTTTCTATGAGAAAATTACTCAATATGTCATACCAAGCTCTGGGGGCTTGTTTCAGACCATAGAGAGATTTTTTAAGTTTAAAAACAAAATCTAACTTCTCAGAGTTTTCAAATCCAGAAGGTTGTTTAACATAAACTTCTTCTGAAATATAACCATTCAAAAATGCACTCTTAACATCCATCTGATATAAGATGATGTTATGATTTACAAAAAAGGAAATTAATAGACGTATGGCTTCTAACCTGGCGACTGGAGCAAAGGTTTCTGTATAGTTTATTCCTTCTTGTTGACTATAACCTTGTGCAACCAGTCGTGCTTTGTTTTTGACAACCTCACCCTTCTCATTGAGCTTGTTTCTGAATACCCATTTAGTTCCAATAACGTGCACACCTTTAGGCTTCTGAACAAGATCCCAAACATCGTTCTTTGAAAACTGGTTAAGTTCTTCTTCCATCTCCGGAATCCAGTTTTTGTCCAGTAGAGCTTCATCAACAGATGTTGGCTCGATCAAGGACACCAAACCCAGAAGTGTTTCTTCAGAAGGTTTGAAGGCTGATCTGGTTCTGATAGGAGCATCCTTATTTCCCAGAATCAATTCATCAAGGTGTGAAGTTACAACTCTGCTTTTCTTTTATTGTGGAGGATCAGTGGGAGCAACAGTAATATCAGAAGTATGAGCTTCTGAATCTTTGATTTCTTCTGCCCTTTTCTTAGGTTCTGAAAAACTAATCTCCAAATCTGTTCATCATCAGAGTCTGTTTCTTCATAGTGTTAGTTCATCGTCTGATGCGGTTTCGCTTATGTTGGCCTTTGCTGTAACACTCCATTTCTACCCGGTGGATAATAGCAAAATCAGAGTTATAAAATTTCAACCAACAATAGGATGCTACACTTTCATCTTAAAAACAACTTCGATTAATTTCATATGAACAGATACATAACACTTTGATCGGATGAACCGATAACAACAAAATTCATATATATCTTCTTTTCAAAGCAAAACAACTTCAAGATATGAATATTCAACTTTGATTCACTTAACCACCTCGTATTAACACATCATCAAAATTCATCTCAACGCATAACAACATTACCACAGCATAAGGATACATGTGTCCAATTAATCTCAACAAGAAAAATCATCTTCCAAACAGAGCTTAACACCCAATAGCCATAGATTTAGCCTCAATAACCTACACTTAACATGGCATATTAACCAAACCAATCAAACAGACTAATTCATCAAGTCCTACTCATACTAGCACAATTCTCCAAAATCCCTCATCCGAATTAACACAACCACTTAACTTCATCTTTACAAATCATAATTCACACCTTGCTAACTCAGCATATAGCTTCACTTCTTTCAATACTTGCAACTCAACTCTCAAATACTCTACGCGCTCTTCTTCTGATTTTATAAAACATCAAAATATCCACAACGAACACCAGTTCTAACTTATCCAAACAAGTATGGAAAATACCATTCATATTTCCATATATACACTTTAAGGCATACCAGCCACTACCCTTCTCGATCCGACATCCTCGGTCAAATCATAGTCTTACATTACCATTTACTTCCTACTTGGTTTATCTCTACAATTCTTCAAGTCTCATGTCAGTCGAATTCTCGATCCACCACAAACCAAAACCCAAGTTATCCAGAACACAACTGTGAGTTTCCAAACTACTCACTGATCAACTCGTAACCTCATACTAACATCCTCAAGTCCGCCTCATTTCCCTATATAGGAATCCGCATCGACAACTCAAACAATTCATAAGGACTTGGCTCAACCCCAAACAATTCACGGTGCATACTATTCTAGTTGGCAAGACACATCTACTCCATCCACATGATTTTGTCTACTATCAACAAGAGATTAAGGGTGATCAGTTCCTCAATTTGTCAATAGACGGCCGACAACCATAATGGTGGCATAAATCATCATTATCCAACTAAAATAGCGTCTTCCTCCTCGTGCTCAACGTTATCTAAGCATACTGCTCTACCATTTCTCTAAGGCTCACAAACGTTTTTCTTAATTTCCTTATTTCCAAGAACACACAAAATCCAACACATATATCCTTATACACACTTGTTGCATAACCTAATTATCGAATATCCTTCTGATACATCAAGTACAATCCAAATCGGCCCACTTCAATCGAAACATTTATCCAAGTCCAAAACTTTTGACAACCCTAACAAATCCTTTGTCTTTCTTTTTTATCTCACAACTTCGATGATCCGTATAGTTTCACACTTGATTCTCATTCCAATCACAATCTCAACAATACCCTCTCATCATCTGATTGGTGATATAACTTCCAAAAATTTCTGACTCATGCCGACACATCTCGCCAACAACACACAATCCACTTTACTATTTAACATTCCTCAAAGATTTCTATACTTTAATTATTCTCAACTATCATACGTCGCACTTCCATGTGCTTCTCCGATATCCTTCTTCTTATTACTAAACATTTCATACTTGACTTCATCTTACTATTTCCAACAAGAATTGTCCAACTTCAAACACGATTATCTTCTTCAATACCGACCTCTCATACATAAAATTATATTCCAGAATGAATGGAATTTCGTGTAGATTCCAGAACTTCAAGAATCGCTTAAATCTGAATTACGAGTAAAAAGTTATCGTCCTTGCAATGGGACTGGTCAAGAAATCCCGTATACAAACTTCCACCAAACAAAATCAGCATCAGACCCAACTATTCAAACGCGTCTTTCTCTCTCCTCAAAAACATACCGAAGACAAAATTTATATGCAAACTGTAGGGAATTTCGTAAACTTTCCGAAAAGTCCAGAATCGCTTTCATCGGAGTTACGAGTAGAAAGTTATGCTTCTATTACTGAAGGTTGTTCCATAAATACGAAAATAAAAACCGAAATTAGTGAACATGAGTTCTACCTCTTTCTCTTGCTTCCAAGATCTTCCAACTATCCTTGCTCTTCACCCATCTCTAAAAATCACGCGACTTTACTCTAGCTATACTACACTTGCGTATCAATATCCGTCACATTGCCCTCTCTTCTCCGAGAAGCAAACATCAATCATACTGACTCGTCTTCCTTCAAAATGTCTCAACTGGACCGACGGATAAAATCATGAGTCCATACTCTCGTCGATTCGCAACAACACAATTCCGACAACACTTGCACTCCTGTAAGCGATATCACTTCGAACAAACTTCACATACTATAAACATCTCTGAGAAGTAAACTTCTCCCCCACTTGTTTTAAACCAACTCCTGCATACCATCGATTAGGAAAACAAACAACTACCGACAGTGTTCCACACACTTGTCGCGTGGTAAGGGATAAACACCATTAGACAACTTGGCCGGACAGACCGACCTGCTCTGATACCACTAATGTAACATCCCATTTCTACCCGGCGGATAATAGTAAAATCAGAGTTATAAAATTTCAACCAACAATAGGATTCTACACTTTCATCTTAAAAACAACTTTGATTAATTTCATATGAACAGATACATAATACTTTGATCGGATGAACCGATAACAACAAAATTCATATATATCTTCTTTTCAAAGCAAAACAACTTCAAGATATGAATATTCAACTTTGATTCACTTAACATTTTTGTTCGACTAAAACCACTTCAAAACAACATAATACTTAATAAATTCAACTTAAAAATTCAGCAACATAAAACATATTCAACAATAAACAACAAGCGTCCATCCCCCGAGTGTTACGTATCAGAGCAAGACCCTTTTGACTTGCCATAGGGCAACAAAAGACTTCATAAAGTTACTTCGAACTTCCACTGCAAATCTTGAGTACCTGCCCATTTCCCATGGTAGGGGAAATATCAGCAGAAGGGGTGAGATATCGAACAATATAAACAGAAGTATGTAATCAATACATTAGATTAAAATCATACAATTTCACTACTTTACAACAACAACAAACAACAATCATCAACAACTCAACAACAACTTTATCAGCCTAATACTACAACAACTTTATCAACCAAATACAACAACAACTTTATAAACATAATACAACAACAACTTTATCAACATATTGCAACAACAACTTTATCAACCAAATACAACAACTTTATCAACATAATACAACAACAACTTTATTAACAAAAGTAATGCAACACAAAATGCGACTCAACTATGCGTATGCATGTGGTACCGATGGAGCAAAACTCCCAACTTAGAAACTGCCAGGTTATCGACGCATCAAGGCGTAAGCCTTCAACTTAATATTTTGCCAATCCAGGCCAATGTGGTGAGCATTAGCTCCAACTTAAAAATTGTCAATCCAGACCAACTTAATAATGTTATGCTATGCATGCGACAACAACCACAACATCAACTTATTCAACACAACACAACAACGACAAAAATGCAACAACTGCAAACAACCTAATCAACATTGGTCACAAGACCTGCAACAGCAAAACAACTTAACAACGTTGGTCATAAGACCTGCAACTACAAAACAACTTAACAACGTTGGCCATAAGACCTGCAACTTAATAATGTCCATAAATCGAGACAATTTAACACAATTCAACTTCACCTGCAAATCAACTTATTCGACATAATTTCAACAAAATAATCCAACCAAGAATACCTACTCGTATACACGACTTACTCCGACAATTTTCAACTAATACCGGGCAACTAATCTTACCGCTTAATTCTACTTATTCGACTAATTCCATACATCAACCAACCAAAAACAACTACAACCACTTACGAATTATTTCTGCAAAATTTCAACTAATTTCAGTTAAACAATTATATCGGTTAAAACTACTAATATCACTATTCGGTACTATTTTCATCAACCTCTATTATTGCTACTAATTCCCACTGTTTCTATTTATTTGATTCCCTGATATCAAATCTCGAATGCTACTAAATCATGTTACTGTTATTAAATTCAACTCTGATACAAAACCTGCTACTGTTATTTCTAAGTCCCCACATTATTGCTATTCCTCTGCATTATTAATCGGTTAACATTGTTGGGGCATATTGCACGATAACACCTCAATCGCACACATTCACGACGGTAAAAGTCAACACAACGATACATTTTCAATTTTCTGCTATAATTGAACCAGATACAGACCTCAAACCCATTTTTCCTAGAAATAACATCTCGTTAGCTTTCCAACGCTTCGAACGGGGGTCAAAACCGACTTACAGATCAAAAGATATGAATTTTCCAAACTTTCCAAAACCAGAATTTTTCTGCATAACAGCCTTACGGGATTTTGCATTTTCATCCGAAAATCCGACCGATTCAATTATTTTCTTCGAAACAAACACATACTCATTCATACCAAACATATAGTAGTGATTTGGAGCCATCAAACGTGAATTCTACGACTTTCGATTTCAATCCGAATCTTAAACCCCCAAATCTCCAAAAATGCAAAAACTTACAAAATCAACCAAATTCGATAAAGCAAACATACTCGATCACGGCCTAACATTTCTCGACACAACTGCGCAATCTATTCCGACTTTCGTCCGCAAAAACATCGATTTCTATCGATTTAACCAAATTCCAACCTAAGTTTAACACTATAGAACAACAACCAAACAATCTAGCAAACATCAAATTCCACAAAAACAAAACCAATTCATCAATACACTTTAACACATTCAGTAGAAAATTATATAAATCTCAATCTCACGTATCAATTATCATATACCCGGTTATAAAATTCGAACCCCACCCTTACCTTGGATTGAAGGTTGCTCTAAATTTTTCCGGTTGAAAACTTGCTCTAGCAGCCTCTACGAATTCTCTCTCAAAATCCCTTGTTCCTCTTTTCCTCTTCTCCATAACTTCCACGTTCTGCTCCTATTTTTCCTCTTTTTCTGTAACTCCCACTTACACCCACTTTCTAATTCCTCCTTGTTTCTAGAAATGTAACGCCCCGATTCTGATTTTTCCCATTTTGTTGAGTCTTTTATTTAAATTGAGTGATAAATTATTTTATTTGTGAAATCGGTGTGTTAATGTGTTATGTTGACATGTTATGTTATTTTACCGTTTCGAGAGTTTTCGGGAAAAATTAGAATGGAGGGTATTTTAGACATTTTTCAATTAATGGTAAGTTAGAAATTTAGTGGAAATAGAATTTTGTGTGAGAAAATGAATTAATTTGATTTGTATAGAAAATAAGAAATAGAAAAGAAAAAGAGTTAAGAAGAGGAAATAGGAGAGAAAGAGAAGGAAAAGAAAAATAGAGAGAAAAAGGAAAGAAAGAAAGAGGAAGAGGAGAAAAGAGAAGGAAAAGAGGAAAAAGCTTGGAAATCAAGAAAACAACTTCTAGGAATCGATTAATCCGGGTAAGGGTGTGAAATCTTATTATCTTATCAATGTATATCATTATGTATGATTGTGTTGTTGTTGTTATTGATTTTCATGAGTTTTGGTATAAACCCATTTGTGTAGAAAATGGTAGAAATCGATTTAATCGTGTTGGTAATGATGTTTTCGTGTCCCTTGTTGTTATTACACGAATGATACATGTTGTTAGACATCAAATTGGTATTTTTATGAGTTTAGATGATGAATTTGGGTGTGGTTTGGGTGGAAAACGCAGAACAGAATTCTGCAGGAAAATTCTGCATTTCGCCTGGCCATACGCGTATTGGGGCAGACCATACGCGTATTGACTTGGGCAATACGCGTATGGATGACGCATTTCAGGGCCAATACGCGTATGGGATGCATGTTTTCCCGGCCATCTGGTGAATTGCGTACGGTACGCGTACGTGTTTTGGGCCATACGCGTACGGAATTAGTCCATACGCGGATGGACAGGAGATGTGTAAAAATGTGATTTTTCAAATATCGTTTTTCATTTTCTTTCGTAACTTTTGTTCCGTTTATCCGATTTTTACATTCTTGGTATCGTTGTGAAGCTATTGTGCTGTACGTTCTTGTTATGATGATTTGGAAATTGTTAGCCGATTTAATTATGTCGGAAAATTAGGAATAGTGTTATTTAGCGACCTTTACCGTTTTGAATGTGTGTTTGGATGTGAATCATACAATAGTGCATTGATGTGAATGTATATAGATTGTATGTGATAGTATGAGATGAATGCATGAATATATTGTAAATATGTATGCATTTCAAGAATGTCTTGAGTCATTTTGCATGTGAAGCATAATGGTGTGCATTCTTGTGTTGTGCGATTCTAATGAGAATCCGTTGTAACGTCGTGTGCCCATGTGGGGTGTGAGCGACGGTTTGGTTCCAGAGGGAATCCTCTATAACGTCGTGTGCCCATGTGGGGTATGAGCAATGATTATAGACGATCGTGTGCCTGTGTGGGGTGTGAGCGATCGGGTCGTGTGCCCGTGTGGGGTGTGAGCGATCCATAAACGTTGTGTGCCCATGTGGGGTGTGAGCAATGGGTGAACATCGTATGCCTGACGGGGTGTTACATTGGTAACGAGCGATGGTTCCAATAAGTTCCTGAGTGAACTTGAGGTGATTGAGTCGGTACCGCATTGCATTTGCATAGAGTCGTGAGTCGGTCTCTATGATTTGCATTTATCATCTTTATAGGGTGCATTGATGAATAAACATGAATATGTATGTTTATGTGTAATGATAAGAATTGTGAAGGTATGCATGATGAAATGCTTGGATTTGTATATGCATACATTGTAATGTATATGGGCGAATTGTGATGAATTGTGGTGAGAATGTGGAATATGTGTATTTTTATGCTAAGATATATAATTATATGCATTGTTATTATGATAATATTTCTCACCCTTCTGCTGTTTTATGATGCTCTAAGAGGCATTGCAGAGTAGGTATGCTGGTGGTCTTTTGTGAAGTGTGTCTTCATTCTTTTGGTTGGTAGGCTCTGATATGTAGCACCGGGTAGCTAGGATGTATATGATTCTTTTGTGATACATTGTACATGTATCTGTTGATGAATGTTTATGTAAACATGAATTATGTTGGTGGATAATACTTGATGATGTATATATATGTTATATATTATTCAATGTTTAGATTTTCCGCTTTTATTCTAGATATTGAGATGTGGGTGTAAGGACTAAGTTCCTCTGTTGCAAAGTTACCCCACTGTTGCATATCAATATTGAGCAGGTGTTGAATGTTTTAATTTCATGTATAATGTGACATACCTCTTTTATACTATGTTTATAATTATACTCTGACGAAATTTTTAATATGTGCCTAACTGATAATGTGATTATTTGGGGGTATAGAAAGGGGGTGTTACATTAAGTGGTATCAGAGCCAGTGTTAAGTCAGTTGTGTCTGTCTTGTTGTTGTGATGGTTGAACTGTTGTTTAACCTTGTTGTCATTTTTGGGAATGATCAGAATATGGCTGGTAGAAACGACAATGCAATGGCTGCTGCTTTGGAAGCAATGGCTAGGGTAGTGCAAGGTGCGCCGAACGTGAATGCTAATGACGAGTTCAGGAAGAATCAACCACCGGTCTTCAAAGGAAGATTTGATCCCGATGGTGCTCAAATGTGGTTGAAAGAGATTGAAAGGATCTTCAGAGTCATGGGCTGTGCAGAGGAGAATAAGGTGAGACTTGGGTCTCACATGCTGAAGGAAGAAGCCGACGATTGGTGGGTCGGTATGCGTCAAGTTCTTGAGGTGGATGATGAAGAGATAACTTGGGATTTATTTCGTACCGAGTTCTTGAGGAAGTATTACCCTGAAAGTGTGAAAGGGAAGAAGGAGATGGAGTTCCTTGAACTGAAACAAGGTGGTATGTCCATGGTGGACTATACTGCTAAGTTTGTGGAGTTGGTTCAATTCCATCCTCACTATGCTGCAATTACTGCTGAGTTCTCAAAGTGTATTAAGTATGAGAATGGTTTGCGTCCCGAGATTAAGCAAGTTGTGGGGTATCAAAGGATAAGGAGGTTTACGGATTTGACAGAATGTTGTAGAATCTTCGAGGAAGATAGCAAGGCTCGTTCTACACATTACAAAAGTTTGAATGAGAGGAAGGGAAAGCAACAAGCTAGAAGTGGACCTTATGTGACACCCGTTGATAAGGGCAAGCATAGGGGAAACTTTGAGAGGAGATCTAGAGGAGGAGGTTCCGGTTCCGTTAAGTGTTACAAGTGTGGTGGAATGGGTCATAAGTCATTTGAGTGTGGGAAGACTGTGGTGAAATGTTCTAACTATGGAGGTCTTGGGCATGCTACTATTGAGTGTAGAAGGAATATAGTGAAGTGCTATAATTGTGGAGAAGTGGGTCACATTAGTACTAAGTGTACTAAGCCGAAACAAGCTCAAGCGGGCTGAAAAGTGTTTGCATTAGTGGGGACGGACACTACTAGTACAGACCGTTTGATTAAAGGTACATGCTTTATTAATAGTACGCCTTTAGTTGCTATTATTGATACGGGAGCGACTCATTCATTCATTTCCCATCAGTGCGCTAAGCGTTTGAATTTGTTTATGACTTCTTGGAGTGGTGAGATGGTTATTGAGACTCCTGCTTCAGGGTCGGTAACTACGTCTTTGGTGTGTGTAAGTTGTCCTTTGACCATGTATGGTAAAGACTTCATTATGGATTTAGTGTGTTTGCCGTTGGAGGGATTAGACGTAATCTTGGGTATGAACTGGTTGCAATTTAATCGAGTTCATATAGATTGCTATCACAAGTTGGTAAGGTTCCCTTCTTTGGAAGATGATGAAGATGAGAGTTTCTTATCCACTAAAGAGTTGAAGAAACTTTTAGCGGACGAGGCTCAATTGTTCGGTTTGTTTGTATCATTGTCGGTGGAGAGCAAAGTTGAGCTCGATGTGTTCCCAGTGGTGTGTGATTATCCAGAAGTGTTTCCGGAGGATATTACGGATGTACCGCCGGAAAGAGAAGTTGAATTTTCTATTGATCTAGTTCCGGGTACTAGACCGGTTTCGATGGCACCGTATCGTATGTTGGCATCGGAGTTGGTAGAATTGAAGGAGCAATTGAATGACTTGTTGGACAAGAGATTTGTAAGACCAAGTGTTTCTCCTTGGGGTGCTCCGGTATTGTTGGTAAAGAAGAAGGATGGGAGTATACGGTTATGCATTGATTATCGACAATTGAACAGAGTGACAATTAAGAACAAGTATCCGCTTCCAAGGATCGATGATTTGATGGACCAATTGGTTGGTGCGCATGTTTTTAGCAAGATTGATTTGAGATCGGGATATCACCAGATTCGTGTGAAAGAAGAGGATATTCAAAAGACGGCCTTTAGGACACGGTATGGTCATTACGAATATTCCGTGATGCCATTCGGGGTTTCTAATGTGCCGGGTGTGTTTATGGAATACATGAATCGTATTTTTCATGAACAATTAGATCGTTTTGTGGTTGTGTTCATCGATGATATTTTGATTTACTCTAAGTCTCAAGAGGAGCATGAAGAGCATTTGAGGATTGTGTTACAAATTTTGAAAGAGAAACAATTGTATGCTAAGTTGTCGAAATGTGAATTTTGGTTGTCGGAAGTAAGTTTTCTTGGGCATGTTATTTCTGGTAGTGGTATTAGTGTTGATCCATCCAAGATTGATGCGGTGATGCAATGGGAGGCTCCTAGATCGGTTACGGAGATTCGAAGCTTTTTAGGCTTGGCGGGTTATTATCGGAGGTTTATTGAGGGATTTTCGAAGTTGGCACTTCCGTTAACGCAATTGACTTGTAAAGAAAAGGCTTTCATTTGGGATATTCATTGTGAAGAGAGTTTCAATGAGCTAAAAAGAAGGTTGACAATGGCTCCGATCTTGATTTTGCCAAATCCGACGGAACCATTTGTTGTGTATTGTGATGCGTCATTGGTTGGTTTAGGTGGTGTTTTGATGCAAGAAGGAAAAGTTGTGGCTTATGCTTCAAGACAATTGAGAGTGCATGAAAAGAATTATCCTACACATGACTTGGAGTTAGCGGCCGTGGTGTTTGTTTTGAAAATTTGGAGGCACTATCTTTATGGTGCAAGATTTGAAGTTTTTAGTGATCACAAGAGCTTGAAATATTTATTTGATCAAAAGGAATTGAACATGAGACAAAGAAGGTGGTTAGAGCTTTTGAAGGATTATGATTTTGGTTTGAATTACCATCCGGGAAAGGCAAATATGGTGGCCGATGCTTTGAGTCGAAAATCGTTACATATGTCCGCATTGATGATGAGAGAATGGGAACTTTTGGAGAATTTTAGAGACTTGAGTTTGATTTGTGAAATGACGCCGAGAAGTGTGAGACTTGGTATGCTACATGTTACGAATGATTTTCTTGCAACCGTATGTGAAAAGCAAAAGTTGGATTTGAAGTTCGTTGATTTGATGATGAATGAGAATGAGGATTTCAAGGTTGATAATTTTGGAGTTTTGAGATTCCGTGGTCGTATTTGTATTCCCGATGATGCGGAGTTGAAAAAGATGATATTGGAAGAAGGACACCGAAGTAACTTAAGTATTCATCCGGGAGCGAATAAAATGTATCAAGATTTGAAGAAAATCTTTTGGTGGTCCGGATTAAAGAGGGATGTGGCTCAATTTGTGTATGCATGCTTAACTTGTCAAAAGTCTAAGGTGGGACATCAAAAGCCTAGTGGATTGATGCAACCGTTGGATATTCTGGAGTGGAAATGGGATAGTATATCGATGGATTTTGTTACGGGATTGCCGAATACGCAAAGAGGTCATAATGCTATTTGGGTAATCGTTGATAGGCTTACTAAATCTGCTCACTTCATTCCAATTGATATTAGTTATCCTTTAGAGAAGTTAGCCGAGATTTATGTTTTTGTGGTTGTGAAGTTACATGGAGTTCCTAAGAGTATTGTATCGGATAGAGATCCTAGATTCACATCGAGGTTTTGGGAGAGTTTACAAAAGGTTTTGGGTTCTAAGCTAAGATTGAGTTCGGCTTATCATCCGCAAACGGATGGTCAAACCGAGAGGACAATTCAATCGTTGGAGGATTTATTGCTTGCTTGTGTGCTCGAGCAAGGTGGTGCTTGGGATAGTTATTTGGCGTTGATTGAGTTCACCTACAATAATAGTTTTCATTCAAGTATAAGTATGGCACCATTTGAGGCTTTGTATGGTCGAAGATGTCGAACACCTTTGTGTTGGCATGAAACCGGTGAGAGGACGATAGTTGGACCAGAGTTGGTACAACAAACGAAGGAGAAAGTGAAGTTTATTCGTGAGAAGATGAAAGCTTCTCAAAGTAGACAAAAGAGCTATCATGACAAGAGAAGGAAAGATCTTGAGTTTCAAGAAGGCGACCATGTGTTTTTGAGAGTTACGCCGATTACGGGTGTGGGTTGTGCTTTGAAGTCGAAAAAGTTGACTTCTCGTTTTATTGGTCCGTATCAGATTTCTGCGCGAGTTGGTGTTGTGGCTTACCGTGTGGCGTTGCCTCCGAATCTTTCGAATTTGCATGATGTATTCCATGTTTCGCAACTTCGGAAGTATGTTCCGGATCCGTCACATGTTATTCCTATGGATGAGGTTGAAGTGAGAGATAACCTTACGGTTGAAGCTTTACCGATTAGGATTTTGGACCGTGAAGTTAAGAAGCTAAGAGGCAAGGATATTGCGCTTGTGAAAGTAGCGTGGGGAGGCGTTGCAGAAGGCAATATAACTTGGGAACTAAATAGTAGGATGCGAGAGTCGTATCCGGAGTTGTTTGAATCAGGTAAGATTTTCGAGGACGAAAATTTCTAAAGTGGGGGAGAGTTGTAATGCCCCAATTCCGATTTTTCCCATTTTGTTGAGTCTTTTATTTAAATTGAGTGATGAAAATTAGAATGGAGGGTATTTTAGACATTTTTCAATTAATGGTAAGTTAGAAATTTAGTGGAAATAGAATTTTGTGTGAGAAAATGAATTAATTTGATTTGTATAGAAAATAAGAAATAGAAAAGAAAAAGAGTTAAGAAGAGGAAATAGGAGAGAAAGAGAAGGAAAAGAAAAATAGAGAGAAAAAGGAGAGAAAGAAAGAGGAAGAGGAGAAAAGAGAAGGAAAGGAGGGAAAAGCTTGGAAATCAAGAAAGCGACTTCTAGGAATCGATTAATCCGGGTAAGGGTGTGAAATCTTATTATCTTATCAATGTATATCATTATGTATGATTGTGTTGTTGTTGTTATTGATTTTCATGAGTTTTGGTATAAACCCATTTGTGTAGAAAATGGTAGAAATCGATTTAATCGTGTTGGTAATGATGTTTTCGTGTCCCTTGTTATTACACGAATGATACATGTTGTTAGACATCAAATTGGTATTTTTATGAGTTTAGATGATGAATTTGGGTGTGGTTTGGGTGGAAAACGCATAACAGAATTCTGCATTTCGCCTGGCCATACGCGTATTGGGGCAGGCCATACGCGTATTGACTTGGGCAATATGCGTATGGATGGCGCATTTCAGGGCCAATACGCGTATAGGATGCATGTTTTCCCGGCCATCGGGTGAATTGCGTACGGTACGCGTACGTGTTTTGGACCATACGCGTACGAAATTAGTCCATACGCGGATGGACAGGAGATGTGTAAAAATGTGATTTTTCAAATATCGTTTTTTGGTTTCTTTCGTAACTTTTGTTCCGTTTATCCTATTTTTACATTCTTGGTATCGTTGTGAAGCTATTGAGCTGTACTTTCTTGTTATGATGATTTGGAAATTGTTAGCCGATTATGTCGGAAAATCGGGAATAGTGTTATTTAGCGACTTTTACCGTTTTGAATGTGTGTTTGGATGTGAATCATACAATAGTGCATTGATGTGAATGTATATAGATTGTATGTGATAGTATGAGATGAATGCATGAATATATTGTGAATATGTATGCATTTCAAGAATGTCTTGAGTCATTTTGCATGTGAAGCATAATGGTGTGCATTCTTGTGTTGTGTGATTCTAATGAGAATCCATTGTAACGTCGTGTGCCCATGTGGGGTGTGAGCGACGGTTTGGTTCCAGAGGGAATCCGTTATAACGTCGTGTGCCCATGTGGGGCGTGAGCGATGATTATAGACGATCGTGTGCCCGTGTGGGGTGTGAGCGATCGGGTCGTGTGCCCGTGTGGGGTGTGAGTGATCCATAAATATTGTGTGCCCATGTGGGGTGTGAGCAATGGGCGAACATCGTATGCCCGACGGGGAGTTACATTGGTAACGAGCGATGGTTCCAATAAGTTCCTGAGTGAACTTGAGGTGATTGAGTCGGTACCGCATTGCATTTGCATAGAGTCGTGAGTCGGTCTCTATGATTTGCATTTATCATCTTTATAGGGTGCATTGATGAATAAACATGAATATGTATGTTTATGTGTAATGATAAGAATTGTGAAGGTATGCATGATGAAATGCTTGGATTTGTATATGTATACATTGTAATGTATATGGGCGAATTGTGATGAATTGTGGTGAGAATGTGGAATATGTGTATTTTTATGCTAAGATATATAATTATATGCATTGTTATTATGATAATATTTCTCACCCTTCTGCTGTTTTATGATGCTCTATGAGGCATTGCAGAGTAGGTATGCTGGTGGTCTTTTGTGAAGTGTGTCTTCATTCTTTTGGTTGGTAGGCTCTGATATGTAGCACCGGATAGCTAGGATGTATATGATTCTTTTGTGATTCATTGTACATGTATTTGTTGATGAATGTTTATGTAAACATGAATTATGTTGGTGGATAATACTTGATGATGTATATATATGTTATATATTATTCAATGTTTAGATTTTTCGCTTTTATTCTAGATATTGAGATGTGGGTGTAAGGACTAAGTTCCTCTGTTGCAAAGTTACCCCACTGTTGCATATCAATATTGAGCAGGTGTTGAATGTTTTAATTTCATGTATAATGTGACATACCTCTTTTATACTATGTTTATAATTATACTCTGACGAAATTTTTAATATGTGCCTAAATGATAATGTGATTATTTGGGGGTATAGAAAGGGGGTGTTACAAGAAACCTAATATAATAATTCTATTATTTTATTTTCTTATTGGGCCTCACTACTACACCCCCACTATTACTACCATCTAACTAAGCCCAATATTTTCTTATACTTCTACTAAGTTAACACCATATTATTTTCTACTACTTAAATCATTTTTAATTAAATTATCCTACTAAAGCCAACACAACTTAAATCAATTAAATTAATTAACATTCTACGAAAATAAATATTATTTCTAATATTAATTTCTCCCGACTAAATCGACTAATTACCCGATTAATACTTATTAGCATCAACCAACATATTCAACATAGTCAACAAATATTCGCAAAAATACTCAATAGTATTTAATTAAAATATTTAATTAAATACATGAGTGCCATGTTGGCATGTTCTTCCTCAGAATCTTCTTCTTCTGACTCTGAATCATCTTATGTTGCCATAAGGCCCTTTTTCGCTTTGAAAACCTTCTTAGGTTTCCCATCTTTCTTAAGCTTTGGACATTCATAACAAGTAAATTCTTTTTCATAAGCTTTCTTTTGACCAGATGTAAACTCAGATCTACCTTTTCTTCTTGGCCCTCTGAACTTGCTCTTTCTGTGTTTCCACAGCTGGTTTATCTTTCTTGATATGAGAGACGATTCATCTTCGTCTAAATCTTCTTCAGATTCTTCTGAGTTCTCCTCTGCTTGGTAAGCCTTTGTCTTTTCAGACTTAGACTTCAGAACAACAGACTTACCTCTTCTCTAAGGTTCATCTTCTTGAAGTTCTATCTCATGACTTCTTAAAGAACTAATCAGTTCCTCAAGACTAGCGTTGTTTAGATCCTTTTCCATTTTCAAAGCAGTTACCATTGGTCTCCATTTTACAGGCAGACTTCTGATAATCTTCTTGACATGATCAGTAGTAGAATAACCTTTGTCCAGAACTCTGAGTCCTGCGACTAACATTTGAAACCTTGAAAACATAGTCTCGACTGTTTCATCATCCTCCATTCTGAATGCCTCATATTTCTGAATTAAGGCAAGCGCCTTTGTCTCCTTAACTTGAGCATTTCCTTCATGAGTCATTCTTAGAGAATCAATATGGATTTGCAGTTTCTCTATTTGGTATCTTCTCATACTTAGTATAAGAAATAGCATTTAGCAATATGGTTCTTGCCTTGTGATGATTCTTGTAATCTTTCTTTTGTTGGTTGGTCATAGCGCTTCTAGACACTTTAACACCTGTAGCATCAACTGGGTGAGTGTAGCCATCGACTACAAAATCCCAAAGATCTACATCATGACCAAGAAAGAAACTTTCAATTCTATCTTTCCAGTAGTTAAACTTTTCACCATCAAAGACTGGTGGTTTGACACTGTAATGATCTTTCTATTCAGTAGTGGTATTAGCAGGAGCTGCCATGATATCTCACACAAATATTGGATCGATACTGAACACTGTTAAGTGCTGATAAAGTGTTTATCACAATCAGAACCGAAGCTCTGATACCAATTGAAGGTGTGAGAAAAACACAAGAAAGGGGGGTTTGAATTGGGTTTTCCAAAATGAAAGCCTTTTGTGAAACTCAAACAAAGATCACAAATAGACTAACAATAGAGAAAGACACACGATATATCCTGGTTCACTTGAAAACTATCAAGTTAATCCAGTCCACCCACCAAGGTTATTTTTCCTCTCTCAAGCGAGGTCGTAATCCACTATAACGAAACTGATTACAAGTTCACTAGCAACTGCTGGTGACTAACAATTATCTCTAAGACACACTAGTCCTAGACTTCTCAAGAATTCTGACCTAACCGGTCTCTCAAGGAAATAATCTCTAAGACACACAAGTCCTAGACTTCTCAAGAATTCTGACCTAACCGGTCTCTTAAGGAAATCAAACAACCGTTTGAAAATACAATGCACAAGCTAACTGCATTTGACTAACAACACTAAAACTTACTGTCATAGTCTTCCTAAAGCTTCTGACCAACCCGGTCCTTTAGGGAACACAAATCTTCCTAAAGCTTCAGACCTAACCGATCCTTTAGGAAATCAAACAACTGTTTGATACAAAGGTTTGTTTACATTAATGATGCTTCTACACAAGCTAATAAGTAAACATATTTTTAGCTCAATCTAACTTAGAGCGAATCTATACAGTAAGACCATTCTTCTTCATTGTATTGTGGTGCTTTACTGTTCACTCATAGTTTTCTTCATTTCTTGAGTTCTTTCTTCATATGAATCAGTGTTTTTAATATTTCTCTTTTTCACACTGAGTGTTACATAGGTTATCCTTTTTCACTTTTCTCTCATCATACTGATTTGTTGAATGATCAAGTCTATATATAGCCAGAAAAAGATCCGTTGAATGACAGATCAGTAATATCAGAAAAGTATTGGCGACTTGAAATAATGCCGTTATGCTGAGGTGAAAATCATACATTGAAATTATCCTTTGTAACACCAAATCAGAGTAGTGGAAAGGAACGTGTTTGATCTGTACTATGTAATATTTTCCCTTGCAAAAATTTCATCTTCTTCTATCCATTAGAGGCTTTTGAGTTGATATGATTGAAGCATGATCAGAAGAATGAATCATTGGGTCTTCAGAGTCTTCAGAACTTGTTCAGCAGAATGTTGTCTTCAGAGTCTTCAGCACTCCTTCTTCAGAACCCTTGATTATCAGAAACATAAGTCTTCAGATTCTTCAGAACTTGAATAGCTATACCTTGTCTTCAGATCTTCAGAACTTGTTCTCGTAAGTCTTCAGCATCTGGACTTGTTCATCAGAACTTCTGTCTTTAGATCTTCAGAAAATAAGTATCAGAGTTAAACTCAGATCCAGAATCCAAGAAAACATTGCAGCATCAACATAGTGTCTTCTTAGAGTTTTTCTAACGCATAGTGGATCAGAAGCAATCTTTCTTCTTTATGTAGAAGCGATCATTTAGAATTTCAGAGTGACGTAGCACATGATCTTTAACGGAATCAAAACATGTTTGTCAAAACCATCAGAATAACAAACGTTAGAGTATCAAAATTGTTCTCACACAAATACTCCATTGTTATCATCAAAACATAGAGATAAGATGCAAAACCAAATCTTGTTCTTTTAATGAACTGATGTAGAATCGTAACTGAGAAGTTGCAGTTTCACTCGTTTTTTCCAGGAAAAATTCCCGTCTTGCCAAGCGAAGCAAATTCGCCCCAACCTCGCCAGGCGAAAATAGAGGCGAAGAGGGGATGAAGTATGGGTGCTATTGGATTTTGTTTGGAAGGAGGGGATTTGCCCCTGCTTCGCCGGGGGAAACCCAGGCGAGCAAGCTGCTTCGCCGAGCGAGCTCATGACGAGCAAGAGCAATAACTTTATTTTTATTTCCTTTTTCGGCTGTTGTGCTGCCTTGTGCCTTGTTGTTCGTAGGCCTTGGGTAATTGATGTGTTGTGTTTTGATGAGTAATACGTGATGATTTGTGATTTATTATGAAGATTTTTTATGCATGATAAGGACGTAATATCATGATATTTTGATTTTGTGAATGGTGATGCAATTTGATGATTTTACGACGATGACGATTATGACGTTTGCGTCATGCATTCATAGCATTTAGGACTTCGGTCTAGTGAATATTTTAGGACTTCGGTCCATTGGTGGCTTCAATCCCATTATGTGGACTGAGGTGTATAACGTGCTCCAGTTCTTGTGTAGAATCGATCCTATTAGTGGGGATCTTTAGAGGGTGATGGCCAAGTGTCCATCAACATGACGAATTGGTACCACATGCATGAGTCTATGTTGTGCATCGCATATTATGTGTCATTGCATATTTATGAATGATTGATGTTATCGATGACGTGATTTTTAAATGATGTATGATGATGATGATGACGTACGATGCTGATGTTGTTTTAATATGATGGATGTTACCTTACTATGTCTTATTCTTATATCTTGTATAATGGTTTATGATTGCTCACCCTTCCTGTTTGAATGTTGCCTCCATGTGGGTAACGTGCAGGTGATCAGGATTAGCTCTTTGGTGCGTGAAGAACTGACTTGAAGTATTCTTTTCGGTTTATTGCTGTCGAGTAAAGGGTCTTGCTCTGATATGTAACAACGAGTCGGGATGTTTGAGTCGAACCGTTGTGTTCTTTTGATGTTATGAGTTTTTTTTAAATGTTGCGCTACAAATTATGATGATGGTTTTGAAGTTTTCTGCTGCGTAGTATTCGATTTTAATTTTGATGTTATAAC
This sequence comes from Lathyrus tuberosus, assembly GCA_022829125.1. Classification (NCBI taxonomy): domain Eukaryota; kingdom Viridiplantae; phylum Streptophyta; class Magnoliopsida; order Fabales; family Fabaceae; genus Lathyrus; species Lathyrus tuberosus. The sequence goes on along the minus strand of JALAZF010000061.1, from coordinate 2,107,135 downwards.
CCGTGTTACGGAGCAGGATGCTATTATTTGATGTTTTATGAAGAAATGTGACGCACTTTTCGATGAATATACTCTGATATGTTGTTCTTGCTTATCGTGATTGCCTGTTGGGTAGAAGGGTGTTACACATAGCGAGACCGATTGGGGACCTGCCTAAACAAATACATGTGTACTCTCTCTCTCTCTCACTATATATATATATATATATATATATATATATATATATATATATATATATATATCTTTTATATTTCATTTGCAAATTGTTGAGTTCATCAATTGTGCAATCAATACGTTTGGTTAATTATTTTAGAAACTATTTGAAAAACTTTTTGTTGAGTTGATCACAATCCTTTAGATTGTGATTGGATTTTAAGATCAACAAAACTATACAAATTTCCAAAAAAAAAACTCGATTGCACACGAGGTGATCGATAATTTGTCTCAAAAGTATTTTTTTTTGTAATTTATCATTGGAAATAACGTTATTGTTGAGTAGCTTTCAAGTGACTATGATTAAAGCATATTGACTGATTTGTTTATCATTATCATCGATTGGTTTCATATACGCATATCCGAGCTTTTTGATAGCGGTTCGGTTCAGACGAATCGATCCGAGTCACATTCGCTAGCAATTTTTTTTAAAACAGTTTTTGAAACACAACTTTTTTACTTGGGATCTATTCACCCCCCTCTAAATAAGTCGCCTGATTTGTCTAACACTCTTACTTAACCTCCTGAATTGCTATAAAGTCTAAGGGATTAGAGAGAATAAGATCCATCACCTTCCTATTTTCAAACTATCTTTAAGAACCCTAATATTGAAAGACCTGATAATCATTGTCACCCAACTGGTTCCTAAAAGGACTTAACCAAAATACCTCATTACTCCAACTAAACCAACTTACTCATCTCGAACAAACTCTTCCTCACAAAAGAAAACCCGTCTGCCATATATCTAGAAAAAATCTCATAAGCATCAAACTTGACCAAACTAAGACTAGAAAAATCAACGGAACCAGACATCGGGATGCTCGCTTCAATCATCTGGTGACCAAAAGAATACACAGACTAAAAGGAAAATTAATAGGAGTTAGCTAACACATCATCCACCTCCCCTTCATCAACACGACAAAACAAAGTTAACTGTCCATTGAAAGGCCTTTAAACACATGTGAACTCTCCAAATTAGAAAAAGACACTAGAGTTAACTCACTAACATAATTAAGTAGTTTTACTTATGAAGAGGAAAAAAATAATTGATTTTAAAAATTTGATTATAGTTAAATATGAAATGAATGTAAAGTTTAATTACGTTGAAATGCACTTAAGTATAGAAGTGACATGAATAATTAATTTTAAAATCATAATGTCAAACTTAAATAAAATAAATCTTACTAGAGAAATCAATTATATTTTGCAAGAATCAAATATAATAGAAACATGCAAACACAAACAAAACGAATGTAAGGAAGGAATTAATACACTGTATTGATTCCATTTATTTAATTATTTTAAACTTACATAGAACAAGAGCATGATCTAGCTAGTTATAACTATAATTAGATAGATAAATTGAACTCAAGCCACAGACTTAATTATTTCAGGCTCAACAAAAGCAGGAACAAAAATAAATTCATAAGCGTCTTTTGACTCATGTCCGGCCAAATACAAACGTTTTCCAGGTTCATCATTACGTTCATACCTCCCAATGTCATAACAAGCACCAGATGCATCAGAGCAAAATCCAAACTGATAGCCATTTCCATGTTTCAAAATACCAAAGGAGCCATCAACTATTTTTGAATTATAATAGTTTTCAGAACCACCAATACCAACACACTTTTTATTAATACTATAATCAACAAATACTATCCATTTTGATGAATCAGCACAATCAGGCTTGTCACTAAATTCAATCTCAAGTGCCGTACTTGTGAGGATTTTTTCAGAATTGTTTTCTAAATAGGTAAATTTCACAGATGTTCCAATGATAAATGGTTCGGAACTTTGTAGGACAGCAACCCTACAGTTGGAATTACTGATTTTTTCTAGTTGTAATCCACCACCGCCGCGGCCAAGGGGAGGGATGAGGTAGTATTTGTTACCTGTGATAACTGGTTTACCAGTTACGTCAAGTACTTCCTCAACATCGTCACTTGAGAAAACTAGAGAAAGATTGGTGATGAAAACAAAGAGGTAGAAGGAAAGAGTGAGGGAGTAAAGAAGCTTCATGATTAAGTAATGATATGTTTGGTTGTCTTTTGAGAGTTACATATGCACCTATATATATATTATTATGATACTCTTGATGTGGTTCACAATTCACAAACGTGGATAACAATTGGTTCACAATAATATTATTACCTCCGTCCCACAATGAGTGACCCAGTTGACTTTTCACACAAATTAAGAAAAAGAGAATAAATGAAGGAGAGAGAATGATATTTTTACTAAAGTACCCTTATGATGTATTAGGAATGATGAAAGTAATATTAATTAGAAGGTAAAATAGAAAAAGTTGCATTGAAAATTGAAATGCATTATACATTTTGGGACACCATTTTATTCCAAATAGATCACTCATTGTGGGACGGAGAGAGTATATATTTTTATTTCAATATTTTAATCTTATTATAAGAAAGTTTGCATGCGTTCCACGAAGAGGCCAATCATTAATATTTCTTACATCATACAGCTGTTAGGTTGTACGTAGAAACATCATAAAAATAGACTGTTATATGTTTCAGAGTACTGCTAGTTTGGTGTTTAGGAAATAAAGTTAAAAAGTGTTGACAAAATAAAACGCTTGAATAGTTTATTTTCATAGTTTTTATTAGCACTTTTCGTAAATTTATTTGATATATTTATTTACACTAAGTTCAACATATCTTTGAAATGAAATTCATACATTAATTGGTTACATTAAATGAGTTTATTTATTTTTGCAAGATCAAAGCATATATGAGTTCTATTTCCTTAGTAAAGATTCCATTATCGTATTAATCTCTTTTCTGCACATCAATATTTTCTTTTATGTTTGAATTAGGATTGGTCTAAGGCATGCATGTTGATACAGAAAAAATGATTTTAGATGAAATAAATGACAGATCCTAATTACACAAAAATTTGCTTTTAATGATGAATAAGTGACTGAAAATTTAATATTCTATAAGTAAATTTTTCGATTTCTCTAAATCGATTACAAAATAAAACTAGCCAAATAAAAAACTAATTTATAAAAAAACGTTGTGAACAAAATTTTGGTCAGTAATAATTTTCATTTTTTTCACTATTTTTCTTATTTAACTAGGAATTGAAATTTCAATCACTAATAGTAATTTTTCTCTATTTTCTAAGTTTTACTTTTCTTCTTTATTTCTTTAAGATTTTAATTCCCTTTCAATTTTTAACTTTAAGAAAAAGTTTCATCTTTTTATCGTCAAGTTTCCTATTTTATTGTTTTTTATAAATAAAATATATATTTTATATAAAATTGATAGCACAATTTTAACAAATTTCGTCACTAATTTGAAAGAATTCTTTCTATAACTATTTTAGAGAAGGAAATAAAAAACGCACATTAGTCATTGAAAATTTGGTCACAAAGTCTTTCGTGACGAAGTTGTACATTTATCTCCAAATATCAATATTTATTCTCCCTCTATCATTTTAGACTAAAGAAAATTTTGGGGTGATCTAATTAACTTAAAATCTAAGAATAATTATGGGGATTAGTGTTAGGTGAGGACTTCAAGTGTATTATTAATAGGGAAGAAAGGAAGGGGAGACATGAAAATCATATGTGACCTCAACAAACAAAAAGCGGTCTCTCAAGAGACTCGTTTTCCCCAATAGGTCGACAACACTATGCCATAAGAGCTTTTAGACAGCGCTTTTTTTGGAATTACACAGCGCTTAAAAGCGCTGTCTAAACTGGCGCTGCTAAAAGATTAGACAGCGCTTTGGTTAATGTAAGAAGCGCTGTCTAAATGGGTGTTTTGACTGAAAAAACGCTGTCAAAGCACCGCTTTAGACAGCGCTTTTACAATAGACAGCGCTTTTGTTTATATTTTAGACACCGCTTTTTTTGTAAATGCGCTATCTAAATGGTTCTTTAGACAGCGCTTTTTGTTTTTTAGACTAACATTAGACAGCGCTTTTTGCCTTTTTTTTAATATACCTTAGACAGCGCTTTTGCTTTTATTGGTATACCTTAGACAGCGCATGTTGGTATAAGCGCTGTCTAAACTCCACTTTAGCCAGCGCTTTTTGCGAAAGTGCTGTCTAAACCCCACCTTAGACAGCGCGTTTAGTGTAAAGCGCTGTCTAAGGTATACGAAATTTTTTATAAAAATTACTTAAAAAAAGCGCTGTTTGTTTTATACAGTTTATATGCACCTGTTTTTAAACCAGAATTTGCACCAGGTTTTCAACCACAATTTGCACTTGTTTTTCCACCACATTTTGCACCAAAATATCATAAATTGGAGTTTCAAACCAATATATACGCACCAATTTTGCCTATTTATATATTAAATTTTCATCGAACAATTTATATATACAAAACAATTTATGATACAAATCATTTCATCCAACAAAACATTTTGCTTCAAATCTACATATTACTTATAGAAATGCTAAGCAAAAAGCAATGCACATCAATATAACTCTATCTTCTACTTTGCACATATAACCTGAAACAGCACAAAAAGATTGTAATTCAATTAAAACAAGACATAAACAATGTCTATAGTTACAAAGTTATACATACTCAAAATTCTCATCAATTAAAGTAAGAGTACAATATACCTTATAAAACTCCGAGCTCAATAATGAATTGACATCAATCCTCTTTAATTTCATCCAAATGATCTCTTGAGTAATATGCACACTTGAATTCATCAAAGTACTACATAATAATATAACATAGTTTGATTTAGTTTCAACTATTTAATTATATGAGAAATATGTGTTAAATATTAAAATAACTCATAAGTTAGAAATACATACATCGGATGGAATCTCTATTCGATCCAAAAAAAAAGTTTCTCTCATAAACCTCAACATGAAATAACCGCAATCTATATCAAAATAAAATATAAATGAATATTTAGAACAATTCACATAAATAAATAAATAAATGAATAAAAAATTATAATATATATCATTTTATTATATTACCTCTTTCACTAACATCTCTTTCTTTCCTTGGTTGGAATATGAATTACTTGTTTCTTAGCAATGCGGACGGATGAATTGATCCAAATTCCCTCGTTATGATCATTTCTGATATATGAATCATCCGCTATAAGATCCTCATCTTGATCATTTCTATTATACAACTCATTCCATCTAATGCATGACTCATTCTCAACATCAATATCACATTGATCGACACCGCTATCATCAACAACTTTGTTAGATAAAAGCACTATAGACCATTTCGTACTCGTCGGGTCAGTGACATAGAACACTTGTTTAGCTTGAGATCCTAGAATAAAAGGCTCATCTTTGTACCCCACCTTATTAAGATCCACTTGCAAAAATCCTGACTTATCCATTCGTATGCCACTACTATTTACCCACTTGCAACCAAAGATAGGAATCTGAAACTTCTCGTAATCAAACACCCAAATGTGCTCAATAACTCCAAAATATGACAGATTTGCATATTTGGGGTTTAAGTCTTTCATACTTGATATGTGCATTGCTTCAGCTAGCACGGTGACACCACTATTTTGCATAGTACTTTTATCATCTTGTTCTTTGGTATAAAATGTGTATCCATTAATTGCGTATGCGCTATGAGAAAACACATGCAAACTTGGACCATATGCCAAACATCTCAACCTTTCTGTTACTGAAGCGAGATCTGAAGAGCGCTTCGAATAAATATGATCCTTTAACCATTGTATAAAACTTTGATTGTGCTCTCGTACTATCCAATTTTTATTTCTGTTTTGATTTAACCTTCAGAGTACATCCTTGTGCATTTCAACATATGGCTCAACCTCGTTATCATTGTGCAGAACATACAAATGCACTTGATCCCGTTCATCCCTTGATATTGTCACAATTTTATTTCCAATTAATTGTTTACCTTCCTTTTTTTCGAAAATATGATTTTTGGGGAGTCCAATCGATTGAACATTGGACAAATATTCAGTACAAAACTCAACCGCTTCTTCAACAATGTATCGTTCAACAATACAACCCTCTGGTCGACTTCGGTTTTTCACGTACCCTTTTAATATTTTCATATAACGTTCAGCAGGGTACATCCATCTCATATAAGCTGGTCCACACAACTGTGTCTCTTTCACTAGATGAACAACTAGATGTACCATTATGTCAAAAAAAGAGGGAGGAAAATACATTTCAAGCTCACACAAGGTAATAACTATTTCTTTTTGTAGTGTTGGTAAGATCTCAGGATCGATCACCTTACTACAAATTGACCTAAAGAGAAAACACAATTTAGTTATGGCGCTTCTTACTTTTTCTGGCAAAATAGAACGTATACCTATTGGTAGAAAATGTTCCATTATAACATGGCAATCATGTGTCTTTAAACTCTTCAACTTGAGGTCTTTCATAGACACAAGTCTTCTAATATCTGAAGAGTATCCTTCTGGAACTTTAACTTCACTCAGAAACTTACACAATATTTTTTTCTCCTTTCTTGATAGAGTAAAAGCAGCAGGTGGTAGATAAGTTCGTCTTCCTTTCTTCACGGGTGCTAATTCAGTTCTTATTCCCATTTTTAACATGTCCTCCCTTACTGTAAGGCCATCCTTAGACTTTCCTTTTATATTGAGTAACGTACCAATAACACTTTCAAATACATTTTTTTCAATATGCATAACATCGAGAAAATGTCTCACGTACAAAGACTTTCAATATGGCAATTCAAAAAATATCGACCACTTCTTCCACCCACCTTTGACAACCTTATGTGCAAAAGGCTTGCCAAACTCAGTACGCACATCTTTCACCTTTTCAAAAACTTGGTCACCTGACAATGCAGGTGGAGCTTTACGCTGTTCGGTGTCTCCATTGAATGCTTTTCTCCACCCACGGTAGTGATGATTAGAATTTAAGAATCTACGATGACCGAGAAAGATATTCTTCTGACCAAACTCCAATCGTGTCGAATCTGTTTTATCTTCACAAATAGGACACGCATCTTGACCTTTTATGCTGTACCCTGATAGATTTCCGCTGCTGGAAAATCATTAATTGTGCCAAACAACATCGCCCTCAAGTTGAAACTTTCTTTCCTATACCCATCATAAACCTCCACACCATTCTCCCACAAAAACATTAAATCTTCGATTAAGGGTGCCAAGTATACGTCTATGTCATTCCCTGGTTGTTTAGGCCCAGAAATTAACATAGATAACATCATGTACTTACGCTTCATACATAGCCATTGAGGTAGGTTATAAATCATAAGAATCACAGGCCATGTGGTATGTGAGATACTTTGAAGACCATGCGGGTTCATTCCATCAGTAGATAATGCCAAGCGAAGGTTTCTTGCTTCTTCTCCAAAGTCAGGATAATCATTATCAATTTTTGACCACTGTGGTGAATCAGCTGGATGTCGATACTTTCCATCAATAATTCTTTCATCTGCATGCCAAGTCAGGTGTCTTGGATCGGTTTCACTATGAAACATACGCCTAAATCTCGGAATTATAGGAAAATACCATAAGACTTTTGCTGGAGACAATTTTTTTCTTATATCGAGACAAACCGCATTTCGGGCACTCGGTTAACGATGCATATTCGTTTCGAAACAAAACGCAATCATTTGGACAAGCATGTATCTTATCATAGCTCATGCCAATAGAGCACAACATTTTTTTGGCCTCATAGGTTCGATTAGGAAGAACATTATCCTCCGGTAGCATTTCTCTCATAAGGGCCAACAACTCTGTGAAACTTTTATCCAACCATCCATTGCCCGCCTTTAAGTTGTACAACTTTAATACTGCAGACAGTCTTGTGAATTTAGTGCAACCTTTATACAACGGTTTCCCTGCATCGCTTACCAACCTCTCAAACATTTTGGGACAATCATGAAGATCTTCTTCAAGTGCTTCTGCAATCTCTTCGACTCGATCACAATCGTATGTTTTCGTGTCTTTGTCGTCTGAAGCATAGGTCGTATTACTTTTCCCACTCGGTTCAACATTCTCATTAGTTTTCTCACCATGAAATATCCAACACTTATAACTTCGATCAATTCCATGCATCAGTAAATGCAATTTCAATCCATCTGCGTCAACCCGACCCACATAACAAAAACCCAAGCAAGGACATTTCATTCGACTGGGGTCTTCAACGTGTTGAACAGCAAACTTAACAAATTCCAATACCCCATTCTCGTACTCTTTGGACAATCGATCGGCAGACATCCATTTTTTATCCATGGTTTTCCTACTTATTAAGGTAAACAAAAACACTACTATAATTATTCACGCAACTATTTCAAAAGAACATAAAAGAAGATTAATACAAACTTTTATTTCACGTATCGTCTACCATATGAAGATTTGAGTGCAAGAATAAAATACCTTTCTCGTAGTAGCACTTGGTTCAAAACAAATTCTCCTCAAACAACAATCTGAAAAGAACAATCACAAGAGAGATTAAGGCAGGAATAAGCCATTGAAGAATTCCAAAATTGAATCGTTTATAGTTTTGAATTTAATAGCATAAAACCAAGATATTAATATCCATAAGAGAACAACAAAACACTTAGTACCTATACCCCACTCTATATCTTGATTTAATTTTTTTTGTTACTCAAGGCATAGTTGTTTATAACAGAGACAATATGGTTTACATCAATCAGATTCCTCAAAGAAGAACCCTAAAAGCAGAAATGTTCATATCAGAAAATGGACCTTACAAATCCATGGAACAGTTGTTGGATGACTGAGAAAAAACTTGTAATGATTAAAGTAATGGAGTCTTGTTATAACCCTAACCATCTCTAACGTTAACCATAACAGAAAAGAAGAAATCTTACCGAAACGGTGGAGTACGGTGGAGGATGGTGGAGGACAATGGAGGAAGGACGACGGCGAGACTGTAACCGAGACGGTGGAGGAAGGTGGACGACGGTGGCGTGAGCTGTTCTTCGTTCGTTCTCGTCGTTCGTAGTTCGCAGCAGAGGGAAAGAATAGAGATGAAAAATAGAATACTGATACTATTCAGTTTTTTATTTTAATTAATAAGACCTTAGACAGCGCTTTTTAGAAAAGCGCTGGCTAATATAGGCCTTTTTGCAGCGCTTTTTACAAGTGTTGTCTAATATTGGCCTTTAGCAGCGCTTTTGAGATTATTATTTTTTTTAATTTATATGACTCTAGAAAGCGCTTTTGAGAAAAGCGCTGGCTAATATAGGCCTTTAGCAGTGCTTCTCAGAAGCGCTGGCTAATGTGGTCCTTTACCAGCGTTTTTAAAAAAGCGCTGTCTAAGGTATGACTTTTAGCAGCGCTTTATACTCTTTTTCGTATACAGTTTCCGTGTTTTATTTTTTATTTAACTTATAGCAGCGCTTTTACATAAAAGCAATGTCTAAGGTGCGCTAGTAAAAGTCATTTTTGGCGCAGTGCAAATGGCATCTCCCACAGAGAAGTTTGCGCACCTCTGTTGTTCATACAAATGGTTCTTCCCCAACAAGTCTGACATCAAATCTTTTTCCATCAAATGGCGTCTCCCCAGTAGAACTCGACAAGAAGTTTGATGAAGACCGCTACAAATAGCGTTCCTTGTCAAGAGTAGAACTCGACAAGAAGAAATTGAGACCAGTTCCATGGCTGAAGTCCAGGATCGAGGGGAAGTTTATTTCAAAATAAAACTGAGACCAGTTCCTTGGCTGAAGCCCAGGATCGAGGGGAAGTTTATTTCAAGAAAAAGTGAGACCAGTTCCATGGCAGAAGATTAGGATCGGGGGGAAGTTTATTTCAAGAAGAAACTGAGACCAGTTTCATGGATGAAGACCAGGATCGGGGGGAAGTTTCACCCTTTTCTAAGTTAAATTTCTTAGTAAAAGAAGATGGATGAGCAAATAACTGCTATTCATAACCACAACTAAAATTTCGGGTATTTCGATATTTAATCCTCTTTTCCCTTGGATGTCTGAACGTCTTCGCCATTCATACCTTCAGGTCCAAGAAGATTAAATAGGGGCATCTGTCATACCCCAAATTTTGACCACAAGATTTCCCATCATTGTGCAAATTATTACCACAATATGGAGGTATCTTCATGTCTCATCAATCCTCTCAAAGATTGTTGAGTATTCACTACAACCAAGAATTAGGGTTTTGAGCCCCCTCAGAGCACTCAGACAAAGGATCAATCAAGAATGGACATAATCCTCAACTTGTCAAACCTCTCAAACATCCATGAAGGATCAAGAGGTCTCCCACATCAAGAATCAAGCATAGGAATACAACATCTCAAGTTGATCAAGCCTCAAGATCACCAGTGTCACCAAATTAGGGTTTTGGTTGACCAAACGTTTCATCAGGGCATGAGCCATACTTTAAAACATGACCGAAAGAGCTCAAAGAGACCTCATGGACCTAATCTTAATTTCAAAATAGCCTCAGGGGATGCATTGAGATAGTCCATTTGGCTAGCTGACTGTGTATTTAAATTTTTTTTAGAATTTATTTAATTTATAATTTATTTATTTATTTAATTTTTATTTGTTTAAAAAATATATATATTAAACATATTGGGCTCATGGCCCATACACCTAGAGCCCCTTTTCAGTTTTACTTGTCATGTGTATGTTTAATATATAAACACTAGTCATGCTATTAAAAGGGTCGATGTGGGACTTCATTATTCTCCTACTCTCAAAGTTATAATAAAATCGTTTGAGTAATATAAATTCTAGGATAAGATAAAGAAACAAACGTAAGAAAAGGGACCGTTTCCTCACATTGTGTCTCAGTGTTTGTGTGTGAAGTGAACTGAAACAAGATCTTCAAAAAAGCAATATTATCCTTTCATTTTCAAAACCACTTTCAGAACCTCTTCATGGTCCTGCTGGTATAGTAAACCCTCCAAAAGATATACTCTTTTTTCTTCACTTTCGTTTTGTTTTTTTTTACATGTTAGATTCTTCTATACACACTATGTTCCTTTGATACTATCTATGATTTTGGTTGTTTTTCTATCTGAGATTCTTTGTTTTTTTTAACTATGATACAATAGAATGTTTTTTTAGTTGTTATTGTTTGGATTCTGATACAGGAAAGTTTTTAATTTTTTATGTTAACATCATCAGGTTTGGTTCAACTTCAATACTATTACTACAAATCGGACTCTTGCTATGTGAGATGATAGTGCAGTCGTCAAATAATCCTTCGTCCTTCTTCTTCTTTTTCTTCACTTCTTCTGTTTCAATTCTTTTGAATTCCTTCTATTGTTGTTCTTGGTGATTGAGGTGGTTGTGAGTTATGGAGATATATGTTCAATTCAGAGAGTGATAAGGAACTAGAGATCACAGAGCAATGAAAATGGTGATGAATCGTGGCTCTGTTGTGAGATAGTGATGTGAAAAAAATCGTGAATGATGAATTATGGTGAAGACTGGTGAATTTGCAAGAGTGAGAGTTTTAACTTTGTTAGAGGGTGCATGAGTAATTCTATTGTGAATTTAACATTGCTAATTTTGGAATGAAGGTTAGGAGAGTAATTTGCAATTGAGTTAGTTATCTGAGCTGGAAGTTTAGTTAAGATATTTTTGGCTTGACATTCTATTAGTAAGAGCTTGGAATGTGTTGTTGTTAACTAGGGAATTAAGAAATTGTTGGCTCTATTATTGACTTGCCTTCATGTTATGTGTTATGAAATTAGTAAGGTAGTGAACTTAATTGAGACTAGCCTAGTCACATAATTGTGGATTGGAAAGTTAATAAGTGTTATGTTAATGGCTGTTAAGAGAGTGTTAAAGTGTTAGATTGCTTCTTAATACAACTTTTGGTGGTGCAGGTATAGCCTTATATGATGACGGTAATGAAATGGACTATTCAATTCCCTTGATGCATTAAGTGGTGATGCAACTGGTGGTTTCAAGAAAGAATCTGGTAAATCAACTCTATGTCGCGACTCTTTACTTCATTTCTCTTATCAACTTTAGGAAGAAAATTTCATTTTCAATTGGTTAACAAATAGCAGAAATTTCAGGCCAAATTGCAATAAGAGCTGGAGTGCAACATAGGTTCACGTGATCTAAATGGCATATGGATTTCCAAGCTGGTATGAACTTTGGATGTATCAATTAAGCCATTATTCTCCTACTCTCCTACTATTGTTTTGTACTATTTGTATCTTATGATATGTTTCGAATACACTCTGGAAGTATGCAGAAACTACTACCATTCCAGCTCTACAAGTCCCACATCGTTTGTGGGTTAAAATTTTTTAATGTTTATATATCTAATTCACAAAATCAATTGCAAATGAGTTAGAAGTAATGGGCTATAACATTAGGCTTATGTGTTGGTATATTGAGTCCAATATGTTTACTATATATTTTGTTTAAACAAATAAAAATTAAATAAATAAATAAATTATAAATTAAATAAATTCTAAAAAAAAATTAAATAAACGTAAATTAATAAATTGAATTAAAAATAAATTTCAAATATTACGTGGAAATGAAATTAAAAATAAATAGAATTAAAAATCCAAGTTGACGCCACGTGGCATACAAAAATCCAACTGGACTGCTACATAGCCATTTACTATATACCCATTCACCCAAACAAAGGGTGCGGTAAAAGTTGATTTTTGGTTTTATAAGGGGGCCTTCAAAAAAAAAATGGCAGGGGGAATCGTATAATTAACCCTTAATTGATTACATTAAATGAGTTTATTTATTTTTGCAAGATCAAAGCATATATGAGTTCTATTTCATTAGTAAAGATTCCATTATCGTATTAATCTCTTTTCTGCACATCAATATTTTCTTTTATGTTTGAGTTAGGATTGGTCTTAGGCATGTTGATACAGAAAAAATGATTTTAGATGAAATCAATGGCAGATCCTAATTACACAAAAATTTGCTTTTAATGATGAATGAGTGACTGGAAATTTAAAATTTACTTATATTTAGATATCTCTAAATCGATTACAAAATAAAACTAGCCAAATAAAAAACTAATTTATTAAAAAACGTTGTGAACAAAATTTTGGTCGGTAATAATTTTCATTTTTTTTCGCTATTTTTCTTATTTAACCAGGAATTGAAATTTCAATCACTAATAGTATTTTTTCTCTATTTTCTAAGTTTTACTTTTCTTCTTTATTTCTTTAAGATTTTAATTCCCTTTCAATTTTTAACTTCAAGAAAAAGTTTCATCTTTTTATCGTCAAGTTTCCTATTTTATTGTTTTTTATAAATAAAATATATATTTTATATAAAATTGATAGCACAATTTTAACAAATTTCGTCACTAGTTTGAAAGAATTCTTTCTATAACTATTTTAGAGAAGGAAATAAAAAACGCACATTAGTCATTGAAAATTTGGTCACAAAGTCTTTCGAGACGAAGTTGTACATTTGTCTCCAAATATCAATATTTATTCTCCATCTATCATTTTAGACTAAAGAAAATTTTGGGGTGATCTAATTAACTTAAAATCTAAGAATAATTATGGGGATTAGTGTTAGGTGAGGACTTCAAGTGTATTGTTAATAGGGAAGAAAGGAAGGGGAGACATGAAAATCATATGTGACCTCAACAAACAAAAAGCGGTCTCTCAAGAGACTCGTTTTCCCCAATAGGTCGACAAATGGCATCTCCCACAGAGAAGTTTGCGCACCTCTGCTGTTCAGACAAATGGTTCTTTCCCAACAAGTCTGACATCAAATCTTTTTCCATCAAATGGCGTCTCCCCAGTAGAACTCGACAAGAAGTTTGATGAAGACCGCTACAAATAGCGTTCCTTGTCAAGAGTAGAACTCGACAAGAAGAAAATGAGACCAGTTCCATGGCTGAAGTCCAGGATCGAGGGGAAGTTTATTTCAAAAGAAAACTGAGACTAGTTCCATGGCTGAAGTCCAGGGTCGAGGGGAAGTTTATTTCAAGAAAAACTGAGACCAGTTCCATGGCAGAAGATCAGGATCGAGGGGAAGTTTATTTCAAGAAGAAACTGGGACCAGTTTCATGGCTGAAGACCAGGATCGGGGGGAAGTTTCACCCTTTTCTAAGTTACATTTCTTAGCAAAAGAAGATGGATGAGCAAATAACTACTATTCATAACCACAACCAAAATTTCGGGTATATCGATATTTAATCCTCTTTTCCCTTGGATGTCTGAACGTCTTCGCCATTCATACCTTCAGGTCCAAGAAGATTAAATAGGGGCATCTGTCATACCCCAAATTTTGACCACAAGATTTCCCATCATTGTACAAATCATTACCACAATATGGAGGTATCTTCATGTCTCATCAATCCTCTCAAAGATTGTTGAGTATTCACTACAACCAAAAATTAGGGTTTTGAGCCCCCTCAGAGCACTCAGACAAAGGATCAATCAAGAATGGACATAATCCTCAACTTGTCAAACCTCTCAAACATCCATGAAGGATCAAGAGGTCTCCCATATCAAGAATCAAGCATAGGAATACAACATCTCAAGTTGATCAAGCCTCAAGATCACCAGTGTCACCAAATTAGAGTTTTGGTCGACCAAGGCCTCCAGAGGAAACTTTTCATCTGGGCATGAGCCATACTTTAAAACATGACCGAAGGAGCTCAAAGAGACCTCATGGACCTAATCATAATTTCAAAATAGCCTCAGGGGATGCATTGAGATAGTCCATTTGGCTAGTTGACTGTGTATTTAAATTTTTTTTAGAATTTATTTATTTATTTAATTTTTATTTGTTTAAAAAAAAAAATATTAAACATATTGGGCTCATGGCCCATACACCTAGAGCCCATTTTCAGTTTTACTTGTCATTTGTGTGTTTAATATATAAACACTAGTTATGCTATTAAAAGGGTCGATGTGGGACTTCATTATTCTCCTACTCTCAAAGTTATAATAAAATCGTTTGAGTAATATAAATTCTAGGATAAGGTAAAGAAACAAACGTAATAAAAGGGACCATTTCCTCACATTGTGTCTCAGTGTTTGTGTGTGAAGTGAACTGAAACAAGATCTTCAAAAAAGCAATATTATCCTTTCATTTTCAAAACCACTATCAGAACCTCTTCATGGTCCTGCTGGTATAGTAAACCCTCCAAAACATATATTTTTTTTTCTTCACTTTCGTTTTGTTTTTTTTTACACGTTAGATTCTTGTATACACACTATGTTCCTTTGATACTATCTATGATTTTGGTTGTTTTTCTATCTGAGATTCTTTGTTTTTTTTAACTATGATACAATAGAATGTTTTTTTAGTTGTTATTGTTTGGATTCTGATACAGGAAAGTTTTTAATTTTTTATGTTAACATCATCAGGTTTGGTTCAACTTCAATACTATTACTACAAATCGGACTCTTGCTATGTGAGATGATAGTGCAGTCGTTAAATAATCCTTCGTCCTTCTTTTTCTTTTTCTTCACTTCTTCTGTTTCAATTCTTTTGAATTCCTTCTATTGTTGTTCTTGGTGATTGAGGTGGTTGTGAGTTATGGAGATATATGTTCAATTCAGAGAGAGTGATAAGGAACTAGAGATCACGGAGCAATGAAAATGGTGATGAATCGTGGCTCTGTTGTGAGATAGTGATGTGAAAAAAATCGTGAATGATGAATTGTGGTGAAGACTGGTGAATTTGCAGGAGTGAGAGCATTAATAGAGTTTTAACTTTGTTAGAGGGTGCATGAGTAATTCCGTTGTGAATTTAACATTGCTAATTTTAGAATGAAGGTTAGGAGAGTAATTTGCAATTGAGTTAGTTATCTGAGCTGGAAGTTTAGTTAAGAAAATTTTGGCTTGACATTCTATTAGTAAGAGCTTGGAACGTGTTATTGTTAACTAGGGAATTAAGAAATTGTTGGCTCTATTATTGACTTGCCTTCATGTTATGTGTTATGAAATTAGTAAGGTAGTGAACTTAATTGAGACTAGCCTAGTCAGTTAATTGTGGATTGGAAAGTTAATAACTGTTATGTTAATGGTTGTTAAGAGAGTGTTAAAGTGTTAGATTGCTTCTTAATACAACTTTTGGTGGTACAGGTATAGCCTTATATGATGACGGTAATGAAATGGACTATTCAATTCCCTTGATGCATTAAGTGGTGATGCAACTGGTGGTTTCAAGAAAGAATCTGGTAAATCAACTCTATGTCGCTACTCTTTACTTCATTTCTCTTATCAACTTTAGGAAGCAAATTTCATATTGAATTGGTTAAGAAATAGCAGAAATTTCAGGCCAAATTGCAATAAGAGCTGGAGTGCTACATAGGTTCAGGTAATCTAAATGGCATATGGATTTCCAAGCTGGTATGAACTTTGGATGTATCAATCAAGCCATTATTCTCCTACTCTCCTACTATTGTTTTGTACTATTTGTATCTTATGATATGTTTCGAATACACTCTGGAAGTATGCAGAAACTACTACCATTCTAGCTCTACAAGTCCCACATCGTTTGTGTGTTAAAATTTTTTAATGTTTATATATCTAATTCACAAAATCAATTGCGAATGAGTTAGAAGTAATGGGCTATAACATTGGGCTTATGTGTTGGTATATTGAGTCCAATATGTTTACTATATATTTTGTTTAAACAAATAAAAATTAAATAAATTCTAAAAAAAATTTAAATAAACGTAAATTAAATAAATTGAATTAAAAATAAATTTCAAATATTACGTGGAAATGAAATTAAAAATAAATAGAATTAAAAATCCAAGTTGACGCCACGTGGCATACAAAAATCCAACTGGACTGCTACATAGTCATTTACCATATACCCAGTCACCCAAACAAAGGGTGCGGTAAAAGTTGATTTTTGGTTTTATAAGGAGGCGTTCAAAAAAAAAATAACTTCAGGGGAACAAAATCAGATCTCGCACTAATGGCAGGGGGAATCGTATAATTAACCCTTAATTGATTACATTAAATGAGTTTATTTATTTTTGCAAGATCAAATCATATATGAGTTATATTTCATTAGTAAAAATTCCATTATCGTATTAATCTCTTCTCTGCACATTAATATTTTCTTTTATGTTTGAGTTAGGATTGGTCTTAGGCATGTTGATACAGAAAAAATGATTTTAGATGAAATCAATGGCAGATCCTAATTACACAAAAAATTGCTTTTAATGATGAATAAGTGACTGAATATTTAAAATTTACTTATTTATAGATATCTCTAAATCGATTACAAAATAAAACTAGCCAAATAAAAAACTAATTTATTAAAAAACATTGTGAACAAAATTTTGGTCAGTAATAATTTTCATTTTTTTCACTATTTTTCTTATATAACCAGTAATTGAAATTTCAATCACTAATAGTAATTTTTCTCTATTTTCTAAGTTTTACTTTTCTTCTTTATTTCTTTAAGATTTTAATTCCCTTTCAATTTTTAACTTCAAGAAAAAGTTTCATCTTTTTATCGTCAAGTTTCCTATTTTATTGTTTTTTATAAATAAAATATATATTTTATATAAAATTGATAGCACAATTTTAACAAATTTCGTCACTAATTTGAAAGAATTCTTTCTATAACTATTTTAGAGAAGGAGATAAAAAAAACGCACATTAGTCATTAAAAATTTGGTCAAAAAGTCTTTGGAGACGAAGTTGTACATTTGTCTCCAAATATCAATATTTATTCTCCCTCTATCATTTTAGACTAAAGAAAATTTTGGGGTGATCTAATTAACTTAAAATCTAAGTATAATTATGGGGATTAGTGTTTAGGTGAGGACTTCAAGTGTATTGTTAATAGGGAAGAAAGGAAGGGGAGACATGAAAATCATATGTGATTTGAGATTATGGGTTTTAGAGAGTTTATTTCAGACATGGGATTGGAGGACATTCTCTGACTTGGCAAGAAGTTCACTTGGTTTAGTTGTGATGGTCAATCTATGAGCAGGTTAGATAGGTTTATATTATATGACAATTTAATATCTAAGTGAGGAGTGGTGGGTCAGTTTGTTGCGAATAGAGATGTTTTTGATCATTGTCCCATTTGGTTGAGAGTCAATGTGCTTGATTGCTGGCCCAAACCCTTCAGATTTAATAATTGTTGGCTAGAGCACAAAGATTTTGAGGGCGTTATTAAGAGGGTTTGGAACAATATGTCTATAAGAGGGGAGAAAGCTTATTTCATCAAAAAGAAATTCAAGAAGCTTAGACGTTTCCTTGGGGAGTGGAATATGGAGACTTTTGGTTGGCTTGACTTAAAGATTAAAGAAGATATTAATCAAATTAATGATTTAGATAACTAACTTGGTGACAATTCAGAAGAGGTTATTAGGGACCTTTTGACTAATAGAGGAGTAACAACTAAAACAATGTGGGAGAAGCTTAATTTAAAGTGGTTGAGGGATGGAGATGCAAACACCAAATATTTTCATTCTTGTTTGAAGAGTAGACTCCTGAAGAACTTTATTGTTTCTCTGAATTCTAGTAGAGGACTTGTGGAGTCCGTGAAGGGTATCAAAAAGGACATTTTTAGATTTTATGAAGACATGTTCAAAAACCCAGATTCTAATCTTCACTAGATGGGATCCAATTCGAAGCTCTAACTCAAGTCCAAACCCAGATTCTTGAGGAACCTTTTATGAAGAAGAAATAAAGGCAACATTGTGGTATTGTGTTGGTAGCAAGAGCCCAGCGGCATATGGTTTTAATTTGGAATTTATAAAGAGGAGTTGGAGTGTGTTGAAGAGTGATGTAGGATTCATACAGGAATTTCATGATAATGTTATTCTCCGTAAGGATTTTATCGCTTATTTTTTAACTTTGAACCCTAAAACCAAGATGTCCTAACAACATGTCAATACATTGATCTCTGCGTCTTATAAACAAGGGCAGAACACAAACAGTTGATACTCTGAATATCAACACAAAGTCACAACAGATGTTACAACATCTGTTACGACATGTTTATTAAGAACACTGCAGAACTTTAAATTGCAGAATGATAAACAACACAAAATATGTTAACCTAGTTCGGTGCAATTCACCTACTCTGGGGGATATCAATCTAGGAAGAAGACTCCCCAATTTACAACTTTATCTCCTAATCACTACCCAATGAAATCTTTATCAAAGAACACCATCTTTGATATAAGAACCACAACTCACTTCCCCTAATCACAACCTGTGATCTCTTACATTTACCGCCACTAGTAAGTGATTCATCCATGTCAATACAGCGTTCTGTCAAGCATACTTGACTAACAAGCTAACTCGGATTTGCTTCAAAGCTTCATCCAAGAATAATACACAATTCACTACCTAAAGGCTTATGATTCTGTGTGATACCCTATGTATACCATAATTCATCAAACCGATACAAAGGGAGACTTACAATACAAAGAGCCAACGACTCTCAAAACCCTAAACCCTTATTTTTGAAACAAGAACAAGGTTACAAAAATGTATATATAAAACCCTAGGTCTAAGTCTTCTTATATAGGCTTCAGCTGTCTTGGGCTTCATATCTTTGGTCCTTGATCCACTCCTAAAAAACGCATCAAATCTTGGGCAGATTTGTTACAGATTTAAAACCTGCTAAATCAGTATATTAGTCCAGGATGCCGTGTCTTCAGATTAGGACATATTCTTCGACATCTTTGTTCATTGCCAGATTTCTTCATCTTTATCAACAATATGTTTTACCAAAATTTTGTCAAACCACAAGAGCTTTCAGTTTGGAAGAGTATAGGCTAGTTTGTTTGGTAGGCAGCCTATACAAGATTCTATCCAAAATTTTGGCCTCAAGATTAAAGAAAGTTCTTAGTAGTATTATCTCCCTGAATCAATCTGCATTCATACCAAGCAGACAAATGTTAGACGAGGTCTTAGTAGCTAATGAGTAAATAGATGAAGCTGTTAAAATTAGGAAGAGTTGTATGTTTCTCAAAGTTGACTTTGAGATATCATGTGACAGAGTTACCTGTTATTTTGTTAGATTTATGTTTAAGAAGTTAGGTTTTGGAGCCAAATGGTGTAGGTGGATGAAGCCTTGTGTTTATTTCAGTCACATGTCTATTCTAGTAAATGGAATTACAACCAAGGAATTCAAAGTGGAGAGAGGGCTGAGGCAAGGATATCCTGTCTCTCATTTCCTCTTTATTTTAGTTGTTGATGCCCTGTCAGGGCTTATCAAGAAAGCTATGGATATATGAGAGTTTTGAGGCTATAGGATTTTAAGTGACACATCTTATGAAATCCTTCAGTTTGCAGATGACACTTTGTTAATTTGTGAAGGTACCTGGCAGAATCTTTGGAGTGTGAAGTCCATTCTTAGAGCTTTTGTGTTGGTTTCAGGTTAAGGGGTAAATCTTTGGAAGAGAAAATTGTATGTTATCAATCTTAACAAAATATTTACTAAGGTTGCATCAACTTTTTTATCATGTAAGGTAGCTGACATCCATTTCAATTTTTTTGGTGTTTTGTGGGTAGCCCTCTTAGAGGGATTGATTGCTGGAAATACTTAGTGGAGAAGGTTAAAAAAAGTCTTTTATTATGGAGTAGCAGAGAGTTATCAACAGGGGAAGAGAAAATTTAATCAACACCACTCTTAATAGCATTCCTATATTCAATTTATCTTTTTTAGAGTGCCTTTGGGAATTAGGAAGGATTTGGAAAAGATTCAACAAAATTTACTTTGGGGAGGTTATGATCTCAAGAGGAAGATTCATTGGGTCAGCTGGAAGTTAGTGTGCATTCCATAAGATAAGGGTGGTTTAGGGGTCAAAGACATTAATACTTTCAATAAAGCTCTCCTTTGCAAATGGAAATTGAGATATCTAAAGGAATAAGAAACAATTTGGTCAGATTTAATTAGATACAAGTATGGCAAGTATGAATAAGATATTTTGTGTGAATCTGATAATGGCAGGAGGTCTAAAGGGTCTATATGGTGGAAGTATTTAAGGAAGTTGAGGTTTGATAATGTTAACAGAGTCTCTTGTTTTGTAGAAAACATTATTTGTTCTATTGGTAAGGGAAATAAAATTCCTTTTTGGCAAGCTGAGTGGACAGGAGAGCAAAGCCTCTAAAACAGACTTCTTGAATTCTTTTAAGCCTCAACCAAGAAGGATTGTTTCATTGAAGACATGGGAGAGTGGATTAATGACACCTGGAGGTGGAAGTTAAATAATATGATCCCTGATAATTTCTTTTGTTTAAGTAGTTATATTGCATACTTAGAGTCTGTTTTGAAAGACTTCTCTCCTGCAGCAGAGGTTGTCGACCAAATAATTTGAAATGGAACTCCATCCAATTCTCTATATAGAGTTGCTATGATATTTTACATCAGGCTTCTTATAATTTTGCAGGTCTTGAGGAACATCTTCTCTTGGTTTTGAGTGATGTTTGGAGGAATAAAATCCCATCAAAATCATGATGTTTGGTTGAAGGTTATTCCTCAATAGATTACAAAGTATAAATCAACTTAAGAGAAAAGGAGTCCTTGTTAATCCTCATGATTTGTCTTGTGTTTTCTATTTTTTTGGAGGAAGAAAATATTGATCATCTATTGTTTTAATTTCAAGTCTCAGGGCAAATTTGGAATGGGGTGGAAAAGTGGATTAGAATTCCTATAATGGTGAATGAATCTTGTTGGCAAAACTTTATTTACTTCAAGAAAGAGCTGTCAAAGATTGTAAAGGAAGGAATTGAAGATATCATTTGGTGGGCTACTACCTAGAGTATTTGACTAAAAGGAATAAAATCATCTTTCAAGGTTTGTAGTGTTAATGAGACAATTTTAGCTATTAAAATGACAACTTGGAAGTGGAGTGTTATTGATAGATTCCCATTATCTCATTGTAACTTTCAAGATTTTTTTGTTGCACCTCTTGATTGTCTTAGGTAATTTTCTTTTTCATTTGTAAGGTTCTTTGGTTGTACGGGTTAGAGCATCTCCAATGCTCTAATTAAATCCATTTTTTTAATATAAAAAGAAAAAAAATAGATATCATCCATTATTATAGTACATATTCCGTATCCAAAATAAGAATAGAAAATTATCAAATTCGTCTCTACGGAGACAGAAAAGTGAAATTTTTAATTACGTCTCTAAATTTATTACTTTTGTTATTAATTCTTATTGTCTATTATTATGTAGCATTGTTTTTTTCCAATTTTTTTTTGTCCTGCACTAATTATGTTGTTATTCATATTTCAATTCAACATCATACAATAGAACATTAACCATTACACTATATGAAATCAAACTTTATAGTTATTCAAACATGGGTTTTCGCCACAGAAAAACTCACAGAGTTTTCACGTCCCAGACTTTGATTTGGATTTCTAGGGATTGGTGAGTGTAGCACCCCAAAATTTGCCCTCTCTTTCTCTAATCCTAACTGGCTTATGTTTCATTTCATTTTGCATCATCATGTGTGCATATCATTGGTTCTAAGCATGGGATCAAGGTATCATTTTAGCTCAGAAGAAGAAGTTGTTTCTCAGTGGTTCAAGCTAGAGATCATGGGTGCATGGAGGAATATTGTTCAATATACCAAGGGAAGAGATGTTTTTTAAAATCACCATCACTCAAGCTACAATGGATTCTTAGACCTCAAGGCATCTTAAGAGTTTTGAAGTGGATCACTTCCTTCTATCAGGTGATCATCAAGCTAGGGTTGTGAACATCTGGGAATGTGACACTCCAATGGGAAAGATTTTTGAAGCTTTATCATCATCATGTGGCACATTTCATCTTTGTTTAAGAAGATTCACATCATACTCAGAGGAATTTGAGTTTTGAGCTTGGGTCGATTTCTCCTAGACTGTGGGTACCAAAACTAGGGTTTGTGGTAAAATCAGTTTATTTCTGATTCTTTGGGCAGGACTTGATTCCATGGCCTCTTATATGTTCTCAAATGTCCGGGGATGGAAGATTGACCATCAATTTGATTCAAAAGGGTTTCAATTGATCAAAGGATTGAAAATCAGGAGAATTGGGGATAAAGTCAACTGTGCAGTGAAAAAGTCAACTCCTGACTTTTTGAGGTCAAACTCTTGTTCATCATGTCAAATGTTATCAATGGATGGATTTTGGTCAAGAAATGTCAAGGGATTCATCAAAAATCAAGAATTTAGAAAAGTTGCCATTTTGGGAAAATTAGGGTTTTAGAGAGCTTCCATTTTGGGAAAGTTCTAGCCCAAATTCAGCCATCTTCCAAGCTAAATTACATCATGATCCAAGCTCCATTTGGAAATATTTTCCACATGAAAGTTGTAGTACACACTTCAAGCTTTCCAGCCATGTAAAGTTTGCTCTAATTGGATCATTTTTTTAGAGAGTTGTGGTGTCCTAAAGTTGGAGGTTTCAAGTTGTGGTTATGCAAAAAACTTAGAAAATTTTCAAGCTTCTTGGACAGATTTAAGGACACATCTTCATGGCACATTTTCACATAGTACCAAACATAGTTTC
Source organism: Lathyrus tuberosus (assembly GCA_022829125.1). Classification (NCBI taxonomy): domain Eukaryota; kingdom Viridiplantae; phylum Streptophyta; class Magnoliopsida; order Fabales; family Fabaceae; genus Lathyrus; species Lathyrus tuberosus. The sequence continues at coordinate 2,083,500 of JALAZF010000061.1, read as the reverse complement.
AAGCTGATTTCAACATAGAACTTGTTCATTGTTCTCCCTACTTCATCATGGGCTTGATTTCTTCTCGTTTGGGCAAAATTTCTACAAGTTATGATTCTTTAAAGAGGCCTCCCTGAGCTTTGTGATGTGCTTGCAATTCATGTCCAAAAATTTGCAAAGTCGTGCCAAAGTTGGTGTGCACTTCAGCGGGTCGTTTTCTTTTGGTTCCACCCTAAAATCACTCAAAAAGTATTACCAAAAATGACCAAGCAAGGCATGCACCATATTCTTCCAAATTTACCAAAAGAGGCAATTTTGCAAATTGCACAAAACTTGGTGTACATTGTCTGTCACATGGCCACCGCTTCACATCATTTTCATGACCTCACATGCTTGCCAAAACGCATAAATGGTCACCCTTAGCACACACAAAACGCAGGCTTGCATATAATTTGCAAAATTTGCAAAATGTGCAAAAACTTCCAACAATGCCCTTCTAATGGATTGGTGAAGATATTTTCCACTCAAGCTTCATTTTTACACTCTATATAAGAGGTTGATGCTCTTCATTCTCAGTTGGATGCCCTATATTGCTCAAAAACAAGATCTGAAATCTCTTGCTCCATTTCAAAGTTCTCATCAAAACTCCCATTTCTCACAAGAAAGCTTTAAGTTCCTGATCAGTTCTTCTTCTCTGGAGTGTAGAGCTCAAGATTTTTGGGTTTCTTAAGCTACTATAGTGAATAAGCAGTGGACTGACTCCACTAGGTAACCTCTCATAATCCCTTTCTCATGCTTAGATCTAAATGATTTAGGTTATGAAATCTTGTTCATACATCACACCTGGAAAGTCGTGAAATGATGACACTCTCTTATTGTTTGATTTGAAGCTCATTTGATGTTGTTGAGTTGTTGAAATTTGTTACGAATTTGTGACTTTCATGCCAAATATCTCTGTGTTTTAGTCATCATTTTATGTTTTATTTGTGATGGTTGTGTTCCTTGCGTTGAGATCTACAACTTTGCTCTTCACTTTTTTTGAATCCATGGAAAAATGAGGGAGTTATTAATGTGAGAAGTTGCTGGTGTAAGCATGGTCTTAGGGTTTGCTTGATCGTGTTTGCTAGTTTTGGTTGAGTATGCATGAAGGAGACGATGAGTTGTCACGGTGTGAGAGGTTGGCTTTGTGTTTTGTCCTTTTGTGACTTATAATAAAAGTGATCGATTGAGGAAATATTATGGCATGTGGGTTGTCACGTTTTTTCTATTATTATTGCTGGTTGTTTTCTTTTTAAGAAAAACACGTCGATGGGCCTGCATCTCCATTTTTATTTGCACCACCATTTTTTCTAGGCCCAACACGTAAGGCAACACTTTAGTTCAGGGATATTTGCTATTACACCCCTCCTTGTCCCATTCTCTCATTTAATTGCATTTTCTTGTTATTTTCTAGTTAATTTTTATTTTAATTGTTAAACTCATTTAAAAAATAAAAAAAGTAGTTTTCTGACTAATTTATGTCTTGGTTTTATTTTCATATTTTTTTATTTTATTTTTGATTCTTTTTTATTATTTTATTTGGATTTATTTTGTGAATGTGTTTCCAATGATACCCCTCATCTAGGGTTAGGAAATTTCTTGACCATTGCTCATCATTTGAGGCTGATTTTTTGGGCACACTTAGACCTTCATATGAGTTTATTGTGATACTAGTTTAGGGTTGGTTTGGGTTACTTTAATTGACTTTCCACTTGACTTTTGTTGACCCTCAATACATGCTCGATTACTTGTCTACCTTACCTTGTTGATCACTTTTGGACAGGTTCTTGAACTTGTTTTGCTTCCATCTTTTGTACATGGTTAGTTGGATGTTTGAACATGCCTTTGGATATTTTTTGGAATTTTATTGGATCACTTTTCTATTTTTTATTTATGCTCCCATTTGGTGATGTTTTGAGCATGTTAATGTACACATCTTGACCTAGTCTTTGAGCATTTGTATGACATGAATCTCTTTGATACTTGGTGATCTTTCTTGGCTTGATAAGACATGTTTGACGTTCTGATTTTCCTTGGCTATTGATGTATGATATTCCTTTGGTGTTGTCTTACTTGTATAAGAACATGTGAATCACTTTGGACTTGAATTTGTTGAATGCATGTCTTGTTTTGACATATGCTTTGAGTGTGATGGATGATGTTCTTTCTTTTTTATTTGGGTTTGTTATGGCATGATGTGCTTTCTGGCCTATCTTGTATCTCACCTCATTTAGTCTCATCTATCATTGTTCTATGTCTTGTTACTTCTCTTATGGAATGCTAGATCACTTGAATGTGTTTGCACATTTTGCCTTACATGATCTTGTTTGCTTGGACATGATGATGGGTGATTAATTTGCATGAGCATAATGTTTGTCTTGTTACTTGGCCTCTTGAGTTAACCTTCCATGTTTGTTCATCTTAATTCACCTCCTCCTTCATCTCTTACTTATTTCTTCTCCTTTGGATCTTAAGACTTGTTTATGTCTTGGATTTGCTTTTGCATGTTCCCTTAGGACTCCCTAGTCCAACTTAATCTTTGATTAAGCTTGGAGTAGGGTAGACATTAGGATTCAATCCATGTATTCTAACATTAGGTAGCATCTTCCCTTCTTACCTCAACCTTAGGGCCACCTTTGGATGATAACATTAGGATATAATTCCCTTAGTGTTTTTCTTTTCAACTTTGAGCCTTCTCTTCTCATCTCATAGCAAGTATAAAACACTTAATAAATGCAACCAGCATTGTGCACCACGAGCCTTAAGTACATAGGAAATGAAGAATGAGGGGTCTCCCTTCACTCTTCTAGAGTGTTTAGCATATGTCCCATTGGGGGCGACCATGCGACGCATTCACTCCTATGTCATAGACTTTAGTGCAATGTGAGTTTCAAACTAACTTCAATTCGCTTCTGTCTAAAAAACACAAACCAAGTTCAAATCTTTTTATCCTTCGGGATTGTTGGGTTTCAAATCATTTTCAGAAAAGAGCACGTTACTTCCGTTTTGTCGCAAACAGGTATCGACCCTAACTGCCGGACGCGAACCTAACGTCGCTCATAAAAAAAAACTTAACCATTATGGTTGTTACCATGAACTATGGATGTTCTGATTTCCTCTCTCTGGTTAGATTGAGGATATGTAGGCACAAGACGACGATGTCTTGATGAGCACCCTTCCACCCCATTTTCGTAGTCCCACGAACTACAGACGCTCTGATTTCCTCTCTCTGGTTAGATTGAGGATACGTAGGCACAAGACGACGATGTCTTGGCGAGCAAACTCCCCCCTCCACCCGTAGTCCTCCGAACTACGTTGACTCTGACTTTCCCATTGCACGAGGGAATACGTAGGCCTAGGATGGCGATGCCCTATCGAGTCTCTTTTTCCCTTTTTATTTTTCGTTTCCGTTTAGCAGTAGGCTTTAGATAGACTCACCCTTTGATTAGACAACAAGCGTGGATCCCATTGAGTACGATGGACGCGTGGGGGTGCTAATACCTTCCCCTCGCGTAACCGACTCCCGAACCCGGACTATGGTTGCGATGACCACGTCTTTTCCCTTTTGAGATTTCTTCGATTGTTTCTTTTTGAGGGGAATCAGTTGAGGCCTCCTCGATTGATGATGATGCCAAATAAGAAATGGTGACCGTATCATCATTTCTCGACCTGAGAGCCCGTGAAGTTGAGGATCCTCGGTTTTTCTAGAACCCACATGTGAGAGGGGCTGGGTGTTTATAGGTTTACAGGAAACTTTGACCTTCAAAGTACCCGGTGTTCTGGTTTTCTTATCAGTGTGGACTTATCATCCCGATATTCTGGTATTCTGACCGTTATTCTGGATTTTTGGGTTTCTGGTATTTTGAGCAGAGTGGATTTCTAGGTTATCTGAAGCTCAACTACTAACTGGAAAGGAAAAATGGGGGAAAAATAGAAGAAGTGGTGACTCGATAGGACATTGTTGTCCTAGGCCTACGTATTCCCTCGGGAGCGGGAAAGTCAGAGTCAACGTAGTTCGGACTACAGTTTTGTGGGGGAAGGTTTTTCACCAAGACGTCATGTCTCGTGCCTACGTATCCTCAATCTAACCAGAAGGAGGAAGTCAGAACAGTCGTAGTTCGACCTAACAAGGTCTTGCTAAAGGGAGACAAAAGGATCGCTAGCCGAAGGCAGACTTACAACAAAAGGAAGGGTGCTCCTACTACCTGTCAGAATTGGTGGAAAATAAAGGAGAAACAAAGAGGTTGATAAACAAGGTTGTGCTCGCAGAGATCTCGCACGATCTCTGGCCTAGGTATCTCCATTAACCAATGAAGAATTAGAGCGACGTAGTTCCCCTCACTGGGGATAACTTCTGCTTTGTTTGTATTTCTTAGTGGAATACGCCAATGTTCGCGTTCCAGTAGTTTAGGTGTTGTCGCTCATTGTGGAGTCTTACGCGTTTACCTGTTTGCGGTAGAACAGAAATGACGCATCCTTTATGAATAGAGTGAGGGAGGTGAGAAGAGAATCCCTAAGGAAGACGGTTGTTTGTTTTTGTTTTTTAGAAAGAAGTGTTTTGATTCTTGTTTGCAATATGCTTCGTGCTAAAGTCTATGACGTAGTAAGTACTTTGCGTAACGAGTCACACGCCTCGCGCAACAAAGTATACTATGTACTTAAGGCTCATGGCACACAAAGCACACTTTTAATTGTTAAGTGTTTTGAGATTTTTCTTTATAGATAGAAGAGACTCAAGGCATGAAAAGAAAATATAATGGGGAGACTAATTGTAGTCCTAATTTTAGCATGCATTTGTTGGTCCTAGGGGTTGAGTTAAGAGAAGAAGGAAGAACTTCTACCTAAGTTAACAAGTGGGGATTGCATTACCTAATGCTCATCTTACCTTACCTTAATAAAAAATTAAGGTTAAGCTAATATCCCAAAGGGGTGTGAAAGAGTTATCCAAACAAGCATTATATCACACAATCCACAAGTAAAGGAACAAGAGTAAGCAAAAGAAATAAGAGATGAAAGAAGAATGAGTACTCATGTACTCAAGTTACTTACATTGCAAGAAACCTAAGCAACCTTGATTAAAGAATGTAAAGCATAATCATTAGTTGCTAATTGATTAGAAAAGTTAAGCATATAACTCCTAAACTAAGATTAGTTAGTTTGCATTAGTATTAAAGGTAACATACATAAGTAAACAAAGCGAAGTGAGTCCTAATGGTTAGGTATCCTATACAAGTCAGTAGGTGAGGGTAAGTAACTTTTATTTAGGTTATCATGTCAAAAGAGGTCAAACTATGTCAAACTATGTGCTAAAACATCACACAATTGCCTATTGTTCACAAACTAATTAAGATGAGTGCTTAAGAGCTATGTAAGTGAATTATAACATGAGTTTACATCAAGGTCAGAAGTGTGTAACATGGAAGAATGGATGCAAATGTCATTTAATTTGTATAGGAACCATGTAATAAAGTATTCTCAATGATTGAGCAAGTTAAGTGCAAAAGTAATCAACTAGTATGCAACATATGATTCAATTTTAAGTAAAAGACATGCAAGGGTGGATGGATGCTATGGAAAAGTTCAAAATCAGAAATGGTGTCATGTTAAATATGCTTTAAACTACTTTCATTTAGCATTGGGAGTTCATAACATTTCAAGTTTAGAAGCTAAAGTGAAACAAACACCAAACAATGTCATTTAAGTTCTTAGAAATTAGCATACTTGTAACACAAGCAAAAGAGAATCATGAAAGGAGTATACACATGTTGGATGGGTCAAGGTCAGTACCTAATGACCTCTAATAGGTCCTATATAAACCCTAAAACAGTTAGAAGAAGATGGAGCATACAAAGGTTATGTACTTAAGCAAACAATGTTCAATTAGAAAGTGCAAAACAAGTTTATGTTCCATGAGATATGAAATGCAATTAGAGGTTATTATGCTTCATGAAAGTAGATGTGTAAATTATAGGTCATGTGTGATGTGGTTAAATGCAAGTTAGAATCATCATGTTAAGGCATACTGCACAAACACACAAGTAGACATAAGTTTATGCATTAATGCCACATTTACAAGCCATGCAACTTTAAAAGAGTAAAATGAGATTAGAAATCAAATCGGAATGATCCATGGTGTTCAAGGTCAGTAAGAATGTCATACTTCCATTAATTCATAAGCCCTAAAAGAATTGGTGAAGGCATGTCATCAAAAGAACCACAAGAAATGGGCAAATCAATAGGGCAAGCTCATGTTCAAACGGGCATACACAAGTCAAACAAAATTGAAAAATTAATGACCTATAACTTGGGTTCCAAGGACCTATAATTGTCCCAATACAAGTATTCAATTGCTTAAACAAGTTCTCACATTGAATGGCATAGAAACAATCACAAAACTCTAATGTATAACCTCTAGCAATCACACAAACAAAGGTGCATTTGCACAATCCAAAAGGACATGATCAAGGGCATTAAAAGTTAAAGGAAACCTAAACAGTTAAGGTGGAGTCAGTAGCTAAACATCATCTAAAATATGGGATCAAAACTCCTCTTTTATCAAGCTCAAGCAATGCTTAGACAATTCATTATGGTCATTGAACTAGAAAGCACTAAAATGGCATCAAAACTCATTCAAAACTATTATAAAAAATCCCCAAAAAATACACAAGGCCTCTTGATATGTGTCAAACTTAATTTCCTGGCTGTGTGCAAAATTCACTTTGAAACTATTTAAGAAAAACCTTTTATGAAGTGTGTACCAAAATACATGAACAAGTGAACATGCTTAAAAGAAAACTAATGGAAAAATATCAAAATGTATTAAACTTGAAAATAAAAAATGTAAAAAATTAATTAACACATCCATGGGATCTCAAGAATTAATAGGGGATTTTTAAGTATTTTTTACTATTTTTAAAAAAAGAATTTTGAAACAATCAATTAAAAAAAATGAAATGAAATGAAAAGGAATCAGGGGTACAACATTAGCAAACTTTCAGTTCTATTATTCATGGGCTACAGAGAAGGGGGGTGCAAAAAGTATTTCAATGTAGAGCCCAAAACGCGTGGGGGCTGGTGGTTTATGATACGGTCTCAGTCAATTATGTTGACTGAATCCTATGCGTTGGATTTGGTCATGCACTATATTCAAACAAGTAATCAAATCCTAGGGCTCTAACACAGGCACATGGTAATTACTATGGAACACGCGCACATCATCATCATTCCACATTATTATCAGAAAATAAAAAACGAAAAAGGAAAAAAAAAGGAAAAAAAGAATAACACATGAGCGGGAGCATGGATTTTAATGCGTTGGCACCTATCCACCGTTAGATCACAACAAACGCGATGGGCAGGATTAAACATGGGGATGGCCTGAAGTTTGTTAGGGTTTTTCACATGTGGCCGGAGAAGGACCCCCGGTCATCTTTTCCGGCGAGGCACCACCGTGCCTGAACTTAAAACCACCCAGAAATGAAAAAAACTACCATCGTTCCACTCCAAAACATGCGTAGATTCCAAATATAACCTCATAAATTCCATACAACAAATGCATAAAGAGAATCGAATGAAATAATTTAAGATCTAAAAATTGAAATTTCACATTTCTCTAATTCCTAGCCAGCAAACAGAGCCTATCATGATAGGACTTCAATGTGCAACCTAATTATATGCTCCTGATCACATACAAACCTACTATGATGCACTGAAATTCAAGATGAATACCTGGCTAGAAGTGTGATTCGAGTTCCAAGAAACCCTAGGAAAACTTTCTGCGATTCTTTCTATCAACTCTTGGAGGCAAAATAAATGCCTGAGAGCTTTGGATCTTGCTGAACTTGAGGTTTGATGAAGCTGAATAAGAATCACCACCTGCTTCAATGGTTGCTTCAGGTGGTAACTAGTGCATACAGAAGAACAAACTTGTTGCAGTGATGAATATCGCGTAGAAAAATGGAGGAAACTCTCAAGAGGAGAGAGTTTCGAAACTCTGAATTTTGGATGAAGAAATGTGATTTTCTGGTGAATGTGTGTAATTGAATCTCCCTCTAACCGTTTCCGTTAGGGTTGTGAGCTTATATATGTGAGGTTAATACTGGGTTAGAGTGTTAATCATGGTTTGTAAATTCATTTAAGGTGAGGTTAAGAAAAACTAAAAAAAAGAGTGAGGTTATGTTGAACACGGGTGTGAAAGGTTTTGTGCGTATGGAGTGATGTTATGTATGGTATATGATAATGACATGGTGATGTGTGTGATAATGAGCTGGTGCAAGTCGGAATTGGAGTTTGTCCATTAGGTTTTATCATCTTCTTCATGGACATAAGGAGTAAATGTATGGTATGTACATGTTTTGTAAGTTTTGTGCATGGTTTGAAATGGTAAGATGGGAATGACATGTTGGTATATGGTATGCGTGGCAAGCTGCAACAAGAACAACATAGGTTCCCTTTAAATTTGGAGTGAAATTCAATGGTATTGAACACTTGTATGGCATTTTCATGATAGTGACTTTGAGGTATTGTAACTTGGAGAAGATTGCATCAATTCGAGTGGTCTTTGTATCAAATGAAAGAGGGAATTTGACACAATAATTTTTGTGTTGGAACCAAGTGGATCAAAGCCTTAGAACATGGTGGAAAATGTCATTGGAAATGGCATGACATAGGCTGACTTTGGTACTTGGAATAATTCTAAGAGTTTCTAAGTTTCACAACTTTGAGATCATGATTTTGGATTTTCATAACTCCATGGATATTGAAAATGATGTGATTTTTGTACCAAATTAAAGATCTTACTTGATACTACAACTTTGATGTGAGACCCAAGTTGAATTAGAGCCTTAAACCTTAATAAATATGGACTTGAAGTGTGCTACACACGAGCTGCCAAATGATCATGAATTTTTCTAAGTTATTTGCCATGTTGAACAACTTGAACATCCTATCTTCAACACACCATAACTCCTTCAATAATAATCCAATGGAGATGAATTGCATATGGTTGGAAAGCTTGAAGAACCCTCTACAACTTTCATTTGAAAAGATTTTTCAAAAGATGCTTGCAACATGATGAAAACTGAGCTTGAACTTGGCTAAAAAAGGGTGAGAACTTTCCCAAAGTGGAAAGTCTCTAAAAACCCTAGTTTCCCAAAATAGTAATTTTCACCCTTCTTGATTTTTTATGATCCTCTTGACATTTATTGGTTAAATTTCACCCCTTGGTCATGTTTGACATGAAGAACCTGATTTTGACCTTAAAAGGCCAAGAGTTGACTTTTTCCCTGATTAATTGACTTTTTCCTTATTTTCTTGATTTTTAGTCAATCCTCCAATTGAAACCCTTATGAATGGAAACTATGGCTCAAATTCCATTCATAGACACTTGTGAACATGTGGACTGTCATATAATCAAGCCTTGTCCAAAAATCGGAAATAAACTGACTTTTATGCAAAACCCCAATTTGGTCCCCAAAAGTCAGGAGAAACTGATAGGTCTTCAAAACTCAAATTCTTCTGTCTGTGATGTAGATGGCCTCAAACCAAGATGACTTATGTGATGATATGATGTCAAATACCCAAGGATCCTACTCATGGTGGTGTCTCAATCTCAAAAGGTCAAAACCCTAGATGATGACCAACCATAACGAGAGTGCACTCTCCATTCATTCTCTTGCCAAATTTAAATTCTTGATGACATGATGGGCCATATAAGTTATCTTGGAGATATGGAAAGCCTTTGTGGATTGATGAATTAGTATCTTATTCTCCTTGCTTTGCACAACATAAAGATTGTAACACCCTTGATACCATGCCCTATGGAAACTAATGATGCATATGCAAATGTTTATGCCCTAGATGCAAATGAAATGTGAAACATAAGCCACTTATTGGGTATAAATAAGAGGGTAAATTTTGGGGTATTACGGCTGCCCTTATTCATTCCATTATGGACCTAAAGGGATGAGAGCAGTGGCTGTCAGACATTCAAGGTGAATAGGGATTGAATACCGAAAGAACCAGAAAATTTGCGCTCTGTGGGTAGAAGAAAATGTGTGGTAATATGTTTTTAATTCTGGGCAGATGTCAACCGAAGGTGGTCTCTGAGGACAATTGGCTATTAACCTAAGTTGAATCAAGCAAAGGGTACGAGAACGGCCGAAGGCGGACTCGTAAAGAAAGATCGGCCGAAGGCGGGCTAACAATCAAAGAAAACGAGAATTGCCGAAGGCGGACTCGAAAGGGAAGACCAACTGAAGGTGGGCTAACACATAAAGGATACAAGGACGGTCAAAGGCAAACTCGAAAAGAAAGATCGATCAAAGGAGGACTAATAAACAAAGGCTACGAGGACGGCCGAAGGCGGACTCTAAAAGAAAGACCAAGCCGAAGGTGGACTCCCAAACAAAGGCTACAAGGACGACTGAAGGCGAACTCGAAAGGAAAGACCGGCCAAAAGCAGACTAACAATCAAATAAAACGAGAACGGCCGAAGGCGGACTCAAAAGGAAAGACCGGTCGAAGGTGGGCTAACATATAAAGGATACGAGGACGGCCGAAGGCGAACTCGAAACTAAAGATCAAGCTGAAGGTGGACTAACACATAAGAGGTACGAGAACGGCCGAAGGCGGACTCGAAACCAAAGACCAGCTGAAGGTGGGCTAACACATAAAGGATACAAGGACGACCGAAGGCAAACTCGAAAGGAAATACCAAGCCGAAGGTGGACTCTCAAACAAAGGATACGAGAACGGCCGAAGGCGAACTCTAAAGGAAAGACCAAGCTGAAGGTGGACTTTCAAACAAAGGATACGAGAACGGCTGAAGGCGAACTCGAAAGGAAATACCAAGCCGAAGGTGGACTCTCAAACAAAGGATACGAGGACGGCTGAAGGTGAACTCGAAAGGAAAGACCAAGCCGAAGGTGGACTCTCAAACAAAGGATACGAGAACGGCCGAAGGCGAACTCGAAAGGAAAGACCAAGCCGAAGGTGGACTCTCAAATAAAGGATACGAGAACGGCCGAAGGCGAACTCGAAAGGAAAGACCGGCCGAAGGCGGACTAACAAACAAAGGATACGAGGACGGATGAAGGCGAACTCGAAAGGAAAGACCGGCCGAAGGTGGACTAACAACAAGAGGTACGAGAACGGCCGAAGGTGGACTCGAGAGGAAAGACCGACCGAAGGCGGGCTAAGTATAAATGGTACGAGGACGGCCGAAGGCGAACTCGAAAGGAAAGACTAGCTGAAGGCGGACTAACAGTAAGGGAAAACGAGAACGGTCGAAGACAGACTCAAAAGGAAAAACCAACCGTAGGTGAGCTAACACATAAAGGATACGAGGACGGCCGAAGGCGAACTCGAAAAGAAAGACCAGCCGAAGATGGGCTCTTAAATAAAGGATACGAGGACGGCCGAAGGCAAACTCAAAAGGAAATACCAAGCCGAAGGTGGACTCTCAAGCAAAGGATACGAGAACGGCCGAAGGCGAACTCGAAAGGAAAGACCGGCCGAAGGCGGATTGACATATAGAGTAGACGAGGACGGCCGAAGGCGAACTCGAAACGAAAGACCGGCCGAAGGCAGACTAACAACGAGAGGTACGAGAACGGCCGGAGGCGGACTCGAAAAGAAAGACCATCTGAAGGTGGCCTAACAAGTAGGGAATATACAATACAGGATAACTCTACTGGGGATAACAAATAATGAAGGGTAAGAGGAATAGTTCTACGACCCTTAGGTTTTTCTGAAATCACTGCTGGGGAACATGGCTATGCCTTCACTCTGGGGGTACACAGTCTAATAGAACCCTTTGGGTATTCGAATAAAGAACCAACTGGCTTATGCTTCGTATGCACATGTTTGAATTCTTCCATGGCGTAATGCTCCATATTAATGGAAATGCTACGCGTTTTAGAGGATGCAATGCAATGATCACTATATGCAAGATGCAAGGAGGCTCCTCAGCAAAATAAATGGTGAGGACATAGAGGCAACTCTGCTTGGGATAGCAATAACAACTCTGCTGAGGAAACAACTACCGGTCTGATCTTCCGACTTTCTGTGGGAAAATATCAACTCAGCTGGGGATAACGTTGACACAATCTGGGCTCTGAACTGCCAAACTTGCTGAGGATTATTGTAAGGAATGATGATCTTGCTAGGGCCTCATCTGAATCAAATCCGTTGGGGAAAGGACTATAACCATAGAACTTCGCTGGGGAAATGACAACTTTCTGACCTGGCTGCTGGGGAGTTGGGTTCAAACGAACTTTTGCTGGGGAAAGAAATACCTGCTGAGGAGATTAAGATCAAGCACCTTCTGCTGGGGATGACCACTGAACTTCATACTGATCATGAGATAAGAAGATAAATCTGGATTGCCAATAACCACTGGACTTTAATTGCAGGCAACATCATTGATCTGACATGCTGGAGGAGGAGAATGCTCTGACTTTCCACCCTTTTCAAAACTGCTTGGGAACATTCCATCATTTTACGCTACTGGGAATGAGGAATTCTTATACAATGTTGGGGATGACAACCTCAAGGAAGAACTCTTCTGCTGAGGGACCCACTTCTGCTTGGGGAGAGCCATGACCATGGACCCCACTGGGGAAATCGAACTTCTTGATGTCTTGCTAGGAAGAGGGATATTCAGATACTCTGTTGGGGAGAGGTAGCATACTAAATTTTGCTGGAGTAAAGAGATCAAAGAAACTTCATGCTGGAAATGACCTCTGTTTCAAGCTTTTGAGTTGATCAACTGCCCATTGATCGTCATGAGTGAACAACGATTCATATAATTCTCCATTTAACCCAGACTGCAATGTCTATGAAAGAATTTCGCCTCAAGAGGATTTTACAGAAGACGTAGCATTCAAAATGCCCTAGTGTCTTCAAACTCTTTGAGAGGTGCTTCTGACTAGTCATATTTTGGAAAGGACAACTTCTCGTACTCTTGAGGTGGCCTGCCTCGGGTCTTGAAGAAACTTTGCCCTTAACCGATATTAGAGAGATTTTCCAAATCATCATGATTGCCCCATATTGAACGCTTTTGGAGAGATTCAAGGGATCTCAACGCGGTTTGCCCCAGTTTACACTACTTTTGGAGAGATTTATCGAATCTCGACATGATTGCCCTAGATTGGCTGAACCTCGAAGACATTTCTCGATGTGATTGCCTCAGATTAGTTACATCTCAACACAACTGGCTGGGAACGCCTTTTCCCCAAATAGTCTTTCAGCAACATGTCTTCTGGAGTCTTAGGCATCTCAACTTGGCATGATCAAGCTTCTCGACTGATGTTCATCATGTAAGCTTCTTTGATGTCACACAAATGTATGCAAGCAGACAATATCTATTCTGAAAATGATTATTCAAATGCAACACACATGTTAATCTTGAAGTCTTTATTGAAAAGATGTCGCAAATCTATGTGAATGAATCACTGTTTAGGATACGACATTGATTTTTGAATGAAAGAAAACATGCACATGCAATACTGACAATATCTTTTACCATCACTCATGGGAGTCAGGAACGCTATCTCATCTGAGTACGCTCTCGAAACAAACCCTGTTTCAATTAGGACTTTTGAGGGTTGTATCGTGGCCTGGTTCACGGTTTTAAGAAAAAAGGATTTATGGCTCGAAGTTTATTCGTACCCACCCACTCTTCGTGATGTTCTCCAGTCCTACGTTCAGCTAATCTGGCACAAGCGCTCTTCTCTCAAAAAGATGTTATGATCTTTAAGGAACCCATGCAACTGAAGGTTTGACACCTAATGAGGTTTTGGAGTGATAATCACCCTTTTTGTCTTTTGTTCGTAGTCACACAAATTTGTTCTTGCTCGAGGATTTTTCCTTTTTAATCCTTTTCGCTTTCTATTTGTTTTTCTTTCATTTGTTTCCCTGATTTTGCCTGGACTGATTCTTTTGAATTCTTTTCGATTTTGATGTCCAGCGAGATGCCCTAACCTTTGCCTAAGTCATTTGTTTTCAGGTTTCAACTTAGCGGGCTTTTTTTTATTCTTCTTTTTTGAACAAATCGTGTGACACTGGTTTGTCTGACTTATTTGAAAGGGTTGTGACTGCCTCACTCCTTGATTGTTGATGGATAACCATTGTGGTTTCACATCTCTTGACCTCTTAATGGTGGAATAAAAGGTAATGGATCCTCAGATGCACACTTCTTTCGAAATTTGAACGCTCGGTCAAATTAACTGACGCCTACCCTGCCCCTGGATTAAATGTGAGGGTTTTTTGTAAGAAAAGAAACTCCTACTTCAAGGCTCAAAGGGGTTAACGAGGTTCTATCTCCCTTATATCTCCAGTGTTTGGGGATTTGAAACAATGCATGTACATCCTCAACAGGGTTCTATTCCCAAAAGCATACGACCAGAAAGTTTGCGTTTTCAAATCGTCATCCTCCCTCAAAGAGTTTAAGCATGTAAATTGGTATTGAAATGCATAGAAACAATTAAATGAATGAACACAAATGAATTACTTCAAGAAAAACATATTCATTGCATTAAGGTCATCATTCAAAACAAACAAGTTTTACATGTATACGAAGTGTTAACGAACAATGAAAAATACAAATGAAAGTACAGTAAAGAAGCTAAAGATCGCCATTATTGAGGAGGCTTGGCTCCGTCTGGACTTATTGATCTTAACAACATACTCGCAGTCTGAGTGCTCACTCGGGAGGTTTCAGTTGATGTGCAAACCATCTACAGTGAATGTAATGACCCCAGGCTCGATCAAATCTGGCACATTATGATGAAACGCTCGACACCTCTCAATAGTATGTCCAGGGCCACCTGAATGAAAGTCACACTGGGCATTAACATCATATCCAGCTAGGAGCTTTGCTGGAGGGGGACCCATTGTACGGTGTTCTACCAGATTCAGTTTGAGCAATTGTTGAAACAAGATGGCATAAGACATAGGCAGTAGATCAAAATGTCGGTCAGGCTTCTTCAGCTTCTGTGTGTACTTCTTAGCCTTGGGATTATCTTGGGAGACAGGAGGTAGCTGCTGATGAGGAAACTCTAGAACCCCAGGTTGTACAGAAAATTCATGAGGTAGATCACACTTTGGGATAGATTCCATAGGCAAGGGCGGAATGACAAGTTCTGCTGCAGCCTCAAGCACGAGATTGCCATCCTTTCTGAGCACATTTCTCCCAACCTCCATAACCAGGCTCATCTGAGTCTTCTGTTGATTAACTTCCTCTTTTAGCATTTTCTGGTCTTGAATCAAAGCTTGCATGTCCTCCAAAAACTGCCCCATTTGGCTCAGCATTTCCTTCAACTCTGCTTGAACTTAATCCATGGTCAATTTCCAGCTTCTTTGAAAAGTTAAGTCTGGAATTCTGAAGAGAACCAGATCAGGATGAGAATAACCAGCTTCAAACACTTGTTATGCAAATGAGTATGAAAATGCTATGCAAATGCCATGTTCAAATATTTCCAAGGAATCATTCTACTTTGATTCAAGTTTTTCACATAAGAACAACAAGAAATAGATGGAAATGATCAGCAACGAGTCTCAAAGTTAAGATCCTTGGAAATACTAGAACATGTATGCAAACATGTTATGATGCTACAGATGCAGAGACATGGGATCAAGGCTTCCACAAATTTTGGATAAGTGTTGTGCTACTGTCTGAATAGGTTCACATGTCTGCTCTGAAGAGAATACCGGAATACCGAAATATCCGAATAATCAGAATACCAGAAGGCCAATATATCAGCATAATCAGAATACCAGAATGCCAGAATATCAGCATAATCAGAATACCGGCCTAATCAGAATACCGGGATAGTCAGGGTGCCGGAATAGTCGGAATACCAGAATATCCAAATAATCATAATACTATAATACCAGGCTGATAAGTCCACACTGATAAGAAGACCAAGATATCGGGTAGGATGAAGGTTATGGTTACCTGCAAACCTGTAAACACCAGCCCATTCTCACATGTGGGTACTAAAATGCGGGATTCTCAGTTTCGGATTCTTGATTTGATAAGCAATAGTACATTCATCCCTCGGGGTACAATACCATCGCCAAAAAAAGAGGTCGTCCACTGATTCCCCCAAAAAAGGTCATCCTATGGCAAGTTCTTAGCTTCGGGTCATCGGCAGGATATGTAATGGGTTTGCCATTTCTGGTCTGCCATTATCGCTCCCTGAAGGAGTGCCTACGCTGAGTCCTCAGGAAATGGTCACCAGAGTCGACAACTCATAAAGGAATATCCAATGGTTTGCATCAACATGCAGTATCAAATATCTCCTAGATGGACCTCGTCTGGATGTGGATCTCGCGAGCACTACACGTGATCAACACCACGCAAGTGACACAACTGTCCACTCTAAATCCTATGGGTATACTCAAGCCTGGGTAGTGGGCTTATCTCTCAGAACACCCTGCCTACCAAACAGAAAAATCCAGCACAATCCAGCATATAATATATGGCAACAGTGAAATGAAA
This sequence comes from Lathyrus tuberosus, assembly GCA_022829125.1. Taxonomy (NCBI): domain Eukaryota; kingdom Viridiplantae; phylum Streptophyta; class Magnoliopsida; order Fabales; family Fabaceae; genus Lathyrus; species Lathyrus tuberosus. The sequence goes on along the minus strand of JALAZF010000061.1, from coordinate 2,066,978 downwards.
AGCAAGTAGATGTAATAAAACAGTAAACATGCAACAATTCCATAAATAAAACGAGTAAAGCAATATAGATAAACACCCTATAACCGAAAACAAACAGGCGCTAGGATTGGCTCGCATAGGGGATGGACCAGCAAGAGGTCAATCTGTCCCCAGCAGAGTCGCCAGCTGTCGCATCTATGAAAATCAACCAGTGGAAATGAACAGAAGAGTCACCACCGAACGTTATTTATCCCGATGCAGGGAAAGGAAACGATCAAAGAAAACCTCAATAAAGGGAAAGGAATGGTCATCGCAACCATAACCTAGGTTTGGGAGTCGGTTACGCGAGAGGAAGGTATTAGAACCCCCTCCCGTCCATCGTACTAGATGGGATCCACGCTTGTTGTTATCGATCAAAGGGTGTAGGTTATCTGAAGCTCAACTGCTAACTGGAAAAGAAAAACGGGGGAAAAAGAGAAGAAGTGGTGACTCGATAGGACATCGCCATCCTAGGCCTACGTATTCCCTCGGGAGCGGGAAAATTAGAGTCAACGTAGTTCGGACTACGTGTAATACCCCAAATTTTGACCACTAAAGTTTCCCATTATTGTGCAAATCATCACCACAATATGGATGTGCCTTTATGCTTCATCAGTCTCCCCAAAGATGGATGAGCATTGACTACAATCAAAATTAGGGTTTCAAGCCCTCTCTGAGTTTTAGACAAAGGATCAATCAAGAAATGACTTGATCTTCAACTTGTCTAATCTCTCAAGCATCCTCAAAGGATCAAAAGGACTCCTACTTCAAGGATTAAGCATAAGGTTGCTCCCCTCTAAGTGGATCAAGTCTCAAGATCGACAGTGTCACCAAATTAGGGTTTTTGTCGACCAGGGCCTCCAGATGGAAATTTTCATCTGGGCACAAGGCAATGATCCAAAACATAACCTAATATAATTCATGGAACCTCATGAACCCATGCATCAAGTCAATTTTGCCTCAAGGGATGCATTCATAAAAAATAGGAATTAGGGTTTCTTGACCTAATTCACCCCTAAGTTGACTTTTGGGACAAATCATGAGCCAAGACCTCAAGAGATGATTTGAGGGTCTCTATTATACCATATTGATCCATTTGGGACAATGGATTGATCCAAGAAGCTTAAGCAACAAGTCTCAATTCCATCTGCACCACAATTAGGGTTTTAAGGGAAAAGTCAACTGTAACTTTGACTTTTGACCAAGACATGCTCCCAAACCCTAATACATGATTGAATATACCCTATGACACCCATGGAACATGTCCATCAAGTTTGATTTAGGTCAAGGACATGATTTCTTGAAGAATTGCACAGTTTGGAATTCATCTGATAAAAAGTCAACTGTGCACAAAAGTCAACTTTGACTTTTTGAGATTTTTCACCAAAATGGATTTTTAACCCTAAAATGATGTTAATGTATGATTTGAATCATCATTCATCAAGAAAAATCAAGAAAAGTGAGATAACTTGTAAAAGGGGTAACCATAAAACTTAGAAATTTTTCTAAGTTAAAAATAAAGCGGCAAGGGTACCAACTTTGAAGGACCATAACTCCTAAACCACAAGGCCATTTTTTTTCATCCAAAGATGGATTTGTAGCCCTCATTATCACCTACAAAAACTTCAACTACAAGTCATTCCAATTCATTAAGGATTTTGAGTTATGGAGTGATCAAAGTGGCTGAAAAGTGAAAATGTCACTTTTTCCAACACTTAGTGAAATTTTCACTAAGTCAGATTCTGCCTCACTTTTTGCCAAATGTAGGGGGATTTTTCACTTGGAATCAAAAGAGATCAAAACCAAACTTGTTCAAACAGTTGTTGTATCATGTAAGAGCTTTCCAAAATGGCCAAGAACATTGCCAAATTCAACCTACACCATGAGATACAACATTACCAAGTTGCCTTGCTGAAATCTGTCAAGGCAAGGCAGAATTTGCAACTTTGGTCAATTTGCCAAAATCAGGCAAATTCAATTGCTCCTATCCACTTGGACACCTCAGAGGATTGAATCTAAAGGGGACAATCACTAAGCCAAGCCTCCAAAGTCCATGGAACAAGAAATAGCATGTTGAACCTAGAATGGCCAAAATTGGGACAAGACTTCAAATTTGGAATGAGGCATTTAATGGAACCATCAAGGTGGCATGGACTGAGCCATTCTCATCTGAAATCAGTCAAGACTTATCCACGACCAAGGGGACCATAGCTCTGTGCCCTAACCTCTAGTCAATATCTAGAGGAGACTTGCATTTCCATTGGCCAACATTGAGGAAACACCTGCTGCAGTTGCCATTCACTGTGGATCCCAAAACAAACTTGCTCTACTATAAATAGAGCTCAATTGTGGTCAGTTTGAGTACACCAAAGCCATCTAACAGATGCTTTCCTCAAAATCTCTTCTTTCACTCCAATTTTGCCTTCTAAGGCAACTCACTATCGGGTTTTGAGTTTGAGAGCAATTCCAATCAAACCAATCACTCACACACCTCACATACATCATATAGAAGTGATCCAAACACTCACATAACATCTGGAACACTGATTCCACAAAATCACCAGCTGGTTGCTCAAGGTTTTAACCAAAGTGCAGCTGAGGTACCACAAAATGATCCAGCCAATTTCAATCAAGTCCAACCATCCAAACACAATCCATAGGGTGTAGGGAAGCTGTTCAGATCATCACAACTCATCTGTAACACCTCTAAATCAAAAATCACATTGCACTTGCTGTCACGGCTTGGAGGAAAGCATATACTTGGTCATCTCTTAATCCATGCATATTTCCTCGCACAATAATTTGGCCATATGTTCATAATCATGCATGGAATGTTTTCCCTCAATTAATTGCATTGTTTGAATCGTGTATCAAAAATCCTAGCCTTCATGCAGAAATTAGGGTTCTTGAGGTCTCTTCATGATTTCTTGTTGTATGTTTAATTTAAATGAAATTAAAGTACATAGACATGATCGTGAGGTTGAGACGAGCATAATGATATGTGGATTGCATGATATGATTACGTATTCATGGAGATTGGATAGAAAATGCAAATCTGAGAAACCAAGAACACGCGCGTGTTCTTCAGCTTGTTCTTGGCGCCATTTTTAGAAATTCAAATATTTGAATTTTGTGATTTTGTTTAATTGATTCAAAAATTAATTTCTCTCTGAGTTTTAATGATTTTGAGTTGATTCTTTTTTTAATAATTCACAAAAATGTTAAAATATTTTATTTTCCCAAAAAAACCCAAAAATATTATTTATTTCATATAATTGATATTTTTGTAAAGAATTAATATTTTGATTGTTTTTGGCATTTTAAATATTTTTTCTACATTGATTTTGCAACTTTTAATGCTTTCTAATTATTTTGTAGGTCAATACTTAATTTTTGAAGCATTAATCCAAGATCACAATTTGTTTTCCATGTGTTAAACAATTTTTGATCATTTTAATTGAATTTTTATTCAATTAAATACATTTTGAAAACAAATTAGGGTTTTGGATTAATTCAACCCTCATAAATCATTTTCAAAACACTTTGGGCCTCTTGAGAGAGTGTAACACCCATCCCCCCTTGTACAGAAACTTTTTGGGCCTCATTCATTGTATAAGTCCCTCTGTACAAGTAAACGGCGCGATCGTCGCCTTTTTTAAAATAAACTTGGGCCTACCCTCGAGTAGTAAGACCCATTTCTTTTTTATTAAAACTTTTTGGGCCTCTAATAGAGTGTAAGACCCAATCCTTTTTTTGACCAAATCATTTTTGGGCCTCAGTATATTGTATAAGTCCTGATACCGTCAAAAACAAACGGCGCGATCATCGCCTTTTCAAAATAACCCTTGGGCCTCTCCTCCAGCTATAAGACCCATTCAAAAACACTTTGGGCCTCTAATAGAGTGTAAGACCCAATCCCCTTTTAACCAAAATCATTTGGGCCTCACTTATTGTATAAGTCCCTCTGCGTTAAAAGAAAACCTCGGCGCGATCGCCATTTTTAAACGAAAAATCATTTGGGCCTACCCTCGTGTTATAAGCCCCACTCTTTTTCCTTTAAACCTTTTTGGGCCTCTTGAGAGAGTGTAAGACCCATCCCTTTGTACAGAAAACATTTTTGGCCTCAGTCACTTGTATAAGTCCCTCTGTACAAAATTCAAACAGTGTGTTGGGCCTCTCCTTGAGCTGTAAGCCCCAAATCTTTCTTTTTTGAAGCACTTTCTCCTTTGATTTTGAATATACTGTTGTTTTCAATCTTTCTTTGTTGAACAACTAACCAAACAGCATGGAAGCTCTACAACCGAGTAAGTGTTTACCCGCTTTCATTTACCGCTTTCATATATATATAACTGTATTGTGGGGCTGTTTCACTGTAAGTCTCCTTTCATAAACTCATATATATATATATATATATATATATATATATATATATATATATATATATATATATATATATATAACTGTATTGTGGGGCTGCTCACTGTAAGTCTCCTTTCATAAACTCATATCTACTGTGTAATAATAGCATAGATATTTCGAGTTTTCCCGGCAACTACGTCTAGAACTAGGTGACGCCGTTTCATTTATTCGTAGAAATAGACACCTAGATCCCCAATAGGAGCACCAGATACAGTCTTCTCTTCGGCTGTCCTCCTTAGGAATCGTCAAGAAGCTCTACTCCCCAAGATGAATGTATTCTCCGTGAATGGCATCTTTGAGTTTGTTCCAAATTCTCGTACTTTCCTGACTTGATCTATTCCTTGTGGATAGCTTGCCTTGAATGTCTCGGGGTTTGGGTACCCACTACGGTCATAATCTTGGACCTTAACTAAGGAACCCTCTTTAAAAGCTAAAAGTCGCTGGATAGTAAACCTCGCACGTTTACTAGTGGTTTTTATCTTTAAAAGAGTTATCTCTCCTAATGGAAAGGAGATGATAGACCCACGGGCTTCTTAAAAGCATCGGCCTCCTCTTGGGCATTATTCAAGGACCCTACGGCTTCTTAGAAGTATTCACAGCCTCCTCTTGGGCTTCGTACAAGGACCGATCGGCTTCCTAAAAGCTTCCAGCCTCCTCTTGGGCTTCGTACAAATTGTCCCGACGACCTCCTACAGGTATAGGAACAGAACTTAGTAATCTCCATAGAGCAGTCCTTTCCAGAGTCTACTACTGTTTCTCAAATCATAGTACAAAAGATAAAACTCTAGACACGGACAGTCTAACTTCCTTGAGTCTCAAAGACATTCTCAAGCGACCCCTTCGTTAAATAGGAAGGAAACCCGTAGACTCGGACAGTCTCAATACCCTTTGGATTTCCCATTTCCTCAAAGAGAAGGAAATATCCCTGATCCTCAAATCAAATCCTTGAGTATAGTGTTGCTCACATAAGAACTGATTTTCTTTCAAAATCAGTATACTGGACCTGTCACTTAACTGAACAGTCACCATAGCCTCCTCTTGGGCTTTGTACAAATGATCCTCCCTAGCAGAGTCAAACAACGTTCAACCTCTCTCTCGGGCTTTATACGAGACACATAAGAGACTCCCTCGTTGAGTCCATCACCCCTTTAGCCTCCATCTCGGGCTTCGTACGAGATACAAAACACTCTCTTGTTGAGTATAAAAGATTCTCTTGTTGAGTCAAACCCTTAGCCTCCATCTCGGGCTTTGTACGAGACACAAAGACTCCATCGTCGGGTCAAAATCTTTTAGCCTTTCTCTCGAGCTTTGTACGGGACACAAAATAGCCTCCGCTTAGGCTTTGTATAATGATTTTCCTAGCGGAAATTAGCCTCCTCTTAGGCATTGTATAAGAAAACCACTGGTTGATCCAATCAACCTTTTAGCATCAAAGCTGTGCCTCGTTCACAGTATACAAACATCAACAACTCCTTCCCCTTCATCTAATCGCTGTAAGCGGCAAGCCTCTGGATTATTTATATCCACGCCACTGTCCCTCTTTTAGCATGAGAAATTCCTAAGGAAAGATGGCATTGCTCTACACTGAGTTAAAGTCTTCTCCTTCAGGTTAAACCCTTTCTTCAGAAATTATGGCATTGCTCGGATCCGCGTATCCCAGTTAAAGTAATTCTCCTTCTCCCCTTTTTAGAGATGACAAATTCTCTCTAAAGCCGAGGTCTTTCAGCTTCACGTCTTGGGCTTTGAACAAGACATAAATAGACTTTTCAGCTTCACATCTTGGGCTTTGAACAAGATACAAACCACCTTTCGCTTCATGTCTTGGGCTTTGAACAAGACACCAAAACACCCATTTCCTCCCATAGAATAGGAGGAACTACGAACGCTCTGATTTCCCTGTTTCGGTAAACGGGAATACGTAGGCATAAGATCGAAAGAAAAGATCTTAGCGGGCGCAATCAACAAAAAACCCAAATCCCATATCTCTATCAAAAGCAGTAATTCAAAAGCATCAGTCCTAACATCCTAATCCTTGTTCCCCGCCAGAAACCTTCTGCCCAGGTAAAAAGAAAGAAAACCGTATTGGCGAAAATACAAATAACCAGTACAAAGGCCCCCCCACATTGATAGCATTCGTAACCTAACAGACCGCTGTTTAAACTCAGTATGCAAGCAGGGTTAATTGGAGACATCTATTTCCCTTCCTTATTCAGCTCACAATAGGATAAAAAATGAATCGACCTGTAGTCAAAGCTCAAACCGCAGAGAGCGACCAGCGCTTAAGAACCGCGTCCAAAATCGCTCGCTACAGGAAAAATGGCGCCCACCGTGGGGCTTTTCTTTCTTTCTTTCTGTTTTCCTTGTTTAGAAACTACAGAGTGGTAACTCAGCCGGGGAGCCATTTCTGTCAGGAACTTAGGATCCTTAGCTTTAAAGGTCTAGGATGTTTAGGACAAATATATATACCGCTTTTCCTAATTGCTATACGTGTTTATTTTTCTGCTACTGGGAATGCGTGTGATGCTGCATGTGGTGAGAATGAGTATACACTTAAGATAAGTGATGGCGACAGGGTCGACCATCAACCTCAGTGGAGGCTGACCAACGCAACCCATTCACTCTTCTAGCCAATGGGCCGGTTGTTAAGTCTGAGAAGCTGAGGAGCCAAACCCTTTCGAAGTGCGGAAACTATCGGAAATAGTTGTTACGCGATACTACCCTCATTTGAGGCTGGTGATCTATTCTCGGTGAATGGCACTTACTCTAAGATTGCTCTACAACTCGCTGGTGATCCGCTTGTTGTCTTGCTTTCCTGGGAGGAGCTGATGATAATGAGTACAGGTACAAAAAATCACCCTAGTATAAACCTTTGGGGATGGGTAGAGCCTTGACTTCATCACAACGACCCTTTGACCCCATGTTTTTTCTATGTTTTTGTGTGCTGCATTCATGCATCCATTTAATAAAACATTAAAACATTCAAAAAACTTCTCTTCTATTCTCTCTGTTTTTAAATTAAACTAAGACTGTGATTGCAAATATCAGAGAAAAAGATTGCATTAATGGATTTCGGTAGAAGGAGAACTCACCAGTATACCTTCAAGGTTCCAAAGCTAGAGGATTTGAGAAAGTTAGCGAGGATGATCGTTAACCCAGAGGCTTTCAGAGCCAAGCACGGTGGTTTGCTACCACTGTTAAGAGTCCATGTGATTAAGGGGATCATGGACGCGCTCATTCAGTTCTACGATCCGGTTTATCATTGTTTCACATTCCCGAATTACCAGCTATCACCAACGCTGGAGGAGTATTCTCATCTGACTGATTTACATATCACTGATCGAGCTCCATTTTCTGGACTGGAAGAAATTCCAAAGAATCAGACTATTGCAATAGCAATTCATTTGGACGAGTCTGGGGTCAGGACTCACATGACCACTAAGGGTGGCATCCAAGGTTTGCCAGCCCAGTTCTTGACAAAGAAAGGTTTGTACTTCGCTAGTATAGGGAACATGACTGCTTTTGAAAGCATCTTTGTCTTGCTCACCTACGGGTTATTTTTGTTTCCTAACATCAATAACTTCGTCGATATCAACGCTATTAAGGTTTTTCTCATTGGAAACCCTGTGCCGACTTTGCTCGCAGATGCGTATCATTCTGTACACTTGGGAAATTTGTACAGCGGAGGGGAGATCACATGCTGTGTACCTTTGCTCTACAAATGGTTTATCTCTCACTTGCCCAAGTCTGCTGCTTTTTGGGATTGCAAGAGTGTCTTACGTTGGTCGCAGAAGATCGTGTCTCTCACCAATTCCGATATCGATTGGTGTAATAGGATTTATGAGGGAATCAGAATCATTGACCGTTGGGGAAACTTCCCCAGCGTACCCCTCATAGGAACTAAAGGAGGAATCAACTATCATCCGACATTGGTTCTTCGTCAATTTGGATACCCGATGAGACACATCCCACTGGGTGTTCATCTGGAAGGTCTTTTCTTCAAAGAAGGAGAAAATGACAGAGCACTAAAGATGGAAATAGTGCAAGCTTGGAAACATGTTCATAAGAAAGGACGAGAGTCTCTGGGAAAACCGGACTGTGTCTCGGTGGAGCCTTATCTCCATTGGGTACAAACTAGAGCTCTCAAGCTAAAGATGCCTTATCCTCGTTACGGAATTCTTCCACCGAGGGAAACTGTCATGTACTTCATGACGAAAACTGAAAAGCTTCAGGTTACTCTCAACAAAGTTCAAAAGGAAAGAAGATCTTGGAAGAACAAGTACCGCACCCTCGACGTAGAGTGCATCCAAATACAGCAACTACTAAAAGAGAAAGATGCTCTGATTGAAATTTTGGAGCAGCATGCTGTAGAGAATCAAGATGACCAAAGGAATTTGCTCGCTCCTTTCACCTGGCAAAGGAATGACAACCCGACAACGGCCCAAGCGCCCCGGTCAAAGAAGAGGACTCGGGACCCATTAGTTTAGGTTTCTGTTTCTGCACTTTGTAATCTACTGTATTTCCATTTCTGTAATCCTTTGGAATTCAATAAAAAGGGGTTTCCCCAGTGTTTGATATTTGCAATCTAATTGTTGAAGTTTATTTTGATTAAACCAAAAAACAACAATTAATTTAATCATTGCATTCATCATTCTCACGTAACGCATTCTTCTTACCTACGAATCTCACGTTTGTGTCTCGATTCTAGAGTCAAACTGTCTCATTCGTATAATACTCGGGCCAATCGTCAGAAAAAGATGGATGATCTTGAGGAGGAAAACAGAGAGTTGAAAGAAGAGATCGACGCTCTGAGAGAGGATATGAGAAAGCTTCGTAACGACATGGAAGCCATGGCAGAAGCTCAGCTACAAAGAACTGTGATCTCAGAGATCACCTCAACGCCCATAGTGGAGAAGTATGATCCTAGGTATCAGATACCGAAAGATCGTCTGTGGGGCATGCCTGTTAACTATATCCCGGAAGGATATGTTCCGCCGATCACTGAAGATCTGGGAATCGCAACAGAAGCCGCTGGGCCTGAAGGTTACAAACTTCGGGAAAGCGAAGATGCCAGGGGTATACTCAAGACTCCTGAAGGTTACAAACTTCGGGAGGCGCCAAGACTTACTGCCGTAGTCATGGTACCCCCCCCCCCCCTGTGGTGCACACTGTCCCGGAAGGACAGATTCTGCCAACACCTTCTGGTAAGAAGGAAACTATGTTTGACAGAATGGATGAATTCCAGGAGCAGTTCTTGGAAATGCAGAAAGAAATGCAAGCCATTCGCGGTCAGGAACTATTTGGAAAGGACGCCGCAGACCTCTGCTTGGTCCCAAATGTGAAAGTCCCGCACAAGTTTCAAGTGCCCGACTTTGAAAAATACAAGGGTAACTCTTGCCCTCAGAGCCATCTGGTGATATACGCTCGGCGGATGTCAGCTCAGACGGAGAATCAGGACCTGCTGATTCACTACTTCCAGGATAGTTTAACCGGTGCCGCACTCAAATGGTACATGGGTTTAAACCGTACTACGATCAGTACATTCAAAGATCTTGGTACTGCCTTCGTCCAACAATACAAGTACAATTTGGACATGGCACCCGACAGAGATCAACTCAGATCAATCTCGCAAAAGGACAAAGAAACCTTTAAGGAGTATGCGCAAAGGTGGCGTGAAATTGCCGCTCAAATTTGTCCACCCCTTGAGGAAAAAGAGATGACAAAAATCTTCTTAAAGACCTTAAGCTCATTTTACTATGACCGAATGGTTGCCAGTGAACCCAGTGATTTCACCGAAATGGTCAGCATGGGCGTACGTCTTGAGGAAGCCGTCCGAGAAGGACGTTTGGTAAAGGACACTGGATCGACGAGCGGTACTAAAAAAATACTGTAGTGCTCTCCCTAAGAAAAAAGAGCAAGATATTGGGAATATCTCTCTCGGAAAGCAAAGACGACGTTATCAGCCAGTAGCAGCTGTAACTCCTGCTATCGGCCCCGCGCCTGTTCCTATGTATCAACCTCAGGTTGCGCCGAGCCAACCTGACCAAGAAAGGACACAACAGCCTCTTCAGCAGGCTCGTCCTCCATATAACAACAACCGTATAACACGGCCACCAGGATTTGATCCTATACCCGTATCGTACGCTGAATTATTTCCGTTACTGCTAGCCAAGGGGCACATTCAGACTAAGTCTCCCCTTTCAGTTCCGGAAAATCCGCCTTTTTGGTTTAAGGCGGATCAAACATGCCCTTATCATAAAGGAGGTTCAGGGCATAACATTAGGACTTGTCTCAATTTCAAGTCCGACGTGCAAAAGCTTGTTAGGAGCGGGCTCTTATCTTTCAAATATACGAATCCCAATGTTCTCACGAACCTGCTGCCTCAACATGAGAAAGCTGCAGTCAATCTGATTGAGAAAGAGACTAACAATGTCTATCAAATTCATGATGTACTCTTATTGGGGACCAATCTGGTCAAGATGCATTGTAGACAGAGTGGGTATGGCCATGTGCCATCTCATAATTATCACCAGTGTGATATCTACTCTAAAGACAACCAGGGATGTTCTGTAGTGCAAGCAGCTCTACAGGAACAAATGGATCTTGGATGGATCCAAGTGCACCGAGTTCGTGGAGTTAACATGATCTCTACGAATTCTAACGTCATTCAAAACCACGACATCCGTGCGATGAATGTCAGCTTGGTGGCGATGTACTCAAGGCAAAGCCAGTATCATAATCTGCCGCGGCACGATTACAGTTCCTGTCTGACTTGCTCGGTAAACAAACAGGGATGCTCTTTCATACAAGAGGCCCTCCAGCGTCAGATGGATCTTGGATGGATCCAAGACTACCATGATAGGAATCCCTATCAAATCAACATGGTTCAGATCTTCGATATTCGCGTGATGAATACCAACCTGGTAGAGTTACATGCTGAGCAGGTCCGACTTGGATTCTTAATATCACATGACTATCAAAATTGTAAAGCGGGTTGCGAAAATGATCGAGGTTGTACCCTTGTCCAGAAGGCACTTCAGCACTTGTTAAATCACTGGTGGATGCCAATCTACATGGATGAAGATACTCAGCAGATTAGTATCAATAACAGGAATCCTACTCGTCGTCAAAGTCGGGATGTCCGATCAATGGAAGGTAACCTAGTGAGGTTACATTGTATTCAAAGTGGGCGTGGCCAGGTGCCACCACACAACTATGAGAGTTGTAGCGTCTGTTCGAAAAGTAACCAAGGGTGTTACCTTGTGAGAGCAGCTCTTCAGGGTCAAGTCGATCATGGAGAAATTCGTCCATATCCAGGTTCAGGACCCATCATTTGGTCGCCGAACTACCTTGCCGAGCAAGTTGAGGATGTTGTCACGATCTCTGGTCATCATAGGACCAGGGATGTTTTTGCCATCATTTCTCTACTTAACGAATCTAAAGTTCCCAACCAGGAACGGATCGAGATTACTTATGATGGTCAGAAAAATCAGAAGGTTCCCATAGTCATCTATCTACCGGGGCCACTACCGTATGAATCAGCTAAGGATATTCCTTACAAATACGGTGCAACAATAGTCGAGAATGGAAAGGAAATTCCATTACCCTCCGTCGTGAATATTGCAGACATCAGTCGTGTAACACGGAGCGGTCGAATCTTCAACCGAGGGGTTGGAGAATCCAACAAAGAAAAGGAACTTCAGGCAGAAATTCCTGATCCGCCAGTCGGTCAATCTAGTAATCCCGACTTTTCAAAAGACAAGGATGAGATGCTAAAGCTCATCCAAAGGAGTGAATATAACATTGTTGATCAACTGTTACAAACTCCTTCAAAGATCTCGGTATTATCACTGTTACTCAGTTCAGAAGCACACAGAGAGGCTCTACAAAAAGTCTTGGAGCAAGCCTTCGTGGAACAAGATGTAACAATCAGACAGTTCGATAGTATTGTCTCTAACATCACTTCCTGCAACAATTTGGGATTTAGTGATGAGGAATTACCCGAAGAGGGTCGCCGTCATAACATGGCGCTCAACATTACAGTTAACTGCCAGGGCGATGCTTTAGCCAACGTACTGGTAGACACAGGGTCGACCCTGAATGTTATGCCGAAGTCCACTTTGATGCAATTATCATTCCAGGGCCCTCCGATGAGAGTCAGCAAGGTCGTCGTCAAAGCATTCGACGGATCCAGAAAAACGGTTATCGGCGAAGTTGATCTTCCCATAACTATTGGTCCTCACACTTTCCAAATCACTTTACAGGTCATGGACATCCGGGCAACATACAGTTGTTTATTAGGAAGACCTTGGATACATCAGGCTGGAGCGGTTACTTCAACCCTCCACCAAAAGCTAAAGTTCGTCAAGAACGATCAACTTGTCACGGTTTGTGGGGAACAAGCCTTGCTTGTGAGTAACCTATCATCATCTACTTGTGTGGAACCCGAGGAGGTTATTGGAACTCAGTTCCAAGCACTATCGGTGAGCAAGGACAATCAGTTCAAAGAGGGAACTTCAATTTCTTCATACAAAGATGCTATCAAAGCGGTCGAGAGTGCCGATACGACAGGATAGGGACGACTTGTCATTCCTATTGACAATAAAACAAAGAAGGGTCTTGGTTTTTCTGCAACCTGTACCCAGACAGTTGCCAACGATGAAAGTCATCATCCCCTTCAAAACTTCTTCCACAGTGGAGGTTTTCTTCACCCAGTGTCTCAGACAGTTCATGCTATCAATGAGGAGGATCCCTCTGACACGGATGAAGAATGGAAGTCCTATCTTAACAAGGACGGTTATATGTCTCAGGAAGAGGTGCCTATGCATTTTTGCTTTCCTACAGAAAGTCCGAGATTTATACCAAGATCAGATGTCGAAATGATCTACGGAGATTATGATCTGGAAGGATGTCGTGCTCCGCCAAATTCATTAGAGGAGGACACTCTGATGAAAGACAATTTTGACTACACCTACTATGGCCCAATGGATGGTCTGCCAATGTGGCAACCTTATCCAGGAAACTTGGGGCAAGAAAGTCAGCCGAGTAATGAAACTCAGCTGAGCGTCATTGAACAAAATACCTGTGTCCCCACCATGTCATGGGATCAACACTCAGGTCATTCAGAAACTACTCAACATGACGATGAATTCGCAACGTTTGCAGGACTAGAATTCATCAACTATGCTTTTCCCGAGGTCAACGTCATCGAGAGGGATGACTTCTCCAGTTCCAAAGTAGTTTGGGACACTCTGGGACAACCAAGTGGAAAATACGACTTTATGGTCAAGTACACTGCTCCCGAAAGCTCTCGTATCAAGCTCGAAGATATCCAGCCAACTGGATGGGGAGATACAGCTGAGAGCACAAATGCTATGCAAAATGCAACAGAGGAATTCTCCTACGACAATTCTGCCTGGGAGACAGATTCCAATGATCCTGCTCCACCAGAAATCAGCGTCATTTCTGAAGACAAATCAAGGAAGGTGCCCGACTTTGTGATTCGCCGAGGAGTTCGCCGCCAATGGGTTGCTGTCGATGTTCCGAAGGTCGTTCGCCAGTCAAAGTAATTGCCATCTTTTAACCTTTCACCCTGCCCAGGTGAAACGGATGTTTTGATAGGGCTCGCTTTTTGTAAATTTCCCTCTTTGCTTTTCCCAAAGCGATTGAGTTTTGTTTTATAGGGCTGTAGTTTCAAGATTCGACTTGTTCATTAATAAAATAATGTCGTTTTGTAATTTCCGCATTAATTGCTGTTTTCTCTTTTTGCTTTTTCAGAAAATGGTAATCCTAAAAAACATTCAATAATAAAAACAAGCAGTAAAATCAAAACACTGCACACACTTACATTTTCTCCATCTCTTCTAAACACGAATCATCACGTCATGCAGATTGCTTGTTTTAAACCCCGTTGAAACATACGATCTGATGCCTTCTCCCAACTTTAAGTTCCCGGTATTCGAGGCTAAAGAAGAAAATGACAACGAAATTCCATAAGAGATCTGCCGACTACTCAGACAAGAGGAAATGTCCATTGAACCTCATAAAGAACCGTTGGAAATGGTAAACTTGGGTTCAGAGCAAGAGAGAAAAGAAATCAGGATTGGGGCACTGCTCAGTCCAACTGCCAGAGAGGGTTTGATAAAGCTTCTCAAAGAATTCCCCGATGTATTTGCTTGGTCCTATCAGGATATGCCAGGGTTGGATACCAGCATCGTGGAACATCACTTACCGTTAAGATCGGGATGTCCGCCAGTAAAACAAAGGTTGAGACGGACTCACCCGGACATGGCTATCAAAATCAAAGAGGAGGTACAGAAACAGATTGACGCGGGTTTCCTTGCTACATATGAATATCCTCAATGGTTAGCCAACATTGTACCCATTCCCAAAAAGGATGGAAAGGTCAGAATGTGTGTTGATTACAGAGATCTAAACAAGGCAAGTCCAAAGGATGATTTTCCTTTACCACACATTGACATGCTGGTTGACAGCACAGCAAAGTTCAAAGTTTTCTCCTTCATGGATGGATTCTCGGGCTATAACCAGATCAAAATGGCACCGAAAGACATGGAGAAAACTTTGTTCATTACCCCATGGGGTACCTTTTGTTACAAGGTAATGCCGTTCGGTTTGAAGAATGTCGGGGCAACCTATCAAAGGGCCATGACTACTCTGTTTCATGACATGATACACAAGGAAATCGAAGTGTATGTCGATGATATGATTGCAAAATCAAAAACAGAGAGTGAGCACGTTGAACATCTGTCAAAATTGTTCGAACGTCTAAGAAAATTCAAGCTCCGCTTGAATCCTAACAAGTACACCTTCGGTGTCCGTTCAGGGAAACTACTAGCGTTCATCGTCAGCCAGAAAGGGATTGAAGTTGATCCTGACAAGGTCAAGGCCATTCAAGAAATGCCTTCTCCAAAAACTGAAAAACAAGTCAGAGGATTCCTTGGACGTTTGAACTACATCTCCAGATTCATATCCCTTATGACCGCGACGTGTGCGCCGATTTTCAAATTACTCAAAAAGAATCAGGATTGCGTTTGGTCAGATGATTGCCAAACCGCCTTCGACAGTATCAAGGAATATCTGTTGAATCCTCCGATTCTATTACCTCCAGTGGAAGGAAGACCACTGATCATTTGCCTCACAGTCCTGGAGGAATCAATGGGATGTGTACTTGGCCAACAAGACGAAACTAAATGGAAAGAGTCTGCCATCTACTATCTAAGCAAGAAATTCACCGACTGCGAGACTCGGTACACAATGCTTGAGAAAACTTGTTGCGCTTTGGCTTGGGAAGCCAAACGTCTTCGCCAATACATGATTCGTCATACTACTTGGTTGGTCTCCGAAATGGATCCAATCAAGTACGTTTTCGAAAAGCCTGCTCTCACGGGAAGGATTGCCCGTTGGCAGATGTTACTATCAGAATATGACATAGAGTACCATGCTCAGAAAGCCGTTAAAGGAAGTATTTTAGCCGATCATTTGGCTCATCAACCGATTGACAATCAAGAACCAATCGGGTTTAACTTCCCAGACGAAGATGTCATGTATCTCAAAATGAAAGATTGCGATGAACCTCTACCCAGTGAAGGGCCAGAACCAGGTTCCCAGTGGGGACTTATCTTTGACGGAGCAGTCAATCATTATGGAAACGGAATTGGGGCAATCATTGTTACCCCTCAGGGTTCTCATATTCCTTTCACTGCTAGACTCACGTTCAAATGTACGAACAACGAGGCCGAATACAAAGCTTGTATTATGGGTCTCGAAGAAGCGATTGATTTAAGGATCAAAAACTTGGACGTATACGGCGATTCAGCCTTGGTTATTAACTAGATAAAAGGAGATTGGAACACATACCAATCAGGATTGATTCCTTACAAAGACTATGCAAGAAGGTTGTTACCCTTCTTCAATAGAGTCGACTTTTATCACATCCCTCGTGATGAGAATCACATGGCTGATGCATTAGCCACTCTCTCTTCCATGATTAGTGTAGGTCGATGGAATGACATACCTAAGATCGACATCATGCGCCTTGAACGGCCCGCTTACATCTTCACAATTGAAGCAGTCATTGACGACAGACCTTGGTATCACGATATCAAATGCTTCCTTCAGAAACAAGAGTACCCATCTGGGGCACTCAGAAAAGACATGAAAACCCTCAGAAGATTGGCTGGAAACTTCTTCCTGAGCGGTGACACTCTTTATAAGAGAAATTTTGACATGGTCTTGCTCCGATGCGTCGACAGACCAGAAGCAGACATGCTCATGAAAGAAATTCATGAAGGATCCTTTGGCACTCATGCCAATGGACACACAATGGCGAGAAAAATCCTAAGAGCTGGGTACTATTGGTTGACCATGGAATCCGACTGCTACAAGTACATGAGGAGGTGTCACAAGTGTCAGATATACTCCGACAAAATTCATGCACCGCCATCACATCTCAAAGTTCTTTCTTCCCCATGGCCATTTTCCATATGGGGAATCGACATGATTGGCATGATTGAGCCCAAGGCTTCAAACGGACATCAGTTCATCCTGGTAGCCATTGACTATTTCACCAAGTGGGTCGAAACAGCGTCATTCGCCAATGTAACCCGACAAGTGGTGGTCCGATTTATCAAAAACAATATCATCTGCCGTTATGGTGTTCCAAGCGAGATCATTACTGATAATGGATCTAACTTGAACAATAAGATGATGAAAGAGTTGTGCTCAGAGTTCAAGATCGAACACCATAACTCATCTCCCTACCGACCCAAGATGAACGGAGTGGTAGAAGCGGCTAACAAGAACATCAAGAAGATTGCTCAAAAGATGGTTGTAACCTACAAAGACTGACACGAGATGCTACCCTTTGCTCTTCACGGTTATCGCACATCTGTCCGCACTTCAACAGGGGCAACCCCTTTCTCTCTAGTATATGGCATGGAAGCAGTGTTCCCCATAGAAGTAGAGATCCCATCAATCCGGGTATTGATGGAAGCTAAGCTTACCGAAGCTTAATGGTGTCAAAATCGACACGACGAACTGAACCTGATCGAAGAGAAGCGAATCACGGCACTATGCCACGGTCAGTTGTACCAACAAAGAATGAAGAGGGCGTTTGACAAAAAGGTCCGACCTCGTATCTTCAGAAAAGGAGACCTCGTGCTCAAGAAGATACAATCATTTCTCACCGATTCTCGGGGCAAATGGACCCCAAATTATGATGGCCCCTATGTGGTCACGAAAGCTTTCTCAGGCGGCGCCTTGAGACTTGTAACCATGGACAGAGAGGAATTTGCCTACCCCACGAATGTTGATGTAGTCAAGAAATACTTCGCCTAAAACTCAAAAAAAAAAAACGTCTCGGTGGATTGAAAACCCGAAAGGGCGGTCCAGGCAAAAGTTAGAGACATGAAAAAAAAATCATCCCGATGGATTGGAAATCTCATAGTACAATCCAGGCAAAAGTTAGGGATAATGGCAAGTAACTATGTTCAACAGAGGCAAGTCCCTCAGCAGCAACAACAAGAGCATCATCCATCGGAGGAAATCTCCAGTCAAAGGTCATCTTCGACAGAAGCTCAGGATGTCCCGAACTCAAAGTTGGTAGAAGGATAGTGGTCGTTATGTTTCAACGTAGCCCTTTTCCCTGTAAATTACCATTTTCTAACTTTGTATATACTCTTTGGAATCACGCGTTTGGCTGATCTCCATCTTATCAATAAAATTTGAGCCCTTGTGCTTGTGTTTGTAATTCTTTACTTGTTTTAGCTTTACAGAACGACGTTGTTTAAACTTAATCAGCGATTCTTGAAATAAAACAAAAATAAATTTACTTGTTAAACTTTTTCTGCTTTTAAATTAAAGATGGCATTTCTTTTGACTGTTGAACATCAGAAGAACATCGATCGCTTCTCCCGAAGTAAGCGAACTTCAAAGTGCAGAATCAAAGTACTCCTTCTTAGCCAGTATGCCTGAATGAAGGGATCAACTGTGCCAGAGACCTTGTTTCGTCTGACACACCTCGGCCGAGTTCTCATCTCCTAAGCCCGATCAACATAGCTCCCAACGAGACTATCTCTCCTAAGCAAGGTGGAATTGCTATTTTGAATCAACGGTACTTCTTCGCCCCGCGATGGCCGAGTATCCAATTGTGTTCATCCATTAGTCTGTATGTCGCGTCTGTTTTGTCAGCATATACATACATACATCATGCATTTTTTATTTGCATTCACATTCATATTGCATCACTATCACTCTAGTCGGTCTTGTCCCCTAGTGGTAGAAGTCCTCTCAATCGAGTTGTTAGTTCTTGCCTCGTCCGGAAATACTGTGTCTGAACAACCTCGCTTCCAGTTAAATTCTGGAAAGAAGTTGGTCCTTGACCACTTTGATAACTTGAACCTCTGAAAAGCCAGAGAAAACTTTCAATAAACATCACTCTTCGCCATTGAAGATGATATCCTTGCTTTCCCGGATTAAGGAAAATCCACAGAGAAAGCCTCGTGATCAAAGATTCGGCAGCACGCCAGTTTTGCTCCGAAAAACCACTGATGAGAAGGTCATTGGCACCTCAAAATTGGATCCCATCATATGGCATTTCTCTAGGAAGATCCCGAGAAAAGTATGATGTAACCCCAAACGAAAACAGTCTCTCAAGAGACTCGCTTTCCCCAGTAGAATCGACAAATGGCGTCTCCAAAACAGAGAAGTTTGTGTACCTCTACAATTCAGACGAATGGGTTCCCCAGCAAGTCTGACATCAAAACTTTTTCCAATCAAATGGCATCTCCCCAGGAAAATTCGGCGAGAAGTTTGAAGGAAAGCCGCTACAAATAGCGTCCCTTGTCAATAAAGTTTATTGACAAAAGAAACTGAGACCAGTTCCTTGGTAGGAAACCAGGACCGAGGGGAAGTTTAAATCAGAAACTAAGACCAGTTCCTTGGTAGGAAACCAGGATCGAGGGGAAGTTTAAATCAGAAACTAAGACCAGTTCCTTGGTAGGAAACCAAGAACGAGGGGAAGTTTGTTTCCGCAACTGAGACCAGTTCCTTGGCTGAAGACCGGGATCGAGGGGAAGTTTACCTTTTCTAAACATCATTGCTTAGCAAAAGAAGATGAATGCGCAAGCTACCATTCATGACCACCATCAAAATTTCGGGTATTCCGATATTTAATCCTCTTGCACCCCGAATGCCCGAACACCTTCGTCATTCACACCTTCGGGTCCAAGAAGATTAAATAGGGGCATCTGTAATACCCCAAATTTTGACCACTAAAGTTTCCCATCATTTTGCAAATCATCACCACAATATGGATGTGCCTTTATGCTTCATCAGTCTCCCCAAAGATGGATGAGCATTGACTACAATCAAAATTAGGGTTTCAAGCCCTCTCTGAGCTTTAGACAAAGGATCAATCAAGAAATGACTTGATCTTCAACTTGTCTAATCTCTCAAGCATCCTCAAAGGATCAAAAGGACTCCTACTTCAAGGATTAAGCACAAGGTTGCTCCCCTCTAGGTGGATCAAGTCTCAAGATCGACAGTGTCACCAAATTAGGGTTTTGGTCGACCAGGGCCTCCAGATGGAAATTTTCATCTGGGCACAAGGCAATGATCCAAAACATAACCTAATATACTTCATGGAACCTCATGAACCCATGCATCAAGTCAATTTTGCCTCAAGGGATGCATTCATCAAAAATCAGGAATTAGGGTTTCTTGACCTAATTCACCCCTAAGTTGACTTTTGGGACAAATCATGAGCCAAGACCTCAAGAGATGATTTGAGGGTCTCTAATATACCATATTGATCCATTTGGGACAATGGATTGATCCAAGAAGCTTGAGTAACAAGTCTCAATTCCATCTGCACCACAATTAGGGTTTTAAGGGAAAAGTCAACTGTAACTTTGACTTTTGACCAAGACATGCTCCCAAACCCTAATACATGATTGAATATACCCTATGACACCCATGGAACATGTCCATCAAGTTTGATTTAGGTCAAGGACATGATTTCTTGAAGAATTGCACAGTTTGGAATTCATCTGATAAAAAGTCAACTGTGCACAAAAGTCAACTTTGACTTTTTGAGATTTTTCACCAAAATGGATTTTTAACCCTAAAATGATGTTAATGTATGATTTGAATCATCATTCATCAAGAAAAATCAAGAAAAGTGAGATAACTTGTAAAAGGGGTAACCATAAAACTTAGAAATTTTTCTAAGTTAAAAATAAAGTGGCAAGGGTACCAACTTTGAAGGACCATAACTCCTAAACCACAAGGCCATTTTTTTTCATCCAAAGATGGATTTGTAGCCCTCATTATCACCTACAAAAACTTCAACTACAAGTCATTCCAATTCATTAAGGATTTTGAGTTATGGAGTGATCAAAGTGGCTGAAAAGTGAAAATGTCACTTTTTCCAACACTTAGTGAAATTTTCACTAAGTCAGATTCTGCCTCACTTTTTGCCAAATGTAGGGGGATTTTTCACTTGGAATCAAAAGAGATCAAAACAAAACTTGTTCAAACAGTTGTTGTATCATGTAAGAGCTTTCCAAAATGGCCAAGAACATTGCCAAATTCAACCTACACCATGAGATACAACATTGCCAAGTTGCCTTGCTGAAATCTGTCAAGGCAAGGCAGAATTTGCAACTTTGGTCGATTTGCCAAAATCAGCCAAATTCAATTACTCCTATCTACTTGGACACCTCAGAGGATTAAATCTAAAGGGGACAATCACTGAGCCAAGCCTCCAAAGTCCATGGAACAAGAAATAGCATGTTGAACCTAGAATGGCCAAAATAGGGACAAGACTTCAAATTTGGAATGAGGCATTTAATGGAACCATCAAGGTGGCATGGACTGAGCCATTCTAATCTGAAATCAGTCAAGACTTATCCAAGACCAAGGGGACCATAGCTCTGTGCCCTAACCTCTAGTCAATGGCTAGAGGAGACTTGCATTTCCATTGGCCAACATTGAGGAAACACCTGCTGCAGTTGCCATTCACTGTGGATCCCAAAAAAAACTTTCTCTACTATAAATAGAGCTCAATTGTGGTTAGTTTGAGTACACCAAAGCCATCTAACAGATGCTTTCCTCAAAATCTCTTCTTTCACTCCAATTTTGCCTTCTAAGGCAACTCACTATCGGGTTTTGAGTTTGAGAGCAATTCCAATCAAACCAATCACTCACACACCTCACATACATCATATAGAAGTGATCCAAACACTCACATAACATCTGGAACACTGATTCCACAAAATCACCAGCTGGTTGCTCAAGGTTTTAACCAAAGTGCAGCTGAGGTACCACAAAATGATCCAGCCAATTTCAATCAAGTCCAACCATCCAAACACAATCCATAGGGTGTAGGGAAGCTGTTCAGATCATCACAACTCATCTGTAACACCTCCAAATCAAAAATCACATTGCACTTGCTGTCACGGCTTGGAGGTAAGCATATACTTTGTCATCTCTCAATCCATGCATATTTCCTCGCACAATAATTTGGCCATATGTTCATAATCATGCATGGAATGTTTTCCCTCAATTAATTGCATTGTTTGAATCGTGTATCAAAAATCCTAGCCTTCATGCAGAAATTAGGGTTCTTGAGGTCTCTTCGTGATTTCTTGTTGTATGTTTAATTTAAATGAAATTAAAGTACATAGACATGATCGTGAGGTTGGGACGAGCATAATGATATGTGGAATGCATGATATGATTACGTATTCATGGAGATTGGATAGAAAATGCAAATCTGAGAAACCAAGAACACGCGCGTGTTCTTCAGCTTGTTCTTGGCGCCATTTTTAGAAATTCAAATATTTGAATTTTGTGATTTTGTTTAATTGATTCAAAAATTAATTTCTCTCTGAGTTTTAATGATTTTGAGTTGATTCTTTTTTTAATAATTCACAAAAATGTTAAAATATTTTATTTTCCCAAAAAATCCCAAAAATATTATTTATTTCATATAATTGATATTTTTGTAAAGAATTAATATTTTGATTGTTTTTGGCATTTTAAATATTTTTTCTACATTGATTTTGCAACTTTTAATGCTTTCTAATTATTTTGTAGGTCAATACTTAATTTTTGAAGCATTAATCCAAGATCACAATTTGTTTTCCATGTGTTAAACAATTTTTGATCATTTTTATTGAATTTTTATTCAATTAAATACATTTTGAAAACAAATTAGGGTTTTGGATTAATTCAACCCTCATAAATCATTTTCAAAACACTTTGGGCCTCTTGAGAGAGTGTAAGACCCATCCCCCCTTGTACAGAAACTTTTTGGGCCTCATTCATTGTATAAGTCCCTCTGTACAAGTAAACGGCGCGATCGTCGCCTTTTTTAAAATAAACTTGGGCCTACCCTCGAGTAGTAAGACCCATTTCTTTTTTCTTAAAACTTTTTGGGCCTCTAATAGAGTGTAAGACCTAATCCTTTTTTTGACCAAATCATTTTTGGGCCTCAGTATATTGTATAAGTCCCGATACCGTCAAAAACAAACGGCGCGATCGTCGCCTTTTCAAAATAACCCTTGGGCCTCTCCTCGAGCTATAAGACCCATTCAAAAACACTTTGGGCCTCTAATAGTGTGTAAGACCCAATCCCCTTTTAACCAAAATCATTTGGGCCTCACTTATTGTATAAGTCCCTCTGCGTTAAAATAAAACCTCGGCGCGATCGCTATTTTTAAACGAAAAATCATTTGGGCCTACCCTCGTGTTATAAGCCCCACTCTTTTTCCTTTAAACCTTTTTGGGCCTCTTGAGAGAGTGTAAGACCCATCCCTTTGTACAGAAAACATTTTTGGCCTCAGTCACTTGTATAAGTCCCTCTGTACAAAATTCAAACAGTGCGTTGGGCCTCTCCTTGAGTTGTAAGCCCCAAATCTTTATTTTTTGAAGCACTTTCTCCTTTGATTTTGAATATACTGTTGTTTTCAATCTTTCTTTGTTGAACAACTAACCAAACAGCATGGAAGCTCTACAACCGAGTAAGTGTTTACCCGCTTTCATTTACCGCTTTCATATATATATAACTGTATTGTGGGGCTGTTTCACTGTAAGTCTCCTTTCATAAACTCATATATATATATATATAACTGTATTGTGGGGCTGCTCACTGTAAGTCTCCTTTCATAAACTCATATCTACTGTGTAATAATTGTATAGATATTTCGAGTTTCCCCGGCAACTACGTCTAGAACTAGGTGACGCCGTTTCATTTATTCGTAGAAATAGACACCTAGATCCCCAATAGGAGCACCAGATACAGTCTTCTCTTCGGCTGTCCTCCTTAGGAATCGTCAAGAAGCTCTACTCCCCAAGATGAATGTATTCTCCGTGAATGGCATCTTTGAGTTTCTTCCAAATTCTCGAACTTTCCTGACTTGATCTATTCCTTGTGGATAGCTTGCCTTGAATGTCTCGGGGTTTGGGTACCCACTACGGTCATAAACTTGGACCTTAACTAAGGAACCCTCTTTAAAAGCTAAAAGTCGCTGGATAGTAAACCTCGCACGTTTATCAGTGGTTTTTATCTTTAAAAGAGTTATCTCTCCTAATGGAAAGGAGATGATAGACCCACGGGCTTCTTAAAAGCATCGGCCTCCTCTTGGGCATTATTCAAGGACCCTACGGCTTCTTAGAAGTATTCACAGCCTCCTCTTGGGCTTCGTACAAGGACCGATCGGCTTCCTAAAAGCTTCCAGCCTCCTCTTGGGCTTCGTACAAATTGTCCCGACGACCTCCTACAGGTATAGGAACAGAACTTAGTAATCTCCATAGAGCAGTCCTTTCCAGAGTCTACTACTGTTTCTCAAAGCATAGTACAAAAGATAAAACTCTAGACACGGACAGTCTAACTTCCTTGAGTCTCAAAGACATTCTCAAGCGACCCCTTCGTTAAATAGGAAGGAAACCCGCAGACTCGGACAGTCTCAATACCCTTTGGATTTCCCGTTTCCTCAAAGAGAAGGAAATATCCCTGATCCTCAAATCAAATCCTTGAGTACAGTGTTGCTCATATAAGAACTGATTTTCTTTCAAAATCAGTATACTGGACCTGTCACTTAACTGAACAGTCACCATAGACTCCTCTTGGGCTTTGTACAAATGATCCTCCCCAGCGGAGTCAAACAACGTTCAGCCTCTCTCTCGGGATTTGTACGAGACACATAAGAGACTCCCTCGTTGAGTCCATCACCCCTTTAGCCTCCATCTCGGGCTTCGTACAAGATACAAAACACTCTCTTGTTGAGTATAAAAGATTCTCTTGTTGAGTCAAACCCTTAGCCTCCATCTCGGGCTTTGTACGAGACACAAAGACTCCATCGTCGGGTCAAAATCTTTTAGCCTCTCTCTCGGGCTTTGTACGGGACACAAAATAGCCTCCTCTTAGGCTTTGTATAATGATTTTCCTAGCGGAAATTAGCCTCCTCTTAGGCTTTGTATAAGAAAACCACTGGTTGATCCAATCAACCTTTTAGCATCAAAGTTGTGCCTCGTTCACAGTATACAAACATCAACAACTCCTTCCCCTTCATCTAATCGCTGTAAGCGGCAAGCCTCTGGATTATTTATATCCACGCCACTGTCCCTCTTTTAGCATGAGAAATTCCTAAGGAAAGATGGCATTGCTCTACACTGAGTTAAAGTCTTCTCCTTCAGGTTAAACCATTTCTTCGAAAATTATGGCATTGCTCGGATCTGCGTATCCCAGTTAAAGTAATTCTCCTTCTCCCCTCTTTAGAGATGATAAATTCTCTCTAAAGCTGAGATCTTTCAGCTTCACGTCTTGGGCCTTGAACAAGACATAAATAGACTTTTCAGCTTCACATCTTGGGCTTTGAACAAGATACAAACCACCTTTCGCTTCATGTCTTGGGCTTTGAACAAGACACCAAAACACCCATTTCCTCCCATAGAATAGGAGGAACTACGAACGCTCTGATTTCCCTGTTTCGGTAAACGGGAATACGTAGGCATAAGATCGAAAGAAAAGATCTTAGCGAGCGCAATCAACAAAAAACCCAAATCCCATATCTCTATCAAAAGCAGTAATTCAAAAGCATCAGTCCTAACATCCTAATCCTTATTCCCCGCCAGAAACCTTCTGCCCAGGTAAAAAGAAAGAAAACCGTATTGGCGAAAATACAAATAACCAGTACAAAGGCCCCCCCACATTGATAGCATTCGTAACCTAACAGACCGCTGTTTAAACTCAGTATGCAAGCAGGGTTAATTGGAGACATCTATTTCCCTTCCTTATTCAGCTCACAATAGGATAAAAAATGAATCTACCTGTAGTCAAAGCTCAAACTGCAGAGAGCGACCAGCGCTTAAGAACCGCGTCCAAAATCGCTCGCTACACTACGGTTTTGTGGGGGAAGGTTGCTTTCCAAGACGTCGCGTCTCGTGCCTACGTATCCTCAATCTAACCAGAAGGAGGAAGTCAGAGCAGTCGTAGTTTGACCTAACAAGGTCTTACTAAAGGGAGATAAAAGGATCGCTGGCCAAAGGCAGACTTACAACAAAAGGAAGGGTGCTCCTACTACCTGTCAGAATTGGTGGAAAAGAAAGGAGAAACAAAGAGGTTGATAAATAAGGTTGTGCTCGCAGAGATCTCGCACGATCTTCTGCCTACGTATCTCCATTAACCAATAAAGAATCAAAGCGACGTAGTTCCCCTCACTAGGGATGACTTCTACTTTGTTTGTAATTTTTAGTGGAATACGCCAACGTTCGCGTTCCAGCAGTTTAGGTGTTGCCGCTCGTTGTGGAGTCTTACGCGTTTACCTGTTTGCGGTAGAACGGAAATGACGCATCCTTTACGAATAAATGGAGGGAGGTGAGAAGAGAATCCCAAAGGATGATGGTTGTTTGTTTTTGTTTTTTAGAAAGAAGTGTTTTGATTTTTGTTTGCAATATGCCTCGTGCTAAAGTCTATGACGTAGTAAGTACTTTGCATAACGAGTCACACACCTTGCGCAACAAAGTATACTATGTACTTAAGGCTCATGGCACACGAAGCACACATTTAATTGTTAAGTGTTTTGAGATTTTTCTTTATAGAGATAAGAGACTCAAGGCGTGAAAAGAAAATGTAATGGGGAGACTAATTGTAGTCCTAATGTTAGCATGCATTTGTTGGTCCTAGGGATTAAGTTAAGAGAAGAAGGAAGAACTTCTACCTAAGTTAACAAGTGGGGATTGTATTACCTAATGCTCATCTTACCTTACCTTAATAAAAAATTAAGGTTAAGCTAAGATCCCAAAGGGGTGTGAAAGAGTTATCCAAAAAAGCATTATATCACACAATTTACAAGTAAAGGAATAAGAGTAAGCAAAAGAAATAAGAGATGAAAGAAGAATGAGTACTCATGTACTCAAGTTCCTTACCTTGAAAGCAACCTAAGAAACCTTGATTAAAGAATGTAAAGCATAAGCATTAGTTGCTAATTGATTAGAAAAGTTAAGCATACAACTCCTAAACTAAGACTAGTTAGTTTGCATTAGTATTAAAGGTAACATACATGAGTAAACAAAGTGAAGTGAGTCCTAATGATTAGGTATCATATACAAGTCAGTAGGTAAGGGTAAGTAACTTTTATTTAGGTTATCATGTCAAAAGAGATCAAACTATGTCAAACTATGTGCTAAAACATCACACAATTGCCTATTGTTCAAAAACTAATTAAGATGAGGGTTTAAGAGCTATGTAAGTGAATTATAACATGAGTTTACATCTAGGTCAGAAGTGTGTAACATGGAAGAATGGATGCAAATGTCATTTGATTAGTATAGGAACCATGTATTAAAGTATTCTCAATGATTGAGCAAGTTAAGTGCAAAAGTAATCAACTAGTATGCAACATATGATTCAATTTTAAGTAAAAGACATGCAAGGGTGGATGGATGCTAGGGCAAAGATCAAAATAAAAAATGGTGTCATGTTAAAGATGCCTTAAACTACTTTCAATTAGCATTGATAGTTCATAACATTTCAAGTTTAGAAGCTAAAGTGAAACAAATACCAAACAATGTCATTTAAGTTCTTAGAAATTAGCATACTTGTAACACAAGCAAAAGAGAACCATGAAAGGAGTATACACATGTTGGATGGGTCAAGGTCAGTACCTAATGACCTCTAATAGGTCCTATCTAAACCCTAAAAGAGTTAGAAGAAGATGGAGCATACAAAGGTTATGTACTTAAGCAAACAATGTTCAATTAGAAGGTGCAAAACAAGTTTATGTTCCATGAGATATGAAATGCAATTAGAGGTTATTATGCTTCATGAAAGTAGATGTGTACATTATAGGTCATGTGTGATGTGGTGAAATGCAAGTTAGAATCATCATGTTAAGGCATACTACACAAACACACAAGTAGACACAAGTTTATGCATTAATGCCACATTTACAAGTCATGCAACTTTAAAAGAGTAAAATGAGATTAGAAATCAAGTGGGAATTATCCATGGTGTTCAAGGTCAGTAAGCATGTCATACTTCCATTAATTCCTAATCCCTAAAAGAATTGTTGAAGGCATGTCATCAAAAGAACCACAAGAAATAGGAAAATCAAGAGGGCAAGCTCATGTTCAAACGAGCATACACAAGTCAAACAAAATTGAACAATTAATGAACTATAACTTGGGTTTGAAGGACCTATAATTGTCCCAATACAAGTATTCAATTTCTTCAACAAGTTCTCACATTGAATGGCATAGAAACAATCACAAAACCCTAATGTATAACCTCTACCAATCACACAAACAAAGGTGCATTTGCACAATCCAAAAGGACATGATCAAGGGCATTAAAAATTAAAGGAAACCTAAAAAGTTAAGGTGGAGTCAGTAGCTAAACGTCATCTAAAAGATGGGATCAAAACTCCTCTTTTATCAAACTCAAGCAATGCTTAAACAATTCGTTATGGCCATTGAACTACCAAGCACAAAAATGGCATCAAAACTCATTCAAAACTATTCTAAAAAATCCCCAAAAAACACTCAAGGCCTCATGATATATGTCAAACTTAATTTCCAGGTTGTGTACAAAAATTCACTTTGAAACTATTTAAGAAAAATCTTTTATGAAGTGTGTACCAAAATACATGAACAAGTGAACATGCTTAAAAGAAAACTAATGGAGAAATATAAAAATGTATTAAAATTGAAAATAAAAAATGTAAAAAATTAATTGACACATCCATGGGATCTCAAGAATTAATTGGGGATTTTTATGTATTTTTTACTATTTTTAATAAAAGAATTTTGAAACAATCAATTAAAAAAGAATGAAATGAAATGAAAAGGAAGCAGGGGAACAACATTAGAAAACTTTCAGTTCAATTATTCATGGGCTGCGCAGAAAGGGGGTGCGAAAAGTATTTCAATGCAGAGCCCAAAACGCGTGGGGCTGAAGGTTTATGATACGGTCTCAGTCAATTATGTTGACTGAATCCTATGCGTTTGATTTGGTCAATGCACTATGTTCAAACAAGTAATCAAATCCTAGGGCTCAAACACAGGCACATAGTAATTACTATGGGACACGCGCACATCATCATCATTCCACATTATTATCTGAAAATAAAAAAACGAAAAAGGAAAATAAAAGGAAAAAAAGAAGAGCACGTGAGCGGGTGCATGGATTTTAATGCGTTGGCATCCTATCCACCGTTAGATCACAACAAACGCATGGCCAAAATTAAACATAAGGATGGCCTGAAGTTTGTTAGGGTTTTTCACATGTGGCCGGAGAAGGACCTCCGGTCATCTTCTCCGGCGAGGCACCACCATGCCTGAACTTAAAACCACCCAGAAATGAAAAAAACTACCATCGTTCCACTTCAAAACTTGCGTAGATTCCAAATATAACCTCATAAATTCCATACAACAAACACATAAAGAGAATCGAATGAAATAATTTAAGATCTAAAAACTAAAATTTCACATTTCTCTAATTACTAGCCAGCAAACAGAGCCTATCATGATAGGACTTCAATGTGCAACCTAATTATATGCTCCTGATCACATACAAACCTACTATGATGCACTGAAATTCAAGATGAATACCTGGCTAGAAGTGTGATTCCTGTTCCAAGAAACCCTAGGAAAACTTCCTGCGAATCTTTCTATCAACTCTTGGAGGAAAAATAAATGCCTGGGAGCTTTGGATCTTGCTGAACTTGAGGTTTGATGAAGCTGATAAAGAATCACCACCTGCTTCAATGGTTGCTTCAGGTGGTAACTAGTGCATACAGAAGAACAAACTTGTTGCAGTGATGAATATCACGTAGAAAAATGGAGAGAGTTTCGAAACTCTGAATTTTGGATGAAGAAATGTGATTTTCAGGTGAATGTGTGCAACTGAATCTCCCTCTAACCGTTTCCGTTAGGGTTGTGAGCTTATATATGTGAGGTTAATACAAGGTTAGAGTGTTAATCATGGTTTGTAAATTCAGTTAAGGTGAGGTTAAGCAAAACTAAAAAAAGAGAGTGTGGTTATGTTGAACACGGGTGTGAGAGGTTTTGCGCGTACGGAGTGATGTTATGTATGGTATATGATAATAACATGGTGATGTGTGTGATAATGAGCTGGTGCAAGTCAAAATTGGAGTTTGCCCATTAGGTTTTTTCATCTTCTTCATGGACATAAGGAGTAAATGTATGGTATGTACATGTTTTGTAAGTTTTGTGAATGGTTTAAAATGGTAAGATGGGAATGACATGTTGGTATATGGTATGTGTGGCAAGCTGCAACAAGAACAACATAGGTTCCTTTTGGATTTGGAGTGAAATTCAATGGTATTGAACACTTGTATGTCATTTTCATGATAGTGACTTTGAGGTATTGTAACTTGGAGAAGATTGCATCAATTTGAGTGGTCTTGGTATCAAATAAAAGAGGGAATTTGACACAATAATTTTTGTGTTGGAACTAAGTGCATCAAAGTCTTAGAACATGGTGGAAAATGTCATTGGAAATGGCATGACATAGGCCGACTTTGGTACTTGGAATAATTCTAAGAGTTTCTAAGTTTCACAACTTTGAGATCATGATTTTGGATTATCATAACTCCATGGATATTGAACCAAATGATGTGATTTTTGTACCAAATTAAAGATCTTACTTGATACTACAACTTTGATGTGAGACCCAAGCTGAATTGGAGCCTTAAACCTTAAGAAAGATGGACTTGAAGTGTGCTACACACGAGCTGCCAAATGATCATGAATTTTTCTAAGTTATTTGCCATGTTGAACAACTTGAACATCCTATCTTCAACACACCATAACACCTTCAATAATAATTCAATGGAGATGAATTACATATGGTTGGAAAGCTTGAAGAACCTTCTACAACTTTCGTTTGAAAAGATTTTTCAAAAAATGCTTGCAACATGATGAAAACTGAGCTTGAACTTGGCTGAAAAAGGGTGAGAACTTTCCCAAAGTTGAAAGTCTCTAAAAACCCTAGTTTCCCAAAATAGTAATTTTCACCCTTCTTGATTTTTTATGATCCTCTTGACATTTATCGGTTAAATTTCACCCCTTGGTCATGTTTGACTTGAAGAACCTGATTTTGACCTTAAAATGCCAAGAGTTGACTTTTTCCCTGATTAATTAACTTTTTCCTTATTTTCTTGATTTCCAATCAATCCTCCAATTGAAACCCTTATGAATGCAAACGATGGCTCAAATTCCATTCATAAACACTTGTGAACATGTGGACTATCATATAATCCACCATTGCCCAAAAATTGAAAATAAACTGACTTTTATGCAAAGCCCCAATTTGGTCCCCAAAAGTCAAGAGAAACTGATAGGTCTTCAAAACTCAAATTCTTCTGTCTGTGATGTAGATGGCCTCAAACCAAGATGACTTATGTGATAAGATGATGTCAAAGACCCAAGGATCCTACTCATGGTGGTGTCTCAAGCTCAAAAGGTCAAAACCCTAGATGATGACCAACCATCATGAGAGTGCACTCTCCATTCATTCTCTTGCCAAATTCAAATTCTTGATGACATGATGGGCCATATGAGTTGTCTTGGAGATATGGAAAGCCTTTATGGATTGATGAATTAGTATCTCATTTTACTTGTTTTGCACAACATAAAGATGGTGATACCCTTGATACCATGTCCTATGGAAACTAATGATGCATATGCAAATGTTTATGCCCTAGATGCAAATGAAATGTGAAACATAAGCCACTTATTGGGTATAAATAAGAGGGAAAATTTTGGGGTATTACAGATTGCCTCGTGAATCCCCTCCACAATCTAAAGTTTCAGAGCTTTCCCATCAGCAATCACTTTCTTCTCTCCAAGAGGATCCTAGGCCAGAGAGGCCTAAGAAGAAGTTTGATCCATTCAAATGCCGTATGCGCAATTTGTAACGCCCCAGTTTTGTCAGTTTTATTTAATCGAGTCGTTTTGATTATTTTATTACTATATTATTTTATTTTCGACTTTTATTTGGAAATATGTTATTTTTCAATGTTGTGATGTTTTATCGCGTTTTGGGAACGTTTGCGAGATATTTGAGTGTGGGGGTATTTTGGTCATTTCATGTTATTTTTCCTTAAGTTAGAAAAAATAGAAAATAGAAAGAGAGAAAAATAGAGAGAAAGAAAAAGAGTAGAAGGAAAAGGGAAAGAAAAGAGAGGAAGAGAAGAAAAAGTGAGAAAACTTGGAAATCAAGAAATCAATATCCCGACTTTTCTAAACACAATTAAATTGGGTAAGGGTGTGAAACTCGATTCTTATATGCTTGTGTATGATTATATATGTGTGTTTTTTATTGTTATTGGATTGAAATGGAAAATATAGTAAAAACCATAATATGTGGAATTGATTAGAATTCGATTAAATTGTGTCGGAAATCATTTTTTCAGGGCCATTATTGGTGATACATGTTAGATACATGTTGTTAGGCATTGTATTGGTAATTTTTCTGGTGTATAGGTGAAAATTGGATGATTTTCGGTTGGAAAACGCAGACCAAAATTCTGTAGAAAAATTCTAGTTTTCCACTACCCATACGCGTATCACTCAAGTCAATACGCGTATTGGTCAAGGCAATACGCGTATGGCATTGAAGGAAGCTGGGCAATACGCTTATGAAGTTTGATTTTCTCGGCCCTCTGCCCATTTGCGTAATGGTACGCGTAAGGTTTAAGGCAATACGCGTATGATGTAGGGCAATACACGTATTGGAGTTTTAAATGGGAATTTTGGGGAAAAATGGTCTCTGCCCATACGCGTATCACTTTGGGCAATACACGTATGGAATGGGCGAGCCAGCTGGTCAATACGCGTAAGGACTATGGCAATACGCGTATGACCAGAGGGTGTGTAAAAATGTGATTTTTCGCGATAAATTTTCTGTTTTAGTCCGTAACTTGTGTTTCGATTATTTGTTTTGAACATTCTTGGTATCGTTGGAAAGCTATTGAGCTGTACTTTCGTATTATAATGTTTTGAATTTGTTAGCCGATTTAATTATGTCAAGAATTTGGAATAGTGTTGGTTTGTCGATTTTGTCGTTGTAATTGTGTGTAATTGATGTGTATCATGCAAGGTACTATTGTATGGTGTAAATGCATGTGTTTAGATGGTGTTATAATAATTTGTGGCCGTATGGCAATTAAATGCATTGTTTTGGGCTTAAGTGCAAAGCGTGATTTTGTTGATTGAGATGAATGCATATATGTGTATATTTGAATGTCATGAGTCATTGTATGCCAAGCCTCATGATATGCATTCTTGTAATGTCGTGTGCCCATGTGGGGTGTAAGCGAAGGTTTGGTTCCAGAGGGAATCCGCTATAACGTCGTGTGCTCGTGTGGGGTGTGAGCGATGATTATAGACGATCGTGTGCCCGTGTGGGGTGTGAGCAATCGGATCGTGTGCCCGTGTGGGGTGTGAACGATCCATAAACGTCATGTGCCTATGTGGGGTGTGAGCGACGGGGAACATCGTATGCCCGACGGGGAGTTACATTAAGTAACGAGCGATGATTCCAGCAGAATTCCTGAGTGAACTAGTGATGAGACTGATGGATGGATGGTACCGCATATACATTGCATAGAGTCGTTGTGTTGGTCTCTGTGCATTTTCATAAATCATGAATATGATTGACTATGTGTGTGAATTGTGAATGGATTGATCGTGTATGAAATTGACGAATTGATATGTGTTGGTGATAATTGCATTGTGTACGATTAATATGCATTGGTGTTAGATAAATGAGATATGTATGATGTTGTGTGGTAATTGGATTCTGTTGTACGTTTGTGGTGAGAAATCTATGTGTGTAATTTTGTGTTAGTATATAATTATATGCAATTATATTATGATTGTGTTTCTCACCCTTCTGCTATTTTTAATGCTCTACGAGGCATTACAGATTCGATTGCTGGAGGTCTTTTTTTGTGAAGCTTAGGACTTCATTCTTTTGTCGGTCGGCTCTGATATGTGGCACCGGGTAGTCAGGGGCATCGTTGTGTAGTTTGATGTGTATATGTATATATATATATTTTGGCTTGTACATGTATGAATTGATGTATGACAAACTTTTTATGTGATATATATATATATATATATATATATATATATATATATATGAGATTCAGTATAGATTTTCCGCCTTTTATTCTGTACATGAATTGTGGGTAGTAGGAACTAAGTTCCTCTGTTTGTTTGCTACCTGCGAGTGTTGCATATCTTTATGGGCAGGTTTATTATGTTTGTTTCAAATTGATGTGACCCCTCGATCTATGCTGTGAATTTTTAAATATACTCTGACGAAATTTTGAATTTTATTTTACCTCTTTATTTAATTGGGGATATAGATTAGGGGCGTCACATTAAGTGGTATCAGAGTCAGTCCGTGTCAGTTGTGTCAGTCCTTGTTGGTCGTTGTGTTTGGGTGAGCTGTTTGTTTAACCATAAGTGTTGTTATTGGAAATGAACAGAATATGGCTGGAAGGAATGATGCTGCTTTGGCTGCTGCTATGCAAGCTATGGCTCGGGCTGTGCAGGGTGCACCTAATGCTGGGGAGAATGATGAGTTCAGGAAGAATAGACCGCCTGTCTTCAAAGGGAGACATAATCCTGATGGTGCACAGATTTGGCTGAAAGAGATTGAAAGGATTTTCAGAGTGATGGATTGTGCTGAGGACAGTAAGGTGAGACTAGGAACTCACATGTTACAGGAAGAAGCTGATGATTGGTGGGTTAGTACGCGTCCTGTGTTAGAAGCTGATGATGAAGAGGTAACTTGGGAATTGTTTAGCAGGGAGTTTCTGAGGAAGTATTTTCCTGAGGACGTGAGAGGAAAGAAGGAAATTGAGTTTTTAGAGTTGAAACAAGGTAATATGTCTGTCATTGATTATACCGCTAAGTTTGTGGAACTTGTGCAGTTTTATCCTCATTATGCTGAAGCGACCGCAGAGTTTTCTAAGTGCGTGAAGTTTGAGAGCGGATTGCGTCCTGAGATTAAACAGGCAATCGGTTATCAAAGGATAAGGAGGTTTTCTGATTTGGTGGAATGTTGTAGGATTTATGAAGAGGATAGTAAGGCTCGTTCTACTCATTACAAGAGTGTGAGTGACAGGAAAGGGAAGCAACAGATTTGTGGTGGTCCTTATGTGACACCAGCTGATAAAGGTAAACAAAGGGGTACTTTTGAAAGAAGGTCAGGTGGAGGAGGTATGTCTAGTCCTCCGAAATGTTACAAATGTGGTGAAGTGGGGCATCGTCAGTTCGAGTGTAAGAAAGATATGAGGAAGTGTTCTAATTGTGGAGGTGTAAGACATGTGGCAGTTGATTGTGCCAGGAAGAATGTGGTGAAATGTTACAACTGTGGGGAACCTGGTCATATTAGTACAAAGTGTCAGAAACCGAAGCAAGCTTCAGCTAGTGGGAAGGTATTTTCTTTGGCGGGGACTCAGACTTCAAGTGCAGACCGTCTGATTAGAGGTACTTGTTTTATTAATAGTACACCTTTAGTTGCTATTATTGATACTGGAGCGACTCATTTGTTTATTTTGTCTGAGTGCGTGAAGCGTTTGAATCTTGTGTTGTCTTTGATGGATGGTGAGATGATTATTGATACTCCAGCAATGGGGTCAGTAACTACTTCTTTGGTTTGTTTGAGTTGTCCTTTGACCATTTATGGTAAATACTTTGAGATGGATTTGGTGTGTTTGCCGTTGGAGGGTTTAGATGTGGTTCTGGGAATGAATTGGTTACAATTCAATCGGGTTCATATTGATTGTTATCATAAGCTGGTGAGGTTTCCTTCTCTTGAGGAAGACGAAGACTCGAGTTTCTTATCTACCAAAGAGTTGAAGAGACTTTTGGCGGATGAAGCTCAGTTGTTTGAGTTGTTTGCATCGTTGACTATGGAGAGTCAAGTTGCACTTGATGTGTTTCCTGTTGTGTGTGATTTTCCTGAAGTGTTTCCTGAGGATATTTCGGACTTGCCGCCAGAGAGAGGTGGAGTTTTCTATAGATCTAGTTCCTGGTACTAGACCTGTATCTATGGCACCTTATCGTATGTCGGCATCTGAGTTGGTTGAGTTAAAGAAGCAGTTGAGTGAATTGTTAGAAAAGAGGTTTGTGAGACCAAGTGTTTCTCCTTGGGGTGCTCCAGTTCTCTTAGTGAAAAAGAAAGATGGAAGTATGTGATTGTGTATTAATTATCGCCAGTTGAATAAGGTGACAATTAAGAATAAGTATCCTCTTTCAAGGATTGATGATCTGATGGATCAGTTGGTATGTGCTTGTGTGTTTAGTAAGATTGATTTGAGATCCGGGTATCATCAGATTAGGGTGAAAGAGGAAGATATTCAGAAGACGGCTTTTAGGAGACGATACAGTCATTATGAATATTCTGTGAAGCCGTTCGGGGTTTCTAATGTGCCAGGTGTGTTTATGGAGTACATGAATCGTATTTTCCACGAGCATTTGGATCGTTTTGTTGTTGTGTTTATTGATGATATCTTAATTTATTCTAAGTCTCGGGAGGAGCATGCGGAGCATTTGCGTATTGTTTTGCAGGTTTTGAAGGAAAGGAAACTTTTTGCCAAATTGTCCAAGTGTGAGCTCTGGTTGTCAGAAGTGAGTTTTCTTAGGCATGTAATTTCAGGTAATGGTATTGCTGTGGATCCATCTAAAGTAGAAGAAGTTCTACAATGGGAGGCTCCTAGATCTGTTACTGAAATTCGAAGCTTTTTGGGTTTGGCTGGATAATATCGAAGGTTTATTGAAGGTTTTTCTAAGTTAGCACTCCCTTTGACCCAGTTGACTTGTAAAGGCAAAGCGTTCATTTGAGATATTCAGTGTGAGGAAAGTTTTAGTGAGCTGAAGAGAAGATTGACGACAACTCCGATCTTGATATTACCGAATCCTAATGAACCGTTTGTGGTGTATTGTGATGCGTCTTTGATTGGTTTAGGTGGAGTGTTGATGCATGAAGGTAAGGTGGTGGCTTATGCTTCAAGGCAATTAAGAGTTCATGAGAAAAGTTATCCTACTCATGATCTGGAATTAGCGGCTGTGGTTTTCGTGTTAAAGATTTGGAGGCATTATCTCTATGGTGCAAGATTCGAAGTCTTTAGTGATCATAAAAGTTTGAAATACCTGTTTGATCAGAAAGAGTTGAATATGAGGCAACGGAGATGGTTGGAATTCTTGAAGGACTACGACTTTGGTTTGAATTACCATCCTTGTAAAGCTAATGTGGTAGCCGATGCATTGAACTGGTAATCTTTACATATGTCCGCTTTAATGACTAAAGAGTGGGAACTTTTGGAATCATTTAGAGATTTGAGTTTGGTATGTGAAGTGACGTCGGATAGTGTGAGGCTTGGTATGTTAAAGGTTACTAATGATTTTCTGTTGACGGTTAGGGAGAAACAGAAGCTGGACGTGAAATTTGTGGACTTGATGTTGGTTGGAGGAAAAGATGCGAATTGTGATTTTAAAGTGGATGATAATGGTGTTTTGAGATTCCGTGGTAGAATTTGTCTTCCTGACGATTCGGAGTTGAAAAGGATGATTTTGGAGGAAGGACACCAGAGTAGTTTGAGTATACATCCGAGAGCGAATAAAATGTACCAAGATTTGAAGAAGATCTTTTGGTGGTCTGGATTGAAGAGAGATGTGGCTCAGTTTGTTTATGCGTGTTTGACTTGTCAGAAATTGAAGGTGGAACATCTGAGGCCTAGTGGTTTATTGCAACCGTTGGATATTCCTGAGTGGAAATGGGACAGCATTTCTATGGATTTTGTGACAGGGTTGCCGAATACTCAGAGGGGACATAATGCCATTTGGGTAATTGTGGATAGGCTGACTAAATCGGCGCATTTCATTTCGATTGACATCAATTTTTCTTTGGAGAGGTTGGCTGAGATTTATATCAGTGAGATTGTGAAGTTACATGGTGTTCTGTTGGGTATTGTTTCTGATCGAGATCCTAGGTTTACTTCCAGATTTTGGGAAAGTTTGCAAAAAGCTTTGGGATCTAAGTTGAGGTTTAGTTCTGCTTATCATCCGCAGACGGATGGTCAGACCGAAAGAACGATTCAGTCATTGGAAGATTTGTTGAGGGCTTGTGTTCTTGAGGAAGGTGGTGTGTGGGATAGTTATCTTGTATTGATTGAATTCACGTATAACAACAGTTCCATTCGAGTATTGGAATGACACCGTTTGAAGCATTGTATAGACGAAGATGTCGAACACCTTTGTGTTGGCACGAATCGGGTGAGAGTTCGGTGGTTGGACCGGAGTTGGTGCAACAGACGACGAAAAAGGTGAAACTTATTCGTGAGAAAATGAAGACTTCTCAGAGTAGGCAAAAGAGCTATCATGATCGAAGGAGGAAAGATCTTAAGTTTCAAGAGGGTGATCATGTATTTTTGAGAGTTACACCGGTGACGGGTGTTGGTCGTGCATTGAAATCGAAGAAGCTTACTTCTCGGTTTATTGGTCCTTACCAAATATCCGCGAGAGTGGGTGTTGTGGCTTATAGGGTGGCGTTGTCACCGAGTCTTTCGAATTTGTATGATGTGTTCCATGTTTCACAGCTTCGGAAGTATGTTCCGGATCCGTCGCATGTGATTCCGATGGATGAAGTTGAGGTAAGGGAGAACCTTACGGTTGAGGCATTACCGGTTAGGATTTTGGATCGCGATATGAAGCGGTTAAGAGGAAAGGATATTGCGCTTGTGAAAGTGGTGTGGGGAGGCGCTGCTGAGGGCAATTTGACTTGGGAGTTGGAGAGTCGGATGCGGGAGTCGTATCCGGAGTTGTTCGCCTCAGGTAATATTTTCGAGGACGAAAATTTCTAAGTAGGGAAGAGTTGTAACGCCCCAGTTTTGTCAGTTTTATTTAATCGAGTCATTTTGATTATTTTATTATTATATTATTTTATTTTCGACTTTTATTTGGAAATATGTTATTTTTCAATGTTGTGATGTTTGCGTTTTGGGAACGTTTGCGAGATATTTGAGTGTGGGGGTATTTTGGTCATTTCATGTTATTTTTCCTTAAGTTAGAAAAAATAGAAAATAGAAAGAGAGAAAAATAGAGAGAAAGAAAAAGAGAAGAAGGAAAAGGGAAAGAAAAGAGAGGAAGAGAAGAAAAAGTGAGAAAACTTGGAAATCAAGAAATCAATCTCCCGACTTTTCTAAACACGATTAAATCGGGTAAGGGTGCGAAACTCGATTATTATATGCTTGTGTATGATTATGTATGTGTGTTTTTTATTGTTATTGGATTGAAATGGAGAATATAGTAAAAACCATAATATGTGGAATTGATTAGAATTCGATTAAATTGTGTCGGAAATCATATTTTCAGGGCCATTATTGATGATACATGTTAGATACATGTTGTTAGGCATTGTATTGGTAATTTTTCTGGTGTATAGGTGAAAATTGGATGATTTTGGGTTGGAAAACGCAGACCAAAATTCTGCAGAAAAATTCTGGTTTTCCACTGCCCATACGCGTATCACTCAAGGCAATACGCGTATTGGTCAAGGAAATACACGTATGGCATTGAAGGAAGCTGGGCAATACGCATATGGAGTTTGATTTTCTCGGCCCTCTGCCCATTTGCGTAATTGTATGCGTAATTTTTAAGGCAATACGCGTATGATGTATGGCAATACGCGTATTGGAGTTTTAAATGGGAATTTTGGGGTAAAATGGTCTCTGCCCATACGCGTATCACTTTGGGCAATACGCGTATGGAATGGGTGAGCCAGCTGGTCAATACGCGTATGGACTATGGCAATACGCGTATGACCAGAGGGTGTGTAAAAATGTGATTTTTCACGATGACTTTTCTGTTTTAGTCCGTAACTTATGTTTCGATTATCTGTTTTGAACATTCTTGGTATCGTTGGAAATCTATTGAGTTGTACTTTCTTATTATAATGATTTTGAATTTGTTAGCCGATTTAATTATGTCGGGAATTTGGAATAGTGTCGGTTTGTCAATTTTGTCGTTGTAATTGTGTGTAATTGATGTGTATCATGCAAGGTGCTGTTGTATGGTGTAAATGCATGTGTTTAGATGGTGTTATGATGATTTGTGGCCGTATGGAAATTAAATGCATTGTTTTGGGCTTAAGTGCAAAGCGTGATTTTGTTGATTGAGATGAATGCATATATGTGTGTATTTGAATGTCATGAGTCATTGTATGCCAAGCATCATGATATGCATTCTTGTAATGTCATGTGCCCATGTGGGGTGTGAGCGACGGTTTGGTTCCAGAGGGAATCCGCTATAACGTCGTGTGCCCGTGTGGGGTGTGAGCGATGATTATAGATGATCGTGTGCCCATGTGGGGTGTGAGCGATCGAATCGTGTGCCCGTGTGGGGTGTGACCGATCCATAAACGTCTTGTGCCCATGTGGAGTGTGAGCGACGGGGAACATCGTATGCTCGACGGGGAGTTACATTAAGTAACGAGCGATGATTCCAGCAGAGTTCTTGAGTGAACTAGTGATGAGACTGATGGATTGATGGTACCGCATATGCATTGCATAGAGTCGTTGTGTCGGTCTCTGTGCATTTGCATAAATCATGAATATGATTGACTATGTGTGAGAATTGTGAATGGATTGATCATGTATGAAATTGATGAATTGATATGTGTTGGTGATAATTGCATTGTGTATGATTAATATGCATTGGTGTAAGATAAATGAGATATGTATGATGTTGTGTGGTAATTGGATTCTGTTGTACGTTTGTGGCGAGAAATCTATGTGTGTAATTTTGTGTTAGTATATAATTATATACAATTATATTATGATTGTGTTTCTCACCCTTCTGCTGTTTTTAATGCTCTAAGAGGCATTGCAGATTAGATTGCTGGAGGTCTTTTTTTGTGAAGCTTAGGACTTCATTCTTTTGTCGGTCGGCTCTGATATGTGGCACCGGGTAGTCAGGGAGATCGTTGTGTAGTTTGATGTGTATATGTATATATATCTTTTGGCTTGTACATGTATGAATTGATGTATGACAAACTTTTTATGTGATATATATATATATATATATGAGATTCAGTATAGATTTTCCGCTTTTATTCTGTACATGAATTGTGGGTAGTAGGAACTAAGTTCCTCTATTTGTTTGCTACCTGCGAGTGTTGCATATCTTTATGGGCATGTTTATTGTGTTTGTTTCAAATTGATGTGACCCCTCGGTCTATGCTGTGAATTTTTAAATATACTCTGACGAAATTTTGAATTTTGTTTTACCGCTTTATTTAATTGGGGGTATAGATTGGGGGCGTCACACAATTGCTTCCTCATTTGCTCGGGCTCAAACTAGTCGAGCGTGTCACTTTAGGACCAGCTCCAACAAGGTTTCCTTTGGGCTTCAATATCAATGCTAGGTGTGACTTCCACTTTGGTGTACCTGGTCACAAAGTTAAAAATTTTACAAGGTTCAAGTATAAGTTCTAAGAGCTCATTGATTCAGGGGCAATCAAGTTCACGTCAGTCGGCACTAGTAAACAATGTGATTTTACTCCAATTGTTGCAAAGGAAGTGGAGACTCCTTCCTTTTCCGTAGGATCACTACACCAAAAATAACTTTTGATAGCGCTTTTTTAAGCATTTAATAGCGCTTTTAAGAGCTATTAATGTTGCCGCTATTATATGTCAGTCACCTTCAATAACGCTTTTAAGCGCTATTAAAAATAGTGTTTACAATAGCACTCTTTAGAAAGAGCTATCATAGACTACATTTACGCCGCTTATTTTGACCAGATTTAATAGCGCTCTTGGGAAATGCGCTATCATAGTTCTACTGTATATAATAGCACTTTTTATAAAAACGTTATTAAAGGACATTTTTTCCAGTTAACAAATGAGAATATAGCTACGGCCAATATTCCATGCATTTTGAATGTGCAAGTTATGTTGCCTTCCATTTTCAATATAATGGAATAACAATTCCTAATAATGAGCTACAGTCATCCAAACAAGGAAAATATATACATTTTAAATCCCATGGAAAATATGTTGAATGCAAGCTTGCCTTATATTTGCAAAATCTAATTCCAGAACTTGATCTTACAACCTCCTCATCACATAAACAACTCTAAACTTTGTGTCAAGACTCACTTTCCATAGGAAAAATAAAACAAAAAAATCTACTTTTATAACTAATCACATCTTAGATCAACTGACATATGTAAACAACATTAACATAAAGTCTCAACTATGTATCTTGAATAGTCTTGTGTGCAGAATAATGAGA
Organism: Lathyrus tuberosus; assembly: GCA_022829125.1. NCBI lineage: Eukaryota > Viridiplantae > Streptophyta > Magnoliopsida > Fabales > Fabaceae > Lathyrus > Lathyrus tuberosus. Next base: position 2,024,693 of record JALAZF010000061.1, on the reverse strand, counting down.
TTCAAGTTCATAAGCTAGCTACAGCTTCCTCTTTAATTGTAGATAGTGTGTAGTCTGTTTTTTCTGCTAGTTGGTCAGACTCAACCCTTCTTTGTTTTACATGACTATTAAGGGAATCAAATCCTGAAAAATTGTCTGCTTCAGCTTTGACAATAATTTAAGTTGAGAATCAGCTTTTTTAACCCAAACCAAATAAAATGTTAGAAGCCAACACTAAACATGTCAACTTCACCATTATAAACAAGTTTGTACAGAAAAAAAGATGACTATATCAAATAATTATTTTGGAAATGTGCTACATTAAATATGACATATCCAGTGAGGTTGTCCTACAATATATGTTGTATTGATAAGCAAACTTCTCTCTAGTAAAATTGAGAACTTTGTCTCATAAAACCCATAAAAAAAAAATAAGTATGTCTTCAACATACTAGTATAAAAACTTAAGATTTAACAGATATGTGGTCTTACCATCCTAGCAGCACGCATCTCCATCATAAAAGCCTCTTTGTGAATTCCTAACATGTGGATCATTTACCTTCAAGAATGCAACATTGTTTAAGTTAACAATTAAAAACTCAACATTATGCACATATAATTTAGCATGTAAGGAAATCACAACAATTACTTGTGTTTGATAAGAAGAGAGAACTAGTCAACTAGAAGAGACTACATTCACCATTTCCTTGGAGTTACAAAAACTAAGGACATGACTTATAAGCAATAAGTTTGAGACATACATGTTAGCATATGTCTAATCCCTGAAACCAATATTAGAGAAATGATGACAAAAAAGTCTGATTCTTTAACCTTGATACACTTAACACCATTTATGGATCATAAACTTGACAATGTTGATGAAACAAACACTATTTTATTTTTACATGATAAAGCAAACTCATAGAATGAATCTAACATTGACTTTCTCAATAGACTATTTTTAACATTATCCTTAAACTTCATTGCAACATCTGATTATACATGTTTAAGCTAGTGAGAAACACCAGGAAATGATAAATCATACCATACTCTCAATATATATGGATCAGAAATTAAATGACAACAATAATAAAAAGAAACTTTGTATTGAGATAGAAATTAAATGACAATATCACTCTCCAACAAAACAATGTTTGCGATAGAAATTAAATGACAACATCACTCTCCTAAAGAACAGTGTTTAAGATAGAAATTAAATTAAAAAATACAACTCCTTGTGTTTGTACTCTTCAATATTGTTGACTGAACTCCACACAATTTGAATTGGTCATGCTGTTTCCTCAATCAAATCATTCCAAAATAAACTAAGAAAATAGTATTTATTTACTATATTTAGTTTTCAGCTGATACATGTATAGGTTGTAGTATAATTAACACTGTAAAATACAAAAAACCAAGGTTCCAATACAAAATCTCGCCTAGTTTGTAAAGGTAAAAAAACATGACCAACTTAAGCAACACCGAAGACTTAAGCAAACATAGGCAGTTACAGGACAATATTTTAAGGTAAAAAGCTCAAAGGGAAGTAATAGCTTATTTTTACTGCTTTCTATAAAAGCTACCAACAATGTAAACTTTTGGTCATATTTCATACATAGACATGAACAAGCATTATAAGCTATTTGTGAAACAAAAATACTTGGCCGTAGAACCAAATTTTAACGGTATTATGTTTATTGAAATTCACCCATGGGAAAGTAAATACGAGTATGAATACATTACTTATTAACTCTACAAATATTGTAGCAAGGTTGCAGTCATTTAATATATTAGTTTATGTAGAAACATTCAGGGCCATACTTAGAACAAGAAATACTAATATCAAATACAAGATATCAAACTCGAACTAAAGCCACCACTACAATTAATAAGTCCAACATAGATAACTAATTCAATGCAACAGGAAAGACTCTGCCCCATTGTTCACATTAATACACCTTAATCAAATTTTAGCTTTACTAAAACTCAGTATACCAGTGCTGGAAATTATCCTTCTCCATTAATTCCATGAAGATAAACTAGAACTCATTACTAATTACAAATATCAGCCGTTTTCTATAAATAAAACTCCAAATGTACTTATTGATTTGAGTTGAGGTTAAAATATAAGGTAGTATTAGAATTGATTCTAAATTCATTACTACATGGCCTGACTTGTAGGAGATTTTTCATACCTACATACAATTTTTGGGTTATTGAGTTATACTAGAAATTTAAGACAAAATGAAAGCAGCATAATGTCCATTTGTAGTTGAGTTTTTTGACTGTGATTGTTAAATTAGTCTACTATGTATACAAAATGAGACATGTGTTGAAGAAGAATGGTACGACTGTGATTGTTAAATTAGTCTACTATGTATACAAAATGAGACATGTGTTGAAGAAGAATGGTAGTAATTGAATGCTCTGTCCAGAAGAAAACAAGAAGATTTTTAATGCAAATGTAATATCCCAAAATTTGCTTGATGAGAATGACCAACAAAATGAAATTTATGTTTTTAATGATCACTTAAATAAGCTTGATAGTATGCAGGTGCTCATTATAGACAAGTCCTTCTAATTTTTTAAGTTCTCACTAAGTGATCTGTTTCAGAAAATGTTGATTTTTATGCTTGTATTTTTTAGTATTATATATCATATAAAGTTACATTTAATCATTTTATTTAGTTTTATTGACATGTATTTTTACCACGTCTCACAACAGAAGAAATCGAAACTTGCAATCTCAACATGAAACTAATTCAAATTGGAATCTAGAAACTAAAACTTCAAACTTAGTACAAAACAAAATAAATATATAATCTGAAACAAACTTTGAAATGAAACAAAAACTGAACTGCACTCAATAAAAAAGGGGGTTTACTAGAATGATGAAAAACACATACATGAAGAATCTAATAAACAAAACAAGGTGAGTTTACTAGAATGGTAAAAATCTAATAAACAAAACAAAAACCCATAACTTTGAAATCACAATAAAATTACGAGGTAAATTTACTAGAATAGTAAAAAACACATACATGAAACAAACAAGAGAACTTACAGATTTGTAAGAAACCTCTAGCTTCAATTTATGCTGACAAATATGAAGGCCAGAACATAGAAATGATTTCACCAAAATCCTGAAATGGAAAACAATATGAGATATTGTAATTGGAAGAGAATGTATCATAAATGGATATGAACTTACTTTATATAATCGTGAGTTACAATGAAATTGATTGAAGATGGTGAACAAAGGATTTTAGGGTTCAATGAGCTCTGTAATGATGGAAGAATATATTTTTAGGGTTCAATAGTTTGGAGGAACAATTTTGAATTAGGGTTCAATCAGTTTTCGTTTAGGGTTCAAGGAATGGTTAACAATTGAGAAAAAAGTTTTATGGTTCAACCAATTAACTGGATGTAGACGAGTAATAAAGAAGGGTGAACAATAATGTAAGAGGGTTTCTCTAGATGTAGGTGAATGAGGGTATGGGAGAAGAATGAGCTCTCAGGAAGGAGTTCTCGAAGAAGGTTTAACGCACATACCCATTTTTCAACTCTACCATGTTGGTCATAGTTTATTTTATTATTGAAAATATATATATATATATATATAATATTTTATTAAAGGCGTTAATATAGGGGAAACTAGAATAGCGTTTTATTTTTAAGTGTTATTATAAGAGGTACAAATATAATAGCGCTTAATCCAAAAGCAATATTATAAACCCACTGTTATTTTTTGTTATCACCTTATGTTAGAGTTTATGCCTAAAGTGCTATTTTAGGATGAGACATATAATAGCGCCCGATAAAAAAGCTCTATTAAAGGTCTCTTTTTGAAATTTTCAATAGCACTTCATTAATAAATGCTATTAAATTAGTGCTATTGTAAGTCAAAATTGTAGTAGTGGATCCACCTCACGTCATGGATCTCTTCCACAACCTTATGCTTCAGAAGCTCTACGTCAGCAACCCTTGTTTGTGCCTTAGCCGAATGTGGAAAGGAAAGTACAAGGACAGATTGGGCGCCCGAATCAGCATCGGCAGCAGAACTATCAACAACAGGGGAAACTCAAACCAATAAGGCCCAAGAGGATATTTGATCCTATTCCTATTCCTTGTAGTCAGTTGCTTGCTCGCCTGCTCAAAAGCTCTCTGATTCAGCTATGGAATACCACGTCAGTGCCGTACCCTATTCCTCCGAACTATGACATGAATGCTAGGTGTGAGTTCCACTCAGGAACGTTTGGGCATACAATTGATAACTGTAACGCGTTCCAACACAAGGTGCAAGATATGATCGACTAAAAAGTCATCACCCCAGATGGTACGTCCGTGAATTGAAGGCTCCCGAAGGGGGCACTCAGACTGTAAGAGTTTCATCAGAAGCAATCGGTCCAGACAGAGTAAAGTCCCCTCAACAATGCCAATCTTTGGCTTCTTTACTGCATTTTCATGTGTAATTTTTCATTGTTTGTTAGTACAGCGTTTGCATGTAAAAACTTGTTTATGTTTTGAATGATGAATTTAGTGCAATGAATATGTTTTTCTTGAAGTGTTATATTCGTGTTCATTCATTTAAATGTTTGTATGCACTGCAATACCAACTTTCTTGCCTTAAACTCTTGAGGAAGGATGATGAAGTGAAAAACGCAAAATCTTTGGTTGTGTGCTTTTGGATAAAACCATGTTGATGATGTGCAGGCATTGCTTCAAATCCCCAAACACCGGAGATATAAGGGAGATAGACCCTTGTCAACCCTGTTGAGCCTTGAAGTAGAAGTTTCTTTTAATTAAAAAAAACCCTCACTTCTAACCCAGGGACAGGGTAGTTATCAGTTGATTTGATTGAGCATTCAACTTTCAAAAGGAGTGTGCATCTGAGGATCCATTACCTTTCTTTCCTCACATATCAGGAGGTCAAGGGGCGTGAGACCACAATGGTTATCTGTCATACCCCAAATTTTAACCACCAAGATTTCCCATCATTGTGAGGATCATTACCACAATATGGATGTACCTTCATGCCTCATCAATCTTCTCAAGGAGGATTGAGCATTCATTACAATCAAGAATCAGGGTTTTTGAGCCCTCCCAAAACATTTAGACAAAAGATCAATCAAGAAATGACATGATCTTCAACTTGTCTAACCTCTTAAAACATCCACCAAGGATTAAGAGGACCCCCACATTAAAAATCAAGCACACAGTTGTGACATTCCAAGTGTTTTGAGCCTCGAAACACCTGATGTCGCCAAATTAGGGTTTTGGACGACTGAGACCTCCAGAGTGAGATTTTCACAAGAGGATGAACCAAGAATTCAAGACATGACTCAATATGCTAAAAATAACCCTAGGGATCCATTTGCAAAGATAAATGACCCTCAGAGGATGCATTCCTCAAAAGTCGAGAATTAGGGTTTTACACGCCAAACCGCTCCGGAGCCAAAAGTCAAAACATGATTTTTTTTGACAAAAATGATCCTTATGATTAATATTTTCATAAAATGTGACTTATAATGACATTTGAACAAGAATTGATCAAGAAACCAAGATAACTTGTAAAAGGGGTACCTACTTCTAAGGATCATAACTTGTGATCCAAGCAGCCATTTTGGGTGATCCAAAGCTTGATTTGTAGGTCTTCCTACATTCTACAAAAGCATCAACTACCTCAAACTCCAATTCTTCATGGATTTTAAGTTATGGAGTGATAAAAATGATAAAAATGAAGAAAATGACATTTTTCAACACTTAGTGAAAATCTGCCTAAGTTGCCAGCCTTGGACATCAAAGTTGTTCATGAGGTTTTTTCAGTTGGATTCAAATAGTTTCAAGACCAACTATGATCACACATGCATTGTACTATATGAGGGATTTCTAAAAAGCACAAGAGCTTTCTATAACTCCATTTGAGCAAGGAGATATGATCCCCTGAAAATCACCATTTCCAACTGTCTTGTACATGACAAAATTTGGCATTTTGCTCGATTTGGCAAAATCAGACAAGTTCAAGCCTTGTCATCCATTTGGACACCTCAAAGGATAGCATCAAAGAGAAATGATCTGATCCACAAGCCTCCCAAGTCCAAGAATCTACATGTAGCTATGTCATCCTAAAAAGGCTAAAAAGCTCCAAGACTCCAATTTTGTTTCAATGCATTCAATGGATGCATCAAGGTGGCATAAACTGAGGCAAACTTAACTGAATGGGTCAAGCCTTATCTCTGAACCAAAAGACCATAGGCCTGTGCTCTAACCTCAAGTTAATGGCTAGGGGAGACTTGAGATTCCATTTGATCACCATTGGCCACAGACCTGCTGCAGTTGCCACACACTATTGCTACCAAAACAAACTTAACACACTATAAATAGAGCTCATTTGTGATCAGTTTGAGTACAGCAAAGCACCCAAACTGATGCTTTACTCAAAATCTCTTCTTCACTCCAATTTTGCCTTCTAACTCAAGTCACTATCAGATTTTGAGATTGAGAGTGATTCCAACCAAACCAATGATGCACACACCTCATAAACATCATATATGAGTGATCCATAACACAAAATCACATCTGGAACATCAAATTCACAAAATCACCAGCCATTTGCTCAAGTTCTTGACAGAGTTGCAGTTGAGGTACCACAACCGGTTCCAGCTCATTTCAATTCACTCTAAGCATTCAAACACACTCCTTGGCACCTAAGGAAGCTGTCCAGATCATTGGAACCTAGCTGCAACACCTCCATCATCAAACTCGATCACCAGCTACAAGAGGTAGGCCTGAACCCTTCAAACTCTATGATCCATGCATCATGAATGAATTTTTGAGTTACCATCTTGTTTATGCATGTATGTAGAGTAATAACCCTCAATCAATTGCCATGAATCCATCGTGTATGGAATTTCATTATGTTCATGCTGAAATTAGGGTTCTTGAGATTTTCTGTTGATTTCTTCCTCCATACTTAATATAAATGCAATTAAAGTATATGGTTGTGATCCTTGTTCAAAAACGAACAAGATTGGTACTTGAATCGTGCAAAACCATTGATATTTTTGTTAATTGATTCATAAATTAATTCCTCTCTGAATATTTGTGTTTTTGAATTGATTCATTTTCTCAAAATTCACAAAAATGTTTAAATATTTTATTTTACAAAAAAATCCAATTTATATTATTTATTTAATATAGTTAGAATTTTTGTAATTAATTTCATTTTTATTGTTTTTAAGCATTTTCAAATGAAATTCCCACTTTGATCTTTCAAAACCAACTGAATTTCAAACTTTCATGTGACTAAACATGATTTTTCAAAATAATTTTTAAAGTATACAATTTGTTTTTGAATATATTTGATATTTTATCATTTATTATTTAAATTTTCTTTGAAAAAACGATATTTTAATTTAAAATTAGGGTTTCCTCTCAATTTTAAGTTTTTAAACCCTTTTGGGCCTCTTGATAGAGTGTAAGTCTCATCCCTTTGTAAATAAACTTTTCTGAGCCTCAATCATTGTATAAGTCTCGATACGATTTTAAAAATCTCGGCGCGATCGTCGCCTTTTAAACAAAATCATCTGGGCCTACCCTTGTGTTGTAAGTCCCATTTATTTTCTTTTTTTTTCAAACTTTTGGGCCTCTAATAAAGTGTAAGACCTAACCCTCTTTTGTACATAAATAATTTGGGCCTCAGTCGTTGTATAAGTCCCAGTACAATTTTCAAAACAACGGTGTGATCACTATTATTTCTGGGCCTTTCTTTGAGTTGTAAGCCCCATCTCTTGTACAAAAATAAACTCTTGGGCTTCTAATAGAGTGTGAGACCCAACCTCTTTGTAAATACAATAATTTGGGCCTCAATCATTGTATAAGTCCCGATACAATTTTCAGATCAACAGTACGATTACTGTTTTTTCATCTGGGCCTCTCCTTGAGTATAAGCCCCAATCTTCTTTTCAAAAACAACCTTCCCTTTTGATTTAGGTTCAAACTCATAGTTGTTATCAAAATTTTCTTTAATTTCTTGAACAACTAACCATACAGTTGTTATAATGGAAGCTTGCTCGCCTGTAAGTCTTAAACAGTTTTCTTTTACATACTTGCACATATATATATATATATATATATATATATATATATATATATATTTGTTTGTGCTAGAAGCTTGCTCACCTGTAAGTCCTCCTACCCTCTTTTAAATATAGTATATATTTCATCTGTATATATGCCTGTATATATCTTCTTAGAATTTTCCCCGGCAATTAGGTCTAGAACTAGATAAAGCCAGTTGTCACTCTTTCAACAGTCAAAACTAGTTCCCCATAGGAATTTTCAGATACAGTCTTGCCTCCTCTTGGGCTTATACAATATGTAACAAAGAGAAAGGCATTATTCCCAATGAAACTTTTCTCACACTGTCACTATTAGAAAATTGTCAAAGAAATTCATTTCCCCTAGAGAGGATTAATTCCCGGTGAAACCTCTCATGAATTTCTGCAACCCTAGAATTGTTCACTAAAGAAAAGATTATCCCTGGTGAAACTTTTCTTGAACTTTTCTTAAGTTTGGACCCACAGGCTTCCTAAAAGCATCCCCGCCTCCACTTGGGCCTTGTACAAGGACCCTCCGGCTTCTTAGAAGTTCTCATGCCTTCTCTTGGACTTAATACAAGGACCCTAAAGACCTCTTAAAGGTATAAGACAGAACTTATTCATCCTTTGTTAGAGCAGTCTTTCCAAAGAGTTAAAAGCTTATACCAATTAAGAGTTGATTCTCATCCTTTAAAACATCAGCCTCCTCTTGGGCATCATACAAAGACAGACTCTTCCATACCAGTAGACTTGGACAGTCTAATCTCCTCTTGGATCCCAAAGACATTCTCAAGCTCCCTACAAACATAGGAAAAAACCCTGGTCATTTAACCAATCTCCAGTAGAGTTGAAACCCTCACAGGATCTAAAACTCAATCTTTATCCTAAAATTCCCCCAGCTAGGGTCATCTTATCATCAATGCCATACTAGCCTATCAGAACCTCAAGGCATCTGATACCTCAACTCTTCTGTAATCCCCAGCAAGAGTTGATTCCGCATTTTGGACCTGTCTCTAGATCTCAATAATCCTCAGCAGAAGCCAGCCTCCTCTTAGGCTTTGTATAATGATTTTCCTCAGTAGAGTTAACCTCAAAAGCACTCTCTTGTCGAGTCAATCTATTAAAAGCACTCTCTTGTTGAGTCATTCTCTTTCAGCCTCAATCTTGGGCTTTGTACAAGACAAACAAAAGCACTCTCTTATTGAGTTAATCTCTTAAAAGCACTCTCTTGTTGAGTTAATCTCCTAAAAATACTATCTTGTTGAGTCAATCATTTTCAGCCTCCTCTTAGTCTTTGTATAAGGATCACATAAACACTATTTTGTTGAGTCAACCGTTTTCAGCCTCAATCTTGGGCTTTGTACAAGACACACAAAAACACTCTCTTGTTGAGTCAATCACCTTAAAACACTCTCTTGTTGAGATAATCACCTCCCAGCCTCCTCTTAGGCTTTGTATAATGATCCTTCATTTCCTCAGCAAAAGTCAGCCTCAATCTTGGGCTTTGTACAAGACACCCACATAAGCACTATCTTGTTGAGTCAACCTCTTCAGCCTCAATCTTGGGCTATGTACAAGACACCCATAAATATTTTCAGCTAAGTCAGTTAATATTCTTCAGCTTCAATCTTGGACTTTGTACAAGACACCATATAAATCTCCCTAAGCAGGGTCAATCTTTTTCAGCCTCAATCTTGGGCTTTGTACAAGACAAATTATACTCTCCAGCTGAGTCAGTCAACTTCTTCTAGCCTCAATCTTGGGCTTTGTATAAAACAGATAAAACCTCTCACCAGTAGAGTCAGTTTCCCCTTTTAGCCTCAATCTTGGGCTTTGTACAAAACACATACAAGTATTCCCCAGTGGAAGCAAAAATTCCTTTTAGCCTCAATCTTGGGCTTTGTACAAGCCAGACAAAATATTTCCCCGGAAAAGGCAACTTTCAGACTCCTTTTAGGCTTTGTATAATGATATCGCTAAAAGAGTCAAGTCTTTTTTTAGCCTCAATCTTGGGCTTTGTACAAGACAGATAAGCATTCTCTTGTTGAGTCAGTCTTTTCCAGCCTCCTCTTAAGCTTTGTATAAGGACTTACCCAGTGGAGTCAATTAATCTCTTAGCTTTAACCTTGGGCTTTGATCAAGACACATCAAAATAAATCAAACATCCCCTCAGAGGAAATCAAAAACTCTCTGTAGGAAGATAGTTCTCTGTATATCACACAGAAAATCAAAACAAACCTTAATCCCAGATAACTGCTATAAGTGGCACACTTGTCGATTAAGAAATGCAAGTTGTAGTCCATCTCTTATCCTGGTAAATCCCTTTCTTTCATCTAATTGTTGTAAGTGGCAAGCCTCTGGATTATTTACATCCACGCCATTGTCCCTCTCTTAGCATGAAAGATTCCTAAGGAAAAATGGCATTGCTCTACACTGAGTTAAAGTTTTCTCCTTCAGGACAAATCCCTCATAAAGGAAATTATGGCATTGCTGGATTCTCATATCCCAGTTAAAGTAATCCTCCTTTATAATCAGTCACCTAACAGTTGTGATAAACAGACAAGATGTCTCCCTTTAGAGATGACAAATTCTCTCTCAGTCAAATACCTTTTAGCTTCAATCTTGGGCTTTGAACAAGACACAAATACCCTTTAGCTTCAATCTTGGGCTTTGAACAAGACACCAAAACATCTTTTTCCTCCCATAGAATAGGAGGAACTACGATTGCTCTGATTTCCGTGTTTATCTTTAACGGGAATACATAGGCATAAGATTGCAAAATCTTAGCGAGCATACCAATAAAAAACTTTAGGTCCAGTACCTTCATACCAATCAAAAACATTAGGTCCAGTACCTTCACACACAAAGCAAAAACTTTAGGTCCAGCACCTTATCAAAAACATCGGAACAAACCCGAAATCAACAAAAACTCTCTCTCAAACATTCCCAAAGGAGAAACTCTCCCAACTCACGACAAACAAACACCAGTAAGTAGCCTCTGGTTATTTAGATTTTACCCTAAATCTAACTTATATGTAGCTTCTTCAAACTCATACGCATAATTCTTTGGGATGAATTGCAACACAGAAAAAATTTCAATGTTATGTGTTGTATGTTGTTCTTCTATCTTTAACAAAACATTTTTTCTATCCTTACAATCTATATCACATAATGGTGTTTATGTAGTTGTTGTATTATTGAAATAACCTTCCTATGTTGTAAATAAAAAAAAACACTCTATAATTTATTGTTTTCCTCGGTTGACAGCATTGAGAAATTTACTTTTCTAAACATGCTATAAATTGCAAGCAATTACAACACACACAAAATGGTGAATGATAAAAAAAATTAAAAAGTAAATAAGACATGTTACTTTTAAATTGTAATTATTCACCATTTGTTCAAGTAATATTACCTTGTTTTTCTTTTTATAAACCGAGGGGAAAGTCCTTATTTTATTTTTTAATTAAAAAAGAAAACCTTTTTTCCTCGGTTTTAAAAACGAACCGAGGGGTTTAATTTCTCAGCTACAACAACGAAACTATTTCCTACATTCATAAAATAACAACGCTCAAGATATTGCCAACACATCAATACACAAGAAACTCTTTCTTGTGAAACTATTTGCCATGAAAACATTTACTCAAGATAATGAAATATTTGAACATGTCTCTATAATGGATTGCAAGTGCAAAAAAAATTTCCTACGGATCGAACACACAACTTATAAGAAATTGGATGCATGCAACCCATTAGACTTGAAAAGAATGTGCACAAAGGGTATACAAGAAAATCTGGATAGTATCAAAAATTTGTTGTTTTCCAATAATAACAGTGGCGATGATGAAACAGATTTGTAAAAATATGGATTTGTTTAAACAATATATTATAATATTCTATGTAAACAATGTAATTTAAAAAATGCTTACTCTGCTTGGTTTTTAACAGAAACTGAGAGGTATGTGGCGCTTGGGATAGAACCTATTTTATTTTATTTTATATTTAAAAAGAAACACATTTTACCTCGGTTTAAGTTATAAATAAGGGGAAATATAAGTGTGTTTATTGAGTTTCTTCATCGTCCTTAAGCAAATCGTTGTCGTCTATTTAATGAGTATCAACGTTCAAGACACTGCCATTAGTGATTCGTGTGAAACCTAAAAGACATTATAAAAGCATTATGAATATCAAAAATTGATAATGAAATCTTTGACATAAAAACTTTCAAACATAAAGAAGCTTAGAAAAGTTCTCTACGATGGATTGCAGGAGCAGAAAATTATTTGGATTCAAGGTTTGTGTTCTTAAATAATCATGTAAATGAATACTTATTTTATTTATCTAACCCTTTTTTGTTTTATATAAAAAAAATGCATGCAATATTCAACATTTGATCTTTCCCAAGATTCAATGAAACAAGGATCTAACATTTGTTATTTCCCAAGATCCAGCATTTGCTCTTCATTGACAATTGAATCTGATTCAAAATTTGTTATATATTTTTACTTTAATATTATGTGTAAACAATATAGTTTGTAAACAAATTAGTTCATTAATATTCTGTGTAAACAATATAGTTTGTAAACAAATTAGTTTATTAATATTCTGTATAAACAATATAGTTTGTAAATAAATTAGTTTATTAATATGTTGTGTAAACAATGTAATGAGTATTAAAAAAAAATTCATCTCTCCTCTCAATTTTGATCATAAACCCAGAGGTATGAGACGTGGTATTCTAAAATATAAAAAAGCAATTGTTGGAGATCGAATCAATGAAGATTTCAACTATCCCCTTGGTTATTCTAAAATCGAGGGGGTATAGTAGAGATTTTCATGACGCCCTTCATTACCTTGCCTCAGTAACTGAGGTTAAATCAACCTCGCGTCTGAGGTTAAATATGTTTTTTCTAGTAGTGTCGTCTCCAACATTTAATTTAAATCCTCTTTTCGAATATCCAAGTAGAACTATATCATTTGCAAAAAGAATGCATCTCGCTGCTAGCTTTTGCATGTGTTGCGTATGTATATCCTAAATTAAGATAAAAAGGGTATGAGCTTAGGGTTAACCCTTGATTATAGTGAAATCTTAAAAAGATCTCTTGGGGACAATACTATGTTAACGTTCGCCTGAGCCTAGATAATTCTCTTGTGACATCACTCTAACTCTATCTCTTTTATTTACTTTACCACTTTCCATTGATTTTTCTCTCTAATTTTTTAATACTAACATAATTTTCTTCTTAAGTAAAAAAAACTTTAAAATTAATCATCAATTTTGAATAAAACAATTCACTCTATTCTTCTTGTATTTGTGGAGAATTGTTCAAAAAGGACCACAATAGAAAAAAATTTATGTTGAGAGAGATTTAACAGTGCTACATGCTCAAGACTGAGTTTGAACACTAAACATCTGGATAAGAAAGGAGAAAAATCTTTACCATCTCATAAAAGATATTTTGAATATTCTTCTGAGTATTAAATAAGATAATATTTTAATTTAAATTATAACCATCAATCATATTTTATTAAATTAAATTTTACTATTATCGCAATATTATTTTTTAAATATTTTTTAATAATTAAGAACTTTAAAAGAGAGAAGAGAAAAAAACAGGCAAACACAACATAATTGGTTTAAGGAAGGAATTCATACATTGTATTTATTCCATTTATTTTATTACCTTAAGCTTGCATAAAGCAAGAGCGTGATCTAGCTATAGCTAGGTAGGTAAATTGAACTCAAACCACGGACTTAATTATTCCAGTATCAAGAAAAGCAGGAACAAAAACAAATTCAAAAGGGTCGTTTCCATCCTCTCCAGCCCAATACAAACGTTTTCCAGCTTCACCAATATGTTGATAACTCCTAATGTCAGAATATATACTAGATCCAAGACCGCAAAATCCAAACTTATAACCCAACCCATGTTTCAAAATATTAAAACTGCCATAAAGTATTTGCGGGCTATAATAGTTTCTATAACCACCAATACCAACACAATTTTTATTAATATCGTAGTCATAAAATACTATCCAACTTGACGTAGCAACACAATTTGGCTTCTTAGTAACTTCAATCTCAAGTGGTGTATTTGTGAGGATTTTTTCAGAATTGTTTTCTAAATTGGTAAATTTCACAGATGTTCCAAACACATTTGATTTGTTACTTTCTAGGATAGTAACATCACATTTGGAAATACTAGTTCTTGCTAGTTCTAATCCACCGCCAGTGCCGTTGCCACCAATGGAAGCGGAAATATAGTATTCGTTACCTGCTATAACGGGGGCACCCGTTATGTCATGTATTTCTTCATTATCGTCATTTGAGAAAGATGTAGAAAGATTGGTGATGAAAACAAAGAGGAGGAAGGAAAGAGTGAGGGAGTAAACAAGTTTCATGATTAAGTAATGATATGTTTGGTTGTGTTTTGTGAGTTACATGTGCCTCTATATATAATACTATAATATATTTGATGACTTATGAAATTAATAAAAATAAGAAGAAAATCATTTTAATTATAAATAATTTCAAAGTACAAGAAGTCTCTAGGTAAAAAGTGAAACATATATATCAGAGTTTATTTATTGATAACACTCGCATTTAAGTAATGAAATAGAACTTATTACAAAGTATCTGTTAGAAACTGTATTGAAACAATTCTCAAACAATTTTCAAACACAACTCGAATTTTCAGACAATTCTCGTGCCCCGCTCCAAATTCAAACGGAGATAGAGAATTAAAACTCAAATCTATCTCAAACGGGTTCGGGTTAGATTCAGGTATTCCCGCCCCGCCACCATGCATTTTAGTAAAATTAATTTTTCTAATAGAAAATATTTATTTTTTTCAAAATCAAATTACATTTCAAATAATAAAAGAAAAAAAAAAAAAAATCTTACATACATTTTAAATATTTTAAATAATTAATACAAATTAAAATATTAAAACATTGATCATATATTTAATATTTTAAATTAACAAAATTAAATAATAATCTAAATAATAAAATAAACGGAGCGGATTCGGAGTGGATACTAATGTCTCTATTACCCGACCCGTCTCCATATTTTTTAATTGGGAAAAATACAAACCCGAATCTAAACCCAATTAAAGTGGATTTTTCCGTCAACTTTAGAATGAGTTTGGGTGGATACCCGCGGATATGGATTTTGTTGCCCATGTCTTGCAAATATGTGTCAACATCGTGTATATAATTGTCTTTTAATATTATTAAATATATCAAATAACTTACCAGAAGTATTAAAAATTTCGAAAAAAATGTATTTCATAACATTTATATTGTTCACACTTTTTAACTTTATTTGCTAAACATGAACGCGGTAGTACTCTATGTAACTTGAGGTAAAAAATGATTGAATAAATTATTTAATGAAAAAGAATAATGGATTTAGAGTGAGATAGAGAAAGTCACACAAAATTACTAAGCACAAAATCAAACCGACAGCGATACCCATTAATGCAACCAACCACGTACTGGAACATTTTTTATGAGGATTATAAGCTCACACGTACAAGGTAAGAGCTGTATGATGTACGAAAGATTAATGATTGAGCTACTCGTGGAATGCATGCAAACATTATTATAATAAGAGTAAAAATAATAAAATAAAATATTATTGTAAATCAAGTATACTATGTTTAAAAACATGACAGAAATACTTATAGAATATTATGGGATTAACTATGTTTTTTTTTCAAATTATTTAAATAAATGTTTATTTTAAAAACTATAGTAGTACATTTGATAACCAATTCCATGTTTAAACATATCAAATGTACCACGAAATATTTTGAATACAAGATATTTAGTTAAAAAAGAAAAAACATTACTATCTCATCCAAGTATTTTTAGGTATCTAAATGACAAGTCTAAGTCTTCTGACTATAAAATAAAATAATATTTGAATTTAGATCATAACCATCAATTATATTTTAATAAACTAAATTTCATTAATGTTACAATATTCTCTTTTAAATATTTTTTTAATAATTATGAATTTTGAAAGAGATAAGAGAGAAGAAAAAAAAAACATGCAAACATAAACAAAACAGATTAAAGGTAGAAATTAATACATTGATTCCGTTGTTTTTATTATTTTAAGCTTACATAAAGCAAGGGCATGATCTAGCTAGTTATAAATAGTTAGATTTAGCCACAAACTTAATCAATCGAGTTTCAAAGAAAGCCGGAAAAAAAAAATTCATAACGGTCTTTTGACTCGATTTAGAAATAAATTAACATCTTTTAGCTTCACCAACATGTTCATAGCATCCAATGTTAGAACAAAAACCAAAAATGTAAAATCCAAAATGATAACCAATTTCATTTGTTAAATATCAAATGTGTCATGAAATATCAATTGAGTTTGAACACAACACATCTGGTTAAGTAGGAAATTTTTTTACCATCTCATCAAAGTGTTTTTGTGATAAAGAGGGTTCCACAAATATTAAATCTTAGATCTAGGGTTTCTATCTAAAGACACACATAAACATAAGAAAGAAGAAAATTATAAAATTTTGATTTCATTCATAATCAAACTCAAAAACTAGAGTTGCTTAAATACAACTTAAACCCTAAAGGGCATAATATGGGCCAGGCCCACTTGGAAATAAAAACAAAGTACAACTAACATTGAAACAATTGCTAATAATACCCCATATTATAACTCATAGTCCTTCATCCAACTGGGCTTAATTCTAGTTCGTTGGGCCCTACTAACATTACTATCCGGCCCAAGAGCATCCTTGTCCTCAAGGATGGGTGTAGGATTTGCCTTAGAGGGGTGGAAGGAAGAGGCCCAAAAGGGAAGCCCGCGGTTGGTTGAGGAATTTGGCAAAGGAGAGCCCAATTCAGTTTGTGGGTTGGATAAGATCACATGCTGAGTGGTTGGGAAGCGTGAAGGGATGGATAAGGATACTGCAGGTGGTACAGTAGGAAGCTGTAAAGTGGATTTGCTTGTGATATGGTGCGGATCACGAGAGAGAGAAATCAACGGCGCAGGAGGGATATCATAAGTGGAACTAAGATCAGACGGTGCAGCATGAGGGATCAAAGATCCGTTGGAAACCACTTTGGAGGGAAAAGGCGCACAAATTCCAAGGTGAAAGGGACTGGTCACGTGGGCTTGCCTTGGAAGTGTAATATCTTGCTTAGTCTCATTACTTAGTTGAACTTCAGACTTAGAATTTATTGCATTCTCTTTTTCCAAACACACTTGTTCTCTTTCTTTGTTCATGCAAACCACTTCAGTTTTCTTGCTAAGTACAAGACTCTTTCTTTGTTCTGAACTTTGAAGTGAAACCCCTTCGTCTGTTTTCTTGCTTTGTAAAGTTTCCAAAGACCTTTCCTTTGTTTCCTCCGTCTTTGTTTCTTTTTCCAACTCAAACGTATTCACGGGATATACCGTTTCTTTTTCCTTTGTGTATAATTACCCTTTTGCTCTTATGTCTATATTGAACACAAGGCATATACCGTGTTATCCTTATCCAGGTCAATATTGGGCCCTTAGGAATTTATCATGTTATGCAGGATGGGAAAATTCCATCTAGGTCACTCATGTCCTTTAACATGCTTTTTGGAGTACCCATCAACTGTGTTTATGGTCATCCAGTTACAGACAATGTTAGATCAGCAATAAAGTACTCGACTCTACATCTAGGGTCCATAGTAGTTTCAAGTCGAAGGGTGGTATACACCACTATCACCATGAGAGTAACTTATGACACTTTTCATAACATTATATGTAGTACTATCATAGCGGGTCAATCCAGTATAAATATTACTCCTAGTATTAACACTTATGTTAAGAATTGATAACTCCTTATCCATGATCCATGAGATGTGATCATCAGTATATCTACATAATAGTCTTAATGCTTTAAGGTTATCCCACTTCACAGTAAAGCTCGACTACGGATACTTTAAGAATAGTATCATTAAGTTTAATGGGATCTCATGATAGTCACACTTAATATTTCATTAAACGGACTAGCTATTCTAGGGACTTTATTATCTTGGAAAACAAACATAATAAAGAAATGACTTTTATTATTAATGAATACTTCGATACAAGTTCCAAAATTAAAGGCCTCTAGGGCATACAGCAGTCATGTGTCTAGAACAACCACTATCAAAATACTCGTCTTCTTTGGCAGAAGCTCTCAGAGAGGTATGAGCTATGAGGACGACAGTTTGATTCTTAGGAATCCACTTCTTCTTTTATTTACCAGCCTTTTTTCTCCTTCTGGGTCGAGTTGATGATTTTGGATAACCATGTAACTTGTAGCAGTAAGCCTTTATGTGACCATACTTACCACAGTGATGGCACTTCTTGCCCTGATTCTTTCTTCCTGGGAAGTTGTTCTGAGGCCTTTGACGATGTTGAGACATCCTGCTTGACATCAATTGAACCTGCTTTCTTTTCTGTTAAACGGAGTTCACAACAGGCCTTTGTCCTTTGTTCTCAACTTGATCATTGTAGCCAAGACCTCTTCAATTTCCAGCATTTCTTCCTGAATTAAGAATTTCATCCAGTACATCTGAACTGCTATTGTGCATTCTTATGTACTTAGTCATGTTTTCAAGTTTGGAGTTTACCAACACAACTTCATCCTCCAGATCAGAGATGGTGGCCAAATGATTTAGTCGTTTATCACAAAGTTGAGCTATAAGATTCTGCTGATCTTGCCCTAATTGACACAATTCAGCACTTCTGATGCACACCTCCTTATAAGAGGCAACTAGTTCACCATGAGTGAGATCTCCAATATCTGATTCTGTCGCTCCTGAGGATTTGCATCCATGGTAAAAACACGAAAGTGGCGCAAAAAACAGAGTCGCCAGCAATGTGTATTTATCCCAAGAGAGGGAAAGGAAACACTGCGTAAACCTGAGGGAAGGGAAAGAGCATGGTCTCGCGACCAAGAGAAACGGGTAAGGGAGTCGGTTACGCGAAGGGAAGGTGTTAGCACCCCACGCGTCCATTGTACTCGATGGGATCCACGCTTGCTTGTCTCGACGAAAGGGTGTCGTCGTCTGGAACTCCACTGCTACTGGAAAGGAAAAGGAACGGGAACGGAGAAGAGCGAAGAAACGAAGAAGAAAAGAAGAAGAAGTGACTCGATAGGACATCGCTCGTCCTATGCCTACGCACTCCCTCGTGCAATGGGAAAGTCAGAGTCAACGTAGTTCAGACACAAACTAAGGGGGAAGGTTGCTCGCCAAGACATCGCCGTCTCGTGCCTACGTATCCTCAATCGGACTAGAGAGAGGAAATCAGAGCAGTCGTAGTTCGACCTAACAAGGTCGGTTAATGTTTTTTATGAGCGACGTTGGATTCACGTCCGGCAGTTAGGGTCGATGCCTGTTTGCGACGAGATGGAAGTAACGTGCCCATTTTGAAAATGATTTGAGATTAACGATCCCGAAGGATAAAAAAGGTTTGAGTTTGTTTGTTTTTGTGTTTTAGACAGAAGTGGATTGAAGTTAGTTCGTAACTTACATTGCACTAAAGTCTACCATAAGGGAACGAGTGAATCGCATGGTCGCCCCCAAATGGGACGTATGCTAAACACTCTAGAAGAGGAGGGGAGACCCCTCGTTCTTCATTTCCTACACTTAAGGCTCGAGCGCAATATTCGTTATATTTTATTAAGTGTTTTAGAAGTGTTAAGAGATGAGAAGAGAAGACTCAAAGAAACACTAAGGGGAAACTAAATGTTCCTAATGTTGTCATACAAAGGTGGCCCTATAGTTGAGGTTGAAAGGGAAACGTCTACCTAAGTTAGAATGCAAAGAAAAGCCTAATGCTAATCCTACTCCAAGCTTAATAAAAAATTAAGTTGGACTAGGTAGCTCTAAGGGAGTGAATCCAAGACTTAAACAAGTCTTGAGACTCAAGGGAAGAAAAGGAGTGAAAGAGAAAAAAAAGGCGAGTAAAACAAATAAGCAGCAGCTACAACAGCGCCTTTGCACCTGCACAGTGGTTAAAAACCAGCAAACACACCAAACAACATTCAACAGCCCATGTTCAGCACACAAAACAGGTGTAAAAGGTCAAACAGCAGCACATACAACAACATATATGCAATAAGACAGTAGTGGAAAATAGGACAGCACACCATGCATTTGAAAACAAAAAACTCATGCAAGCAATGATTGCAAATAGACACACAAAGCACGGCAAACCAAACATAAAGGTTGCAAGCATCAAGAATGAATAACATGATCATGCTAACAATTCAAGAACAATTACTCAACAAAGTTGCACAAATCAAACATCGATCAAAACATCATGCATAAGCAACCACAGAAGCAAACAACGATCATGCATCATATGTCCAGTAAGTTGAGCATCAATCAAGAATTGACACGATTCAAATGTGTGTGCATCGTGTTCGCCGCATCAATTAGTTAACAACGCAAACATAAACATTTATCGATGAAAATCAAGAATCGCGTGTCGGAAAATTGTGTTCATGCAATAGTATGAGGTGTAACAGCTCAACAATGATCCACAAATCATCATCATATCAATCCATAAAGTTTAGACATCCAAAGGACCTCAAACAAGCAAGAAAATGCAAGAAAATCAAGTTCTGCTTCAGTGGTAACCGGTTACAGCATAACTGCAAACCGGTTACACAGTTCAAAATTGCACAAATTACGCTGAAAATACACAGTGTAACCGGTTACAGCATAACTGCTAACCGGTTACTCTGGGACAACAGTGAAAAAAATCAGTTTCAAAAGCACTTTTCAGCAGCAAATCACTTATGTAATCAAGTTCAATGATCATGTAATCAACAATGCACGAAAATCAAGTTCAGAAACAGCATTCAAACATCATTTAAATACAATAATCATCAACATCCAAAATTAAATTCACACAAATGAATCAAAACACATCAAAAATCATGGATCTACATTGTGAAAGTTGCAATTAAGCTAAAATGAGTATGGATCTGAAATTAACCAACCTACAAAGCTGAGATTTGCTATGGTGAGTGTTGTAAACAGAATTTGATAAATCCAAGTAGAGAAATCCAAGATCCACAAGCTCCTTGCACTCAAAAGTTGAAGATCCAAGCAAATAAGCAACCAAAACTCCTAAACCACTTCCAAAAATCACTTCTGAAAAATCAGAACTAGATCCAAACGAAAATCCAAGTTGAAAAGCAGAAATGTAGTGATGATGAGAGGCTTTAGCTTAAGAATTAACAAGTTCCAATGAAGAACTTGTTAACCTTTGAAAAAGAGCTTTGAGTGTGGTTGAAAATGGAGGTTGAGAGTGAAAAAGTGAGAGAGAATTGAGAGCAAAATTCTGAAAAATGAGAGTGAAAAATAATCTAGGGTGGACAGGTTTGGAATGAATTGGTTTAAATAGAAGCTAGGTTAGGAATTCAAATGTGGTTTGGAGTGAGGTTTAGTGGGTGGAAATTGGGGTAAAAAGTGGATTAGGAAATGAATTGAGGAATTAGAGTGGAAAATGTTGGAAGGAATTAGAATTTTGGGTGGAAAATGATGAAAATATCAATTCTAGATCCTTCCCCCACGTGCACATGCCAAGCACATGATCACAAATGATGCAGACAGAATTTCCCAAATTTTGCCCAGAGTAACCGGTTACAGCACATCTGCTAACCGGTTACTCAGTTCAAAAACTGAAGAAATGCGCAGAAAAACAAGGGGTAACTGGTTATCAGATACGTTGTAACCGGTTACTCAGTGCAAATTTTGAATTTTGGCGCCTTTTGGAGGGAAACTTGGAAAAGTGACTTCTGATAGCTGTTTTGAACCCGTTAAACCTCTGAAACTCAAAATTTGATATTGCTACTGAGTAACACCTGAAAAGAACACAAATTCCTGCTGACACCTCAGAATATCCTGCTGAATTAATAATGCCTGATACCGGATCGCTTGATCAGAAAATGACTGTTGAATCTTCTGATTATCAAAACGCCTAATGAGCAAAATAAAAGCTCCAAAAGACCTTGAAAACCATCTGCTCGACCCTGAATACTTGCTGAAAATAATGCCGGAGCGGATAACGCCATGAGCTGCTAGAAAATACCTTGATCCCATGCCCAAAAGAAACATGCAAAATGTCGAAATGACGATGCAAATGAAATGAAGCATAAGCCAAAAAGGTTGGCAACACTAGGGCAAAATTTAAGGTGCTACAGCTGCCCCTATTCAAACTTCTTGGATCCGAGGGTATGGAAGCAACGACTTTCAGACAATCGGGATACACGGAGATTGAATACCAAAATAACCTGGAAATTTGCAACCTGTAGGGGTAGTAAATAGAATGAATATGCGAACGGCCGAAGGCGGACTCGGGATAAAAGACCGACTGAAGGTGGACCCACTGGGGATATAAGAATGAACGAGTACGACCGAAAGCGGACTCGAAAAGAATAAACGAGTACGACCGAAAGCGAACTCGGAAAGAAAGACCGGCCGAAAACGCTCTTTCAACAGCAAAGGAGTACGACCGAAAGCGGACTCGAAAAGAATAAACGAGTACGACCGAAAGCGGACTCGAAAAGAAAGACCGGCCGAAAATGCTCTTTCAACAGCAAACGAGTACGACCGAAAGCGGACTCGAAAAGAATAAACGAGTACGACCGAAAGCGGACTCGAAAAGAAAGACCGACCGAAAACGCTCTTTCAACAGTAAACGAGTACGACCGAAAGCGGACTCGAAAAGAATAAACGAGTACGACCGAAAGCGGACTCGAAAAAAAAGACTGGCCGAAAGCGCTCTTTCAACAGCAAACGAGTACGACCGAAAGCGGACTCAAAAAGAATCAACGAGTACGACCAAAAGCGGACTCGAAAAGAAAGACCGGCCGAAAACGCTATTTCAACAGCAAACGAGTACGACCGAAAGCGGACTCGAAAAGAATAAACGAGTACGACCGAAAGCGGACTCGAAAAGAAAGACCGGCCGAAAACGCTCTTTCAATAGCAAACGAGTACGACCGAAAGCGGACTCGAAAAGAAAGACCGGCTGAAAGTGCTCTTTCAACAGCAAACGAGTACGACCGAAAGCGGACTCAAAAAGAATAAACGAGTACGACCAAAAGCGGACTCGAAAAGAAAGACCGGCCGAAAACGCTATTTCAACAGCAAACGAGTACGACCGAAAGCGGACTCGAAAAGTATAAACGAGTACGACCGAAAGCGGACTCGAAAAGAAAGACCGACCGAAAACGCTCTTTCAATAGCAAACGAGTATGAACAAAAGCGGAATCGAAAAGAATAAACGAGTACGACCGAAAGCGGACTCGAAAATAAAGATCGGCCGAAAACCCTCTTTCAACAGCAACTGAGTACGACCGAAAGCAGACTCAAAAAGAATAAACGAGTACGACCGAAAGCGGACTCGAAAAGAAAGACCGGCCGAAAACGCTCTTTCCGACCTAAGAAAAGTAAAATCAACGGATCTACAAAGATGACTCTGCTGGGGAAGAGAGAAATCTAAACAGATAACTCTGCGGGGGAGTGTAGGAAGGACCGACAAGAAGGAAGAATCCACTTGTTGCAGTGTGATGTTAAACAACATCTCCTGAGTTGCGTTACTTTCTGATGGGGAAAGCAAATGACAAAAGATATCAAACCTGGCTTATGCTTCGAATGCATATGTTTTAATTTTTCTATGGCGTAATGCTCCATACGAAATGGAAATGCTACGCGTTTGGGAGGATGCCATGCAAGAATGCTTATGCAATGCAAAAGAAACGCCTCAGCAAAATAAATGTCGAAGACAAAGGCAACTCCACCGGGGATGACAAACTAAATTGTCCTCTGAAATAAGAGACCCTGCTGAGAAAGACCTCACTCTGCTGAGAAAGATCTTGGTTACACACCCTGCTGGAGATGAAAAACTCCAAGAGAAGATCCACACTGTTGGAGATGGGTAAAAATAGATATTGAAGATGGAACCCGAAGAGAAATTCTCTTCGCCGGGGATTACCAATGACTTCAGCTGTAGACAGAACTCAAAACCTGGATCTGAAAAATGCCAATGACAATTAGACTTAAGACCTGCTAGGGATTTCAACTGCTGTTGAACAATCCACTGAGAGGATCACCACCAAACTCTGCTTGGGGAAACAAGTCAAATGACTTCGATCCTGCTTAGGGAAATTATTGGGCTCAACCTACTGTTGGGAGATGCTCTTACCTTTACCCTGCTGTTGGGAGATGCTCTTACCAATACCAGCACGAATGCTTGGGGAACGGCAGATGATGACATCAACTCTGCCAGAGGATAACATCAAGCTTACTCATCTGAGGGGATTAACTCATATCGCTTCTGATGAGAAGAAAATCTCCTGATTGGCTGGGGAGAATGGGTGTTCAGAACCTAAGGGGAAAATATCATCTTTGCCCAAAGAAGATATTCCATAAGTCTCCTGCTGGGGATGCAACAGCGTCAACTTCTGATTATTTGCTGAGAAAGTGATAAGTCAATCACGACTATAGCTGGGGAATTAATCTTCTGTACTCTGCTGAGGAAGATAATCCTTGACACTCTGGCTGGGAAAACAACAACCTGCTGAGGAGGATGAACTTTTCAATGTCGAGAAGAGTAGCTATATTGGGGAAGGACAAACCTGTTACCCTGCAAACAGAATCAACAGAAAGTTCTATATGCAAAAAGGCTACTTCTATTACCATCACAATGACCGCTGCCTAAGCAATTTCCACTGTTTTCTGATATGCTTCGCAAAGCTTAACATTTCCGCATGCAATGTTTTATCAAAATATCGGACGTTTTCACCAACAAAACAGCAAAAGTAAAAACACAAAAGGAAAGCTTTTGAGTGAAATGAAAATTTTATTGAATGAATTGGCCTGTAAATAGGCGTTTACATTCAGAAGAAATTTCTGAAAAGAGGTAATTACAAAAAAAGAAATAAAAGAAAAATACACATGTCGACAATGTGGGGAACAGATATCCACCATGATTCAATTCAGCTATGACCCAATATGCCTCGCTTATCCGCAGATGCTTTGGCCTTCGAAAAGACTGACTGGACTGATTCCTTTCCTTCGAAATTTCCATGTATCACAGATCGAACACATATCATAACCTTTTGCTTTTAAATCCCTAATTTTTGCCTGGATCACCCTTTTCGGGTTTTCAATCCACCGGGATACCCCTTTTTGCCAAAGTTGTCTTTTCAGGTTTTCAACCTTGCGGGTTTATTCTTTTTTTTTTCTTTTTTTATCCCTAATTTTTGCCCGAACCTTTTCTTTTTTATGGTTCGTCGGGATGCCCATTTTTTTCTGGACTTTCTTTTTGTGTCCAGCGAGTCTCTTTTATGCAAAGTATTTTTTGACTACGTCTGCGTTCACAGGGGACGTAAAATCTTCGCCATCCATAGTTAAGAGTAATAAGGCTCCACCAGAGAAAACCTGTCTTACTACATATGGCCCTTCGTAGTTTGGAGTCCATTTTCCCCAGTGATCTGTTTGAGGAGGAAGGATCATTTTCAAACCCAATTCACCAGCCTGGAAACACCGAGGACGCACTTTCTGATCAAAGGCTTTCTTCATCCTGCTCTGATACAACCGACCATGTGCAATGGCTGCCAATCTCTTCTCTTCAATAAGGTTCAGCTGATCCAGTCTGGAACGCACCCACTCAGCTTCATCAAGCTTCACGTCTGCCAGGATTCTTAAAGAAGGAATCTCAACCTCTAATGGTAGAACTGCTTCCATACCATATTGTAGCGGTAAAATCTGTGAGTATAAGCTATTAATTAACTCAACTCAAAAATAAGCAAGAGTCGCCACCGCACTTTTATTTTTATCCATAAAGGAAAGGAAAAAAGAGCGAACAAAACCTAAAGAGATAAGGGTAAGGGGGGTTGGTTATGTAAAGGGAAGGTTTTACGCACCCAATACATCTATAGTACTCTATAGGAGCCCTTTGATGTATTCACTGCTTTTGGTCTGAAAATGGTTTGCTTGTAAAGAGATTGAGGAGATGAGAGGAGAAATATTTTTTTAAGATTTTTTTGTGTTTGGAGAGACTTATCGCCTCATGCCTACGTACCCACGATGTGCAATGTAGGATCAAAACCTCGTAGTTCGTGGTACAAAGAACAAAAAATTATTGGTTATGGTTTATTTTATATTGAAAAAGACAACCGGTCATTCTCAAGAGAGAATACTCAACTAATTACCCAAAGGTATGGGAAAGTGGCATTTGCATCACATTAAGATGGAGGATTTGCTTGGATTAACATCAACAAGACTAATCACTTCAACATCTAAGTGGAAAACGACCATACTTTCAACAAAATACCATGGTTAGGAGTTTTACATCTCATCAAAAAAATGACTCATGTCTAATTCTTTTTTTTGAAAAGTTTAAAAGAAAAAGGTGCATAAAAGCACAAAAAACTTGGATGAGTTTTTGTATTTTTTATGTTTTTATGAAATGGTCAAAGTATGATTAAGATGGATTGACATTTGTTAAAGAAAATGAATTTTGAAAAGTCACTTGACAAAAAGTCAAGGTTTTATTATGAAAGCGGTTTTAAGTTGAAAACAAGAAGGTTTTGAAAAAAGAGAGAAGATTTTGAAAATTTAAGAGTGGGGAGGAGAAGAAGTGACTATCCTAGTGCATGAAATATAAGCTAGGGAAAAGAAGGATCTAACCAAAATGAAACCACTTCAAAGCAATATTAAAAGAATTTCATCCTTAAGCAAATTGGCCAAATAAAGGCAAGTCTTCGATCAACACTCCAAGCAAAGGGATAGGAAGTCCTAATGCTAGGTCCATAAATCCAATATCACTTCAAAAGAGGCCCATAAAGAGATCACTCCAAAGCATAGGATAGTAACCAAAAGTCCAAATAGAGAGAATTAAGTTTTTTATGGTTTGAGCCTTTATTAATGTTTTAGAAGTCCAAATGGACAAAGTAAAAATCAAGCACAAAATAATAGCAATAATAAAGAAATATAAACATGAATATAGGATGATAATATGAGACATAAAAATAAAAGAGACATAAAAATAAAAGAGATAAGGGAGCAAGAAGTAATCACAATATAATATGTAACATTAATATATACACAATAATGGTATGGTGAACTTAATCATCCACAACCAAGAAAAAGTGGCCAAAAGAACAAAAAGATAATCGATTCCGCTTCGTGTCTTGCACTACGGCGATTAACCAATGCGATTAGGCCAAATTTAATGAAAACTTGAAAGAAGATCGGGAGACCCGCAGCAACTACGCATCAAGCTTCAAAGTCTATGGAACTAACGCAAACAATCAATCGACCTTGGGATTACGCGACTAATCAAAGTCCGGTCCACGAAAGTACAAGTATCGAATTGGATTTATTCCGAATAGGGGCGAATTTTGGTCTATGTTAAGTGTACGCCGAGTAATTTGTTCGAGAAATTACCCTACGAATGAGGCCGACCATGAGATATATGTGTTAATGCACGCGAGATAAACGATATAGGGATCGTTATCCTAAAGCGATGCCACACGAAAAGAAAAAGTGGTAATGATCTCGTCTCGATCGAAATTCAACAAAGAAATTTCACGATCACTTCGACTTTCATCGATCAAAAAGAAAAAGAAATGGAGGAAAGAGGAAACCAAATTTGAATTACAAATTCAAGACAATTCCATCTTTAAGTTCATTCACTCATTTTGGTGGATTAAAGTGCTAAACATCTCACTAACTCAAAGCACCTAAAGTGAATTAAATAATTCACTTTAAAGATAAATTTGAATTAGTGAACATTTATCCAACTTCATCTACACCCTAAGTCCAATGAATTTAAAGAGAAATAATATCTTAAAAAAAATGTAATTCAAATCCAAAATCAAAAGGAAAATGAAAATCAAGAACAAAATACTCAAAAAAAAAATTTTTTAAGAAAAAGTTTTCAAAATGAAATTTAAATGAAGGAGAAAGAATTAAAATATTTTTTCAAGTGAAATTTTTCTAAGAAAACAAAATTTTAAAATGACAACAAACCACAAGAAAAGAGAATTATTTTTATTAATGAAATCACATAAAAAAGAAATAGTGGAAAATTATTTAAAAAGAGACTTGAAAGAAAATTAAAAAAATATATATATAAAATGAGAGGGAGGTGATGTAAACAATGGAGGTGGTGGCGGTTTGTGAATTTTCGCGGGCTAGGCCCATCCATTTTTACTAAAAAAAAAAATAGAAACAACAATACATTAAAAGTAAATGAAAATAAAGAAAAGTCAGAAAATGAAATTATCTTCTTCTTCTTCATGTGCCAACGCGCACTATTCACCAACAACAACAAGCTTCCATTTTGAGTTCCGTCAAATCGGAACGACGGAGCTCAAACCATATACCGTTGCGATCGTGAGACAGAGAGGATTTCAAATATGTAATCGATTTCAACCGTCGATGCAAGAAATGGACGAATCGGAGTTTCAAAGTTTCGACGGAAAATTCGAACTACCTTGAAAAATGGAAGCAAGACTCCTCTTCAACTTCTACTCTCTTCCTCTTGTTGTTGTATGAAGAAATTCACTCTTAGAAATGATTTTTGATGAAGATTGGAGTGGTATTTGAAGCTTTTGGAATTGGAGCTTTAATGGAGTTTTTTTTTGAAGTTGTTTTTTGCAGAATTTCTGGAGGCTTAAGCTTGGTTTGATTTTGGCAGAGGTTTTGGAGGCTCAAAAGCTTGAGAAATTGTGAGAAATGAAGCTGTATTTATAGATGGAGAGTGAGGGAGAGTGATTGCCGTTTTGCTATTTTTTTCTCGCGTTTTGGTGATGTACAATCCGCGTGAGGTGTGTACGGTTGCGGTTTGGACTTGCGGATGCGTGTGAGCTGGCGGCTTGAAATGTTGCGCGAGGATGGCTCGGTTGTGTGATGTTTCACGGCTGGGTTCGGCTTGGAAGTGTGTTGTACGGCAGCTGAAGTTTGTTTGGAATTTGGCTTTTTGCGAAGGTAGCTGCGTCATGGCTTGTTTGTAGGTGGCTTCATGCTGCAGCCTTTTTTTTTTAATTTTCTTTGCTAATGTGTTGATGGCTTGTGAGGCTTGTATAGAAAATGAATTTCATGTAGCAACAATAAGTAGCTTTGGTAGTTGCACTTGGAATGTAAAAGAAATAGAAAATGGGCCGTGTATTAAGACTTGCTTGCAAAAAAAATTTATACCATAGCTTGTGACAAAAATGGAAAATGGGCCTTGAATTGGATGGGCTTTGTGCTTATGAAAAAAAAAATTAGAAGATGATTTAAAAAGAAATTGGAAATGGATATGGTTATAATTAAAGAAACAAAAAATGGATTAAAAAAAAAATGATATTGGATAAACTAAAAAATGGGTAATTGAAATTTTAAAAAAATGGTTTATGAATATAGATATTAATTGGATTTTGGATAAAGTGAATAAAAAAAAGGATTTTTTTTTAGAATGGATTTAAAATGGTTATGGGAGAATTGAAGTGGATAACTATGGATCAAAAAATGGTATTTGGATTATGGATAAAAAATGGTTATGGATATTGAAAATAATTTGGACATTGGAAATTGGATATGAATTGGAACTTGGATTAAGAAATGGAAATGGGAAAGAAATATGGATATTGTGAAAGATGGATATGAACTTGGTTTATAGAATTTGGTTTAGATGTGGGTAATTGGATAATTGGCTATGGATAGTGTAAAATGGGCTTGATAAAAAAAAATGGAATATAGAAAAATTGGTTAAAAATGTGGATAATGTTTAGAATGAAAAATGGTTTATGAAGTGGATCATGGATGACCAATCTTTATTTTTAGCCCAAAACCAATCTTAAACTTACTTCCACAAGCCTCTGATAAAACACAGATACCACTGAACAAGCCACAACTGAGCAACGACCATTTGAATAAATTCTGAATCACTTCAAAATTCATCTGAATCAATTATCTTGGAAAATAAATCCACAGATGAACACAGTCTTGATTGATGAACTCAGATGAAACTCATGAATATCACCACACAACAACTTGACAGTCACTGCTTGAGACATAAACCGCGGCCACAAATAACTCGCACTTAAAGCGATTACTTGATAGTTTGACCAAGATGAGGTCAAACATCCATCTGAACTCAACCATAACTGAATAGCCACACAATCTCCAAGACATGTCTTTGCCATCAATTTTCTGCAAAACCTTAAACACACAAAGAAGAAGAAACAAACAAAAATTGCAAAATATTTTTGGTATTTTGGTTAGAGGTTAGTAAACAGAAACAAACATAAAGCAAGTAATAAAAAACACAGGGATACATGGGATCTTAGGGGCAAAAATTAGGGTATTACAGCTACCCCTATTTAAGTTTCTTCTATCCGGAGATAAGAAGATTGACATCTTTGTCTCGACGAGATAGAAGAGACTTAAATATAACCAAAACCCAATTTTTGGCCCTAAGAGACCAAAAAATGATATGATTATGCAAATGATATGCAGACACAAGACCCAACTGTGGGGAGAATATGCCACAGGAGATCAACAAAATGAAGAACGGGAGAATGAAACTCCACCGAGGAAACAAAATCACAGGAGACCAACAACTTGACGAGGAACACACCGCACAACTACTGGGAATCAGCTGAGGAAAAGATTCAAGATGGGGATAACTGCAAGTGGAAATAAACCACAAAACAACAAGGATATAAATCAACAGGGAAGACTTAGCACAACAAGGCTCCACCGGGGAAAATCAAAACCTCAACAATGAACTATCTCTAGCATACCGAAGAGACTAACCATCCATCGGAATAACAAACCTCAACAACGAACTGTCCCGTCAAACCGAAGAGACTTACCATTCATTGGAGTCACAAACCTCAACAACGAACTGTCCCGTCAAACCGAAGAGACTTACCATTCATCAGAGTAACAAATCTCGACAACGAACTGTCCCATCAAACCGAAGAGACTTACCATTCATCGGAGTAACAAATCTCGACAACGAACTATCCCGTCTAACCGAAGAGACTTACCATTCATTGGAGTCACAAAAATCTCAACAACGAACTGTCCCGTCAAACCGAAGAGACTTACCATTCATTGGAGTCACAAAATCTATACAACGAACTGTCCCATCAAACCGAAGAGACTTACCATTCATCGGAGTAACAAAATCTCAACAACGAACTATCCCGTCAAACCGAAGAGACTTACCATTCATCGGAGTAACAAATCTCGACAACGAACTGTCCCGTCTAACCAAAGAGACTTACCATTCATTGGAGTCACAAAAATCTCAACAACGAACTGTCCCGTCAAACCGAAGAGACTTACCATTCATTGGAGTCACAAAATCTCTACAACGAACTGTCCCATCAAACCGAAGAGACTTACCATTCATCGGAGTAACAAAATCTCAACAACGAACTGTCCCATCTAACGAAGAGACTTACCATTCATCGGAGTAGAAAATCTCAACAATGAACTCTCACGTCCAACCGAAGAGACTTACCATTCATTGGAGTCACAAAAAGTTATTAACTGCATCGCCTCAGGCTTCTCAAATAAAGGAATGCCACGAAACAATATTGAACCTTCCAAAAGGGGAATCATATGCAGATTTCAGCTGAAAGGCGCAGAATCCTCAAAGGTGCAAAATAAATGCACTCTCAATCTAGGTTTCACAGCCTAGAGATCCAAACAAATATTGCAGGGGACCAAAGTTCAATCCAGGGACAAGCTGGAGAGAAACGGTCAAACAAAACTCATCCCGAGGAGGAAATATCTCAACCGGGGACTAATTCCATCCAGATAATGAACTGGAGAGGAAACTGAATCAAAGTCTTCCACGAGAAATAAACTCAGTGGGAATTAACAAAGATGGGCAATTTTCTGCTTACGGGTCGACACTCTAAATGGAGAGAGGACACACACGCTCTACGGGGATAACAACACCAGAGAGCAAAGAAGCACCACCACAAATGCAAAATGCACAATGCAACAACGACATGCTATGCACAATAAATGAATGCGCATGCAATGCGTATGAGTATGAATATGCTGACAAAACAGACATAAAGGGTAAACAGAGGGTGGAATAAACATCACAACACCACTAAATACTCGGCTAATCTCAACAAGATGGAGATATTATTAGCAACTCTACTAGGCATTTAGCCGAAGAAATCTTGCAAGAGATAAACAAAAGCCATCAAAGGAAAATAAATCCTACTACAAGGCTCAAATCTTGCTGGAGAAAAGAAGATACTCCTTGGGGAAAAAACCCCAAATATCAATCTTCTAACATCAATGATCCACAAAGAGGATAACAACATAAACTCTGCTTTGAGGATGGCAGGAACACTGTTGGGGAATCATACAACCCAAATCTTTCTGACTTTCCCTGGGGATCGTAAAAATTCACAGGAACTTCCACTTCAAAAAGGGTGAAGAGATCTGCTGCGGAGAAATAAAGAATGAATCCGCTGGGGATTGCAGACATATAAACATCTACACAAAATCCACTGGGAATACAAGGAAAATCTGCTGGAGATACGAGAACACTGTCAGGGGATTAACCAATTCTGAGCAAAGCATCCTGGACTTGCTGAGAAAGCAACAACAGGTCAAGCTGTGGGGGATTTTAGATCAGTACTCATCATAAATGAGAGAAAACCCAACAGGTGACTAAAAGAGATCTCATCAGCGACTTCACTAGGAGGATAAATGTCTGAAAAACAATCCGGAGAGAAGTACACCTTGGACCTGTCAGGGAAATGAGAAGTTAACCTCGCTGCCTTATGATTAGA
This sequence comes from Lathyrus tuberosus, assembly GCA_022829125.1. NCBI lineage: Eukaryota > Viridiplantae > Streptophyta > Magnoliopsida > Fabales > Fabaceae > Lathyrus > Lathyrus tuberosus. The sequence goes on along the minus strand of JALAZF010000061.1, from coordinate 1,991,779 downwards.
GAGCAAACGAAACAATAATGCTCTATCTCCGCTGGGGAATCATCCTGGCGAGAAATACAACCACAAATAAGAATCCAACAAACAACCACCAAGTCCATGCTTCTTAAAGGAAAAAAAAACACGGCTCTCTATTTGGGGACATCCAAAGCAACAACAACACGTCTAGAGGGTAAAATTCTGAGTGAAGATTCCTCATATGATTTCAGCTGGGGACAACAAAAAATGAATCTCTGCGTGGGAACTACCATCAAGGAGAAGTGTGGACCTAAAAACTACTCAAATGCCTGACCATAACATAATCAGTTGGAGAAGATTCAAACCAAGAGCTAGCTGGGGAAGAAACCAAACAACACTGGACCTTATGAATTCAACACATCATAACAAACCCATCACCTTGTCAACAACTGATCACATTCATAGGAACAAAATCTGCTGAGGAAATACCAACAAATTCTACTGGGGAAATATCGACAAACTCTACTGGGGAGCTGTCAATAAATTCTGCTAAAGGAGCGAGAATGAACCCTGCTGAGGAAAACATCGATCCTACTGTCCTTGGAATAACCATTAATGTTCCTTTTCTCATTCATGATTCAAAGGAAAATGTTTTTATAATTTTCAAAAATTTAAATCAATTATTCACATTTTGTTTCAAAAATCATCATAAAAAATAAATGAAATTCTGCAAACAGAAACAAAATAAGAATTGCAAACAAAGGGACAAAGGCCCAAATTTTATTAATAGAATGGAAGCCCGCAAATGGCGTAACTCCATGGATCATTACAAAGTTTGAAAAATGGTAAATACATGGAAAGGGTTACATTGAAATACAATGACCACTATTCTCCCTAACAACTTCGAATTCCACTGTGCCCAAAACTTCAGTTGAAGATGATTGAAGCAAAATCCTTGATAGACAATGTTGCTTTCAAATGATCAAGACTGGCCAGATGCAGTTACTTGCCAGAATCCCTAACTTTTGCCTAGATTGCCCTTTCGAGTTTTCAATCTACCGGGATGATTATTTCTGTTTTTGTCTCTAACTTTTGCCTGGACCGCCCTTTCGGGTTTTCAGCCCACCGAGACGCTCGTTTTTGCCTAAGCCACCCTTTCGGGTTTTCAACTTAGTGAGCTGTTCTTTTATTTTTTTTTTAGGCGAAGTATTTCTTGATCGCATCGGCATTCACAGGACGAGTGAACTCTTCACCATCCATAGTTGTAAGAAGCAATGCACCGCCAGAGAAGGCTCTCTTAACAACATATGGGCCTTCATAATTAGGAGTCCACTTGCCCCTAGAATCATTGGTAGAAGTCGAGATCTTTTTGAGCACGAGGTCGCCTTCTCTGAACACACGAGGTCGAACCTTCTTATCAAAAGCTTTCTTCATTCTCTGTTGATACAATTGGCCATGACACAAGGCCGTCATTCTTTTCTCTTCAATCAAATTCAACTGGTCATATCTGCTTTGACACCATTCAGCCTCAGACAATTCAGTTTCCATCAAAACTCTCATAGAAGGGATTTCAACCTCTACCGGGAGCACTGCTTCCATACCATAAACAAGAGAGAAAGGGGTTGCCCCTGTCGAAGTGCGGACAGATGTACGATACCCATGCAAAGCAAAAGGGAGCATCTCATGCCAATCCTTGTAAGTAACAACCATCTTCTGAACAATCTTCTTAATATTCTTATTAGCAGCTTCAACAGCCCCATTCATCTTAGGTCTGTAAGGAGAAGAATTATGATGCTCAATGTTAAACTCATCACACAATTCCTTCATCATCTTGTTATTCAGGTTCGACCCATTATCAGTGATAATCTTGCTCGGAACACCATACCGACATATGATTTGATTCTTGATAAACCGGACCACCACTTGCTTGGTCACATTGGCATATGATGCCGCTTCAACCCACTTGGTAAAATAATCAATAGCCACCAGTATGAAGCGGTGTCCGTTCGATGCTTTTGGCTCAATCATTCCAATCATATCAATTCCCCACATGGAGAAAGGCCATGGAGAAGAGATAACATTGAGAGGAGTTGGAGGCACATGAATTTTGTCAGCATAAACCTGGCACTTATGGCACTTCTTCACAAACTTCCAACAGTCAGATTCCATTGTCAGCCAATAGTAACCTGCCCTTAAGATTTTCTTAGCCATTGCATGCCCATTGGCATGAGTACCAAAAGATCCTTCATGAATTTCTTTCATCAACATGTCTGCTTCGTGTCTATCCATGCATCTGAGCAAGACCATGTCATAATTTCTTTTATACAGCACATCATCGTTCAGGAAGAAACTACCAGCCAACCTTCTCAAAGTCTTCTTATCTTTCTTGGATGCCCCAAGCGGGTACTCTTGATTTTGAAGAAAGCCTTTAATATCATAATACCACGGTTTATCATCAACAACTTCTTCAACCGCAAACACATGAGTTGGTCTGTCAAGACGCATAACATCGATTTTGGGCACATCATTCCACCGACTCACCACAATCATGGAGGATATAGTGGCTAAAGCATCTGCCATTCGATTTGCTGCTCTGGGTATATAGTGAAACTCAACCTTATTGAAAAAAGTTAACAACCTTCTTGCATAATCTCGATAAGGAATCAAATCAGGTTGACGTGTCTCCCATTCTCCTTTAATCTGATTAATCACTAGGGCTGAATCTCCGTATACATCGAGAATCTTGATTCTCAAATTGATAGCTTCTTCCAAGCCCATAATACATGCTTCATACTCAGCTGCATTATTTGTGCAAGTGAACCTCAACCTTGCAGTGAAAGGAATATGAGAACCACGAGGAGTAACAATTATTGCCCCAACACCACTGCCATATTCATTAACAGCTCCATCAAAAATCAAACCCCAACGGGATCCTGGCTCAGGCCCTTCACCAGGTAACGGTTCTTCACAATCTTTAACCTTTAGGTACATCACATCTTCATCAGGAAAATCAAACCTGATCGGTTGATAATCGTCAATTGGCTGGTGTGCCAAATGGTCAGCCAAAACACTTCCTTTTATTGCTTTTTGAGTTCGGTACTCGATATCATATTCTGACAATAACATTTGCCAACGAGCGATCCTCCTAGTTAAAGCAGGCTTTTCAAAAATATACTTGATTGGATCCATTTTGGATATCAACCAAGTTATATGATTCAACATATACTGGCGGAGGCGCTTGGCAGCCCAAGCTAAAGCACAACACGTCTTTTCAAGCATTGAATACCGAGACTCACAATCGGTGAACTTCTTGCTCAAATAATAAATGGCAAACTCTCTTCGACCAGATTCATCTTGTTGACCCAGAACACAACCCATAGACTCTTCCAGCACAGTCAAATACATGATCAAAGGCCTTCCTTCCACAGGAGGAGACAAAATCGGAGGTTCAAGCAGATACTCTTTAATTCTTTCAAACGCTTTTTGACAATCCTCTGTCCAGACACAACCCTGATCTTTGCGAAGAAGCTTGAAGATCGGCGCACACGTGACAGTCATATTGGATATAAATCGGGAAATGTAGTTCAAACGTCCCAAGAATCCTCTTACCTGTTTTTCTGTTTTGGGCGCAGGCATTTCCTGGATGGCTTTAACTTTACCAGGATCAACTTCAATACCTTTTTGGCTGACAATAAAGCCCAACAATTTTCCAGAACGGACACCAAAAGTGCATTTATTAGGATTCAAATGGAGCTTGAACTTTCTCAAACGTTGAAACAGCTTCAATAAGTACTCAATATGATCTTCTTCAGTCTTCGACTTACAAATCATATCATCCACATAGACCTCAATTTCTTTATGCATCATATCATGGAACAAAGTGGTCATAGCTCTCTGGTACGTTGCACCAGCATTTTTCAAACCGAAGGGCATCACTCTGTAACAGAATGTTCCCCAGGGTGTAATGAATGTTGTTTTTTCCATATCCTCGGGTGCCATCTTTATTTGATTATAACCGGAAAATCCGTCCATAAAAGAAAAGATACTGAATTTAGCAGTATTATCTACCAACATATCAATGTGTGGCAATGGAAAATCATCTTTTGGACTAGCTTTATTCAGATCTCTATAGTCAACGCACATTCGGACTTTTCCGTCTTTCTTTAGAACAGGCACAATATTGGCCACCCATTAAGGATACTCAGAAGTTACAAGAAAACCAGCATCAATCTGCTTTTGAACCTCCTCTTTGATCTTCATAGCCATGTCGGGATGAGTTCTTCTCAATTTCTGCTTCACAGGTGGACATTCAGGCTTCAACGGCAATCTATGCTCCACAATATCAGTATCATGACCAGGCATGTCTTGATAAGACCAAGCAAACACATCAACATATTCTCTAAGAAGCTCCACAATCTTCCTCTTAACATCTGACTGAAGCAGTGCCCAAATCTTGACTTCTTTTACATCATCATCTGAACCCAAATTAACTAATTCTAACGGCTCTTCATGAGGCTGAATGGCCTTTTCCTCGTGCTCAAGCAACCGAGAAATTTCATCTGGAATCTCCTCAATACCCTCTTCTTCAGCTCCAAACACAGGGAATTCAAAGTTGGGAGGGGGTATAGGGTCATTCTTTCCAATGGGATTAACAATCAATCTGCACAATGATTTATGTTTGATTTTAGAATATGAAAAGTGCAAGTATCATGCAGATAAAGATGATTATCACATTATTATTTTTTTGGTTTTTTATGTTACCATTTTTCAGAAATAAAGAAAAAAGGGAAAACATAATATGGATAAACAAAATAACATTTCATTGATGATGATAAAATTTGAAACAAAGCCCTCACAAATTCACTTTCACCTTGGGCAGAGTGAAAGGATTTTTTTGAAAGAAACAAAAACAAATTACTTAGAAACATGAACAATAGTAGGAACGTCAACAGCTGTCCAATTCTGGCAGATCTGTCCATGTGTCACAAAATTGGGAAGCTCTTCCTCTTCATCATCTTCAATGATGGCAGCAGCAGAGTGATCTTTGTGGATGAAACCAGCACTGTGAAAGGTCTCATTAATACGCTTCAAATCCCTTCTGACTATACCAGGCGTAAAGCCTAAACCAGTTTTGCCCAGGTTATCAACCACATCAATGACTCGGCCCCAACCGTCAGACCGACCAGTTTCTAACACGTGCAGAGCATCCTTCAAAGAAGACATGGGTAACTCATTCTTCTTAACAGCTTTATCATCAACATAAAGAGCTTGGAACGGAGTTCCAACAGTTTCATCAGCATCAACATACGAAAAGGATGAAAGGTGGCTCACCAGCATTGCTTGCTCACCTCCAACAATTACCAACTTATCATTCTTAACAAATTTCAACTTCTGATGGAGAGTCGAAGTCACTGCCCCAGCCTCATGAATCCAGGGTCGGCCAAGCAGACAACTATAAGCAGGACGGATATCCATTACTTGAAAAGTAATCTGGAAGAAGCACGGTCCTATTTTGATTGGAAGATCAACCTCTCCAATCACAGTCTTCCGAGATCCATCAAAAGCTTTAACAATAACTCCACTATACCTCATTGGAGGACCTTGGTAAGAAAGCTTTGATAAAGTAGATTTTGGCAACACATTCAAAGAAGAGCCAGTATCAACCAACACATTGGAAAACGCATCTTCTTGACAATTCATGGAGATATGTAAAGCCAAATTGTGATTTCTCCCCTCCTCGGGTAACTCTTCATCACAGAAACTCAAATTATTACATGCGGTGAGGTTGGCAATAATACCATCAAACTGGTTAACAGTCACATCATGCTCAACATATGCTTGTTCCAAAACCTTCTGTAAAGATTTCCTATGAGCTTCAGAATTCATCAGTAAGGACAACACTGAAACCTTGGACGGGGTGTGCAAGAGTTGATCCACAACACTGTAATCACTCTTCTTGATCAACTTCAATACTTCATCCTCAAAAACCTTCAAACTACTGGACTGACCAGAAACATCAACACGACTCTCTTCTTGAGTTCGTTTGCCAGGAATAACATTCTCCACAATCTTTGGAGGCTCAGGAGCGAAAAGTCGACCGCTCTGGGTCACCCTACTCACATCAGCGATGCTTACCACAGAAGACAAAGAAGGAATGGGCACTTCCTTACCATCTTCTACCATGGTAGCATCATACTTATATGGAATAGATTTGTCAGATTCATAGGGTACTGGTCCGGGCAACCGAATGACCAAAGGTGTAGCAGCTGTCTTTCGACTATCATAAGAGATAACAACTCTTTCAGGAATATTAAAGCGAGGCTCAATAGCATTCACCTCATTCTGATATTCGTCCTTCTTAGCAGTGACTTCAATTAAATTCTCATCCATCATCCTTTGAATGTCCCTCTTCACTATCACACAACCACGCGGATTCACAGAACAGATGCAACAGGCTGCATAATCATGATCAATATCATGGTATTCACTCAAAACTGCATGCATTTCCACAAGAGACCTTCGGATCCAACGAATATCAAAGATTTTGAATGTACCAGGACAACCATACACCATATTGACAGTCGCCTTGCCATGGTTAGGCAACGGATTCGATTTCACATTAGGGTTGGAATCTTCGAAAGACAGAATACCGCTTCTAGTCAGTCTCTGTACCTCCATCTTCAATGGATAACAGTTCTCAGTGTCATGTCCAGCTCCTCCCTGATGGAAAGCACAATGAGCTTCGGGCTTATACCACCATGGTGAATCTTTTGGAACAGCGGGCGGTGGACGGGTCTGAACAAGATTCTTATTAATTAAACAAGGAAGCAATTCCGTGTAGGTCATTGGAATCGGATCAAAATCTTTCTGAAAACGGCCTCGTTGATTGTTTGGCTGATTAGAACGTTGTTGCTGAGCAGGTGGTGCCTGAACAACAGGAGCTGAACTGATAACAGGAGTGACAGATGCAACATGTTGTTGACACTGATTGCTTCTATTGTGAGGTCTTCTGTACCTTTCTCGAAAAACGGCACTGGTCTCTCCTTCTTTCTTTTTGGCAAATCCTCCCCCATATTTCTTGGAATTTCCAGCAGAATTTCCATCTTTCGACAAACGTCCCTCACGGACACCTTCTTCCAATCTCATCCCCATATTAACCATCTCAGTGAAATCACTTGGGGCGCTAGCAATCATACGCTCATAATAGAAAGGACTTAGAGTTTTCAGGAAAATCTTGGTCATCTCTTTTTCTTCCAAAGGAGGGTTGATCTGAGCAGCAATCTCGCGCCACCTCTGCGCGTATTCTTTGAATGTCTCCTTATCTTTCTGAGCCATTGCCCGAAGCTGGTCACGGTCAGGAGCCATATCCACATTATATTTATACTGCTTCACAAACGCCTCACCCAAATCTTCGAAAGTGCGAACTCGAGCACTATCAAGTCCCATATACCATTTCAAAGCTGCACCAGACAAACTGTCTTGAAAGTAGTGAATAAGGAGCTGATCATTATCTTTATGAGCCGACATCTTACGAGCAAACATAGTCAAGTGACTCAACGGGCAAGAATTACCCTTATACTTTTCAAAGTCAGGGGTCTTGAACTTATACGGGATCTTCACATTCGGAACCAAGCATAACTCATGAGCATTCTTTCCAAACAGCTCTTTACCTCTCAGAGCCTTGATCTCTTTCTGCATTTCAGCAGACTGGTCTTGAATCTCTTCCATTCTATCATAAGCGCTGCCATTCTCACTTTGAGCATCATGAAAGATTTGCTCTTCACCGAAAGGAACAGTGTGAACCACAGGCGGTGGTACAGTCATCACAGGTTGAACAGTAGGAATAACTGGAACTTCAGGAGGTGGAGGTGGCGGCCGATAACCTTCAGGAAAATAGTTAAGAGGCATGCCCCAGGGGTAGCCAGGAGGCATGGAATACTGAGGAACACTAGCAGGCGCCACAGAAATGGGCGTAGAGACAATCTCAGAAATGACTGTCCTTTGCTCAGGAGTTGAAAGCGGAGGAGGAGGTGGCGGTGGCTGATTCTGAGCAGCCACCAGGGCTTCCATCATAGCAGTGAGTCTTTCCAAACCATCCTTCAGAGTTGATACTTCTTCACGAAGCTCACGGTTCTCTTGTTGCAACTAATCCATCTTCTTCTTCAGATTAGCCCGAGTATTATACTGGTGCAACAGCTTGGCTGAACGAGGACCAAAAACAAACAATAAGACACCTGGAAAGGCAAGAAACCATGCAGAATGATGCTTAATGCAAATGCAATGCAATATGAATGCAGCAAACATGGGATCAAAGCTTCCACAGAATTGGAATAACTGTTGCTGACGACAGAGGTTCGCTTTGAAGTACCGGGTACGTTGAAGGTCAGGGTTTCCTGCAAACCTGTAAGCACCCGCCCATTCTCACATGTGGGTACTAGGATGTTCAGTATCCCGGGCTCTCAGGTCGAGAAATGATGATACGTTCACCATTTTTGGTTTGGCATCATCATCAATCAAGGAGGCCTCAACTGATTCTCCAAAATGGAAGATCCTCAGCTTCAGAGGTTTGAGAAGTAACAGCACATTCAGCCCGAAGGATACAATGCTATCGCCAATCAAAGAGGTCGTCTGCTGATTCACTTCAAAAAAAAACAGAGGGGTCATCCTAAAAGGTCATCCAGACTTAGCAGCTCTTCCAGATAGCTCTACCATCGTGGGAAATCCACAACGCAGAATTCTCTAGAGAGAACCACATCCAGATTGTGTTTCATATTCCCTCCTCGAACTGAGATGGAACGCGAGAGGATATGTCACACGCTGATCCTAAGTGCACTCAGGCCTGTGTATTGGGCCTATCTCTCAGAATACCCCATCCAGAACAAACAGGAAATCCAGCCATCACAAAATAGACAAAAAGCAGTAAATAAATCAAAGTAGGCTAAACCCCTCAAGGGATGGACCAGCAAGAGGTCAATCTGTCCCCAGCAGAGTCGCCACTTTTCTGTAGCGGTAAAATCTGTGAGTATAAGCTATTAATTAACTCAACTAAAAAATAAGCAAGAGTTGCCACCGCACTTTTATTTTTATCCATAAAGGAAAGGAAAAAAGAGCGAACAAAACCTAAAGAGATAAGGGTAAGGGGGGTTGGTTATGTAAAGGGAAGGTTTTACGCACCCAATACATCTATAGTACTCTATAGGAGCCCTTTGATGTATTCACTGCTTTTGGTCTGAAAATGGTTTGCTTGTAAAGAGATTGAGGAGATGAGAGGAGAAATATTTTTTTAAGATTTTTTTGTGTTTGGAGAGACTTATCGCCTCATGCCTACGTACCCACGATGTGCAATGTAGGATCAAAACCTCGTAGTTCATGGTACAAAGAACAAAAAATTATTGGTTATGGTTTATTTTATATTGAAAAAGACAACCGGTCATTCTCAAGAGAGAATACTCAACTAATTACCCAAAGGTATGGGAAAGTGGCATTTGCATCACATTAAGATGGAGGATTTGCTTGGATTAACATCAACAAGACTAATCACTTCAACATCTAAGTGGAAAATGACCATACTTTCAACAAAATACCATGGTTAGGAGTTTTACATCTCATCAAAAAAATGACTCATGTCTAATTCTTTTTTTTGAAAAGTTTAAAAGAAAAAGGTGCATAAAAGCACAAAAAACTTGGATGAGTTTTTGTATTTTTTATGTTTTTATGAAATAGTCAAAGTATGATTAAGATGGATTGACATTTGTTAAAGAAAATGAATTTTGAAAAGTCACTTGACAAAAAGTCAAGGTTTTATTATGAAAACGGTTTTAAGTTGAAAACAAGAAGGTTTTGAAAAAAGAGAGAAGATTTTGAAAATTTAAGAGTGGGGAGGAGAAGAAGTGACTATCCTAGTGCATGAAATAAAAGCTAGGGAAAAGACGGATCTAACCAAAATGAAACCACTTCAAAGCAATATTAAAAGAATTTCATCCTTAAGAAAATTGGCCAAATAAAGGCAAGTCTTCAATCAACACTCCAAGCAAAGGGATAGGAAGTCCTAATTCTAGGTCCATAAATCCAATATCACTTCAAAAGAGGCCCATAAAGAGATCACTCCAAAGCATAGGATAGTAACCAAAAGTCCAAATGGAGAGAATTAAGTTTTTTATGGTTTGAGCCTTTATTAATGTTTTAGAAGTCCAAATGGACAAAGTAAAAATCAAGCACAAAATAATAGTAATAATAAAGAAATATAAACATGAATATAGGATGATAATATGAGACATAAAAATAAAAGAGACATAAAAATAAAAGAGATAAGGGAGCAAGAAGTAATCACAATATAATATGTAACATTAATATATACACAATAATGGTATGGTGAACTTAATCATCCACAACCAAGAAAAAGTGGCCAAAAGAACAAAAAGATAATCGATTCCGCTTCGTGTCTTGCACTACGGCGATTAACCAATGCGATTAGGCCAAATTTAATGAAAACTTGAAAGAAGATCAGGAGACCCGAAGCAACTACGCATCAAGCTTCAAAGTCTATGGAACTAACACAAACAATCAATCGACCTTGGGATTACGCGACTAATCAAAGTCCGGTCCACGAAAGTACAAGTATCGAATTGGATTTATTCTGAATAGGGGCGAATTTTGGTCTATGTTAAGCGCACGCCGAGTAATTTGTTCGAGCAATTACCCTACGAATGAGGCCGACCATGAGATATATGTGTTAATGCACGCGAGATAAACGATATAGGGATCGTTATCCTAAAGCGATGCCACACGAAAAGAAAAAGTGGTAATGATCTCGTCTCGATCGAAATTCAACAAAGAAATTTCACGATCACTTCGACTTTCATCGATCAAAAAGAAAAAGAAATGGAGGAAAGAGGAAACCAAATTTGAATTACAAATTCAAGACAATTCCATCTTTAAGTTCATTCACTCATTTTGGTGGATTAAAGTGCTAAACATCTCACTAACTCAAAGCACCTAAAGTGAATTAAATAATTCACTTTAAAGATAGATTTGAATTAGTGAACATTTATCCAACTTCATCTACACCCTAAGTCCAATGAATTTAAAGAGAAATAATATCTTAAAAAAAATGTAATTCAAATCCAAAATCAAAAGGAAAATGAAAATCAAGAACAAAATACTCAAAAAAAAAATTTTTTAAGAAAAAGTTTTCAAAATGAAATTTAAATGAAGGAGAAAGAATTAAAATATTTTTTCAAGTGAAATTTTTCTAAGAAAACAAAATTTTAAAATAACAACAAACCACAAGAAAAGAGAATTATTTTTATTAATGAAATCACATAAAAAAGAAATAGTGGAAAATTATTTAAAAAGAGACTTGAAAGAAAATTAAAAAAAATATATATAAAATGAGAGGGAGGTGATGTAAACAATGTAGGTGGTGGCGGTTTGTGAATTTTCGCGGGCTAGGCCCATCCATTTTTACTAAAAAAAAAAATAGAAACAACAATACATTAAAAGTAAATGAAAATAAAGAAAAGTCAGAAAATGAAATTATCTTCTTCTTCTTCATGTGCCAACGCGCACTATTCACCAACAACAACAAGCTTCCATTTTGAGTTCCATCAAATCGGAACGGAGCTCAAACCATATACCGTTGCGATCGTGAGACAGAGAGGATTTCAAATATGTAATCGATTTCAACCGTCGATGCAAGAAATGGATGAATCGGAGTTTCAAAGTTTCGACGGAAAATTCGAACTACCTTGAAAAATGGAAGCAAGACTCCTCTTCAACTTCTACTCTCTTCCTCTTGTTGTTGTATGAAGAAATTCACTCTTAGAAATGATTTTTGATGAAGATTGGAGTGGTATTTGAAGCTTTTGGAATTGGAGCTTTAATGGAGTTTTTTCTTTTGAAGTTGTTTTTTGCAGAATTTCTGGAGGCTTAAGCTTGGTTTGATTTTGGCAGAGGTTTTGGAGGCTCAAAAGCTTGAGAAATTGTGAGAAATGAAGCTGTATTTATAGATGGAGAGTGAGGGAGAGTGATTGCCGTTTTGCTATTTTTTTCTCGCGTTTTGGTGATGTACAATCCGCGTGAGGTGTGTACGGTTGCGGTTTGGACTTGCGGATGCGTGTGAGCTGGCGGCTTGAAATGTTGCGCGAGGATGGCTCGGTTGTGTGATGTTTCACGGCTGGGTTCGGCTTGGAAGTGTGTTGTACGGCAGCTGAAGTTTGTTTGGAATTTGGCTTTTTGCGAAGGTAGCTGCGTCATGGCTTGTTTGTAGGTGGCTTCATGCTGCAGCCTTTTTTTTTTAATTTTCTTTGCTAATGTGTTGATGGCTTGTGAGGCTTGTATAGAAAATGAATTTCATGTAGCAACAATAAGTAGCTTTGGTAGTTGCACTTGGAATGTAAAAGAAATAGAAAATGGGCCGTGTATTAAGACTTGCTTGCAAAAAAAATTTATACCATAGCTTGTGACAAAAATGGAAAATGGGCCTTGAATTGGATGGGCTTTGTGCTTATGAAAAAAAAAATTAGAAGATGATTTAAAAAGAAATTGGAAATGGATATGGTTATAATTAAAGAAACAAAAAATGGATTAAAAAAAAAATGATATTGGATAAACTAAAAAATGGGTAATTGAAATTTTAAAAAAATGGTTTATGAATATAGATATTAATTGGATTTTGGATAAAGTGAATAAAAAAAAGGATTTTTTTTTAGAATGGATTTAAAATGGTTATGGGAGAATTGAAGTGGATAACTATGGATCAAAAAATGGTATTTGGATTATGGATAAAAAATGGTTATGGATATTGAAAATAATTTGGACATTGGAAATTGGATATGAATTGGAACTTGGATTAAGAAATGGAAATGGGAAAGAAATATGGATATTGTGAAAGATGGATATGAACTTGGTTTATAGAATTTGGTTTAGATGTGGGTAATTGGATAATTGGCTATGGATAGTGTAAAATGGGCTTGATAAAAAAAAATGGAATATAGAAAAATTGGTTAAAAATGTGGATAATGTTTAGAATGAAAAATGGTTTATGAAGTGGATCATGGATGACCAATCTTTATTTTTAGCCCAAAACCAATCTTAAACTTACTTCCACAAGCCTCTGATAAAACACAGATACCACTGAACAAGCCACAACTGAGCAACGACCATTTGAATAAATTCTGAATCACTTCAAAATTCATCTGAATCAATTATCTTGGAAAATAAATCCACAGATGAACACAGTCTTGATTGATGAACTCAGATGAAACTCATGAATATCACCACACAACAACTTGACAGTCACTGCTTGAGACATAAACCGCGGCCACAAATAACTCGCACTTAAAGCGATTACTTGATAGTTTGACCAAGATGAGGTCAAACATCCATCTGAACTCAACCATAACTGAATAGCCACACAATCTCCAAGACATGTCTTTGCCATCAATTTTCTGCAAAACCTTAAACACACAAAGAAGAAGAAACAAACAAAAATTGCAAAATATTTTTGGTATTTTGGTTAGAGGTTAGTAAACAGAAACAAACATAAAGCAAGTAATAAAAAACACACGGATACATGGGATCTTAGGGGCAAAAATTAGGGTATTACACATATACCAGTGAGAAAGGAGTTTCCCCAGTCGATGTGCATACCGAAGTACGATAACCATGTAAAGCATAAGGCAACATCTCATGCCAGTCTTTATAGGTCACTACCATTTTCTGCACAATCTTCTTGATGTTCTTATTTGCCGCTTCAATAGCCCCATTCATCTTCGGGCGATAGGGAGAAGAATTGTGATGTTCAATCTTAAAGCTCTGACATAGCTCCTTCATCATCTTGTTATTCAAATTTGAACCATTATCAGTAATGATTCTCTCCGGGACTCCATACCGGCAGATGATGTCCTTCTTGATAAATCTGGCTACCACTTGTCTGGTGACATTGGAAAATGAGACTGCTTCCACCCACTTCGTGAAGTAATCGATGGCAACCAAAGTGAAACGATGCCCATTGGAAGCAGTAGGTTCGATCTTTCCGATCATATCAATGCCCCACATAGCAAAAGACCAAGGTGATGATAATACATTCAGAGGAGTAGGCGGTACATGCACCTTATCAGCATAAATCTGACATTTATGACATTTCTGGGCGTATTTGAAACAATCAGATTCCATAGTCATCCAATAATACCCCGCTCTCAGCAGTTTTCTAGCCATAGCATGCCCACTGGCATGGGTACCGAAAGATCCTTCATGAACTTCATCCATTAACAGGTTTGCCTCATGTTCATCAACACAACGTAGCAAGACCATGTCAAAATTCCTTTTGTATAACACATCATCTCTATTCAAAAAGAAATTTCCTGCCAACCTCCTCAGAGTCTTCTTATCCTTGGTGGATGCACCCTCTGGATACTCCTGACTCTTCAGAAAAACCTTAATATCATGATACCAAGGTTTTCTATCTGACACATCTTCAATTGGAAACACAAAAGCTAGTCTATCCAGACGCATGATTCTGATCGAAGGAGTTTCATTCCAACGATTCACCTGATACTTTGAAGACAACGTTGCCAACGCATCGGCCATCTGATTTTCTAACCGGGGTATATGATGGAAATCAACTCGGTCAAAGAAAGGTAACAACCTTCTGGCATAGTTGTTATAAGGCACCAAGTTCGCTTGACAAGTCTCCCATTCTCCAGTGATCTGATTAACTACCAATGCAGAATCACCATAAACATCGAGGTTCTTGATTCTAAAATCAATTGCTTCTTCCAACCCCATGATGCATGCTTCATACTCCGCCACATTGTTGGTGCATATGAATGCTAATCGGGAAGTGAAAGGTATATGAGAACCTTTTGGAGTCGTAATGATTGCCCCGATTCCATTACCGTATGAATTAACAGCCCCATCAAAGACCAGCTTCCATTGGGATCCAATTTCAGGTCCTTCATCATGCAAAGGCTCTTAACAGTCTTTCATCTTCAGAAACATGACATGTTCATCTGGAAATTCAAACTTCATCGGTTGATATTCCTCAATTGGTTGTTCAGCGACATATTCTAACAAAACACTTCCCTTGATGGCATTTTGGGAAACATATTGAATATTGTATTCTGTCAGAACCATCTGCCAATGGGCTATTCTACCAGAAAGCGCCTGCTTTTCAAACACATACTTGATCGGATCCATCTTCGAAATCAAGAGGGTTGTGTGGTTTAACACATACTGCCTCTGTAACACCCTTCTACCCCACAAGCAATTCACTTTAGAAAAGATAATTCATATTATCAGAGTAACATCAATGAGAAAGGTGCCACATATATATATTCAAAAACACCATTTAGTAATCATTATCCTGTCCCGTAACACGGGTTATTCATTCATCATAATAAAATCAACAACTACGCAGCGGGAATCAACTAGTTATGTCAATTTAATTAAATACTTCATACTAAATGTATCCAAATTCAAATTCTCACCAACAATGTAAAAATTCAACATAAAACAAAAGAACGCGAGGTTCACAACAAATCCCAACCCGATGTTACATGACACAGAGCAGGATACCTCTAAACTATACAGCGATAACGACACACTTCAAGGCTACATCCTCCATCATCGCGAATCTACTCTTGGTTATCTGCAAGTTACCCACATAAGAGGCAACATTTCCAAGCAGGCAGGGTGAGAAATCACAATTCATTATAGTAATATAAGTACATGGAAATGAACAAGAAGGCAATAATAACATCATGGCATAGCCAACGACAGCATCATAGCATAATCAATCAACAACATCGTAGCATAATCAACCACAATATCATAGCATAATCAACATCAACCTCATAGCATTGTCAACAATAACATCATAGTAAAATAAACAACAACATCATAGTATAATCAACAACGACATCATGATGTAATCAACAACAACATCATGATACAATCAACATCAACATCATAGTATAATCGACAACAACATCATGATATAATCAACAACAACATCATAGTTTAATCAACAACAACACCATGATATCCACAATAAAACATACATATTATTCGACAATCAACTCATACACATGCAATGCCACTTAGAATGAAATGCAACCTCATCGGAAACATGCATGTGGTACCAATTCAACGTGGATGGACACTTGGCCATCAACCCTCCAAATGGAGCACAACGTAATCAACGTATCACTTCAATCCGCACAATGGGATTGAAGCTACCAATAGGACGAAGCCCCAACAAAAAAATACTATGAAATGCAATGATGCTAAATCTCCTCAATTCATCAATTATCAACGTGTGCATCATTCATTTCATACTCGAACAAGTAATCACAATACAATCAGGTTTTATCATCCATACCGCAGCAAAACAACAAGACAGCAAAAATCCGCAAGAGAAAACATCAAAACAGCAAAATGGCAAAAACAGTTGCCTGACACGGCCGCCCGTGTCCTGTGACACGGCCCGTGTCAGAAGGCCTTCACGAAAAACCCAAAACAACAAATTTTCAGCAGAAACCGAGGCCTGACACGGCCCCCCGTGTCCCGTGACACAGCCCGTGTCAGAAGCTCTGTAACAAAAGTTTTCATTTTCCTCCAACCAGTAAGCTGACACGGGTGCCCGTGTTGTATGACACGGCCCGTGTCAGAGTACGACAAAACCCCATTTTTCAAAAATCATTTTTCTACTACGTTTTCGACTCAGAATACCCCAAATTTCAGTTTTGTCCAATACAAAATTTGATCAAAAGACTCACACAATGCACATACGTCAAATACACCAATTTGTTTCACTCATTCACATCACAACACTCACTCCTAACACAATCTATATCATCAAACACCACCTTGATTCAAGAATTCCACAAAACCTAATCTATTCATAAACCAATTCCTATAAAATTATAATAAACCGTGAAAACTCCCCATACCTTAGAGTAATCCAAAGCTTTTTCCTTCTTTCTCCAAGATTCTCCTAGCAATCCTTCAAAACCCTAGGTTTTCTCCTCCTCTTCTCTTCTTCAGCGTTCTTCACAAAAATATGATCAGTTAGAAAATTGATCGATCTTTCTTCTTTAGTTACATTATCCCAGTTTATGAACTTCCAACCCTACCCTTACTCTTTTTCCTTTAAGACCATCTTGCCCTTTTCTTAATATTTTTAAATAATAAATAATAATCTAAATAATACATGATTATTCACTCTATTAAAATTATTTAAAAATACTCTTTTAATCCATAATTCTCCAATTTACCAAAAACTTCTTAATTCCTTCTAAATTAATTAAACAATATAAATAAATAATTAATTTAGATTTTCGGGGTGTTACAACTCTCCCCTACTTTAAGAATTTTCGTCCTCGAAAATTTACTCGATACAGACCACTCCAGATACGTTATCACCTCCGACTAATCAACTCTCATGTCGCGTGTGGCAATACCACGAATAACGCAATACAACAATACACCTTATCAATGCCAACGACAACAAGATGAAATGCTCACGCGATGTACTCGATGACCAACTCAAAACACCGAGAATAATCAGGTTAGGAACATACAGGTTCACTATGAACCAGAATATAACACGATTGTTACCATCACCATAGGAAACCCTCGCCTAACTCCCCATCATAGGAATTAGCTACTCGCACTCGAACCATCACCATAGGTAACGAGGCAACAACAAGGTAAGAACACAAAGGCCCAAAGCACAATCTCAATGTAACCAACTACCGACATCATTGATACTCACATAAGAACCAACTGCGCTACCCACGCTTTCGCTGCGAACTCTGAGTACTCGCAACTATCTAATCTACCAAGTTTACATCAACTTCCGACCATCAAAGCAGACATAAGAAAATACCTTTCAACTTAACTCATCAGAAATTCCATCCAAACAGGCATTCTATACTCTTGTGATTACTGAATACTTCGAACTTAGATCCGTAAACAATACCTCCGAATATCCAACACAACTACAACTGCAGCCAATTCCAAATCTTGAATAGGATAGATACTTTCAAGAATTCCTAATTATCGTCAACATAAGCTATAACTTCACCACCTTGTATTAACACGTCATCAAAATTCATCTCAACGCATAACAACCTCACCACAGCATAAGGATACATGTGTCCAATTAATCTCAACAAGAAAAAATCATCTTCCAAACAGAGCTTAACACCCAATAGCCATAGATTTAGCCTCAATAACCTACGCTTAACATGGCACATTAACCAAACCAATCAAACAAACTAATTCCTCAAGTCCTACTCATACTAGCACAATTCTCCAAAATCCCTCATCCGAATTAACACAACCCCTCAACTTCATCTTTACAAATCATAATTCACACCTTACTAACTCAGTATATAGCTTCACTTCTTTCAATACTTGCAACTCAATTCTCAAATACTCTACGCGCTCTTCTTCTGATTTTATAAAACATCAGAATATTCACAACGAACACCAGTTATAACTTACCCAAATAAGTACGGAAAAATACCATCCATATTACCATATATACACTTTAAGGCATACCAGCCACTACCCTTCTCGATCCGACATCCTTGGTCAAATCACAGTCTTACATTACCATTTACTTCCTACTTGGTTTATCTCTACAGTTCTTCAAGTCTCATGTCAGTCGAATTCTCGATCTACCACAAACTAAAACCTAAGTTATCCAGAACACAACTGTGAGTTTCCAAACTACTCACTGATCAACTCGCAACCTCATACTAACATCCTCAAGCCCGTCTCATTTCCCTATATAGGAATCCGCATCGACAACTCAAACAATTCATAAGCGCTTGGCTCAACCCCAAACAATTCACTGCGCATACTATTCTAGTTGGCAAGACACGTCTACTCCATCCAACATGATTTCGTTGACTATCAACAAGAGATTAAGGGTGATCAGTTCCTCAATTTGTCAATAGACAGCCGGCAACCATAATGGTGGCATAAATCATCATTATCCAACTACAATAGCGTCCTTTACCTATTTCTTAAAGTTATCTAAGCATACTGCTCCACCATCTCTCTAAGGCTTACAAACGTTGTCTTAATTTTCTTATTTTCCATCTCGTCAATGATACGAAAGGTCCAAAATCCAGTACATATGCTCCTATACAAGTTAGTTGCACAACACAATCATTAAATATCCTTCTAATACCGGAACGTTACCACATCACGTACAATCCAAATCGACCCACTTTAGTCGAAACATTTATCTAAGTTCAAACTTTTGACGACCCTAACCAATCCTTCATCTTCCTTTTTAATCTCACAACTTCTACGATCCGTATAATTCCACACTTGATTCTCATTCCAATCACAATCTCAACAATACCATCTCATCATCTAGTTGGTGATATAACTTCCAAAAATTTCCGACTCATGCCGACACATCTCGCCAACAACACACAATCCACTTTACTATTTAACATTCCTCAAAGATTTCTATACTTTAATCATTCTCAACTATCATACGTCGCACTTCCATGTGCTTCTCCGATATTCTTCTTCTTATTACTTAACATTTCAGACTTGACTTCATCTTACTATTTCCAGCAAGAATTATCCAAATTCAAACACGATTATCTTCTTCAATACAGACCTCCTAGACACAATTATATTCCAATATGAAGGGAATTTTGTGTAGATTCCAGAACATCAAGAATCGCTCAAATCTGAATTACGAGTAAAAAGTTATCGTCCTTGCAATGGGATTGGTCAAGAAATCCCGTATACGAACTTCCACCAAACAAAATCAGCATCAGACCCAACTATTCAAACGCGTCTTTCCCTCTGCTCAAAAACATGCCGAAGACAAAATTTATATGCAAACTGTAGGGAATTTCGTAAACTTTTCGAAAAGTCCAGAATCGCTTTCATCGGAGTTACGAGTAGAAAGTTATGCCTCTTTTTACTGAAGGCTATTCCATAAATGTGAAAATAAAACCGAAATTGGTGAACATGAGCTCTACCTCTTTCTCTTGCTTCCATACCCTTCCAACAATCCTTGTTTTTCACCCAACTCTGAAAATCACCCAACCTCCCTCCAGATATACTCCACTTGCATATCACTATTCGTCACATTGCCCTCTCTTCTCCGAGAAGCAAATATCAACCATACCGGCTTGTTCTCCCTTCAGGAATCTCAAAGTTGACAGGCAACTAAGAATTCGTGAATCTATACTCTCGTCGGTTCGCGACATTACAACTCCAACAACACTTGTACTCTTACCCTTAATATCACCTTGAGTCAACTCCTCACACCAGAAACATCTCCGGGAAGTAAACTTCTCCCCCACTTGTTTCAAACCAACACCGAGAGCCAACGGTTAGAAAACAAACAAGTACCGACAGTGTTCCACACACTTGTCGCGTACCAAGGGATAAACGACATTAGACAACTTGGCCGGACAGACTGACCTGCTCTGATACCAATAATGTAACACCCTTCTACCCCACAAGCAATTCACTTTAGAAAAGATAATTCACATTATCAGAGTAACATCAATGAGAAAGGTGCCACATATATATTCAAAAACATCATTTAGTAATCATTATCCTGTCCCGTAACAAGGGTTATTCATTCATCATAATAAAATCAACAACTACGCAGCAGGAATCAACTTTTTATGTCAATTCAATTAAATACTTCATACTAAATGTATCCAAATTCAAATTCTCACCAACAATGTAAAAATTCAACATAAAACAAAAGAACGCAAGGTTCACAACAAATCTCAACCCGATGTTACATGACAGAGAGCAGGACACCTCTAAACTAAACAGCAATAACGACACACTTCAAGGCTACATCCTCCATCATCGCGAATCTACTCTTGGTTATCTACAAGTTACCCACATAAGAGGCAACATTTCCAAGCATGCAGGGTGAGAAATCACAATTCATTATAGTAATATAAGTACATGGAAATGAACAGGAAGGCAACAATAACATCATGGCATAGCCAACGACATCATCATAGCATAATCAATCAACAACATCGTAGCATAATCAACCACAACATCATAGCATAAGCAACATCAACCTCATAGCATAGTCAACAACAACATCATAGTAAAATAAACAACAACATCATAGTATAATCAACAACGACATCATGATGTAATCAACAACAACATCATGATACAATCAACATCAACATCATAGTATAATCGACAACAACATCATGATATAATCAACAACAACATCATAGTTTAATCAACAACAACACCAGGATATCCACAATAAAACATACATATTATTCGACAATCAACTCATACACATGCAATGCCACTTAGAATGAAATGCAACTTCATCGGAAACATGCATGTGGTACCAATTCAACGTGGATGGACACTTGGCCATCAACCCTCCAAAAGGAGCACAACGTAATCAACGTATCACTTCAATCCGCACAATGGGATTGAAGCTACCAATAGGCCGAAGCCCCAACATAAAAATGCTATGAAATGCAATGATGCTAAATCTCTTCAATTCATCAATTATCAACGTGTGCATCATTCATTTCATACTCAACAAGTAATCACCATACAATCAGGTTTTATCATCCATACCGCAGCAAAATAACAAGACAGCAAAAATCCGCAAGAGAAAACATCAAAACGGCAAAAACGGCAAAAATAGTTGCCTGACACGGCCGCCCGTGTCCTGTGACACGACCCGTGTCAGAAGGCCTGCACGTAAAAACCCAAAACAGAAAATTTTCAGCAGAAACAGAGGACTGACACGGCCCGTGTCAGAAGCTCTGTAACAAAAGTTTTCATTTTCCTCCAACCAGTAAGCTGACACGGGTGCCCGTGTTGTGTGACACGGCCCGTGTCAGAGTACGGCAAAACCCCATTTTTCAAAAATCATTTTTCTGCTGCGTTTTCGACTCATAATACCCCAAAATTTAGTTTTGTCCAATACAAAATTTGATCAAAAGAGTCACACAATGCACATACGTCAAATACACCAATTTGTTTCACTCATTCACATCACAACACTCACTCCTAACACAATCTATATCATCAAACACCACCTTGATTCAAGAATTCCACAAAACCTAATCTATTCATAAACCAATACCTATAAAATTATAATAAACCGTGAAAACTCCCCATACCTTAGAGTAATCCAAAGCTTTTTCCTTCTTTCTCCAAGATTCTCCTAGCAATCCTTCAAAACCCTAGGTTTTCTCCTCCTCTTCTCTTCTTCAGCGTTCTTCACAAAAATACGATCAGTTAGAAAATTGATCGATCTTTCTTCTTTAGTTACATTATCCCAGTTTATGAACTTCCAACCCTACCCTTACTCTTTTTCCTTTAAGACCATCTTGCCCTTTTCTTAATATTTTTAAATAACAAATAATAATCTAAATAATACATGATTATTCACTCTATTAAAATTATTTAAAAATACTCTTTTAATCCATAATTCTCCAATTTACCAAAAACTTCTTAATTCCTTATAAATTAATTAAACAATATAAATAAATAATTAATTTAGATTTTCGGGGAGTTACAGCCTCAAACGCTTAGCTTCTCAAGCAAGTGCACAACATGTTTTCTCCAGCATCGAGTACCTTGACTCAAATCAGTAAATTTCTTACTCGGGTAGTAGATGACATGCTCTTTTCTACCTGACTCGTTGTGTTGACCGAGCACACACCCCATTGAGTTCTCAAGAATCGTAAGATACATAATCAATGGCCTTCCTGGCACTGGCGGCATAAGGACCGGAGGTTCCTACAAATATTCTTTTATTTTTTCAAACGCTTTTTGACAATACTCGTTCCACATGACCTCTTTATCATTTCTTAACAACTTGAATATCGGTTCACACGTGGCTGTAAGATTAGAGATGAATCTAGCAATGTAGTTCAACCTCCCTAAGAACCCACGAACCTCTTTTTCTGTTCTTGGTTCAGGCATTTCTTGTATAGCTTTTACTTTAGCAGGATCAACCTCGGTACCTTTTTCGCTGACAATAAAACCCAGTAACTTTCCAGATCTCACCTCGAAGGTGTACTTGTTCGGATTCAACCTTAGTCTGAACTTTCTTAACCTTTCAAACAATTTCTGAAGATTAACCAGATGTTCATCCTCCGTCTGTGACTTCGCAATCATGTCATCAACATAGACCTCAATCTCTTTGTGAATCATATCATGAAAGAGAGTCACCATTGCCCGCTGATAGTTTGCCCCAACATTTTTCAATCCAAAGGGCATCACTTTGTAACAGAACGTTCCCCACGGTGTTATGAACGTCGTTTTCTCCATGTCCTCTGGGGCCATCTTGATTTGGTTATACCCAGAGAAGCCATCCATGAAGGAAAACACAGAATACTGAGCGGTGTTGTCCACTAACACGTCAATGTGAGGAAGCGGGAAGTCGTCTTTTGGGCTTGCTCTATTCAGATCTCTGTAATCAACGAACATCCTGACATTTTCGTCTTTCTTAGGTACAGGTACAATATTAGCAACCCATGGAGGATAATTCGTTACAGCAAGAAACCCAACATCTAACTGTTTCTGAACCTCTTCTTTAATCTTGACATACATTTCTGGTTTCGTCCTTCTCAGCTTCTGCTTAACCGGAACACATCCTTCTTTGAGCGGCAGCCGGTGTACCACGATGTCAGTGTCGAGCCCAGGCATGTCTTGGTAAGACCAGGCGAATATATCCACATACTCTCGGAGCATTTCAATCAATCTTCCCTTGATAGTGTCTTCCAAAGCAGCCCCAATCCGTACCTCTTTCTTTGTGTCCTCGGTTCCCAAGTTAACAACCTCGATTTCCTCCTGATGAGGCAGAATGACCTTTTCCTCTTGTTTTAATTGCCTGGCTAATTCCTCTGGTAAGGCACAATCTTCATCAGTCTCTTCTTCAGCCTGATAAATAGGATTGTCAAAGTCATATCGAGCCATAGCTGAATCATGATGGGTGGAATCTGAACAAGAAAACCTGCATGGTTGATGATTTATGTTTAATATTGATGCATTAAACAAAAACACATTGCCATTTTGCTGTGGTTTTAATGCAAAAAATAAAAAACAGAAAGACAAGGATCAAAACATTTGAATGCGAAAACGTCCTTTATTAATGATAAAGAAAAAGCATACAAAAAACAATCAAGCCCTACAAACAAGAATCACTACGTCTTGGGCAGAACGTAGGATTAACATAGATGACAAACAGAAGAAATTACTCTAGTCGGGTCACTTGAATGACTTTCTCTTTGACCTGGGACACATGGGCGGATCCAACTATCCATATCACAATCACTATCCCCATCCTCCTCAATAGCATTGATTCTATCAAAGAACACACCGGAACTGGTGAAACGAACTGGACCATAGAACTTGGGAGGCTCTTCAGGATGCCTGGGTGGCTTATAACCCAATCCATGAGTATTCCGCTTTTCCTGGACATTAATAATCTGACCCCACTTTTGTGAACCGCCGGCTTCAACTATGGCCCGAGCATCCTTGAAGGAAGACATAGAAATCTCCGGCTGATGTACTACTATAGGCTGTTCCACCACTTCAGATCGGCTGACCTGCTTGAGAGGCTCCCCAGGGATCTTTACCGCTTCAAAAGCCTGACATAGAGTTTCATGTATTTCGCCATCTACCTCCACATACTTGAAAGTAGATAGCTGGCTTATCATGATATCCTCTTCTCCACAAACCTTCACCACATGTCCGTCTACCATATACTTTAATTTCTGATGCAATGTAGACGTCACAGCCCCAGCACTGTGAATCCATGGACGACCCAACAGACAACTGTAAGCAGGTTGGATATCCATGATATAGAAGGTAGCATCGAAAACTTCTGGCCCAACCTTAATTGGTAGCATAATCTCCCCGAAAACAAACCTCTTCGAGCCGTCGAAAGCGTGCTCCACCAAATCACTTGGTGTGCATATCAACCCCCTAGTGTCCAGCTTCATCAAGGCTTTCTTAGGCAGAACATTCAAGGAGGATCCAGTATCCACAAGCACATGAGACATCAACGATCCACGGAACTCGACAGAAATATTCAAGGCATTATTATGGTTTCTCCCAGCTGGAGTCAAGTCAACATCAGTAAAACCCAAACCATTGCCTGCATTAACATGGGCCATGTCGTACCTCGAAAAATACGATCCTCGCGATGGACGCAGAAAAAACTGTTCGAAACAGAGTCGCCACCGAACTTTATTTATCCCAAAAGAGGGAAAGGAAAATATCGAGAAAACCTTTGAAAGGATAAGAAAATGGTCATCGCAACCAAATTCGGGTTCGGGAGTCGGTTACGCAGAGGGAAGGTATTAGCACCCTCTACGTCCGTTGTACTCAACGGGAACCTCTTGATTCGATTCGTGAGAGAGTTAGCTAAGTTTGTTTGATTATCTTCTAAGGTAAAAGGATTAATTTTTAAGGGGGAAATGAGTGGTTTTTTATTAGTGTGCTCGGCAAGGATTAAGAACCCTAGGGCCTACGTATTCCCTCGTGCAATGGGAAAGAGAGCATTCGTAGTTCGTGGGACTACGGTTGTTGGTTTGTATTTTTTATAGGCGTCAATTGTCCACACACGAGTAAGAGAACTCGCACCCAAATAATTGAGGAGAAAGGTCAAAGACTTGGCCCCCCTAACATCACCTTTTAGAAAGTTGTTAGGATATGTTATTAAGTGTATTAAAGAGTTTGATTAAGAAAATAGTTTGATTTACGTGTGTGTTAGGGTCTCGGCCGCACGTGGGCGAGGAAAGGAGTTTTATTCGTATTAGATGTTTTTAGAGGTAACAATTGTCCACACACGAGTAAGAGAACTCGCACCCAAACAATTGAGGAGAAAGACCAAAGATTTGATCCTCCTCACTTCACCCTTGGTAAAAATGTTTAAGTAAGGATTAAATGTTTTGATAATTTGATTTGAAAAGGTTTGAATGTTTGTCGAGTTCGTGTGTTTTAAAGGCGTCAATTGTCCACACACGAGTAAGAGAACTCGCACCCAAACAATTGAGGAGAAAGACCAAAGACTTGATCCCCCTCCTTTTCACCTTTTAAGAAATGATATTTAAGTAGAGATTACGTGCTTTAATAATGGAAAAAGAAATTTGAGTGTTGTCGGATTACAAGTGTTTTAAAGGCGTGAATTGTCCACACACGAGTAAGAGAACTCGCACCCAAACAATTGAAGAGAAAGATCAAAGAATTGATCCCCCTCTTTTTCACCTTTTAAGAAATGATATTTAGTATAATTAAATGTATTAATTTGATTTAAGAAAAATACTCGACGTTGGATCGAGGTTTGGATTTGCGTGCAGAATGGTTTGAGCACTAATGGAAAGGAGGTCCTATGGTTTAAGGTAAGGTCGATTGCGAGGCAAAAGCGCTCGACTTACAAGAGGTAAAGGGACTTGATATGTGGATCAAGTGAATGCTTGAGGATAAATTAATTTGATTTGGAAAATACTTGACGTTGGATCAAGCTTGTTTATTGTTGTGAAAAAAGGTTGATTTTAATCTTATGGGAGAGGGGTGTAATTAATCAAGTGGGAATAATCGAGCCATGATTAAAGTGATCCAATCACATACACGCATACAAACCAAAGTGAAATGTGCAACAATTATCGTTGTATAAAGCCCAAGAGGAGGCATTGTGAGGTCGATTGCGATCGTAAAAACAATCGACTTACAATGTATTAAAAGGGCTTGACATTAAGTCAAGATATTAGTTTGAAAAGATTTTTTCGGTTTGGACAAGCATAATATGCATAACACACATATAATTAAAGCATGAAATAAACCCGCATGAATAGAGTACACACAAAATAACTATAAAATAAAATAGTGGGATAAATAAATCAAGCACATTAGTTAGGTTAGTAACCTAATTCTAAGTTAATTCTAAGGAGGGGAGTCCTAAACTAAAGTTAAGTTCTAGGTTTCTTAGATTAAAGTTCCAATAATTAATTAGATTAAATCAAAATATTTAATAAAATTAATTATCAAAAATTAATTAATATTAAATAAAATAATTTAATAAAATTAATTAAATAGGAATTGAGGACTAATCAAATAAAAGTATTTTTACAAATTTTTAGATTTGAAACCAAATTAATAATTAATTAAATTAAAATTCGACATTTAATAAAATTAATCATAAAATGATTAATTAGTATTAAATGAAAATTTTTAATAAAATTAACTAAATTAATTTATTAACAATATTTCATAAGTTCTGTTTTTTAAAAGGAAATAAAATAAAATGTTTTTTAGATTTTTAGAGAGAAAGGAAATTCAAATAATTAATTAAATTAAACTAAAATATTTAATAAAATTAACTATAAAAGTTAATTAATATTAAATAAAATGGTTTAATGGAATTAATTGAAATTTGATTAGTAAGAGTTTTAAGAATTAATGAAAATAAAAAAAAAAAGTAATTTTGGATTTTTAATTAAAAGGTATTATTAAAATAAAAACTAAAAAAACGGAAATAAAAAACAAAATGGGCCAGATTAATGTTAGCAATTGGGGGTTGTGGTTAGGAAACTCTCTCAGGCCCAACAAAGATGAAGCCCACGAAGGAAAGGAGGGTTTACGGTGCTCCTCTAGTCAACCTTGACTGACTCACAAGATCTGGAGCGTTTGATCAACCAGAGTCATCCCTTTGACTCTTGATCCAAAGGCCTTAGACGTAGGGAACATGGTGGGGCTGCAACAAGTGGGCGCGTGGGATCAAGGAATACACAGGGACCGGTGACACTTGTCACCGTTGAGAGGCTCCACCATGACTGCTCATTATGATTACATAAAACAAGGGAACGGTGGAATTGGATTAATTTTGCATTCAGTTTTCTCTCTCTCTCTTCTTACCTTTCTCAACGCTTCTCTCTCTCTCACTAATCTCCTCTCGTCGGAACCCTAGCACCACCGGAGAAGAAGGCCGCCGCCCCTCTTCTCCGGCCAAACACCAACCAGAGACCCTAAACCGACACAAAAACTCCTTCTGAATCCAAATCCGAAGTCATATTTCCCTAAAACGTCCTAAAAAAAACCCAAATCGAAAGCTAACCGAAACCCTAGATCTATGAAAAAAACAAACAAACTACATAATTGACAGAGGAAATCAATGTATGAACACAACGCAAACAAAGATTAAAGCTCAGAAAGCATGAAGGAGGAGGAACACTCACAAAATCGGAGCAAGTCCGAGTTCAATCCCAAACGTAGGTAAAGCTTTAAACTCTTTTCCTTTCTTCTGCTTTTTATTTGGCTCGTTCTCTTCTGTTTCTACTTCTGAAACTCTTCCTTTGTAATGTTATTGAGTCTGCTCTGATGTAGATGTTAGCTCATACACTCATAGAATTTCAATGTGAAATTCTATGTGTATTAGGAATGATTCTTTTGAGCTTTAGTGAATAGGGTTTATGAATTCTATGCAGCCGTATTTTTTGAGGGTTTTTGTCATGTCTCCTCCTCTGTAATGAATGAACAGTGTAGGTTATATAGGGATTGAATTGGATACGTGTGAGCAATTCCAAATCCGTGTGAGAATGATGAGGTGTCCCCAGATGAGAATTAATCTGTTAGAAAAGTTTGTACTACCCTGATTCTGTGGGATATTCACGTGAGTGAAGGAAATTCTCTCTGCTCCAAATATTTCATTTTGTCCTTTCTGCCTTCTAGAAACTCATATGGTCCCTACTATAGTACTATCTATGTATTTCTGAATGCACATGATGTATTTCCCTATGTATTGGCTTCTATTTGAATTTGTATAGTTTGCTCATCAAACATTCATGTGTACCTTGCGCTGCCATGTACCTGTACAACTTTACTCTTGTAATTTGACAATTCATGTGCATCAAGTTATATTTTTGCTTCTGTGTACTGATGTGAACCTCATTGGTTTCGAATTAACTTGGCTTTGTGATTAGCATAATGTTCCATTCAATATGTTATGAATCTGATCATTGATATATTGCTTTCTTGTTGTTTGAAGGTACTAAGCTCAAGGAACTTTGACTTGAGTGATTAGCACCAAATTGAAGCTTGGTCATGGCATGATGAAGACTTGGCACCTTAGGAAACCTGGGCAAAATGATGAAGAATTGAAGTAACTTTAGAGGTAAAGAGCATTTTTAGTGTTTTGGTGAAACATTAGGAAGTTATTGAGGACATGGAAATGCAGGATTTTAGCTCGTACGTTGTAATTTTATATGATATGATCTTATATGTCTTGTTATAACATTTTGCTTCATAGAACTCTAAAAATAACTCTACTTCTTATTTGAATAATCTTGTATCATTATGCAAAGTATTCTTCATGATCATGATATTCTCTCTGCATCCTGTTCTCATTGTGACTGACTCAATACCCCGACCTCTATTCCATTCATAACAGGTTTTGAAGATTAACTGGTTTTTTTTTCTTTTTTCAAGATATAAAGATGAAGATGACCCGTGGAAGGAATCAACTGGTTCTATGGAACTTCTTGGTGTGGCTTGGTTTGGGCCCTGTTCTTATATTTAAATTCATGACCCTTAAATTGCACCTTGTTCTTATGTATGTTTCGTGTTCCTTGTGATTTTGATGAACTCTTTTATTTCTGCTCACTTCCAATCTCTTTCATCAATCCTTTTGGGATGTGTATAAGGGTCTATAAGTCATGCTTCTTGCTCATTTAGAACTAATTGTGCTGCCTATTGATGCTAGAGTTGATGATCTGAAAAATGAAGTCACTAGTGCTTTTCAAGAGCTATATGCAATGTACAAGAGGTTTCAAGCTGAGGAACTTATAGGACATGGTAAAATCAGCAATTTATATACCCTGAAATTCCTTTTTGGAGCAAATACAAGTGTTCGAATTCTAGGAAAATGTCTTACCAAACATAGCCTAAGTCGATTCCGAAAGGAACGAAGAAAAGAAGAGTGGAAGGTTGATTGCACTTGTGGTGTCTGACAGCATACCAGATGTGCGGGCTCTTACAGTGTGAGATGTGTGAGCTCTTACAGTGGGAAAACCAAAAAAAAATACCCAGTATCTTCTTCTAGCGAGACTTGTAAATTGAAAACATCTTGCAGAGATGAAGCTGCTGCTGTAGCTTGTAATATAAATGTAAATTTTGGTGTACGATGAGTTAGGTTGTATGTAATGCTATGAGGTACCTTTCAGGAGAATGAATATGAGAAAAATAAAGGTTATTTAGTTGTGGCACTGTGTAAATTCATAAAATGATGATATACTTTGTTTTTTGTTTGGCAAGTTGTGAAATGGCTCTTGTATTGGATCGTATGACTTTTATTCATGTGGACAGGTCGTGTATGAGCTTGTAATTCAAGTGGCCTTTTGTTATTTGTAATGAACTTTGACATTGGATAAAAGTATAATGGTATTTTGAATAGAAAATGGATGAGGTAAAAATGGACATGAATTGAAAAGGATATGGTTTTATGAATTTGGTTATTGAAAAATATGGATTTGAAGAGTGGATAAATGAATTTAGGTGAATTTAAAATGAAACATGGTTATGAGATGAAATGGATAATGAAATAATATTAAAAATGGAATTGGATATAGATATGAATGGTGTAATGGATAAAATGAATTTGAGATTGGCCTTTTGGGCTTGAACGGATAATAGATGAACATAGAAAATGGACTTGGATAAAATATGAATGGATATATATATATATATATATATATATATATATATATATATATATATATATATATAAACGTGGATTTAGGAAATGAATTTGGATATGATATCTTGGATGTGAAGTATGTATTTAGAAACTGAAATGGGAATGGATAAAGAATATAATATGGATATGGTTTGGAAGAAAAGGGATGTACAGAGGTCAACTATACACAGGTAGGACAAATTTGGTGTATGACAGATGCCCCTATCTAATTGGCTTGAACCCGAGAGAGTGAACAGCTGCATGGCGTTCATTTTAAGGGTAGAAGTCAATTAGATATAAGAATGCCCCAAAAATTTGTCTCACAAAAGGTAAAGTGTTTGTAGAGTAAGAGCTGACAGAATGAAGTAGCGGGGTTTAAACTGAACAAGAAAACTTGAGGTTCTTTGGGTGGTCGAAGCAGTCCCTTACTCATTAAGGTTCTCCAATGATACCAAAGCAGTATCTTTGGAAGTAGAAGATTCTCTGGAACATTGAAGCAGTACCTTATCCGTTAAGGTTCCTCAACGATACCAAAGCAGTATCTTTGGAAGCAGAAGATTCTCTGGAATGTCGAAGCAGTACCTTATCCGCTAAGGTTCCTCAACGATACCAAAGCAGTATCTTTGGAAGCAGAAGATTCTCTGGAACATTGAAGCAGTACCTTATCCGTTAAGGTTCCTCAACGATACCAAAGCAGTATCTTTGAAAGCAGAAGATTCTCTGGAACATTGAAGCAGTACCTTATCCGTTAAGGTTCCTCAACGATACCAAAGCAGTATCTTTGGAAGCAGAAGATTCTCTGGAACATTGAAGCAGTACCTTATCAGTTAAGGTTCCTCAATGGTACCTAAAGCAGTATCTCGGAAGCAGAAGATTCTCTGGAGTATTGAAGCAGCACCTTGTCCGTTAAGGTTCCTCAACGATACCAAAGCAGTATCTTTGGAAGCAGAAGATTCTCTGGAACATTGAAGCAGTACCTTATCCGTTAAGGTTCCTCAATGGTACCCAAACCAGTATCTTTGAAAGCAGAAGATTCTCTGGGACATTGAAGCAGTACCTTATCCGTTAATGTTCCTCAACGATACCAAAGCAGTATCTTTGAAAGTAGAAGATTCTCTGGGACATTGAAGCAGTACCTTATCCGTTAAGGTTCCTCAACGATACCAAAGGAGCATCTTTGGAAGCAGAAGATTCTTTGGAACATTGAAGCAGTACCTTATCCGTTAAGGTTCCTCAACGATACCAAAGCAGTATCTTTGGAAGCAGAAGATTCTCTGGAACATTGAAGCAGTACCTTATCCGTTAAGGTTCCTCAACGACACCAAAGCAGTATCTTTGGAAGCAGAAGATTCTCTGGAACATTGAAGCAGTACCTTATCCGTTAAGGTTCCTCAACGATACCAAAGCAGTATCTTTGGAAGTAGAAGATTCTCTGGAACATTGAAGCAGTACCTTATCCGTTAAGGTTCCTCAACGACACCAAAGCAGTATCTTTGCGTTAAATTTGCTGAAGGATAGTTGAGCAAAATTCCTGTCGGAGGAAATCTGCTGGCTCTGCCGGGGAAAGCTCACAAGAAACTTTCTAGGATATCCTCTGCTTGGGGAGTAAGAAAAGCAACAGCTGCTGGGGATTGTCAATATCAACTGCATGGCTAAAGAATGACTTGCTGGGGAATAGAATTCCTTGAGTATGTGTGGGGTATCAACTCTTTTTAGAAGAATCCTGCCGACTTTGATGGAGGACTGGCCACGATGCTTGCGAACCGATCCTGGATCCTGTTATGCTATGTTGGGGATGGATATGCCATGCACTACATGATGCACTGAAACATATATTAAAATGCAACTGCTAGGGAATCTAATGCACGTATGAATGAAAAAGACTAATATGCTCAATATGGTTATGATACTACTCCTGCATACCATGCGTATGACAATGCAAATGATCGGGTGCGCTGGGGATAGGTTTCCTTGTCGAGGGTATCACTAGGGATTAGATTTGGTAATTGCCAAGTGAGATTGGGCTTTAGGTTATGCGCCAAATGAAATCGGACTGGAGGATAGATTACCAGATGAGAACTCGTGTTTAAACTTTCGTTTGTCAGACGAAAACTGACTTTTGGATAGTCTACCAGACGTGAATGGGTGAGAAAAGGGTATTTGTCAGACGAGAACTGGGCCTTAAAATAATTTTCCAGACGAGAACTGGGCCTTAAAATAATTTTCCAGACGAGAACTGGACCTTAAAATGTTTGCCGGACGAGAACTGGGCCTTAAAATAATTGCCAGACGAGAACTGGGCCTTAAAATAATTTGCCAGATGAGAACTGGACCTTAAAATGTTTGCCAGACGAGAACTGAGCTTTAAAAGATTTGCCAGACGAGAACTGGGCCTTAAAATGATTTGCCAGACGGGAACTGGACCTTAAAATGATTTGCCAGACGGGAACTGGACCTTGGATTGCCAAGCTAAGTTGGACTTTTGGGCTGCCAAGCTAAATTGGACTTTGGATCGCCAAGCTAAGTTGGACTTTGGTGTTAAGTCTTGTGGTACCAGGCTTTGAGACGTCAAATCTTGTTGGTAGGTTAGGCTTGAGGTATGAAACACATGTCTATGCAATGAGCGAAGCGACATGACTAATGCATATGAGTGATTTATGCAATGATATGAAGGTTTCCAAGGATGCCCTAGGAGAGGATAAGGTATGGGTAGGTTCCTGTGCAGCAAGGTTTCTTGTCAGAAGGAAGGCAAAAGGTTATCTGTAGGGTGATATCATGATTCCCCGACACTCGTCTTGAACTCGAAGGTCACTTGACGATGTTCGTTTGAGCAGATTGAAAGCAATGGAGGAATTTGCCCCTGTGTAGCTCATCTTGCCCCAGTCTGGGTCTATAAAGAATTTCTCCTTGACAGGAAATTGGAAACAACTGTACCATGAGATGAACTCGAGATGGCTTGCCCCAGAATTCGAAGTTATGAAAGGATTTGTCCTTGAAAGGAAAATTCAGAAGCAGATGTACCATGAGATGAACTCGAGATGGCATGCCCCAGAATTCCGAGTCGTTAAAGGATTTATCCTTGAAAGAAATGCTCTTGGAGTACTTGGCTTCGAAGTACCCTTGAGGTAGCTTGCCCCAGAATGAGCGTTGGAGCGACTTAATTTGTGTTGATTGAATATTGGAGGGGTTTTCCTTTAATCAAAAGAACCTCTGGGTGACCTGCCCCTGGTTGGTAGAGTCTTGAGATGATTCAACATGATCAACCTGTTCTTGAATGATTTGCCCCATAATCAACTAATGATTCGGGGACTTGCTTTATACTGACTGATTCCATAATTATTGGATGTTAATGCCCTTGTTACATAGGGTTATGAGGTGTTGTTAGCTCAAGTCAACTTTGTTGAATGATCTAGCTCTCTTTGATTGCTCCTTGTTGGAATTTCCTTGATGTCAAACACTGACTTGCAGTCAAAATTGTTCGTTCACAAATGGTAATTTTAATGCGATGCTCATGCAAGTTTTGAAAATCAGTCATTATTGGAATGATGTGATAGTGTGTGACGGATGAACCATTAGTCCAAACGTGGTGCTAATTTAGCTGATGTATGAAAGATATGGCAAGAATGGGACACCAATTCAGAAGATTAGCAAATTTCTAGGAGTCAATTTACGCAA
Source organism: Lathyrus tuberosus (assembly GCA_022829125.1). NCBI lineage: Eukaryota > Viridiplantae > Streptophyta > Magnoliopsida > Fabales > Fabaceae > Lathyrus > Lathyrus tuberosus. The sequence continues at coordinate 1,957,416 of JALAZF010000061.1, read as the reverse complement.
CCTTGCTGTAGTATGCTTTCAGACTAAACCCCACCTCAATTAGGTCTTTTGAGGGTTATAACATGGTCTGGTTCACGATTATAGAAACAAAGGATATAAGGCTCAAAGTGTGTTTTGTACCCACCCCTTCTTCGTGATGATCTCCAGTCCTACGTTCAGTTAAATTGACACACATCTGTCTCCTAAGAACGCTTGACGGTGTAAGTGATGAATGATTCAAGGTTTGCTCGAAATGGCAGTCACCTTATTCTGTTTTGATGGATGTTAGTGACCCTTTGATTTTGATAAGGTGGCCACTGGATCTTATTTTGTTTTTGTTGAGGGTCCGAGAAACTCTTTTGTTTTTTTTATCCCTATCTTTTGCATGGACTGACTTTGCTTTTCGAGTCCATCAGGGTTGCCCTGATTTTTGCCTAAGTCTCCTTTGAGGTGCTCGACTTGGTAGGCTTTTGTTTTTTATTTTTTTTACTTTGTCAGAGGATTGTGACTGCCAAGTCATGGGTAATTGATGAACAACCATCATGTTTTTGGATTTTGCTTTTGTGAACTGAGTGCGTAATCAGGTTAACTGAACACTACCCTGCCCCAGGTTGAGTGTAAGGGTTTGAATGTCTGAAGGAAACTGCTACTTCTAGGCTCGAAGTGGTTTACTTGGGATTAACTCCTTATCTCTCCAGTGTTTGGGGGATTGAAACAATGCCTGTACATCCTTGGCAGGATTCCATCCGAAAGCATACCGTCAGCAATTATGGGTATCTTGTTTTCATCATCCTCCCTCCAATCTTTGCTAATCAAAAATTCTGATAAAGAGAGTGGACAAGAAGTATATGGAAGAATTTTGTTGTTTTTGTTTTTTGTATTTATATTTTTTATATATAAGTAAAGAAAATGAGCGAATGGGACATGATTAATTCAGAAAATGCATGATCACATCATTAATATTACCATTCAAAACAACAATATTAAAAAACAAGTAGCATTTAACATAACAAAATTACAAATGCAAATGATAAATGTCCAATGGTTGCCAGTATCTGAGGAAGTCTTCCTGTCTGAACCACTAACTTTAGGGGATGCCTCTTGAAGTCTTGGAACTTATTTGGGCGAGAAGCTGACGTGCACAACCAAGTTTCCTTCTAGAAATGATATGTGCTTTTTGTCAATCAATTGTTGCACCTTGGCTTGAAAAGCTTTGCAATCTTCAGTTGAGTGCCCCATGGATCCAGCATGATATCCACGATGTGCATTAGGATTGTACCCCAGCGGGTATGGTTTTGGCAATGGCTTGATAGCTTTGGGCTCTACCAGTGAGTTTCAGACCAGATGCGGAAAAAGTTGACTGTACGACATAGGAACTAGGTGGAGAGGAGCAGTCCTTCTTTCCAAGTTGTTCCGAGGCCTATGCTGATTCTGACGATGATTCTGATATCCTCGACCACGGGCTTGTTGATTCGCACGAGGAGAAATCATGGGTTTCTGTTATGATGCCCTAGGATTGACAGGTTGCCCATAAGGATGATATGGTGCTGACAATGATAACTGCCGAGAAGTTGAAGGGCCGTAAAGTCATGCTGGTGTACCCTAAGAATACTCGACATTTGCTATGACTGCATCAATTTCATTATCCTCTTCCTCTTGGGGATTGCTGAAGGATTCAGTTTCACCAGCTTGATTACTCAAGACGTCTTGGACTTGTTTAGCTTTGAGGTAACTCTCGATGCGTTCTCCTACTATTATAAGGTCAGAGAAGCTTGAGAATGAACTGCCAGTCATTCTTTCAAGATAGGTGGCATGCAAACTGTCCAAGAACACGTCAATCAATTCTTTGTCCAAGAGTGGTGGTTGTACCCTAGCTGCCAACTCTCTCCACCGCTGTGCATAATCCCTAATGGATTCACCGCTCTTCTGAGATAGGCTTTGCAACTGCGTGCGACTGGGGGCCATGTCCAAATTGTACTCATATTGCTTTAGGAAAGCATTAGACAAGTCTTTCCATGATTGGATACAGCTTCTTTCTAAATCCATGTACCAATTCAAAGATGCACCACTTAAACTGTCTTGAAAATAGTAAATCATCAACTTGTCGTTGCGGACATGAGAAGTCATCTTTCGGCAGAACATCATCAAATTACGCTTTGGACAACTGATACCAGTGTACTTCTCGAAGTTGGGTACTTCGAATTTTGGAGGAATTACCAAGTCTGGCACTAGGTACATATCAACAGCATCGAGCCCAGAAGTATTGCGCGCTTTCATAGCTTAAACTTTCTCTTCAAGGGCACAAAACCTTTTCTCCATGGAATCAGATATCATCTGAGACTGAGCAGGGATGTTCACTTATGGAGTATGATCACCAGGTAAATGATCAAACAGTGGATTAGTCGACACAGCAAAACCTGATGGGAGGTCAGAATCCTTTATCCTAATATGTTGAAAGCTATCCTCTGACATAGCTATCACAACTTTCAAATTATATCTACTCCTCTTATCTCCGCTTGAACTTGCTTTAAATGCTTTGCGGCTACCACAGGTTCAGTATGAGCGTCGGGAAATCAGCAGGCAGGAAATGGACAGAGGATCGGATGAGTTGGTTGGAAAATGATATGCTAATGTCATGAGTATGCAATGCTTATGCAAGGTTCCAGGATCAAAACAACATCTGATTATGAGGAAGGAGCTAGACACAGGATATCTCTGATCACAAGACTCCCCACAGGTAGGCTCTAAATGGGTAGGTGCCTAGAGTTGTGGATATCTTTCAAAGACATTATGGCCATGACGAAGGAACATCAGACGATAATATCTTTGAAAGTATCTCGTTTAGGTGAGGTCTTCGTTTCTTCCCCACGAGAAAGACTCCTCGGAGGCGCCCACTACACAACCATCGACACACGGGTTCTAAGTAGGGTTCTCAGAATCCTCGATCGAGGTCAAAAATATTACTGTCAGGAAGTAATACGTTCGAGGGATCTCATCTGATTGTGGTGTTCGTATTAACCCACAAAGAGTTAACACTACCAACCACCATGGATAAATGGGTTAATGGTCATTGGGATCGACGATTCAGGCTCGAAAGCATTATCATCGTGACGAAGTAACGACAAAACGATAACATTTCCAAGGGAATCTACTCCAGGCAGGGTCTTTGCTTTGGTTCACGCGGAAGAAACCACACAAGCCTCCACTACACAACCACCATCCTAATCCTAGGGTTATACTCGGACTCGGGTGTAGAGCCATCTCACAAAGTTCCCAATGATCAGAGAAACCCCACGGTGTCATACAGGATAATAATAGGATATAATAACAATAAGCAAGCAAGTAGATAATAGATAGTCAAACAAGTAAGCAAACAAAGAAGATAAACACAAGCGGATCTAACACTCACGAATCGAGTCAAGTTAGGCTTGACTCTCTCTATCATAGGGCAATGCATGTCCCCAGTAGAGTCGCCATCTGTCGTACCTCGAAAAATACGATCCTCGCGATGGACGCAGAAAAAACTGTTCGAAACAGAGTCGCCACCAAACTTTATTTATCCCAAAAGAGGGAAAGGAAAATATCGAGAAAACCTTTGAAAGTATAAGAAAATGGTCAACGCAACCAAATTCGGGTTCGGGAGTCAGTTACACAGAGGGAATGTATTAGCACCCTCTACGTCCGTTGTACTCAACGGGAACCTCTTGATTTGATTTGTGAGAAAGTTAGCTAGGTTTGTTTGATTATCTTCTAAGGTAAAAGGATTAATTTTTAAGGGGGAAATGGGTGGTTTTTTATTAGTGTACTCGGCAAGGATTGAGAACCCTTGGGCCTACGTATTCCCTCGTGCAATGGGAAAGTTAGAGCATTCGTAGTTCGTGGGACTACGGTTGTTGGTTTGTATTTTTTATAGGCGCCAATTGTCCACACACGAGTAAGAGAACTCGCACCCAAACAATTGAGGAGATAGGTCAAAGACTTGGCCCCCCTCACATCACATTTTAGAAAGTTGTTAGGATATGTTATTAAGTGTATTAAAGAGTTTGATTCAGAAAATTGTTTGATTTACGTGTGTTTTAGGGTCTCGGCCGCACGTGGGCGAGGAAAGGAGTTTTTTCGTATTGGATGTTTTTAGAGTTGACAATTGTCCACACACGAGTAAAAGAACTCGCACCCAAACAATTGAGGAGAAAGACCAAAGACTTGATCCTCCTCACTTCACCCTTGGTAAAAATGTTTAAGTAAGGATTAAATGTTTTGATAATTTGATTTGAAAAGGTTTGAATGTTTGTCGAGTTCGTGTGTTTTAAAGGCGTCAATTGTCCACACACGAGTAAGAGAACTCGCACCCAAACAATTGAGGAGAAAGAACAAAGACTTGATCCCCCTCCTTTTCACCTTTTAAGAAATGATATTTAAGTAGAGATTACGTTCTTTAATAATGGAAAAAGAAATTTGAGTGTTGTCGGATTACAAGTGTTTTAAAGGCGTCAATTGTCCACACACGAGTAAAAGAACTCGCACCCAAACAATTGAAGAGAAAGATCAAAGACTTCATCCCCCTCTTTTTCACCTTTTAAGAAATGATATTTAGTATAATTAAATGTATTAATTTGATTTAAGAAAAATACTCGACGTTGGATCGAGGTTTGGATTTGCGTGCGGAATGGTTTGAGCACTAATGGAAAGGAGGTCCTATGGTTTAAGGTAAGGTCGATTGCGAGGCAAAATCGTTCGACTTACAAGAGGTAAAGGGACTTGATATGTGGATCAAGTGAATGCTTGAGGATAAATTAATTTGATTTGGAAAATACTTGACGTTGGATCAAGGTTGTTTATTGTTGTGAAAAAAGGTTGATTTTAATCTTATGGGAGAGGGGTCTAATTAATCAAGTGGGAATAATCGAGCCATGATTAAAGTGAGCCAATCACATACACGCATACAAACCAAAGTGAAATGTGCAACAATTATCGTTGTATAAAGCCTAAGAGGAGGCATTGTAAGGTCGATTGCGGTCGTGAAAACGATCGACTTACAAGGTATTAAAAGGGCTTGACATTAAGTCAAGATATTAGTTTGAAAAGATTTTTTCGGTTTGGACAAGCATAATATGCATAACACACATATAATTAAAGCATGAAATAAACCCACATGAATAGAGTACACACAAAATAACTATAAAATAAAATAGTGGGATAAATAAATCAAGCACATTAGTTAGGTTAGTAACCTAATTCTAAGTTAATTCTAAGGAGGGGAGTCCTAAACTAAAGTTAAGTTCTAGGTTTCTTAGATTAAAGTTCCAATAATTAATTAGATTAAATCAAAATATTTAATAAAATTAATTATCAAAAATTAATTAATATTAAATAAAATAATTTAATAAAATTAATTAAATAGGAATTGAGGACTAATCAAATAAAAGTATTTTTAGAAATTTTAAGATTTGAAACCAAATTAATAATTAATTAAATTAAAATTCAACATTTAATAAAATTAATCATAAAAAGATTAATTAGTATTAAATGAAACTTTTTAATAAAATTAACTAAATTAATTTATTAACAATATTTCATAAGTTCTGTTTTTTAAAAGGAAATAAAATAAAATGTTTTTTAGATTTTTAGAGAGAAAGGAAATTCAAATAATTAATTAAATTAAACTAAAATATTTAATAAAATTAACTATAAAAGTTAATTAATATTAAATAAAATGTTTTAATGGAATTAATTGAAATTTGATTAGTAAGAGTTTTAAGAATTAATGAAAATAAAAAAAAGTAATTTTGGATTTTTAATTAAAAGGCATTATTAAAATAAAAACTAAAAAAACAGAAATAAAAAACAAAATGGGCCAGATTAATGTTAGCAATTGGGGGCTGTGGTTAGGAAACTCTCTCAGGCCCAACAAAGATGAAGACCGCGCAGGAAAGGAGGGTTTACGGTGCTCCTCCAGTCAACCTTGACTGACTCACAAGATCTGGAGCGTTTGATCAACCAGAGTCATCCCTTTGACTCTTGATCCAAAGGCCTTAGACGTAGGGAACATGGTGGGGCTGCAACAAGTGGGCGCGTGGGATCAAGGAATACACAGGGACCGGTGATACTTGTCACCGGTGAGAGGCTCCACCATGACAACTCATTATGATTCCATAAAACAAGGGAACGGTGGAATTGGATTCATTTTGCATTCAGTTTTCTCTCTCTCTCTCTTCTTACCTCTCTCAACGCTTCTCTCTCTCTCACTAATCTCCTCTCGCCGGAACCCTAGCACCACCGGAGAAGAAGGTGGCTGCCGCCGCCCCTCTTCTCCAGCCAAACACCAACCAGAGACCCTAAACCCACACAAAAACTCCTTATGAATCCAAATTCAAAGTCATATTTCCCTAAAACTTCCTCAAAAAATCGGAGCAAGTCCGAGTTCAAACCCAAACGTAGGTAAAGCTTTAAACTCTTTTCCTTTCTTCTGCTTTTTCTTTGGCTCGTTCTCTTCTGCTTCTACTTCTGAAACTCTTCCTTTGTAATGTTATTGAGTCTGCTCTGATGTAGATGTTAGCTCATACACTCATAGAATTTCAATGTGAAATTATATGTGTATTAGGAATGATTCTTTTGAGCTTTAGTGAATAGGGTTTATGAATTCTATGCATCTGTATTTTTTATGGTTTTTGTCAGGTCTCCTCCTCTGTAATGAATGAACAGTGTAGGTTATATAGGGATTGAATTGGATACGTGTGAGCAATTCCAAATCTGTGTGAGAATGATGAGGTGTCCCCAGATGAGAATTAATCCGTTAGAAAAGCTTTTACTACCCTGATTCTGTGGGATATTCACGTGAGTGAAGGAAATTCTCTCTGCTCTAAATATTTCATTTTGTCCTTTCTGCCTTCTAGAAACTCATATGGTCCCTACTATAGTACTATCTATGTATTTCTGAATGCACATGATGTATTTCCCTATGTATTGGCTTCTATTTGAATTTGTATAGTTTGCTCATCAAACATTCATGTGTACCTTGCGCTGCCATGTACCTGCACAACTTTACTCTTGCAATTTGACAATTCATGTGCATCGAGTTATATTTTTGCTTCTGTGTACTGATGTGAACCTCGTTGGTTTCGAATTAACTTGGCTTTGTGATTAGCATACTGTTCCATTCAATATGTTATGAATCTGATCATTGATATATTGCTTTCTTGTTGTTTGAAGGTACTAAGCTCAAGGAACTTTGACTTGAGTGATGAGCACCAAATTGAAGCTTGGTCATGGCATGATGAAGACTTGGCACCTTAGGAAACCTGGGCGAAATGATGAAGAATTGGAGTAACTTTAGAGGTAAAGAGCATTTTTAGTGTTTTGGTGAAACATTAGGAAGTTATTGAGGACATGGAAATGCAGGATTTTAGCTCGTACATTGTAATTTTATATGACATGATCTTATATGTCTTGTTATAACATTTTGCTTCATAGAACTCTAAAAATAACTCTAATTCTTATTTGAATAATCTTGTATCATTATGCAAAGTATTCTTCATGATCATGATATTCTCTCTGCAACCTGTTCTCATTGTGACTGACTCAATACCCTGACCTCTATTCCATTCATAGCAGGTTTTAAAGATCAACTGATTCTTTTCCTTTTTTTCAAGATACAAAGATGAAGATGACCCGTGGAAGGAATCAACTGGTTCTATGGAACTTCTTGGTGTGGCTTGGTTTGGGCCCTGTTCTTATATTTAAATTCATGACCCTTAAATTGCACCTTGTTCTTATGTATGTTTCGTGTTCCTTGTGATTTTGATGAACTCTTTTATTTCTGCTCACTTCCAATCTCTTTCATCAATCCTTTTGGGATGTGTATAAGGGTCTATAAGTTATGCTTCTTGCTCATTTAGAACTAATTGTGCTGCCTATTGATGCTACAGTTGATGATCTGAAAAATGAAGTCACTAGTGCTTTTCAAGAGCTATATGCAATGTATAAGAGGTTTCAAGCTGAGGAACTTATAGGACATGGTAAAATCAGCAATTTATATACCCTGAAATTCCTTTTTGGAGCAAATACAAGTGTTCGAATTCTAGGAAAATGTCCTACCAAACATGGCCTAAGCCGATTCCGAAAGGAACGAAGAACAGAAGAGTGGAAGGTTGATTGCACTTGTGGTGTCTGGCAGCATACCAGATGTGCGGGAATTGGTAGCTCTGCACCTTCCAAATTTGAATGTATGAGATGTGTGAGCTCTTACAGTGTGAAAATAAAAAAAAATACCCAGTATCTTCTTCTAGCGAGACTTGTAAATTGAAAACATCTTGCAGGGATGAAGCTGTTGCTGTAGCTTGTAATATAAATGTAAATTTTGGTGTACGATGAGTTAGGCTGTATGTAATGCTATGAGGTACCTTTCAGGAGAATGAATATGAGCAAAATAAAGGTTATTTAGTTGTGGCACTGTGTAAATTCATAAAATGATGATATACTTTGTTTTTTGTTTGGCAAGTTGTGAAATGGCTCTTGTATTGGATCGTATGACTTTTATTCATATGCACAGGTCGTGTATGAGCTTGTAATTCAAGTGGCCTTTTGTTATTTGTAATGAACTTTGACATTGGATAAAAATATAATGGTATTTTGAAAAGAAAATGGATGAGGTAAAAAATGGACATGAATTGAAAAGGATATGGTTTTATGAATTTGGTTATTGGAAAATATGGATTTGAAGAGTGGATAAATGAATTTAGGTGAATTTAAAATGAAACATGGTTATGAGATGAAATGGATAATGGAATAATATTAAAAATGGAATTGGATATAGATATGAATGGTGTAATGGATAAAATGAATTTGAGATTGTCCTTTTGGGCTTGAACGGATAATAGATGAACATAGAAAATGGACTTGGATAAAATATGAATGGATATATATAAAAATGTGGATTTAGGAAATGAATTTGGATATGATATCTTGGATGTGAAGTATGTATTTGGAAACTGAAATGGGAATGGATAAAGAATATAATATGGATATGGTTTGGAAGAAAAGGGATGTACAGAGGTCAGCTATACACAGGTAAGACAAATTTGGGGTATGACAGGCCACTACCCCCTCCAACTGATTAACTGACATCTCCTGGGGTACGTAAGCAGCATTCAGTACTTTCAGCAGTGCGTTTCGGTGTGCCTCGGAACACAGTAACAGGGACAAGATAGAAATCTTAGACGGAGTCTGATGCAATTGATCCATAATTTTATAATCACTTTTCCGAATCAGGCTCATAAATTCTTCTACGTTCTCGGAGAAAGAATTATCAATTGGTTTTGCCGCGGAATCATTCACCACTGGCGCTTGCACAGAATTATTTACAACCTGCTTTCCTTTGTCTTGTCTAGAACTACCAGCTTGATCATTAGAAGGGATAAGGACTCTACCACTTCTCGTGATAGCCCCTGCCTCATTATTGTTTTCAACATAAGAGTTCACTACAGAAGTTCCCACCAGTTCTCGTTTCTGTCCATTAACGAACACTTCGGCTCCATAGTTCCAAGGAATGGCCTTGATGCTCTCATATGGTACGGGTCCGGGAGCTGTAATAATAATCGGTGCTGGTCTTACCGGCCCTGAAATAGTGATTGTTTTGAAAGGGATAATAATGGTAGCAACCTCATTTTTCCTGCTAACAACTTCTCTCTGTTGGTCACATCGGTCAAACTGCAATCGACCTTCATCTATCAACTTTTGGATTCCAAATTTCAACAAACCACACCTATTCACTTGCGACATACACTCTGAACAATTCTCATCACATCCGGGGGGCACCCCACCCCTTAATAACCTCTCCTTTACCACCATCAAAGGAGTCTTTAATTCATTAACATCCATAACCAATTTCAAAGATTCATTCTCCTCAAACACAGCATTAACCCTCGGCCCACCGTGGTTCGGTATTGGGTTTTGGATGACATTTGCACATCATTTGAAAAGTTAATGGCCTTTGAATCCACCAAGTCTTGGACTACATGCTTAAAAGCTTTGCAGTCCTCAATATAGTGTCTGGTTGCCCCAGAATGAAAGTCACAGTGGGCGTTAGGATTATAACCCGGAGGTGGATTACCGATGGGAGGAACTAGAGTCCTTTTCTGGATTAACTGCAACTGTAGCAAATGCTGAAACAACTGTGAATATGGCAACGGCGGAGTATCAAAATGTCGGTTCTGCTTAGGCGTAAATTGTTGCTAACGTGGAGCACGATTCTGTTGCTGCTGTGGAGGTACTGCATGAATTGTCACTGAAGCTACTTGCTGGTTATAACTCTGATACTGCTTCCCTTTACCTCGGTAACACGACACAGAATTTGCTTCTTCCTTTTTCTTGTAATTAACATAGGGTTTCTTCCCCTGACCAGAAGACGACCCATCATTACCTGACATTTTCCCAGCTTTGATCCCACTCTCTAACATCTCCCCAATCATGATTAAATCAGCAAAGTTGCCTGACATGCAAGGTAACAGTTTCTCATAATAACGTCCCGGTAAAGTATCCATAAACAGGTTCAACATCTACTTTTCCAACAAGGGTGGCTGCACCCTTGCCGCTAGTTCACGCCATCTCTGTGCGTATTCCTTAAAGCTTTCGTTATTCTTCTGGGACATATTCTATAGCTGGGTCCTGTTGGGAGCCATATTAGTATTATATTGGTAGTGCTTGATAAAGGCCTTGACCAACTCTCTCCAATTACGGACATGACATCTCTCCAATTGCATATACCATTCTAAGGATGCCCCAGACAGGCTGCCCTGAAAGAAATGCATCAGCAATTTCTCATCTTTAGAGTACACGGCCATCTTCCTCGCATATGCCCTGACATGCGTCTTGGGACAAGTGGTACCATTGTATTTCTCAAAAGTGGGCACCTGAAATTTATGCAGAATTATAACACCGGGAAGCAGCCCTAAATCCTCCAGATCCATACCCACAGAATTTTGATTCACAACACCCCTTAGTTGTTCTTCAATCAGTCTGAACCTTTGATCATTATCCACCTGAGGAATAGCATCAACACCTTGCATAGAAAAAATGTCGTCCTGTTGGTCATCATAACGACGGCCATGAACAACGCAAACACTATTTCCTCCTCCGACAACAGGGGGAATCACCACCTGCTCTCCTCCGCCGGAGGTATCACAACACCAGGAATGGGGATCTCTATGCCCACAGGACCTCCCTGAGCACGGTTATCAACAACGCCATTATGGACTCCGCCATGAAGAACCCCGTCTTCATCCACTCTTGCCACTAGGGGTTGGACCAGAGTCCTCAGTTGCTCTTGCCCCTGGACAACACCCTGCATTAGCTCCATGAATTGGTCTATACGGGCCTGCATGGCAGCCATATCAGCCTGCACCTTCTCCATAATTCTCTTTTGATTTGACTAGTAGAATACCAATGAATTGGCTGGTTATTAATCCTGCTTGCGACCAAATAAAGGTTAGAAAAACCCGGGACGAGCACATGCGATGCAAAAATGATTATGATTATAAAAATGCAAATGAACATGTTTGGATATTTACAGGGCGATCCACCCCTTGATTCCAGTTTAAAGACAAGATAGGATGAAACTGCTGCTCATAAATAAATCAGAGAAAATCACTGTCAGAGACTACAACCCAAGATAACATAATAAGTCTGAAATAAAAGAAGCAAAGATCCCAACCAACAATTCTGGTGGTGACCCAAAATACAACAAAGAAAGAATAAACTACGATGTATTATCAATGCGCGAGTTCTCCTCAACCACCATGGTCTTTCACCCTTTGAGAACCACTGCCCAAGCTAGAGCCTTCACCCCTAGGCCTCTTTACTTCAGCTCGTATCTTCAGCTCTTCTATGGTTGCTATGGCCTTATTTAGTCGTTCCTCGACTGCGTGTCTCTGGAATGTTCCTGATAAGATCTCCTCGTCTTTCTTCCTGAGCTTCAACTTCAGACTCTCAATCTGCTCTAAATACATATCCTCCTTCTGCTTGTTGGCTGTGATTGTAGTGTTTCGATTAGCATTGAACCTATGAATTTTTAGCGAAGCTTTGGTTAAGTCTTCCTTCTTTGACTTTAGAACCCTGCTAACACCTTTTAAGGCTTGTCCTACCTTCTGTCTAGCTGTAATTTTATCGGCCAACTCCTTTTCTTTCTTAGCGAGCAGCTCTGTTTTCAACTTGGCAATATGAACAGCTTCACCTCGCTCATGCTTCAACTGGTAGATTTCACTTTGCAGCTCACCGTTCTCCTCTCGAAGCTTCTCCTTTTCAGCCCACAGTTTGTTATACTTCTCTATCTCAATTATGGTCGGAGATTCAATCAGCAGGGGATAAGATGGAGGTTCTCTGTAGAACGATAGAAGTACACTCTCTACCCTCATCTGAATCTAGACCTCGAATGCAGGGAAGGCTTTGTTGTTACACTTTCCAAAAGAAGTCTTTCCTTTCTTGTGGCGATCTCTCCAAGCATTTGCAGCTTCTTTTAACACTTCCAGATTAGCTTCCTCACTCATAAATAGAGACTCTTGAACATCTTGGTCCTTTGGCGGCTCTTTCAAAGCGTACCCGAATTGCCTAATAGCAAGAACAGGGTTGTAATTAATTCCCCCTTTTCTTCCTATTAAAGGTACGTTTAGGTAACCTCCACAACTAATTAGGATCTCCTGGCCCAGCAAATCACGGTTGACCCAAATCAAATTGTCAGCCCTTAATCCCATCAATCTCCTTGACCAATCCAACGTTTCTTTGGTGTCTACGAATGCCCCAGATTTGGGAAGGCGATCAGCAAACCACTTGTAGAAAATTGGAGCACAAAAGTAAAGAGGTCCTCCTCTCCTCTTCTCATTCTTATAGGGTATCGAATAGTACAGATCCCCAAGCAAGGTGGGTACCGCATTCTTCGTGGTGAATATCCGGACAGCGTGCACGTCTACAAAATCCTTCACATTAGGGAACAACGCCGTTCCATAAACACACATAGCCAGAATTGCATTGAACACCGACCAACACTTAGCCTTAGCACAAACAACAGCCTGCTCGATCAAAAACTTCGTGTGAAAGCCTTTATAACCTCCTTTACTAGCAACATTTTTCTTCAGCAAAGACTGATCCAATCGTAAAGCAACAACAACCTTTTCCAGATCGGGAAATTCCTTAGAAGGATAGAAGGGAACTTCTTCTTTGATAAAAACATCCAAAATGAGAGCATACTCTTCCAATGTCGGAGCTAAAAGATAATTCGTGAACAGAAAACACTGCAGGTGAGGGTCATAGAACTACACCAGAGTGTGCAGAGCCCTGAACTCATAGTTGGTAACATCACGGGCGAAACTCAGAATCCTCCCATATTCTCCTCTAAAGTTTGCCAATACCCCGGGTTTTGCCATAGCCGAGATCTTGTGCACAGCATCTAGATGAAGCTCCGGGAACTTGTACGGGATGATATTCTTTCTCTCTTCAGTGCTAGTATTCATCATGGATAGTCTTCGGACAACCGGAATCAAAGTTAGGATGCAACCCTACAAATGAACAAACATGTTAGAATGCAAAATGATGATGCAAATGCAAACATGGGATCAAGGTATCCATGATGCACAAAACTGTTGTTGTTCTGCTGACTGAATAAGACCCCAAATATCAGAAACCCAAAAATCCAGAATAACGACCCATTCAAACTGCTAGAATATCAGGATGACAATAGTACACTGATGATAAATCCAGAAAACCAGGTAGGTTGAAGGTCAAAGTCACCTGCAAACCTGTAAACACCCATCCCCTCTCACATGTGGGTTCTAGAAAGCGGGATCCTCAGTCTCGGATTCTTGATTTGAGAAGCAATAGTACATTCATCCCTCGGGGTACAATACTATCACCAAACAAAGAGGTCGTCCACTAATTCCCCCAAAAATAAGGTCATCCTATAGTAAGTTCCCAACATTGGGTCCTCGGATCGACAAGTGTAATGGGTTTGCCATTTCTAGACTTCCATTATCACATCTCGGGAGGAGAGACAATGTTGAGTTCTTGGGAGACGGTCGCCAGAGTCGACAGTTTTCCAGGTTATATTCCATCGTCTGCCCCAAGAAGTAGATAAACCTTCTTTCTCCTTCTTGTGGAAGGTGGGACATTCACCTCTTATGTGTCCAAACCCCCCGTATTCATAACATTGAATTCCCTTTCCTTTGTTGGGTTTCTTATCATTGCTAGTTCTTCTTCCAAAAATTTTTCTTCTATTGATGTTGGAAGTCTGAGCCTTGATATTAGATCTACACTTCTCATCCAGTTTCTTCAACAGTTGGTGATACTATTTTTCAAGAAATCCCACAGTATTGGACAATTCCTCATTAGAGTCACACTCTTCTTGGTTAGTCACCAAGGCTAAACTTTTCTTCTTTTCATCTTTCTCGCTGATAGCCATCTCAAAAGCTTGAAGAGATCCCATGAGCTCATCCACTTTCATAGTGTTGATATCCTGGGCTTCCTTAATAGCAGTCATCTTCATATCAAATTTCTTGGGAAGAGACCTTAGGATTTTCTAAACCAACTTAGCTTCTGGAATTTTCTATCCAAGGTCACTTTATGTGTTGGCAATATTAACAATGTTCATATGAAAGTCTTGTATACTTTCATCCTCTTTCATCCTCAAGTTCTCAAACTTAGTAGTGAGAAGTTGAAGGCTTGAAGATTTTACTCTCGAAGTTCCTTCATGAGCAGTCTTCATGATCTCCCATGCATCCTTGGCAACAGTACAATTCTTGATCAGCCTAAAGATGTTCTTGTCAACACCATTGAACAAGGCATTCAAGGCTTTGGAGTTACCTTGAGCAAGCTTATCATCTTCATCATCCTAGTCTTCCTCAGGTTTCAACTCATCAGTGATCTTTCCATCCTTATCTTTGGCCTTTGGTGGGTCCCACCCTTTGACCGCAGACTTCCAAGCTTTACCATCCATAGACTTAATGAAAGCCACCATTCGCACATTCCAATATTCATAACTGGAACCATCAACAATGGGTGGTCTATTTAATATTCCTCCTTTATCCATTGAACTAGAAAGTATCGTCCCTGAATCTCACCCAGATACAGAGCAGGATGCCTGCTCTAATACCAATTGAAATTCTTGTATAGCAGATCACTAAGATGTCAGACAAAATATCGAGACACTTGATCTCTGCTTTTCACACAATGATAATAAGAAGCAGAATGTAGAATGCAGAAAATAAAGAAACACACGGGAATTGTTAACCCAGTTCGGTGAATAACTACACCTACATCTGGGGGCTACCAAGCCAAGAATGTAATCCATTAGACAATATTAGTTCTATGCTAAACTATTCCGTTTACAACTTGTCTCATAATTACTACCCGTGCTATATTTATATCTCAGACACTCCTAGGTATGAGACCCTTCTCAATTCCCTTTCAATCACAGCAGTGACTGAACAATTACAACTCAATAAAACAATCCAACTCAAGTATTCACGCAATACAAGAGAGGCTCACAAAAGTACAAACCCTAGTACTCCCTAATAGCTGTGTATATTCTCTACCTATTCTAGGTTAAATCCATCCTATTTATAACCATAAACAAGACTGGATTTGGGCTTCAAAAATGCAGCAATTCTGCTCCACAAAATCTGTACCTTAATCTCCCCTAGAATAGCTTCTTCAATCCTAAGTTTCCTAAAGTGTCTCCACACATAGAAACACCATCTTCAAAT
Organism: Lathyrus tuberosus; assembly: GCA_022829125.1. NCBI lineage: Eukaryota > Viridiplantae > Streptophyta > Magnoliopsida > Fabales > Fabaceae > Lathyrus > Lathyrus tuberosus. The sequence goes on along the minus strand of JALAZF010000061.1, from coordinate 1,941,691 downwards.
TATAATCAGAATCTCTGATTGCTCAATCTTGGACGCCATATAGGAAAAACAAACATTCCCACAAAATCTGGAAATCAGAAAACCAAATAACAATTATCACAAACTGTAATAGACAAAGATGTCGAAACATCATGATAGGACATCTTGTCAAGCATCTTAATCTTCAGTTAGTTCTACATGTTAGGACATCTTGTCCAACATCTTGCTGACAAGTTAGTTTTACCAAAATTGATGCCAACCTCAAAGGTTTGGACTCATCAAAATGCACTCAACCTAAATCACTCGTCAAAACCCCCACATATCACTCACAATAGAGGTTATGTCTAACTTAAAGTCGAGAGATCAACTGTATCGTCTCATTGGTGATGTCTCACGCAACTCAACAACATGGAGCATTGAGAACCTATACCCACGTGAATATTAGACCTAAATATATGTCTAGAGTTTAGAATCTAACAAATGTTCATCTTAGATCGAGTTCGAACCTATGTGTCTATAGCAATCCAAACCCATTAAGTAAAAACTCGAAGATAACCATCAATAAAGAGTTGTAAAAGAGATTTTATACAAAGATCCATAAATATAAATACAATCAAGATAAACTTACATACAAAACCCCAACAAATAGAGGGTACAAAGAGAAGAGAGAAGAAGAACACAAATCTTACGGTTTGTTAACTCCGATTGAAGTGGATTCGACTCTGGATCGTCAAGATGCACACTCCATGTGTTGTTTCTAAGCTAAATCTACTCAAAAATGAAGATTTGATGAATTGGGAACAAATACCCCAAAACATAACCTAAAAAAATGTGTTTTTTTACCCCTTTTAAAGGGTTCCTGGCCATAAAAATTCGCCCGGCTAGCTTAGGAGGCTTTTTCTGCAGCTTCTAGAATTTCTGGCTCGCTTCAAGCTCGCCCGGCGAGCTCGAGGCGTGAGCTGACAGTAGAAAAAATTAGCATCTTGTTTTCTTCATAACTTTCGAACCGTAACTCCGTTTGAGGCCCGGTTGGAAGCACCAGAAAGTTTATTCAATGCTCTATCTAAGAATGACTAAATATCAATGCTTGAATACCTACAAAAATGAGATGAAAATAATTAAACTCAATGATATTTACACAAAAATAATAGTATACACTAAATATACACTTTTACAAACAAAGTGGGGTTTTATTCAAAGAATTCAATACAAATGAATCGATAAGTGTCACAAAAAAACTACTCAAAACACGGCATTTTGGAACTTATCAATACGCCTAGTTAATCTTTCTCTCACTCTATTTTAATTGAAAAAGATGTGAGGTGAGTAAAGTCGTGATTCTTTAGCGAAAGACAAACATTCGAACAGTGAGCTATACCGCAATGTTCAAATACTTGGAGAAGGAAGAGGCCTACACCCAATCATTCAATTTTTCATCCACGAAAGAATGAACTAACTCGTTTTAATTATTGTGTTTTAGTTTGGAAGACATGTACTCGAACTGTGAGCTCTACAACAATGTCCAATTACTCGGAGGAGGAAAAGGCCTACGCCCAATCACTTCCTTTTTCATTCCATTTATTTTTATATAAAAAATAGATTTTTATTATTATGATTGTCTGATTTTTGATTAATTATTATTATCTATAATATAAGAAAATTTGTTGTTCTGGAAAAGACTTCTTTGCCCCTTTCTACTATTTTGCCACAGCCTCAATTTTAGGGTAAATTTGGTCCAAAACATACTTTATTGAATTATTGATGTCACATATTTTGAATCCAACTACATAGTTTCTTTTTTATGCCTAAAGTTGCTAGGATTGGATGAGATGATGATGTCAATTGGACCACATGTGATCAGAAATTTACTCCTTCTTTCTCTTTCAACGTGGTTTTCCTTCATCTCTCTTCTTTTTTTCAATCATTCTCTCTCTCTCTCTCTGTCGTTATGCTTTCTCTCTTTCTCTCTTCTCCTTTTGAGTGTCTCTCGCTGACTTCTCTCTTTATCTCTCTTCTTCCTTCTTCCTCGTCTTCTTACTTCTTCGCCATCTTCTTTCCGTTCATTCTTCCTTCTTCGTCGTCGTCTTCGTTCCTCTGCGGTTTTGGAAAGCACCTTTGTAAAATCATGAAGGTTTTCTAAATCCAGATTGGTTTGGTTAGAAATTTTTGAATTGTTTTGTAAGTATGGATCTGCTATCACATTAACTTGATTTGAGTGTGAAAATTTTGTTGTTCTATTTTTTTGTAGATCCAGATCTGTTGCACGTATATAGAAGAGGGTTTAGCAAAGTTTGTTTTCTATTTTATACTGGTAGATCAGTCCATATGATTTTTGAATATTTCCATTTTTATGTTTTGTAGGTTGGACTAATTTTTTATGACATCTTTTGGGTTGCTTCACACCAGTAATGGTTAGGGTTTGAAAATTATTTTATGCTCCAATAAAGGTTAAGATGTCGGTTTATTAAAATGATATTTGTTTCTTTCATCTTGATATGAAGTTTAAAATTATATGCTATTACTATTTGTTCATATTATTGATTGTTACAATAATTTTGCAGCTTTTGTTCCCGACATCTGATTCTGTAAGGCCATTATCGATTCTTGGACTTGGTGATAGTGTTATCCCTAGTAAGCTGAATATTTTAAAAACTTTTCAGATATCGATTACAAACCAGCTGTGATTGATAATATCACATACATAAATTTCTTGATCATCTAATGATGTTACCCTACCTTAATAGTACATAAATTTCTTGATCATCTAATGCTGGCTTTGCATGTTCATAGTTGTTTGGAACACTTGTGGGATCATTTATCTCCATCTATGTGTTATAAGTCTTTCTATTTTGACTTGAATTGAGATGCTTTTCCAATTGACTCTGGTTTTCATATTGTGAATGGTTTTCATAATGTGAAGGGTGCCATCAGCAAGAGGTCAATGTTATTCCATCAGACAAAAAGGTGGTTTGTTGGTAAAGCACGATGTCTGCAGAGTTATGTGATAAACAAGGTGTATCCTCAATGTGATTAAGCCCCTTAGAAAAATTAGGAGTGATACCATCAGAATTGGATACATGATCTGCAGACCTATTGTTGGATGTGCCTATTTTAGCATGGTTATTATCCTGGGGATTATTAGAAGCATTAGGACTGGTACTGGTAGTAATTGACAGCTCATGAGGGTACAGTAGCAGATTGTGCAGTCCTAGATGCATGAATGGACTTAATATGTCCATTGTATCATATGAATAGGTGCATCAAATGAGTCGAGTTGTGAGTTAAGTTGTTGAATTCTATAATCAGTAGACACACTACAGAGTGGTTTCCCTCATTTTTCTAATTTGAGTCATGTAACTCATTGGACAGGTTACTGGTGATGATGATTGATGATGCACATACGTCTTGGGGAGAAGGATGCTTCAGAAGAGGGTTCAGCAAAGTCGTGCACAAAATCTGGTACTGATGATGCTCCTATTATCTTTCTAGAATTTGTGTTCTGAATCTGAAATGAGTGATATTAAAGATGAGGTTGTAAACCATTTCTATGTGATTGCCTACAAAATCTGATATTCAGATGTTTTGGATTATTTTTGCTTGGATTCTTTCATAACTGATGAATGAATTTCTAAGTTTTTCAGGTATACAACCGATTATGGCATGTTTTGCTTCTACATAGCTGATAGTGAACATGGTTGGCGAGAAGGATTTCTCAATGTTGTGATTTGTATTTATATAAACACTTTTTGTTATAATAAACAACTTTTGTTCTTATATGAGTACTGCAGTAACGGGTCCCTATATGATGCACTCTACTCAGATGATGAATTCAAAGCAACACTATCATGGAATACTCGCATTCGGATGGCACTTGGTGCAGCTAGAGACTTAGAGTAAGTGAAGTAATAATTGCTGTAAAAAAAACTTACTCAAGCTTTTTAATTTGTAGTTTATAGTAACGGATTCAAGGTTTCACTTTTAAAGAATGTCTTTTATGAAAATTATGTGCAAATGTGTCTCTTGTGATTCAAAGAAGTGTTTCTTTATAATGTATGGCTGGTGAATTATGTTGAATTTTCTCCTTGTGGGTGTTTGAGTGCAGTTTGAGGCTGGAAGCAGAGTCTAAAGGATTCAGGGTTGATGATACATGGTTGGTGCTGTTACAGCTGCTATTGAGGCTTCTGCTGTAGTTATTCAACCAAAGGTATTGTTTCGGTCTGCTCATATGTTTCTTGGCCTCTCATTTTGTTTGGTTTATTTTGGCAAAGGCATTTTCAGGTCAAATCAATAATTTTTGAATTGAGCGAAAGATTTCAATCACTTTCAATGAAATTATACCGATATCGGCTTTAGAGGTAATCATGTTTCTTATCATGTTGCGTATAATAGAGTTGTTCTTTATAGTTTTTAAAATTATTATACACTTAAATGACTATATTGGATCATGTCTAAGACCAGATAATGTCTAAACTAATTTGCCCTGGTGGGGACTATAAAGTGGACTGTCAAGAGAAGGCAAATGAAACAAGTCACAGAATGATATCATGCTACTGCTTTGAGGAATGAAGGTCAGGAAAATTTAGTACTACTAATTTGGTAATTTTTTTTGGATAAAGAAAAGACTTGATATTAGATTGACAATTGTAATGAAAATAGTTTTAGGAGTATTTTATGAAAATTTTAATGGTGTTGGTGCTATATATTAATTCATTCTCATATGCAGGCAATGCTGAGTTATAGAGTAAGGTCGGACTACCCTTTGTGATGGGAACCACCGATGGAGATAGGGATTTGTTGAATAAGAGACTTGAAGATGCAAAGAATGATGCTGTAATATCCCCACAAATGGGAATGCAGGTAAATCATAATTCTGAAAACCTTGGTCAATTTTGTTTTCATTATCCCATGAATTGAGAATTTTGAGATTCTTAATTTGTACTTATATAGATATAAAATATTCAAACTTTATTTATGCCTTTGAAATCTATTTACCACTTGTAATGTAAATAGGTTTTGGGCCCATAATAACTATATACATTGTTTTGCTTCCCAATGCCTTATATTAAATAATCATGTATTTAAAAATAAATAATAACCTTGACCATTACTATTCAATAACCAGGAATGGTTATTGAACTACCCAACCAATAATGACAGCCCAAATAAAAACTTTAGAATCTCAATGTAAATAGAAGACGAAAAATCAAATAAACCATTATATAAACATTTTTCCTCTTCTTATTTTCACACAACCAACATCATTGAAGAAGGAAAACCAACATGAGTTCCAATGATGTTGTCCATACCCAACAAAGTTCAGCTGTTCAACAACCCACTTCAGATGTTCAACGACCAACTTCCGATGTTCAACAACCATTTCAGGCCCAACAAGTCCAGGCCGAGGAAGTTGTCCAGAGCTTACACTCGGTTGCAGTTCAAAGAAGACGGACCAGGAGGAGAAATAACAGATCAAGAAGGATACGGAAGAAACGTATGTTCGATTCAGATGATGAAGACTTGGCACCAATTGGTTGGAGCAACTTCATGTCGTTAAGGCCTTTTAGATTTGACTATTAGGAGTTTTATTTGTCTTAATCTTGTAACTTTCGCTTCTGAATCGAGCAATTTGAATGATATGGACTTCAATTTATTTTAATGAAATTGTCGTTGATTTTATGATTTCCATTTGTGTGTTACATAGAATGGTAGTTCATATATGTTAAAGTTATACCGAATTAACTACCTTCTGCAATTTATTATTTGATTAGCATGGACATGTCTCCTGCAATTTATTCAGTACATTCTGCAATTTATGATATGTATGTATGTGATACTTGCAGAGGAGCAGTTGTGTCAATTGCCAAACCTGGAATTATACGTGTTTGGCACCAAGTTCCTTAAATAATTTCTGTTTTATTTATTTGTTAGATTGGTTTGAGGGTTGGTGTGACAACTTCCATTTATTTACATGTGTGCTTTCTTTCAGTGTACATTGTTGTGACACTGTTTGACACAAACCTGATCTTGAGATTGAGAAGGAAAGAATTTTGAGAGCTGGTGATTTTATTCATGCAAGAAGAGTTAATGGCAGTTTAAACCTTACAAGAGCTATTAGTAACTTACCTATGTGATTTTTGTTAACTGTTTTGAATATTAGTTTAAGCTTCCTTTTTGTTCCCCCTCTTTTTCCAACTTTAACCCAAGTGAACAACCTGGGTCGGGCCTTTGTGTCTTTAGTTCATGATAATTCATAACTTCGGTGAATAAAATGAACAGCTTTGTACTCCTTTTTTTAATATTGTGTATGATATGTTTTGGTTCTTCAAAAGACTTGAAGAGTTTGGTTTCAAAACACATGTAAATTCATATAAATGTCTGTTCTTAACACTGATTTCTTCATAAACATTTTTTGTGGAATTTTGAGGGGTGAGATTGGGTATAAAGTTTCTATTCTTTGATATATTTCATGAACTGCAGGTGACATAGAAATCTAAACAGAACAAATTTCTTCCTGCTGTAAAACAAGTAATAACTGCCAATCCAAATATAAACACTGTAAGTTTGTCACTGTGTAGCTATTCAACTAACAGCTTCAGTGATACACATATATGCCATATTTCCCATTTTCACTATTGTATAACCCACAATTAATTTCATATGTTATGACTTATTATTAATATATTATTTTTTCTTTGATATTATAATTATAGGTTGAGCTTTGTGATGAAGATGAATTTATGGTTCTAGCTTGTGATGGAAAATGGTACTCTTCTTATGCCTTCATATGTCCAATCCAAGTTGTTGCACGGTTAAGATGACGAGACAAATGTAAAATCCAAGTTGAGGTTAACGCAATATTTAATCATGTTCATGTAGTCTTTATTCCAGAAGAGATTTCAAGGAGAGAGGCTTGACTTGAATTTTAGAACAATTATTTCATGTATTTGTCTAATCCTTTCCAGACCTCTATTTACTATAGTTCTGTTAGAATTAAGACATGTTTCATTTAAGTGATTACTATAATTTTGTTAAAATATTCATCTCTTTCAAATACATATTAGGCTGACTACTTTAGTATATTATGGTATTAACATGTATGCAAATATTTTGTCACTTTGAGTTCTATGTTGTTATACTACTGGTTATACATAGTATTGAAAGTATGAGAGTAAGCTCAAGAGGAAAGACAATGTGTCTTAGCAATGCCAACATTACACTCAGAATATGCTATCAGAACATGGATGATGTTCAAATATCAATTAATGTATTCATTGTGGAGATGTCCCTTATTGAATTTTCATATAAAATCAAGAAAATTGAATTAAATTAATTACTAATTAATATGAACATATAATGTTTTGAATTGAAAAAATGTTATTAATTACCAAAAGAAGTTTCTCAAATTTAATTTTCTATACATTGCAAGGTTTAATGATAAATTAAAATTAAAATAAAATTATATAATTTCAAATATACCATCTTTCACTCTTTCACAAGTCCATAAATTTATATATTTATTTATTGGTTTATAATTATTTAAGCTCTATAATTTTAATTTAAAGAGAATAATAATACATTTCAGTGGCATATATATTAAATTTCTATGGAAATCAATATATCAAACCAAAAAATTTGCCTCCATTCTATGAAATCAACCCATACATTCTTACTCTTTGTTCCAATTATATGCGCTTTAATAATATTGTTATAAACGGGGACAACTTTACCTTTTATCAAAAATTTGCCTCCATTCTATGAAATCAAACCGTACCTTTTATCTATATACGAAAAAAAATACTATTGTTATAAACGGGGATAACTTTAAATCTGATTCAAATTTTTTATATACGAAAAAAATACTACATGTTATAAACGGGTACAACTTTAATTTTGATTCAAATTTTGTGATATACGAAAACAATTCTATTGTTTTAAACGGACACAACTTTAATTTTGATTCAATTTTTTTATATAAGATAAAATACTACTGTTATAAATCGGAACAACTATAGTTTTGATTCAAATATTTTTATATATAAAAAAATATTGTTGTTATAAATGGGGACAACTTGAATTTTGATTCAAATATTTTTATAAACGAAAAAAATATTGTTGTTTTATACAGGCACGACTTAAATTTTAATTCAAAATTTTTTATATAAGATAAAATACTACTGTAATAAACGGTGGCAACTATAATTTTGATTCAAATATTTTTATATACAAAAAAAATATTATTGTTATAAATGGGAACAAATTTAATTTTGATTCAAATTTTTTTATATACGAAAAAATATTATTGTTTTAAACGGACACAACTTTAATTTTGATTCAAATTTTTTCATATACGATAAAATTCTACAGTTATAAACGGGGACAACTTTAATTTTGATTCAATTTTTTTTATATACGAAAAAAATACTACATGTTATAAACGGCCACAACATTTTCTTATACTTACCAATACAAAGTTTAATTTTCAATCATATCTATTTTTATAATTTTACCATTAACAATTACACGTCCATAACATAAAATTCTCGAACAGACCGGCCCGTGCGAACGCACGAATTAGTTACTAGTTAATTTATTAAAAAGACAAGATTTTGACCAAAGTCATTAAAAAAATTTTTTTTTATCCTTTTTAAGTTGTGATAATTAAATGATAAAATTAATAGAAAGGGTAATTATATGGTATTTGGGTTCAATAGCAATCAACCACATATGCTACAAAGATGGAAATAGCGTATACTGAAACTTATATATATATATATATATATATATAATGAAAGAAAAAAAAGCTATACACATAATAAAATGAATATAGTAATATCTTACTATATAAGAAAACCTAAGGCTGTGGAAAAACCAATTTTGCCCTCATTCTTCTATCTGCCATGTGTCCAAAGTGAGGGCATTTGATGTCTGCAAATTATTTTTCCTAACTAAATGTACTCCTTTTTCATTTGTAACCAATTTATTATGTTATAATAATATTTTGTCCTCCTTTTTGGTTACAAACTAACCAATTCTATTAAATTTTTTTGCTTTTCCCTACTACCAATGTCTGATACACGTACATCACTATTCTACCACACTGTTTCCTTCTTTCTCTCTCTCGATGCTCATCTCACTGTTCCTCTTCATCGAGCTTCTCTCTTTCTCTTCTTTCTTCAGGTTCGTCTTCTATGATGAAGCATGGATTAGCAATGGTATCCCTGTGTTGGAGGCAACGCGTTTTCGGCGGCGAGGGTGTGGTGATTGGAATCGGAATATGTGATGAGTTTTACCAACATCGTAGCTCCAAACTTGTCATTTCCCTTCTGAAAGTTGTTGCTTCTATCCGTTCCGTTGTTGAAAGCTAAGGCCATTGTTGAAACGTATACCCATTTTTGAATCGTTTGTGGACGGTGTAGCTTCATTGTAGTTCCAGATCTGTTGCAGGTATATAGAAGAGGGTTTATCAAAGTTTGTCGTTGTATTTTATACTGTTAGATCCCTCCATAATATTTGTTAATGTTTTCGTTTTTTATGTTTTGTAGGTTGGACTGATTTGTTATGATTTGGGGTTCCTTTTTTATGTTATGTGTTTTAGGGTTGGAAACTCATTTGATGTTTTTTAATGTTTTCATCTTCATATGAAGTTTACAATTTTCTGCTATTAGTATTTGTTCATATTATCATGATACAGCTGAATATATTTGTGGAAATGAAATTTAGGTCATGTCTGAAAATGAGCCTTTATGAATGTTTGATCTGTAGTGTTTGCAAACTCTATTGATTTCTCTCATTGTCGGTGTTTGAGTGCAGGTTGGGGCTGGAAGCAGACATCAAAATATACACGGTTCATCAAACATGGTTGGTACTGTTACAGCTGCGGTTGAGTCTTCTGCTTTATCCATTCAACCAAAGGTATTGTTTCTTATCATGTTGTGTATAACAGAGTTGTTCCTTATGGTGTTGGACATGGTTTACGTGCTGGTCCTATGAATGTATGAATCAAAATTAATTGCTATGAATCAAAATTAATTGCTATGAATCAAAGATGATCTTTGAACATGCCCTTTGGTTTTGGTTATATGTGTTTGATTGATTTTTCAAAGTAATTCTGAGGATGCTCACTATATTATCGTTAACCCAAAGTAATTCTCAAAGTTCTGCTATATTATCGTTAACCCCAAAGTTTTGATTTTTTTTACAAATGATTCCTTGTCTTCCAGAGTTTTGGACAGCATGGGATGAAGCTGATTGTCTCAATGATTCCTTTAAGATTTTGGGTATTTTTAGTGAAGAGCAATTTCTACTCGGCATGAATGGGGTTTTCTTAGAATAATGAGATATCAGCTCTGAATGTGATCTTTCGATTTGTTATTGCTTAATCGAAATGGAGAAACTGACAGCTAACATTTGCAAAGGAGCAACATCTATCAGCCCTGTTTTCATTGTTGTCATGCTTTTTCATGTTTCTTCATTTGTTTGTGTACAGGATATAACTTAATTGTCAACTGTAGCTTATTTTTTTAATTTATTTTGTTTTAACTTTTTTGTGTGTTTGCTTCTGTTGTAAATTACTTTTGTTTTAACAGGTGATACATTACTTTATGGTCTCAACTGTCAACTGTTGTTTCCTATTTTAAAATTTGATTTCTGGCTGTAAATATCCTTAGAACATTCATATTCTTCTAACATTGTTCATTAGGAAAATAGCATCCAGAGGATGGAAAGCTGACCCAGCAGAGATGGAACGTCTTGAGGACCTTTGCTGTAGATTGGGTTCGTATTCGTCCTACTCTTACATCTGCAAAGCATGGATTAGGATCTGTGACACCGGGAAGCATTGGTATTGTATATTGTATCCGACCTGATAGTAGTCTGTTAATTGAACTGAGCTATCTTCCAAATCCATGGCATTGTGAACCAGAGGAGGCTCAGCTATCCGACCTGGCATTCTATCATATGGAGTTGACATAAAACACATAAGGTGGTGTGGTGTTCTTCAGGTGATTGATTTCGATCCATTTTTTTGCTGTAATTTTGGTAGGATAGGATAGATTTTCATAATATGTTCTTAATTGTTGCAGCCGGTAATAATAGGATCAACATCTGGACACTGCTAGCATAGCTTTTAAGACGATTGTTGCTGAAGTTTCTAACCAACCCCTTACAATTTACTAAATGTTGTTTTTTCTTTCATTGTTATGCAGAGAAGCTATATTTTCATGGATTAAGTAGAGAGGACAAAATGTGTGTCCTTACGCAATTCTATTCTCTGTCTCTCAACTGCGACATTGCTCGAACTTATAATTCGGGAGGTGGCATTAACTATGGCGGTAGTTTTATTGAGGTACAGATTTTGTTTCTTGCTGTGAATGGTACTTTTTACTTTCACTTGGTGTAGGGAGATTAAAAGTTTGTTATGGTAGGTATTGGCAGCAACACAGGCACTTGACGAATTAGGAAATAAGTGGTTTCAACGTGCGATCGATGTTGTAAGACAGTTCCTTAGGTTGTTTAAGGTATGCCACAATTAGTTTTCATGTTCATACTATTGTAGTTTTGAAACGGTATTGTTTTCGTCAATCCGAGAACTAAATAAGCTTTTGGATCTACTTTTTTGGCTCTTGCTGCTGAAACGGTATTGTTATTAATTTGTGTTTTTATTTTTACTTAGAGTGTAAAGCCTATGTTTTACATTCGAAACATTTTACTATTTTTGAGTTTGTAAATAATTAAATTAGCATATTTGTCTTTCTTTAGTACTTCCTATTTAGAAGTTCCAGTAGCAAATAATGTGTTCTTAATAAGTGGAACATTGGTTTATTGTTGTTTTAGCATACTCTTTGCAGGTCGTTCCTACAGTATAAACAGGCTTCAGGGGTCGAGTTATAAATTCGAATCAGGTATTGTTAAATGTCACACACATACTTTCATTTCATGTTGTTCATTAGTTGGATAATTTCTAAGCACATCATATATGTTATTGCACAGTATTCTATGAGTGAGCATTTCAAAAGTTCAGAACTGGGTGCTACAGATCATGGGGTTTTCTTCTTCTATGACAGAGTCTAATTTTTAAATTAATGTTCTGTTCTACAATAAAAACAAACTTTAATTACTGTTTAATTTTGTCCAGATGTCATACATGATATTTAAAGGAATCAAATGGAGAGCTGCAATACAAAATCTGTCAAAATAACAAAGGGGTGGAACAACATTACCAATGCAGTTAGAAGATATTATAGAGGGAGTGCTGCTATTGACTCTATTCAGACACCCAATCAAGTAACTCTTCGACCCTAAAGGTCATCTCTCTTTCATACTTTCTCAAAATTCTATAACTGTCAAGTCTAATCCTTTGCGGCATTCTTATGAATTGGTTTACTCTTTTATGATATGAGTTTAACACACTAAGAGGATTTCTTACATCATAAGTCTACCAGTTATTACAATTTAACAGTTCAAACAAAAATTGGTTTGTTATATGTAAATGTGCATTTTGTTTTTCTCAGTTTGTTCAAACTTCATATCAGACTGTTATACTTCCCCATGGCTTTCTGTTTTCCATAGTCACTTCCATATGGCTTTAATGCCAAATCATAGCACACCACGTTTTCCAACTTATCATTAATCTTCTCTATGGCTGCTTATTATTTTGCCTCCCTAACTTCCACTATTAAATTTTCAAAATAATTAATGCTTTTACATTACCAAGTGCAGGGAGAAGCTTATGGGTCTCAGGGCAAAATATATAAACAACACTCCTTCTCTGACCAACACAAACAAAAATTCAGAAACGTATAATTGTTACTATGGCCACCAACAACATTGTCCGGGTTTCACACACTTCTGAGGTGCAGATAGCGCCTGAAATCCAACCAACAACAACATCGCAACACCCATCTCAGGTCGATCAACCAGACCAGGTACGAATCATAAATTCTCTACTTATTTTTTCAATACCTACATACAACTCTGCATTTTTCTTGCTTCATCTTTTCTACCGTTCTTTTTTATTAAATCAACAGACGCAACATAACGTTGATGCGCCGCTCCATCAAACACCCCCTTCTGACATCGAACCAGTTCAGGAAAATCAACCACCTGCCGACGAGGGACACCCCCTTCCGCACCAACCACCTACCCATGTTGAACATCCTCATCACGTCCTGCCGGTACGGTTCTGGGACATTCCTTTCTTTTTTCTATTCATGTCATATTAAATTTTCTGTTCATCTTCTTCACAATAATCAGTTAATGGTTTTTCCCAATAGGTACCTCAGGTCGCTGCTGTCCGACAACGACGAAAGAGGAGACGATTCAGAAGACCAGGAAGAATGAGTAGAAGGTTTAACAAATTTCATTCTGATGATGAAGAAGAACTGGAGTATGATATGTTTGATTCTGATGACGACGATGAGCGCGACTACAAGTGGGACAACTTTATGACATCATCCTGTTTTAGAAATCGTGATTAAGTTTCCATGCTTTTTGTCCTTTTGATGTACTGCATTACCAGGCTTTGTTAATTTTAATTTGAGGTTTAATGACACATTACTTAAAGTTTTTTTACTAATTTACTGTGTGCTCAATTTCATAGTTATTGAAGACTTGAATGTATATCTTACGTTATACAGTTTCTAGACTTTTTTTATTTTAAATTTCAATGATTGGTTTAAAACTTGCATTGGATTTTTTGTATAACATTTTCAATTCTCACTACCATTTTTTTTCTACTTTTTTTTTTTTACTACAAAACAAATATATTTTTACAAACGGGAAACAAAAAGGGAACAACTTTACTTATGATTCAAATATCTTTTTTAATTATGTCACAGCAAATCGTATTCTTTTTTTTAATCAAATAACATCAAAACAGATATTATGTTTTTATACGGTCAAACAATTCATTTATGATTAAAATATTTTACATACGGGTAAAAACTCTATTCTTATAAACGGTCTCAATTTTACTACTTTTCGAAATATTGAACAATCGAATATTGTCGACCATTTCCTTACAATTTGTGAAAACAATTTTGCGAATCTATTACAATTTTTTTGACCAAAATAATATCAAGTATTTTTATAAATAATACTATATCTTATTAAGAACTCAACTCTTAACTAAATTTTATTAAGAATTTGACTTTCTTTTATAAATATATATTTTATTAAAAAAATTACTTTCTTTTATACATAATTTAGAATTTTTGTAAATTATTTTTGCTTTTCTTTTTAACAATTTAATTATATTTTCAAAACACAAGCCTCCCTACCGGATTTACACGTATCGTGCGAAAGACCGGGTCACACCTGTGTCGTATAAGCGCACTGGTAACCAGACTAAAAGTACTGTGAACGCACGGGTAACACACCGGTACCGTGGCAACGCACGGATATTACACCAATACCGTGTGCACGCACGGGTATCCAGACCAAATGCACGCGTAACACATCAGTACCGTGTCGTAATGCACGGGTTCCCATGACAAATTTTTTGTGAACGCACGGGTAGTACACGAGTACCGTGTAAACGCGGTGACGATCGGGGCAAAATCGGTTTAAACGCATTGATATTTAATATTGTTTTTTTTTTAATTCTTTTTAATTTAACATACAATTTTATTAAAGATAATATATGAATAATTGAAATATATATTAATGCTCTCTTTCTTTTAAAAATTGGAAATTTGATTAAATTTTTTATTTTTTATAAATATGTCTTTCATTTTAATATTTCTCTTTGATTGACTTATATTTTTTTCTTTTACTACTTTATGTTAATTTCTTTTTACATTACATTTAAATATTTTGTATTTATTATTTGAGTTTCATAATCTAACTGTGAATTTACATTTTTTCCTGTCAAAATATATTGGTCCAATTTCAAAGGTCCGCAGAACCCGTGCGTCCGCACGGGTATCCCACTAGTAATAATAATAATACTAATAATATGATAGAGAAAAGATATATTGACAGTACTATATAACACCTACACCGTAAATGTATACACAATAGATATTAATTTTATATTTTAATCATTTATGTACCGTGGTTTATGTGCAATACCATTTTAAATTTTGTTGTATACTGTGTAGAATACGCTGGTGTATCAAAATAGCAAAGCTCTAATATGATAAACGGATCTAAATAAGTGGAACTATTGAAACTTAAAATAGCTAAAAAGAAAAGTAGTAATAATGAGAAAAAGAATAAAATACGGTGATGTAGCATACATTTGACTAAATATAAAATAAATTATTATATTGATTATAAAACAAATATTTAATGTTGTAAACAGAGAAAGAGACAACTACCTTTCGGTTAGTGAAAAAAATAAAACAGGTAATTAAAGAGGGAAGAACGCAAACCAGAAAGAGAAAAAGCAGATTGTAGGATAAAGGCATTTGGCGGCGTTGGTTTTGATTGTTAATGAGGAAAGATTGAAGATAGTGGTGGTGAATGAAGTTTTTATTAAAAAACACGTGTGAGAGAGAGAGAGGTATTTTGGGACTATTTTTTTTTGTAAGCAAGGGTTATATTAAACGGAGTACAAAGGATACTTCAATCCGATTACAAAAGAAATGAGATAGAGCTCGACAAAAAAATGGAAAATTATCAACCAATTAAACCTACGATAAATAAAACAAAGGCGCTTTGTTGAATTCGTAGAAGTTGCAATTGAGGGTGCGGCAACGGTGTTCGCGGTGGTGCGACGATTGAAGTTCATGTTCATTTCTTTCTTCCAGATCCAGTTTCTTCTCTTTCATATGAGGTGCGATTTATGTTTATTGTTGTTTCATATTAGTTTGGTTCTTGATTATTCATACAAATAAAGTTGTAGGAACAGAAACTCATCAACATTGCAACTCTCATCTGAGAACCCATCATCACCAACCTTTTCCTCATCACACTATAATCAATTTTTTCTTCAATTTTGATTTCTGGTTTCATTTTTTAAGAATCTGAAATTATTTAGGGTTTTCTCTCCCCTGTACCTGACTTCTCTATTTGTGTCAGGTTGTCTTTGGTTTTTAGGATTGAAGCTCCCACTCTTGATCGTGTGTGAATGAATCCTCTTTGTAAGTGATATTGATGTTTGAAATTTGAACTGATAACCGTTTGCGTTGTTCTTTGACGCTTTTCGTTGTTGTTACTTTCTGCTTGATCTCTTTTTGTAGTGGTTACCGACACCATGGAAGTGGTAATAACAGGATGCTTGGTGCGGGTTTTGGCTTTACTGTATGGCATCGTATTGAGATTTCACTATTTAGGTTGGAAAGTGAATTTCCCTGTATTTTTTTGAGATGCCAAGACATGAAGCTATTAAAGCCCTTGAAGCCTATAAACGTGCGAGACAACAGGTGATAATTTCTTTCTTATCCAGTACTGAAGCATTTATTCTCCACAGGTTGCTTATCACACTCCACCTCGATTTCCTTTGGATGTAATTGAGAATATTCACAAAGGAGGGTCTGTGTTATTTCAACGGCTTTGCCTGCAATATTTTGCACGAATTGATGGATGGTTTTTGCCCGATTCAGGTTGTAAACTATCATCTTCAGAAAATGAGTTTGGAAGGTCTGAATGTGGTACCATAATATTCACCGACATCAATATGGTGAATCTGGTACCATAATATTCACCGACATCAACATTTATTCAATTGGTTATGTTGTTCATTGTTATTGAACATCTTTTTAATTGAATTTCTTCAACAATAGAATTTGTTTTCTCTGTAGCCTCATGAAGCTATTGTTGCATGCTGTTTGGCTACATATTGTGGTCTATAGTTCCTTAAAACAAGTCAGGCTATGTTGTTGCTGAGGTTATTGGGAATTATTCATTTATGTAATTTATGGATGCAGGTCCTTCTTAGAGGTCCAAAGAATGCCCGTGAAGGATGCTTGTAACTTCATCTTATTTCATTGGTGAATTTAATAACTCTATTTGAAGGATGCTTGTAATTTCATCTTATTTTATAGTGTACTAGAAATTTCACCAGAATGAATGTCTGAAGGATGCTTGTAACTTCATTTTATTTTGCAGTTGAATAGCTTTGTAATCTACTAATTCTGTTTATGCTGCTGCTTTTACGGTCAACTACATTGACGAAATCTGATCTCAGGGTTTTGAAGTTGACTATTTAAATATTGGTAGTGCAAGATATCACACTGTCTGAGCTTAAATATGAGAACCAGAAAATGAAAGTTGAGCTTCAGGAATTTAGAATAGAGGCAACTCAGTTGAAGAATCAGCAGGCCATAATACGGAGACTTCAAGAGCGAAGCAGACAATTAGAACAGCAGGTTGTTAATACTTAAATTATGGGATACACTATTGCATAATATCATAGTCTCTGATTCATTTATGAAGAATAAGCTACTGATTTCTCTTTGAATTTAAACTCATATTAGATGGAAGAGAAAGTAAAAGAAATTGTGGAGATTAAGCATCACAATCTAGCAGAGGAGAACCAAAAACATTAGAAACTTTAAAAGAACGGTATTTTCATGGTTACTGCACAAGAATATTGAATTTATATATTATTTGTTTGCTGATCTAGCTTTATACATTGACTACAGTATCGGGACCATCTTTCTCTACCTTTTTATTCTTACCAAGACTATTGATTCCTTTATTGTTTGCAGTGAACAACTACTACATGACCAACTGCAGAGTGCTAAAGAAAGTGTTTCAAATATGAAGAAATTACATGAACTTCCACAAAACCAGTTGTTTGAACTCCGTGCTCAATCTGGTAATCAGATATTTTTCAATTCTGGGCATACATATACATTTATACAGTTAGACTGATTGGAAAAATTAAAGTTCAATTGATTTATTTAATTCGATGTTGTAATTTTTATTGTAATAGATTGCCATATTATATCAGGTTAGTCATTAGCATTTGATTTGTCTTGCTGAGATGGAACATCTTGGTCTTGCTTGCAACCTGAATTTGAGTTAAAGTAATCGATTTTTTGTTGTCTGAAGAGATTTATCATAACTGAAATGCTTACATCATAGTAAATTTTGTTAATCTACATTTTTATCATAACCCATAGTTTTGATGCCCACTGACTGTTATATTTATAATATATGCTACTTTCATCATCTATCTTGCAATGCTTATGAAAATAAGCTGAAAACAACTTATGAAGTCATAAGCTGTTTTCATAGGTTTTGTTTAACTGTCTCAGAAGTGCTTATGTCAGTAGATAGGCTTAGATAAGTCAATCTAAAGAGGCTCTTCATTGTTAATAATATTTGTATACTGTATTTATATTTGTGATTGTCTTTTCAAAACAGTTTTCTCAGGAAGTTGTTATCTGTCAAACAAGCATAGCCTAGCGTAGACTACAACTTTGCAAATAATTTAATATGATTTGCTATCTCCAAATGGATTTTTTGTTTTGTTGTTAGATTTCCCAGTCATATAATTTCCCACAATCCTAAAGACAGGGTCTTCAATAATCCTGATTATTTTCATTCAGGTTGCAGGAAACAATGGATCGACTTGCTACAAAGTTGGAATTAATTTATAATGTTGCTGGAGGGAAAAAGATAAACCTCATAAGCGCAGGATGTAAGTATATTTTCATAGTTGCAAGATAGTGCAGTGCAGGATGTAAGTAGATTTTGTTGTGAATTGTGATTCAGGACTTTTCTATCAGTGAATTAATTGGATCAATTAGGTTTCAGTGAATACATTTTGTGAATGAAATGTAATTGTTGTTGTCATTGTGTTTATGTGCAGGTAAGAGATGTGATGACGAAAGATGAGGAGCTTCCCATATGCAGGGAATCAGGTAACATTAGTTGCCAATAATGTTTTTGCAGATAGAGTGAAATGATTTGCGTCCTTTGTGCCTTCAGTGTCCTTTGTGCTTTCAGTAATCTTCCTTAAAACAGACTTGACAGAGGCATTAGAACCAAGTGCATCATCCCATCAAGCTTGACAAGACCTATTTTGAGAATTACTTCAAGACTTTGATTCTGCACTTCTTTGTTACCGGGAGTGACCAAGAAAATGAGCTTATCTTAACCTCAGTTCTGCAAGCATTTTTTGATTCTGTTGGCATCCTGCTCAGGTTGTTTTCTGATACCTAAATTTTTTGGCTACATGTGATATTCCAAATTGCTATCAATCTATCACCATGGACTTGGCAGTCCTTGATGATTTCACTGGCTTTTCCCTTTTTTCCTCTAGAGGCAATGTGGACAAGAAGGCAGTACTTGAGAACTTAGATGTCATTCTGCTGTGCATTGATGAAATTATTGACGGCGGGTATGTCATAGGCAGTTTATAATAAATTTATCTTCTTCCTTTGTTTGTTGTTATCTTTTTCCAAAATACAAACCGTGGGAGCTATTTGATGTATCAGATAGAACAATTCTTTTATGCAATTAGATTACTGCAATTACTATATTTTTTATGATCGTAAAAATGAAAGTCACACAAGATAAGGACAAGGTTAAATTAGGATTGGAATCATTAGAAAGAAAATCAGGATTTCCCTCATTAATCATTATAAATTGATGCTGGAATCATACCTTTGATGATTTTGACATATACAAAGAAAATACGTGGCAATACCAGTAGAGAAGGTAGACCATATGAAGAACATACATGGTTCCATAGTTTAGTGGTGGGGGAACTAGGGAAATTATTAACTGAACAATTAGGAGATATTTGGATTTAAATGGCTTATCACTTAGTGAGAATTGAGAAAAGACTTTGGTATTTGTAAAAACAAAATGTGTTCAGTGAACTGTTATTCGACTAGAATAAAGCATAAATAGTAAATGCTAGAGTTTGGAGCTCTCTGAGTTTAACACTTTTTCTTGAATCCTCCGAGTGTTCAAATTTTCAAGAGACAAATGGGATTGTATAGGTTTTCAAAAGTCTTACTTTAGAGTAATTATATTTTATCTGGTGTCATTGATTGATGTAACAAACATTACCTGCACAAGTATTATTTTGTATCCCTAGCCAGCGCAGATTTGAGTATATGAAACTTCTACCAGAAGTTTCACAATTTTTTTCATACAATGGCGTCTATTTGTTCTGTTCTTTTCACCGTTAAGTCAGTCACATGTCCCTGATTGGTTTGCAATTTGGGCCCATGAAAAGACATTTAGATTAAAACAATTGTTTTGGATGAAGCACAAGCTTAAATGCATGTTTATTTCGAAATTTGAATAATGGTGCTCTAAGCCATGCTTTTTATTTTAGAGATCATGGCTTAACCTTGGAAGGTGTGAGTGTAACCTATATTTTGGATAGAATGCATCACACATCTATAGTTATCTCACTCAAATTGCATGTCTCCATATTTCGTTCAGTATTATTCTTGAAACTGATCCAAATGTTATAGCCGGGAAAGCTGCAAATAACAATATAGATTCTGGAGCTCCTCTGTCTGAACAGGTATGTTGCTTCCTTCACTTTGATACTATAAAATAAAATTGAAATGAAACTCATTTATTTGGGTATAACTGTATTTCTTTCCTTCGCAGACACTAGGTCAAGCTCTTGCCTCAGCTAGGGAACATCTTACAAGATCCTTTCTTAAATGAGCCACATGAAATTCAGCAACAGAGAGGATTCTTCTGCCTGTGCTTTGGAGCAGGGCGCTATCTTTTCAGTTTAGGGTGCAAATTTTTCACTGACCATATGTTTCGCAGACTGGGGTGTTTTGTTGGTTTTTTGCTTTAGTGCTATGTTTATGTTTGCTGTGGTGTTGTCAATGTACATATTTCATGACACTGGTGTATTCTTACTGAGGCATTCCTTATGCCTTTGTGTGAATGAATGTTTTGCTTTTTCAAAAAAAAAAAGTTTTTTCTGCCTATGGTAATATCAATTGTGATTAGTTAACTCAAATTGAGTTAGTGTATTGAAAAATATGTGATAAGCTTCAGTAAAATAAAATATAAATTTTAATTTAACAATTAATTACCGAAATAAACATCAAACCATAAAAGTGCACTTATAAAGTACTATATTATAAAAATACAGTACAAATGATTTAACATATAAATACTGTTACCCGAGTATTTGTAAAAAGTTTGAATATTCTAAAAAACATTTTCAAATCCTCACGGGTCACTAATCTAACAATACCTATTTGTTTTTAAATATTTCTTTTCAAATATACATATCCATTTAAATATATACGAATAGGAACTTGTTTTTCTTTAATCAATTTCCAATTCAAATTATATCTCTTTCATAATTTATTTGTTCTGACTTATGTCCAATTTATTCTTTATACATATTTTTATTTTTGATCAACCATCTTAAACAAAACTACTAACACCCGTGCGAACGCACGGGTCTGTTACTAGTTAATGAGGAAAGATTGAAGATAGTGGTGGTGAATGAAGTTTTTATTAAAAAACACGTGTGAGAGAGGGAGGTATTTTGGGACTATTTTTTTTTTGTAAGCAAGGATTATATTAAACGGAGTACAAAGGGTACTTCAATCCGATTACAAAAGAAATGAGACAGAGCTCGACAAAAAAATGGAAAATTACCAACCAATTAAACCTACGATAAATAAAACAAAGGCGCTTTGTTGAACGCATAGAAGTTGCAATTGGGGTGAGTAATTTCACCGATAAATGCCCATCTCCAAACCGTGTATTTTACCATCCAAACCGTATCATTTACATTCCAAACGGTATTCTTAAAAATGTTGCCGTTCCTGAGAGTCCATAAATTCTAACACACCGAAAGCCAAAAGACACCTTCCCTTCCGGACCTAACCTTCTTAGTTATACCGAAACGAAACCAATTCAAAAGGTCTCCTTAAAATCAACTCCTCCAGATCTCGGAAGACCGATCTAATCTGCAACCTCTTTCCAAACCAAATTAGCCACATCACACTCTAAGAGAGAATGTCTCAAAGATTCCGAGTGACGATCACAAAAAACACACTTATTCTCACTATCCGAAGAGATAATTCCTCTAACCAAGAGAAGATCCTTCGTCGGAAGTTTGTTAAGAAAGCATCTCCAACCGAAGGCCTTGATTTTCAAGGGGGCTAACACCTTCCAAACCAACTCAAAAACAATATCATCCCGATTCGCCGGACCGAAAGGAGTAATAAAAACAGTGGTTTTTTTAAAGAAATAACTAACCGAAAATTTGTGATTGTCTTCCGGCAGCCATAAAACACTATCTTTCACCTTATTATCTGACAACACACCCTCCAGCAGGTGGCGCAAACCTGCCAACTCATGAATCACTACAGAAACCGCAACAGTAGTAGAAAATGTTCTGTTGTTATGCAGCTGAACAGGGATTCTATGGACCGTATGCACAGGAAGACTCGAACCAGAATGAACAGGATTGGCTTCCGTCTCAAATTCCGAAAGACTTCCAGCACCTTCATTGACAGTAACAGGCCGAACATTAACAGGGAGCACACCCTGCACAGAGATGATCAGAATGTCTGCATTAAACACAACAAAAGGCAAACCAAAATCCCCCAACCTCCACCCTTCGTTCGACCACCCTCCCATTGCTCCGACCGAGACATGACGCAGCTGGGATAAAGAGTGCAAAGTCGGGTACTGAAGTTTCAAAACACCGCCACCAGACCAATTCACATGCCAAAAAGGAATGGAGAAACCGTCACCCACACTAAACTCAGTGTTTTCCAACAATAAGTCCGAAGGAAAAAACTTAGAAATAGAAATAAAATCCATCCACCAAGTGGAAAACGAACCCTTACTAGAGTGAGAACCATCACACCCCGACATTTGAAGCCTAATGTCCCCGTACCGAGCCTTCAACACCTTAAACCATAACTCCTCTGATCCTTCTAAAATTCTCCACCTCTACTTATGGAGGAGAGAAATGTCGAAATCATCGATCCTTCTTAGGTTCAAACCTCCTTTCTCAATAGGTAAATAAATAGAATCCCAACTAATCCAATGCGTCCTCCTCTTCGCCTCCGAGCTTCCCCAAAGGAATCTACTTTGAAGTTTGGTAATCTCCTTACGAATTTTCACTGGCACCTTGTAAAAAGAAAGTTGAAAAATAGACAAACTACTAAAAAGAAAGTCGAAACTAATTTAAAACCTCTCAAAATTGTCTTGATAGCCCACATGTGTCTCCAACTCCCATCTCCCACCAAAATAGTATCGTCCGCAAATTGAAGGATATCAATGAAACAACTACCATTCAAATTGCACCCCGCAAACTCTCCGACTAGAACCGAACTCTTCACCAATTCCGTTAACCCTTTCGCTACCATTACAAAAAGAAAGGGAGAGAGAGGATCTCCTTGCCTCAAGCCTCTCTCCACCACAAACTCCTTAGTTGGACTACCGTTCACCAAAACAGACATTTTGCTCGAAAAAATAGTGGCCTCCATCCACCGTAACCAAAGATCGCCGAAACCCATTCTCCTCATCATGAATCTAAGAAAACCCCAACTAACTTTATCATAAGCTTTCTCAAAGTCCACCTTAAAAAGCAACAACCTTTTTCTCTTTAACCGCAAAGTCTACCAACTCGTTAGCCACTAACACTCCATCGAGTAATTGTCTTCCCGGCACGAACGCCGTTTGGCAATTAGAAATGATGGAGTTCAAAACCAACTTCAATCTAGCCGCCAAGAGTTTTGATAAGGCTCTATACAAACTACTCACGAGGCAAATGGGTCTAAACTCGTCGAGGCCCAAAGGATTCTCACTCTTGGGAACTAAAGTGAGAAAAGAAGACACAATGGCCTTAGACAAAATAGGCCCACTATAAAAGTCGTTGAAAAAGCGGCAAAAGTCCTTTTTAAGAAAGTACCAATATTTCTTAAAGAACAAAAAGGAGTATCCATCCGGACCCGGACTTTTAGACCCATCACAACTTCAAACCGCCTCTTTAACTTCCTCATCGGAGAACGGTTTCTCAAGAGCATCCCTATCCTTCTCGCTAGGCTTCCTAAAATGGACACCCTCCAAGAGAGGGCGATTAAAATCCGGTTTCAAAAATTTGCTAGCAAAATGATTTCTCACTTCTTCCTTAACCTCCTTTACCGAATCCACTACTCCCCTATCCGTATTGAGAGAACCAATAAAGTTACGTCTATTGCTCTCCTTCATGACACTATGGAAGTAACGGGAATTGTTGTCCCCGTCATTAAGCCACTTCAATTTGGCCTTTTGTATAAGCATGTTTTCCTTGATTTTCAAATTCAAACAAAATCGTCTCATAGCGTTATTTCGATCCATAATGAGGTCGTCCGATATAAAGCCATTATTCAAATCAGCCTCAAGGTCTCCTTCATTGATCTCCTTAACACTTTCATCAATGTGTAAATCAAACTTCCTGAAAACTTCAACATTCCACCTTCTAAGACTTCCTTTAAGAATTCTAAGCTTCTCTTTCAACACATAATCCCCTCTACCTTCAATGTGAATGTTGAGCCATTCCTTTTCAACAAAGGGAACAAAATTCTTATCTGTAAACCATTCGTTGTTGACTTTGAACGGTTTAGGACCCCAATTCGATGAATCCACCATCAACCAAACCGGACAATGATCCGACAAATCTCTCTCCCCACCTCTCTATAGTGTCTTCGGTGATTAAAAATCTATCGATTCTACTCATAGTCGATCCGTCTCCACTAAACCACGTGAAGTTCTTACCTTTATAAGGAACATCAATCAAAGCGCTACTATCTATAAAGTCCGTGAAATCTTTCATCTCCCTTCTTCGATGATCCGAAGTACTACCCTTCCTCTCCCTAGAATTAGTGATCGCATGGAAATCCCCTCCGATGCATCAATCACCATTCGAAAAAAGGTTCTTTAACTCCCCCAACTTCCTCCAAAGATTTCTTTTCAACTCCATCTCACAGGGAGAATAGACGTTAACAACGTAGTAGAAATTGTTCTTCTAACAAATTTTGACTCCTACATAACCATCACCTTTGAAGTTTCTCAAGACCTCCACCCTACCTTCTTTCCAAAGAATAATAAGCCCACCGGAAGAACCCGTGGCACAAGAGAAGGTCCATCCAATCTCCTCCTTAGACCAAAAACTACTCGCTATAACTCCGTCAATTGTTTTCAACTTAGTCTCTTGAATCAAGAACATATCCGCTTTACCTTTTTTAATTATGCTGCTAATCCTTTTCCTCTTAATCAAACTACCTCCCCTTCTAATATTGAATGATCCTATAATCATTAGCACAATATTAAATTCGCCTTCCTTACCTCTTTTCTATTCTTATCTTTCCTTTCCATTTCGTTCAATCTAAATTTGTAGTCCATATTCAAATTGGTCGCCATAACTCCAAGCAATGACATAGCCTCCCAAAGTTTGCCTCCAACATTGGAGTTCAAATTCTCCCACATTCTATAATTGCTTCTAACAATGTCCGACTCCGCCGAATTAAACCCGTGATAGACCGAGGAAAAAGATGCATCAATGCCACCTTCCCTAATGTTGTTATCGGCAGCCAACACCTCACGGTTCAACTTTTTGCCCCTCCTCCTATTTTTGAGCGGATGTTTCACCCCACTAATCCAATTAGGCCCACACATATTTTTAAATTTGATTTTATTTAAAACTCTCCTTCTGTTTTCGTGGCCCCCACTCTGAGATTTTTCATGATTCAATAAAGTACCAGGGACCCTTGTATCAGCCGAATCAGTAAAGCTGATAGAATTTGGTTGGAGAACCAAGCCAGCCGAACTAATTGCAGTAGGACAAAGTGTACCTTTAGCACTCTCAATTGCTTTATCAAAAGTACCCAAGGGTGTCTGCTCCTCTGTACCAACTTCTGTACCTACTTCTGCTTCTTCTGTACCTAAAAGCTGGGAACCTACAAGGCTCTTTTCATGACACGTCACAGAGCACGTCTCAATCACAGTCGTATCCCTTTCATTCTCGTTTACCGGATCCCCAAACTCCCCTAAATCGCCTGAAGCATCGCCGAAAAGGGAAGGATCAACAACCCGAAGACCAGATTTTCCGTCAGACCAAGCCTCTATCGAATCCGAGGAAGAAGAACAGAAGTTCTTTTCAGAAGGTCTTTGTGTTGCTATACGCATCGGCCCAAGAGAGTCGTCCCGAAGAAAAATGACATAAATCTTACTGTCAGTGTTTACGTTCACACTTTTCGGCAGACGGAACCACGCTTGCACTCTTACAAGCATCCTAGCAATGTCCAAGTTGGACCGATTCGCCGTCGATTCATCAGAGCAAATATAGGAGCCAAAACAGTTTGAAAGCTTCTCAAAGAATTCAAGGATCCAACCATGGCAAGGCACTCCTATTACTCTGATCCACATCACCCTCTCGTCATCAATGTCCTCCTCCCTCCACCTCCTTATTTCACTGAACCACTATGACCACCAATTTGATCCATCCGATATTAAGTCCTCCAGAGCTCCTTCTTCCAATTCCTCCAATAAATAAAGTTTAGACCCCATTGGGGTCACTTTGATATAGAATATCCCATCCGATTCAAAACTTCTCTGAACGTTAAAAGCCATACCCGTACTATGAGTGAAACCAACAAAAGCCTTACACAGCCTTTCCACATCCTCATGACAAGAGGTGTACCTTAAACTTACCGAGTCAGAGCCGAAGGTCTTACTCTCATGGTTGCGAAGAACCTCCACAAACGACCTGTTTCCATCTACCTTACTACCTCCATATGAGTTCCACGTCGCCCTCCCCTGAGCCTTATTCGTAAAGTCCGTTATACCGTGAATGACTTTCCTCTCTACCTTGCCTGTTCTATTTGCCACCACTCCCCGCTCGAATCTAGGGGGATTTGCATGTATCTTCTTCCCTTCTATCATAACATTGTCTAATTTGATCTCTAATAACTTAACATCCTCGACTTCCCTGAATCTTGCGAAGCCAAAACGTTTTCCCAAATTGTTTAATCTCGGTGAGATCGCAACTTCCACGACCTCACCAATACATCCGAACAGAACAAAAATGTCTCTGGCTTTTATGTGAATTGGGAACTCAGAGAAATAGAAAGAAGTTAACCCTGCAGCAACCCTTCCAACCGCACCGCTACAGAAAGGGAAAACATCCCTTCTACCAGTTGAAAAGTACGGTGAACTTTTCCGACCACCCACTTTGGTCCACGCCATGAAAACCGAACAGAAACAAAGACGGAAAGAAACAACCCAGAACAAGAAACACCTCAACCAAGGCCCCTAACCCTAAGATTAGGAATTTAAGCCGAAGATTTCGGTGTGTTTGTCTAAGCCATCACGATCGTCTTGCAGTTTCCGGTGTTTGTCTCCCACATTCTATTTTTTGGCATTAATTTCTCCCTTTTAACTGTGCTTTATGGATCATTTATAGTTGAATTTCATAAACCAAATAGGAACGAAATCCGAGATTGAATCAAATAATCAAAGATCAAATCTGAATAATCAAAGATTGAATCAGAATGAAATTTGATTTTGATCTGATGGGATCCTTGCCATATCTAGAGATAGTTTCTCAAAAATTGGGATTCTATTTATTTAACAAATATATTTTTGTGATTTTTTATGACTAAAATGAAAAATCAAAATAAATGGCTAAAGATAAATATTTTTGTAATTTTTAATGATTAAAATTAAAAATTGAAATAAATGACTAAAGCTAAATATTTTTGTGATTTTTAATGATAAACAAAATAAATGACTTAAACAAATATTTTTGTGATAATTTTCTTTATGATTAAAACCAATATTTTTTCTTTGATTTTTTTTAAAGGGAAAAATAAAAAATAAATAAATGATTCCTTAAAAATGAATAGAATGTAATATCATGCTCACACATTTTTATTATTTTTAGGGGTCTAAGTTTGTATGAAAGAAGAATGATCAAATGTAACTTATTCTGATTGTAATGAACAAATATTTGGTTTCCTTTTTGTGTGATTTGATCCAAATTTGGCTTTTGAACAAATATTTGGTTTCCTTTTTGTGTGATTTGATCCAAATTTGGCTTTTCTTGCATTTTTGGATTTTTTTTTATGTTTTTGTGATTTTAAAAATAAATAATAATAATAATAATAATAATAATTAAAAAATTATCTAATTAAAAAATGAAAAATAAGATTTAAATAATGCAAACAAAAACCAACATTTGACTTCGGTTGACTTTTGACCTTTTAATAAAAATAACAAATAAAAAGAAAAACAATGGGGTTCGAACCCGCAACCTTCTGCCTTAATTCCCTGCCCAGCTATTGACTATGCTAACTTATAGTTTTTATTATTTGATGCTCTTAAAATAAAATAAAAGACATGCAAGCAAAATTTAGGGTATGACAGGGCGTGATGAGGTCAAGAATTCTTATGACACACATAGTGCTTCTTGAATAACCCACAATACCCTCCATCATGGTCGGCCGGTAGATACTAGCTCCTAATAACTTATGGGTGATATCTCTATTTTTTTCGGGCTCTTCTCGGGGATTGAGATCAACAAAGTTTACCACGTGAACATTTAGTTAGGGGCAATACAAGTGAGCACCGTTGCTTTTCTAACTTTTAATTTATCCCGGTAACACTTGCGACAATTTTTTTTGTCTCATTAAACCACACTGATACTACCTTTTTCTAGCGGGTACTTCATGATTTAATACAACGTTGATAAAATAGCATCCAAATGATTGAATGTGGGTCGTCCAATAATAATGGTGTAAGATGATGGGGCGTTAACGGCTAGATATTTAACCTTGATCATTCAAGCGTTTTCTCCCAATCCTAATATTATGTTCAAGCTGATGTAAACCTTCATTAGTACTTGTTCGCCTGAGAAACTTATTAGTTCTAAGTTTAATCTCACAAAGATGTTTTAATACAAAACATCGAATGAACTCTCAAGATCTTCTAAGACTCGGTTCAAACTTCCAGACGTATAATTGCACGATTATTATCATATGATCATCTTTGTGGGGAAAGATCCAGTAATGTCTCCACGAGAGAATGTGATTTATGGTTCTAGGGTTTATTTTGATATAAAAGTGGAGTTTTCAATGGTTATGACCTGACAAGAGTATCTCTTATAGGAATAACTAGATTCCCTTTTACCGGAAAAACCTTTAATGATGGTTTTAATTGTATGGCGAACAAGTTTGTCTTGCTTTAAATTTTGATTGTTGCAAATTGAACAAGGTTGTAATTGTATTATTTAAAGTAAACACAGGGGGTTTTTAGATTGGTTCGCAAAAAGAGAATAACAAGAATTAAAATTCAGTAAAAGATATGATAATGAGAAAGCGATTAGGTCTTATTTGAATCTCTTAATTTTCCCTTTTTGATGATTGTTTATTACTTGAATTAAATTGAATTTATAATTTCACGGCGAATTAACAATGCTATTCTACCAAATTCCTTGGAGTACAACTCACTAGTTAGGACTATAATTCTCTAATTCCTTAAACAATGTCAAAGTAAAACTAAGGGATCTACGTGTGTTAATTCTCTAGCCACAACTTATAATTAATTATTCCTAGTTAATTACTAAGTTTAACAATTGCTTTATTTCTGATCGATAGAATTACAAAAATATTCACTACTCTTCTAATTACACTTACCGCGCTCGTCAACACACAAATAGAATTTAGAATAAATGCAATTCAATTAGAAATTATATAATCAAAGCATTCAGATAACATCACACAAACATATGATCTAATAGAGTAAAATCAAGATCATCTTCTAAGACCTAATCAAGAGATATTTAACTACTCATAGTTAAACAATGAAATACCATGAGTATAGATGAAGAGTGCATGCAATTCAATGAAGTAATATATCTCCAATAGCTTCTAATCTCTCAAAACCAGTGCTAGAAAATTCCTTGTCACCATTTTCTCCTCTCCAATTCATAACCCTATCAAATGTAGCAAAATTTTCTTTTATAGAAGCCAAAATGCGTCAAAACGCGCTCCATCGCGACTGTGATAGGTAGCATCGCAATCGTGACAAATTCAGGGAAAATTCATGTTGTTTTTCTTCCTTTTTATTTTTATTTTTTCTAAGTCCCAAAGATCTCTTTCTTTGACAATTCTTCTTATTTCTTCATCATTTTATATCATCTTTTGCTCATAATTTCATCAGTTCTATAAAAAATAATCACAAATATTATGCAATGAAAGAGTATCATCACAACCTCAAACTTACTTTGTTGCTTGTCCTCAATTAACTTGCTTGCAAAATGAAAATTTCAACAAAAACAAAGTACTTACCCTTACCAATGAACATCACCAATCTATTTTTTTTTGTTATCACATCCATTCCCTGCATTAATCCAATAATTTCGAGAAGTTCTTCCAACATCAAAAGTACTCAACCTGTGTCTCATCTCATCTTTGTTCACTCGAATTGAAAGGGTAATCACACAATCAATGTTAAAAAGCATCTTACCATAAGTTTGCAAAAATTTTATCAAAGTCATATTTAAACACACTTTCGAGGTCTTTCTAAGGTTGTAATGGGGCTTATGTTAGGGTAGGATATTTTGGGATGGTAGGTTTAAACCTTTGGAGTTAGGTACCCAATTTTCCTTATGTTGTCATGTTTCTTTCATAAGAATCTTTTTCTGGTCAAACGGTACTAGTGAATGCAATTTATTGGTCCTATTCATATTTTTTTGTTTTTCAAAATTTTTTTGAAGAAGTCATTTTAACTTAACTTCTTTATTTTCTTTATTTCATTTTTTTTTGTTTTAACCAATTTTCTCTAATACCTCAACCCCAAACTTAACCGTTGCTAACTTCCAAGAGCAACCACACACTTATTTTTTTGCATCGGACAAGGAAACTAAACTTTCTACCTAACTCCAAAGAGGGTAGAAAGATATAATATTTCAAGACAAATGGATATATAATAGGATATGTCACCAATATAAGGGCTCAGGCTCAAAGTGGTTGAACAACATATATAAACATTTCATACATGTTGGCTTTAAAAGGCTCAGAGTTTCCACAAACAAAAATTCCTCAGTATGTAATTTATCTGACCAATATACTAAATCAGAAATAGAGAAAATTCTAGAAAATAAAAAATGTACGAATACTCTAATAAGAAGGAAACATAAACAATGAAATTTTTTGCTCGACCCTTACTAGCTGAGGTATTTGGAGATTGAGTACAATTCAATTGATTATCTCTTTTCTTCATCAAATGTCAATCTACATCAGGAACTTCTATGACGATCAACTCTTTTTTTTTTTCATTCTATTTTGGTGACTTTTTTTTCATTTTATTGTTCATATTATCACTAGTAAAGTAGAAAATCATTAATTGAAAGAAACAACAGTCACAAACTCATTCATTAAGTAAAGCATATAGAAGTAGTCCAAAAAGAGGAAAAGTATTTGTAACACCCTGAATCCAATTAATTTATTTAATTGAATATTTGTTATCATATTTAATTATTTAAGAGATTTAGAATGTATTTAATTAATTATTTTGGTGATAATATGTGTTATATGCCTATTTGACAATTGTGGGTATTTTTGGAAGATTTATAGAGTGAAAGGAATTGATTAGAATGATTAGTTAATTTTAAGTATTTAAAATAAATAGAAAATAGTGGAATGGTGAGAATTGGGTTAAAATGTGAATTAATAGAAAGATGAGACAAAGTGATGATAATGAAAAAAGAGTTAGGGACAAGGTGTAATTATTAAATTCAGAAATCAGGTTTATTATTAAAAAGGGATTAGTGGAGCTTATTTGTGTCAGTATGTAGAAATTAAGAAAGTTGGAGAAAAAAAGGAAAAACAAGGGTTTGAGAGAAAGGAAGGAAATCATAGCCAAAACTTGGAGCTTTTGCTAAAAATTCAAGTAAAGGGGTTGAAACTACACTAATATAAGTTTATATCATGAAAGGTAGAGAGGGATCCTCCCACTCCTCTAGGTTTTATTCATTGTTGTTGTGTTTTATGAGTTTGATGATAATTATGTGAAATCCATGCAATTTGCCATGTTTGATGTGTAAATTCCTGCTCTGAGTATTACTAAATTTGGTGTATACATTACTACGGAAGACCCTTTTAACAACGGCAGGGAAACATAAATAATGACACGGACACATGCGTTATTATGTAGAGTGTTGTTATATATATGCTACTTACAATGACGGTTCTTTGACCGTTGTAATAAATTGGAAAGCGCGCGCCATATAATAACGGTTAAGACTAATAACTGTTGTGATATTGTATATGAATAAAAAACAAACGTATCATACCAGAATCTGCAATACACCATTTGTAAACAGATATCAAAACCATTAATTACGAAGGAATATCAAAGGATGAAAAATGAAATTTCAAAATACAAAGAGATATATTCATTAATTCAACAGCTCGAGGTTGGCAGAAACTTCTTCAACTTCCGAGAGAAGATGAAGAATCAGAAGAAACAATATAAAAGCGTAAAGGCCAAAACATAAAAACTACTTAATCCAAAAGAATCAAAATGAGTTCTACTGTTCAAGCTATCAAAAATGTTGAGAATGAAGTTGTTACTGTAGAGGGGGATGTAGTTCAAAATCTTCCTCAGAATCAAAATGTTGTTGTAGAGGGGGTTGTCTTTCAAAACCTTCCTCAGAATCAACAAGTTGCTACTGTAGATGGGGCTGCTGCGGAAAGAAGCAGAGCTCTGAGGGTGAGGAGAAGAAAGAGAAGACGGAGAAGAATGTTGAGAAGGCAGGTGGTTGTTGTCGATTCTAATGATGATTGTTGTGGTGAGAATCGGATATCAAGCTATTAATTAACTTAAATCGCACATCTTTGAATTCACCACCGAGCTTTGATTTATCCAAAGGAATGGGTAAAGATCGAAGAAAACCCAAAGAGGATCTAGGTTCGGGGGTTGGTTATACTAAGGGAAGGTATTAGCACCCTAAGCATCTGTAGTACTCTACAGGAACCTCTTGTTTGTATTTGTGTTATGTTATGTTTGCTTGCTAAGGGATCTATGCTAAGGTAAAGACCTAGGGGTATATACACTAAGTATGCTGGCCAAGACATCGTATCTTGTGCCTACGTATCCTGACAAAAGAATCAGAGCAACCGTAGTTCACCTAACTAGGAGGTGAGGGAGAAACCATTGACTATGGCCAAAGTTCTAAGGGGAATGAGTATGAGCTCATGTAGAGTTAAAGAACTCTCTAAGTCTAAGTTGTAAAGGGGAAGTGAATACTCATGAGGATGAGAATCACATAGAGTTTAAGAACTCTAGCCTATTTCTAAGTTAAGAGGTAAATGGCTCTAAGGAGGCCAAAGGGGAAGGAACATCATAATGATGATGCTCACATAGAGTTGAAGAACTCTAGGTGAAACCTAAGTCATGAGGTAAGTGGCTCTAAGGAGGCCAAGGAGAGAAGTGAACAACTATGAGGATAGTGCTCACAAAGGGAAACCTAATGATGTTAAAGGGTGGAGAGGCTCTAAGGAGGCCAAGGATGAATCCTAATGAGGATAGAGGATGGCTCTAATGAGGCCAAGATGGTATATGAGCTATCTAAGACTTAAAAGTCAATAGAGAGTCTTTCCTTTGAAAGAAGGGGAATAATTAAGGTTAAGGTGGAGAGTTGAAGAGCTTGCCTCACTTGGGGGAGACTTAATGAAGTTCTCAATATAACAAACATCATAAACAAGATGAAAAAATGAGCATGGTAATGACCAAAACATTTCATGGGGAGCACATGTGAAAATGTTTAGCAAACATAAGTGGTATGTGACAATATCTTAAAGTTCATGCATTCAAGGGTGACAAACTCAAGACATTACACTCAAAGGTGGTTCAAACATGGAATTCAAGGTTGCAAGACATAAACATGTCACATATTTGATGAAACAAAATCATGTTTCAAGACAAATGATCTATAGAGATCTCATGGCATTTCAATGGATATTTACATGTAATAACACGTTAAACTTCAAGGAAATAAAGTGAAACAAAGGTACATAATGTCACAACATCATACAAGGTTTGAAAAACATGCATTAGGTCTCATTTTATCAATATAAACAAGAAAGCATGGCAAAGAAATCAAGAGAAGTCAAGATGTTCTTATGAAAACCCTAAAAAAGCCTTTCACTTTCAACATTAATAAATGTTTCAAAAATAATTATTTTCACCAATTTCTTTTCACAATCAGAAAATAGACATCTTAAGGAACATTTTGCAAAAAGAATGGTTCAAAAAGAGTGAAAAATGAGCAAGTTATGAATGTTTGAAAACAAGGTACCAACCATAAAAATAAGGGTTAATAGCCATTTTCACCCCTGCCATATAGGCGAGATTCGAAAAACCCCCCTATAAAAAAACTTGCATAAAATACCCTAACATTTCTAAATAATTTCATAGAAGACCTTTAACACGCCACATCACCCAAAATGCTTATGTGTCATTATTTTTTTCATATTTTCTTTTAATTTGAATTGCCACATGGGTTAATGATGAAACTGATTGACCAAAATACCCCTAAGTGAAAAAACATTAACATTGACTTCTTCATTCCATAACATGTTCCAGATTTGTGCCCTAAAAGTATCATTCAAGCATCTTCTATCTTCTTCATCATGCTTCTCCTATCTTCGTCATCCAGCATCTTATATCTTCTTCATCTCATCTCTTCTTCGATTCAACCGAAATTATGAGTAACCTAGTATGTTCAAACTCTAACACGTCTTTGAATGGAAGAAAAATTCAAAGATACAGGCATAATATGAATATGAAGATGTTTGTTTCAAAATCGATGGAAAATCCTGGCAGAAAGTATTGGAAGTGCAGGTTTTGGGGCAAATAAGATGACTGCAACTTATTCCATTGGGATGACGAGTTTTTTGGTGGAGAAGAAACAACTTTCGTGGAAGGAGAGATTGTAGATCTAATTAGCAAAATGGAGATAGATTTTACTAAGGAGATTGAAGAATTGAAGAAAAATGTGTCTAGCTTAAGGATTAAGATCAATTTTGTTATAGTTGTGCTTAATGCCCCATGTATCTTTTTTCTTTTTGGGTCGTGTAACAAATAAGGTTTAATGTCTGCACTGTAACTAAGTTTATGCTTATTCTGAATCAATGTAGTTGTTGGTTTTGCTTATGAATGAAAGTAGTCTTGTTGATGAATCAAATTTGTTACAGCTGTGCTTATTGCCTAGTTATTCTATACGTTGTTGTATTTGTTGTTGTAGTTATTCTATATGGTCATTAGTTAGAAATCAATGTAATACTAGTATAATTATTTTGATAGCAGAACACAAGATTGTTTTGATATCAGTACAACCAATGTTAAAGGTTCCAAACAAAGTTAATTAGCATTAATAGATGTCTCAATAGCATTACATAAGATAATGTCAAAGTGTTACAAAACAAAGCAGAATTCAAAATAACTGATGCATCTTATCACAGTGTTACAAAACAAAGTAGAATTCAAAATAGTCATTATGTTGCTAATTACCGAGTCATTCTCCTTTCAATATCCTCCCACTTGTTTTTTTCTTCACATATGGCTCTTCATCTAACATCAATGGTGCATCAGGTGTTGAACCAAACTAACAGCTTCAAAGAAACTCCACTTATCAGAGTCTTGACCTTCGACGATTGTTTCACTCCCTCCCCGGTAAAAGATGTGACCTTGATGCACAAAGTTTCCACCATGATGGAAAATGACACCAAAAACACCAATTTCTGCAAATACCATTGAACCCAAAAATGAACAACAATGAAGATCTAAATACAGTAACTCATCAACAAAATCAATAAAAATCATACCTTTTTGGTGTCTACTGGTGCGATTCCTACAACCAATCGAAGAAATCAACGACTCGAAGACTAGAAGACGGATTCTGAACAATTTTTCAAACTCAAAGAAAGAACCCTAATTGTTAGGGTCGAAAATGAGATAGATGTGTTAGTTTTCACTAAGTTAATGTTTTTTCACTTAGGGGTATTTTGGTCAATCCGTTTCATCATTAACCCATGTGGCAATTCAAATTAAAAGAAAATATGAAAAAATAATGACACATAAGCATTTTAGGTGATGTGGCGTGTTAAAGGTCTTCCATGAAATTATTTAGAAATGTTAGGGTATTTTATGCAAGTTTTTTTTATAGGGGGATTTTTCGAATCTCGCCTATATGGCAAGGGTGAAAATGGCTATTAACCCTAAAAATAAAAATGGAACAAGTGATAAAAATAATGGAAATGCACCCCATGGGTATTGAACCCACGTCCTGGGGCTCCATGCACAAAACCCTTGCCAACTGAACTGCGCGCGTAGTGTGAACAAAGGATGCAAGCATGAAATAAAATAACAAAACAAGTTTCACAGATGGGAAAAATAAAAAGGAAATGTTCTAGGGCGAGGGGGATTCAAACCCCAGACCCTTCGCTTGCCAATACATACAAACGTCCTCCATGGACCAGCGGTGCTACGCTCTCATCCAAACATTATATGATACGAATTATTTTTATTTTAAAACGACCACTAAATGGCCACCTCAGCGCCACATTGGACAGACTGGGGGCCACCCTTACTTCTTCTTCCTCCCTCGTCCTCTCTTCTCCCGTGCCCTAAAGCAACAAACATGGCCAGAATTTCCAGCGAATGTATCTCTCTCGTCCCTCAACCAAATCAAATGAAACAAAAATCAAAGTTGGAGTAAAAACTCCCAGGAACACGAATATATCATTTGTTCAACCTAACAATCAGTGTATGATTCACAAAACCTCAACCAACAGTGCAACATCATAAGATTTCAATATGCTATAACATGCAATATTTCAACCAAACATGGCAAAATTTTATTCAGAATCACAAAGCAATAAACGAACTACATTTTCACATTCAAACAGCAACAAGATAATGCATGAATATGTGAGTTTCAGAGATGGAAACCTTACCTCTTGGAGAAAGTCCAAGGCCTCTTCTATAGCACTTGAAGATGAGAAAAACCACCTTCTGGGACCTTGTTGATCCTTGGAGAGAAGATGAAGATGCTTAGAAGCTTGGGAAAATGTTTGGACAATGCAACCCGATCCTTCTTGCAAGTTGAAGCTTAGAAATGGAAGATGTTATTCTAGGTGTTACAGTTAGGGTTTAAGTGTTTAAAGCTTCTCTATACAATGTTTAGAGAAGGTTTGTGCACGAGTGAAATGGATGTTTGGACTGTTCTTGTAGATTTACAAGAGCATATGGATGGGAGAATATGGAGAGTATTCAGCCTTTTTTTGCGGTGAATCTAGTGTATTTTGGAGAGTAGAACAATGCCCTATTTATAGGAAAGACTGAGGGTTCGAGGCATGGTCAGAAATGGAAACTTGCCAAAATTGCCCTTTCTTTAAGTTACCTTCGTGTGAGCTGGCTTGGCTGAGTCAAGAGTCCTCAAAGCTCTAGTTCTAGGCTCTATTGCATCGTGGACTAATTTGATTGGGTCAGAACCCAAGTTACAAGGAGAAAAAGAAGCTGTCATGCCTTTGGTTGAAAAGTTTCTCTTTCATGGATGTCCACTTGATCAACTTGCCTAAACTTCAATATTTAATGTCTCAACTTGGCAAAATCGTGGCAGAGGTTTAGAGCATGTTAATCTTTCCTCTAAACATCAGAATAGTGAGGCATTTGGTGATTAAAAGTGATTATGCACCATTATGCATAAGTTGGTAACTTGAAAATCTAGAAATGGACCTCAAACTTCTCATCTTCGAAACTCTCAGCTCCCTCCATGGATTGGGGAGTTCTAGTACTTTTTGGAAATCCCCCAATGTCCTCTAAAACTTTCATGTTCACCCTAAGTTCTGGATCAAAAGGGATCTTAGTGAAAAGTGGGAGTGAAGCCAGCTGGTTTTAAGGCAAAAAGTACTGAAATTTCATTAAGTCCTTAAGTGCTTTGAACTTCCAAGTCTTGTAACTTAAAAACCAAGCCTTATCTTGAGAAGGGTCCTCTAATATGTTTTGAAGTTCATGATAAGAGCTTCAATTTGAGCTTTGAGTCACAAAATTTGGATGTGTGGTTTGAAAGTTATGACTTTCCCAATTTTGCACAAGAAGTGAATTTTTCCTTAGAAAATTTTAAGAACAAAACCTT
Source organism: Lathyrus tuberosus (assembly GCA_022829125.1). NCBI lineage: Eukaryota > Viridiplantae > Streptophyta > Magnoliopsida > Fabales > Fabaceae > Lathyrus > Lathyrus tuberosus. The sequence goes on along the minus strand of JALAZF010000061.1, from coordinate 1,903,629 downwards.
GCCCTTCTTGCAAGAAACTTTTCAAATGGTGATCTCTCATGCTCTCATTCAAGGATTGAACATCTAAGGGGTATAATGCATAGATGATTGATCCCTACATGAAAGTACAAGATGTTATGACATCTAAGGGGTAAAATTTTGGGTACAACAGTTGCCCCTATTTTAATAGCTTTACCAGATGGCACGAGGAATGGAAATCCTTGGGACGTCAAGGTGAAAGGTATTTAAATATAGCAAACCAAAAATTTTGCCCTTAGATGGAATGCAGATGCTAAGGACAGGAAACAGACATGCAAATGCTGACATGCCATGAACTTCTAGTATGATGATATGATGCCATGACATTGCAAAGATGCAGACAACAAGACCCTAGAGATAAAGAGCAAACAACCACAGGTGAGCTTTACTGGGGAAGGATGAAGGTTAACATCCACAAGGAAGACTCATTAGGGATACAGGCTGACCAACAGAAGAGACTCACTGAGGAGACTCCGAGGAAACATTAGGGATAGAAATATAAAAGGGAAAATCCCATAGGTCCTTACTGGAGATAGGAGCCAGAGAGGTGTTCTCCACTAGTGAAGATCCAGGGAGATGGACGACAGGTTCATAGGTGACCGAACGACACTAGGGAAATAAAACACATTCTTACTGGGCATGAAACCAGAAAGAAGACATGATCTCCACTGGGGATCAACTTGAAATAAGAGGATAGACACTCTACAAAGATTTTCTAGGGATTTCTTATGTTGAAGAGTTCAAACGGGATCTTCAAGAAATGCCAGAAAAGACAGAGACAAACACAAGCTTTGAGTGCGCCAAATGATGAAGATCACAAGGACTTTTGACAATAATTGGACTTGGAAATAAAAAACCAATATGATTTGGATAGGATACCAATTTGAATTGGTTTGCTAGTAAAGGCTGGACTTGAGACACCAATATGAGTTGGGTTGCCTAGATTGAGGTTCACATTTGACCTGAGATTTTGGTTCATAGCTCGTACCTTATCGGGATCTACCTCGATTCCTCGTTGGCTAACAATAAAACCAAGCAGTTTTCCTGATCGGACACCGAAAGTACATTTGGCAGGATTCAACCTTAGCTGATATTTATGGAATCTCTTGAATAACTTCAGAAGATGGTCCAAATGTTCCTCTTTACTCTGAGATTTAGCAATCATATCATCCACATACACTTCAATTTCTTTATGGATCATGTCGTGGAATAAGGTTACCATAGCCCTCTGATAGGTTGCCCCTGCATTTTTCAAACCGAAGGGCATGACTTTGTAGCAATAAGTTACCCATGGAGTGATGAATGTAGTCTTATCCATATTGGCCGGATCCATTCTGATCCGATTGTAACCTGAGAAACCATCCATGAATGAGAAAACGGCAAACCGAGCTGTATTATCCACCAGAGTGTCGATATGCGGCAGAGGGAAATCGTCTTTAGGACTAGCTTTGTTGAGATCCCTATAATCTACGCACATTCGCACTTTACAATTCTTCTTCATTACTGGCACAATGTTAGTTACCCATTCAGGGTATTTAGAAATTTCTAAGAAACCTGCATCCAATTGTCGCTTGACCTCATCTCTGATCTTGAGAGCCTTGTCGGGTCTACTTCTTCGAAGTTTCTGTTTCACCGGTGGGCATTCAAGCTCGAGCGGTAGTTTATATACTACAATATCTGTATCCAAACCAGGCATATCTTGATAATACCATGCAAAAACATCCACATACTCCTCAAGAAGCTGTATTAACTGTTGTTTGACTTCTGCCCTAAGTGTTGCCCCAATCTTGACCTCTTTCTTGTCTTTTTCGGTACCAAGGTTGATGACGTCGACTTGTTCCTCATGTGGTTGAAGATTCATGTACTGATACTCGCACATCTCTGCCAAATCATCAGGGACCTCTTAATCCTCCTCATTCTCAGCTTGATAGATAGGTGAATCAAAGTCGATAGTGAGAGTGAGGTCATTGAATACAATAGGTTTAGGATTTAGTCTGCATAATGGAGGGATTTATTTTATTAAAATGCATAAAATCAAATGCAAGAAGAAAATGTTTTTTGTAGTTTTTGAAAAGATTGCCATTTTTCCTTAAAAGCAAAAACAGTAAATAAAGACAAAAGAATTTAACAAAACATCAACTTCATTGATTAATAAGAATTAAAAGCGGTGGCCCATACAAAATAATCCGTTAGCTTCGGGCAGGGCTACAGAATTTGAAAATAACAACAAAAGCAAGCAAATTACTCTGGCATAGGGTACAAAACAGTGATTTCAATAGCTTCCCAATTACTCAATGTGGCGTCACACTGAAAAACCAAGTGGCTAATGTCCTCGTCTTCAGCATCTTCAATGATGGCATGAACTTGATGTCCTTCACTGACAAATACTTCCTGAATCATCTTCAGTTGCCTTGTTGTAGCAGCAGTTGTCTCATCAAGAATTGGTTTGTAACCCAACCCTTGGTACTTCTCTCTTTCTTGAATCTCGATGACTTTGCCCCAGCCTTCAGGTACACCTTCTCTTAGGGCAGATTGTATACTCTTGAAAGAAGCAAAAGATGGATTATTCGAGGCCACTGGCTCTTCATTGTCAATCATAATAGCATTAGCTATCTCAAGAGCTTGAAAAGAAGTTTCCAAAGCATCTTCATCAGCTTCAATGTATCGGAAAGAGGACAGGTTACTGACCATCAAATCTTCTTCACCATGAATAATGACCAACTTCTCATCGGCTATAAATTTCATTTTTGATGCAAAATCGAAGTTACGGCACCGACCTCGTGAATCAAGGGCCTCCCCAACAGGCAGCTGTAAGCGGGATTAATATCCAAGACTTGGAAAATGACATTGAACATATGAGAACTAATCAGAATAGGTAACTCAATCTCTCCCATTACAGATCTTCTCGAGCATTAAAGGCTTTGACAACGAGTGAAGTAGGCTTCATCCCAACTCCTTGATAGGTCAACTTTTCTAGAGTTCTCTTCGGTAGAACATTCAGAGATGAACCAGTATCTACAAGCACTCTGGCTAAAGTATCCTCTTGGCACTTTATGGATACAAGCAATGCAAGATTATGGTTTCGGCCTCCTCGAGGTAATTCTTCGTCACTGAAACTGAGTGTATTGCAGGCTGTGATGTTAGCAACGATGTGGCCAAATTGTCCAGCGATAATGTCTTGGGCTACATGCGCTTGGGCTAGAATTTTCTGCAAGGCTGCCCTGTGGGTAGGTGAATTCATTAGCAGAGACAAGATTGAAATCTTGGACAGAGTTTGGTGAAGCTGGTCCACCACTTTGTAATCACTTCTTTTGATAGTTCTCAGAAATTCATCATTATCTTCCTTCATAACCACCTCTTTTTCCTTATCTTTGTGGGGCACAGGAACAACAGTCTCCTTGGGCACAATTCCTTTGAATGGAGGAGTGTAAACTCTACCACTGCGAGTCATTTTTCCAATTCCTACTATGTTGGTCATCTCTTCATTAGTGGCTCCCACCTCATTCCTTGGAACCACCGTTTCATGTCTTTTGTCAACCACATTATTCTCATAAATCCACGACACAACTTTCGAACCTCTGAAACGGAATGGAACGGGTTGTCGGATGCTGCTTGGCTTTGAATAATTGGCGGTGGAAGCAACAATGGATTCAGAATTATTGAAGATTGGTACTGGCTTGTTGAACACGGGAGTCATAGAACCATACTTTGGTATGTTGAACATAGACACTTTTTCTTTTGACTTTGGCAAGTTGAATACAGGCTCAATTACTGCAATTTTGTCCTTCCTCTCTTTACTGAACACCTGCAAAAATCCCTCATCAATCAACCTCTGAAGATCATCTCGGACCGATTGGCAACCCTTGACACTCATATTACATTCTTCACAATCACCATGAAAGATTTTTACCAATCCAGCTTCGAATAGTTTAGCATGGAAGACCTTGATAGGAGTTTTGATCTTTGATGCATCCACTATTAACACTTCATCATTCTCATCCTCAATGGAATTGGTAGTTCCGTGTGTGGGCAGCGGATTACTTTTCACGTTTGGCTGATTATCTGCGAATGATAGGATCTTCTTTTCCATTAACCTCTTCACTACATATTTCAATGCTAAGCAACCCTCCAAATCATGACCGGCTCCCCCTTGGTGAAAATCACAATTAACATTTGGATTATGGAAAGGAAAAGACTTCTCCGTGGGGGGACCTATAGGTCTGGTAACAATCAGTCCTTGTTGCACTAATGAAGGATAGAGTCCAGTTTAAGACATTGGTATGGGCGGAAATATGGCCGTTCCCCCTTGTCATCTGTGGGGAACACCTGACTAAGAAGCTTGGTGTCTTTGTTGTTGTTGATAATTCTGAGCATTTGGTACTTGCTGATAAGTTGGCTGTTGTTGATAGGCTGGCACCTGCTGCGCTATTTGATGATTAAAGGTAGGTGTCACAGCTGCTACATAATGTTGGGGAGCATACTGCATGAGGTAGATCGACTGTTGAGTAAAGTTCAGAACTGACTGTTGTTGATACATTGGCTGTGTCCACCTTGGGTTCCTTTTCTTCCGTGCCATAATGGCATTAGCCTCTCCTTCTTTCTTCTTGTGGAAGTGGCTAGGAGGTTTCTTGGTATTGGTATTGGTTGAACTGCTTGAGGAACTGACTACTTTTCCGCTTTTTAGCCCTGCTTCCACTTTTACGCTTACAGCAACAATATCAACAAAGTTAGCGCTGACACTGCCAATCATCCTCTCATAGAATTCTGGCTTCACAGTATCCACAAACCAATCAGCCAATTCTTTTTCAGACAAAGGTGGCTCTACCTGCGAAGCCAGCTCTCTCCATATCTACGCATACTCCTTAAAAGACTCGGAATTGTTTTATGACATACTCATAAGTTGCTACGATCTGGTGCCAAATCCATGTTGTATTTATAATGCTTTACAAAAGCATCGGATACGTCTTGAAAACAACGGATTCTAGACTGGTCCAGACTTAAGTACCATTTGGCAGCAGCCCCTTTTAGACTATCTTGGAAGCAGTGGATCATCAACTTATCATTATCCATATATGCAACCATTCTTCAAAAATACATAATCAGATGTGCCTTAGGGCACGTTGCACCTGAGTATAAGTCGAAACTGGGTAGTTTAAACTTGGGTGGAATTACCAAGCCTGAGCCTAAGCACATGTCTTTAGCATCAGTACTAAATACATTGCTCCCTTCCATTGCTTTCACTTTTCTCTGGATGGTCTCAACACTCTCTTTTAGTCTTTCATGTAGCTCATCACCCTCTTCAGACATTTCAGGGTAATCATAAATCGGACGTGGGTTGTGAAAAACAGGGTGAACTTGAGTTTGCACTGTTGCTGGAGTAAAGGTAGGAATAACTTGATGATTCTCGTTTCCCAAAGGAACAGTTTGTTGAGTAGAAGTAAGAACTGGAGCTCGTATGAAATCAAAAGTCATACCCAATGTGGGGTTCAAAGTAGTAGTAGGAGGTTCCACAGTTGAAGTGATAAACTCGGAAACCACGGTGGCCTGTGTATCCATCTTTGCTTTCATAACTTGAATAGCTTCCAGAGTCTGCCCCATTCCTCCTTGTAGCTCACTCAACTCATTGTTAACTCTGTCCATTTCAAAGTTCTGTTCTGACATCCTTTGACGAGCTTGGGCTCGTGTGTTGTAGCGGCGTCGGGGACTCAGTGTGACGATTCTGAAGAGAATACGGTGACATGAGGTAAGACAGGGAAGAAAGTGCACATGTTATAACATGATGCAAATGCAAATGCAGATGAAAATGCAAGCTAAACTATCAAGAAACCAAGAAATTTTGCAAACATTGTAGATAACAGGATGTTCATCAAAATAAGCTTCTTCATTAGAAATCTTGCAAATATTACATCAGAGACAGTACATCTTCATAATTCAAATACATAAACGGAAAGGGAAAATACAACATAAAGGAAACTAAGCATCTGATCCACTAGCGGATGGTCCCTCCCCTCCATTGATCTTTCTCAAAAGCTTGTTGATTCGCTCCTTGACTTTCGCCTTTTCAAGGGCCAATTCTCCTAGCTCATTCTTCAACTTCAGCTCATCCTCTGTAGATGACTCGTGACGGGGATAAGGCATCCTCATCACAAGAGCTCTTTCGCGAGACCATTCTAAGAAGGCCTCGATAGCGGTGCAATTAGGGTCTCCCAAAGCGGTCCATCCTTGTCTGTTGATGCTGCGCCAAGCACGCTCCACTTTGATTTTAAGCTCAAAACCTTCATCCTCCTCAAGAAAAAGCATCTCAAGGTTATCAAAATCAGGGTTCTCCTCCATTGGATGGCCTAACTGACGGCGAGCGAGTACAAGATTGTAGTTGATGCACCCATTCCTGCCCATAAGAGGGACGTTGGGGAAGTCCCCACTGCTATGAATCATTAGAATTCCCCCATTGACCGGATCGTACCATTCAATGTCAGTGTGGGCGGCTCTATTAATTTCTTGGACCAAATCTTGCTATCTTCCACTTCCCAAAAAGTTGGTGTCTTCGGTAGGTGCGAAATAAACCACCTATAGAAAAGGGCTACACAACAGACAACTGGTCCTCCATTCCGCATGTATCTTGTGTGAACGGCATGATAAGTATCAGCCAAAAGTGTAGGAACTGGCTTGTTGAGCATGAAGATTCGAATAACCTGATGTCATACCCCAAATCTGCCCTACCCTCTTACTCCCTCATGCTAAGCATTTGTGTGGTTCCATGATCCTTCTCTAGATGATCATTTGGCCTCTGGCCATGATCTTCTAGGATTTTGATTTTAAAAGGCCTTGTGTGTGCTCATGGTGATTATAGTCCCTTGCAAGTTGTGTTGAATTCTGGTGGAACTAAAAGAGGAATGAACCCTCATTCTCATGACCAGGATTTGCTTCTAAGCCATACTTCAAGTTAATCTTGTGCCACTCGTTTATCAAATTATGATTTAACTTGGTGCGAGTTTTGTTTTCAAGTTCTTACTCAATTTGTCAAAGTAGTTCTAGGTCTTGCTTCAAGTTGGTCCAATGTCATGATTGGGATTCATTTCATTCGCTTTCAAGATAAGACCAATTCATTCTCAAGCCACGTTTTGAGTTATGTAAGTCATGAATAAGAGTTATTTATCAAGACATGTTTGGATTATTTTTCAAGTCACATGAGAATGGTTTCAAGTCATGATTTGAATGGTTGAAATACGTGAGCCATTTTCAAGACATAACCATGTTATGTGCGAATATTTTAAACCCATGAATAAGTAATGCCTAAAGGTGAGCCAAGCTATTGGAGTTAATTTGTATTGTTTAAGGCCATGAGAGACTTATTAATAAGTGGTACCCAGACTTATAATGTACAAGGCGTGGTTATTATAACAATTCAGGTTCATCAAATAAGTGGTACCCATCTTTCTTCTTGAAGTTATTTCATAAGCATGATTATTGGTACAATTCAAGGGTCCTAAAAATGTCATATCAGTACAACCCTAGCCCTTAATTTTGTTTCATCAAATGTTGCAAAAATACAAGAATGACAAGGGCATTGCAAGGTGCAAAAAGAAGCAAAGTTACAGTGATAAGAAAGCCAAAAGCATGTTCTCTTCTGTCATTCAAAATTCATAATCAAATACATTGCAATGACAGGTCCTAGTTCTACAAATGCTAAGCAAAACATAATTTAACTTTGGGTTTCATGGGTAATGCCACAGGTTATTCCTCGCCTAAGAGAAAGTCCTCAACCACTACCAAGCTCCTCATCACTAAAGTATTCATCAATCCAAGCAGCCTTGAATATTTCATTCCATGATTTGCTTCCAAGCCAAACTATAAAGGTGAAACCTCCATGCCAAACAGGGTGCCATGAAAAAGAAGAAAGAATGAATATGTCAAAATAGTTTGTATGTTAATGAATGCAATAATAAAAACATGTCAAAGTCCTCATTATAATCCAAATGCCACAAAATACATACAGACCTAAACCTACTCAAATCTGAGCCAACTTCAGGATTCACATAAACAAAAGAGAGAAGGAGGTTTGTTCATCATCATACTTGATGCATATTCCCAAGTCCACCAAGCAAATATTTGTCGTGTTTTTCAAGTTATAATCAAGCCTCGTCCTCGAGCCAGCCAACATCCACCCTGCAGGTACAGGTGGCAAAAATAAATAGCCAAGATCAACATTCAAGCACCATCAGTTTTTACTAATTATTTTAATGCAGTCTGTTAACAGTAAGTGTGATTACCAGCTAGCCAATTCTCGTCACACCAACCTTGTGCCAAGCTACCCGTGCCAATGATATACACAAGGAAAAGAAAATAAAACCAAGAATTAGTACAGCTCAAAACCAAATAGTGTTAACAAATTCAGAGTGCAAGTTCATAAACGAAGAGGAGTGGCAGGTCCTAAGTTTCTAAGACATTTCAAACAATAAGAGTCAAATGCACACCAATAATAGAAATTGGTTTCACATCATGACTTTCATAAAGTATGGTACCAGACATGATAAGAATACATTATCAAGAGATTAAGGGAATGTGAATGCTAATGTCACCAAGTTTTGAGGTTTACTTACTGTACTCAATTGGATGATGAAGTAAGTGCCAAATATCTCTTCCGTTTGCACCATCTAAATGCAGGGTATGATGACTCCATGATTTTCAGTAAAAGATCAAAAACAATACAGAGCTAAGTGCAAATGACAGCCTAATTTACAGCACACCATAAGGCTTCATGAAAATGGATCACGATAATCTTCCATGGTCAGTATGTTGAGCTCCACTTTTTTTTGAAGAAAAACAAGAAGCAAGATGCACATCATAATGAAATAACAGGCCATTCATGAGTAGAAGGTGCAAGAATCATGGAGAAGATACTCTGCATGAGGATTTAATTCCAATACTACAAAGACACAAAATGCACGTAGAAAGTTCAGATGACAGCAAAATGAGGCTCACCGAGCATAATTTGATGATGAAAAGGTCCTTGCAAGAAACAAAGGTAGGTTCAGTAGTCATTCTCAGTGATCCTACAGAAAAGTGTTACAGATGTCTCATTCACATAGAACTGGTGAGATAATGGTCCAGAACTACAACCATATTCTCTTAGACACGAATTTCGTGAGCATTTTCCATGATAACTTGGTTGAGTTACAGACTTCTGCAAAAGACCAATAGACATGATAAGAACAAGGAAAATAAAATACATTCCACAACAATTTACAGGAAACAAAAGTCAGTAAAAGTCAAATTAAGTCAAAGAGCCACATCAGTAAAATCCAAGAAGGGTAAAAAACAGTGAAAATCATAAATTACACGCAGTGAAAATCAGGTGAAAAAGTACTTATTCTAGAAGATCACTACAGACAAAAGAGGAGATATTTTCACAATGGCACTCTCTGTGTATCCCGCGAAATCAGGGCTAACACAAACATTCTCCAACGGATTGATACTCAGAGATTTCCACCTCATCATTCTCTCACACGAATTTGACATTGCTCACACGTATCAAAATACACTATAAAACCTACACTGTTCATTCATTGAAAGGAGAGGAAAAACCCTAATTTCGGGGACGAAAAAAAAACCCTAAGAAAGAAGCTAATCAGTAGCAAGCAATATTCTTCCCAACCTTAAATCACTAAAGCTCGCATCCTAAAAATCTCTGCAATAATTTCTCACTGAAATTTTGACAAGAGATGAGCTAAGCCAGTCATCCACACTCACGACAACAACAATAGAGTAGCATACAAAGAAATCAAAGGAGAAGAAGGAAAAAAGAAATCAGAATAAAGAAAGAAGGAAATCAAGGTTAGAAGAAGCTAAGCTACCTCTCATTCATGTACAGTAAGCAACAACCAACGCACAAAGAGGCCAAACGCAAAGAATAAGAAGAAGAAGAATACAAGTAGAAGAAGAAACAAGAACAAAGAACGGGAAATCTAACCTTTGTCAGAGTTGAAGCTGGGAGTTGCTCTGATTTGGGTAAAAATCCTTCTCCTTAGCTCATTTTAATATGATATTCTTGCTTTCCTTGTGCCTCTAATTCGAATCCCTTTGGTAATTGCTCGTTTCCTCCACATTTGAGTAGATCTAGGGTTCGTGAGTGGGGTTTTGGTTTTGAGTGTTAGGTTGAGAATTTGAGGCATCTGAGCTTGGATTTATACTCATAGCCTTTGGTTTAGTGGGGGTGGGGTTGAGTTTTGGCTTCGCAGGAGAAGACGGTGGTGGTCACCGCGCGTCCCTGCTTCTCCGGCCGTTTCTATGTTTCCGGCCATGTTAGTCTGAGAGAGAGAGAGAGAGACGAGTTAGAATAGCGTAGAGAGAGAACGAGGGTGGATTGTGAATTGTTTTTTTTCTTTTCCTTGTTTTATCGTTTGAATGTTGTGGCTTGGCTGGGTGGCCGTATCCACCGGTGACAAGTGTCACCGGTCACCCTTTCCTTATGATCCCATGTGTGCACCTCCCTGGTCCATACCATACACCCTTCGTCGCTACCCTTGGACGAATCAATGGTGTTGACCTCTCCCTCCATCCAACGATCCTGTTTCGTCTGTACAGTCAACCATAGTTGACTAAGGTCCATAGTGGACTCCTCCTCCCTGCGTGTGGGCTTAACTCCATTGGGCCTGGGAAATTTCTGAAACACACCCCCCTGTTTACTGACTGTCTGGCCCATTTATTTTCTTTTTAAAACTTTTCTTTTTATTATAAAAAAGACAAAAAATACCTTTTTATTTGCTTTTAATTAATTTTATTATAATTATTTATTTAATATTAACTAATTAGTTTTATTAAATATCTAATTTTAATTTAATTAATTATACTAATTTGATTTTCTCTAATTAAAAAGTCATAATCCATTTACATCTTAATTATTTTAAAATACTTAAAAATACAACTTTCATTTTCTCAAATTAAAAGGCTTAATTTAGTTAATTTCTTAACCATAAAAAAGATATCTTTCTCAAATTAAACTAAACCATAATTATTTTCCTAAAGCTTAAAATATTTCTTAAGACATCTAAACCATTCTCCTAATTAATTATGGAAGTAGTGGGCTTTTGGGGTCTAGCACTCCTTGGGCCCTTGGATGAATGCTCTTGAGGCGGACGCTTTGAGTTGTGTTCATTCCGTCTTTCGTTTATAAAAATACTTAAAACTTTTAATCTTTTGCTAACCCTTAAAATTACTTAATAATAACCTAAAAACTCCTAATCATTTTTAAATACTTAAAATATTTAATCTATATCAAAACACTTAATACTTAACACTTAACAATCTTTTCTCATATTAAAATTCTCAATCTACTTAAATTCCTAATAATTTTCTAAACTCAAATTAAGTCATAAAACATTACTCAATCATTAATTACTTTCTTAAATCAAATCATAAAACATTTCTTAATATATCTAAATTATTTTTTAATCAATAGTGGAAGTAGTGGGCTTTTGGAGTCTAGCACTCCTTGGGTCCTTGAACGATTGCTCTTGGGGCGCACGCCTTGGGTTGTGATCGTTCCGTCTTCCATTTCTAAAATACTTAAAATATTTTAATCTAACTAAAGCATTCAACCTTAATAAAACTTTTTTTTGACTTATAAATCTTAATTCAAATTTTAAAAAAAATAATAATTACCTAATCTTCTACGAACTTTCTTTTAACTTAAAATCATAATCAACTTTGAAATACTTGAAATATTTTCTTATAAAATATTTAAATCAATCTTCTTAAACATTTTCCTAATTAACCATGGAAGTAGTGGGATTTTGGGGTCTAGCACTCCTTGGGTCCTTGAACGATCGCTCTTGGGGCGCACGCCTTGGGTTGTGATCGTTTTGATCTTCCATCCCTAAACTTAAAAACTTTCAACCCAATTAAAATACTTAATCATCTTTAAAATCTTAACAACTTCAAATCCGATTAACACGTCTAATTAAGATACTTCGAAATCTTTTTCCTAATCAAACTACAAAAGTAGTGGACTCTTGAGGTCTAGCACTTCTTGGGCCCTTGAATGAACGCTCTTGAGGCGCACGCTTTGGATTGTGTTCGTTCCGATCTTTCGTTCCTAAAACACTTGCCTTAAATTACATGGACAAAGAAACCCATTGTCCAACAAACATGATTTCGCAATTAATATAATGAAAAAGGTGTCGTTGAGATCTAGCATCTCAGTAATGCCCCGATCAATTGGTTGCGAGACCGACGTCTCGTTTATCGAGTAATCGTCATTCTTCCTCTAAAATACTTAACAAACCGAACAATTCTTACGCAACCAAAACCCTAAAACATACGCAAATCAAACTCTTTTTCTCAATCAAATCTTTAACACACTTAATCCAATACAAACAACTTTTCGTAAAAGAACATTGTTTAGCCCATTCTTCCGCGCATATGAACTAGTGCTTCAGCCTCCCTTGACGAGTAGACAAGCCAACGTTTAGCAGTTAGAATGCGAATTAAACACTCGTTCGCTTAAAAAACACAAACCAACCGTAGTCCCACGAACTACGAATGCTCTGACTTTCCCATTGCACGAGGGAATACGTAGGCACAAGGGTTCTAATCCTTGCCGAGCACCCTAATAAAAAACCATCCATTTTCCCCCTTAGAAAGCAATATCCCCTTAGAAGAAAACAAACAAACTGAGCTAACATTTCTCTCGAATCGAATCAAGAGGTTCCCGTTGAGTACAACGGACGTAGAGGGTGCTAATACCTTCCCTCTTGCGTAACCGACTCCCGAACCTAGAATTTGGTTGCGACGACCATTTTCTTATCCTTTAAAAGGTTTTATCGATATTTTCCTATTCCTTCCTTGGAATGAATAAAGTTCGGTGGCGACTCTGTTTCGAACAGTTTTTTCCGCATCCATCGCGAGGATCGTATTTTTCGAGGTACGACAGACGGCGACTCTACTGGGGACTCTGTATTGCCCTATGCTAGAGAGAGTCAAGCCTAACTTGACTCGATTCGAGAGTGTTAGCTTCGCTTGCATGATTTCTTCTTGTCTGTTTTCTCTTATTACTTCTTTATTCTCTTTGTGTTGCTTTCTCTTTATTATATGTTGTTTATCATACTTGTCTATTGGATCTTGGGATGATATCACAAGTAAGGCTCTATACCCGAGTCTTGGAAAAAGAAGAGAGAACACCTAGTTTAGATTTTGGAAGTAATTAGTGTTAGTCCCCAAGGACTCGCTCTTTGTGTGCCTAGCATGAAAGCTTCCCCTAGAGTAGACCTTTTCGTAGATCTTGTTGTAACGCAACTAGCCTGTCGCACGACTTGATTCATGAATGGTCCGTGACTCTGGGAACCACTCTTAGCACCAGTTTCCATTTTGGTGGTCGTTAGTATTAGTCCCCGAGGACTCGCTTCTCGTGGGCCTAGCATGAAGACTACACTCAGGATAGACCTTTTCATATCCCCGTCACAATGCAGCTAGCCTGTTGCGTGGTGTTGATGCGATTAGTGTTCGTAATCCTGGGAACCTTATCCATCAACGTCGAAGCTATCCTGTGAGTGGGTTTATGGGTAAAGAATCTAGAACTATCCTTATAAAACCTACATGTTAGGGTGTTTTACAAATGCTCATGTTATCCTGGATCCTGAATCTACCCGCCTTGCATTCATTGGCATACCATTGCATTTGCATTCATCAGCATTGCATATCATTTTCCAAAACCAAAACTCAACCATCCTTTGTCCATAACCCGCAGTTGACTTCCCGACACTTGTATCGGACTTGAAGCCGCTTTTGGAAGAATCATGGACTCAGAAGAGCAGGACCAGTTTGCGTCAAGAGCAGATGTTGACTTAATGAAGAACCAGCTAGACCAACTTGTGGAGGCTATGATAGCCTTGGCAAGGAAAAAGGACAACATTCAAAGGCCTACAGTCACTAAGAACGTCATTCTACCTCAAGTGAATAATCTTGCCCAATTTCAGCCTGTGCGGATTCCTGTTGGGGACCAGGTTATACAAGAATGTCATACTATTAAAGATGAACATGCCTCATCTCATGATGCAGTTGAATACCATAGCTTTGCATTCACTACACCGAATTCCCGAGGGACAAGTCTGGTGGTGAAAACTGAACGACCTCAAGATGTTGAGTTTGCTGAAATATGTTGTGTGTTGGAAAAGAAGCTTGAAACCATAAAGGGGCGTGATGCTTTTGATCTGAATGCTTTGACCATGCGTTTGGTACCCGGACTTGTATTACCTCCAAAGTTCAAGATGCCAAAATTGAGAAATACAAAGGAGATAGTTGTCCAAAGCTGCATTTGGTGATGTTTTGTAGAAAGATGACCTCCAATGCTCTCAATGATAAAATTATGATCCACCGTTTCCAAGACAGTCTGAGTGGGGCATCGTTGAGTTGGTACATGCAGCTACAGAGTAGCCACATCCAATCATGGTTGGACCTAGCCGGTGCATTTGTTAAGTAATACCAATACAATCTTGACGTGGCTCCCAATCGTATACAGTTTCAAGGCTTATCTCAAGAGGAGAACGAATCCTTCAGAGGGTATGCTCAAATATGGAGAGAGGTTGCCGCTCGTGTTCAACCACCACTTTTAGATAGAGAATTGGTTGACCTGTTCATAGATTCTTTGCAAGGCCTATACCTAGAAAAAAATGATGAGCAATGGGACATCAAACTTCTCTGACTTGGTTTTAGTAGGAGAACGCATTGAGAGTCATATCAAGAGTGGAAAGATCCCAGGCGCCTCGAGCATCCATGCTAGTGAGAGTGAATCCATTGTCAATTCTCAAGAGTAAGAGGAGCATGAAATTAATGCAATCTGGGACACTCTACAAGCTCCATCTCCGGTACCTTATCCTCAATACCCAAGCATCTCAAATGTTCAAAGTCAGCAATCCCATGGGCCTTCCTGTGCGATTCCATTCTCTCCACATGGTCAATATACTCCTGCCAATAGAGGTCCCCCTCGTCAACAACAGATTGCACAACAACATTCTTCACAACCCCGACGCTACTATAATCAAAGACCAAAAAGGCATTTTGATCATTTTCCAGTGTCGTTCAGTCATATATTTCCACGTTTGATTAGCAGCGGACTAATAATTCCAAAGGGCTTGGATCCCGTGATTCCTCCATACCCACCAGGTTTTGACGCCAATGCACGATGTGGATACCATGCTGGCGCCATGGGGCATTCAACTGAGGATTGCAAACAGCTCAAAAACAAGATCCAAGATCTGATTGAGTCCAAGCTAATCTCATTTATGCCTCGAGGTCTTCAAATCAACGTCAATCCTTCACCTGATCAGATGGGTCCATCCGCCCATGTTACGGAAGAAGTTACTAAGAGTAGGTGTGAAGAAGGCTATCATACTGGTCTTGATGAACAAGAATGTTAGTCCAACAGTGGGTCAAGAAAGAAAAGCCCAATATCCAATGCTGGCAATTTTTAGATCATGTCATTTCTATGCATTTGTAGTTTCTTTTTTGTTATGTTTTATTTGCTTTTAGACATTGTTGTTTATTAATGGTAATATTAATGAAGTGATCATGCATTTTTTGAACTAATCACGTCACATTCGCTCACATTTTCTTCACTTATATCAAAAAACAAAAAATGTTCATCTATATACCTCTCATTCACTTTCTTTACCAAATTGTTGTTTAGCAAAGATTAGAGGGAGGATGACGAAAATGAGATACCCATAATTGCTGATGGTATGCTTTCGGATAGAATCCTGCCAAGGATGTACAGGCATTGTTTCAAATCCCCAAACACTGGAGAGATAAGGATTTAATCCCTAGTTAACCACTTCGAGCCGAGAAGTAGAAGTTTCCTTCGGATATTCAAACCCTTACACTCAACCTGGGGCAGGATAGTGTTCAGTTAATCTGACTCCGTATTCTCCATACACGTCTTGAGGTGACGAAGAAATCGTGCGAAATCCAGAAGTTATGATGGTTGTTCTTCAATGACTACTGACTTGGCAGTCACTTGCCTTACTCAAAAAAAAAAGAGAGCCCGCTAAGTCAAACACCTCAAAAAGGAGACTTAGGCAAAAATTAGGGCAATCCCGATTGACTCGTAGAATAAAATCATTCCAAGCAAAATCAGGGATCAAAATAAAAATCAAAAGCAAAATAAGGTTTAGTGACCATCATATAAAAAAAAATCAAAAGGTCACTGACGTCCATCAAAAACAAAATAAGATGATTGCCATTTCAAGCAAACTTTGAACCTTAATCGTCATTCTTACACCGTCAAAATCTAAGTGCGTATGTCGATTTAACAGAACGTAGGGCTGGAGATCATCACGAAGAAGGGGTGGGTACAAATATAAAATTTGAGCCTTATATCCTTTGTTTCTATAACCGTGAACCAGGCCACGTTACAACCCTCAAAAGACCTAATTGAGGCGGGGTATATTCTGAAAGCATACTACAGCAAGGTTGCGTAAACTGACACCTACATATTTGCTAATATTTTGTATTGGTATCATATTCTTGCTGTATCTTTCACACACCAGTAAATCAGCACCGCGTTTGGACTAATGGTTCACTCGTCACACACTAAGACACCATTCCAATAAATGATTTTTCAAAACTTACATGAACGTCGCATTAAAATTACCATTTCTGAATGAACAATTTTAACTGTAAATCAGCATTTGACAGTTTGGAAATTCCGACAAAGTTCAATCAGAGAGAAACTTGAGCATTCGTTGGCACTAACTCGAATCGCGACTGTCTCATAACCTTGTGCCTTAGGTAGTTTTGTGCACAGGATGCAAGAAATGCTACTATAGTTTGGTAAAGATGGTTTATGCCCCATCATGATTGTTGGCTGTCTATTGACAAATTGAGGAACTGATCACCCTTAATCTCTTCTTGATAGTAGACGGGAATTATGTTGGATGGAATAGACGGGTCTTTCCGGGTTTGATAGTATGTGCAATGAATTGTTTGGAATTTAAGGAAATGATTACGGATTGTTTTGATGAGTCGATGAAGATTACTATATTGGAAGATGAGACGGATTAGAGGTTTTGGTATGTTGGTCTAGTGAGAAGTCATTGAGAGAGAACAATTGGGTATCGTTAATGGTTGTTCTCAGAGAGTAAAGTGTGAACTCAAATTTGACGAAGGTGTGGTTTTGAGTCTTTGGAATTGTAGATCATTAAAGGAAATTTTGAGAGAACGCTTAGGTGTGGATGTAATATTTAAGAGTTCTTTTTGGTTGTTCGTTGATACATGTTGGAATTTGTGGAATTGGATGGTCAAGAGAAGAAATTGCGTATGGATTACAAACAGTGGAGTAACTAACGATTGAGAATAAGTGTCCACTTTCGAGAATAGATGACTGGAATGGTTTGGTTGAGATTGATTGAATGGTGTTTGGATAGGTTTGGTATAATTTTCATTGGATGATATTTAATCGGGTGGAATTGTTGGAATGAGTCTACGGGATTTAATCGGGTTTTGGTTGGTTTTTCTGTCATTAAAACAGAGTTTTTGGTGGTTCTGCAGCAGTGTTAATCGATTAACCAAATGTGTTAACCGATTAACACGTGAAAAATTTGTGTGTTTTTACGTTAGTTTCATACTGTTAACCGGTTAACCAAATGCGTTAACCGATTAACCAAGGCAAAAATTTGAAAAATCCAAAACTTTAAAAATTCATATCTTTCGCATCGTAAGTCCATTTTGGCCGCCGTTCAAAGTGATAGGAAGCTAATGAGATGTTCTTTCTTATAAAAATGGTTTTGCTGCTAGTGGCCGATTTGATTGTGTCGTGAATTTGGATAAGTTCGTAGTGGTTTGATTGAGGATATTGGTATCTATTATAAACTCAGAGGAAGAACAAGTAGAGTGTTTGAGAATTGAATCACAAGTGTTGAAAAGAGACAAAGTGTTATGCTAAGTTATTCAAGTGAGAATTTCGGTTGAAAAAGGTTAGTTTCTTAGATATGTTATTTCAGGTAATGGTATTGTTATGGATCCATCGGAAGTAGATGCAGTTCTACAATGAGAGGCTCCGAAGTTGGTTAAGGTGATTAGAAGCTTTTTGGACTTTAGTTGGTTATTACCGGAGGTTATGGAAGGTTTTTCCAAGTTAGCATTTTCGTTACTTCGGTTGACTTGCGAAGGGTAAGTCGTTTGCTTTGGATGTTCATTGTGAGGTATTGTGATGTGTTTTTGATGAGTTTAGGCAGTGTGTTAATGCAAGAAAGTAAATTCGTGGTTTATGCTTTACGACCATTGAGGATTCATAGAAGGATCTATACTATTCAGGATTTGGAATTGGTTGCGGTTGTATTGCGTTGGAAAATTTGGAGGTATTATCTTTATGGTTCTGGGTTCGAAGTGTTTAGTAATCACAAGAATATTGAGTACTTGTTTGGTTGGAAGGAATATAGTATGAGACCGCGAGGATGGTTGGAATTTGTGATGAGTTATGACTTTAGTTGGAATTATGCCATTGGTGAAGTTAATGTCGTGCCCGATGAGTTAAGTCGAAGGTTTTATACATGTCTATTTTGATGGTCATGGAGTTAGAATTATTTGAGCAGTTCAGAGACTTGTGTTTGGGGTGTAAGCTAACATGTAGAGAGCGAGGTTGGGTATATTAAAAGTGCACAGTGATTTTTTTGGCAGAGGTGAGAAAGAGTTAGACTTTGGACGTGAGATTGGCAGACTTGATGGTTTCGAGTAATCAGAGTGCGCACCGGAAGCGTGATGTGGCACATTTTGTATTTGGGTGTGGGACTTGTAAGAATTCATAGGTTGAACATTGGGAACATGTAGGAATGGTGAGACTATTGGACGTTTCAGAATGGAAGTGTTAGGTGAATGGTTTAAATGTTATCCATGGGCTACTATATAGATGGATGTTTGGTTGTATGTTCGATTGGTGAATCGTAGCATTGTTGTAGTATGGTTGTGTGACAAGGATGTTGGCGTTCTAGTTTTGTTGATGTTGGTGAGACCTTGTGGTGTCGTGGAACTTTATATTCTTGTTTGTGTAGTTGCCTCGTTTCCATGGTGATGGTTCGAGTGTGTGTAGCTAATTCCTGTGTGGGGAATTAGGGGAGTGTTACCTAGGGTAGGGTAACGATCTTGTTGTGTTTCGGTTCTAGAGTGAACCTATGTGTTGGTATCTTGGTTTTTCTTTGAGTCCTGAGTTTGTTGTCAAGTTCATTGTATGGGCTTTGCATCTTGTCGTTGTAGTTGTCGTCGTTGTCGTGTCGTTGTTGTAGTTAGCAAGGTGGTTTGTCAGTTGTGTTATTCGTGGTGTGCCTTTTGTTGGCATGTTGGTTTGTGGGTCGGATGCGAGAGTCGTGTCCGGAGTTGTTCGTCTCGGTATATTTTCGAGGACAAAAATGTCTAAGTGGGGGAGAATTGTAACGCCCCGATTTGTTTAATTCTATTTATTTATTTCATTTATTTGAATTTTGTGAAATGTGTGAATTTATTGTATTTTACCTGCTAATTGGTTAATTTCTCAGATAGATAAAATATTTGTATTAAATTATTATTTCTTTTCAACTTTTATTTCCCGGAATATATTTTATCGGTATGTTTATGTTTTATCGCGTTTGGAAGATATTTGAGCTGAGGGGTATTTTGGTCTTTTGCTTGGGTAAGTTTTATGTTTTGATATAAATAAAAAGAAAGGGGAGAAAAGATAGTAAGGAAAAGAAAAAAAAAAGAAAGAAAAGAGAAGAGAAGAGAAAAGAGAGAAAGAAGAGGAGAAAAAGAGAAAAAGAGGAAAACCAAAGATTACTCCGTTTCAAGCGCGAATAATCGGGTAAGGGTGATAAGTTTCGATTATATTTCGATTGTATATGTATATGTATGTGTTGTTTGTGTTTTGTTTGGTTGAAATATATATTTTTTCTTATTGGTTGGATTGAAGAACAAATGTGTAGAATCGATGTTTTAACGGTTAGAATGCGGAATAGTTCGCGTAGAATAGTCTGGAAATGATGGGTTTTAGTATGGAATACTTGTTGGTATGATCGGGAGGTTTAAGGATGAGTTTGGAGGGATTTTGTGTCATAAAATTCTGGTTTTTCTGCTGTTTCGCGATGGTTAATCGATTAACCAAATGCGTTAACCGATTAACAGTGTAAGTTTTCGGAAAAATATTATCTTCAAAAACCCGTAACTTTTGAACCGTAAGTCCGTTTTGTCCCCCGTTCGAAGCATTGGAAAGCTAATGAAAAGTTCTTTCTATTAAAGATGGAATGGAGGGTAAAAAATGATTTAATTAATTCGTGTTTTTGGAAAATAGTCGGGTTGTCGGGTTTTTATCGCGTACAATGTGTGCGATTGACGTGTTATCATGCTATATGCTTTTAATATGTAACGTGTAGCTTGTGGGCCGTTATATGATGTGAATATACATGATGGAATGTTGTGATGATGGTTTATGGCTTTATGGAAAATATGTGCATTGTTTTGGATGTGAATCATACAATAGTGCATTGATGTGAATGTATATAGATTGTATGTGATTGTATGAGATGAATGCATGAATATATTGTGAATATGTATGCATTTCAAGAATGTCTTGAGTCATTTTGTATGTGAAGCATAATGATGTACATTCTTGTGTTGAGTGATTCTAATGAGAATCCGTTGTAACGTCGTGTGCCTATGTGAGGTGTGAGCGATGATTACAAACGATTGTGTGCCTAGGTGAGGTGTGAGCAATCGGGTCGTGTGCCCGTGTGGGGTGTGAGCGATCCATAAATGATGTTTTTGTGTGGTAAAATACATTGTTTGATTGAATATCAATGTATGTTGTTATGATGTGTTATGGGTAGCCTTTGTGGTGTGATCCCTTGTGGAAGTAATTGTGATTGTAGGATTGTTGTGGTTTGTGATGATATGCATTGTTTATGTGAAATTCCAATGTATGTGGTTGGTGGCCTTTATGGTGGAAATGCATTGTTTGAATTGTTTTCAATGCATGAATAATGATGATGAGTTGAAATATATGCATGATTATGGTTGCATATATGTGTGAAGATGCATTTGATTGTCATAAGTTCTTGGGTGTCAAGCATCATGATATGCATCTTGTAATGTCGTGTGCCCATGTGGGGTGTGAGCGACATATTGGTTCTAGAGGGAATCCGCTATAACGTCGTGTGCCCATGTGGGGTGTGAGCGATGATTATAGACGATCGTGTGCCCATGTGGGGTATGAGCGATCGGGTCGTGTGCCCGTGTGGGGTGTGAGCGATCCATAAACATTGTGTGCCTATGTGAGGTGTGAGCAATGGGTGAACATCGTAGGCCTGACGGGGAGTTATATTGGTAATGAGCGATGGTTCCAATAAGTTCCTGAGTGAACTTGAGATGATTGAGTCGGTACCGCATTGCATTTGCATAAAGTCGTAAGTCGGTCTCTATGATTTGCATTTATCATCTTTATAATTGTGCATTGATGAATAAACATGAATATGTATGTTTATGTGGAATGATAAGAATTGTGAAAGTATGCATGATGAATATGATTGGTTTTGTATATATATACATTGTGATGTATATGAGTGAGTTGTGATGAATTGTGGTGAGAATTGTGAATGGATGCGTTATGTGTGGAAAATCATGATTTGATTTATTATGTGTGATATGTTTTATATTTGTGGCATGCTATATGTGTTAGTATGTGATGGTATGGGTGAGATGATTTATACACGTGTTTGAATGTGTGTTTGCATATTATTATGCAATCTTGATCTAGTTGTTATTTCTCACCCTTCTGCTGTGGTTTATCGCTCTATGAGGCAATTGCAGATTAGTGTCTTGGAGGCTTTTGTGGAGATTAGTCCTCCGTCCTTTGTCGTCTGTCTGCTCTGATACGTGGCACGGGAGTCAGGGAACGATTATGTTATATATGTATATAATTGTGGAATATATTTTTGTATTACTTGTGTATGTGTACTTTGACGTTATAAACCATTTATTTTGTAAAACAAGTCGGTTATGGATCTTTCGCTTTATTCCATAATTGACATTTCCTTTAATATGGAAAAAGTTTCCCCTTGAGGGTATTCAATTGTTTGTGTTATGTATCAAATATATGAGCAGGGATTGTATATTTTCTTTCTTTAAATGTGGCATCCTTGTTTCTGTCGGAAAAATAAATTTTTAGTTACTCTGATTTATTTATGTATTATTTATTCACGATGGGAATTGGGGTGTTACATTAGTGGTATCAGAGCAGGTCGGTCCGTCCGGCCAAGTTGTTGAGTCTGTTGGTGTGACAGTTGAATACTGTCGTTGTTGTTTGTCCCTTAGTACGTGATATATATGTGGAACACTGTCAGTGCTTTCTGGTTTTTGGTAATCCTTTGTCTTCTGGTGTGAGATTGAGATAAGTGGGGGAGAAGATGGAACTTCTCCAAGTTGCTTCGATTGTGGAGCGTGGGCTCAGTGTGCCGTTGATTGCAAGATTATAAGTGTGGTTTAGACAGCGTTGTTCCCGGTTCTGGAAGGAAGGCAGAGGTAAGGTTTATGTCAACTAAGGCTTTGTGTCTTAGGTAGTTTTGTGCACAGGATGCAAGAAATGCTACTATAGTTTGGTAAAGATGGTTTATGCCCCATCATGATTGTCGGCTGTCTATTGACAAATTGAGGAACTGATCACCCTTAATCTCTTGTTGATAGCAGACGGGAATTATGTTGGATGGAATAGACGGGTCTTTCTGGCTTTGATAGTATGTGCAATGAATTGTTTTGAATTTAAGGAAATGATTACGGATTGTTTTGATGAGTCGATGAAGATTACTATATTGGAAGATGAGACGGATTAGAGGTTTTGGTATATTGGTCCAGTGAGAAGTCATTGAGAGAGAACGATTGGGTATCGTTAATGGTTGTTCTCAGAGAGTAAAGTGTGAACTCAAATTTGACGAAGGTGAGGTTTGGAGTCTTTGGAATTGTAGAGCATTAAGGGAAATTTTGAGAGAACCCTTAGGTGTGGATGTAATATTTAAGAGTTCTTTTTGGTTGGTCGTTAATACATGTTGGAATTTGTGGAATTGGATGGTCAAGAGAAGAAATTGCGTATGGATTACTAACAGTGGAGTAAGGTAACGATTGAGAATAAGTGTCCACTTTCGAGAATAGATGACTGGAATGGTTTGGTTGAGATTGATTGAATAGTGTTTGGATAGGTTTGGTATAATTGTCATTGGCTGATATTTAATCGGGTGGAATTGTTGGAATGAGTCTACGGGATTTAATCGGGTTTTGGTTGGTTTTTCTGTCATTAAAACAGAGTTTTTGGTGGTTTTGCAGCAGTGTTAATCGATTAACCAAATGTGTTAACCGATTAACACGTGAAAAATTTATGTGTTTTTACGTTAGTTTCATACTGTTAACCGGTTAACCAAATGCATTAACCGATTAACCAAGGCAAAAATTTGAAAAATCCAAAACTTTAAAAATTCATATCTTTCAAATCGTAAGTCCATTTTGGCCGCCGTTCGAAGTAATAGGAAGCTAATGAGATGTTATTTCTTATAAAAATGGTTTTGCTACCAGTGGCCGATTTGATTGTGTCGTGAATTTGGATAAGTTCATAGTGGTTTGATTGAGGATATTGGGATCTGTTATAAACTCAGAGGAAGAAAAAGTAGAGTGTTTGAGAATTGAATCACAAGTCTTGAAAAGAGACAAAGTGTTATGCTAAGTTATTCAAGTGAGAATTTCGGTTGAAAAAGGTTAGTTTCTTGGATATGTTATTTCAGGTAATGGTATTGTTATGGATCCATCGGAAGTAGATGCAATTCTACAATGAGAGGCTCCGAAGTTGGTTAAGGTGATTAGAAGCTTTTTGGACTTTAGTTGGTTATTACCGGAGGTTATGGAAGGTTTTTCCAAGTTAGCATTTTCGTTACTTCGGTTGACTTGCGACGGGTAAGTCGTTTTCTTTGGATGTTCATTGTGAGGTATTGTGATGTGTTTTTGATGAGTTTAGGCAGTGTATTAATACAAGAAAGTAAATTCGTGGCTTATGCTTTACGACCATTGAGGATTCATAGAAGGATCTATACTATTCAGGATTTGGAATTGGTTGCGGTTGTATTGCGTTGGAAAATTTGGAGGTATTATCTTTATGGTTCTGGATTCGAAGTGTTTAGTAATCACAAGAATATTGAGTACTTGTTTGGTCGGAAGGAATATAGTATGAGACCGCGAGGATGGTTGGAATTTGTGATGAGTTATGACTTTAGTTGGAATTATCCCATTGGTGAAGTTAATGTCGTGCCTGATGAGTTAAGTCGAAGGTTTTATACATGTCTATTTTGATGGTCAGGGAGTTAGAATTATTTGAGCAGTTCAGAGACTTGTGTCTGGTGTGTAAGCTAACATGCAGAGAGCGAGGTTAGGTATATTAAACGTGCACAGTGTTTTTTTTGGAAGAGGTGAGAAAGAGTTAGACTTTGGACGTGAGATTGGCAGACTTGATGGTTTCGAGTAATCAGAGTGCACAGCAGAAGCGTGATGTGGCACATTTTGTATTTGCGTGTGGGACTTGTAAGAATTCATAGGTTGAACATTGGGAACATGTAGGAATGGTGAGACCTATGGACGTTTCAGAATGGAAGTGTTAGGTGAAAGGTTTAAATGTTATCCATGGGCTACTATGTAGATGGATGTTTAGTTGTATGTTCGATTGGTGAATCGTAGCATTGTTGTAGTATGGTTGTGTGACAAGGATGTTGGCGTTCTGGTTTTGTTGATGTTGGTGAGACCTTGTGGTGTCGTGGAACTTTATGTTCTTGTTTGTGTTGTTGCCTCGTTTCCATGGTGATTGTTCGAGTGTGTGTAGCTAATTCCTGTGTGGGGAATTAGGGGAGTGTTACCTAGGGTAGGGTAACGATCTTATTGTGTTTCGGTTCTAGAGTGAACCTGTGTGTTGGTATCTTGGTTTTTCTTTGAGTCGTGAGTTTGTCGTCAAGTGCATTGTATGGGCTTTGCATCTTGTCGTTGTAGTTGTCGTCGTTGTCGTGTCGTTGTTGTAGTTAGCAAGGTGGTTTGTCAGTTGTGTTATTCGTGGTGTGCCTTTTGTTGGCATGTTGTTTTGTGGGTCGGATGCGAGAGTCGTGTCCGGAGTTGTTCGTCTCGGTATATTTTCGAGGACGAAAATGTCTAAGTGCGAGAGAATTGTAATGCCCCGATTTGTTTAATTCTATTTATTTATTTCATTTATTTGAATTTTGTGAAATGTGTGAATTTATTGTATTTTACCTGCTAATTGGTTAATTTCTCAGATAGATAAAATATTTGTATTAAATTATTATTTCTTTTCAACTTTTATTTCCCGAAATATATTTTATCGGTATGTTTATGTTTTATCGCGTTTTGAGAGCGTTTGGGAGATATTTGAGCTGAGGGGTATTTTGGTCTTTTGCTTGGGTAAGTTTTATGTTTTGATATAAATAGAAAGAAAGGGGAGAAAAGATAGTAAGGAAAAGAAAAAAAAAAGAAAGAAAAGAGAAGAGAAAGAAAAGAGAGAAAGAAGAGGAGAAAAAGAGGAAAAGAGGAAAATCAAAGATTACTCCGTTTCAAGCGTGAATAATCGGGTAAGGGTGAGAAGTTTCGATTATATTTCGATTGTATATGTATATTTATGTGTTGTTTGTGTTTTGTTTGGTTGAAATATATATTTTTTCTTATTGGTTGGATTGAAGAACAAATGTGTAGAATCGATGTTTTAACGGTTAGAATGCGGAATAGTTCGCGTAGAATAGTCGGGAAATGATGGGTTTTAGTCAGGAATACTTGTTGGTATGATCGGGAGGTTTAAGGATGAGTTTGGAGGGATTTTGTGTCATAATATTCTGGTTTTTCTGCTGTTTCGCGATGGTTAATCGATCAACCAAATGCGTTAACCGATTAACAGTGTAAGTTTTCGGAAAAATATTATCTTCAAAAACCCATAACTTTTGAACCGTAAGTCCGTTTTGACCCCCATTCGAAGCGTTGGAAAGCTAATGAAAAGTTCTTTCTATTAAAGATGGTTTGGAGGGTAAAAGATGATTTAATTAATTCGTGTTTTTGGAAAATAGTCGGGTTGTCGGGTTTTTATCGCGTACAATATGTGCGATTGATGTGTTATCATGCTATATGCTTTTAATATGTAACGTGTAGCTTGTGGGCCGTTATATGATGTGAATATACATGATGGAATGTTGTGATGATGGTTTATGGCTTTATGGCAAATATGTGCATTGTTTTGGATGTGAATCATACAATAGTGCATTGATGTGAATGTATATAGATTGTATGTGATTGTATGAGATGAATGCATGAATATATTGTGAATATGTATGCATTTCAAGAATGTCTTGAGTCATTTTGTATGTGAAGCATAATGATGTACATTCTTGTGTTGAGTGATTCTAATGAGAATCCGTTGTAACGTCGTGTGCCTATGTGAGGTGTGAGCGATGATTACAAACGATTGTGTGCCTAGGTGAGGTGTGACTAATCAGGTCGTGTGCCCGTGTGGGGTGTGAGCGATCCATAAATGATGTTGTTGTGTGGTAAAATACATTGTTTGATTGAATATCAATGTATGTTGTTATGATGTGTTGTGGGTAGCCTTTGTGGTGTGAATCCCTTATGGAAGTAATTGTGATTGTATGATTGTTGTGGTTTGTGATGATATGCATTGTTTATGTGAAATTCCAATGTATGTGGTTGGTGGCCTTTATGGTTGAAATGCATTGTTTGAATTGTTTTCAATGCATGAATAATGATAATGAGTTGAAATATATGCATGATTATGGTTGCATATAAGTGTGAAGATGCATTTGATTGTCATGAGTTCTTGGGTGTCAAGCATCATGATATGCATCTTGTAATGTCGTGTGCCCATGTGGGGTGTGAACGACGGATTGGTTCTAGAGGGGATCCGCTATAACGTCATGTGCCCATGTGGGGTGTGAGCGATGATTATAGACGATCGTATGCCCATGTGGGGAGTGAACGATCGGGTCGTGTGCCCGTGTGGGGTGTGAGCATCCATAAACATTGTGTGCCTATGTGAGGTGTGAGCAATGTGTGAACATCGTAGGCCCGACGGGGAGTTATATTGGTAACGAGCGATGGTTCCAATAAGTTCCTGAGTGAACTTGAGATGATTGAGTCGGTACCGCATTGCATTTGCATAGAGTCGTAAGTCGGTCTCTATGATTTGCATTTATCATCTTTATAATTGTGCATTGATGAATAAACATGAATATGTATGTTTATGTGGAATGATAAGAATTGTGAAAGTATGCATGATGAATATGCTTGGTTTTGTATATATATACATTGTGATGTATATGAGTGAGTTGTGATGAATTGTGGTGAGAATTGTGAATGGATGCGTTATGTGTGGAAAATCATGATTTGATTTATTATGTGTGATATGTTTTGTATTTGTGGCATGCTATATGTGTTAGTATGTGATGGTATGGGTGAGATGATTTATACACGTGTTTGAATGTGTGTTTGCATATTATTATGCAATCTTGATTTAGTTGTTATTTCTCACCCTTCTGCTGTGGTTTTTCGCTCTATGAGGCAATTGCAGATTAGTGTCTTGGAGGCTTTTGTGGAGATTAGTCCTCCGTCCTTTGTCGTCTGTCTGCTCTGATACGTGGCACGGGAGTCGGGGAACGATTATGTTATATATGTATATGATTGTGGAATATATTTTTGTATTACTTGTGTATGTGTACTTTGACGTTATAAACCATTTATTTTGTAAAACAAGTCGGTTATGGATCTTTTGCTTTATTCCATAATTGACATTTCCTTTAATATGGAAAAAGATTCCCCTTGAGGGTATTCAATTGTTTGTGTTATGTATCAAATATATGAGCAGGGATTGTGTATTTTCTTTCTTTAAATGTGGCATCCTTGTTTCTGTCGGAAAAATAAATTTTTAGTTACTCTGATTTATTTATGTATTATTTATTCGCGATGGGAATTGGGGTGTTACATGGGGCACCAAGAACATCTGTCATATTGACTTACTGATTATAATATCTTCCATTTTCGAGTGTCGGGAAATCAAATCTTTCCATCAAATCAAAGTCCACCCTGCTGGCATCACCATCAATTAAAGTCCAACCCTGCTTGGCAACTCCTCAAAGTCCGACCCTGCTTGGCAACCACCAAAAGCCCAACCTTTCATTGGCAACCACTAAAAGTCCACCCTGCTGGCACCTTCATAAGACCAATAACCTGCTTGCATCCACATATGCATCATATACAACATACGTGCACCATATGCATAACCTATTTCCTTCCTCAACCCCCGCGTTGATATATATTGATTTGTTCTTGACCCATGAGTCAATGTTGTCTTTATTTTTCTTCGGCCCCCGAGTCGATGTTTACCTTTTTTTCAACCCCCGAGTTGATGATAATGTGTCTTTATTTTCAACCCCCGAGTTGATGATATGTTGTCTTTATTTTCTTCGGCCCCCGAGTCGACGTTTACCTTTCTTTCAACCCCCGAGTTGATGATATTTTGTCTTTATTTTCTCGACCCCCGAGTCGATATTGCCTTAGTTTCTCGACCCCCGAGTCGATATTATTATTACATCTTCAACCCCCGAGTTGACATCTTATTGCTTGTACTGACCCCCGAGTCATTATTATCTTTATCTTCTTCGACCCCTGAGTCGATATTGTCTTTATTTCTTCGACCCCCAAGTCGATATTGCCTTTATCTCTGCCCTCGACCCCCGAGTCGATATTTGCTTTTACCTTCAACCCCCGAGTTGATAGATTACCTTGCCTTATTTTGCTCGACCCCGAGTCGATATTACCTTTACCTTTCTTTCAACCCCCGGGTTGACGACAATTTATCTTAATGTTTCTCGACCCCCGAGTCGATAGTATTTCCTTTTCTCAACCCCCGAGTTGATATGCCAGTATTCCTAGTGAGTCTTTCGCCTTGCTCCATCTAATCCCCAATAATCCTTCTTGGGAAACCAGAAATGAAGCCTTGCCCAGTTGCATTCCCATATGCATCTCATAAAAAACAAGTTCATTTGCATTCCTTTGCATTCCTGTATGCATGGCATATCCATCCCCAGCATAGCATAACAGGATCCAGGATCAGTTGGCAAACATCTTGGCCAATCCTCCGTCAAAGTCATCAATATTCTTCTAAAGAGAGGTGGATACCCCGCACTTGATCAAGGAATTCTATTCCCCAACAAGTCATTCTTCAGCCATGCAGTTGATAATGACAATCCCTGCAGCTGTTGCTTTTATTGCTCCCCAAGCAGAAGCTATATTAGAAAGTTTCTTGTGAACTCCCTCCTGCAAAGCCAGCACATTTCCTCCGAAGAGAATCTTGCTCAACTATCCCTCAGTAAATTTACCTTCAGAGATACTGCTTTGGTATCGTCGAGGATCCTTAATGAATAAGGGACTGCTTCGGCGACCCAGAGAATCGTCTGCCTTCAGAGATACTGCTTTGGTATCATCGAGGAACCTTAATTAATAAGGGACTGCTTCGACGACCCAGAGAATCATCTTCCTTCAAAAATACAACTTTGGTATCATCAGAGAACCTTATATGGATAAGGGACTGCTTCGACCACCCAAAAGACCTAAAGTTATTTGTTCAGTTTGAACCCCGCTACTTCATTCTGTCAGCTCTTACTCTATAAACACCTTACCTTTTGTGAGATAAATTTTTGGGGCATTCTTATATCTAATTGACTTCTACCCTTAAAATGAACGCCATGCAGCCGTTCACTCTCTCGGGTTTAAGACAATTAGATAGGGGCATCTGTCATACCCCAAATTTGCCCTACCCTCTCACTCCCTCATGCTAAGCATTTGTGTGGTTCCATGATCCTTCTCTAGATGATCATTGGCCTCTGGCCATGATCTTCTAGGATTTTGATTTTAAAAGGCCTTGTGTGTGCTCATGGTGATTATAGTCCCTTGCAAGTTGTGTTGAATTCTGGTGGAACTAAAAGAGGAATGAACCCTCATTCTCATGACCAGGCTTTTCTTCTAAGCCATACTTCAAGTTAATCTTGTGCCACTCGTTTATCAAATTGTGATTTAACTTGGTGCGAGTTTTGTTTTCAAGTTCTTACTCAATTTGTCAAAGTAGTTCTAGGTCTTGCTTCAAGTTGGTCCAATGTCATGATTGGGATTCATTTCATTCGCTTTCAAGATAAGACCAATTCATGCTCAAGCCACGTTTTGAGTTATGTAAGTCATGACTAAGAGTTATTTATCAAGACATGTTTGGATTATTTTTCAAGTCACATGAGAATGGTTTCAAGTCATGCTTTGAATGGTTGAAATACGTGAGCCATTTTTCAAGACATAACCAAGTTATGTGCGAATATTTTAAACCCATGAATAAGTAATGCCTAAAGGTGAGCCAAGCTATTGGAGTTAATTTGTATTGTTTAAGGCCATGAGAGACTTATTAATAAGTGGTACCCAGACTTATAATGTACAAGGCGTGGTTATCATAACAATTCAGGTTCATCAAATAAGTGGTACCCATCTTTCTTCTTGAAGTTATTTCATAAGCATGATTATTGGTACAATTCAAGGGTCCTAAAAATGTCATATCAGTACAACCCTAGCCCTTAATTTTGTTTCATCAAATGTTGCAAAAATACAAGAATGACAAGGGCATTGCAAGGTGCAAAAAGAAGCAAAGTTACAGTGATAAGAAAGCCAAAAGCATGTTCTCTTTTGTCATTCAAAATTCATAATCAAATACATTGCAATGACAGGTCCTAGTTCTACAAATGCTAAGCAAAACATAATTTAACTTTGGGTTTCATGGGCAATGTCACAGGTTATTCCTCGCCTAAGAGAGAGTCCTCAACCACTACCAAGCTCCTCATCACTAAAGTATTCATCAATCCAAGCAGCCTTGAATATTTCATCCCATGATTTGCTTCTAAGCCAAACTATAAAGGTGAAACCTCCATGCCAAACAGGGTGCCATGAAAAAGAAGAAAGCATGAATATGTCAAAATAGTTTGTATTTTAATGAGTGCAATAATAAAAACATGTCAAAGTCCTCATTATAATCCAAATGCCACAAAATACATACAGACCTAAACCTACTCAAATCTGAGCCAAGTTCAGGATTCACATAAACAAAAGAGAGAAGGAGGTTTGTTCATAATAATACTTGATGCATATTCCCAAGTCCACCAAGCTAATCTTTGTCATGTTTTTCAAGTTATAATCAAGCCTCGTCCTCGAGCCAGCCAACATCCACCCTGCAGGTACAGGTGGCAAAAATAAATAGCCAAGATCAACATTCAAGCACCATCAGTTTTTACTAATTATTTTAATGCACTCTGTTAACAGTAAGTGTGATTACCAGCTAGCCAATTCTCGTCACACCAACCTTGTGCCAAGCTACCCGTGCCAATGATATACACATGGAAAAGAAAATAAAACCAAGAATTAGTACAGCTCAAAACCAAATAGTGTTAAAAAATTCAGAGTGCAAGTTCATAAACGAAGAGGAGTGGCAGGTCATAAGTTTCTAAGACATTTCCAACAATAAGAGTCAAATGCACACCAATAATAGAAATTGGTTTCAAATCATGACTTTCATAAAGTATGGTACCAGACATGATAAGAATACATTGTCAAGAGATTAAGAGAATGTGAATGCTAATGTCACCAAGTTTTGAGGTTTACTTACTGTACTCAATTGGATGATGAAGTAAGTGCCAAATATCTTTCCCTTTGCACCATCTAAATGCAGGGTATGATGACTCCATGATTTTCAGTAAAAGATCAAAAACAATACAGAGCTAAGTGCAAATGACAACCTAATTTACAGCACACCATAAGGCTTCATGAAAATGGATCACGATAATCTTCCATGGTCAGTATGTTGAGCTCCACTTTATTCTGAAGAAAAACAAGAAGCAAGATGCACAGCATAATGAAATAACAGGCCATTCATGAGTAAAAGGTGCAAGAATCATGGAGAAGATACTCTGCATAAGGATTTAATTCCAATACTACAAAGACACAAAATGCACGTAGAAAGTTCAGATGACAGCAAAATGAGGCTCACCGAGCATAATTTGATGATGAAAAGGTCCTTGCAAGAAACAAAGGTAGGTTCAGTAGTCATTCTCAGTGATCCTACAGAAAAGTGTTGCAGATGTCTCATTCACATAGAACTGGTGAGATAATGGTCCAGAACTACAACCATATTCTCTTAGACATGAATTCCGTGAGCATTTTCCATGATAACTTGGTTGAGTTACAGACTTCTGCAAAAGACCAATAGACATGATAAGAACAAGGAAAATAAAATACATTCCACAACAATTCACAGGAAACAAAAGTCAGTAAAAGTCAAATTAAGTCAAAGAGCCACATCAGCAAAATCCAAAAGGGGTAAAAAACAGTGAAAATCATAAATTACACGCAGTGAAAATCAGGTGAAAAAGTACTTATTCTAAAAGATCACTACAGACAAAAGAGGAGATATTTTCACAATGGCACTCTCTGTGTATCCTGCGAAATCAGGGCTCACACAAACATTCTTCAATGGATTGATACTCAGAGATTTCCACCTCATCATTCTCTCACACGAATCTGAGCTCGGATTTATACTCATAGCCTTTGGTTTAGTGGGGGTGGGGGTTGAGTTTTGGCTTCTCCGGAGAAGACGGTGGCAGTCGCCGCACGCCGCCGCTTCTCCGGCCGTTTCTAGGTTTCTGACCATGTTAGTTTGAGAGAGAGAGAGAGAGAGAGACGAGTTAGAATAGCGTAGAGAGAGAACGAGGGTGGATTGTGAATTGTTTTTTTTTCTTTTCCTTGTTTTATCGTTTGAATGTTGTGGCTTGGCTGGGTGGCCGTATCCACCGGTGACAAGTGTCACCGGTCACCCTTTCCTCATGATCCCATGTGTGCACCTCCCTGGTCCATACCATACACCCTTCATTGCTACCCTTGGACGAATTAATGGTGTTGGCCTCTCCCTCCATCCAACGATCCTGTTTCGTCTGTACAGTCAACCGTAGTTAACTAAGGTCCATAGTGGACTCCTCCTCCCTGCGTGTGGGCTTAACTCCATTGGGCCTGGGAAATTTCTGAAACACACCCCCCTGTTTACTGACTGTCTGGCCCATTTATTTTCTTTTTAAAACTTTGCTTTTTATTATAAAAAAGACAAAAAATACCTTTTTATTTGCTTTTAATTAATTTTTTTATAATTATTTATTTAATATTAACTAATTAGTTTTATTAAATATCTAATTTTAATTTAATTAATTATACTAATTTGATTTTCTCTAATTAAAAAGTCATATTCCATTTACATCTTAATTATTTTAAAATACTTAAAAATACAACTTTCATTTTCTCAAATTAAAAGGCTTAATTTAGTTAATTTCTTAACCATTAAAAAATATATCTTTCTCAAATTAAACTAAATCATAATTATTTTCCTAAAGCTTAAAATATTTCTTAAGACATCTAAACCATTCTCCTAATTAATTATGGAAGTAGTGGGCTTTTGGAGTCTTGCACTCCTTGGGCCCTTGGATGAATGCTCTTGAGGCGCACGCTTTGAGTTATGTTCATTCCTGTCGCTCCCAGGATTTTCATCCAGGTTCAAACGCGAGAGTGGTGCGAAAAAACAGAGTCTCCAGCCGTGTAAATTATCCCAAGAGAGGGAAAGGGAACACCGCATAAACCTGAGGAAGAGGGAAAGGAATGGTCATCGCAACCGTTGCCTGGGTTCGGGAGTCGGTTACGCGAGGGGAAGGTGCTAGCACCCCACGCGTCCATCGTACTCGATGGGATCCACGCTTGTTGTCTATTCTAAGGGTGAGTCATACTATTATCTAGGGCTGTACTAAGACGGAGAGGGGAAGACAAAGACCGACTCGGTAGGACGTCGACGTCCTAGGCCTACGTACCCCCTTTGTGCAATGGGGAACTCAGAGTCAACGTAGTTCGGACCAAGTTCTTTTTGTGTTTTTTTATGAGCGACGTTAAGTTCGCGTCCGGCAGTTAGGGTCGATGCCTGTTTGCGTCTCAGATGGAAAATAACGTGTCCTTTTTGAAAATAGCCTTTAAGTTGAAGGTCCCGAAGGACAAAAAGGTTTGAAGTTGGTTTGTGTTTTTTAGGACAGAAGTGGCTTAAGATAGTTCCTAAGTTGCATTGCACCAAAGTCTAGGGCACAGAGGCGAATACTTAACGCATCGCCCCAAGACAGGACGCTCGCTAAGCACTCTAGAAAGATGAGAGGAAGCCCCTCATTTCTCATTCCCCACGCTTAAGGCTCGTGCGCAATACACCTTGTTCTTATTAAGTGTTTTAAAGAAATTTGAGATGAGAAGAGAGAAGACACAAAGGTAACTCTAAGGGGGACTATAGATCCTAAAGTCATCATGCATGGGTGACCTACGGTTAGTGAGGTTTGAAGACAACCTAAATCCTAAAGGAAGAAGATGAGGGAAGAAAAAAGTAAGGGTGACCATGGATACTTATCCATACCCTTAAAGAATTTACCTTAGTCCCTGCATAAAGGGTTAGTGAGAAACAGACATAAATAATATCAAAGCAAATGAAAATCAAGCAATGGCAAACAATAATGATAATAATCCAAACATGAACTCAAAGATCAAGGAAGCAACCCAAAGCAAATGGCACAAGTGCCTTTTCATACAGATAATCAGATGTGCTCAGAAATACACATATAAGCAGATCTCAAGTGGAAATAAATCAAACAATTGGAAAAATGACTCCTAAAATTCCCAAATTAAGCATCAATATTATTCAACCAGAGATAAACCAAATATCAAAAATCCCTGCAAAAAATCAAGATATTAGTCATCTAAATAATTAGGCAATGTTCAGGTGGGAAGCGGGATTCAGTGTGCCAAAGAGAAGGACCAAAATGCAATATGAAATAAATTTGAAAATGAAAGAAATATTTTTATGCATTCAAGAATGTTGGTGAATGAATGCAAAAGGAATGGATTGAAAATATTTTATGGATGCAGAGAAATAAAATGAACAAATTAGGTATGCATGCATGAAATAAATTCAAAAGGAAATTATTCAAATAATATTACAAAAGAAGAAAATAAAAAAAATAAAAACCTCAACAACTTTGCTATCGCGAAAACGCGGTCATCGCAACCGGATCCGAATTGTACGGATCTAAATATAACGAAAAAAAAGGCGACTCAAAAAAGAGAAATTTAACTTTGATAAAAAAAACCTCAACAATATTGCTATCGCGAAAACGCGGTCATCGCAACCGGATCCGAATTGTACGGATCTAAATATAACGAAAAAAAGGCGACTCAAAAAAGAGAAATTTAACTTTGATAAAAAAAAACCTCAATGTTGCTAACGCAAAAATGCGATCATCGCAACTGGATCCGAATTGCCACACATGTCACGCACTATACACGTCTATATGTAAATAGCGTATCGACACGATTCGATCCAAACAATCTAAAAAAAGAAATTTAAATATATATATATATATATATATATATATATATATATATATATATATATATATATATATATATATATATATATATATATATATATTAACAAGAAACAAAACCAGTATATTAACATGAAACTAACATTAGTATGAAAACGAAACAACCGTCGTTACGAAACGTATAGCATTAGAAATGAGTAATATGCACCCATGGATTCATTATCATCAAGTTTCAATATTATTAATATATATATATAGTGTAACGTTTCAGAAAACTAGATAAGCATGGACAATTGCTAACTAGATAAGCATGGACAATAGCTACCGTACCGACGGTGAAATCCAATTGGCAGTAAGCGGCAGTGCTCTAAGTTTTTTCGGTTTTCGTCTTCCGGTCCTCCCCCTCTTTTGTTAACAGTAACAACAATATATAGGGACCAAATTAGTGTTATCTCTAAATTGTCAATAATATCCCTAGTGTCCATTTTAAAGCCCAAATAACTAATATTAAAATTAAATAAAATTTAAACAATTCAATTAAAATAAATTCAAAACAGAAACTAAAAATCCTATTTATTTATGAAAAACAATATTAGTTAAATCTAAATATAAAAATAAATATTTAAAATAAAAATACTAATTATCCTATTTATCTGTTCTAAACAATATTAGTAAAAAAAGTAAAATAAACAAACATCAAATAAATAAAAATCGAATGCCCTAGTGATGAAAAAAATAAACCGAGTACACTAAAATGATTAGTACGAAATACATGACTCGAAAAAATACAGCAATTGGTCAGATTTTAAAATAAATTTTGATCCGTAAAAACGCTCAAATTGATCAAAATATGACGAAAAATTAAAACGAACACGCCGAGTTAAACTACGCGAACCATAGAATAATATAATTGACGTCTGCAAGTTCGATTTTAAAATTTTCCGTCCCCTGATTTTAAGCACCGCTGAAATTCAATTTGACCACTCTGTCTGTAAATTTCTGAGAAATTATTCCGACCAATATTTTAGGCAGTATGCGAGATGAAAAACACTATTTTATGCTATTTAGATGATGTTGAGTCAGATGCATGAAAATATTAAAAATGCCTGGAATAAGCTGTGAACTCTCAAAATTCCCTGTTGGAAAAAGAATGAGCTGGTACCAATTTACCGAGCAAAATAAGTGTTGGGGAACTCTAATGCTTGCTGCTTAGAATAAGAGAAGTCCTTAGCCACAAGGATACCGTGATCCGATGTCTCGAGAGCTCAATGCAATGCATGATTACGAGTTAAGACCTAAATGAGATGCAAATGAAAAAAAGAAACATAAGCCAGAAAAAGTTAGAAAAAGGTAGGGCAAATTTTGGGGTTCTACAGCTTCCCCTATTCAATCAACTTGATCCTGAGGGTATGATAGTGACAGCTTTCAGACAATCGGGATACACGGAGATTGAATACCAAAGAACCCGGAAATTTGCAAACTGTGGGGAGAGAAATGACTTAGTGATTGCCAACTGAATGTGGACCTACAACCGGAGGTTTGTAGAATCAACGGACCTACAAAGATGACTCCGCTGGGGATAAGAAGGTAGACCATCAACTCTGAGGTTGAGGACAATCTGGATTAAACACCAACTTTGAATGTTTGAGGAAAAGGTAGACATCACCTCTGATGTTGAGAAAAAATATAACTTTAACTCTGAGGTTAGAAGAAGGATATACGTCAACTCTGAAGTCGGTAAAAGGGGCGTCAACCCTGAGGTTGGACAAAAGGGAGTATTCATCAACGCTGAGATTGGTAAAAAGGTATACGACAACTTTGAAGTTGGGGAGGAATGGGTTGTTCATCAACTCTGAGGTCGAGAAAAGACATGCAACAACTCTGAGGATGGAGAAGAAAGGGGAATATTCATCAACCCTGAGGTTGAGAAAAGGTACATGACAACTTTGAAGTTGTTGAAAGGGAAAGGATATAAAGAATCACGACAACTTCGAAGTTGGTAAAGGAGGGGGTCAAATCTGAGGTTGGGGAAGAAATAGATGTTTCATCAACTTTGAGGTCGAGAAAAAGTATACAACAACTTTGAAGTTGGGGAAGAAAGGATATTTCATCAACTCTGAGGTCGAGAAAAGGTATACAACAACTTTGAAGTTAGGGAAGAAAGGATATTTCATCAACTCTGAGGTCGAGAAAAGGTATACAACAACTTTGAAGTTGGGGAAGATAAGCGTCAGCTCTAAGGTTGGGATCACTGTATTGAGGGTTGATCTGGGCTTTCGCACAAGGTACCAAATCTGGCTTATGCTTCGATGCATGTTTGAATTTTTCCTTTGGCGTAATGCTCCATACGAAATGGAAATGCTACGCATTTTGAGGATGCAATGCAATGATGATGATATGCAAAAGGGCCCCTCCAGCAAAATAAATGCTGGAGAGAAGAGACCAATTCAGCTGGGGATGACAAAAATAAATTGTCCTCTGAATCCAGGAACTCTGCTGAGAAGGGTCATACTAATCGACTCTTCGGATCAACAACTTTTGCTGGGGATGAAATCCCGAAAGAGCTATCGGGGGCCACGCCTGTCTTTCACTGAAGGTAACATCCAAAACCTGATATTTCTCCTCTGCTGGGGGAGTTGAGAATGGACGCCAATAACGGAACCGGAAGTTTGTTACTGGAGATTGCTAATAACCAACAGGCTTAGAGCTTGATGGGGATGCCAGCCCATAATACCATCCTGCTTGGGGATACAGTCCATAATACCATCCTGCTTGGGGATACTGCTGAACTTAGCCTGCTGATGGGGAGAATGACTTTACTCCCACCTTGCTGGGGATTAGAATATGACATCGTTGGCAAAAGTACACTTCCTGACTGGATGGGGGAAGTGAACACCATGATTCTGTGGGGAAATAACGCCTTGATCTGGAGAAAATACTTTCCAGGTCTTCTGCTGGGGAAAGTCTGCTCTGCTGAGGAAAGTGCAATCTCAATGCTGGGGAGAGCAAACTACTGGGGAAATACAATCCTGTTGCCCTGCAACCTGACTTGTCTTTATGGTCATAAACGGCTCTTTGAACTTTTCACTTGCCCCAGACCACCAGGTCTAATGGAAGGAATCATCTCAAGAGGATTTTACAGAAGATCGGGCGTTCGCACTGCCCCAGGGTCTTCAAACTCTTGGAGAGATTTATCATACCTCGACATTACTGCCCCAGTCTTCCTAATCCACGATGTACATTACCTCGAAAGGGATCGTAATGGCTTAAAAATACTCTGCTTTAGTACCTTGAGGAGGTGCTTTCAATTAACCATCTTCAGGAGTGGACAATCTCCCACGCTCTAGAGGTGGCCTGCCCCAATATGAGCTTTGAAGTGACTTTGCCCCTGATCTCAGAATGAATGCCCCATAATAACTGAATTTCGGAGAGATTTCTCGACGTGACCGCCCCAGATTGGCTACATCTTAACACGACTTACTGGGGAGATCCCACTCTACACTGAGTCTCTTGGCAGCATGCCTCTTGATATGATTGTCCTTCAGAATTTTCAAGCCTCCAAACTTGGCAGGATCAAGCTTCTTGACTGATGTTCACTGTGTAAGCTGCATTGATGCTTAGGCATATATACGTAAACAGAACAAGTTATTTATGAGAATGATAATCCTAATGCAACACTCATGTTAACCTTGAAGTTTTTATTGAAAATGCATCGCTAAGCCTTGTGAACGAATCACTTGCTGGGATGCGACCTTGATTTTTGAATGGTAAAACAATGCGCACATGCAATACCAACAAATCTTATTAGTACAACTCGTAGGAGTCAGGAACGCTATCCTGTTGAAGTACGCTCTCGAAATAAACCCTGTTTCAATTAGGACTTTTTAAGGGTTGTAACGTGGTCTGGTTCACGGTTTCAAAAAAAAGATTTATGGCTCAAAATTTATCGGTGCCCACCCACCCTCCGTGATGTTCTCCAGTCCTACGTTCAGTTAATCTGACCCAAACACTCATCTCTCAAAAGGTTTGTGATCTTTAAGGAACCTATGCCACTAATGGTTTGACACCTAAGGAAGTTTTGGAATGATAATCACCCCCTTTTATCTTTTGTGTCTGTAATCACACGAATTTGTTCTTATCGAGGATTTCCTTTTGTAACGCCTTTCGCTTTTCTTTCTTTTGCCTTTTTTTTTATCCCTAATTTTTGCCTGGACTAACTCTTTTGAATTTTTGATTTTGAAGTCCAGCGGGATGCCCTAACTTTTGCCTAAGTCGCTTGTTCTCAAGTTTCGACTTAGCGGGATTTCTTTTTTTTTCTTTTTTGAACAAAGCGTGTGACACTGGTTGTCTTACTTGCTTGAAAGGGTTATGACTGCCTCACTCCTCTGGACGGTGGGATAGAAGGTGATGGTTTCTCGGATGCACACTCTCCTTGAAATTTGAACGCTCTGTCAAACTAACTGACGCCTACCCTGCCCCTGGGTTAAGTATGAGGGTTTTTTCGTACGAAGGAAACTCTAACTTCAAGGCTCGAAGGGGTTAACCAGGGTCTATCTCCCTTATATCTCCAGTGTTTAGGGGTTTGAAACAATGCCTGTACATCCTCAACAGGGTTTTATCCAAAAGCGTACCATTAGAAATCTGCGTTCTTATTTCGTCATCCTCCCTTACGAGTTCTAAACAAAGAAAATTGGTATTGCAGTGCATATAAACATTTAAGAGTGAAAACGAATGTATTACTTCAAGAAAAACATACTCATCGCATTAATATCGTCATTAAAAACAAGCAAGTCTTATATGCATACAATGCTTTAATAAGAAATGAAAAACTACAAATGAGAATGCAGTAAAGAAGCTGAAGATTGCCATTGCTGAGGAAGCTTGATTCTGCCTAGATGTACTTACAGACTGAGTGCTCACTTGAGAAGGGAGGCTTCAATTAATGTACATATCATCTTTAGTGAATGCAATGATCTTTGAGTCTACCAGGTCTTGCACCTTGTGCTTGAACACGTTGCAGTTTTCAATTGAATGACCCAGTGTGTCTGAGTGATATTCACATCTGGCATCCAGATCATAATCAGGAGGAATAGGGTCAGGAACAGGCTTGGCATCCCTTAGTTCAACCAGAGAACTCTCAAGTAGACGGGCAAGAACATCACTGTGAGGAATAGGGAGTGGATCGAAACTTCTCGCAGGCCTTCGTGATCTTTGTTGTCTCTGTTGCTGAGGAGCATAAGGTCGCTGATTTTGAATAGACCGTTGAATAACAGGGGGATCATACACAACACTAGTTTCTCCTTCCTTTCCCTTGGAGGACCCAGCATAAGGTTTCTTACTTCCTCCAGATGAGGACCCATCACCGCCTGATATTTTCCCCGCCTTAATTCCGCTTTCTACCATCTCTCCTACCAAGATCAAATCAGCAAACTTTCCAGTCATACACGGTACCAGCTTTTCATAGTAATGACCCTGCAAGGTGGCCATAAACATAGTTATCATTTCACGTTCCAACATGGGAGGCTGAACCCTAGCTGCCAGTTCACGCCACCTCTGGGCATACTCTTTGAAACTCTCATTGTTCTTCTGTGATAAGTTCTGCAGCTGTGTTCGGTTAGGAGCCATATCAGTGTTATATTGGTAGTGTCTAATAAATGCCCCTGCCAGATCTCTCCAACTACGCACATCCTTCCTTTCTAGTTGTATGTACCACTCCAGGGATGCCCCAGATAGGCTATCCTGGAAGCAATGCATCATCAGCTTTTCATTCTTCGCATGTGCAGCCATTTTGCTTGCGTATTCCCTCACGCGGGTCCTCGGACAAGTCATACCATTATACTTCTCAAAAGTAGGGATCTGGAACTTGTGCGGGATAACAACGCCTGGAACTAGCCCCAAATCCTCTAGATCCATACCCAAAGCATCCTGATTCACAACCCCCCTTAGTTGTTCCTCAATCAACCTGATCCTCTGATCATTGTCAATCTGGGGACCAGCATCCCCACCTGGCAGAGAAAATGCATTATCTTGAACATCATCATACTGACGGCCATGAACTGCGCCAGCGCCATTACCTTCTTCCGCTGCAGTGGGAACCACAATACTTTCTCCTCTGCCCGGAGAAATCACAACACCAGAAACAGGAATACCTCCGCCCGGAGGGCCATTCTGCACACTAGTACCAGTAACACCAGTATGGACTCCTCCCTGAAGGACAACTTCGTTATCAATCCTTGCAATCAGTGGTTGGACAACAGTTCTTAACTGCTCTTGGCCCTGCGCAACTCCTTGCATCAAATCCATGAATTGGTTCATGCGAGTCTGCATCTCAGTCATCTCATTTTGTACCTGATCCATGGGTCTTTTCTGATTCTGTCTGGTGGGATACCGGTGAATGTGTTGATCATCAATCCGGTGTGGTGGAAGAGAACTAAGTAAGAACTC
Source organism: Lathyrus tuberosus (assembly GCA_022829125.1). Classification (NCBI taxonomy): domain Eukaryota; kingdom Viridiplantae; phylum Streptophyta; class Magnoliopsida; order Fabales; family Fabaceae; genus Lathyrus; species Lathyrus tuberosus. The sequence goes on along the minus strand of JALAZF010000061.1, from coordinate 1,861,636 downwards.
CAGAGATAAACACCTGTTATACAAAATGATTATGGATATGCGAATGCAAATGAACATGTTTGAAAATTCACAGGGCGATCCACCCCTTGATTCCAGTTTAATTCCAAAAACCATAATCAAAGTTAGGATGCAACCCTACAAGTGAATAAACATGTTGGGATACAAAATGATGATGCAAATGTACATATGGGATCAAGGATGCCACACAGACTGGACAACTGCTGTACTGAACAAACTGAACCATCTCAAAGATCTGCCCAAATACCCAGAATACCAGAATAACCATAGTACCACACTGATAAACCTGTGATCAGAAAACCGGGTATGTTGAAGGTCAAGGTTACCTGCAAACCTGTAAACGCCCATCCCCTCTGACGTGTGGGTACTAGGATGTTCAGTATCCCGGGCTCTCAGGTCGAGAAATGATGATACGTTCACCATTTCTGGTTTGGCATCATCATCAATCGAGGAGGCCTCAACTGATTCTCCAAAGCGGAAGGTCCTGAGCTTTGGCACTGAGGTCAAGAAAAAATAGGTCATTCATCCCTCGGGGTACAGTACTAAAGTCAATCGAGGAGTGCCTCCACTGATTCTCTTCAAAACGTAGGGTCCATCCTATGCGAGTTCCAAAGCGGGCCCTCGGGTGCGAATGGGTTTGCCACGGGATGTGGTCTGCCACTGTCACCACTAAAGAGGGATGTTTCCACTAAGGTCCTCAATGATCGGTCACCAGAGTCGACAGCTCTCTAGATCAACACCCCAACATGCGCAAAACACACACGTTAGAATGCATCCCAAGATAGCCTCGTCTGGTTGTGAATTTCGTGAACACACAAACGTACCAAGCGGGCACGTAGGTCCCACTACTTTCCACTCTAGTCCTAGGGTATTCTCAAGCCTGGGTATTGAGCTTCTCTCTCAGACCCACCCAACCTGCAAAACAAATACAGCCAGCACAGCACAGCAGCATGACAGTAATAAAAATGGAATGCAGAAAATGCAGTAAAAATAAAAATAAAATACAACACATAAAGCAAAACAAAAACAACCAAAGAGAACAAAGACAAGCAAGCGCTAGGATTGACTCGCTTAGGGATGGACCAGCATAGGTCAACCGCTCCCCAGCAGAGTCGCCAGCTGTCGCTCCCAGGATTTTCATCCAGGTTCAAACGCGAGAGTGGCACGAAAAAACAGAGTCGCCAACCGTATAAATTTATCCCAAGAGAGGGAAAGGGAACACCGCATAAACCTGAGGAAGGGGGAAAGGAATGGTCATCGCAACCATTGCCTGGGTTCGGGAGTCGGTTACGCGAGGGGAAGGTGCTAGCACCCCACGCGTCCATCGTACTCGATGGGATCCACGCTTATTGTCTATTCTAAGGGTGAGTCATACTATTTTCTAGGGCTGTACTAAGACGAAGAGGGGAAGACAAAGACCGACTTGGTAGGATGTCGACGTCCTAGGCCTACGTACCCCCTTTGTGCAATGGGGAACTTAGAGTCAACATAGTTTGGACCAAGTTCTTTTTGTGTTTTTTATGAGCGACGTTAAGTTCGCGTCCGGCAGTTAGGGTCGATGCCTGTTTGCGTCTCAGACGGAAAATAACGTGCCCTTTTTGAAAATAGCCTTTAAGTTGAAGGTCCCGAAGGACAAAAAGGTTTGAAGTTGGTTTGTGTTTTTTAGGACAGAAGTGGCTTAAGTTAGTTCCTAAGTTGCATTGCACCAAAGTCTAGGGCACAGAGGCGAATACTTAACGCATCGTCCCAAGACAGGACGCTCGCTAAGCACTCTAGAAAGATGAGAGGAAGCCCCTCATTTCTCATTCCCCACGCTTAAGGCTCGTGCGCAATACACCTTGTTCTTATTAAGTGTTTTAAAGAAATTTGAGATGAGAAGAGAGAAGACACAAAGGTAACTCTACGGGGGACTTTAGATCCTAAAGTCATCATGCATGGGTGACCTACGGTTAGTGAGGTTTGAAGACAACCTAAATCCTAAAGGAAGAAGATGAGGGAAGAAAAAAGTAAGGGTGACCATGGATACTTATCCATACCCTTAAAGAACTTACCTTAGTCCCTGCATAAAGGGTTAGTGAGAAACAGACATAAATAATATCAAAGCAAATGAAAATCAAGCAATGGAAAACAATAATGATAATAATCCAAACATGAACTCAAAGATCAAGGAAGCAACCCCAAAGCAAATGGCACAAGTGCCTTTTCAAACAGATAATCAGATGTGGTCAGAAATACACATATAAGCAGATCTCAAGTGGAAATAAATCAAACAATTGGAAAAATGACTCATAAAATTCCCAAATTAAGCATCAATATTATTCAACCAGAGATAAACCAAATATCAAAAATCCCTGCAAAAAATCAAGATATTAGTCATCTAAATAATTAGGCAATGTTCAGGTGGGAAGTGGGATTTAGTGTGCCAAAGAGAAGGACCAAAATGCAATATGAAATAAATTTGAAAATGAAAGAAATATTTTTATGCATTCAAGAATGTTGGTGAATGAATGCAAAAGGAATGGATTGGAAATATTTTATGGATGCAGAGAAATAAAATGAACAAATTAGGTATGCATGCATGAAATAAATTCAAAAGGAAATTATTCAAATAATATTACAAAAGAAGAAAATAAAAAAAATAAAAAAAATAAAAACCTCAACAACTTTGCTATCGCGAAAACGCGGTCATCGCAACCGGATCCGAATTGTACGGATCTAAATATAACGAAAAAAAAGGCGACTCAAAAAAGAGAAATTTAAGTTTGATAAAACAAACCTCAACAATATTGCTATCGCGAAAACGCGGTCATCGCAACCGGATCCGAATTGTACGGATCTAAATATAACGAAAAAAAGGCGACTCAAAAAAGAGAAATTTAACTTTGATAAAAAAAACCTCAATGTTGCTAACGTAAAAATGCGATCATCGCAACCGGATCCGAATTGCCACACATGTCACGCACTATACACGTCTATATGTAAATAGCGTATCCACATGATTCGATCCAAACAATCTAAAAAAAGAAATTTATATATATATATATATATATATATATATATATATATATATATATATATTAACAAGAAACAAAACGAGTATATTAACATGAAACTAACATTAGTATGAAAACGAAAGAACCGTCGTTACGAAACGTATAGAATTAGAAAAGAGTAATATGCACCCATGGATTCATTATCATCAAGTTTCAATATTATTAATATATATATAGTGTAACGTTTCAGAAAACTAGATAAGCATGGACAATTGCTAACTAGATAAGCATGGACAATAGCTACCGTACCGATGGTGAAATCCAATTGGCAGTAAGCGGCAGTGCTCTAAGTTTTTTCGGTTTTCGTCTTTCGGTCCTCCCCCTCTTTTGTTAACAATAACAACAATATATAGGGACCAAATTAGGGTTATTTCTAAATTGTCAATAATATCCCTAGTGTCCATTTTAAAGCCCAAATAACTAATATTAAAATTAAATAAAATTCAAACAATTCAATTAAAATAAATTTAAAACAGAAACTAAAAATCCTATTTATTTATGAAAAACAATATTAGTTAAATCTAAAAATAAAAATAAATATTTAAAATAAAAATACTAATTATCCTATTTATCTGCTCTAAACAATATTAGTAAAAAAAGTAAAATAAACAAACATCAAATAAATAAAAATCGAATGCCCTAGTGATAAAAATAAATAAACCGAGTACACAAAAATGATTAGTACGAAATACATGACTCGAAAAAATACAGCATTTGGTCAGATTTTAAAATAAATTTTGATCCGTAAAAACGCTCAAATTGATCAAAATATGACAAAAAATTAAAACGAACACGCCGAGTTAAACTACGCGAACCATAGAATAATATAATTGACGTCTGCAAGTTCGATTTTAAAATTTTCCGTCCCCTGATTTTAAGCACTGCTGAAATTCAATTTGACCACTCTGTCTGTAAATTTCCGAGAAATTATTCCGACCAATATTTTTGGCAGTATGCGAGATGAAAAGCACTATTTTATGCTATTTAGATGATGCAAAGTCAAATGAATGAAAATATTAAAAATGCCTGGAATAAGCTGTGAACTCTCAAAATTCCCTGTTGGAAAAAGAATGATCTGGTACCAAATTACCGAGCAAAATAAGTGTTGGGGAACTCTAATGCTTGCTGCTTAGAATAAGAGAATTCCTTAGCCACAAGGATACCGTGATCCGATGTCTCGAGAGCTCAATGCAATGCATGATTATGAGTTAAGACCTAAATGAGATGCAAATGAAAAAAAGAAACATAAGTCAGAAAAAGTTAGAAAAAGGTAGGGCAAATTTCGGGGTGCTACAATTCCGTCTTTCGTTATAAAAATACTTAAAACTTTTAATCTTTTGCTAACCCTTACAATTACTTAATCGTAACCTAAAAACTCCTAATCATTTTTAAATACTTAAAATATTTAATCTATATCAAAAAACTTAATACTTGACACTTAACAATCTTTTCTCATATTAAAATTCTTAATCTACTTAAATTCCTAATAATTTTCTAAACTCAAATTAAGTCATAAAACATTACTCAATCATTAATTACTTTCTTAAATCAAATCATAAAACATTTCTTAAGATATCTAAATTATTTTCTAATCAATAGTGGAAGTAGTGGGCTTTTGGAGTCTAGCACTCCTTGGGTCCTTGAACGATTGCTCTTGGGGCGCACGCCTTGGATTGTGATCGTTCCGTCTTTCATTTCTAAAATACTTAAAATATTTTAATCTAACTAAAGCATTCAACCTTAATAAAACTTTTTTTTGACTTATAAATCTTAATTCAAATTAAAAAAAAACAATTACCTAATCTTCTACGAACTTTCTTTTAACTTAAAATCATAATCAACTTTGAAATACTTGAAATATTTTCTTATAAAATATTTAAATCAATCTTCTTAAACATTTTCCTAATTAACCATGGAAGTAGTGGGCTTTTGGGGTCTAGCACTCCTTGGGTCCTTGAACGATCGCTCTTGGGGTGCACGCCTTGGGTTGTGATCGTTTCGATCTTCCATCCCTAAACTTAAAAACTTTCAACCCAATTAAAATACTTAATCATCTTTAAAATATTAACAACTTCAAATCCGATTAACACGTCTAATTAAGATACTTCGAAATCTTTTTCCTAATCAAACTACAAAAGTAGTGGACTCTTGAGGTCTAGCACTTCTTGGGTCCTTGAATGAACGCTCTTGAGGCGCACGGTTTAGGTTGTGTTCGTTCCAATCTTTCGTTTCTAAAACACTTGCCCTAAATTACATGGACAAATAAACCCATTGTCCAACAAACATGATTTCGCAATTAATAGAATGAAAAAGGTGTCGTTGAGATCTAGCATCTCAGTAATGCCCCGATCAATTGGTTGCGAGGCCGAAGTCTCGTTTATCGAGTAATCGTCATTCTTCCTCTAAAATACTTAACAAACCGAACACTTCTTACGCAACCAAAACCCTAAAACATACGCAAGTCAAACTCTTTTTCTCAATCAAATCTTTAACACACTTAATCCAATACAAACAACTTTTCGTAAAAGAACATTGTTTAGCCCATTCTTCCGCGCATATGAACTAGTGCTTCAGCCTCCCTTGACGAGCAGACAAGCCAACGTTTAGCAGTTAGAATGCGAATTAAACACTCGTTCGCTTAAAAAACACAAACCAACCGTAGTCCCACGAACTACGAACGCTCTGACTTTCCCATTGCACGAGGGAATACGTAGGCACAAGGGTTTTAATCCTTGCCGAGCACCCTAATAAAAAACCATACATTTTCCACCTTAGAAAGCAATATCCCCTTAGAAGAAAACAAACAAACAGAGCTAACATTTCTCTCGAATCGAATCAAGAGATTCCCGTTGAGTACAACAGATGTAGAGGGTGCTAATACCTTCCTTCTTGCGTAACCGACTCCCGAACCTAGAATTTGGTTGCGACGACCATTTTCTTATCCTTTGAAAGGTTTTATCGATATTTTCCTATTCCTTCTTTGGAATGAATAAAGTTCGGTGGCGACTCTGTTTCGAACAGTTTTTTTCGCGTCCATCGCGAGGATTGTATTTTTCGAGGTACGACACCTGAATGTCGACGAAGTACTTGGCATTAGGAAACAGGAACAAACCATAGACAAGTAAAGCAAAGGTTGATTCAAAGAGTGCAGAGTTTCCTCTATCAGCAAAATAGAGAGCTTTCTCGAGCAGGAATTGAGCAGGTAATCCATGACGTCCTCCCTTGATGGTCAAGTGAGCTCTGATGTCAGACAATCTTAGCCTCGTTCCTCTTGTGATGTCTTTGTCAGTGAGTTCTTTCTCTAATCCAGAGAACGGAGGAGAGTCATTGACATGGATGTCCATAAGAGCGGAATATTCTTCCAAAGTTGGCATTAGTTGATAGTCTGGGAACACAAATCAGTGGTAGACAGGATGGTAAAGTTGGACCAATGTCTCAAGCGGTCCTTCAGTCACTTGGAGTTTCAGTAATGGCAGGATCCTCCCATACTTCTCAGTGACTTCATATCTCCAAACCCCAACAGTTGTTCCAACTCGGGAACCTCAAAAGTGTACGGCCATGTTCTTATATCATCCATCTCTACAACGTCTGCAAAACAAGATTAGTTTCTCGATAGTGTAGCGAAAGAAATGCGGGATGCAAATGCAAAGTTTCATGGAATTCAGACACTCGTGAAATTCCAAGGGATACCAAAAAGTCTTATTCTCATTAAAAAGTGAATTACAAGAGTCAATACATTTTCAAAAGTCCTAAACATAAGGCTAAATAAAATCTAAAAAGACCTAAGGATATTCTCCTAGGAGCCTCATGTTGAGCTTCTTAATTTCTTTCTCTATCTGAGCCTTTTCCTTGACGAGCTTGTCGACGATCAACTTCCATGGAGTAGATTGAGTATCAGAGGTGCTTGGTCTTTCTTGGGTCTTCCTCTTCTTGTATAAAAGCAGCTCTTCATTCTTGGCATGTAGTTGCTTTTGAAGTTTTAGGTTCTCCTCAATAACCACTTGATATTTGTGCTTCCAAGCTTCTCCTGTCTGTTGGGCTTGGTTCAATGCAATCTTTGACTCTTCTTCTTTTGACATGAAAAACAGAACGGGCTCTTCCTTTAAAGCAATTGGTTCTTATCTAGAATAAGGCATCTTCAACTCAATAGCTCTTCTTCGGACCCATTGGAGATACGGTTCCAAGGACACACAGTTAGGTTTTCCCATAACACTCCTTCCCTTCTTGTGCATGCTACCCCAAGCACTCAAGATCAATCCTTTATGCTCTTCATATTTGTCATATCCTTCAAAAAATATGTTTTCCAAATGAATACCAAGAGGCTTATCTTTTAGAGGGTACCCCAATTGTCGACGAGCTAACACAGGGTTGTAGCTGATTCCATCTTTGGTACCAAGAAGAGGTATGTTGCAAAAGTTCCCACAACGGGCTGTGACCATTATCCAATCACACACACGGTTATACCAATCAATATCGAAATGAGAAAGAGCCATAATCTTCTTAGAACACCATCCCTTCTTAGGGTCCCAAAATGTGTCTGCCTTTGGTAGATGTGAAACGAACCATGTATACAACACAAGAGCACAACAAGTGAACTGACCTCCATCATGGGCATTCCTCAAATGGGCTGAATGGTAAGCATCGGCTAGCAAGGTTGGTACAGGATTGTTCTTAAAAAAGATCTTGATAGCATTTATGTCCACAAAATTATCAAAGTTCGGGAAAAGAAAGAGCCCATAGATAAGTAATGCGAAAATGGCTTCAAAGGCATCCCTATTTGAGTGCTTGGCATAGTACTGAGCTTTTCCAATTAAGAATTTAGCAGTTAAACCAAATATTCCTCCCTTGGCAGTCATATTGTTTTGGATGTCAACCAACTCCAAGTGAGTCTTTTTAGCAATTTCTTCTTCTTTGGGGTTCCTCTCGAAGATAGGAAATGGAGACTCATCCTTAATAGGTAAACCAACTGTCTGAGAATATTCTTCAAGGGTAGGCAAGAGTTGATAATCGGGGAAAGTAAAGAAATGATACTTTGGGTCATAGAACTGAACCAAAGTAGAGAGGATTCCTTCATCAACTTTCTTATTCAACAAGATCCACAGCTTCCCATATCTATCTTTGAATCCTTTGGGGTCTGTCAACAAATTTCCCAATCTCCTTAGGTCTTCCAATTTAGGACTTTTGAAAGTGTATTTCACGGTATTCCTTATTGCACTGTCCATGGTATCCCTATGATATTCACAAAAGGAGGTCTGAGTTCCATGAAACTGGCATGAAATGAATGTTTATGATGTATGAATGCAAAAGCAAGCACAAAGATGCACACATATTCAAAAATGTACAAACACACAGACAAAAGGCTTAGGTTAAGGTCATAGCATGGAGCCATGGTTCACCCCTCCCAATTGGTATGTACTGTTTGTTTATCAACTGTAGAATAGGGCTCTAAGAAGTTCCCAGAGTCAACAACCCATCTTTCGGATATTATCGATTTCCCGAATGACTCGGTAGTCAATAATATCCTCAAGAGAATCTCGTCCGTGTGTAGTATCGCGTAGCAACCGATTCGGGAATAGGCTCCCTCATATTCCTCGCACTACATCCTAAAATGGCCAAGTGGGGTTAGAGGTAACTACGGTTCTCAACATCAAGGGCACCTAGGTTGAGAGTAACACATTTTCACGAATAGACTCGTTCAACATGACTAGACTCTCAAGAGGGCCTCAACTGAGTCATGGTGTCTCAAGTTAACTTTTTCGGGAATTGACTCCCTCAAAGCCTCCTTGAATATACCTTCGTCCTATAATAAGTGCACTCAAGTCCGGGTTAGGACTTTATCTCACCACTCAATAGTAACACCCTGCCAAACAGAAGAATCCAACAAACAGGTATACAAATATACAGATATATACAAACTTACAGGCAAGAAAAAACATAAATAACATACAAGCACACTCAAAACATCCATTCCCCAGTGAAGTCTCCATATCTTACGGTGAGAATCGGATATCAAGCTATTAATTAACTTGAATCACACATCTTTGAGTTCACCACCGAGCTTTGATTTATCCAAAGGAAAGGGTAAAGATCGAAGAAAACCCTAAGAAGATCTAGGTTCGGGGGTTGGTTATACTAAGGGAAGGTATTAGCACCCTAAGTATTTGTAGTACTCTACAGGAACCTCTTGTTTGTATTTGTGTTATGTTATGTTTGCTTGCTAAGGGATCTATGCTAAGGTAAAGACCTAGGGGTATATACACTAAGTATGCTCGCCAAGACGTCGCATCTTGTGCCTACGTATACTGACTAAAGAATCAGAGCAACCGTAGTTCACCTAACTAGGAGGTGAGGGAGGAACCATTGACTATGGCCAAAGTTCCAAGGGGAATGAGTATTAGCTCATGTAGAGTTAAATAACTCTCTAAGTCTAAGTTGTAAAGGGGAAGCGAATACTCATGAGGATGAGAATCACATAGAGTTTAAGAACTCTAGCCTATTTCTAAGTTAAGCGGTAAATGGCTCTAAGGAGGCCAAAGGGGAAGGAACATCATAATGATGATGCTCACATAGAGTTGAAGAACTCTAGGTGAAACCTAAGTCATGAGGTAAGTGGTTCTAAGGAGGCCAAGGAGAGAAGTGAACAACTATGAGGATAGTGCTCACAAAGGGGAACCTAATGAGGTTAAAGGGTGGAGAGGCTCTAAGGAGGCCAAGGATGAATCCTAATGATGATAGAGGATGGCTCTAAGGAGGCCAAGATGGTATATGAGCTATCTATGACTTAAAAGTCAATAGAGAGTCTTTCCTTTGCAAGGAGGGGAATAATGAAGGTTAAGAAGGAGAGCTAAAGAGCTTGCCTCACTTGGGGGGAGACTTAATGAAGTTCTAAAGATAACAAACATCATAAACAAGATGAAAAAATGAGCATGGTAATGACCAAAACACTTCATAGGGAGCACATATGGAAATGTTTAGCAAACATAAATGGTATGTGACAATATCTTAAAGTTCATGCATTCAAGGGTGACAAACTCAAGACATTACACTCAAAGTTGGTTCAAACATGGCATTCAAGGTTGCAAGACATAAACATGTCACATATTTGATGAAACAAAATCATGTTACAAGACAAATGATCTAAAGAGATCTCATGGCATTTCAATGGATATTTACATGTAATAACACATTAAACTTCAAGGAAATAAAGTGAAACAAAGGAACATAATGTCATAACATCATACAAGGTTTGAACAACATGCATTAGGTCTCATTTTATCAATATAAACAAAAAAGCATGGCAAAGAAATCAAGAGAAGTCAACATGTTCTTATGAAAACCCTAAAAAAACCTTCACTTTCAACATTAATAAATGTTTCAAAAATAATTATTTTCACCAATTTCTTTTCACAATCAAAAAATAGACATCTTAAGGAACATTTTGCAAAAAGAATGGTTCAAAAAGAGTGAAAAATGAGCAAGTTATGAATGTTTGAAAACAAGGTACCAACCATAAAAATAAAAATGGAACAAGTGATAAAAATAATGGAAATGCACCCCATGGGTATTGAACCCACGTCGTGGGGCTCCAAGCACAAAACCCTTGCCAACTGAATTGCGCGCGTAGTGTGAACAAAGGATGCAAGCATGAAATAAAATAACAAAACAAGTTTCACAGATGGGAAAAACAAAAAGGAAAAGGTCTGGGGGGAGGGGGATTCGAACCCCAGACACTTCGCTTGCCAATACACACAAACCTCCTCCATGAACCAGCGGTGCTACGCTCTCATCCAAACATTATATGATACGAACTGTTTTTATTTTAAAACGACCACTAAATGGCCACCTCACCGCCACGTATGATTCACAAAACCTCAACCAACAGTGCAACATCATAAGATTTCAACATGCTATAACATGCAATATTTCAACCAAACATGGTAAACTTTTATTCAGAATCACAAAGCAATAAACAAACTACATTTTCACATTCAAACAGCAACAAGATAATGCATGAATATGTGAGTTTCAGAGATGGAAACCTTACCTCTTGGAGATAGTCCAAGGCCTCTTCTATAGCACTTGCAGATGGGAAAAACCACCTTCTGGGACCTTGTTGATCCTTGGAGAGAAGATGCAGATGCTTAGAAGCTTTGGAAAATGTTTAGACAATTCAACCCGATCCTTCTTGCAAGTTGAAGCTTAGAAATGGCAGATGTTGTTCTAGGTGTTACAGTTAGGGTTAAGTGTTTAAAGCTTCTCTATACAATGTTTAGAGAAGGTTTGTGGAGTTTGGATGGAAGTGTGTAACACCCCCAATCTATAACCCGAGTAATTAAAGCGATAACAAATAATCAGAGTAGAATTAAAACATTCATGGCATAGACGGAGCGTCACATCACGATGATGAAATATAATAACCTTCTCATAAAGATATGCAACAATCAAGTAGCAACATAAACAGAGGAACTCAGTTACTAACACCCACAATTCAGATACAGAATAAAAGCGGAAAATCTGTGACTGAAATCTCATATATATAAATATAAAAGTTTGTCTGTCATATACAGAGTCATACATGTACAATAAAAAAAAGATATATATACATAATATCACATAACAATCTCCCAGACTACCTGGTGCTACATATCAGAGCTGACCGACAAAAGAATGAAGACAAAATCTTCACAAAAAGACCTCCAGCATCTAATCTGCAATGCCTCATAGAGCATTCAAAATATCAGAAGGGTGAGAAACACAATTATAATATAGTTGCATAAAATTATCTAATAACACAAAATACACATGTAAAACAACTCACCACAACTTATACCATAATTCAAATACAAAACAACACAATTCATATCTCATACATCCTTCACAAAGGCATATCAATCAAGCTCAATACATTTATCACCAACATATAAATATATCAACTCATCAATTCCATTCACAAATCCCACACATAATCAATTCATTCATGACTTATGCAAATGCAAAGAGACCGACACAATGAATCTATGCAAATGCAATGCGGTACCGTTCCATCCATCATTCTCATCATTAATTCACTCAGGAATTATTGGAATCATCGCTTGTTACTTAGTGTAACTCCCCGTCAGACAAACGATGTTCCCCGTCGCTTTAGGTCTTTTTTGTATAAGGCACACGACGTTTATGGATCGCTTTAGGTCCTCTTTGTATGAGGCACACGACCCGATCACTTTAGGGCCTCTTTGTATAAGGCACATGATCGTCTATAACATCTCTTTAGGTCCTCTTTGTATAAGGCATACGACCGTTACAGCAGATTCCCTCGGGAATCATTTCGTCGCTCACACCCACTAGGGCACACGACATCACAAGAATGCATATCATGATGCTTGGCATACAATGACTCATGACAATCAAATGCATTCACATATACAACCATGTGAACCATTTCAACATCCATAATTAAGCATTTAAATCAAACCCAAAACAATGCATTTATTTGCCGTAAGGCCGTAAGCGATCATCACAACATTTCATCATGTACATTCACATCATACCACAACACACAAACTATACGTTATATATCAAAAGCGTATCGCATGTTAACACATCAATTACACATAATTACGATGGTAAAAGTCGACAAAACGATACATTTCCAATTACCTACATAATTAAATTGACCACTAGCCCCAAAATCATTTTATAAGAAAGAACATCTTATTAGCTTTCCAACGCATCCAACCGCGCCTCAATCCGACTCACGACCCAAAAGTTATGACAAGAACAAAATGGATGCGAACCCCCTAGCAAACCATGGCAGAGAAAAACAGCCTAAAGTTCGCAATGCGAAGACCCAGCGAACCTTCACTTTCCCCTTCGCAATGTGAATTCCCTGCGAACCTTGGCAGAGAAAAAACAGCAGAAAGTTCGCAATGCGAACCTTCGCTTTCCCTTCGCTGACCTGTTCGCAGTGCGAACCTGCGAACCCAGCAAATCCCAGCAGCGCTGTTGTTCACTCCAACACAACATTTCATCCACCAAAACACATACAAACCATAACATAACAACCAGAACATATCCCAATCATAGAAACAAGTATTCTACAACATTTATACCGCATTTCAACCGCGAAAACATCGATTTCTTTCGTTTTCTCTCATTCGACCTAGAATTGAAAAGCTAGGAAAAACCAACAAACATTCCAACACACACATACACAATCATACACAAGCATAGCATAACCGAGTTTCGCACCCTTACCCGATTAATCGCGCTTCGAAGTGTCGGTTGAATCGATTTCATACACTCCAAGTTTTCCTCTTTTTCTTCTTCTCCTTCTCTATTTCTCTTAACTTCTTTTTCTCTCTTTTTCTTTCTATGTTTCTATTTTAATAAAAATAATAATATCTAACTAAGCCAAAAAGACCAAAATACCCCTACACTCAATTTTCTCGCAAACGTTCCCAAAACGCGATAAAACATAATAACGATAAACATAACACATTTACCACATCATGCAAATTCGAAAGATTCGGTGGCAACGCCACCCGATAAGCCACCGCACCCACTCTCGCGGATATCTGATAAGGACCAATAAACCGAGAAGTAAGTTTCTTCGACTTTAATGCACGTCCAACACCCGTCACCGGTGTAACTCTCAAAAATACATGATCGCCTTCTCGAAACTCTAGATCTTTCCTCCTTCGATCATGATAACTCTTCTGCCTACTCTGAGAAGCCTTCATCTTCTCATGAATAAGTTTCAGCTTTTCTGTAGTTTGTTGAATTAACTCCGGTCCAACCACCGAACTCTCACCAGATTCATGCCAACACAACGGTGTTCGACATCTTCTTCCATACAACGCTTCAAAAGGTGCCATTCCAATACTCGAATGGAAACTGTTGTTATACGTGAATTCAACCAACGAAAGATAACTATCCTAAGCACCACCTTGCTCAAGAGCACAAGCTCTCAGCAAATCTTCCAATGACTGAATAGTTCTCTTTTGCAAACTTTCCCAAAATCTAGAAGTAAACCTCGGATCTCGATCTGAAACAATACACAATGGAACACCATGTAGCTTCACAATCACACGGATATAAATCTCAGTTAACCTCTCCAAAGAAAAACTGATGTCAATCAGAATGAAATGCGCCGATTTAGTCAGTCTATCCACAATCACCCAAATGGCATTATGTCCCCTCTGAGTATTCGGCAACCCTGTCACAAAATCCATAGAAATGCTATCCCATTTCCACTCGGGAATATCCAACGGTTGCAATAATCCACTAGGCTTCTGATGTTCTACCTTTGACTTCTGACACGTCAAACATGCATAAACAAACTAAGCCACATCCCTCTTCAATATGGACCACCAGAAGATCTTCTTCAAATCTTGATACATTTTATTAGCTCCCGAATGTATACTCAAACTACTCCGGTGTCCTTCCTCTAAAATCATCTCTTTCAATTCCGAATCATCAGGAATACAAATTCTACCATGGAATCTCAAAACACCCTTATCATCCACTTTAAAGTCACCATTCACACCTTTATCTCCAACCGTCATCAAATCAACAAATTTCACATCCAGTCCCTGTTTCTCGCTAACGGTGAACAAAAACTCATTAGTGACCCTTAACATACGAAGCCTCACGCTGTCATTTGTCAATTCACACACCAAACTCAAATCTCTAAATGCTTCCAAAAGTTCCCACTCTTTAACCATCAAAGCGGACATATGCAATGATTTCTGGCTTAACGCATCGGCTACCACATTAGCTTTACCAGGATGGTAATTCAAGCTAAAATCGTAGTCCTTCAAAAATTCCAACCATCTCCGTTGCCTCATATTCAACTCTTTCTGATCAAACAAGTATTTCAAACTCTTATGATCACTAAAGACTTCGAATCTTACATCGTAGAGATAATGCCTCCAAATTTTCAACAAAAAAAACCACCGCCGCTAATTCCAAATCATGCGTAGGGTAATTCTTCTCATGAACCCTCAATTGCCTCGAAGCATAAGCCACAACCTTACCTTCTTGAATCAATGCTCCACCTAAACCAATCAAAGACGCATCACAATACACCACAAACAGTTCACTAGGATTCGGTAAAATCAAAATCGGAGCTGTAGTCAATCTTCTCTTCAGCTCACTAAAACTTTCCTCACACTGAATATCCCAAATAAACGCTTTACCTTTACAAGTCAGTTGGGTCAAAGGAAGTGCTAACTTGGAAAAGCCTTCAATGAATCTTCGATAATATCCAGCTAAACCCAAAAAGCTTCTAATTTCAGTAACATATCTAGGAGCCTCCCATTGTAGAACTGCGTCTACTTTGGATGGATCCATAGCAACACCATTACCTGAAATCACATGCCCAAGAAAACTCACGTCTGACAACCAGAACTCACACTTGGACAACTTGGCATAAAGTCTCTTTTCCTTCAAAATTTGCAATACAATACGCAAATGTTCCGCATGTTCCTCCCGAGACTTAGAATAAATCAAGATGTCATCGATAAACACTCCCGGGGCACTAGAAACCCCGAACGGCATCACGGAATATTCGTAATGTCTGTATCGTGTCCTAAAAGCCGTCTTTTGAATATCTTCCTCTTTCACTCTAATCTGATGATAACCTGACCTCAAATCAATTTTACTAAACAGACACACACTTACCAACTGGTCCATCAAATCATCAATTCTCGGAAGAGGATACTTATTCTTAATCGTCACCTTATTTAGCTGGCGATAATCAATACACAATCACATACTTCCATCTTTCTTTTTCACCAATAAAACTGGAGCACCCCAAGGCGATACACTCGGCCTCACAAACCTCTTTTCTAACAATTCATTCAACTGCTTCTTCAACTCAACCAACTCAGATGCCGACATACGGTAAGGTGCCATAGATACAGGTCTAGTACCAAAAACTAGATCTATAGAAAACTCCACCTCTCTTTCTGGCGGCACATCAGAAATATCCTCCGGAAACACCTCTGGAAAATCACACACGACTGGAAACACATAAATTGCAACTTGACTATCCACAGTCAACGATGCAAACAACCCAAACAACTGAGCTTCATCCGCCAAAAGTTTCTTCAATTCTTTGGTAGATAAGAAACTCGATTCCTCGTCTTCTTCAAGAGAAGGAAATCGTACCAACTTATGATAACAATCGATATGAACTCGATTGAACTGCAACCAATTCATTCCCAGAACCACGTCTAAACCCTCCAATGGCAGACACACCAAATCCATATCAAAATCCTTACCAAAAATGGTCAAAGGACAACTTAAACAAACCAAAGAAGTATACCCCCATTGCTGGAGCATCGATAACCATCTCTCCATCCATCGACGACAACAAAAGATTCAAACGCTGCGCACACTCAGACGAAATAAATGAATGAGTCGCTCCGGTATCAATAATAGCAACTAAAGGCGTACTATTAATAAAACAAGTACCTCTGATCAGACGATCTGTACTAGAAGTCTGAGTTCCTGCCAATGCAAATACTTTCCCTCCAGCTTGAGCTTGCTTTGGTTTCGGACACTTCGTACTAACATGACCAGGTTCACCACTGTTGAAACACTTCACCACATTCCTCTTGCAATCAGTTGCGACATGTCCTAAACCTCCACAATTGGAACACTTCCTTATATCCTTTCTACATTCAAACTGACGATGTCCTAAGTCACCACACCTAAAACATCTTAGAGGATTATACGTACCTCCCACACTTGGCCTTTTATCAAAATTAGCCCTTTGCTTACCCTTGTCAACTGGTGACACATAAGGACCCCCACGAAACGGTTGCTTTCCTTTCCTTTCGTTCACACTCTTATAATGAGTAGAACGAGCTTTGATATCCTCCTCATAAATTCTACAACAATCCACCAAATCCGAAAACCTCCTAATTATTTGATAACCAATTGCCTGCTTGATCTCAGGACGCAACCCGTTCTCAAACTTCACACATTTGGAAAACTCCGCAGTTGCTTCAGCATAATGTGGATAAAACTGAACAAGCTCCACAAACTTAGCAGTGTAATCAATAACAGACATGTAACCCTGTTTCAACTCCAAGAACTCTATTTCCTTCTTTCCTCTAACATCTTCAGGAAAATACTTCCTTAAAAACTCCCTGCTAAACAAAGCCCAAGTGACAACTTCACCTCCAGCTTCCCACACATGACACGCACTAACCCACCAATCATCAGCCTCCTCCTGCAACATGTGAGTACCCAATCTCACCTTATGTTCCTCAGCACAGTCCATCACTCGAAAGATTCTTTCAATCTCCTTAAGCCAAATCTGAGCACCATCAGGATCATGCCTTCCTTTGAAGATAGGCGGTTTGTTCTTCCTGAACTCATCATTCCCACCAGCATTAGGTGCACCCCGCACAGCCTGAGCCATAGCTTGCATAGCAGCAGCAAGAGCAGCGTCATTCCTTCCAGCCATATTCTGTTCATATCCAATAACAGTAATTATGGCTAAACAATCAACTTGCCAGAACACAACTGACGCACAACAAACAACTTGGTCAAAATGACCGACACGGACTGGCACGGACTGACACAAACTGGCACAAACTGGATCTGATACCACTTAATGTAACACCCCCAATCTATAACCCGAGTAATTAAAGCGATAACAAATAATCAGAGTAGAATTAAAACATTCATGGAATAGACGGAGCGTCACATCACGATGATGAAATATAATAACCTGCTCATAAAGATATGTAACAATCAGGTAGCAACATAAACAGAGGAACTCAGTTCCTAACACCCATAATTCAGATACAGAATAAAAGCGGAAAATATGCGACTGAAATCTCATATATATAAATATAAAAGTTTGTCTGTCATATACAGAGTCATACATGTACAATCCAAAAAAAAGATATATATACATAATGTCACATAACAATCTCCTAGACTACCCGGTGCTACATATCTAAGATGACCGACAAAAGAATGAAGACAAAATCTTCACAAAAAGACCTCCAGCATCTAATCTGCAATGCCTCATAGAGCATTCAAAACAGCAGAAGGGTGAGAAACACAATTATAATATAATTGCATACAATTATGTAATAACACAAAATACACATGTAAAACAATCTCATCACAACTTACAACATAATTCAAATACAAAACAACACAATTCATATCTCATACATCCTTCACAAAGGCATATCAATCATGCTTAATACATTTATCACCAACATATAAATATATCAACTCATCAATTCCATTCACAAATCCCACACATAATCAATCCATTCATGACTTATGCAAATGCAAAGAGACCGACACAACGACTCTATGCAAATGCAATGTGGTACCGTTCCATCCATCATTCTCATCATTAGTTCACTCAGGAATTATTGGAATCATCGCTTGTTACTTAGTGTAACTCCCCATCGGGCAAACGATGTTCCCTGTCGCTTTAGGTCCTCTTTGTATAAGGCACACGACGTTTATGGATCGCTTTAGGTCCTCTTTGTATAAGGCACACGACCCGATCGCTTTAGGTCCTCTTTGTATAAGGCACATGATCGTCTATAATGTCGCTTTAGGTCCTCTTTGTATAAGGCACATGACCGTTACAGCAGATTCCCTCGGGAATCGTTTCGTCGCTTACATCCACTAGGGCACATGACATCACAAGAATGCATATCATGATGCTTGGCATACAATGACTCATGACAATCAAATGCATACACATATACAACCATGTGAACCATTTTAACATCCATAATCATGCATTTAAATCAAACCCAAAACAATGCATTTATTTGCCATAAGGCTACAAATCATCATCACAACATTTCATCACGTACATTCACATCATACCACAACACACAAGCTATACGTTATATATCAAAAGCGTATCGCATGTTAACACATCAATTACACACAAAGTTCGCAATGCGACCACCCAGTGAACCTTCGCTTTCCCCTTCGCAATGCGAATTCCCTGTGAACCGTGGCAGAGAAAAAACAGCAGAAAGTTCGCAATGCGAACCTCCCGCGAGCCTTCGCTTTCCCTTCGCTGACCTATTCGCAGTACGAACCTGCGAACCCAGCAAATCCCAGCAGCGCTGTTGTTCACTCCAACACAACATTTCATCCACCAAAACACATCCAAACCATAACATAACAACCAGAACATATCCCAATCATAGCAACAAGTATTCTACAACATTTATACCGCATTTCAACCGCGAAAACATCGATTTCTATCGTTTTCTCTCATTCAACCTAGAATTGAAAAGCTAGGAAAAACCAACAAACATTCCAACACACACATACACAATCATACACAAGCATAGCATAACCGAGTTTCGCACCCTTACCCGATTAATCGTGCTTCGAAGTGTCGGTTGAATCGGTTTCTTACACTCCAAGTTTTCCTCTTTTTCTTCTTCTCCTTCTCTATTTCTCTTAACTTCTTTTTCTCTATTTTTCTTTCTATGTTTCTATTTTAATAAAAACAATAATATCTAACCAAGCCAAAAAGACCAAAATACCCCTACACTCAATTCTCTCGCAAACGTTCCCAAAACGCGATAAAACATAATAACGATAAACATATCACATTTACCACATAAAAACCAAGAATAAAATAATATAAAGACAAAAATAATTAAATCGACTCGATTAAATAAATCTAACAAAAATCGGGGCGTTACAAAGTGCACGAGTGAAATGGATGTTTGGAGTGTTCTTGCAGATTTGCAAAACATATGGATGGGAGAATATAGAGAGTATTCAGCCTTCTTTTGGGGTGAATCTGGTGTATTTTGGAGTGTAGAACAATGCCCTATTTATAGGAAAGGCTGAGGGTTTGAGGCATGGTCAGAAATGGAAACTTGCCAAAATTGCCCTTTCTTTAAGTTACCTTCGTGTGAGCTGGCTTGGCTGAGTCAAGAGTCCTCAAAGTTCTAGTTCTAGGCTCTGTTGCATTGTGGACTGATTTGATTGGGTCAGAACCCAAGTTACAAGGAAAAAAGAAGCTGTCATGCCTTTGGTTAAAAAGTTTCTCTTTCATGGATGTCCACTTGATCAACTTGCCTAAACTTCAATATTTTAATGTCTCAACTTGGCAAAATTGTGGCAGAGGTTTAGAGCATGTTAATCTTGCCTCTAAACATCAGAATAGTGAGGCATTTGGTGATTAAAAGTGATTATGCACCATTATGCATAAGTTGGTAACTTGAAAATCAAGAAATGGACCTTAAACTTCTCCTCTTCGAAACTCTCAGCTCCCTCCATGGATTGGGGAGTTCTAGTACTTTTTGGAAAGCCCCAAATTTCCTATAAAAATTTCATGCTCACCCCATGTTTTGGATCAAAAGGGATCTTGGTGAAAAGTGGGAGTGAACTCAGCTGGTTTTTAAGGCAAAAAGTAGTGAAATTTCACCAAGTCCTTAAGTGCTTTGAACTTCCAAGCCTTGTAACTTAAAAACCAAGCCTTATCTTGAGAAGAGTCCACTAATATGTTTTGAAGTTCATGATGAGGGCTTCAATTTGAGCTTTGAGTCACAAAATTTGGATGTGTCGTTTGAAAGTTATGACTTTCCTAATTTTGCACAAGAAGTGAATTCTTCCTTAGAAAATTTTAAGAACAAAACCTTGCCCTTCTTGCAAGAAACTTTTCAAATGGTGATCTCTCATTCTCTCATTCAAGGATTGAACATGTTAGGATGGAGTGTGACTTGAATACCTCATTTTGGGCCAATAACATCAAAGTCAGAGGCTTGATTTTGTCAGTCAAAACCCTAATTTCCTCAGGAATTCCACTGGATGATCTTTGAGGATCTTGCTTCTTCAATCTCTTCCAAGGTCCAAAGATGGCCCTTAAGGATGTTTATGAACATATGGAACGATGTCTCAAAGTTTGGGGAACATGCCTTGGTCAAAACCAAAGGCAATGACCAGTCTATCTTGACAAAACCCTAGTTTGAGGGCAAGATGAACTTGTGACTCTTTGTACTAGTGATGAAAGCCAGATGATCTTGATTTCTTGTTGAACAAGACCTCTTGAATGTAGGTAAGTTCAATTGGTTGATGAACCAATTAAACCTTGACTGATCATGACAAACCTCTTTAGTGATTCTTCAGGTTAAAACCCTAATTTCACAACTTTGGTCTGATAGTCTCTTGTTGACTTGATTTGATCCAATGTCTTGAGATCCCAATCTGGTGAACCTTGTGATGTTTGTATGGAGCCAGAGAATAGTCTTTGGAGACCTTGAATCATGTGAGAGCCTGACTTAGGAGACCTTGCCCTCTTTCTGGTGTAAATCCTAGTTTTCAACACAAAAGAAACAAACTAGCAAAGATATGGGTTAGTTAACAATGCATAGATGATTGATCCCTACATGAAAGTACAAGATGTTATGACATTTAAGGGGTAAAATTTGGGGTACAACAATGATGATGAGGCTGACAATGATGATGATGATTAAGTTTATGTAATGAAAAGTTTTTGTAATGAAGCTTAATTTATCTAATGAAATTTTAATCTTTTTGCTTAACAGTTTAAACTAGAACTACAATATCTATCAACTAATATACTAAAAAACAGATAACTAAGTGAAAATTAAAAGTTTGCGTTGAACTTACTCGTAAGAAACCGTCTTTTATTAGTTGCATTCCTGTCTTCAAAATGTAATTCAAATATCAACAATGTAATTCACAATGCATCTGCAATTTAAACATCAACAATGTAATTCAAACCCTAATTCAACAATTACATTTCATAACAAAGTAAACATTAAACATAAAGGACACAAGAAAACATAACATCTTGAGATTTCCAGAAAATCTCTCTGATTTCAGTTTGTTCTTCAAATTCTTGTTCTTCTTCATTAAATCCTTATACATAACCTTTAAATTGCCCACAGCTTCCAACTCTGCCTTCATAATGCTCTCATCTTCATTTCCACCTCTTTCTCCCACGTCTTCATCCCATATGAACAAATTACATGTTTCATCGCGCCTCCAAAATGGACATCTTCAAAAAAGCCTTTCTTTATTTTGTCCCTTCTTGCATTGGTACGAAACCATACGACCAGCACAACCACAGAAATTTCCAGATCGAGATTTTACAGCGGAAAAAGACATAGAAACACCTTTGGACGAGTTTGTCTTCAAATGCGACATTGCAATAACTTAAAGTAGAACACTTTCTTATTGTTGTTGTGTTTTTCCCGATGATGGTGACGGCGTTGGTGTTGGGGTTGTTTCGTCTTGTTTCTTTTTTCAGTGGATAAATGGATATATACTTGGTGTTTAAAATACATAAAAAGAAGCTTCAGTTTGTAACAACGGTTTTAAGAAATAACCGTCGTGATATCCTTATTAGTTTTTTGTTAAATATAAATAAAACTTAAAAAGGGCACATTTACGTCAAAGGAATAAACTATTTGAGGGCGATGAGGTTTGAATCCATGAAAGCTTGATTGTATCACCACGGTGTTCACAACAACCGTTATTATACCCTTGAAATTTCTAATTAAAATAATGCGCGTGCATCCAGTACGCACTATTACCACGGTGTGAAATTTACTCGTCATCAAAGGCCTTTTAATAAAACTTAAAACAATGCGCGTGCATCCAGCACGCACTATTACAACGGTGTCTAGGATACCGTTGTAAACCTGACATTGTTGTTTGGGTGTTTTGTAGTAGTGATATTAAATGAGAATAAATATAAATGTTATCCCTACCATTGATGTATAATTGCTTTATGAACCCACTCTTGAATTCATGATTATTTGATGAAATTGGATATTAATCGATGTATAAGTGATGGTTTGATTACTGTATAATATGTATCTATTATCTTATGTGCAAATTTAGGTATTGGAGGTCGAAATCGGAGATTTGAATGAGCTCCCATGGAGAAAATGCAGAAAATGCAGTCTGCATCAACGTGACCAATGTCACGAGCATGTGGGGATGCACTTCATACATCTGGTTTGGCTGACGATCATCAGCGGGGTGACGTGGAGTCAATCATGGTATCCAAGTGTGATTTTCTTTCCGGTTGTAACAGGCATGACAGGAGGTGAAGTAAATGGATGACGTGTTGGTGACTTTCATCACCCAGGTGTTGTTTTCTCGGAAGGCCGATGTTTAAGTGTTGTTTTGGGGTATTTGATGTGAATAATTAATTACGGTGGACTATTATGATGATGAAATAATAACTGAATTAAATTGCATAATTATAAGTGGTGGATTATGATTATGTGTGTGAGCTATTATGTCGGGAATACAATTATGTGTCGTGAATTTAATTGTATGTGTAATGTTGAGGTGTGTAGTTCAGAATTTAATTGTATGTGTTATATTTCATGATGTTTATGGTTAAAATTAGAACCATAAATATTGTTGTTGTTGCATTACTTGTATGTTATGAGTCATATTATGTCGGTATGTTGAAAGAGGTGAGTCATGGGTTCAGAAGTGCAGACCTGTGATCGTCCCGGGTTGAGAAGTGGGGACCCGGGGATTAGAACAGGGGACCTGTAGCGGCAAAAATCGTGTGTGTAAGCTATTAATTAACTTAACTCATAAAGCAAGAGTAGCAACCGCACTTTTATTTTATCCAAAAGGAAAGGAAAAGGAGCGAACAAAACCTAAACAAGTTCTAAACAAGAACGAACAGAGATTGGGCAAGGGGGTTGATTACACTAAGGAAAGGTGTTTGCACCCAAAATGTCTATAGTACTATATAGGAACCCTTAGAAATATCTACGCTCTTTGGTTTGAAAATATTTATTTGAAATGAGATTGGGGAAATGAGAAGAGAAGTATTTTTTTTTAAATATTTTTGTGTTTGGAGAGACTTATCGCCTCATGCTTACGTACCTGCAAAGTGCAATATAGGATCAAAACCCCGTAGTTCGTGGTATAAATAATAAAATTGGTTTGTTATGGTTGTTTTTAAAAGTAAAGACAACTTGTCATTTCCAAGCGAATAGTTCTGCTTAAAGAGATGACTCATGTCTAAACTTGTGAAAAAGTTTTAAAAGAAAAAGTGCATAAGGCACAAAAAGAGTTTGAATGAGTTTGAGTGTTTTTTAAAGTCTTTTGAAATGGTCAAGGTATGATTAACATTGATTGATATTTATTAAAGAAAAAGTTTGGAAAAGCACTTGACAAAAGTCAAGGTTTATTGTGAAAGTGGTTATAGCTTGAAAACAAGAATGATTTTGAAAAAAAGAGAGAAGATTTTTGAAAATTGAAGAATGGGTGGAGAAGAAGTGACTATCTAAAGCAAAAAAATAAAAGCTAAAGATAAGAATGACCTAACCACACCAGTAAGCTCCATAGCATAAGCATTTTTCCTTTAGATTAGGCCTTGATCAAAATAATTCTTCAAAAGAGAACTCCATGTACCCAAAATCCAAGGTTTGACATCACAAGCTTTCAAGAAGAGGTTAAGATCCTAATTCTAGGTGCAAAATTCCATGTCCAATGTAAAGGATAGTGACCATAGTCCACCAGTAAGAGAACAAGTTTGTTAGGGGTTTAAACCTTTATTAATGTTTTTTTGGTCCCAATGGACAAAAGGAAAAATAGCATAAACATAAACAAATGGTCCAAGTGGACAAAGGGAAAATGGAGGAAGCATAAACAATAATATCATATGATATAATAACATAAAACATAAAAATAAAGAGATAGGGAGCAAGAAGGAAGCATAAACATAAACACAATTAATATAACAACATAGAGCAAAAGTGATCCAAAATGAGATCACAAGTTTTGTTGTGTTTTCAGAAATGCTTGACTAAACAGCCATGAGAATGAAAACATGGTCTCATACATTACCATGGGGAGGGATCCAAATCGGATAAAATCTACGTGTATGCCAACTAACCCCCACAGATAAAAACAGAAAGCCAATCTATTTCAAACTATGCCATGGAAGAATATGAGACTGATAATTCACTTACAAATCACAACAGTTTTTCGATTTCGGGTCCAACTTAGCGCTATGTTAAGCAATCGTAATCAGACTTATGTAGAAACCACGACTATTTGAGACCGATCAATAACAATGTTAGTGCTAATTGTTGCGGTGAAAATCGGATAACAAGCTATTAATTAACTTGCATCATATTTATTTTACAACCGACTTTGATTTATCCAAAGGAAAGGTTCAAAATCATTAGAAAAACCTAAAGGGGGGAGATCTAAGGTTCGGGGGTTGGTTACGCCTAAGGAAGGTATTAGCACCCTAAACGTCCGTAGTACTCTACGGGATCCTCTTATTTTACTGTTATCTTATGTTTGCTAAAGGTTCTATGCTAAAGGTTGAAAACCCTAGGGGTTAGTATCTAAGTATACTCGATAAGGCATCGCACCTTACGCCTACGTATCCTCGGGAATAGAATCAGAGTATGCGTAGTTCAACGTCTACTGAACTATTGACGATGGCCAATATTCATAGGGGAAATGAGTGTGACCTCATTGTAGAGTGTAAGAACTCTCTAAGTCTAGTTATAATGGTCCTATGTTATGTTTTAGTCAGTAGGGAAAGTGAATATTCATTAGGATGAATATCACTAAGAGTTTAAGAACTCCTTCCTAAAGCTAGTTGTGATTTCTATGGCTCTGATGAGGCCAAGAAATAAAGTTTCTCCTAAGAGGTTACTTAGGTAAGATGGGGGCTAATGACTTTAAGAGTCAACAAATATCACCTTCCTTTGGAATGGGGGAAAGATAATAGTTATAAAATTACTAAGAGAGAAAGAGTTAATAATGCAAATATGATGATGTAAAAGATATGAATAACATACGAGATGCAAATAATTAGAAATAGTTCGTCTTAATCATGATTTAATCGAGAAATCGATAATCAATGATTCTTGACTTTCATCGACTAAATAGGTGAATAAAATTGAAATAAAGAGAAGGTGGTCTCATGTTGATCAAGGTCTTGTCAGCTCAAAGAAATCAACCAAACCATGAGGTTTGTTATGTCATCGACCAAAATAAAGAAAGGGGAATAGAAATGAAAAGTAAGGCCGGTCTCATCTAAATCAAGATTTAATCGAGAAATCAATAATCTTATATTTCTGACTTTCATCGACCAATAAAAAGTGGCCTCACACTTAACAAGACCTTATTGACTTGAAATGATCAAAGTCAAGATTTGTGCAATGTCATCGGCCTAAATAAAGATATGACAATAAAAGGTTGATCTCGTTTTAATCAAGATTTAAATCGGCAAATCGATAATCTTGACATTTGACTTTCATCGACCAACATAAAATCGAAATGAAAAACAAGTTGGTCTCGCTTAAATTAAGATTTAATCGACAAATCAATAATCTTAGATTTTTAACTTTCATCGACCAAAATAAAATCGAGATAAAAAGGTTGGTCTCGTTTAAATCAAGATTGAATCGACAAATCGATAATCTTAGATTTTCAACTTTCATTGACCAAAAAAGAATCGGAATGAAAATAAAGTGGGTCTCGTCTAAACCAAAATTTAATCGGCAAAACGATAATCTTGGATTTTGACTTTCATTGACCAACGAAAATAAATAAAAAGTGGCCTCACACTTATCAAAACTTATTGATTTGAAATAATCAACAAAGTTAAGATTTTTGTCATTGGCCTAAAATAAACATTGAAATGATAATGAAAACCGAAGATGAGAATCCAAGAAAAAATCTAAATAGAATAGTTAGCAAGGATTTACAAAAGCTATATTAATAAAACTTAATAAAAAATAACTATCAAAGTTTACCCAAGATTTTTCTTTAAAACAAATTAATAATGAAGATTAATTAATAATAAAAAAGGGGGTGGGGCGCTGATTTTGGAGGGTGTACGTGCTGAAAAAAACACCATGGGCCTTAAACCCAACAACAACACGGTTAAAAAAAAAGAAAAAAAAAACAGAAAGAAAAGGTGGGTGCAGATCTGTGAGGTGTGTGTGAGGCGCTAAAAGAGTGGAAAAATAAAGAAGAGGATCACATGGGCTCAAAGCCCATCACCTCTGCAAGAAATAAACTCGCTGGTCCAAACAAGAAGAAAACGGGCTAAAAGAAAACATGACCATTATCATTCCACTATAACTCTTAAAGCAAAGGCAGCCTTTGGTTTCCTTAACAAAACCAGAGAAGAAAAAACAAGTCAATGCACACTGCCCTCAACACTTTCTTAAACCCAAATCGAAGAAACAAGGCGAAAGTGAACGAAAACAGAGATACGACTCATGCGAAATGGAAAAACAATATCACTTCATCATTTTCGTTCCAACCTTCTTCCCGTGTTCTCGTCCGTCTCAAAAGGTTTAGGTTCGCTTCAAGGTTTGTAGTACGATTTGTGTTTGGATTTCAAATTCTCTTCATCTCAATTTCTCTCTGTTTCCGTGATGGTTGAGTGTTTATGAGTTTTGATTTGGTGGGTTTGGGAGTGAAGACGTGAAATTTTTGAAGGAGGTTTGTGGTTGTTGGGTTGAGCGAATGAGAAGGAAAAGGTTGAGTTTGTTTTAGTTGTTGTTGGTGTTTGATGGAGGCGAGAGATTGAAGGTTGTCAAATGGTGAAAGGTTGAGGGGGTTTGCGATTTGGGGTCCGAAAGGAAGAAAGGAGTTTCTGGGTTTGTGTGAGATGTTGTTGTATGGATCGTTGGATGTTATGTTTGAAGGGGGTGAAGAAAGTTGAAGAGGATTTGTTAAAGGTTAGTTTGAAGGTTGAAAGTATGGTGTTTCTGTTGAATGGTTGAAGAAGATTGGTTGGATATTGGGTTTCTGCGGTTCTGGTTTTGAAAGGTTTTGGGTGGAATTTGTTCTTAGGTTAGGGAGAATGCTTGAAGAGAGACGAACAGAGGGAGTGTATGAGTCTCTGAAGAAAGCTTTCCCCAGGTTGAAGAACAGAGGTCCTCGTTGGAGAACAGGGGCGTCCCGGTTTTATGTTTGTGAGGTTCTTTTTCGAGTGTTTTTTTGAATCTCTTCCCCCCTCCCGTATCCTCTTCTCTCATCTGTTATATATACCCCAAAGAAAACAGAACTTGTTCTTGAATTTTATTTTGAAATTGTGACCGTTGTTGGCTTGTTGTTTTCAAATGCAGGTCTGTTGGTGTAGCAGGGTTTCGTACGGTTGAGCAGAGGAAGTAGCAGGGTAGTCTTTGAAATGAGCTTGAGACGAGTTGGTTAGGATTTTTTCCATTCCTTCTGCAAATCCCAGTACACGACAAGCAGAATGAAGATGTTGGCTTCTTCTCCTCCTTCAAATGCCACACGACGCTCCATCATTGGTTGAACGAAGGTTGAAAAGTCAAAGTAGACATGCTTGGTTCTCATTGGTTGATGGTTGATGAAAGAAAATCCAATTATGAAATATAAATAGACACGGTGGACCAAATCATGAGAAATGGAAATGAAATATTTTCTTTTCTTAATTTTGAATTACTAAAATGATTAATAAAAATAATAATAAACTAATTAAATATTCTAAATTAAAATTAGTTAGAAAAATAAACTAAATGAATAATTAATCTAATTAATTAACTAATTATTAAAATTAAATTAAATTAAGATTAATTTAAATTAATAAAAATAAAAAAACTTAAATATAAAGGAAATAAAAATAGGCCACATTGAAATTAAATTAAAATAAAAACAAATAAAACACTAAAATAAATACTAAATTAAAATATAGAGAAAAATAAGTAAAAACATCAACTAGTAAAAAAGTGAGGGTAAAATTTGGGGTACAACACTAATTCATGGTAGAAAAGTAATATGTAGATCACTCTCCGAAAGAAATACCACACGAAAAGAGGTAACGATCTCATCTTCATCAAGAACTTAAAATAAGTTCCATTGATATTGAAGATTTTCATTGATCAAAAGAAAATGAGAAATAGATGAAGAAATTCCAAAGTGAACCACACAAAGATGTAATCCAAGGCAAAGAACAAATGGAAATGGAAGGAAAAGGAAAAGGAACCAAAACAGTCCCAAAACAAAACAAAAATCACATTCTGGACACTGGTTAACCGATTAACCATTTGCTAGGTAAAATTAGTTAATCGATTAACCAATGTAAAATTGCAATGCTGGGCGCAAAAACGAACTGTTAATCGATTAACCAAAATGCACATGCATTTGGTTAATCGATTAACACTATAAAAATAGTAGAAAATAAATTTTAAAATTTCAAAATCCTTGATCAATCATTTGTTCAAACACCTCATGATCAAGGATGCAATTGTGCATGAATATTCAAGTAAAACAACAACAAATAACACCAATGGAACACAATTTTCAAGATCCAAAGATCAAGCAACAAGAATCAACAATAGATCATATTGTGGAAGATGGATCAAGAACAACAATGGTGGATCAAGAGTTTACCACTTCCAAATCTGAAATTACTTCAAATCAACTTCAAGAACCACACTCCAAAGCTTTGATCTACAAAATTTGAGGTTGATGAAGTGTATGGATGAAGGTTTAGCTCAAAGATTAGTAAGCTTCAATGAAAAGCTTACTAACTTTTAATGGAAGAAAGAGCTTTGGTGAATTTGGTAGTTGGAGAAAATTGAGAGAGTCAAGAAGAAATTTGACAAGGTGAATTTGGATATCAAAAGCTTGAAGAATGAATGAATGAAATGAGGCCTCTATTTATAGAATTTAGGCTTGGAAATTTTAGTGGCTTGGAGCTTGGTTTGGAGGCAAAATTAGGCTTGGAATTTGAATTTGGAGGCAAAATCAAGATCAAGTGGTGATTAATGAGGGTGTATGGTGGGAATTAATTGTGATTATGTAGGGGATTATTTGAAAGTGATCTAGAATATTCTCATGATGAAATATGTGAAAATTGGTGCCAAAATGCTGCAGAATTTGAATTTGCTATTTTTTAGGCAAAAAACGCACTGGTTAATCGATTAACCATTTGCATGTGTAATTATGTTAATCGATTAACAAAGTGAAAAAGTGAGAAAAATGGCTTTTTGATGTGCTATCTTAGCTCTGGCTTGATTCTTTTGCTTTTCAAAGAAGGCATGGAAATAAACACATGAACCTTGGAGTGTCTTGAATAATAGTCAATCAATTCTTGGAAACTCTTGACCAGATGATTTTAAATTGTTTGTAGATCAACTTTGACTTTGTTCAGATAAATTTCATTCGGGATGAGGAACTGGTATTTGACATTCTTGATTCCAAATCTCTTCCTGAAAAAGTTAGTAAAAGGAAAACAAACATATTTTTTTTAATTTTGATTAAAGGATAGTAAACATAAACAAATAAAGGCAAATAAGAAACACACTGATGCTCAGTGATTCCTGCAAGGCATAAACCCAAAGATAAGGGGATAGAGGAACCAAAACATGATCTTGTTTGTGATGCAAAGATGCAAATGAGATGTGAGAAATCTTAGGGGTAAAAATTAAGGTACAACAGGACCTAATTCGAATGAGAAATCATTGTTGAGCGAACGAGAACTATAACAAACTTCTGTTGTCCAAATTGGTACCACATGCATAGAGTCGAGTGGTGATTCACAGTGCATGCATAAAGGCTAAGTGAATTGAATTGTTGTATTGTTGTATAATTGAATGTGTGATTTAAGCTACCCTTGCATTACTTTGCACCGTTAATATATTTGAGCGTATTCTCACCCCTTTATTATATGTTTTGGATTTCTTTGTATATTGTTGTACATATACTCAAGAGGAGTAAATGTATTTTTGAGTTAGAAGATGGCTTTGGAGCTTTTCTTCGTTTATTTTATCGTTTATCGCTACTTAGTTGGTTTATATGATCTGATCTGTAACATCGAGAACGAGGCGTTTTATTAGTTTTTGAATTAAACGTTGGATGATATTACTTTAATTAAGTATTTCAATTTATGAGATAAATGGAGTTATCTTTGAAATTCTGGTCAAGCAGATCACTAAGATGTCGGACAGGATGTCGTGACACTTGATCTCTGCTTCTCACACAAGGATATCGAAGGACAGAATAAACAGCAGAAAGAAAACAACACACAAGAATTGTTAACCCAGTTTGGTGATCAACAACACCTACGTCTGGGGGCTACCAAGCCAGGAATGAAATCAACTAAGTAGAATTGGTTCTAAGCTAAACTCCAACGTTTACAACTTAGCACCTAGAATCTACCCTTCCTAGATTTCTACCTAAGACACTCCTAGGTATGAGACCCTTCTCAATTCCCTTTCAATCATATCAGTGACTGAAAATTACAACTCAATAAACTGCCTACTCGGGTATTCACGCAATACAAGAGAGGCTCACAAAAGTACAAACCCTAGTACTCTATAATAGATGTAAACTTCCATACCTATTCTATGTCAAATCCATCCAATTTATATTGCAAAACAAAACTGGATCTGGGCTTCAAAAACGCAGCAATTTAGCTCCATAGAATCTGCGAGCTATTCTTTTCTTCAATCCTAAGTTTCCAAAAATATCTCCTTACAAGGAAACCGCATATTCCATTTAGAATCAGAATCTCTGATTCCTCAGTCTCAGATTCCACCTAGGATCAAATCATATTCCAATCACACCTGGAAAACAGATACAGTTATTCCAAAATTGTAACAGACAAAGATGTCAAATCAGCATGATAGGACATCTTGTCTAACACCTTAACCTGCAGTTAGTTCATCATGTCAGGACATCTTGTCCAACATCTTTCTAGTAAGTTAGTTTTACCAAAATTGATGCCAACCTCAAGGGCTTGGACTCATCAATCTACCCTTTTGGCAAATTTTGACTATAACTAACTTCAATTAACATGGAAAAACATAACAGGGAGACCATCATCAGAACAGCAGCGGAAACACAACTTTGTCTCCCCCTCAACCAGTAATTATCCTGCAAACAGCACCAGAGCAACTCCCCCCAATGGTTAGTAGCATATCAGCAGTGGTTAGTGATTTTAGTATTACTCCCCCTTCTTAGCCACAATATGACAAAGGCAAAAGGACTAACTCAAAAACCAATTAATCAGTTCATAGGAATTAAAGTATACACCTAAAAGTAAAAATTATCTTGGACATTCAGCCCTTACACAACCAACAGAAAATATAAAGGAAAAGCGAGAACTTAAGAGAATTCTGAACAATTATCTCAACTCATATGGGAATACATATTTAGATAGTTGAATATTATTCCCATAACCGGTGAAATGTTATGCCTCTTCAGATAGGCAAACTCCAAGCTTGCCTCTTAATACTTCAAATTGATTTGCATCCAAAGCTTTAGTAAAAATGTCAGCTAGTTGATTTTTTGTGGCAACATGTTCTAGAGTTATGATTTTATCCTCCATAAGGTCTCGAATGAAGTGGTGTCTAATGTCAATGTGTTTGGTTCGGCTGTGCTGAATAGGATTCTTTGAAATATTTATTGCACTCAAGTTATCACAGAACAATGTCATAACATCTTGCGTGACATTATATTTAGTCAGCGTTTGCTTCATCCACATCATTTGAGAACAGATGCTTCCTGCTGCAATATATATATAGCTTCAGTAGTAGAAAAGGAGATACAATTTTTCTTTTTACTGAACCAGGAGATTAAATTATTCCCTAGAAAAAAACATCCACCAGAGGTGCTTTTTCTATGGTATGCATTTCTAGCCCAGTCAGTGTCACAATATCCTATTAATACAGAGTCAGAGCTGTGAGTATAGAGTAGTCCATAGTCACATGTACCATTTACAGACTTCAGAATTCTCTTAACCTGATTAATATGGCTAACTTTGGGTTCAGCCTGATACCTTGCACAGACTCTTACTGCAAATGTTATATCAGGTCTGCTAGCTGTCAAGAATAAAAGACTTACAATCATGCTTCTATAGAGACTCTGATTAACACTT
The DNA here is from genome assembly GCA_022829125.1 of Lathyrus tuberosus. NCBI lineage: Eukaryota > Viridiplantae > Streptophyta > Magnoliopsida > Fabales > Fabaceae > Lathyrus > Lathyrus tuberosus. The sequence continues at coordinate 1,828,663 of JALAZF010000061.1, read as the reverse complement.
ACTCCGTTCTTGTCTCTAGACAATTTCAGATGGGTAGGAGCAGGAGTCCTCTTGTGTTTTGCATTCTCCAAGCCAAAATTTTTAACAATATTTTTGGCATATTTCCCGTGACAGAGAAATATAGAATCATCCATTTGTTTGATTTGAAGACCAAGGAAGTAAATTAATTCTCCAACTATACTCATTTCAAACTCAGATTGCATTTGCTTAACAAAATGTTGAACCATCTCTTCTGACATTCCTCCAAAAACGATATCATCAACATAAATTTGTTCTATCAAGAGATTGCCTTCCCTTTCTCTGACAAAGAGGGTTTTATCAATTCCTCCCTTTTTGTCGCCATTTGTAACAAGGAAGTCAGTTAGTCTTTCAAACCAGGCCCTTGGAGCTTGTTTCAACCCATATAAGGCTTTCTTCAGCTTGTATACATGATTTGGAAATGTCAGATCAACAAAACCTTTGGGTTGTTCCACATAGACTTCTTCATTGAGATATCCGTTCAGAAATCCACTCTTGACATCCATTTGAAAAAGCTTGAATTTCAGCAGACAAGTTATTCCAAATAGCAGTCTCACATACTCCAGTCTAGTTACACGAGCAAAAGTTTCATCAAAATCCACTCCCTCTATCTGAGTGTAACCTTGCGCAACATGTCTGGCCTTGTTTCTTGTAACGACTCCGTGTTTATCAGGCTCGTTCTTAAACACCCATTTTGTTCCAATCACATTTGATCCTTCTGTTCTGGGTACAAGATCCCATACATCTTGTCTCTTGAACTACCATAGCTCTTCTTGCATTGTATTAATCCAAAATTTATCTTTCAATGCCTCCTTAACATTCTTGGGTTTCATCTTTGACACAAAACAGGCACTTGCAACAACATCTCGAGATCTGGCCATCCTTCCTCGATTAGGATCCCCTATTATAAGTTCCTTGGGGTGATCTTTCTGAATTCTGATAGAGGGTCCCTTGTCAACCCGCTCAGTCACAGTAGATTCGTGTTTGTCACCGTTGGATACTGCAGCATCTTCAGAGTTACCTTGGGGTGTTTCAACATCCTCTGTGACATCTGCCTCCTCCATGGGAAAGAATGCTCCAATATCATTTGTAGCTTCGACTTCCATAGGAGAGTCATCAACCACGACATTTATGGACTCCAGAACCACTTGAGTTCTTCAATTGTAGACTCGGTATGCTCTGGTATTAGTAGAGTATCCTAGAAAGATTCTTTCTTCACTCTTGGGATCCATTTTTCTTCTCTGCTCACAGTCTGCAAGGATGTAGCATTTGTTTTCGAAGACATAAAAGTATTTCACAGTTGGTTTTCTACCTTTCATTAATTCATACAGTGTGCCAGATGTTCCAGACCTGATAGTTACCCTGTTTAAGATGTAGCAGGTTGTATTCATTGCTTCAGCCCAAAAATGATAAGGAAGTTTTTTTGGATGAAGCATGACCCTTGCACATTCTTGAATAGTTCTATTCTTTCTCTCAACCACACCATTCTGTTGAGGAGTGATGGGTGAAGAGAACTCATGATTGGTTCCTTCTGAGGAGAAAAACTCATTAAACTTACTGTTCTCAAACTCCTTCCCATGATCGCTTCTGATTCAAATAATCCCACAATCCTTTTCTCTTTGAAGTTTCTGACACAAACCTTTGAAAACTTCAAATACTTTTGACTTCTCTTTGATAAAATGCACCCAAGTGTACCTAGAGAAAACATCTACAACAACATATGCATACCTTTTTCCACCCAGGCTTTCAACTTGCATAGGTCCCATCAACTCCATATGGAGGAGCTCTAAGTTTTTTGAGGTGGTCTGATGTTAAAGCCTTTTATGTGACATTCTGGTTTGTTTGCCAATTTGGCATTACCCAACTATCTTGCCTTCATCTATCTTTAGATTAGGAATCCCTCTAGCAACCTCCTTAGATATGACTTCTTTTATTCCTTTCAAGTGCAAATGACCGAGTTTCTGATGCCATATCTTCACTTCATCTTCCCTTGAGACCAGGCATGTGGAAGGACACTTAGTTTCATGAGGAGCCCATAAGTAACAGTTATCCTTAGATCTGGTACCTTTCATGATAAGCTCCTATTTGTCGTTTTTTACCAGGCACTCAGATTCAGAGAAGTTAACCTTAAGGCCTTGGTCACACAATTGGCTAATGCTTATTAGATTTGTGGTCAAACCTTTGACATACAAGACCCTATCGAGGATGGGCTGTCCATCATACTTTAACGTACCAACACCCTTTATCTCCCCTTTTGAACCATCTCCAAAGGTGACATGACCAGTGGAATAAGGTTTGATGTCAGTCAAGAACTTCTTGACACCTGTCATGTGTCTGGAGCAGCCACTGTCAAAATATCAGTCTTCTTTGGCAGAGGCTCTCAAGGAGGTATGAGCTATGAAGGCTACTGTTTGATCCTTAGGGATCCATTTATTCTTCCCTTTAGGAACCTTCTTTCTTCTTCTTGATCGTGTTGATTATTTAGGATAACCATTTAACTTATAGTAGTGAGCCTTTATGTGACCGAACTTCCCACAGTAATAACACTGCTTGTCCTATTTTTGTTTTCATTGAGAGATGTTGTGAGGCCTTTGATGATGTTGAGACATTTTTCTTGACATCACATGAGCTGAGTTCCCTTCAGTCCTCTGTCCTTTGATCTCAACCTGATCATTGTAGCCGAGACCTTTTCCACTTCCAGTATTTCTTCCTGACATAAGGATTTCATCTAGCACATCTGAGCTATTGTTCATAATCCTTATGTACTTGGTCATGTTGTTAAGTTTGGAATTTAACAACACCACTTCATCCTCCAGATCAGAGATTATTTCCAAATGATTTAATTTTTCATCACAGAGTTGGGAAATAAAATTCTGCTGATCATGTCCTAATTGACACAATTCAGCAAGATCACCACGGTTGAGATATCCAACATATGACTCCTTGTCAGAATCATAAACTCCAGACATTATAGACACCCTTTTTGCAGACTCTTCATCGCTCGTGGAGTCATCCTCAGACCACGAGGTGGATAGACCTTGTTTCTCCTTCTTATGGAAGGCGGGACATTCACCTCTTGTGTGTCCAAAACCCCCACACTCAAAGCAGTGAATTCCCTTTCCACGTTTGGGTTTCTTATCATAGCTAGGTCTTCTTCAAAAGTTTCTTGATCTATAGACGTCGGAAGTCTGAGCCTTGACATTTGTCTTAGACTTCTCATCCAGTTTCTTCACCAGTTGATGATACCATTTTTCAAGAAACCCTACAGCTTTGGACAAATCCTCATTGGAGTCACCCTCTTCTTGGTTGGTTACCAAGGCAAGACTCTTCTTCTTTTCATCCTTTTCTCTGATAGCCATCTCAAAAGTTTGGAGTGATCCCATGATCTCATCTACTTTCATAGTATTTATGTCCTGAGCTTCCTCAATAGCTGTCACTTTCATATCAAACCTCTTAGGAAGAGTCCTTAGAATCTTCTGAACCAACTTGGCTTCAGGAATTTTCTCCCCAAGGTCACTAGATGTGTTGGCAATATCAACAATGTTCATGTGAAAGTCATGTATACTTTCATCTTCTCTCATCCTCAATTTCTCAAACTTAGTGGTGAGAAGCTAAAGTCTTGAAGATTTAACTCGAGAGGTACCTTCATGAGTAGTCTTCAGGATTTCCCAAGCATCCTTTGTAACAGTGCAGTTCTTGATGAGTCTGAAGATGTTCTGGTCCACCCCATTGAACAAGAAATTCAAAGCTTTGGAATTTCCTTGAGCAAGCTTATCATCTTCATCACCCTAGCTTTCCTCAGGTTTCAACTTATCAGTGAGCTTTCCATCTTTGTCTTTGATCTTTGGTGGATCCCACCCTTTAACCACAGACTTCCAAGCTTTACCATCCATGGACTTGATAAACGCCACCATTCGCACTTTCTTAAATTCATAATTGGAACTATCAAGTATGGATGGTCTATTTAGAATTCCTCCTTCTTTATCCATTGAACCAGAAAGTAACGTCCCTGAATCTCACCCAGATACAGAGCAAGATGCTTGCTCTGATACCAATTAAAATTCAGGTCAAGCAGATCACTAAGATGTCAGACAGGATATGGTGACACTTGATCTCTGCTTCTCACACAAGGATATCGAAGGATAGAATAAACAGCAGAAAGAAAACAACACACAAGAATTTTTAACCCAGTTTGGTGATCAACAACACCTATGTCTGGGGGCTACCAAGTCAGGAATGAAATCAACTAAGTAGAATTGGTTCTAAGCTAAACTCCAACGTTTACAACTTAGCACGTATAATCTACCCTTCCTAGATTTCTACCTAAGACACTCCTAGGTATGAGACCCTTCTCAATTCCCTTTCAATCATATCAGTAACAGAAAATTACCACTCAATAAACTGTCTTACTTAGGTATTCACGCAATATAAGAGAGGCTCACAAAAGTACAAACCCTAGTACTCTATAACAGATGTAAACTTCCACACCTATTCTATGTCAAATCCATCCAATTTATATTGCAAAACAAAACTGAATTTGAGCTTCAAAAACACAACAATTTAGCTCCATAGAATATGTGAGCTATTCTTTTCTTCAATCCTAAGCTTCCAAAAATGTCTCCTTACAAGGAAACCGCATATTCCATTTAGAATCAGAATCTGTGATTCCTCAGTCTCAGATTCCACCTAGGATCAAATCATATTCCAATCACACCTGGAAAACAGATACAGTTATTCCAAAATTGTAACAGACAAAGATGTCGAATCAACATGATAGGACATCTTGTCTAATACCTTAACCTACAGTTAGTTCATCATGTCAGGACATCTTGTCCAACATCTTTCTGGTAAGTTAGTTTTACCAAAATTGATGCTAACCTCAAGGGCTTGGACTCATCAATCTCCCCCTTTGGAAAATTTTGGCTATAACTAACTTCAATTAACATGGAAAAACATAACAGGGAGACCATCATCAGAACAGCAGCGGAAACACAACTATGTCTCCTCCTCAACCAGTAATTATCCTGCAAGCAGCACCAGAGCAACTCCCCCCAATGGTTAGTAGCATATCAGCAGTGGTTAGCCACAATATGACAAAGGCGAAAGGACTAACTCAAAAACCAATTAATTAGTTCATAGGAATTAAAGTACACACCCAAAAGTAAAAGTTATCTTGGGCATTTAGCCCTTACACAACCAACGGAAAATATAAAGGAAAAATGAGAATTTAAGAGAATTCTGAACAATCCTCTCAACTCATATGCGAATACATATTTAGATAGTTGAATATTATTACCATAACTGGTGAAATGTTATGCCTCTTCAGATAGGCAAACTCCAAGCTTGCCTCTTAATACTTCAAATTGATTTGCATCCAAAGCTTTAGTTAAAATGTCAGCTAGTTGATTTTTTGTGGCAACATGTTCTAGAGTTATGATTTTATCCTTCATAAGGTCTCGAATGAAGTGGTGTCTAATGTCAATGTGTTTGGTTCGGCTGTGTTGAATGGGACTCTTTGAAATATTTATTGTACTCAAGTTATCACAGAACAATGTCATAACATCTTGCGTGACATTATATTCAGTCAGCATTTGCTTCATCCACATCATTTGAGAACAGATGTTTCCAACTGCAATATATACAGCTTCAGTAGTAGAAAAAGAGACACAATTTTTCTTTTTATTGAACCAGGAGATTAAATTATTCCCTAGAAAAAAAATCCACCAGAGGTGCTTTTTCTGGTCTGCATTTCTAGCCCAGTCAGCGTCATAATATCCTATTAATACAGAGTCAGAACTGTGAGTATAGAGTAGTCCATAGTCACATGTACCATTTACGTACTTCAGAATTCTCTTAACCTGATTAATATGGCTAACTTTGGGTTCAGCCTGATATCTTGCACAGACTCCTACTGCAAATATTATATCAGGTTTGCTAGCTGTCAAGTATAAAAGACTTACAATCATGCTTCTATAGAGACTTTGATTAACACTTACTCTGTTCTTGTCTCTAGACAATTTCAGATGAGTGGGAGCAGGAGTCCTCTTGAGTTTTGCATTCTCCAAGCCAAAATTTTTAACAATATTCTTGGCATATTTCCCTTGACAGAGAAATATAGAATCATCCATTTGTTTGACTTGAAGACCAAGGAAGTAAGTTAATTCTCCAACTAGACTCATTTCAAACTCAGATTGCATTTGCTTAACAAAATGTTGAACCATCTCTTCTGACATTCCTCCAAAAACGATATCATCAACATAAATTTGTGCTATCATGAGATTGCCTTCCCTTTCTCTGATAAAGAGGGTTTTATCAATTCCTCCCTTTCTGTCGCCATTTGTAACAAGGAAGTCAGTTAGTCTTTCAAACCAGGCCCTTGGAGCTTGTTTCAACCCATATAAGGCTTTCTTCAGCTTGTATACATGATTTGGAAATGTCGGATCAACAAAACCTTTGGGTTGTTCCACATAGACTTCTTCATTAAGATATCCGTTCAGAAATCCACTCTTGACCTCCATTTGAAAAAGCTTGAATTTCAGCAGACAAGTTATTCCAAGTAGCAGTCTCACATACTCCAGTCTAGTTACACGAGCAAAAGTTTCATCAAAATCCACTCCCTCTATCTGAGTGTAACCTTGCGCAACAAGTCTGGCCTTGTTTCTTGTAACGACTCCGTGTTTATCAGGCTTGTTCTTAAACACCCATTTTGTTCCAATCACATTTGATCCTTCTGGTCTGGGTACAAGATCCCATACATCTTGTCTCTTGAACTACCATAGCTCTTCTTGCATTGTATTAATCCAAAATTTATCTTTCAAGGCCTCCTTAACATTCTCGGGTTTCATCTTTGACACAAAACAGGCACTTGAAACAACATCTCGAGATCTGGCCATCCTTCCTCCATTTGGATCCCCTATTATGAGTCCCTTGGGGTGATCTTTCTGAATTCTGATGGAGGGTCCCTTATCAACCCGCTCAGTCACAATAGATTCCTGATTGTCACCGTTGGATACTGCAGCACCTTCAGAGTTATCTTGGGGTGTTTCAACATCCTCTGTGACATCTGCCTCCTCCATGGGAAAGAATGCTCCAATATCATTTGTAGCTTCGACTTCCATAGGAGAGTCATCAACCACGACATTTATGGACTCCAGAACCACTTGAGTTCTTGAATTGTAGACTCGGTATGCTCTGGTATTAGTAGAGTACCCTAGAAAGATTATTTCTTCACTCTTGGGACCCATCTTTCTTCTCTGTTCACAGTCTGCAAGGATGTAGCATTTGCTTCCGAAGACATGGAAGTATTTCACAGTTGGTTTTCTACCTTTCCATAATTCATACAGTGTGCCAGATGTTCCAGACCTGATAGTTACCCTGTTTAAGATGTAACAGGTTGTATTCATTGCTTCAGCCCAAAAATGATAAGGAAGTCTTTTTGCATGAAGCATGGCCCTTGCACATTCTCGAATAGTTCTATTTTTTCTCTCAACCACACCATTCTGTTGAGTAGTGACAGGTGAAGAGAACTCATGACGATTCCTTCTGAGGAGCAAAACTCATTAAACTTACTATTCTCAAACTCCTTCCCATGATCGCTTCTGATTCAAATAATCCCATAATCCTTTTCCCTTTGAAGTTTCTGACACAATCCTTTGAAAACTTCAAATACTTCTGACTTCTCTTTGATAAAATGCACCCAAGTGTACCTAGAGAAAACATCTACAACAACATATGCATACCTTTTTCCACCCAGGCTTTCAACTTGCATAGGTCCCATCAACTCCATATGGAGGAGCTCTAAGTTTTTTGAGGTGGTCTGATGTTGAAGCCTTTTATGTGACATTCTGGTTTATTTGCCAATTTGGCATTACCCAACTATCTTGCCTTCATCTATCTTTAGATTAGGAATCCCTCTGGCAACCTCCTTAGATATGACTTCTTTTATTCCTTTCAAGTGCAAATGACCAAGTTTCTGATGCCATATCTTCACTTCATCTTCCCTTGAGACCAGGCATGTGGAAGGACACTTAGTTTCATGAGGAGCCCATAAGTAACAGTTATCCTTAGATCAGGTACCTTTCATGATAAGCTCCTATTTGTCGTTTGTTACCAGGCACTCAGATTCAAAGAAGTTAACCTTAAGGCCTTGGTCACACAATTGGCTAATGCTTATTAGATTTGTGGTCAAACCTTTGACATACAAGACCCTATCGAGGATGGGCTGTCCATCATACTTTAACGTACCAACACCTTTTATCTCCCCTTTTGAACCATCTCCAAAGGTGACATGACCAGTGGAATAAGGTTTGATGTCAGTCAAGAACTTCTTGACACCTGTCATGTGTCTGGAGCAGCCACTGTCAAAATATCAGTCTTCTTTGGCAGAGGCTCTCAAGGAGGTATGAGCTATGAAGGCTACTGTTTGATCCTTAGGGATCCATTTATTCTTCCCTTTAGGAACCTTCTTTCTTCTTCTTGATCGTGTTGATTATTTAGGATAACCATTTAACTTATAGTAGTGAGCCTTTATGTGACCGAACTTCCCACAGTAATAACATTGCTTGTCCTATTTTTGTTTTCTTGGAGAGATGTTGTGAGGCCTTTGATGATGTTGAGACATTTTTCTTGACATCACATGGGCTGAGTTCCCTTCAGTCCTCTGTCCTTTGATCTCAACCTGGTCATTGTAGCCGAGACCTTTTCCACTTCCAGTATTTCTTCCTGACATAAGGATTTCATCTAGCACATCTGAGCTATTGTTCATCATCCTTATGTACTTGGTCATGTTGTTAAGTTTGGAATTTAACAACACCACTTCATCCTCCAGATCAGAGATTATTTCCAAATGATTTAATCTTTCATCACAGAGTTGGGAAATAAAATTCTGCTGATCATGTTCTAATTGACACAATTCAATAAGATCACCACGGTTGAGATATCCAACATATGACTCCTTGTCAGAATCATAAACTCCAGACATTGTAGACACCCTTTTTGCAGACTCTTCATCGCTCGAGGAGTCATCCTCAGACCACGAGGTGGATAGACCTTGTTTCTCCTTCTTATGGAAGGTGGGACATTCACCTCTTGTGTGTCCAACACCCCCACACTCAAAGCATTGAATTCCCTTTCCACGTTTGGGTTTCTTATCATAGCTAGGTCTTATTCCAAAGTTTCTTGATCTATAGATGTCGGAAGTCTGAGCCTTGACATTTGTCTTAGACTTCTCATCCAGTTTCTTCCCCAGTTCATGATGCCGTTTTTCAAGAAACCCTACAGCTTTGGACATATCCTCATTGGAGTCACCCTCTTCTTGGTTGGTTACCAAGGCAAGACTCTTCTTCTTTTCATCCATTTCTCTGATAACCAACTCAAAAGTTTGGAGTGATCCCATGAGATCATCTACTTTCATAGTATTTATGTCCTGAGCTTCCTCAATAGCTGTCACTTTCATATCAAACCTCTTAGGAAGAGTCCTTAGAATCTTCTGAACCAACTTGGCTTCAGGAATTTTCTCCCCAAGGTCACTAGATGTGTTGGCAATATCAACAATGTTCATGTGAAATTCATATATACTTTCATCTTCTCTCATCCTCAAGTTCTCAAACTTAGTGGTGAGAAGCTAAAGTCTTGAAGATTTAAATCGAGAGGTAACTTCATGAGCAGTCTTCAGGATTTCCCAAGCATCCTTTGCAACAGTGCAGTTTTTGATGAGTCTGAAGATGTTCTTGTCCACCCCATTGAACAAGAAATTCAAAGCTTTGGAATTTACTTGAGCAAGCTTATCATCTTCATCATCCCAGCCTTCCTCAAGTTTTAACTCATCAGTGAGCTTCCCACATTGTCTTTGATCTTTGGTGGATCCCACCCTTTAACCACAGACTTCCAAGCTTTACCATCCATGGACTTGATAAACGCCACCATGTGCACTTTCTTATATTCATAATTGGAACCATCAAGTATGGATGGTCTATTTAGAATTCCTCATTCTTTATCCATTGAACCAGACAGTAACGTCCCTGAATCTCACCCAAATACAGAGCAGGATGCCTGCTCTGATACCAATTGAAATTCTGGTCAAGCAGTTCATTAAGATGTCGCACTGGATGTCGTGACACTTGATCTCTACTTCTCACACAAGGATATTGAAGGACAGAATAAACAGCATAAAGAAAACAACACACAAATTTTTTTAAATGGTGGGTTTTATCATTATAATTACGAGTCGGGGTTTTATGGTATTACATTAGTGGTATCATGGCGAGTCGGTCCATATGGTCAGGTTTTGTGATGTTATATATCCCCTTGTATGCGACATGTGCATAAACAATGTCGATACAATGTTTCTTCAAATGATTGTTTGCTGGTGTGCAAAGAAATGTCTGGATGAAATGATCGTGCAATCGCTGATGCTTTGGAGGTTATGGTCCATGTGATGGGTCAGGAGAATCACATAGAGCATAATCAAAATGGGATGACAGATGAGTTTAGAGGGCGGGGAAAGTTCCATAGGAATAATCCGCTGACTTTTAAGGGGTTGTATGACCCAACGATGCTTTTTGAATGCCAAACTTGCTTTCATTTGATCATTATTTATTGGCATTTTTCAACTCTTTTGCTATGTTTTGTTGGATTTACTCCATTATATCATGCTATTCTTCAATATTGTTGAAAATACCTTTGGTTGGTTTGATTTGTGTGTTATTGTACAGAAATTAGGCATAAAAACATCAAGTGTGAGATACAAGCAATTGGACAAGGAAGCCAAAGGAAGAGAAGAATATCAGCATGTTCATTGTGCGAACAACCAGCGAGGAGTGTCAGCGAATGTTTGGTGGGCGAACTCATGGTGAAGTCCCAGCGAACCCTGTCAATTGAGAGTCAGTAAGGAAAAGACACTAAGTTCGCTGGGCGAACTGGTAATAAATGTTCGTTGTGGCGAGGTCTTAGCGAAGGACCAGCGAACCATCCCAGACTAGAGTCATTAACTAAATGACCATAAGTTCGATGTGCGGACTTGTAGCGAGGTAGTTCGAAGTGCGAAGAATTGCTCGTACAGTGAACTTCAGATATTTCACAGGGGAGGTTTAACTATTAAGAGGCACATCAGATGCCTAAAAGTGAGTTTGTTGGGCAAAGAAAGGGCTCGCAGTGCAAACATGTCAGATCCCAAAAGTACTATATAAGTACTTTTCATAATTTTTGGGGATCATAACCCATTTTTACACACCAAAAATCCATTTCTCAGCATTTCTTCACCAAAAGGTGATATTTTGCAAATAAAAGATGGATTCGCATCCGAGTTCGATTCTTCGACGTGGATGCTCATTCATCTTCTTCCAAAACTTGTAAAGCAAGCTACCATGGTTATTGTAACGCCCATTTATTTAATTAAGTATTTAATTAAATATAATTGTAGTATGTTGTGTTGATTCGCGTTGATTTGAGTATTTGTGTCGATTTGCGTTGGTTTGTGATATTTGTGTTGATTTAAGTTGATTCCGGAATATCGAAATATTATGTTGATGTTTCTAAGTTGGTTCGAGTTGAATTGATTTAATAAGTTGATTTAAGTTGTGGAAATAATATTGAATATTTTCTGTCTATGGTTAAATGTGTTGATTTGGTGGTTTGGACGATTTATTTGATAGTCGAGTAATTAGTCGGTTTAATCAGAGAAATACTATTAGAAATAATATTATTATAATGGACTATTATTTAATTAAATTGGATTTGGTTGTTGGGTGATATATAGCAATTTGGAGGTGTATGAAGGGAAGCCCAAATAGATTAAATAATACCATTATTATTATTATTATTATTATTATTATTATTATTATTATTATTATTATTGGATTATTTTGGGAAATAAAAAGAAAAGTATAGGAGGCAGTAAAGGGAGTTAGAGAAAAATAAGGAGAAGCAGTTGGGGGTATCAGTAAAGAGAAAGAGGAAAACGTGAGAAGTTGAGAAAGAGGAAAAGTTGGAGAAAGAGGGATACGAGAAGTTGCCGTCGGAAAGCCAAGTCGGAAAAGTCGGTCGGAGATTCGAGCGGTCATCAATTAAGGTAAGGGTGGGGTTCGAATTTTATAACCGGGAATAAGATGATTAATACTAGAGATTGGGATTGTATAATTTTCTACTGTGTTGATTTTATGACGAATTGTGTTGGTTTTACGTGTTGAACTATATGGATGAATTTTGGTGATTTTCTCCTAGTTTTCATTTTAGGTTGAAAAGGTAGGAATGAATAGAAATCGATGTTTCACGGACAAAAGTCGAAATAGATTGCGTAGTTGTGTCGAGTTATGTTAGGCCGTGATCGAGTATGCTTGTTTTATCGAATTTGGTTGATTTTGTAAGTTTTTGCATTTTTGGAGATTTGAGGGTTTAAGATTCGGATTGAAATCGAAAGTCATAGAATTCACGTTTGATGGTTCCAAATCACTACTATATGTTTGGTATGAATGAGTATGTGTTTGTTTCGAAGAAAATAATTGAATCGGTCGGATTTTTGGACGAAAATGCAAAATCCCGTAGGGCTGTTATGCAGAAAAATTCTGGTTTCGGAAAGTTTGGAAAATTCATATCTTTTGATCCGTAAGTCGGTTTTGACTCCCGTTCGAAACGTTGGAAAGCTAACGAGATGTTCTTTCTAGGAAAAATGGTTTTGAGGTTTGTATCTGGTTCAATTATAGCAGAAAATTGAAACCGTATCGTTGTGTTGATTTTTACCGTCGTGAATGTGTGCGATTGAGGTGTTATCGTGCAATATGCCACAACAATGTTAACGATTAATAATGCAAAGGAATAGCAATAATGTGGGGAATTAGAAATGTTAGTAGCAGGTTTTATTTTAGTACAGGAATCAATTAGCGAATGACAGACCAAAGGAGTTAGCAGAGTATTAAAATAGTACCGAATAGTAATATTAGTAGTTTTAACCGGTATAATTGTTTAACCGAAGCAAGTTGAAATTTTGTAGAAATAATTCGTAAGTGGTTGTAGTTATTTTTGGTTGGTTGATGTATGGAATTAGTCGAATAAGTGTAATTAAGCGGTAAGGTTAGTTGTCTGGTATTCGTTGAAAATTGTCGGAGTAAGTCGTGTATACGAGTAGGTATTCTTGGTTGGATTATTTTGTTGAAATTATGTCGAATAAGTTGATTTGCAGGGGAAGTTGAATTGTGTTGAATTGTCCCGATTTATGGACATTATTAAGTTGCAGGTCTTATGACCAACGTTGTTAAGTTGTTTTGCTGTTGCAGGTCTTGTGACCAATGTTGATTAAGTTGTTTGCAGTTGTTGCATTTTTGTCGTTGTTGTGTTGTGTTGAATAAGTTGATGTTGTGGTTGTTGTCGCATGCATAGCATAGCATTATTAAGTTGGCCTGGATTGGCAAAATTAAGTTGGAGCTGATGCTCACCACGTTGGCCTGGATTGGCAAAATTACTAAGTTGAAGGCTTATGCCTTGCAGATACCTCGATAACCTGGTATATTTTAAGTTGGGAGTTTTGCTCCAATGGTACCACATGCATATGCATAGTCGAGTCGCATCCTGTGTCGCATTATTTATGTTATTTGTGTTGATTGTGTTTGTTGAATTTGAGTAAGTTGGTTATGTTGTCCAAGTTGATAAGGTTGTTCATGTTGCTTAAGTTGATAAAGTTGTTTGCGTTGTTTAAGTTGATGAAGTCGATTATGTTGATGTTGAAGAAGTTGAATATGTTGAGTATATTTGTTGAAGTTGAAGAAGGTGTTTACGTTGATTTCAGAGTTGAAGTTGGTCATGTTGATTAGGTTGATTGTAGTGATTATGTCGTAAATGTTGATATGTGTAATAAGTCGATAAAGTATATTGATAAATTGTGGATTATTTTTAAGTGGTTGTTGTTGTTGGATAGTAGTGAAATTGTATGATTCTATCTAACGTATTGATTATCATATTCTTGTTTATATTGTTCGATATCTCACCCCTTCTGTTTGAATGTTACCCATATGTTGGTAACGTGCAGGTTAGCAGAGATGAAGGTAATCTCACCCCTTCTGTTTGAATGTTACCCCTATGTTGGTAACGTGCAGGTTAGCAGAGATGAAGGTCGTTTATCTTCATTAGTTGAGTCGGTGATGTCGCTCTGATACGTAACACTCGGGGGGATGAACGCTTAGTTGCTCTGTTGTTGTTTTAAGTTGTTTCCATGAAAATATGTTGTTACTAAGTTATTTAAGTTGAACAAATGACATATCATGTATAGTTGAATATTTGAGAATCCGCTGCGTAGTTGTGAAAATTGTTTTGGTTTCCAAGAGTGAATAAAAGTTGTTATTATAGTTTCATCCGAATTAAAAGTGTTATGTATCGATGTACTATTTGATTTAAATGAATAAGTTTTTAAAGTTGTAAAAATGTGGCATCCTATTTTTATACTTGTTGATTGAATTTTTACTACTCTGATTTTCAATATATTTGCCGGGTAGAAATGGGGTGTTACATTAGTGGTATCAGAGCCTGGTTGGTCCGTCCAGCCAATGTTGTCTAATGTCGTTTATTCCTTAGTACTCGACATGTGTGTGAAACACTGTCGGTGTTTGTTTGTTAGTTTTTGGTCGGTGTCTGCAGGTGTTGGTTTGGATTAAGTGGGGGAGAAGCTTGTCTTCCGGACGTGTTGTTGGTATGTAGAAGTTGGTTCAAGGTGATGTTGATTGCAAGAGTGCAAATGTTGTTGAAGCGATGTTGTTGCGGACCGGCGAGAGTTTAGACTCATGAATTCGTATCGGTCGAGTTTGAGAAGTGTGTGGGATATGGATGAGGAATTGATTGAGAATAAGGAAGTATTCCAATGGAAATGATAAGTTGATGGATCAAGTCAGTAGATTAATATGCCTTGAGTATAGTCGGATTAAAGTCGAGTGATTTTAGAGTTGGATGAAAAGAAAGGATTGTTGGTAGATTTTGGAGCAAGCGGGAGAGAGATGGAACTTATGTTCATCAATCTCAAATTCTGATTTTTGCAAATTTGGAACAACTGTCGGTAAAAGAGGCATAACTTTTTACTCGTGATTCCGATTGAAGCGGTTCTGGACTTTTTGGAAAGCTTACGAAATTCCCTACAGTTTGCATATACGATTTGTCTTCAGGAAGTTTGTGAAGAGGGAGAAAAGTGCATTTTAATATTTAAGTCTGATGCTGATTTTTGGAAAATTTTGCGTACGGAAATTCTGAACCAGTCCCGTTGTAAGGATGATAACTTTTTACTCGTAACTCGGATTCAAGCAATTCTTGAAGTTCTGGAATCTTTACGAAATTTTCTTCATTTTAGAATATGATTTTGTGATTGAGAGGTCTGTATCGAAAGAGATATCTGTGGTTGAAGTTAAGCGACTACTGCTGAAAAATTTGGAAAGATGACGCCGAGTGTGAAATTTTGATAAGAATAATATGTTGGTAATTATAAGGATGTGACGGTATCTGAGAAAGCATCGAGATGCAATTTATGTTGAATAAGGAGAAATAAGTGATGATGTCATGTGATAGTAATGTTGAGAAGAAGATTGATGGTTGATTTGCAACGTTAAAAATTTTAACTTGGATAAGAGTTGTAATTGGAGCGAGCCGAGTTGGATAGTACTTGAAGTAGTAGCGATTCCGGTGTTGGAAAGATATTTAATAATTATGTTGTGCTATGAGCATGTATAAGGGATTATGTATTGGATTTTGGACGTTTTGGTATAATTGACGAAGTTGAAATTAAGGAAACTAAGAAGGCGTTGATAAGCCTCAGAGAGTTGGCGGAGCATTGTGCTTACGGACTTTAGGCACAAGTTACAGTACGCTATTGTGTTGGGTAATGATTGTTTATGCCACTGTTATGGTTGTCGGCTGTCTATTGACAAATTGAGGAACTGATCACCCTTAATCTCTTGTTGATAGTAGACGGAATCATAATTGATGGATAGATGTGTCGTGCCAACTAGTATAGTACGTACGTTGAATTGGTTGAAGTCAAGCCAAGTGCTTGTGGATTGTTTATTTTGCCGATGTAGATTCATATATGAGCATATTAGTTGAATTTAAGGATGATGGCGTGGGGTTGCGATTTAATTGATGAGTAGTATGGAAATTTGCAGTTGAGTTCTAGGTAATTTGAGAATTGAGTTGCAAGTAGAAAAAGAAGTGAAGTTATGAGTTGAATTGTAAAAGTGGAACTTTTGGTTGGTAAAGATGAGTTACTTGGTTGTGTTAGTTCGGATAAGAATTTATGAAGAATTGTGTCAGTATGAGTAAAAGTCGATAATTTGGTTTGTTGGATTAGTTGCAAAGGAAAAGATGATTTATCTAGTTGAAGTTAATTGTACACCGGTACCCTATGTTGTTGTAATGATGTTGCGTGGTTAAGATGATTTTCGAGGAACGTGTAAATAGGAGATGGTAAAGTTGTAGTTATGTTTTATGATAATTGGGAAGTAGTCGCCGTTGTAATTATGTTGAACGTTCAGAGGTGTTGTCTTACGGATCTAAGTTCGAAGTATTCGGTAACTACAAAAGTGTAGAATACCTGTTGGGATGGAATCTCGAAGAGTTAAGTCGAAAGTCTTTTGTTATGTCGGTTTTGGCGATTGAGAAGTTGGGAATAAAATGGGTAGACTTGATACTTTGCAAGTAATCAGAGTGCGCAGCGAACGCTTGGTGTTGTACAGTTGTTCATGCGTAAGCAACAACGATGTTGGTAGTTGGTTGTATTGATGTCGTGTTTAAGTTGTGTGTCCGTATGTTGTTGCGTTCTAGTTCTTAAATCGGCGAATTCTTAAGTTGGTTACTCCTTATGTTATGATGTTAAGTTGTAAAGTGTATTGCATGAGTAATATTCGGGTTGTTTTCGCCGTTGATGTTATGAATTATTTGTATTATACGTGGGCTGCCTTCGGAGATGAGAGTTGATTAGTCGGATGGAATAACATAGTTGGAGTAGTTGTATCGGATGAATTTTTGAGGACGAAAATGTTCTAAGTGGGGGAGAGTTGTAACGCCCGTTTATTTAATTAAGTATTTAATTAAATATAATTGTAGTATGTTGTGTTGATTCGCGTTGATTTGAGTATTTGTGTCGATTTGCGTTGGTTTGTGATATTTGTGTTGATTTAAGTTGATTCCGGAATATCGAAATATTATGTTGATGTTTCTAAGTTGGTTCGAGTTGAATTGATTTAATAAGTAGATTTAAGTTGTGGAAATAATATTGAATATTTTCTGTCTATGGTTAAATGTGTTGATTTGGTGGTTTGGTCGATTTATTTGATAGTCGAGTAATTAGTCGGTTTAATCGGAGAAATAATATTAGAAATAATATTATTATAATGGACTATTATTTAATTAAATTGGATTTGGTTGTTGGGTGATATATAGCAATTTGGAGGTGTATGAAGGGAAGCCCAAATAGATTAAATAATACCATTATTATTATTATTATTATTATTATTATTATTATTATTATTATTATTGGATTATTTTGGAAAATAAAAAGAAAAGTGGAGGAGGCAGTAAAGGGAGTTAGAGAAAAATATGGAGAAGAAGTTGGGGGTATCAGTAAAGAGAGAGAGGAAAACGTGAGAAGTTGAGAACGAGGAAAAGTTGGAGAAAGAGGGATACGAGAAGTTGCCATCGGAAAGCCAAGTCGGAAAAGTCGGCCGGAGATTCGAGCGGCCATCAATTAAGGTAAGGGTGGGGTTCGAATTTTATAACCGGGAATAAGATGATTAATACTTGGGATTGAGATTGTATAATTTTCTACTGTGTTGATTTTATGACGAATTGTGTTGGTTTTACGTGTTGAACTATATGGATGAATTTTGATGATTTTCTCCTAGTTTTCATTTTAGGTTGAAATGGTATGAATGAATAGAAATCGATGTTTCACGGACAAAAGTCGAAATAGATTGCGTAGTTATGTTGAGTAATGTTAGGCCGTGATCGAGTATGCTTGTTTTATCGAATTTGGTTGATTTTGTAAGTTTTTGCATTTTTGGAGATTTGAGGGTTTAATATTCGTATTGAAATCGAAAGTCGTAGAATTCACGTTTGATGGTTCCAAATCACTACTATATGTTTGGTATGAATGAGTATGTGTTTGTTTCGAAGAAAATAATTGAATCGGTCGGATTTTTGGACGAAAATGCAAAATCCCGTAGGGCTGTTATGTAGAAAAATTCTGGTTTCGGAAAGTTTGGAAAATTCATATCTTTTGATCCGTAAGTCGGTTTTGACCCCCGTTGAAACGTTGGAAAGCTAACTAGATGTTTTTTCTAGGAAAAATGGTTTTGAGGTCTGTATCTGGTTCAATTATAGCAGAAAATTGAAACCGTATCGTTGTGTTGATTTTTACCGTCGTGAATGTGTGCGATTGAGGTGTTATCGTGCAATATGCCACAACAATGTTAACGATTAATAATGCAGAGGAATAGCAATAATGTGGGGAATTAGAAATGTTAGTAGCAGGTTTTATTTTAGTACAGGAATCAATTAGCGAATGACAGACCAAAGGAGTTAGCAGAGTATTAAAATAGTACTGAATAGTAATATTAGTAGTTTTAACCGGTATAATTGTTTAACCGAAGCAAGTCGAAATTTTGCAGAAATAATTCGTAAGTGGTTGTAGTTATTTTTGGTTGGTTGATGTATGAAATTAGTCGAATAAGTGTAATTAAGCGGTAAGGTTAGTTGTCCGGTATTCGTTGAAAATTGTCGGAGTAAGTCGTGTATACGAGTAGGTATTCTTGGTTGGATTATTTTGTTGAAATTATGTCGAATAAGTTGATTTGCAGGGGAAGTTGAATTGTGTTGAATTGTCCCGATTTATGGACATTAATAAGTTGCAGGTCTTATGACTAACATTGTTAAGTTGTTTTGCTGTTGCAGGTCTTGTGACCAATGTTGATTAAGTTGTTTGCAGTTGTTGCATTTTTGTCGTTGTTGTGTTGTGTTGAATAAGTTGATGTTGTGGTTGTTGTCGCATGCATAGCATAGCATTATTAAGTTGGCCTGGATTGGCAAAATTAAGTTGGAGCTGATGCTCACCACGTTGGCCTGGATTGGCAAAATTACTAAGTTGAAGGCTTATGCCTTGCAGATACCTCGATAACCTGGTATATTTTAAGTTGGGAGTTTTGCTCCAATGGTACCACATGCATATGCATAGTCGAGTCGCATCCTGTGTCGCATTATTTATGTTATTTGTGTTGATTGTGTTTGTTGAAGTTGAGTAAGTTGGTTATGTTGTCCAAGTTGATAAAGTTGTTCATGTTGCTTAAGTTGATAAAGTTGTTTGCGTTGTTTAAGTTGATGAAGTCGATTATGTTGATGTTGAAGAAGTTGAATATGTTGAGTATATTTGTTGAAGTTGATGAAGGTGTTTACGTTGATTTCAGAGTTGAAGTTGGTTATGTTGATTAGGTTGATTGTAGTGATTATGTCGTAAATGTTGATATGTGTAATAAGTCGATAAAGTATGTTGATAAATTGTGGATTATTGTTAAGTGGTTGTTGTTGTTGGATAGTAGTGAAATTGTATGATTCTATCTAACGTATTGATTATCATATTCTTGTTTATATTGTTTGATATCTCACCCCTTCTATTTGAATGTTACCCATATGTTGGTAACGTGCAGGCTAGCAGAGATGAAGGTAATCTCACCCCTTCTGTTTGAATGTTACCCCTATGTTGGTAACGTGCAGGTTAGCAGAGATGAAGGTCGTTTATCTTCATTAGTTGAGTCGGTGATGTCGCTCTGATACGTAACACTCGGGGGGATGAACGCTTAGTTGCTCTGTTGTTGTTTTAAGTTGTTTCCATGAAAATATGTTGTTACTAAGTTATTTAAGTTGAACAAATGACATATCATGTATAGTTGAATATTTGAGAATCCGCTGCATAGTTGTGAAAATTGTTTTGGTTTCCAAGAGTGAATAAAAGTTGTTATTATAGTTTCATCCGAATTAAAAGTGTTATGTATCGATGTACTATTTGATTTAAATGAATAAGTTTTTAAAGTTGTAAAAATGTGGCATCCTATTTGTATACTTGTTGATTGAATTTTTACTACTCTGATTTTCAATATATTTGCCGGGTAGAAATGGGGTGTTACAGTTATGGATAGCTAATTTCCCTTGTATCAAAGGTAGAGGTAGTCTACCATTAGCTTGTATGTATTTATTTTGATTGGCCTTGTATGTGAACAAGTGATGATTAATATATGATGAATATTTTTGTTCTTAATGATCCATTCTTGTTTTGTAAAACTTTAGACATAGATTTTTTGAAACTTGTCCTAAAATATTCATCTATCGGTTTATAGATTTGAGAGATCGGTCTATGGTCGATAGTTGTTTTGTGTTGAACTTAAAGCTTACTATATTGGTTGTTATATGGAGAAATCATGTAGCGATGAATCACCACCACCACCTCCTGCTTCTCCCTTATACTTGTTTTGGACTCCCAATGGTTCATTGCCAAAGAGATTCTCTCCCTTATACTTATTTTGGACTCCCAATGGGGACAAACCCCTACTCTAGTAGTACTTGGGATTCACTTGTTAACTTTATTACTAGGAGGTTACACTCTTGGATTCATCTAAAAATATTATTGAGTCATCCTTCAAAATAATGTTATGAATCCAATCCCGATCTTCTATCTTTCTTTCTTGATGTTGCATGTTAAGGTTTGGAAGGCTATAGTTATGATTCAAAGGAGGTTTCTTAGGGGATCGGTGTATGTAAGCTCAAGGTGTTTGGTGGGTTAGGTATTCATGACACGATAAAGTTTAATCTTTCCCTTTTCAGAATGTGGTACTAGAGGTTATTATCATCCTTGCATGACCTCTAGCATCAAGTCCTTGTTACCAGGCATATGTCTCAAAAGATTATGTCGCTTTTAGGTTGCTCACCTTTTGCTTTAAGATCTGCATATCGATGGTGGCGAGGTGTCTTCTTCTTGGGATCTCCATCTATTGGTCGGCCTAATTCGTTTGTTAAGTGAATTTCCAAAAGGGTTGGTTCTGATCTTCTATTCTCTTTTCGGTATTATCCTTGGGTTGGTTCAATATCCCTTAAGAACTTTGTTTCTGGGTTGTTCTAGATATCTCTTTAGGGAGATAGTAAAGTGAGGGTGATGGGTCTTTAGAATGATGTTGGTTTGATTTGGGGTTTTAGGTTGAGGAGAGGTTTCTTTATGTTAGAGCAGTCATTGTTCTTGGAATTTTTCAAGGTTCTAGAGGGAAAGTCCCTATTCCGAGTGAGTGATTTCTAGTGGTTGATTCATAGTAAGGACAATAGTTTTTTTTGTAGCTTCGACCTATTCACTTCTTTCTTCCAATTTTCCCTCTGGATTTTCTATTTCTTTTCCTAATCATTCCTTGCTCCTTATCTGGGAGAGTCTCATTCAGGCTAAAGTGGTGATTTTCTCTTAACAATTTTTATAAGATAAGATCCATACTAGGGTGAAGCTATATAGGAGAGTGGTGATTCTTGGTCCGACTAGTTATTCTTGTATTTTATGTCATGTAGGGTGGAGTCATCTTTTCATCTTTTTTGACTTGTAAGGTGGGAAAAATGCCTATGGTGTAAGGTTTTAGATGGTTTGGTTTCATCTTTGGACTATCTAGTTCAGTGGCTTTGGTTTTAGCTTTTGTTAGAGGGCTTGGTGTTTGGCGAAGATGTTCCGTGTTTTGAGCTCTTTATTTTGTTTGGTTTATGTAGTGTTGTTTTTTTTTAGTTTGGGTATGTGTTTGTTTTTGTGTTTTCAACTCTTTGTACTTTTCACTCCCTTAAATTTGATGATACTTAGACTTTTTGTCCTTAAAAAAATTATTTATTTGTGGAATGTAATGACTGATATTTTAAGTTGTTAAAAAAACTGAATAAATATACAATCACGCAAAGACAAAAAGTTTAATCATATTTTAAATATATGAAGATAAAATATCTACTTATAATATATTTGAACAAAATTGCACAACATAACGATAACACGTGAATTTTATTTGTGCTACATCACTCTTATTTTTACGTGGCACTCTCAAATTTCATCTTCACTTCTCACAATATTAAAACATATATTAATCTTTTTAAAGATCAGTGGGTTTGAACCTGACAAGGCGAAAATAAATTAATCTCACGATTATTTTTTAAATAACTATTTATTATCATTGCAATGATTTTTTAGCTATCAAAATGGGGATACAACAAACGTTAATACATCTTTTCAAAACAATGTCTCTAAAATATTTTAAATTTTATTTCTATTTTAAAAAACTATATGGCATAATACTTTTCCATTACATTAGTTGCAACAAAACTAATGACATACTCAAGATTCAACTAATTACAACAATTTATCTTTATTTTAAGAATGTATTTCAGTGAGAGGGATTCAATACTCATTTTAAACAAAATATTCTAACAATACCACAATTGTTTAAACTAAATATACACCCTCAAATTTCAAAAATAAATAGCTGTATAAACTAAGTATATACCCTCAAATTTCAAAAATAAATAGATGTTTGAATCCAAATACTATATTTTTTTTCTTGAAATCATTTCAACAAAGATCATAGTTGAAACCTGTTTTTAATGTCGAAGTAGTTATTACAAAATTTTACAAACTAAATCATATCAATTGATATAGAAATATGATAAGGTATGAAGTATTCATTAATCATATCTATATACTTCATTACTAGTTCTTCGAATCATGACAAACAAATAAACTAAATATAAATAACATATATTTTTTTTAATTTTTAATATATGAGTATCAATAATACACGAGAATAAAAAAAATCACAATCTTTTAAATTTATTTAAATTTTTATAATTAAATTTTAGATATCGATCTTAAGTTACAAAACATATATTTTTTTCTTTTAAGAAAAATATTTATTTTTATTGATGTTTAATTTATATTGTTGTATCAATTATATTAGAATTTTTTTTATCATTTTGTCACAACAAAAATTAATTTATAACCGCATATCACACGAATTTCAATCTAATTATATAATGAATATTAAAAAATAAATAAAAAGTACCGTCACACAGAAAATGGAATACATCATCGACATCTAAAAATAAAGTGTAATTGCTAAGGAAGGTGCTTGCATTATGCAACCTCATAGTTATTATTCATCAGAACAAGAACAAAGAGAGTTTAGATAATAAACAACAAAGGTATCAAACAACAGATTTAATAATTCCATTTTCATAAGAATCAGCATCTACGAAAACAACCGCATAAGCTATTTGATGAGTCAAATTCAACCGTGATCCACCTTCATCCTCATTCCCATCAGACCTCCCAATTTCCAAACAAGTAGGAGAATCTTCAACACAATATCCAAGCCTATAACCAAATCCAGATTCATGTTTCTCAATATTAAACGTGCCGCTCAGTGTTTTGAAATAAGGATAATTTTCAGGACCACCAATACCAACACAAGCTTTTTGAATAACATCGTCAACAAATATCAACCATTTTGAAGATTCGGCGCAATTTGGCTTCTTTGTGAACTCAATCTCAATCGGGGTACCAGTGAAGATTATACCAGGGCTTATTCCTGGTATACTAAATTTCACTGGTACGCCGTTTATAACTTGGTTGTAATCTTGTAAGACAGTAACTTCACATTCTGAGTTACCTGTTTTTGCTAGTCTTAATCCTCCACCAGGGGGGCCACGAATTGCTGGCAAGATGTAGTATTTTCCACCTGGGAAAATGGGGTTACCATTTACGTCCAATACTTGTTCAACAGAGTCTAGTGAAAAAGTTAGTGAAAGATTTGTGATGAAAATAAAGACGAGGAAGGAGAAGGTGAGTGATGAAACATGCTTCATTGTAAGACAACGATGTTATTTATGATTGGAACTAGCATTTAATCGATCTCCTATATATGTTTTTATTTTGAAGTTGTGTTTAATTTTTATATAATAAGCTTACACGCGTTCCACGAAGAGCACAACTTTCCGTGTTTTTAATTCACCAAAATTATTGTAGTCAAATGTAGCGAGGAATTTTTAATTTCTTCACGAGGAGCACAGCCTTCTTATTATATACACTAGTATTTCTACCTTTGTGATGGACGAGATAAATTGTGAATAGATATTTTATTTTTTATAGTAAATATAAGAATGTTTTAAAATAATAAAAATATATATTCTCATATTCTCAAAAAAAAATTATATTTCACTAGTACTTTAGTGTTGAGATATTAGATATAATTTAAGTTGAATTGTGTTCCTCAAGTCCAAAACTAATTAGGGTTTAGGGTTTGTTATTTAGTTTGTTATTTTACTTAGTAGTCAAGTCACTTAGGTATATATAAATATATACTTTGTAATTCAGTTTCATTCATTCATATAATATTAATCTTTATTTCCTTATTCTCTTTTTTCTCTTCTCACTAAAAGTGTCTTACGCACTAACAAATTGGTATCAGAGCTCCAATTAGATTCTTGATCGTGTTTTCAAGAATCACACGTCAGAGACCGTGTTTCCGGGATTGTGGGGTGTTGTTGATCAATCTTTGTAAAGATGAATGGTAACGAAAATTTACCAAACTCCATTCCAACTCTTGACGGCAATAATTGACTTCGTTGGAGAAAACAAATGCAATCTCTATTTGCCTTTCATGAAACCCTATAAGTGGTTACTACCGACGTTTCTGCGCTTGGTGAAGATGCAACCGACGCACAGAGAACACTATGCCAAAAATATCCTTAGGCAGCACTAAAAAGACAGCGCTTTTATCACAAAGCGCTGCTATAAGGAATAAAAAAAATTCGCTAAAAAAAAGCGCTGGTAAAAGATACCTTTAGAAAGCGCTTTCTAAAAGCGCTGCTAAAGGTCGTAAATAGTCCCCACCTTAGAAAGCGCTTTTTAGAAAGCGTTGCTAAAGGTATAACCTTAGAAAGCGATTTTAAAAAGCGCTGCTAAATGATAGCCTTAGAAAGCGCTTTTAAAAAGCGCTGCTATAGGCCAATTAAAAGATAACCTTAGAAAGCGCTTTTAATAAGCGCTGCTATAGGCCTATTCAAAAAAAGCGTTTTATTAGTAAAAAGCGTTGTCTTAGGTCAATGATTATTAAAAAAAATAAAATAACACTAAATTTTCAGAACCCTATTCTTTTTCTCTCAAGACTTCTACCTCCTTTCTCTCTCGCGATTTCTCCGACCACCATCGTTCTCCCACCAGCATTCTGTTCTCCGACCACCGATGTTCTATTCGTTCTCCCACCGCCGTTGTTCTGTTCGCGTCTGTTCTCGCGACTGCTCCCTCATCTCTCTCTCTCTCTCTCTCTCTCTCTCTCTCTCGCGTGAAGTAAGAAAAGGTATGTTGTTGTTGATACAATGTTGTTGTCTTTTACGTTGTTGATACATTTTGTGTCAAGGTATTGTCAACGGCTATTTTAGTGTAAATATATTGTGTGCATGTGTTTGGTTTACCATTTTCTATGACTGTCTTTTCTGGTTTTCCATTTTCTATTTCAATTCAAGAATGAAGAAGATGAAAGTTTATATTTAGTTTATATTCGATTCAAGAATGAAGAAGATGAAATTTTATATGACTGTCTTATGACTGCCTATGACTGTTTTTTGACTAATTTTGGTGTCACAAAATTAGATACAAAGAATGAAGAACTGAATTTATTTTGTCATTTTACGCTATGCGAAGTATTGTTCGCGTCGCGAACTTGCTCGCTCTCTCTCTCTCTCTCTCTCTCTCTCTCTCTCTCTCTCTCTCTCTCTCGCTTCCTTCGCTTCAAGGATGGTTTGGTTATGTCTTGTATAGCTTCTTATCGTTGTCCCTCGCTGTCCATCGCTTTTCTCTCACGTTCTGTCGCTTCAAGTAAAGTCTGTCATTTTGATTCTGCTTTGTTTTTCCTTGCTCGCTTCCTATCGCTGTCCGTCGCATAGCGAAGCATTTGGTCGCGATGCGAAACTTGCAGGGCATGGCCTTTTCTTTGTTTTAACTGGTTTGTCTTGAGCCTAATACCTGCAAAACCATTCAAATCCTCAAGTACCAACCTTTTGGGTCTTTTGTTAGTTAATTCTCATAAAAAATGCAAAGGAACAATGCCATTCGTATAAGTTTTAACTAATGATATTTGTACTTTTGGATTGTTATCAAATTCTCCCCAACTTAGTTTCTTGTCTGTCCTCAATCAAGAGCATGAGATTTTTAACAAAGCAAGGACTTTCATCAATCAATTTGTCGTAAACAAACATGCGAAAATCACACAAGTTCCAACATCTTACAAAACAGCAAAATTCCAAACAAGATGAAATTAAACTTGAAAACTAAAGATGGAAACATATAAAATTAACTTTGAAAACAATAAATTTCCTGTTTTTGGCGCGCTTTCCTTCATGATTTCAGCATCCTACTCCTCATTCATCTCCTCACTTCCATCATCTCCCACTTCCTCTTCTTCTCCTTCCTCCTCTTCTTCGTCTTCATTTTCATCCCCTCATTTTCTGCAGTCTCAGTTGCTGCATCAACTGTACCTTCACCAGCAGCCCCTCCTAAATAGAATGGCCTGTCCCCAGGCCAAGATACATGAGTCTGATAAGCCTCGGTGGTAAGGATCTGCTGGTCAGCGTCCTCGGGCCTGCCCATTTACAATTGCACCCGATACATGGAGTTCTGAATACTAGTCATGGCACGGTTGGTGGCCTCATTTTGGTCCCATGTATAGGAGAATGAAGCGCGGAACCGTGGATCCCACTCATCGAAATTCAAGTTGTCAGAACTAGGTTGGTCGGGAGCTGCCCTTGTGTTTGGTTCCTCCTTGCAAAAACGAGTAATATATGCATCATTCACAGTCCCCTTGAGAGTTTGGTGCACTTGGTTAGGGATTACCATGCGGGCAACCCGTAGTAATCCCATGATTAGCCCCGAAAAAACCAATGGACACGATGCTTTGGTTCCCAATCCTAGTTCTGTCCCACTTTCCGCCACAATTTTCATTTCATTTGAAATGATGCGTGCCACACACACACTTTTACCTTTCAAGATGAAATAGAGTAACTGAGCGGTATCCATGGTGAATGTTGTGGTGTGACTCCGAGGACGGATGTTGTGTAGAATAAGCATTAATATCACCTGAGCATATTGCCCGAGGTCCTTACGGAGAAAGTGTGTTGCCACCCCTGCTGCATTCTTCTGCACTCTCTTTCCTTGACATAAAAGGTACTTGGTGAGTTGTTTGACATTTGGTACTGCATTCAAATTAAACTCATAATCACAAGCGTGGCCTTCTGAATAACCAGAGGATTTCCAAGATATTCGTTGATGGCTTTGCGGCTGAAATCAATAGTGCGACCTTGGACCATGGTTTTGTAAGTAAAGGTACTGTCACTTGAAGGAAAATCGTTGGCGTAGAACTCTCTGACCATATCATAATTGAGATGCTTGGGAGGGGTGGCCAACTTTTCCCATTTCCAAATTGTTATCACTTCCATGATCTCGTGGTAATCACCTTCCTCATCTATTTCAAACCTACGCTCAGGCCATATACTTCTTGACTCAATTTCTCTGAACCGTTCTGCTTGTTCAGGGCCGACAAAACACGATTTATCAAAGGGTCTGCTTCTTGAAGTTTCTCCTCCCACATTTTGCTTCTTTTGTTGGACTTGCTTTTCTGGTTCCATGTCTACAAAACAGAAATTTTTTTACAGCACAGTAAATTTATGAATTTGTTTGGCTGCAATTTGATTTGCTTTTCTAAGTTCTTAGCCAAATCTTGACAGCTTGTACTACCAAACAACCCAACAATGATATTCACAGTAAGTTTCTCATATACCACAACAAGAGTTTAAAATATCCTTCAAGCTCCACAGTAAAACTAAAAACCATAATTTTTTAAAAGAGTGAACAAAAATTTCAAAACTTAAAGCCTAAGGATTTAGCAAGAATGATTCAGGCCAAGGAGATTCATGGTGTTTTCTTTTTTCATTTTTTTCCAAAGGTTTTGTTCAAGTTTTAAAGATTTAACAAGTAAAGAGATGCAGCCCTTTAAAATCTAGATTTACAGAAAAAAAATTAGTGAAAATGAACATACCTTGAAGCTCTTGAGAGAAGTGAGAAATGTAAACTTTTTTCTTGAGATTTGATAATTGTGTGAATTGATTTATGTGTGAAAAGTGAAGAGATAAAGTGAGAAAAGTAAAGAAATAGAGAAGTAAAGGCACATCAGATGAGCAGACACGGTCTTCTAGGGTATGCAGAGAGTGAGTGTGTGCAGTAACTGCCATAAATGCAGGTTTGACCAACCTAATTTTGCGATGCGAAAGTTGCAGGGCATGGCCTTTTCTTTGTTTCAAATGGTTTTTCTTGAGCCTAAAACCTGCAAAACCATTCAAATCCCCAAGTACCAACCTTTTGGGTCTTTTGTTAGTCAATTCTCATAAAAAATGCAAAGGAACAATGCGATTCGTGTAAGTTTTGACTAATGATATTTGTACTTTTGGATTGTTATCAGCTTGCAATGATTGAGAACTAACTTATTGAATTTGCTATATATAGGGGTTACTTGTGATCAAAGTGTGAAAGTCGGATCGTTTCCCTACAGGTAAATATTTTTTATTTTGTTTTTGTTTAGCCTAGTTAGTATAACTATGGATAAGAAATGGATGTCTTCAAGTCGATTGTCGAAAGAGTACGAGAATGGGGTATCGGAATTCGTTAAGTTTGTTGTTGCGCACGCCGATTACCCTAGTCAAATGATATGTCCTTGCTTGGGTTGCTGTTTTGGGAGTCGGGTTGACGTGATTCAATTGGCATTGCATTTAAAGAGGCGTGGAATTGATAGAAGTTATACATGTTGGAATTTGCATGGTGAGAAAATTAACGGGAATGTTAAACCGGGGGATACTACGACCTATTCTTCAATTGACAATGGCACAGATACATACGATTATGATAGAGTCGAAGAGCTTGCAGAAGCTCTTGAAGAAGATCTTAAGGATTGTCCCAAAATGTTTGAGAGGTTAGTTAGCGATGCAGAGAAACCATTGTATAATGGTTGCACTAAATTCACAAGATTGTCTGCGGTATTAAAGTTGTACAACTTAAAGGTGGGTAATGGATGGTCGGATAAAAGTTTCACAGAGTTATTGGCCCTATGAAAGATATGCTTCCAGAGGATAATGTTCTTCCCGATCGAACATATGAGCCAAAAAGATGTTGTGCTCTATTGGCATGAGCTATGATAAGATACATGCATGTCCAAACGATCGCGTTTTGTTTGGAAATGAGTATGCATCGTTAAATGAGTGTCCTAAATGTGGTGTATCTCGATATAAGAAAAAGTTTTCTCCAGCAAAAGTCTTATGGTATTTTCCTATAATTCCGAGATTTAGACGCATGTTTCGTAGTGAGACCGATTCAAGACACTTGACTTGGCATGCAGATGAAAGAATTATTGATGGAAAGTTTCGACATCCGGCAGATTCACCACAATGGATGAAAATTGATGATGATTATCCTGAATTTGGAAAAGAAGCAAGAAACCTTCGCTTGGCATTATCTACTGATGGAATGAACCCATACGGTCTTCAAAGTATCTCACATAGCACTTGGCCTGTGATCATTATGATTTATAACCTACCTCCATGGCTATGTATGAAGCGTAAGTACATGATGTTATCTATGTTAATTTTCGGGCCTAGACAACCAGGGAATGACATAGACGTATATTTGGCACCCTTAATCGAAGATTTAAAGTTTTTGTGGGAGAACAGTTTTGGAGGTTTATGATGGGTATAGGAAAGAAAGTTTCAACTTGAGGGCGATTTTGTTTGGCACAATTAATGATTTTCCAGCATACGGAAATCTATCAGGGTACTGCATAAAAGGTCAATGTGCGTGTCCTATTTGTGAAGATAAAACAGATTTGACGCGATTGGAGTTAGGTCAGAAGAATGTCTTTCTCGGTCATCGTAGATTCTTAAATTCTAATCATCACTACCGTGGGTGGAGAAAAGCATTCAATGGAGAGCCAGAACAAGGTAGAGCTCCACCTATATTGACAGGTGATCAAATTTTTGAAAAGGTGAGAGATTTGAGTACTCAGTTTGGCAAGCCTTTTGCACTTACCCTTGTCAAGAGAGGGTGGAAGAAGAGGTCAATTTTTTTTTGAATTGCCATATTGGAAGTCGTTGTATGTAAGACATTTTCTTGATGTTATGCATATTGAAAAAAATGTATTTGACAGTGTTATTGGTACGTTACTCAATATACAAGGAAAGTCTAAGGATGGCCTTAAAGCAAGAAAGGACTTGATAGCGATGGGGATAAGAACTGAATTAGGACCCTTGAAGAAAAGAAAACGAACATATCTACCACCTGCTGCGTATACTCTATCTAAAAAGGAGAAAAAAGTATTGTGTAAGTTTCTAAGTGAAGTTAAAGTTCCAGAAGGATACTCTTCAGATATTAGAAGACTTGTGTCTACGAAAGACCTCAAGTTAAAGAGTTTAAAGACGCATGACTGCCATGTTATAATGGAACATTTTCTACCAATAGGTATACGTTCTATTCTTCCAGAAAAAAATAGAAGCGCAATAACTAAATTGTGTTTTTTCTTCAAGTCAATTTGCAGTAAGGTGATCGATCCTGCGATCTTACCAACATTGCAAAAAGAAATAGTTATTACTTTCTGTGATCTTGAAATGTATTTTCCTCCCTCGTTTTTTGACATAATGGTTCATCTAGTTGTTCATCTGGTGAAAGAGACACAATTGTGTGGACCGGCTTATATGAGATGGATATACCCTGCTGAACGTTATATGAAAATATTAAAAGGGTATGTGAAAAACCGAAGTCGACTAGAGGGTTGTATTGTCGAACGATACATTGTTGAAGAAGTGATTGAGTTTTGTACTGAATATGTGTCCAATGTACAATCAATTGGACTCCCCAAATCTTATATTGTCGGAAAAAAAGAAGGAAAAAAGTTAATTGGAAATGAAGTTGTGACAGTATCAAGGGTCGAACGGGATCAAGTGCATTTATATGTTCTGCACAATGAGAATGAGGTTGAGCCGTATGTTGAAATGCACAAGGATGTTCTCCGAGGTTTAAATCCGAATAAAAATGAGAATTGGATAGTACGAGGTACAATCGAAGTTTCATACATTGGTTTAAGGATCATATTTATTCAACGTATTGTTCAGATCCCGCTTCAAAAACAGAAAGGTTGAGATGTTTAGCATATGGTCCAAGTTTGGTTGTGTTTTCTTATAGCGCATACGCAATTAATGGATACACATTTTATACCAAAGAACAAGATGATAAAAGTACTATGCAAAATAGTGGTGTCACCGTGGTAGCTGAAGCAATGCACATTTCAAGTGTGAAAGACTTAAACCCCAAATTTGCAAATCTGTCATATTTTGGGGTTATCGAGCGCATTTGGGTGTTTGATTATGAGAAGTTTCAGATTCCTATATTTCGTTGCAAGTGGGTTGAAAATAATAATGGCATACGAATGGATAAGTCAGGATTTTTGCAAGTGGATCTTAATAGGGTGGGGTACAAAGATGAGCCTTTTATTCTAGCCTCTCAAGCTAAACAAGTGTTCTATGTCACTGATCCGACAAGTACAAAATGGTCTATAGTGCTTTTATCTAACAAAGTAATTGATGAAAACATTGGAGATCAGGGTGATATTGATGTTGATATTGAATCATTTACTAGAAATGATCAAGATGAAAATATTATAGCGAATGAATCATATACTAGAAATGATCATAATGAGGGTATTTGGATCAATCCAACCGTCCGTGTTGTTAAGAGACGAGTAGAACATATTCCAACCAAGAAAAGAAAGAGACGTTAGTGAAAAAGGTACTAGTTATAAAATTATAGCTTATATCATTCAATGATATTAAATAGTTGTCATGTTATATATATTCAATGGATTATGGATTATGGATTTTTATATTTGTCATTTAATTTTTGTTTTTTTCTTTCTTACAGGTCAAATGGCTAGTAACCAGGAAGACTCACACGAGACACATGATACAAATGAAGCTCAGAATGTAGAAAGTGAAATTAAACGAGGAATAACTATTATGAAGTCAATCATCTGTGCAAGAGATAAAGGGATCAAATTTGATGTACATTGGAGTGATGAAAACCAACTAATTGAGCCAAACGGTTCAATGTTGACTAGTTACATAGGTTCCCTTGTCCGTCAGCACATTCCAATCACCAGTGATAATTGGAGGAATCCATTGTTGCAAGCCGGTAAAGATAAAATATGGACTGAGATACAGGTACTTACGAAATATGATTGATGTTATTAGATTTTTGTTGACGATAAAGTATTTAATTTACTTATACTAACACACTCTATGTGTATGTTTTTTTGTAGAGGTCTTTTAATATTGTCTTCAATTGGCCGAAAAAAGACACAGAGGCTTTCGAACTATGTTATCAAACAAATATCTTAGGGATACGGAAACAAATTTTGTTGAAGCAGAACTTCCACAGTTGTATGCGGACTTGATTGCATCTGAAGAATGGAGCACTTTTGTAGCCAAAAGAAAATCCGAAAAATTCAATGTAATGGTAATTTGTCATGTCTATTAATTGAATGATATACTTGTTGCATTAGTTTGTTCTGATATGACTTAAACTTGTTTATCCAGGAATTGAGTGCCATTAATCGCAAAAGAGCATCAAAACCCACGTATCCATACAGAAAAGGGCGTGTGGGATATGCACGCTTACAACAAAAATTGGTAAGTATATATAAATGCTATGATTTTATTAATTGTCTTATTGAGTTATAATTGATGATCTTATTATTTATCTCAATGTGTAGTTAGAAGAGACGAAAAGTGAAGAAATATCACTTCTGGACCATGTTTTGTGGAAGGAAGCTCATGTGGGCAAGGATGGAGTTGTTAGGGAAGATGTTCAGCATGTTTATGACGAATGTGTAAGTATACATTATGTCTTTAAGTTAATCGAAATTTTATTAAAATATAATTAATTTTTAATCCCCACTAATAATTTTTGATATGTCAATGAATTTCAGGAGACTCTATCTAAATCTGTAACCACAGGTGAGGAGGATTGCAGGAGCATACTTAGTCGAGTACTAAATGTTCCTGAGTATTCCGGTCGGGTGAGGGGTAAAGGATTTGGTGTGACTCTATCTTCCTTGTATAAGCAACCAAAGAGAAAAAATCCTAGCAATCGCGAAGTGATGCAATCGTTGGATGAATTAAAAGCGCAAGTCCGTGAATTGCAAAAGGATAAAGAGAGATATGAGGCGGAAAAGCGCGGTTCAAAGTTGAAAGATACTAGTGACAAAGATAGTATCAATTGTCAAAAGAAAATTCCCGAGGTAATTAGCACGTTTATTTTAATTGACATATATTTATTTTAATTAAATTAACACGTTTATTTTAATTGACATATATACACATTAACAGTTACATATTTATTATTGCTTTAGGGCATTTCATCTTGTCAGCTATTTTTATCGTTACCGACTTATAGCATAGTTGGCAAGGGAAAAATGCATAACACTTTGGGAGATTTACTTCACCATAAACCGCTCCCTGATGGATATCTGAAATTATCAGTTGATATTGCATTAGAGCTTAATGCGTTGCTACCGATACCTGACGTTGTTTCAGAGACAACATTGTTGCGGGATGAAATAGGATCGTTTGTTGCATGGTCGTCAGACCTCATTTTCATAGATGATGAGGTATGTTGAAAACCATTATGAATCTTTTAGTATTCACATGTCAAGTCTGAACCATTATGAAAATCATTATGAACCATTACGTACATTTTTTTACATGGTAATGTTAGACTCCTACAAAACCCGCATCTAAGGATAAAGGGATTTTGCCGCACAACGAGTCTGTTGCATCACAAAAAGAGGTACATTGAAAGTGTTATTCTATGATCTAAATTCAAAAGCTTCATGATTTTCTACTTTACCTAACTTATATGATTTTTAGGTTCCTGCTCAAGTTTCACAACAAGCCAGCAAAAAAAGAGCTCCTACAAAGACCGGGCAGGCAAAAAGAGCTCTTATACCTCGCTTTCGGATGTGTCTTGAAACACTTGTGGTAACATCAGATTTGATGGATGGTGCTATTCGTCAAATAGACATGGACGAAGGTGTTTTTGGTTTTCCTCATTCCGAAATAATTGCAAAAGAGGACATGGAACAGATTTTTCGGCATCTTGAATTAGGCATCAGTGTTATACATTCATACATCTGGTACTCCGATCAATCTATTATTTAATTAGTTGAACAATTTATTTACACATTTCAATGAAAATAGTCTAATGTTTATTATGTTTTTATTTAAGGTGCTTGTATGAGAAATTGATGCGCGGGAATCAATTGTCAAACAGATTCTATTTCTTGTCTTGCGCCTGTGTCAATGCACCGACAATTGCTATTGATCCAAATTCAATAAGAAATAACTTACTCGAGAGATTTATGGCCAGCAGTACATAAAGTTTGTATCTTTTACCGTATAATACTGGAAACGGGTAAGATTTTCATTCTAATTTCATTCTAACCTTTGTATCTTTTGCGTAGAAATTATCCATTTAAACTTTTGCTATATTTTACAGTGGACACTAGTTGTTGGTTGCTATTAATCCTACAAGAGAAGTGGTGTATTATCTGAATTCATTAGATCATGATTGGATAACATATCAGAATATGAAGGATTTGGTTGATACGTAAGTGAGATTGTTCTAAATATTCGTGTGTATTTGTATATTTAATTATTTATGTGAGATTGTTCTAAATTTACATTTTACTTTTATAGAACAATACTAGTATACCGAGCACAAAGAGAAACTCGAGTATCGCGGTCAAAAGCAAACAACATTACATGGATCAAAGTGGAGGTATATTAATTTTCACAATGTTGGTTATAATAGTGATGCTACTTGATAACACAAGACAACTATATATTAATTCTTATTTGTTTTTCTATGTGTAGTGTCCTCGTCAGTGTAACGGTATAGACTGCGGTTATTTTGTTTTGAGGTTTATGAGAGAAATCCTTGATTTGGATTGATTAGAGATTCCCATCACGGTATGGATTTATAACTTAGGATTTATTTTAATACTTATCGGATATTTCATATAATTTATTATTTTAAACTAAATCATGCATATTGTGTTTTGTTATGTAGTACTTTGATGAATACACGTGTGATCATTACACGAAAGATAAATTGAAACAAATCAAGGAGGAATTGTGTGAATACCTTATTGAGAAAAGAATCATATAAGGTATGGAAGTTGGTGTGTAGTTATGGAGTGTAATTGTATAGTTTTGGAAGTTGTTGTATATTAGGAGATCTTTAGAAGTTAAAGGATTAGAATGGTTTAATTATGTGAATGGTTTATGTGAATGGTTTATGGATTAGAATAGTTTAATTATGTGAATGGTTTATGTTTAATTATGTGAATGGTTTATGGATTTGAATGGTTTAATTATGGAAATGGTTAATGGAAATGGCCTAAAATGTGAATCATGGATTAGAATGGTTTATGTGATTTATAAAGATTAGAAATGGCCTAAAATGTGAAGGATTGGAAATGGCCTAAAATGTAAAGGAAAATAACAGCAGGTTTCTGCATACAAAAGAAGGAAATTTTGATTTTTAAAGAAAATATTAAAAAAAACGTGAAGAAAAGACAGCGCTTTTAAGAAAAAGCGCTGCCTATAGTGAAAATAAAAAAAAATTAGACAGCGCTTTCAAAAGCGCTGTCTAAAGGGGGGAAATAGAAAGCGTTTTTCCTGAGAAAGCGCTGCCTAAAGGTGAAAATAAAAAATAAATTAGACAGCGCTTTCAAAAGCGCTGTCTAAAGGGGGACAATAGAAAGCGCTTTTTCCTACGAAAGCGCTGCCTAAAGATGTCAATAGAAAGCATAAAAGGATAGAAAAAGCGCTGCTAAAGGGCCACTTTAGAAAGCGCTTTTTCAGTTAAAAGCGCTGCTAAAGGCCTACTTTAGAAAGCGCTTTTAAAGATAAAGCGCTGCCTAAAGTAGGCCTTTAGCAGCGCTTTCTCATAAAAAAAAAAGCGTTGTCTTTACCTACGGCAGCGCCACCTTAGGCAGCGCTGTTAACGGCCAAAAAAAGCGCCGTCTTTTCCTTTCTTTGGCGTATTGGAACCGCTTACAAGGATGCCAAGAATCATGAATATCAATCATGGCACGCTGAGTAGCCGCTATCCAATCCCAGTTATAGTTGCAGATCTCCCTCTGAAACGGGTCAAAGACCTGAGAACCTGTAACTCCGAAACCAGAAGCCTCTCCCGCTCCTGTACTAGTACCTGCACTAGAAGTATACCCTCCTCTCATTCTCTTGGGCCTACAAAACTTATCCACATAATTATCATCAATTGCATCCAGAATGGTAACCTGAAGATGGGAGGGTAACTTCACCCTCGAATGCACACACAAAGCCATGATCAAGCATGGGAAAACCAAAGGGCAATTAGCTCGTGCCCCTGGTTTGATACCTCTTTCCACCACTGCATGTATCTCGTCAGCAATAATCCGAGCAAAATCAATCTATGTATTAATCATTATGTTATGGATCAAGTGAGCAACTGGTATAGGTACAATGGAGGTATGCGTCCTTGGCTTAATGTTCGTTAAGACCAAGAGTAGCACCAACTGTGCTAGAGGACGCATATCCTCCCTATGACATCTCTTTGGAACCCCATTAGGGTTCAACTCCACCGACTTGCCTTTCCTCCATAAATTACCAGAAATCGCCTCAATATGTCTATTCAGCCTCAAAGTCCTGTGACACTCATCATGCTCATCCTCCCCAAAGGTAAGAGGTTTACCCAACACATGGTTAATAGTTCCTCGACTCGGGTTGTTCGAATCACATGATTGGTCGAAAAAAATAGTTACTAGATTTTGACAAGTTGAAGAAGAGTATGGTCAAACTTGATGATAATAACTCATTACAAGCAGAATGCACTAGCGACATAGTTATTCAAAAGAGCAATGTAAGAAAGGTTATGATCAAAGATGTACTCTATGTACCTGGAATGATATGCAATCTGCTAAGTGTTGGATAACTGGTTGAAAAAGTTTTCTCAATGATCATGAAATATGGAGCTTTAGAACTTTTCAACACTCAAAAAATGATTTGGTCTTGAAATCTCCTCTGTCGAAGAATAGAACATTTAGGACCATGATCAGTTCGATTGAGGTACAATGTTTAAAACAAATTGTCGACCACAAGAATCGTTGGTTGTGGCATTTGAGGTTTGGATCTATTTTCTACAAGCACTACGCCAAAAATGAGTTTTCGCAGCACAACAAAGACAACGCTTTATAGAAGAAGCGCTGCTATATGTTTTGCTAAAAACAAAAATAAAAAACGAAAGAAAAAAGCGCTGCTAAATGGGGGACATAAGACAGCGCTTTTCAAAAGCGCTGCTAAAGCCCTAAGGCAGGTGAACTTTAGAAAACGTTTTATGAAAAACGTTGCTAAAGGGGTACAATAAGGCAGCACTTTTGAAAAGCGCTGCTAAAGGGCTTTCATACAACACGCTTTAGCCAGCGCTTTTGGAAAGCGCTGCTAAAGGCCTTTCGTTAATCCCACATAAGAAAGCGCTTTTACCCCAAAAGCGCTGCTAAAGGATTAACATAAGAAAGCGCTTTCTAAAAGCGCTGCCTTAGGTCTTTTAAAATATTAAAATTAAAACATAATCTGATATCCCTCTATTTTCTTATGACCGTTTCTATTTCACCCTAGCGACACTGTTTCTCTTCTTCCTCCTTTTTTCTACAAACGAACGAAACTAAATCTGTCCGCCGTCGTTCTGCAAACGAAATCCATCGTGGCTTTACTCCGTTTGTGGCTTCCCTCCGTCGTTTCTGCTTACTCACACCGTCGTCCGCCATTGTTGATTGTTTCTCTGAGGTTTTTGCTCTCCTTTTTCTGGTTTTCTCTCCATTAATGAAAATGTCTAGTATTCTCCATTGTTGATTGTTTCTCTGCTGTTTGTGTGAGATAAATTTGGTGTATTATTAGTTGTTGATGTTAGGTTTTCATTTTTTGATTTGTAGGAGTTAGTTAATGATTAATTGGAAAAGTGATTAATTAGAAAAGTGGTTAATTAGTAGAAGTTAGTATAGTGATTATTGTGTAAAATGTGATTAATTTGTAGAAGTTAGTTTAATGATTAATTTGTAGAATAGTAGAAGTTAGTTTAATGTGTAAAATTTGTAGAATAGTGATTAATTAGAAATTTAAAGGTAGTTAAGAGTGTTGTAGAAGTTAGATTGTTGAGGTTGTTATAGGGCTATTTGTAAAGTTAAAGTGAACATTTATCGGAAAATTTTAGTGATGTAAGAATTTGGTTGTTATTGAAAATGATAATGAAATTAGTAGTTAAGTGAACTAGTGATTGAATTTATTTTGAGAGATGATTGAAAATGATAAATAGTGATTGAATTGTTACTTGAACTTAAGCGTTGAAGTTGTTTATTTTTACAATGTTGATTGAATTTTTACAATTGTTTTTTTCACTAATTTGATTAGTTGAAAAAAGCGCTTTTTGGTTTGTAGAAGTTTGTTAGTGATTAATTGGAAATGTGATTAGTTGTTGATTTTTGATTTGATTTGATATTAGTTGTATTATTAGCTGTTGATGTTAGGTTTTGATATTTTGGTTTGTAGAAGTTTGTTAGTGATTAATTGGAAATGTGATTAGTTGTTGATTTTTTATTTGGTTTTTTATATTAGTTGATTTTTGATTTTTAATATAATTGTGTCATTTTATACGGATGTTTTTCTTTATTACAGGTGAAATGGCTAGTAACGAGGAAAATTCATATGATACTTCAAAAAATGATGGACATGAAACAATTCAAGAAGCGGAAGGAGATATTACACGAGGAGTAACTATTATGAAGAACATCATTCGTGCTAGAGATAAAGGAATAAAATATGACTTTCATTGGAATGATAAGAACCAACTTGTTGAGCCTAACGGAGCAATGTTGACAAGTTACATTGGTACACTTGTTCGTTCGTATATTCCAATTGCTTGTGATAATTGGAGAAATGCTGAGTTGAAACCTGCCAAAGAAAAGATATGGAGTGAGATACAGGTACCATATGTGATGTTATTTTTTTTTGTTGCCGATTATGTCTTTAAATTACTAATTATGTTATTTGTTTTTGTAGAGGTCTTTTAATATTAGTGATGACCGAAAGAAGTATTATATTCAATTAGCCGGAAAAAGACACAGAGGGTTTCGAGAATTTCTATCAAACAAGTATCTTAAGGATCCCGAAGGAAAGTTTATTGAAGCAGAACGTCCACTGAAGTATGTGGACTTGATTTCACCTAAAGAATGGGAAACTTTTGTAGCCAAAATAAGAACCGAAGCATTCCAGGAGTTGAGTGGCATAAATCGCCAAAGAGCATCAAAACCCGCGTATCCATACAGGAAGGGGCGTTTGGGATATGCACGGTTGCAACAAAAAATAGTAAGTATATTAAATGCTTTGATTTACTTGTTTCTTTCCCATGTGTTATAATTGATTTTATTATTTGCCTTAATGTGTAGTTAGAAGAAGAGAAAAGTGAAGAAACATGTGTTCCAGAACATGTTTTGTGGAAGGCTGCTCGTATGGGAAAGGATGGAGTTGTTACGGAAAATGTTCAACAAGTTTTTGAGAAATGTGTAAGTATAACATTATGCGTTTTATATCCCATTTATTAACATATATATAATATTTATGTTTTTTAATCCCCGCTAATATTTTTCGATATTCATGCATATGAATTCCAGGAGACTCTGTCTCAGTTTGCAACTCTAGTTGAAGACCAGGATTGCAGGAGCATACTTACTCGAGTATTGAATGTTCCGGAGTATTCTGGTCGTGTGAAGGGTAAGGGATTTGGGGTCACTCCATCATCCTTTTATAAGCGTTTAAAGAGCCAAAATCCTAGCAATAAAAAAGTGATGGAAGCCATGGAAGAATTAAGAGCCCAAGTCCGTGAATTACAAAAGGATAAGGAAAAATATATGTCAGAAAGGCGTGGTTCAGAGTTTAATGATACTAGTGACAAAGGTAGTATCAATTGTCAACAGAAACTTCCTGAGGTAATTATATATATTATGAAATTAATTTAGCACAAAATTTTCAATATATACACATTAAAAGTGATAATTCTATATTCAAATGTTTTACTAACTTATATGATTTTTAGATTCATGCCCAAGAGTTGCAAATAACAGGAATCAGAATAGGAAGCCAGAATTAGGCAACATGTCCAACCAAAAAAATACTCTTGCAAGGACGGGGAAAAAAAGCAATTGTATCTCGATTTAGGTCATCTCTTGAAACACTTGTAGAAACATCGAATTTGATGGCCGGTGGTATTCGTGAAATACCTATGGAGGAAGGTATTTTTCGGTTATTTCTATTCAGAAACAATTTCTAAAGAGGATTTGGATCAGATTTTTAATCATTCTGAATTAGGCATCGGTGTTATGCATACATACATCAGGTATTCCGATTAACTCTCTTTAATTATTTAAACAATTTATTTACTCATTTCAACGAATAATCTAATGTTTATTATGTTTTTATTTAAGGTTCTTGTATGAGAAATTGGTGCGCCCGCATCAATTGTCGAAAGATTCGGTTTCTTATCTGCCAAATGTATCAATGCACCGTTAATTACGATGAATCCAACTTCAGTACAATCTCACTTAGTCGAAAGATTTATGGCCAGCATAGATACAGAAAAGTTGTATCTTTTACCATATAATACTGGCAACGGGTTAGATTTGCATTCTTACTTCATTTATTAT
Source organism: Lathyrus tuberosus (assembly GCA_022829125.1). Lineage (NCBI taxonomy): Eukaryota > Viridiplantae > Streptophyta > Magnoliopsida > Fabales > Fabaceae > Lathyrus > Lathyrus tuberosus. The sequence continues at coordinate 1,787,738 of JALAZF010000061.1, read as the reverse complement.
CATTTATCAGTTTTTGATGTTGCGTATAAAATTATTATATCGATACTTTTATTTTATTTTACAGTGGACACTAGTTGTTGGTTACGATAAATCCTATAAGGGAAATAGTGTATTATGTGGATTCGTTAGATGGTGATGTAGATAAATACCCGGATATGAAGACGACGATTGATACGTAAATGAAATTGTTCTAAATATTTGTGTGTATTTGTTTATTAATTTATTTAAGTGAGATTATTCTAAATATTCGTTTATATTATGTTAGAGCTATACAAATATTTCGATCACAAAGAGGAGCTCAAGTATCAAAGAGTAAGTCAACCAGCATTTCATGGATCCGAGTGGAGGTATATTTTCACAATTTTGCTTATAATAGTGATGCTACTTGATAAAACAAGTGAGACTATATATCCTGATATATATTCTTATTTTTTTTCACTATGTAGTGTCCTCGTCATAAAAATGGCATCGATTGCGGTTATTTCGTTTTGAGGTTTATGAAAGAAATCATTCATTTGGATCAAATAGATATTCCAATCATGGTATGGATTTATAACTTAGGAGTTAGTTTAATATTTATCGGATATTTGATATAATTAATTACTTTTAACTAAATCATGCATATTATGTTATATTATGTAGTATTTTGATGAATTCAAGTGTGCTACTTACTCCAAAGTACAATTGGAAGAAATTAAGGGGGATTGGTGTCAATACCATATTGAGCAAAGAATCATATAAGGTATGGAAGTTGGAAGTTGTTGTATATACTTTGTATAGTTTTTGAAGTTGTTGTATATGGTTATTAGAATGGTTATTTGGTGTATGAATAGTTGTTGTATATAGTTTTAGAAGTGGAAGTTGTTGTATATAGTCTTGTGTATAATTATGAAATATAAGGCCTATATATGGTGATTGAAGTATATAATTATGTAGTATTGTGAATTGAAGTATATACGACCTATGTTGAATGAAAGCTTGTGAATTGAAGTATATAATTGTGATAAGTTTTGATAAAAAATTATGTTATACACGTTTGTTAAAGTGGAACTAAAGAAAGCGCTTTTCTAAAAAGCGCTGCCAAAAGTGGAACTAAAGAAAGCGCTTTTCTAAAAAGCGCTGCTTAAAGTATTAAGCAGAGACACATTAGAAAGCGCTTTGAAAAGCACTGCCTAAAGGGGGGGGGGGGGGGGGAACCAGCGTTTTTTCCAAAAAAAGCGCTGCCTAAAGTTGGAAAATAATACACATTAGGCAGTGCTTTTTAAAAAGCGCTTCCTAAAGGGGAACAAAAGACAACACTTTTAGTGGAAAAGCGCTGCCTAAAGGGGACCTAAGGCAGCACTTTTGCATTTACAAAAGCGTTGTCTTTACCTTTAGCAGCGCCACCTTTGGCAGCGCTTTTAAGCGCGACTAAAGGCAAAAAAAAATGATACTAAAGGTCTTCTTTGGCGTAGTGAAGCATGTTCCTAATGCAAGAAGAAATAAGCTTGATGACAAGAGTGAACCTATGATTCTGGTAGGATATCAAAAGACTGGAGCATGCATACTATTCAATCCGATGAACAATAAGATCGTGATAAGTCGAGACATTGTGATTGATAAGAACTCTGCATGGGATTGGAATTCTGGTGATCCAATTAACAAGCCCTTGATGAGCAATGATTTTGACGAAGCAAGTAATGATGTCAAAGTCAAAGATATTATCGATATTCCGATTGAAGTCGAAGATGTTGCTGACATACCCCACACAGTCAAATTCAAAGAGGATATGGCTAGAACAAGCCAAAGACCTCAAAGAACTAGAGCTCTTCCATCAAGACTTGAAGACTATGAAGTGGTTGGTGATGATGAAGTCATAATAGATGGAGACCTAGTTCGTTTTGATTTACTTGCAGGTGCTGAACCAATCACTTATAGCGATGCCTTCAAAATTTAAACAATGGAATTCTGGTATGGTCGAAGAGTTACAAGCAATCGAAAGAAACAACACATGGTAGTTGGTCAAATTGCCAGCATGTACAAAAGTTATAGAAGTGAAGTGGGTGTTGTTCGAATCGTAGTTAAAGGGGGGTTTTTTGTTATCGTCTCCACAGGGATTGTTCTGATATGGGATGCTTGTTGTTTAATAGTTTACCGTTTTAAGAAAAAAGGGTTTCAAAGTTTGTTTCATAAATTGTCACGATTTTAGTAGCAAAGCTTTAAATTCTAAAGTGTTTGATTAACAAAGTATATCAAAAGTAGTTTTCATCTACCCTATCTTATACTTATTCTCTTAATCTTGCATGTGAAGTCGGATCCGATTAATATCATCGTGTATTCTCTCTATAATGCCTATCTCTAGAGCGGTGTCATGAGAAATACTGTATTCATCACTACATGATCTCTCCATATAACAACCAATATAGTAAGCGTTAAGTTCAATACAAAGCAAATATCAACCATATACCAATCTCTCCAATCTATAAATCGATAGATGAATATTTTAGGTCAAGTTCCATAAAATCTATGTCTAGAGTTTTACAAAACAAGAATGGATCATTAAGAACAAAAATATTCACCATATATTAATCATCACTTGTTCACATACAATGTTAATCAAAAGAAATACATAAATTTAAGGTAGACTACCTCTACCTTTGATACAAAGGAAATTAGATACCCATAACCATGGTAGCTTGCTTTACAAGTAATGAGAAAAGATGAATGAGCATCCACGTCGAAGAATTGAACTAGGATGCGAATCCCCCTTCTATTTTCAAAATATCACTCTTTGGTGAAGAAATGCAGAAAATATAGGTTTCTATGTGAAAACGGGGTTATGATCCCCAAAAAGTGAGAAAAAGTACATATATAGTACTTTTAGAATCTGCCAAGTTTTCCCAACGAACCCATTCTTCGCCCAGCGAACACCACTTTATGGCATCTGATGTGCCTCTGAACAGTTAAACCGCCCCTGAGGAAATCACTAAGTTCATTGTGCGAACACTTCTTCGCCCAACCGTCTTCTTCGCTACAAATTTGCACAACGAACTTATGGTTCTTTAGTTACTGCCTCAAATCTGGGATGGTTCGCTGGGGCTTCACTGCAACCTCACCCAACGAATGTTCGCTGGTAGTTAGCTGTTTTTCACCCAGCGAACATGCTGAATCTTCTCCTTTTCTTTGGCTTCTTTGTCAATTCACTTGTGTCTTACTCTTTGATAGTTTTTTGCCTAAATCCTACACAATAACACACAAATCAAAGCAACTAAAGTTATTTGCACATAATTGAAAATTAGCATGGAAACATGGAATAAATCCATTAAAACATAACAAATGAGTTGAAAAATTCCAATAAATATGGATCAAATTAAAGCATGTTTGGCATTTAACAAACTCTCCCCAACTAGATCTTTGCTTGTCCTTAAGCAAAGTATGCCTCTAATTAAAAACAAGAGGATTTGCTCAAGCATTTAATTCAACCAAGAATGGATTTATGGCTCAAATTAAACAAACAAATGCGGACAAACAATGTTCACCACTTCCTAGAATCGAACAATGATAAAGAATTTAGTTCTTAAACAAATATCATGCAATGTTTCAAATAACAACTAAATTCTAATGTTTGAATCACTCTAACACTCTTCTTCGAATAAGAATGAAGAAATTAACACGATTGCAACCGTGGGGTAATTTCACTCACCTAACAAACAATGCAAATAACAATCCAATTCATACATTCATCTAATCAATCAACAATGAAATCATGAAAGCAAGAAAATCACTAAGGGCTTAAAAGGTTGTAGCTTGGTTAGGTTCACAACAAAGGGATATTTCTAAGGCCATGGACTCAAAGATACCAATGAAAAAGAAACATTCACAATACAAGGTTATGTACACACTACAACTTCATCCAACACTTTCTTTTCTCAATTGTTCACCCTTCCAAACTTTCTTTATGCACATTATTCATTCTCTATTTTTTTTCTCATTCAAACAAGCATGCCTTTTCTTTTTCTTTTTCACATTCATATTCACAATTTTCTTTTCAATGCTTGTTTTAAATTTTTCAAAATTTTTTAGTAACCTACCACTTTTCTTTTCACTCTGCCCAACTTGAATTCACCCAAACCTCAAGTGAATGCTCCTTGATTTTTATGGCAAGGAAAACAATTTAGAACATTGTTCAAAGGTTCAAGAAATTTTTTTAGAATCCCACAAAATTCAATGATGAACTATCTTTTAATTCATGTACATACACCAAGTTCATCACTAAATTAGGTTCTAAACTATTAAGCTCAAAGGGGTTAGTAAATTCTCACTACTCACGGGTAAGTTACTTTTTTGGGATATGGTTGTGCTCAATATCAACAAATGCCTTGATAATTTCTAATGCTTCCACAAAATCAAAATAATCACAAGATTAAGCATGAATCAAATGTATTAAACAAAGTTTATAAGTCATCCTATGCATATAATAAAAAATGGAGGTTTCTCACAAATTGTGGCCAATGGAACCTAAGTGAAACAAGCATTCAAACAAAGTTGCAAAATGAAACAAAGATACATTTGCACAAAGAAAAAAAAATCTTAAACATTCTAGCATCCTAGAAAGAGGTAACCATGTACCTTGCTTGCATTTACATGTTCAAATACTATCATTACCATCAAAACTTTGGAGAATCTTCATTGGATACTTTTAGAAAATTGCAACCAATCTAGAAGTTCTCACATTCAATCACCAAAGTAAGAAACATTAACTTCAAAACAAGCTACCAAACAACCATAAAAATTAGAGTTGAACATTCCTAAACTGAAGAATTCAACTCTAAATAACATAAATATAAATAAACTAAAGTTGAACATTCGTGAACTGATATAACAATAAAATGGTATGGTGTAGAACACCAACAAAAGTAAGATTACCCAAAAGTGGTACTCACATACATTATCCAAAATAATCCACAAAGCTGGATATTGTACAACACAAAATAGAATACAATAATAATATAAATAAAGCAATGATCTAAGCTAAACAGAAAACTTCACTATGTAGTAACCAAAGGAAGTAGCTTAAGGTCATGCTCAAAACATCAAAATAACTAGTCCTCATCGGACTCGATCTCCTCTTCATCCAACTCAACCTTTTCACCAGATCCCGAAGTAGCATCAACACCATCATCATCATCACCAGCCTCCTCAGCATCATCATCCTCATCAGTATCAGCTACACCCGCCCCCTCTCTAGAGAATGGCATGGCCTCAATGAACAAGCATAAGCTAGGAACTGCTCCCTAGTGTTGATCAAACGTTCTAACGTAGGCTTATGGCATTGTAGCTATAAAACCTGCATAGAATCATGAATATCAATCATGGCACACTGATTAGCCACCATCCAATCCTAGTTATAGTTGAAGATCTGCCTCTGAAACAGGTCGAAGCCCTGAGAACCTATAACTCTGGAACCAGAAGCCTCTCCCGCTCTTGTACCTGTACCTGCACTAGAAGTCTGCCCTCCTCTCATTCTCTTGGGCCTAAAAAACTTGTCCACATAATTATCATCAATTGCATCCGGAATGGTAACCTAATGGTGGGAGGGTAACTTCACCCTCGAATGCACACACAAAGCCATGATCAAGCATGGGAAAACCAAAGGGCATTGAGCTCGTGCCCCTGGTTTGATACCTCTTTCCACCACTGGATGTATCTTATCAGCAGTAGTCCGAGCAAAATCAATTTGTGTATTAATCATTATGTTATGGATCAAGTGAGCAACTGGTATAGGTACAATGGAGGTATGCGTCCTTGGCTTAATGTTCGTTAAGACCAAAAGTAGCACTAGTTGTGCTAGAGGACGCATAACCTCTCTATGATATCTTTTTGGAAGCCCATTAGGGTTCAAATCCACCGACTTGCATTCCCTCCATAAGGCACCAGAAATCGCCTCAATATCTCTATTCAACCTCAAAGTCTTGTGACACTCGTCTAACTCATCCTCCCCCAAGGTAAGAGGTTTACCCAACACATGGTTAATAGTGTTCCTATCAAACTTCACCTCTATTCCACAAACTTGTGTAGTCCAAGAAAAAACCTCATTATCGTCCGGAAGGGAATTTGCGTAGAACTCCCTCACGAGTTCCACATTATAATATCAAAGAAAATTAGTTACCTATAACCATGGTAGCTTGCTTTACAAGTAATGAGAAAATATGAATGAGCATCCACGTCGAAGAATCGAACTCGGATGCGAATCTAGCTTCTATTTGCAAAATATTACTCTTTAGTGAAGAAATTCATAAAATATAGGTTTCTATGTGAAAATGGGCTTATGATCCCCAAAGAGTGTAAAAAGTACATATATAGTACTTTCAGAATCTGCCAAGTTCGCCCAGCGAACACCACTTTATGGCACATGAAGTGCCTCTGAATAGTTAAACCGTCCTTGAGGGAATCACTAAGTTCGTTGTGCGAACACTTCTTTTCCTAGAGAGCTTCTTCACTACAAGTTCGCACAATGAACTTATGGTCCTTTATTTACTGCCTCAAATCTGGGATGGTTCGCTGGGTCTTCACTGCAACCTTGCCCAAGGAATGTTCGGTGAAAGCTCACTGTTGTTTGCCCAGCGAACATACAGAATCTTCTCCTTTTCTTTGGCTTCTTTGTCAATTCACTTGTGTCTTACTCTTTGATAATTTTATGCCTAAATTCTGCACAATAACACACAAATCAAAGGAACCAAAGGTATTTGTATATAATATAAGAATAACATGGAAACATGGAATAAATCCATTAAAACATAACAAATGAGTTAAAAAATGCCAATAAATATAAATCAAATTAAAGCATGTTTGGAATTCAACAGGTGTTCAAGTTGAAGCACAATGCTGATGGGTCGAAAGCAAGACATAAGGCCAGATTTGTAGCTCAAGGATTTCTTCAGAGAGTAGGACTTGACTACTCTGAAGTATTTTCACTTGGTGCAAGATTGGAAAGTGTTCGACTAGTGGTAGCCTTGGCATGCAATCAAGGTTGGTCGGCATTTCACTTAGATGTGAAATCAGCATTTTTGAATGGACCTTTAGATGAAGAGGAGTATGTCCCACAACCTCCTTGGTTTGTGATTCAGGAGGAAGCAAGGAACGTATACAAGTTGCATAAAGCGCTCCATGGTCTCAAACAGGCGCCTAGGGCATGGAACAAAAAGATGGACTCATACTTGGTCAAATTAGGATTAGTCAAATGCAAATCTAAGTATGGTGTCTATGTTCAGGTTGTGGCACAAGATATATCAATCATCTGCTTATATGTCGATGACTTGTTATTAATTGGAAGTAGCTTGGTGAACTTGTTGAAGTTCAAAGAGATCATGAAAAAGGAATTTGAAATGTCAGATCAGGGAAAGTTGTCGTATTTCCTAGGCATGGAATTTCAAATGTTGAAGCAAGATATGGTGCTCATCAAAGAAAGTATGTCAAAGAGATACTCAAGAAATTCAGAATAGATGATTCGACTCCTGCATCTTCTCCTATCAAACCAAATTTGAAGTTGGAGAAGCATGGAGGGGAAGACAAAGTTGATGCGACTTTGTTCAAACAAATTGTATGATCTTTGAGATACATGTGCAACACTCGACTTGATATATATTTCTCAATCGGATTATTAAGGAGATATATGAGTGAACCAAGGGTGTCATACATGAAGGCTGCAATAAGAATCCTGAGATACTTAAAAGGATCGGCAAACTATGAAATTTGATTTCGACGAGACTCTTAAAGCAAAGAAGCTATGGTTAATTGTTATTGAGATGCTGATTGGTATGGAGATAAGGAAGATCGAAGAAGCACTACTGGATATTTCTTTCAAGTAATTGGAGCCCCAATCTCGTGGTGCTCAAAAGGTAACCTATGGTGGCATTGTCATCGTCTGAGGCTGAATATATAGCATGATCCAATGATGTGTGTCAAGAAATTTGGATCAAATTTGTGCTTGAATAAATGGAGGTCGAAGTGAAGAAACCTCTGATACTGCAGATCGATAACAAGTCAGCCATAAATCTAGCGAAGAATCTAGTTTTGCATGGAAGAAGTAAGCACATCGAAGCTAGATTTCACTTATTAAGGGAGAAGGTGAATAGAGGTGAACTTGAAGTAAGACGTTTCTCAAGTGAAGCACAATTGGGTGACATTTTTACCAAAGGATTGAAGATCGACAGGTTTCTAACGTTGAGAAAGAAATTGGGAATAGTTTAGATCAACAATGTTTAGTGTGTTTCGACAACTTGGATTAAATGGGGTATGTTGATATGTTAGACATAATCCAAGTTGAGTTGTGTGCATAAGCCCAAAGCTAATTAGGAGAGTTTGAAAGAATCCTTGGGAACTATGTTACGATTGAGTTTTGCTTATCATCCATAGATGAATGGTCAGACTGAGAGGACAATCCAGTCATTGGAAGATTTGTTGAAAGGGTGCGTGTTCGAGCAAGGAGGTAATTATGATACTTACTTTTTGTTGATTGAGTTCACCTTCAACAACACTTTCTATTCTAGTATTGTAATGGCACCGTTTGAGGCTTTGTATGGTAGAAGGTGTATAACACCTTTATGTTGGTATGATTATGGTGAAAGTGTAATATTTAGGCCACAAATTATTCAGCAGACTACTCAAAAGATCAATATGATTCAGAAGAATATGAGATCTTCGCAAAGTCAAAATAAGAGTTATCATGACAAAAGGAGGAATACACTTGAAGTTCGAGAGGGAGATCATGCTTTCTTGAGAGTCACTATAGTGACAAGTATTGGTCGTGCTATGAAATCTCGAAAGCTTACGTCGTGTTTCATTGGTCCTTATCAGATTTTGAAGAGAGTTGGAGAAGTGGCCTATAGAGTTGAATCACTACCATCATTTTTTAATCTTCATAGTGTGTCCTATGGGTCTCAACTTCGGAAGTATGTTTTTGATTCGTCTCATGTGATACAGATGGATGATGTGCAAGTGAGAGAGAACTCGACTATTGAGGAATCACCCTTATGAATTGATGATCTAGAGGTGAATAACTTAAAAGGTAAAGATATCATCTTGGTAAAGGTTATTCAGGGAGGACCTGCTAGAGGAAGTATGACGTGGGAGCTGGAGAGTCAGATGAGGGAGTCTTATCCTGAGCTGTTTCGTTCAGGTAATTTTGGAGGGAAAAAAATTTATAAGTGGGGGAAAGTTGTAATACCCCAAATTTAGTTAATTTTTTTAATTGAATTTTTTTTACCTTATTTAATTATTTAAGTTATTTGGAATATTTTTTATTATTCATTTTGGTGATAATATGTGTTACATGGCTATTTGGAAATTGTGGGTATTTTTGGGAGATTTATAGAGAGTGATAAGAATTGATTAGATTTATTAGTTAATTTTAAGTGATTAAAATAATTGATTAATTTTTAAAATAAATAGAAAATAGTGGAATTATTTGTTAGAATTGGGTGGAAATTGGAATTAATAGAAAGATGAGGCAAAGTGGTGATAATTAAAAAGGAGTCAGGGACAAGGTGTAATTTTTAAATTCAAAATAGGTTTATTATTAAAAAGAGATTAGTAGAGCTTATTTGTGTCAGTACATAAAAATTGAGAGAGTAGGAGAAAAAGAGGCAAAACAAGGGTTTGAGAGAATGGAAGGAAACCATAGCCAAAACTTAGTGCTTTTGCTAGAAACTCAAGTAGAGGGTGGAACTACACTACTATATGTGTATTGCATAAAGGGAAGAGAGGAAACCACACCCTCCTCTAGGTTTTATTCATTGTTGTTGTGTTTTATGAGTTTGATGATGGTTATGTAAAATCCATGCTATTTTCCATGTTTGATGCGTAAATTCGTGCTATGAGTAACACCGTAAACCCCAAAACTAATATAAAAATATGTAATCGACAATTTAAGGTTTTACTATGACAGCCATCAAAAAACGTTCGAAAACATTTAACATCGTGTAGCGAAAGTAAAATAATAAATCTTCAAAATCAAATTTAACAAATAAAGTTTTATGCTTTAAACCACATAATTCAGCATTAACTCCAAACATAATAAAAATATGCCATGTTCACGATGTTACATATCAGAGTATTTAACTGACTAAAAATAATAATGATAAAATAAATAAAGGTGAGCTCCAAGAATCTTTCTTCCACTCACAACAACCAAACTCTACTTCTAATTATCTGTAAGATGCCCATGGTGGACAACAAAAACCAAAAGGGGTGAGAATGAACTCAAATATGTTAGCGGTGCAAAAGATCAGGAAGGGTAGCCTAAATAAAAACAACAATCATCAAGAGGTAATGTATTCACACAACAATCATCGATAAGATAAACCCATACAAAACACTTCAATCAACGCACACAATCAATTATTCCTTTACATAAACTCATATGAGCAATTAACTCAAATACAATGCATATATGTATGTAATTCTCGACTCTTGAACTCTTTCAATGCTCATCACGGTCCCATCTTTGAACTGGATTACAAACAACAACACAAAAATATTTACAACCCACATCTGACTGCAAACAATCACACAATGACAACAACACAACAATGAATACAGCCCCACATATGGCTGTAAGCAATCATGCATTTAATTCATCAACAATAGTTCTCACTCTGAACTACGCATCTGAACAATCATTAGCAAGTAATTACAACAATTCACATAATTATACATGCATTTCACATCATATATTCATACATCGAATTAACATCCACACAACACACAATCATGTTAAATCATATTATCACCGCTTCTTCATTAATTCACAACAATTTATCGCCTGTTCGTTACCGTCAACTATTACATAATAAGTAAAAAAATTTAATTTTCATAAATTCGAGTACCATTCCAACCTCTGAATACATCACTATGGGATAGCTATATGCGTTAGTTTTCCAACTTTTTGAAATGCTCTCATTTGGATTTATAGAGATAATGTTATGATAAAAATGATCGGATAAAATAATAGGTTTCAGCTCAGCAATTTTTCTAAATTCAACTAGCATAAATCGATTGCCATCTGGGGGCAATCGATTGACATTATTCCTCATTCTTCTTCCTTTCCAATTTGTCACATTTTGGCTAAGAGTAATTGATTGATTAAATGCATTAATTGATTGATATAATTCTTATCTTCAAATTTTTCTAATTTTTCACGCATGAAATCGATTGACACAGAATGTCAATCGATTGACATTAACCGAAACACCAAAAATCCTAGTTTTCTACACGTTTACTTCATCTTCCTCATCCCCTAACCCTCATATATCAAACCAATTCACATTATAACATCCAAACACATCATATCATGAATTTAAAAACATATAACAATCTCATAAAATTAAACATGTTATAAGCACATATTAAATCACGAATCATTACAATTGGACACATAATTTGCACAAATATCATGAAGAACACATGAACACATCAACAATGGTGGAATCAAAATAAAAACCTAGAAGAGGATGAGGATCCTTCTCAACCCTTCATACAATATACATTCATAAAAGAGTAATCTCCCCCTTACCTTGGATTTCCGAAAAAGCAAGCCCTAAGCTTCTGAACAATGGTGTTTTCTCCCCAAACCCTAGGTTGTCTCCCTTGCCTCTTTTCTCTTGTTCTCCAAAATAATATGTATTGTCAAGTTTCAATCCTCACTCTTTTCTATTTAAACAAAAACCTAATTCCCTAATTACGTTATTCCCTTATAACCCTCACCTAACTCCCATATTCTCTCTCTTGCCACTACTCCTCTTACTAACTCCAATTTCCTTTATTTTTAATTTTTAATAATTCAATTCTCCACTAAATTCTATTATTTCTATTATTTTTCTACATCTATCTTATTTTTAATTATTCCAGTCAACTTAAATTAATTAATTAAAATAGTTCAATTAATTTCTACCACTCCTTTAACTATCTCCAATACCCTCCAAAACACATATATTAACCAATTATCCAAATAGAAACATATAAATCACTTATTAATTTAAATAAAATACAACTAAATTCAATTGAATAAATTAATTGAATTTGGGGTGTTAAACTGAATTTGGTGTATATTGAATGAGAATGAATCTGAATGTTATCCCTATCATTGATATGTAATTGGTTTATGAAAACACTCTCGAATTCATGATTATTTGATGAAATTGATGTTAATCGATGTGTAAGTGATGGTTTAATTACTGTATAATATATATATATATATATATATATATATATATATAGAAAATTGGGGCGTTGGGGGTCGAAATTGGAGCTTTGAATGAGCTCCCAGGTGAAAACACAAAAACTGCCTTTTGCACCAGTGTGACGGGCGCCATGAGCTTGACGTGCTGCCTGTCAGCCATCTGGTTTGAGAAAACGTCATGGTCTCCATGTGGTATTTCCCTTTTGTTCATCCCATGGATGATGGGTGATGAAGGAAATGAATGATGGGCTTAGTGATGGTCATTACTGTAACACCCTTTTCTACCCCATAATATACACGGAAAAATACACAATTTTTCAGAGTAAAATCAGAACCCTCTCAAAAGGTGCACATTTTCTCAATAAACTCAAAATAAAACATTTGCTCCGTAAACACGGGTTTTCCTCAAAATATTCAAAAACTGTCAAATTAGCAGCGAAACCACCATAACCACAATAATAAAAAGGGTTTTAAAAATAAAAGCCATAATCCTTCAAAAATAACAACAAAATAACAACTCAACATGGTTCGACTCAACGACCCAACCCGATGTTACAATATCAAAGCAAGACCCTCTACATCGACCAAAAGCAAAATAAACTCCAAAAGTCCTCGAAGGCAACCAGCTAAGCCTGATCACCTGCACGTTACCCACGTGGAGGCAACATTCAAACAGGCAGGGTGAGTAATCACATTTCATTATAATCAATATAAAAACCGGATATGCATAAAATGGCGTCATTATCATATACAACATCATCAGGGTCATCACCAGGGAAAACATCAAAATTACGATATCATAAATCACACCCATGCCAAATATATGCAATGCACAACAAGTCTCATGCATGTGATACCAAATTGTCAAAATACCTCACATCCACACAATGGGATTGAAGCCACAATAGACCGAAGTCTAACCCGCTGGACCAAAGTCCAATAATCGTCAATAGACCAAAGTCTAACTCACTGGACCGAAGTCCTATAATGCTAAGAATACATGAATGCACAACGTCAATATCATCATCAACAACAAAAGTCATTGTATGCATTATCTTTCATCAAAATCTCATGTTAATCCATATCGTCATTTAATCATCAAAACATCATGAATCATCATCTCATAATCATCAATATAGCTTATGGTCATTCACATCATCATTTAATCATCAACATCATGTATAAACATCTCATAATCATCAACATACTCGTGGTAATTCATATCATCATCTAATCATCAAACATCATATATATGCATCTCATAATCATCAATACACTCATAGCAATTCATCAAAATAATCACAGCTCAAAACATTAAGACAACACAAAAATTATAAAGAAATTTCGCAAACAGCATCCATTCTCTGGAACGTTCGCTTTGCGAATCTGGAGCGAATGTTCGCTTTGCGAGGTCGTGATTTCCTGCAATCGCTGCTACGCACCAGTAGCACATCAGACCACAAAAACCTTATGGGTTCAACCCCAATTACCCCAAAAACATCCCCAAATCATCCCTAAGGCATTATGGCATCAAAGGCACAAAACCTACGACTATTAGATCGATTTATTACACTGTCCTAAACCTTAAAATCACATAAACCTTCACAAAACCCCAATACCCCCAAAGTCCTCACAGCCCCTTCACCTTCGTCATCAACCCACGAAAATATCATAGATTCCTCAGTTTACTCATAAACACACAAAATCACATAAACCTCACTAATACTTCATAATTTCCTCAGTTTACTCATAAACCCACAAAATCCCATAAACCCCACAATCCACTTTAAATACATCGAATTCCTATATTGAAAACAATGAAAGGTAATACTCCACATACCTTAGATTATCGATTCCAAGCCTTTCTCTCTTGAGTTCTTGGAAACCTTCTCGAATCCTAAGTTTTTCCCTCTTTCCTTAGAGCTCTAGACTTTTCCTTCTTTTCACGATCTAACAAAATGAATCATATTCCTCTCAAATTCTCCTTTTTGTTAAACCTAACCCTTGGGCTTCCAAAATGGGCTTTCCCAATATTACCCTCATTAACTTCTCCTTAAAAGTCCAATTTACCCTTAGTTCATATAATATTATTTAAATTAATAATAATACTAATATATTCCATATTATATATTATCATTTAAATAAATAACCAAAACTCCACAAAATTCCACACATAGCCCAAACCACCAAAATTCACCAAAAATCACGAATATTATATTTAATAATTTAAATAAATATTCTCACGAATTTGGGGTGTTACAACTCTCCCCTACTTAAAAGAATTTTCGCCCTCGAAAATTACCTCAAGGAAATAGAGTCAGATACGACTCCCTCATCTGATCTTCACGTTCCCAAGTCCAACTTCCTCCAGCTGGTCCACCCCACAATACCTTCACCAAGGTTATCTCTCGACCATCAATCCGCACAGGTAATGCTTCCACTGTCAGGTTATCCCTCACTTGTACATCATTCATCTGAATCATGTGCGACGGATCCGGAATGTACTTCCTCAACTGAGACACATGGAACACGTCATACAAATTCATAAGCGACGGCGGTAAATCAATCCAATAGGCTACTTCTCCCACCCTCTGTGAAATTTGATACGGACCAACAAAACTTGGAGTAAGCTTCCTAGACTTTAAGGCTCGTCCCACACCAGTCACTGGCGTCACCCTCAAAAACACGTGATCTCCCTCTTGGAATTCAAGTGTCTCCCTCCTCTTATCATGGTAGCTCTTCTGGCGACTCTGCGAAGCTCTCATCCTTTCTTGGATCCTCTTAGTCTTCTCATTCGTCTCTTGCACAATCTCAGGTTCGAGTACATCACTCTCGCCCGACTCATACCAACAAAAAGGAGTCCTACACCTTCTCGAATACAAAGCTTCATAGGGTGTCATTCCAATACTAGCATGAAACTATTATTGTACATGAACTCAATCAATGGTAAATGGCTATCCCAAGATCATTCGTGATCCAACACTCAAGCCCTCAACAAATCCTCTAAAGATTGGATAGTCATTTCTGTCTGACCGTCCGTCTGCGGATGGTAGGCAGAACTCATCCTCAACTTAGTACCCAAAGCATCTTGCAAACTCTTCCAGAACCTAGATGTAAATCTTGGATCTCTATCCGACACAATACTCAAAGGTATCCCATGAAACTTCACAATCTCCTTAACATACATCTCAGATAACTTCTGCATAGAATGATTAATCTTCATCGGCAAGAAATGAGTCGATTTAGTTAATCTATCCACAATCACCCAAATTGAATCATTCCCTCTTGCCGTCCTCGGTAACCCCGAGACAAAGTCTATGGAAATACTATCCTCTTTCCATTCTGGAATATTCAACAGCTACAGTATACCTAAAGGCTTCTGATGCTCAATCTTCGACTTCTGATAAGTCAAACTCGCATAAACAAACTCCGCAATATCCTTCTTCATCCCTGGCCACCAAAACAACTTTTTTAAATCCTGGTACATCTTCGTAGCACTGGGATGATTAATCAACCTACTTCGGTGTCCTTCTTCTAGAATACTCTTCTTAATTTCTGGAATATCTGGAACACATACCCTATCTCGAAACCTCATCACACCATTCTCATCAATCCGGAATTCTCCTTTGTTTTCTTGGTTAATCAAAGTCAACCGGTCAACCAACTTTAAATCAAATTGTTGTCCTACTCTAATTTCTTCCAGAATACCACTACTCAACTTCAACATCCCTAACTTCACACTATCAGAGGTCGCTTCACAAACCAAGCTCAAATCTCGAAATTGCTCAATTAATTCCAATTCTTTCACCATAAGCATCGACATATGCAATGACTTCCTGCTCAATGTATCGGCCACCACATTTGCTTTTCCCGGATGATAACTCAAATCAAAATCAAAATCCTCCAACAGCTCTAACCACCTCCTCTGCCTCATATTCAATTCTTTCTGATCAAATAAGTACTTCAAACTTTTATGATCACAGAACACTTCAAACTTAGATCCAAACAAATAATGTCTCCAAATCTTCAACACAAATACCATAGCGGCCAATTCTAAGTCATGCGTAAGATAATCCCTCTCATGAACTCGCAATTGTCTCGAAGCATAGGCAACCACTTATCCATTTTGCATCAATACTCCACCAAGACCCATCTTCGACGCGTCACAATACACCACAAAAGATTCGCTCGGATTAGGCCAAATCAACACTGGAGCATCCGTCAACCTCTTCTTAAATTCCACAAAACTCTCTTCGCAGGCTACATCTGTAACACCCTTTTCTATCCCAAAAATAAACACGGAAAAATACACAAAATATCAGAGTAATAATCACCACAAAGGGTGCACATTTCTCAATAAACTCAAAATAACATAATTTCCCTAGACACCAAGGGACTTCCATCAAAATTAAATCAAAAGCCTTCACATGGCAGCGGAATTCAAAACTTCCAATTAAAACGGTTTTCAACAAACGTCATAATAATTCAAATAAAACCACTTCATCAAATAACTCCAAAATAAAGAAACAACATAGTTCGACTCAAAGGACCCCAACCCGATGTTACACTATCAGAGCAAGACCCTCTAAATCGACCAAAGAAAATAAACTTCAAGTCCTCGAAGACGTCCACG
Organism: Lathyrus tuberosus; assembly: GCA_022829125.1. Classification (NCBI taxonomy): domain Eukaryota; kingdom Viridiplantae; phylum Streptophyta; class Magnoliopsida; order Fabales; family Fabaceae; genus Lathyrus; species Lathyrus tuberosus. Next base: position 1,770,888 of record JALAZF010000061.1, on the reverse strand, counting down.
GCTAAACCTGATCACCTGCACGTACCCACGTGGAGGCAACATTCAAACAGGCAGGGTGAGTAATCATAATTCAATATAAATCATATAAAGAAAAGACGTTAACAGTGCAACAGTTGTTTACATCAATTATTACAGCTACTCACCCAAAACATCATATAAACATCACATCACCAATATCACTCAAATGCAATCATACAATGCCACCAAGAATGAAATGCAACGTCATAAAAATGCATGTGGTACCAAATTGTCATAATAATGGACACTAGGCCATCAACCCTCCACAAGGGAGCACGTCACAAAATACTCCAATCCGCACAATGGGATTGAAGCCACCACTGGACCGAAGTCCTAGCATCATCAATAGACCGAAGTCTAAATTCTATGAATGCATGATGCATAGCATCATAATCATCATCATCAACAAAAGGTATTAAGTGCATCATCATACATCAAATATCATGTTAATCCACATGGTCATTTAATCATCAAAACATCATGAATCGTCATCTCATAATCGTCAATATACTCATGGCACTTCACGTCATCATTTTATCATCAAACATCACATATAAACATCTAATAAGCATCAATAACGTCACATCATCATATAATCATCAAAACATCATTTTCATCACATATAACACGTCAACACCTAGCAGAAATTCACCGCAACATCACAACATCAATATAACACAAGACAGATATTTTTCATGAATTTTAATTCAATAAAATAATATTTTCAGATCCAGGTCGTGCTAAGCGCACCCCACCCGCTCTAAGCGCGCTACTCACTGCCTCGAAGAGGCGAAATTTCTTCAGACCGTGCTAAGCGCGCTAGACCTCGCTAAGCGGGCTCTGCGATTTATACAGAAAAACCCTGCGATAACAGCACTTCCCCATCTGCGATTCTACACTCCAAAACCCATATTTTTCCTCAAATCATCACAAATTATATTATTATAACCTATAACTATCATATATACATCAATAACAACAATCATCACGTAGTAAATCATCACAATTCATCATCCCTAACCTCAATTCCTAAGTTTTCCCACAAAACCCCAATTACCCGCAACACCTAATTGTTATATCACAAATATTGTAAAGCGATACTCCCCATACCTTAGAGTTTTGATTCTTTTGATCTTCTCTTGAAGTTTCACCGAAAATCTTCTATGCCCTAGCCTCCCTCTCACTTGTTCTTTAGAGCACCTTTTCCTCTTCCTCAAGAAAAATACGAATAATGAGATCCTTTCACTATTCTCTCTTAAAATACCCCTAAATGTGCTCTTCCCATCTTACCCCGACTAATTCTCCTCAAATGTCCACTTCGCCCTTAATTCCTCTAATATTATTTAATTTAAATAATAATACATCATATTCCATAACATATGCTATTATTTAATTAAATAACCCAAAACTTCATAAAATCACCGACATCTACACAAATCACCGAAATTCACGAATATAATATATAAATAAATTAATTAAATATTCTACAAAATTTGGGGTGTTACAACTCTCCCCCACTTAAAGAATTTTCACCCTCGAAAATTACCTCAAGGGAATAGAGTCGGATACGACTCCCTCATCTGATCTTCACGTTCCCAAGTCAAACTTTCACCAGCTGGTCCACCCCACAACACCTTCACCAAAGTTATGTCTTTACCCTGCAGTTTCTTCGTCTCTCGACCATCAACACGCACCGGCAATGCTTCCACAGTCAGATTATCTTTCACTTGTACATCATCCATCTGAATCACATGCGACAGATCCGGGATGTACTTCCTCAATTGAGACACATGGAACACGTCATGCAAATTCGTAAGTGATGGTGGTAAAGTGATTCGATAGGCTACCTCTCCTATCCTCTGTGATATCTGATATGGACCAATAAAATGTGGAGTGAGCTTCCTAGACTTCAAAGCTCGACCCACACCAGTCACTGGCGTCACTCTCAGAAACACGTGATCTCCCTCTTGGAACTCAAGTGCTTTCCTCCTCTTATCATGGTAACTCTTCTGACAACTCTGCGAAGCTTTCATTCTTTCTTGAATCTTCTTAATCTTCTCGGTCGTCTCTTGCATAACTTCAGGTCCGAGTACAACACTCTCTCCCAACTCATACCAACACAATGGAGTCCTACACCTTCTCCCATACAAAGCTTCATAAAGCGCCATTCCAATACTAGCATGAAAACTATTATTATACGTGAACTCAATTAATGGCAAATGGCTATCCAACGATCCTCCATGATCCAACACACAAGCCCTCAGCAAATCTTCTAAAGATTGGATAGTCCTTTCTGTCTGACCATCCGTCTGCGGATGGTAGGCAGAACTCATCCTCAACTTAGTACCCAAAGCATCTTGCAAACTCTTCCAAAACCTCGAAGTAAACCTCGGATCTCTATCCGACACAATACTTGAAGATACCTCATGTAACTTCACAATTTCATTGATGTACAACTCCGCCAACTTCTGCATGGAATGATTAATCCTCATCGGTAGGAAATGAGCCGACTTAGTTAATCTATCCACGAACACCCAAATTGAATCATTTCTCTTAACAGTCTTCGACAATCCCACCCCAAAATCCATGGAAATACTATCCCATTTCCATTCTGGAATCCTCAACGACTGCATCATACCTAAAGGCTTCTAATGCTCAACCTTCGACTTCTGGCAAGTCAAACACGTATAAACAAATTCTGCAACATCCTTCTTCATACCCGGCCACCAAAATAACTTCTTCAGATCCTGGTACATCTTCGTAGCACCGGGATGAATGCTCAACTTACTTAGATGTACTTCTTCAAGAATGCTCTTCTTAATAACTGGGACATCCGGGACACACACCCTGTCTCTGAACATCATTACACCATTCTCGTCAATTCGAAAATCTCCTCTGTTACCTTGGTTGATTAAGGTTAATTGGTCAACCAACTTTAAATCAGATTGCTGTCCCACTCTGATTTCTTCCAGAATACTACTAGTCAACTTCAACATTCCCAACTTCACACTGTCAGGAGTTGCTTCACACACTAGACTCAGATCTCTGAATTGCTCAATTAGTTCCAACTCTTTCACCATAAGCATCGACATATGTAGTGACTTTCGGCTCAACGCATCGGCCATTAAATTTTCTTTTCCTGGATGATAACTCAAATCAAAATCGAAATCCTTCAACAGTTCTAACCACCTTATCTACCTCATATTCAATTCCTTCTAATCAAATAAGTACTTCAGACTCTTATGATCACTTAACACCTCAAATTTAGAGCCAAACAAATAATGTCTCCAAATCTTCAACACAAACACCACAGCGGCCAATTCCAAGTCATGTGTAGGATAATTCCTCTCATGAACTCGCAATTGTCTCGAAGCATAAGCAACCACTTGTCCATTCTGCATCAATACTCCACCAAGACCCATCTTTGACGCATCACAATACACAACAAAAGATTCGCTCGGATTAGGCAGGATCAACACTGGAGCAGTCGTCAACTTCTTCTTTAATTCCACAAAACTCTCTTCACAAGCTACATCCCACACAAAAGCTTGACCCTTTCGATTCAACTGAGTCAAAGGTAATGCCAACTTAGAAAAGCCTTCAATATATTTGCGGTAATAACCCGCTAACCCCAGGAAACTTCGTATCTCAATAGCAGACTTCGGAGTCTCCCACTGCAACACGACATCAATTTTAGAAGGATCAACAGCAATCCCGCCGCTTAAAATCACATGGCCAAGGAAACTCACTTCCTTCAACCAGAATTCACGCTTCGATAGCTTTGCATACAACTTCTTCTCTTTCAACACTTGCAACACAGTCCTCAAATGCTCAGCATGCTCTTCTTCGGATCTAGAATATATCAAGATATCATCGATAAACACCACCACAAACTTATCCAAATACTCATGGAAAATCTGATTCATGTACTCCATGAACACACCAGGTGCATTAGATACACCAAACGACATCACGATGTATTCATAGTGTCCATATCTCGTTCTGAAAGCTGTCTTCAGAATATCATCGGGCTTAACTCGGATCTGATGATAACCCGACCTCAAATCTATCTTGCTGAACACACAGGCACCTACTAGCTGATCCATCAAATCGTCGATTCTCAGTAGCGGATACTTATTCTTGATAGTCCCTTTATTCAGCTGCCGATAATCAACACACAACCTCATACTTCCATCTTTCTTCTTCACTAACAGTACAGGAGCACGCCACCGAGAAACACTTGGTCGAACAAACCTCTTCTCAAGCAACTCTTCCAGTTGTTTCTTCAATTCACTTAGCTCAGAGGCTGACATCCGATAAGGAGCCATCGACACTAGACTCGTACCTGGTATTAAGTCCACTACAAACTCTACTTCATGCTCAGGAGGCAAATCACTGATGTCATCTTGAAATACATCTGGGAATTCACAGACAACCGGCAACTTTACACTTGCAGCCTCACGATAAATGTGCAACGATGCAAACATCGCAAACACCAAAGCTTCGTCTTCTTAAAGTTCCCCTACTTGCTTAGCAGACAAGAATAGAAAATCTCCGCTGTCGTCAATTTCAGGAAACTCTACAGCCTTGGTATAACAATTGATGTGAACCCGGTTAAACTCTAACCAGTTCATCCCAAAGATCACATCGATCTGGTGCAAGGGTAAGCTGTAATACCCCGTATTTTATTACTCTGAATAATATTATATTGTGACCGACTGAGCCCAGTGTACTCTGAGAAATTATTTGACAAAATAATTTGAGTAATGGTAGAACTTAGAATAAATCCAATTAATATTATCTGACTCTGAGGTATTTTACTAATTTGGACTTAAGAGACTTTTTGGGAATTTAGTAGTATTATTTATTAATGATAGTTTACTATATGTTTCCTTTTCCTCCCATTTTCCAAACAAAAGAAAAAGTTAGTAAGAAAGAGAGAGAAAGAAGAAAGAGGAAAGAAAGGAAAGGAAAGGAGAGAAAAGAGGAAAAGAAGAGAAGTTCAAGAACTTCAAGAATCATCATCGTCCATTCATCAAATCTTCACCCAATCTTCTCATCATCTTCATCTTACTCATCTCAAGGCAGTTTCTAGTTAGAAAACTCATTTTTAGAGTTTAGAATTTATGGAAATCGATGTTTTAACGGTTGGGATTTGACATAAATCGAAATGAATGATCAATATACTTGTAGAAACATATATTGATGCTTGTTTTGATGTTTTTGTTTGATTGGAAATGTTAGGTTTTGTGAAACTTTGTGTTCTTGAGAAATATATGTTTTGTTGAATGTTGTTGATCAAACCTTGCTAGAACTAGGTTGTAGCACCTCTGTTGGTTGTAACTGATGGTTGAGAAGAGGTTTGGATGTGTGGGGAATTTCTGTTTTTGTTGAAGCATTTTTCTGAGTTTCGCAGAGCGCGCTTAGCACGCAGGAGCCCGCTCAGCACGGTGTTGAATTCTTGCAACCCCTCCAAACCGAAGAAATCGCGCTTAGCGCAAACAGAGGCGCGCTTAGTGCGACCTGGGACTTGGGATTTTATAAAAAAATGAGAAAATTCATAACTTTCGACTCGTTTATCGGATTCGATCATTCTTTATATCGATGTAAAGCCGACGAAATATTCTATGCAATGGAGATGAAATATGTCGATTTTACCGACCGATTAAATAATCGAGAAAGTTCCAGAAGTTATCCATTTATGTTTTAGTTGTTATATATTATTCTACTATGCAATTATGACATGTCTTGCCTATCCTATTATTGTATATCATGATTGTAAGTGAGTATGCATGCAAATATGAAAACGATATAGGAAGAGTGAGGAAACCTCAAACTTAAACTATAGGAAAATCTAGTAAAGAACTAGAAATTATAGACGGCTCTAGATGGCGATGCTCGGGCACGTGTTGTTGGAAGATACATCCTTGCCGAGTATTGGCCTAGTTGAGAGTGAACACTAGTATGGAATATGTGGTTAACCTTTGTGGTGGTGAAAAGGCAAGAGAGGCCTTAAGACGGTGTAGTCTTATGATTGTCAAATACAATCGTTTTGTTGTATGTGATCATGTAATTGTAACCGGAATATTTTGAGTGTAGTTTCATGGGTCTCGAGCTCCTCTGAAACGGGTACGCAATTACTTGGTAGGTTTGGTTCCCTACGTGTTGTACGATTGGAGCCTATGCTATGGGTAGAGACTTATGATGGTTACCAGGCCATGAGAAGTGACGGTTCACGGTTAATAGGCCGATGATCCCGAATCTAATTCGTATGCCAAGTAACTACAAGGATCTATGACTCTTGTCGCCTTCTAGACGTAGAAACGGACAGGAAGATGAGATGTCTTGGTATGGTTATCGATTAGTGATGTTGTGAGTTAATGAACTCATGTCATGTTTCCATATAGTGTGAGAATTAAGTGTGAACTCAAGGGTCCTTTTCCCTTTTCCCTAGACTTGAGTTAGGATTGTTAGAACCTTGATAATCCGAGAGAACCCATAAGATAGGGAACTCACTGAGATTTGATGTATCTCACCCCACGTTGTTGATGTATTTCAGGTGCTTCAGGTTCCGGGAAGGGTAAGGATAAGGTCGTGTGATCTTTTCCTTGCTTGTTGATGGCTAGCTTCCGTAGCGGAGTTTATTTTGAGATCATTGTTGATCTAGTTCTTAGTTTTTATCTTTTGAACATCTTATGTATATGATGCCTTTAGAACCTTTAGTTGTTGTATTTTGGGGCATGTAATATATATAATGTGTTAACTAAGAGCTTATGTGTTTCAGTACCAAACACTTGGATCTATATATAATATTTATGCTTTGATGTATGAGTTTTATATATGGGTGTTACAGTTGGTATCAGAGCAGGTCGTATCCTCGACCTAGCCATGAAACAGTATAAGTATTTCTTTCCGTTTCATATACGTTGTGTCGCCATTGGTCTTAAGTGTTATTTTTATGGCATTGAGCCTGATCAACTTAATCCTATTTGTATGACCTTTAAGAACATGGCTGAAGGACGTAGAAACACTCGTGGTAGACCCCGTACCACTCCTGAAGGGACGAATCCGCCGGGCGGCGACGGTAATGCTCCTTTGTATTAGTTTATGCAACAGATACAGCAGCAACAGAATCTATTCATGCAGCAAATGGTGCAGCAAATGAATGGAGGTTTGTATCCTGCGGTAGTTGCTCCAGAAGCTGAAGGTGAGAAATTCTGAGATTTTATCCGCATGAATCCCCCAGAATTTCATGGTGGATTAGATCCCGTTATGGCTCCCGAATGGATTTCTGGTATGGAGAGGATTTTCTTGATAGTCCAATGCAGCAAAGAGAACAAGGTGTTGTTCGCTTCTCATTTACTGAAGGATCCCGCTATGAGATGGTGGGAGAGGGCTTCAGCTTTGATGGCTATTCAGGAAGTGCCTAAGGTTTGGGAACAGTTCAAAGTTATTTTCATGGAGAAGTATTTCCCGAGCTCATTGAGGACTCAGAAGGAATTTGAATTTCAACAATTAAGACAAGGTAGTATGACTGTGGCCAGTTATGCGGAGAAGTTTGAGGACATGGCTGCTTATTCTAGGCATGCTATGTACGCTCCTGATGAAAGGTGGAAAATAGACCAGTTTCTGTTTAGACTAAAAGCTGAAATATATCATAGTGTATCTCAGAGAGAGTTCACTACGTATGCTGAAGTTTTAAGGCAATGCTATGTGGCCGAGCATAGTTTAAAGAAAGTCCAAGCTGAAGGCGTTGCGAGTAGAGTAAATCAAGGGGATCGCGGAAGATCCAACCAACAATTCAGGCCTAGGCAACAACCCTTCAAAGGGAAACAAGTTCAAGATTCAAGGGCGAGTACACCTCCTGTGTGTCGCACTTGTGGTAAGAATCATTTTGGAAAGTGTGGTTTTGAAGGGATAAATTATTTCCAATGTCAGAAGGTGGGTCATCTGAAAAGAGATTGTCCTCAGAATAGGACTCAGACACAAGGAAGGGTTTATACCTTAGATGCAAGGAAGAAGAAGAGTGACAATTCCTTAATTGCTGGTACGTGCTTCGTTAACGGATTTCCTTGTTTTGTTCTATTTGATTGCGGAGCTACACACTCTTTTGTATCGATGCAATGTATGAAGCGACTTGGGTTGCGGTCCGTTCCTTTGTCTCCTCCTATGGTGGTCACTACCGCCATGGATGAGATAGTTGAGACACCATTGATGTGTGAAAACTGTGTTTTGTCTGTGGACGGTAGAGTTTTTCAGATTGATCTTATTTGTCTAGCGCTTAAGAAAGTTGATGTCGTTTTGGGAATGGATTGGCTTTCTGCTAATTCGGTGTTTATTGGGTGTGAAGAAAAGCTCATCATCATTCCATCTGTTGATGCTACCCCGAAAGATGTCTTAACAACTATTCTAGAAGGTACGGTTGGAATGATAAATTTCTTGTTCGAAGAAGAGAAATCAGTTCTTTTGGTTCTCACTAAGGAAGGGAGTAGCGACCTTCAAGTTTTGGATATTCCAGTAGTTTGTGAGTTTTCCGAAGTTTTCCCCGAAGATGTCACTTCTCTTCCTCCGGAGAGGGAAGTGGAATTTTCTATTGACCTGGTACCGAGAACGGCTCCTATATTCATTTCTCTGTACCGGATGGCACCTTTGGAGTTGAGAGAACTGAAGGAACAATTAGAGGAGCTTATGGCTAAGCATTTTGTTAGACCTAGCGTATCACCATGGGGAGCCCCAGTTTTGTTAGTAAAGAAGAAAGACGGCAGGATGCGATTGTGTATTGATTATCGTCAGCTGAATAAAGTCACCATTAAGAACAAGTATCCCTTGCCAAGGATAGACGACCTATTAGATCAATTGAAAGGAGCCTGTGTGTTCTCGAAGATTGATTTGAGGTCGGGTTATCACCAAATCCGAGTGAAGAGTTCTGATGTACCTAAGACTGCCTTTAGGACCCGTTATGGTCATTACAAATTCTTAGTGATGCCTTTCGGTGTGACTAATGCTCCAGCTATTTTTATGGATTATATGAATCGGTTATTTCAAGCTTACTTGGATCAATTTGTTGTGATCTTCATTGATGACATTCTTATCTATTCCCATACTCCACAAGAGCACGAAGGACATTTGAGAATCGTCTTATCGATCTTACAAGAGAAGCAACTTTTTGCCAAGTTAAGTAAGTGCGAGTTCTGTATGTCTGAAGTTAGTTTTCTTGGTCACGTCATATCACAGGGTGGTGTAGTGGTGGATCCGTCGAAGGTTGAAGCTGTGATTAATTGGGAGAGACCGAAGAATGTATCGGAAATTAGAAGTTTCTTGGGTCTAGCAGGTTACTACAGAAGGTTTATCAAAGGCTTTTCGCAATTAGCATTATCAATGACTAAGCTTACTCGGAAGGATTGCCCCTTTGAGTGGGATTCGACGTGTGAACAAAGTTTTATGAGTTTGAAGGAAAGATTGACTACAACTCCCGTTCTGATTATTCCCGATCCTAGCAAGTTGTATGAGGTATTTTGTGATGCGTCTAAGATGGGATTAGGAGGCGTGTTAATGCAAGAAAGTCACGTGGTGGCTTATGCTTCTCGACAATTGAAAATTCACGAGAAGAATTACCCAACCCACGATTTGGAATTAGCGGCGGTGGCGTTTACTTTGAAGGTGTGGCGTCACTATCTATATGGAGTACATTTTGAAATGTTTAGTGACCAGAAGAGTTTAAAGTACCTCTTTGACCAAAAAGAGTTGAATAAGCGTCAAAGGAGGTGGATGGAATATTTAAAGGATTATGACCTAGAGCTAAAATACATCCGGGTAAAGTGAACAAAGTGGCCGATGCCTTAAGTAGGAAAGTTTTGAGAAAGGCCGAATTGATGATGTTAGAATATTCGTTGTTAGAAAAGTTTAGAGATTTAAATCTTCAATTTGTGTGGACTCTCAATGGAGTGATTATGGGGAATTTGAATGTCAATTCTACGTTAAGAGTTGAAATTCAACAAGGACAATTATTGGATGAAAAGTTGCAAGAGATGCTAAGTCAACCGGGTTTTGTGCACGCTGGCGATGGAATGATTATGTTTAACCAAAGAATTTGCGTTCTGAACGATGCAACTTTGAAAAGAAAGATTTTGGAAGAAGCACATAAGGGTGCTTTTACTATACATCCGGGTTCTTCAAAGATGTATCAAGATTTAAAGAAGGACTATTGGTGGTCCGGTATGAAAAGAGATGTTGCGCTCTTCGTGTCGGAATGTGCGGTATGCCAACAAGTTAAGATTGAACATCAAAGACTGGGTGGATTATTGCAACCATTAGAAATCCCAACTTGGAAATGGGATAGTATTTCTATGGATTTTGCGGTGGGTTTACCCCGTACGCATGGTGGTTATGAGTTGATTTGGGTAATAGTAGATCGATTGACAAAGTCGACGCATTTCTTAGCCGTGAAGACTACTTTCAAGGCAAGTCATCTTGCGAGGTTATTTATTGCGGAAATTGTAAAATTGCACGGTATTCCCTCTAATATTGTGTCGTATAGAGATCATAAGTTTACTTCAAGGTTTTGGAAAGTTTTTCAACAAGCTATGGGGACGGAGTTGGGTTTGAGCACGTCTAATCATCCATAGACGGATGGTCAGACTGAACGAACAATACAAACAATGGAGGATATGTTGAGAGCTTGTGTGTTAGAGAGTAAGGGGAATTGGAAAGAACTTCTACCATTAATTGAGTTTTCTTATAATAATAGTTATCATGCGAGCATCGGTATGGCTCCGTATGTAGCATTGTATGGAAGGAAGTGTAGGACCCCTTTGTGTTGGGCGGAAGTTGGGGAAGATAGAATCTTAGGACCCTAAATCATCCAAGAGACTACAGAAAAGATTCGAATGATCCGCGAGAAAATTAAGCAAGCACAAGATCGACAAAAGAGTTATGCGGACAATCGAAGGAGACCTTTAGAATTTGAAGAAGGTAACCATGTGTTTTTGAAAGTCACTCCTAGATTGAGACTGAAAGGACCGTTTAAGTCACGGAAGTTAAGTCCGAGATACGTGGGACTGTATCAAATTTTATAAAGGAATGGCGAAGTAGCATACAGGTTGGCCTTACCTCCTTCTCTATCGGAAATGCATGATGTTTTTCATGTATCTCAACTTCGGAGGTTTGTTCCAGATCCTCTTCAGCCGATTCTACCTGATACTATTGAATTAGAGGCAGACTTAACGTTTGAACCTCAACCGAGCCGCATTGTGGGAAGAGAAACGAAGGTATTAAGGAACAATGACATTTCTCTCGTTAAGGAGCAGTAGGATGTAACGCATCCGGGCGATGCAACTTGGGAACTTGAATCAGAAATGCGAGATGCTTACCCCCATCTGTTCAGGTGATCTTTAATTCGGGGGCGGATTTCTATTTAAGGGGGGGAGGATGTAATACCCCGTATTTTATTACTCCGGATAATATTATATTGTGATCAACTGAGCTCAGTGTACTCTGAGAAATTATTTGACAAAATAATTTGAGTAATGGTAGAACTTAGAATAAATCCAATTAATATTATCTGACTCTGAGGTATTTTACTAATTTGGACTTAAGAGACTTTTTGGGCATTTAGTAGTATTATTTATTAATGATAGTTTACTATATGTTTCCTTTTTCTCCCATTTTCCAAACAAAAGAAAAAGTTAGTAAGAAAGAGAGAGAAAGAAGAAAGAGGAAAGAAAGGAAAGGAAATGAGAGAAAAGAGGAAAAGAAGAGAAGTTCAAGAACTTCAAGAATCATCATCATCCATTCATCAAATCTTCACCCAATCTTCTCATCATCTTCATCTTGCTCATCTCAAGGTGGGTTCTAGTTAGAAACTTCATTTTTAAAGTTTTGGATAATATGAGTTTTAGGTTAGAATTTATAGAAACCGATGTTTTAACGGTTGGAATTTGATATAAATCGAAATGAATGATCAATATACTTGTAGAAACATATATTGATGCTTGTTTTGATGTTTTAATTTGATTGGAAATGTTAGGTTTTGGGAAACTTTGTGTTCTTGAGAAATATATGTTTTTTTTAATGTTGTTGATCTAACCTTGCTAGAACTAGGTTGTAGCACCTCTGTTGGTTGTAACTAATGGTTGAGAAGAGGTTTGAATGTGTGGGGAATTTCTGTTTTTGCTGAAGCATTTTTCTGAGTTCCGCAGAGCGCGCTTAGCGCGCAGGTGCCCACTCAACGCAGTGTTGAATTCCTGCAACCCCTCCAAACCGAAGAAATCGCGCTTAGCGCGGACAGGGGCGCGCTTAGCGCGACCTGGGACTTGGGATTTTATTCCAAAAATGACAAAATTCATAACTTTCGACTCGTTTATCGGATTCGATCATTCTTTATATCGATGTAAAGCCGAGGAAATATTCTATGCAATGGAGATGAAATATGTTGATTTTACTGACCGATTAAATAATCGAGAAAGTTCCAGAAGTGATCTATTTATGTTTTAATTGTTATATATTATTCTACTATGCAATTATGACATGTTTTGCCAATCCTATTATTGTATATCATGATTGTAAGTGAGTATGCATGCAAATATGAAAACGATATAGGAAGAGTGAGGAAACCTCAAACTTGAACTATAGGAGAATCTAGTAAAGAACTAGAAATTGTAGACAACTCTAGATGGCGATGCTCGGGCACGTGTTGTTGGAAGATACATCCTTGCCGAGTATTGGCCTAGTTGAAAGTGAACACTAGTATGGAACATATGGTTAACCTTTGTGGTGGTGAAAAAGCAAGAGAGGCCTTAAGACGGTGTAGTCTTGTGATTGTCGAATACAATCTTTTTGTTGTATGTGATCATGTAATCATAACCGGAATATTTTGAGTGTAGTTTCATGGGTCTCGAGCTCCTCTGAAACGGGTACGCAATTACTTGGTAGGTTTGATTCCCTACGTGTAGTACGATTGGAGCCTATGCTATGGGTAGAGATTGTGATGGTTAACAGGCCATGAGAAGTGACGGTTCACGGTTAACAGGCCGATGATCCCGAATCCAATTCGTATGCCAAGTAACTACAAGGATCTATGACTCGGGTTTCCTTCTAGATGTAGAAGCGGATGGGAAGATGAGATGTCTTGGTATGGTTATCGATTAGTGATGTTGTGAGTTAATGAACTCATGTCATGTTTCCATATAGTGTGAGAATTAAGTGTGAACTCAAGGGTCCTTTTCCCTTTTCCCTGGACTTAAGTTAGGATTTTTAGAACCTTGATAATCCGAGAGAACCCATAAGATAGGGAACTCGCTGAGATTTGATGTATCTCACTCCACGTTGTTCATGTATATCACCCATAAGATAAGGTCGTGTGATCTTTTCCTTGCTTGTTGATGGCTAGCTTCCCTAGCGGAGTTTATTTTGAGATCATTGTTGATCAAGTTCTTAGTTTTTATCTTTTGAACATCTTATGTATATGATGCCTTTAGAACCTTTAGTTGTTGTATTTTGGGGCATGTAATATATATAATGTGTTAACTAGGAGCTTATGTGTTTCAGTATCAAACACTTGGATCTATATATAATATTTATGCTTTGATGTATGAGTTTTATATATGGGTGTTACATAAGCACACCAAATCCATCACGAAACTCTTCTAAAAAATCGTCATCGGGCATCTCAAACACACAAGGGTAGTAGTAACAGAACCATTAGCTGGAGTTTATATTACCATATTACTATTCATATCAGATAACTTCAAACCCAATCTATTAGCACATTCAAGCGAGATAAAAGAATGAGTAGCACCAGTATCAATAATAGCAACCAACTCAATATTATTAATAAACAAGTACCTCGGATCAGGTTGTCCTTCTCTGGAACTTCTGCACCATTCAAGGCAAACACACGGCCACTGGTCTGGGCGACAGTAGCAGTCTTCTTCAGCTTCTGACATTGAGTACTGATATGACCTTTCTCACCATAATTAAAACAGGTTGGACATTCATCTTTGCAGTCAGTAGCCTTATTCCCCTTCTTACCACACTTATGAGACTTTCCAGAAGCGGGAGCTGCTCCCCCACTTGTATTTTTCCCATCTGAAGCCTTCTACTTTCCTTTGTCCACTGAAGTTGTATAAGGCTTACCCCTATACTGCCCTTTTTTCTCACTCAACTGCTTGTAGTGAGCAGATCGAGCTCGACTATCCTCTTCGTAGATTCTGCTCTTTTCAACCAACTCAGCATACCTGCAGATCTGCTGATACCCAATACCCTGCTTAATCTCTGGTCTCAGCCCATTCTCAAACTTGAGACACTTAGACATCTCAGCATCAACACGATTGTAGTGCGGACAAAACTTCACCAACTTCTCAAACTTCGCAGCATACTCTGCCACAGTCATATCTCCTTGCTTCAGCTCAAGGAATTCCACTTCTCTCTTGCCACGAGCAACCTCTGGGAAATACTTGCCCAGAAACTCCTGCTTAAACACAGCCCAAGTTATCACAGTGCCAACATCAGTAAGCCTCTAAAGGGTGTTATCCCACCAGTTCTCAGCCTCCTCTTCCAGCATATGCATTTCGAACTAAACTTGTTGCTCATCAAAACACCCTATCACCCGGAAGATCTTCTCGATCTCCTTCAGCCACTTGTGTGCACTTGTTGGATCATGCGTACCCACAAAAGTCGGTGGATTGTTCCTATGGAACTTACCCAAAGCAAGAAACTCATCAGGAGCTCCACCATTTGGATTCAGCTGCGCCACCACATTAGCAACCGATTCCAACACATCAGTAATTGCACGATCATTTCTTCCATCCATCCTGTACACCACCAACAAGATTAGAAGAACTAAAACATCGACAGTGTACACACACTCGCCGACTGACAGGGACAGACATCAAGTAAAAACCTGGCCTGACGGACCGACCTGCTCTGATACCACTAATGTAACACCCTTTTCTACCCCAAAAATAAACACGGCAAAATACACAAAATATTAGAGTAATAATCAACGCAAAGGGTGCAAATTTCTCAATAAACTCAAAATAACACAATTGCCCTAGACACCAAGGGACTTCCATCAAAATTAAATCAAAAGCCTTCACATGGCAGCGGAATTCAAAACTTCCCATTAAAATGGTTTTCAGCAAACGTCATAATAATTCAAATAAAACCACATCATCAAATAACACCAAAATAAAGAAACAACATAGTTCGACTCAAAGAACCCCAACCCGATGTTACACTATCAAAGCAAGACCCTCTAAATCGACCAAAGCAAATAAACTTCAAGTCCTCGAAGACGTCCACGGCTAAACCTGATCACCTGCACGTTACCCACGTGGAGGCAACATTCAAACAGGCAGGGTGAGTAATCACAATTCAATATAAATCATATAAAGAAAAAACGTTAACAGGGCAACAGTTGTTTACATCAATTATTACAGCTACTCACCCAAAACATCATATAAACATCACATCACCAATATCACTCAAATGCAATCATGCAATGCCACCAAGAATGAAATGCAACGTCATAAAAAGGCATGTGGTACCAAATCGTCATAATAATGGACACTAGGCCATCAACCCTCCACAAAGGAGCACGTCACAAAATACTCCATTCCGCACAATGGGATTGAAGCCACCACTGGACCGAAGTTCTAACATCATCAATAGACCGAAGTCTAAATGCTATGAATACATGATGCACAACGCCATAATCATCATCATCAACAAAAGGTATTAAGTGCATCATCATTCATCAAATATCATGTTAATCCACATGGTCATTTAATCATCAAAACATCATGAATCGTCATCTCATAATCGTCAATATACTCATGGCACTTCACTTTATCATTTTATCATCAAACATCACATACAAACATCTAATAAGAATCAATAACTTCATATCATCATATAATCATCAAAACATCATTTTCATCACATATAACACGTCAACACCTAGCATAAATTCACCGCAACATCACAACATCAATATAACACAAGACAAATATTTTTCATGAATTTTAATTCAATAAAATAATATTTTCAGTTCCAGGCCGCGCTAAGCATGCCCCACCCGCGCTAAGCGCGCTACTCACTGCCTCGAAGAGGCGAAATTTCTTCCGACCGCGCTAAGAGGGCTCTGCGATTTCTGCAGAAAAACCCTGCGATAACAGCACTTCCCCATCTTCGATTCTACACTCCGAAACCCAGATTTTTCCTCAAATCATCACAGATTATATTATTATAACCTATAACTATCATATATACATCAATAACAACAATCATCACGTAGTAAATCATCACAATTCATCATCCCTAACCACAATTCCTATGTTTTCCCACAAAACCCCAACTACCCACAACACCTAATCGTTATATCACAAATATTGTAAAGCGATACACCCCATACCTTAGATTTTGCTTCTTTCGATCTTCTCTCAAAGTTTCACCGGAAATCTTCTATGCCCTAGCCTATCTCTCACTTGTTCTTCAGAGCACCTTTTCCTCTTCCTCAAGAAAAATACGAATAATGAGCTCCTTTCACTATTCTCTCTTAAAATACCCTTAAATGTGCTCTTCTCGTCTTACCCCCACTAATTCTCCTCAAATGTCCACTTCGCCCTTAATTCCTCTAATATTATTTAATTTAAATAATAATACATCATATTCCATAACATATGCTATTATTTAATTAAATAACCCAAAACTTCATAAAATCACCGACATCCACACAAATCACCGAAATTCACGAATATAATATTTAAATAAATTAATTAAATATTCTACAAAATTTGGGGCGTTACAACATCCCACACAAAAACTTGCCCTTTTCGAGTCAAGTGATTCAAAGGTAATGCTAACTTAGAAAAGCATTCAATATACTTGCGGTAATAACCCGCCAATCCCAGAAAACTTCGTATCTCGGTAGCAGACTTCGGAGTCTCGCACTGTAACACAACATCACTTTTAGAGGGGTAAACAGCAAGCCCACCACTTGAAATCACATGGCCAAGAAAACTCACTTCCTTTAACCAAAACTCACACTTGGACAGCTTTGCATACAACTTCTTCTCCTTCAATACTTGCAACACAGTTCTCAAATGCTCTACATGTTCTTCTTCTCAGATCTAGAATATATCACCACCACAAACTTATCCAAATACCCATGACAAATCTGATTCATATACTCCATAAACACCAGGTGCATTAGATACACCAAACGACATCACAGTATACTCATAGTCACCATACCTTATCCTGAAAGCTGTCTTCGGAATATCATCAGGCTTAACACGAATCTGATGATAACCAGACCTCAAATCAATCTTGATAAAACATAAGCGCCCACCTATTGATCTATCAAATCATCAATCCTCGAAAGTGGATACTTATTCTTGATCGTTACTTTATTCAACTGTCTATAATCCACACACAATCTCATAGTACCATCTTTCTTCTTCACCGACAACACAGGAGCACCCCACAGAGAAATACTCGGTCAAACAAACTTCATCCCTTGAAACTCTTCCAATTGTTTCTTCAATTCTCCTAACTCAGATGCAGACATTCGGTAAGGAGCCATTGATAGCGAACTCATAGATGGTATCAAATCCGCTGCAACCTCTACCTCACGCTTTGGAGGAAAATCACTTACGTCATCAGGAAACACTTCCGAAATTTCACAAACAAAAGGTAAAACACCAACTTCTCCACCTTAACTAATACACAAAGTTGCCCTCAACATAAACATCTCAGTACCATCCTGCATCGACTCATCAAAACAATCTGTAGGCACTTGGCTTAACTACAAACAATTCACTGCGCACACCACTTAAGCTCGCAAAACACATCTATCCCATCCAACATGATCCCGTATATTATCCCAACCTGAAAATGGAAAACAAAACAAGCATCGACAATGTTTTCACACACATGTCGCACACTAGGGAATATACAACATTAGACAACCTGGCCGGACGGACCGACCTGCTCTGATACCACTAATGTAACACCCTTTTCTACCCCACAATATACACGGCAAAATACACAAATTTTCAGAGTAAAATCAGAACCACCTCAAAGGGTGCACATTTTCTCAATAAACTCAAAATAAAACATTTGCTCCGTAAACACGGGTTTTCCTCAAAATATTCAAAAACCATCAAATTAGCAGCGAAACCACCATAACCACAATAATGAAAAGGGTTTTAAAAATAAAAACCACAATCCTTCAGAAATAACAACAAAATAACAACTCAACATGGTTCGACTCAACGACCTAACCCGATGTTACAATATCAGAGCAAGACCCTCTACATCGACCAAAAGCAAAATAAACTCCAAAAGTCCTCGAAGGCATCCAGCTAAGCCTGATCACCTGCACGTTACCTATGTGGAGGCAACATTCAAATAGGCAGGGTGAGTAATCACAATTCATTATAATCAATATAAAAATCGGATATGCATAAAATGGCGTCATTATGATATACAACATCATCAGGGTCATCACTAGGAAAAAAATCAAAATTACGATATCATAAATCACACCCATGCCAAATAAATGCAATGCACAACAAGACTCATGCATGTGGTACAAAATCGTCAAAGTCGATGGACACTAGGCCATCACCCTCGAAAGATCCCCGTCAATAGGATCAATTCTACACAAGAACCGGAGCACGTCAAAATACCTCACATCCACACAATGAGATTGAAGCCACAATAGACCGAAGTCTAACCCGCTGGACCAAAGTCCAATAATCATCAATAGACCGAAGTCTAACTCACTAGACCGAAGTCCTATAATGCTATGAATGCATGAATGCACAACGTCAATATCATCATCAACAACAAAAGTCATTGTATGCATCATCTTTCATCAAAATCTCATGTTAATCCATATCGTCATTTAATCATCAAAACATCACGAATCATCATCTCATAATCATCAATATAACTCATGGTCATTCACATCATCATTTAATCATCAACATCATGTATAAACATCTCATAATCATCAACATACTCGTGGTAATTCATATCATCATCTAATCATCAAACATCATGTATAAACATTTCATAATCATCAATATACTCATAGCAATTCATCAAAACAATCACAACTCAAAACATCAAGACAACACAAGAATTACAAAGAAATTTTACAAACAGCAACCATTCACTGGAACGTTCGCTTTGTAAATCTGGAGCGAATGTTCGCTTTGAGAATGATTTGTTCGCTTTGCGAGGTCGCGATTTCCTGCAATCACTGCTACGCACCAGTAGCACATCAGACCACAAAAACCTTACGGGTTCAGCCCCAATTACCCCAAAAACATCCCCAAAACATCCCTAAGGCATTATGGCATCAAAGACACAAAACCTACGACTATTAGATCGATTTATTACACTGTCCTAAACCTCAAAATCACATAAACCTTCACAAAACCCCAATATCCCCAAAGTCCTCACAACCCCTTCACCTTCGTCATCAACCCACGAAAATATCATAGTTTCCTCAGTTTACTCATAAACACACAAAAATCACATAAACCTCACTAATACTTCATAATTTCCTCAGTTTACTCATAAACCCACAAAATCCCATAAACCCCACAATCCACTTTAAATACATTGAATTCCTATATTGAAAACAATGAAAGGTAATACTCCTCATACCTTAGATTGTCGATTTCAAGCCTTTCTCTCTTGAGTTCTTGGAAACCTTCTCGAATCCTAAGCTTTTCCCTCTTTCCTCAGAGCTCTGACCTTTTCCTTCTTTTCACGATCTAACAAAATGAATCATATTCCTCTCAAATTCTTCTTTTTGTGAAACCTAACCCTTGGGCTTCCAAAATGGGTTTTCCCAATATTACCCTCACTAACTCCTCCTTAAAAGTCCAATTTACCCTTAGTTCATCTAATATTATTTAAATTAATAATAATACTAATATATTCCATATTATATACTATTATTTAAATAAATAACCAAAACTCCACAAAATTCCACACATAGCCCAAACCACCAAATATTTACCAAAAATCACGAATATTATATTTAATAATTTAAATAAATATTCTCACGAATTTGGGGTGTTACAGTTACCCAGGTGACGAACTGGTCGTCATGGTTGCCAGAGATTATTTTTTAGCGATCAGTATAGTTTTCAATGATGTTTTCTCATCTGGTTGATGTTTAATTTTTGTTTTGGGGTATTTGAGGTGATTAATTAATTACAGTGGAGTATTATGACGATGAAATAATAATTGAATTAAATTTCATAATTATAAGTGGTGGATAATGATTATGTGTGTAATTTGTTATGTTGTGAATACAATTATGTGCCATGAATTTAGTTATATGTGTTATGTTAAGGTGTGTAGTTCAGAAGTGGGTACTACAATGAATGTTATATTGTATGTTGTTCATGGTTAGAAGTCGAACCATAAATGTTATTGTTGTTACATTACTTGTATGTCATGCATCATATGGTGTCAGTGTGTTGAAAGAGGCGAGTTATGGGTTCAAAAGTAGGGACCTGTGATCATCCTGGGTTCAAAAGTAGGGACCTGTGATCATCCTGGGTTCAAAAGTGGGGATCCGGTTTAAATGAGGAACCACTTTTAAATGGAAGAGATCAATAACAAACCTCTAATGTCAAAATTTGTACCACGTGCATAGAGTTGAGTTGTGAGTCACATTGCATACATAAAGGCCGTGTGAATTGAATATTTGTGTTGTTGTGTAATTGAATGTGTGTCTTTGATTGTGAGATTTAAGCTAGCCTTGCACTCTTTTGCTCCATTAATATATTTGAGTGTATTCTCAAATGTTTCTTATTTGTTTTATGTTACTCTATACATTGGTGTACAAATACTCGGGAGGCGCAAGTGCTGCTGTGAGTTGGAAGACGACCTTGGATCATTTCTCTTTTTATTTTATTGTTTATATCTACATAGTTGGTTTATATGCTATGATATGTAACATCGGTAAGTAGACATTTTATTTGTTTTTGAGTTAATCGTTGGATTATATTACTTTAATTAACTATTTCAATTTGATGAGATAATTGGAGTTCGTTATTTATTTTGAATTCCATTGCGAGTTTAGATAACATTTGTAAAGTATGCATGTTGTGTTTGAGTTACATTCTAAAGTGTGGATTTTATTCTTTTAATTATGAGTCGGGATTTCAGGGGGTTATAGTATTCATCACTAGCTACAAGCCTTAATTATTTAAAGTACAAAAAAGAAAATGCTAAGAAATGTGAAAAATCAGAAAACTCCTAAATCACATATTGCTGAAGTTGAAGTAGTTATGCATTCACATCATCCATGGAATTCCAAAAATCACATTTTTTCAAATTTTAATTTTCAACTATGTAAACAATTTATTTTTGCGTTAATACTTTCAAAAAATAAATGATATTTTGTTTTTTTGTGTGGAATGAATATTGTGTTTTTGTAAGGGTCTAGACGTATTTTCTGATAAGGAGGCAAAGATCCCTTTGTAAGGGTCTTACAATATTTCTTAATAAGGCAGCTAATATTCTTTTGTAAGAGTCCAACAAAACTAGCAACATATAACAGATTCATGACACCAATAAGTCAAGAAAATAGGGCGTTTCATTAAAAACCCATGTTCTTGCACTATAAAATAATTTTGACCTATCTATGTAATACCTTAAAAACTAGACTCAATAATTCATACAACGGTGAAGTAAATGTCTTCTCTGTATTCAATCAAAAGAAAATATAAAAGTATTAATTGTAACAATACCTCAGGTTCATTGAGTTCCATATTTTGGGTATGAGTTATCCACTCAACTCTTCAAGCTTCTATGAACCATGAGGTGACTGATGATATATCATGTACAATCCTTCCAAATTAGGGAGGAATTTGCAATTGCGATTAGGTGTGACCTCTTGTCTAAGCATGTTTTTACCTTTGTTCCCGTCCCTCGAGGCCACTTTGGAGTTTTCTCTCGTAACGGTTCTCTGCTTTGCTAGAAACTTATGGATACAACCAATCTTTCTTGCGTTGTTGAGCATAACAAATGTGTACTTAAGCCTTCATTCACTCTCTTTATACACAGAAATTCAATTAATTTGGCACAAGGGTTAGTTATTTTGTTAGTTCATAGACAAATAAGATTCGTCCAAGGGCATGTTTTAACCTCTTCATATATGTGACCGCGTGGCCTTTGTAAATACTATTTTTAAACACAGAGCTTACGTCATATCCAGGAAATGTCAAATTAATTAATGTTGAAATAGGAAATAATATACATCATGTGGGATTTCATACGGGGGCGTGATGAAGTCAAGAATTCTTATGACACTTGTAATACTTCTTGAAAAACCCCGCAATACCATTTATTAGGGTCGAACAATAGCTACCAACTCCTAATAGCTTATCAGTTTTTTCTCGCGAATCAATATCAACAAAGTTTATCACATGAACATTTGATTATGGGTGGCACAAACGGCCACTACTGCTCTCCTAACTCTTCAGTCATCCTAGTAAAACTTGTGGGAGATTTCTTGCTCTTCACTACTACAAATAATACATTTCGTGACGAAAATTTCACTTCACCCAAAAAAAATTGAGGTGTAAAACATAGACGTGTCCCATTTTAATTTTTTTTTTTAAATATCATATATTTTCTTGGTTGAGTTGGAAACCGAGGGGTAAAGTATTTAGAGGACACGCCTTCGAATCTCAGCATCTACATTTTAGCACCTTTAAATTTTTTTAAATTTTTTTGTGACATATTACCTCGGAAGTATTTAAAGGACACGTCTTCAAATCCCAGCAACTATATTTTATCACTTTTTTATATTTATTTTTTTATGACCCATTACCTCGGTTTTGCTGAAAAACGATGGGTAAATAACATATTTTATTTATTTTTTAATTATGACCAATTTGATGAAAATATCAAGTAATGAATCTTTGTCATCAATTTATAACGTAATAATGATCAAGACATTGCCAAATCATCAATCCACATGAAACATTAGTGATCCACGTGAAACTCTCACTAGCCAATTAAAATGTGAATGCCACAACTATCCATATTGGATGCAAAGTGTTGAAATTTAAACTTAACATGTTGAAAACAATGACAATGAAAGCAAGAGCATGCAATATTTCAAGGTAGATTTCTTAGTGTAATCTTTTCTTAGTATAAGGCATAATCTTTATTTAGTGAAGTTGTTATTTAGATCATATCATTCCTTTTGTATAGGAAACTAAAGCCCATGCCCAAAACTTAAAAAGTGAAAATATAAAACTACAAGTTACACTTCGACATAACAATTATATGTTGTATTCGACTATGTCAAATACAGTTGACTCCTACTACTTCACTAGCTACTTTGACACACTCGAATGTTAGCTTCCTACAAAACTATGAATTAAAACTAACACACCACTGAATTCATGTTTTCGAGACTTCTCATCCTTATGCTTTTCTTCAACTCGTCTAACCTGACTTTCTTTAGGGTTTAGTTAGTATTCAACTAGTTGCCATTCTATCTTGCAATGCTCATGTTCAAGCTTTCCTTGGTAAACTTGATCTCTTAGAAAATGATACCTCCTCTTTATGTGTTTACTTCGACCATGAAACATTGAAGTATTTTCCAGTTTGACAGCTGACTTGTTGTTTACAAACAACTTTATTTTACTAGGTTCCATTATCTTGAGCTCTTCAAGCCACGTCTCTATACATGCTGCTTGTCACGCTGCATATGATGCAGCCACATACTCAGCTTCACAAGATGACAAATCCATAATTCTTTGCTTCCTTGAGCTCCATGAGATTAGAACACCTTCTATCATGAATATGTAGTCTTCCATATTCTTGTTCTCATCTTGATTTCCACTGAAATCTGAATTAGTGTAGCCATATACCTCTGCATCTGTGATGGTCTTCTTTTATCTTAGCATCAAACACCATGATTAATCGTACCTTTGATGTATCTAAGCACTCTCTTGACTGCAGTGAGATGACATTCTAGGGGTTTCTCCAAGAATCTACTCAACAATTTGACACTTTGATAGATATCTGGCATGGTGTTGCAAAGATACCTCAAGGATCCAATGATTTGTTTGTATAATGTCACACTTACAAGTTCAAGATATCTTGGGCATACTTTTTATGGTGCAAGAACACTCTTTCACATGTGTCTTTGAACTCCATCCCTAAAAAATATGACAAATTCTCTAGGTCAGACATTTTAAATTCCTGCATCAGCTTCAACTTGACTCTTCTTATCTCTACTTCATCTACACATGTAACCAACAAGTCATCTACATGCATACATAAGAGGATTCGTTTGACTCTATCTGCATTATTGACATACACTTTGTCTTCCGAGACACACTTTGTGAAACTTGCTTCAATCAGGGAAGTTATCAATTCTCTTATTCCAAACTCTTGGGGCTTGCTTCAAACCATATAGATCCTTTCTTAATTTGTATATCTTTGAATCCTGCCCTTTGATTTCGAATCCTGGTGGTTGACTAACACAGACTTCTTCATCCAAAGGTATATTCAAAAATTTTGGTTTTACATCCAATTGATGTATCTTCCACCCTCTGTTTGTTGTTATCGACACAACAATTCTGATTGTCTCCAGCCTTGGAATGGGTGCATAGGCTTCTTCGAAATCAATACTAGGTTTTTACACAAAACCTCTCACCCTTAGTCTTGCCTTATGCTTGGCCATTTCACTATTTAGCCTTTGTTTTAGCTTATAAACCCACTTCACATCAATTGGCTTCTTTGTTAACTCATAGACAAGCTATTGGGTCTCGCTCTTATCGAATTCCATGAGTTCTTCTTTCATGGATACTAACCAATTCAAATCATTCATGGCTTGATCCAAATTTTTTGATTCAGCTTCAGCCATCATTATCGCTTCTTCTATTAAGCCACCATCTGCATCGACTGCTTGATCTTGAAATCTATCATATCGAACTAGCATTTTTTTTCAGTTCTTGTTCTAGTTGATCTTCTAACATTATGCTTTGGTGGTTCTTCATTTCTATTTGTTGGGACTTATGTTTGTTGGTCTTCTTCAAACATGGTTGTAATTGTATCTGAATACTTTCGAACTTAACCATGACTCTAGTCCCGTCCTTTTTTTTCATCCACTAGAGCATCTCAAATAATTACATGTTTAGCATCATTTGGTGAATACAACGTGTATGCACCAGTAGAATGATATTCTATGTGCACCATGGTCTAACTTCGATCATCTAGCTTCTTCCTTAATATTCAGGTACATGCCTAAAGCACATTGATCAAAACACTCTAAGATGACCAGTATTCACCTTCACACCTATCCAAGTCTCATAAGGTGTCCTCTCGACTATCTTCTTGGTTGGACATCTGTTTAGAATGTATACTGTTGTCAAAGCCGCTTCACCCCAAAATATCTTTGGCATATCTTTAGCTTTCAACATGCTCCTAGTCATATTCAATATACTTTGATTCTTCCTCTCAACTATGACATTATGCTGACGTGTATAGTGTGAAATGACCCCATGCTCTGTACCTTCCTCATTACTAAATCTACCAAATTCTCGAGAGATGTATTCACCACCACCATCTATTCTTAGTTTCTTTGACGTGCATGCACTTTTTTTCTAGACATGCAATTTGAACTTCTTGAACTGTGTGAATACCTCACTCATCCTTTCAATAAAGTAAAACAACATATATCTGGTGAGTTCGTATATCAAAGTTAGGAAATATCAGCTACCTCCATTCAAAGTCACTTTAAATGGTCCACACACACCATAGTGAACTAGCTCCCGATTTTTCTTCGACCTCATTGGTAAGCCATTTTTGAATGTTTTCATAGCCTACTTTGCTTTGCAACATTCCTCACATACCTGACTTGGTTCCTTCACGTGAGGTAAGACATACACCATCTTCTTTTGGTTGAGCATACCTAAACTTCTGAAGTTTAGATGCCCATACATGTGATGCCATAACCAGTTCTTGTCTTCTTCTGTAGTCGAAAAAAGACACTTGTGATCAATTAGATTGATCTCTACTTTGAAGGTTCTGTTGTCCGCCAATAGTGTCTTCAGAATCAACCTTCTATCACCATGATACATCTTCATCTAATTCATTTCTTACTTCATGTTGTACCCTTTTGCGAGTAATTGACCTACGCTTATCAAGTTACTTGCCATTGAAGGTGAATACAACACATCAGTGATGCTGGGTTTTTTACCATCCTTTTTTACAACAGAGATATATCATTTCCATCTGATGTGATGTGCCTGCCATCTACAAACTTTATTACTTCCTTGACTGATTCATCTAGCTTGGTTAACCAGGTTTCATTACTAATCATGTGGTTACTGCATTATGAATTTAGGTACCACGTTTGTATGCTCAGTGTTTAACTGAGTGTTGGCCATGAGTATCACATCATCCTAATCATTATCTCCAGCATGTGCATATTGAAATTCATCACTATCTTTCGCTCCTGCTTCCTTCTTTCTTTGACAGTCTCGAGCATAATTGCCAAATCCTTTATAGTTGTAACATTGCACCTCCTTCATGTCAACTTTATTTTCGTAATACTTATTGCCTATGCCTTTCTTGGTCAAATTAGGGTGATTCTTTGAATTCTTGCTTGACTTCTCATCTTTAGCAAGATTATTTCCCTACTTCACCTTCTTTTTCCCAGATTTCTTGATGAATCTTTCTTGTAGCGACTGTTCATCCAGCTTCTCCCTTTCTGAATTCCTCTGCTTTAGCCTCATCTCATGAGCCTCTAATGAAGCTTTAAGTTCTTCTAACTTTATCTCATCTAGGTTCTTGGATTGTTCAACTGACACTATAACGTAATCAAAATTTGTATTCAGAGATCTCAACACTTTCTCAATCTTCTACAAATCGTTGATTGATTCACCACACGCCTTCATCTGATTTTTTAATAACACCACACGTGAAAGTTATTATGATACTGACTCATTTTCCTTCATCTGAATCATCTCGAATTGTTTTCTCAATGTCTGCAACTTCACCATTTTCGGTTTTTCATCTCCTCCGTACAATTTCTTCAACTTGTCACACGCTATTTTGGTTGTTTCGTCTTCAATTATTTTCTCTAACACGTTAAGATCCACACACTAGTGAATCAAGAATAAAGCTTTTCCATCTTTCTTCCTTTGATTCTTGTGTGCAGCACACTAAACATCATATGCATTCGCTTCTAATGTTGGTACTCCATCATTCACGATTTTAGATACATCTTGAATTCTAAAGATGTCATTCATCTGTGCAACTCACCGTTCATAGTTCTCACCTTTGAAAAACGGTAGATTCGCTAGAAATTGTGTTGATGTTGTTGTTTCATTTGCCATTACAGATTCTCTCTGAATCTCTACCCGGACTCCTTTATACCAATTTGTTGGGAAAAAAAGGTTTTCAAGAAAGATGGGAGAATAAGAAAACAAAAATGAGAGAAAAACTATAAATAGAATTTTGCGTGTAAAGCAGAATCCTTATTGAGTGAAGTCGTCATTTACATCATACCATGCCCTTTATATAGGCAACTAAAACCTAGACTCAAAACCTACAAAGTGAAAAATATAAAACTACAAGTTACACTTCCACATAACAACTATTTGTTGCATTTGAATATGTCAAATACGATCGACTCATACTTCTTGGACTAGCTACTTCGACACAGTTGATTGCTAGCTTCCTACAAAACTATGAATTACAACTAAAAATATTTACTCTTTATTTTGGTAAGTATAAAAACAATAAGTCCTGCACGTACAAAACATGGTCACATCATTACTATTATATATAGAGGCATAGTTAACCAACAAAATCACAAACTCGTAGTAGTGTCTCCTATAAAGCTTGATTGGAACGAAGCAACTCTTCCATAACAACACGCATCTCGGCTAAGACCTTATTGTCGTCGTTGCTGATGTTACTAGTTGTTGTAGTGTCTCATCGTGTCACCACGTTGAAGAAGATGACTGAGGCTTGTGTTAATTGGTTGTGAGTGTGGTCTATATTAGTTTTATCGAAGTCCTATGATAGACGACAATTGTTCTTATAAGAAATACAATCACTTTGATGATCTTGCTCATGTATGTGATCCCAAAAGGGGTTGTATGCTCGGATTATGTGAATTTTAAATCATCCTCTTAATCCTCAGAGTTAAGATAATTATAGGCCTAACTTGCGACCAAATTATTGGGCGAGGAATCAAGTTCCCTCCCAACTGCTTGACTAGAGCGTAGGGATAAGAAGAATGATTCTCTCCATATTAGTAGGAGGAAGCAATTTCTTCTTTAGAGAAGTGAAAAATATTGGCCCTTTCTAGAGCACGTGTCCTTCCACATATTATTGCAACTGCCACTTGAATAACACGTTTGGTACATGTAACCATGCTCTAACGAGATAGGATTCATGTCAAGCACCACATGGTCTGACTTATCGTACTCGCCTGTTTCATCCAATGACCCTTTTACGACACTTTCAGACTAATCAAATTTTGAGTTGTTTCTTTCTCTATCCGAATAAAAATTATCTCAGTTCACTCTATAAACTATCTTTATAATGACACTATAAATCAATCCAATCAACAAAGATACACAATTTGTTGCTCATCAATATCCTTTCCCTAACACTTTGAATTTTATTAACATAAACTTGCAATAAAATTCATAAACATTTCCCATGCATATACTATATAATATATTATCTGATCGTGGTGGCTGGATCATATCCTGTTGAAGTGGGACACCAAGTACGTCTGATATGCTGAGCGTATGGAGAGGAGGATGGGGGGTGTACCTGCAAGGCACTCCGACGCTCAAGTAAGAAAGGGTCAGAGAAAAGGGGCAAGTACAAAGTATGAGTTTCAAGGGTGATTATTGGATACCTGACCCTCTCAAATAAGAGGGTTTATATAATGCCCCCAACGCATGGCTAACGGTCCTATTTTCGGGGCAAAATAACCGCTTTCCCAAAGAATAGGTAACTGCCTAAAACTAGTCGTTATGTCGGGCAGGGTGCCCAATACTAGGCGTTATGTCGGGCATAGGCATAGCGTCGGGCACATGCCCTTAGGTGTTCGGGCAGTGAAGAAGCCGTGTGGAATGGGCAGCATTTTCGGGGAGGAGCGATGCAGTCCTTGCCCGGTTGGAGGGGCAGAAAGGTACTTTTGCCCCTTGGTGGATTGGACTTAGGCAATTGGGCCGTTTTGGGAGCAGAGGTGGATTGGGCCATGTCTAGCCATTGGTCTAGTCCAGAACAGGAGCCCCCTAAGTCGTTGCTCTCAAACATGGGAGTAATGACTTAAGGACAGCTCGTGGCTCCGGGGAACTAGCGTGGAGTCGTCGTTTGGTGACGAGGAAGGTCGTCTCGTGGTGCCCGTGACCCCTGGTGTCCGTGACATTCATGACCGTGACAAGGTTGCTCGTCATACGGGGAGACTAACGGTTAGTCAGAATTGGAAACGTTCGGGCGCCACGTGTGCCTGGAGCCCTGTGTAGCAGTTACTAGGCAATGATGGCTAGTTAGTAGCCATCATAACCTACGAGGGCATGCCAGTGCACGTGCCTCTCTATATAAAAGGGGAAGGCCCATTCCATTCTGAACTTTTCGTTCTTGTTTCTCTTCGTCTTCTTCAGAGCTCTTGCCCGTCACCGCCGTTTGATATTCCGGCCAACGCATCAACTTTCGAGCAACTGCTTTTCATCTTCTTAACCAAGTAAGTTTGCTGATTTTGCACTCTTTTATCCCTTTTGATGGTAGTTCATAGATTGCATGTGGTTAGGCTTAGGTTTAGAAGGTGAAATAGATTAATTTTCTGCCGCCGACGGGGCCGCTAGGTTTTAGGATATGCTTGTAAATCAGGCGGTTTCCGCAGTCATTGCGATGATGCATGAGTAACCGCCATGATTGC
This sequence comes from Lathyrus tuberosus, assembly GCA_022829125.1. Taxonomy (NCBI): domain Eukaryota; kingdom Viridiplantae; phylum Streptophyta; class Magnoliopsida; order Fabales; family Fabaceae; genus Lathyrus; species Lathyrus tuberosus. The sequence goes on along the minus strand of JALAZF010000061.1, from coordinate 1,740,908 downwards.
CCAGATTCTGGGGTAACGATGAAGTTACCGGCGAGCCTTTGCAGTTTTCGGTGAAGCTTTGCAGTTTCCAGTGAAACTTCAAACGAAAACTGGGAAAGTGTTCGGGGATGCTCCTCGAATGGGAGTAGCTTACTCCGGGCATCCCCTCGTGGGAGATTCTTAGAGTTTTTGTTTGATGTTAGGCCTTTGCAATTTTTGTTTGATTCTTTGTCGAATTCACTTTTCTCTCTGCTTTTCAGGTGATCGACATGGCGATAGGGCCAGATGGGGAGATAATAATAGATTCGTCTGAGGAGAGCTCCTCGGGGAGCTCCTAGGAGAGCAGTAGTACTGATGCTTCAACCGTCCCCAGCAAATTCGGGGATGAGCTTGAAGAGAACCCTGCCGAGGAATGGTCGGTGGCTGAGCCTGCCGAGCACGAATCCATCTTTTTTACTTTCACCGGGGATGTCTTTACGGATGTTGGACTGGAGGGGGAATGAAAGGTGCATTTCCTCTCCCAAGATGATCAGATCTATTCAGACTTCAGGGAGAGATTTACTATTTATGAATATGCCTTTAAGGAGTTAGGGTTGAGGCTGCCCTTCACCGATTTTCAGCGGTTGGTGTTCATGCACTTGGACCTTTCTCCGTCGCAGTTACATCCTAATTCGATGGCATTCATTCGTGCCTTTGAGTTGACGTGTGAGCATTTGATGATAGGGGCTACTCTTCCTCTATTTTTCACTGTCTTTCATCTTCAGCGGCAGCTGACGGGGAGGAAGTATGGTTGGGTCTCATTGAAACAGCCCCGCAAGATGTTCAAGCCCTTCTCAGAGTCAATCTGGACGTTCAAGGAAAGGTTCTACATCATAGAGCCTGTGTCAGAGGTTTCCCAGAATAACACTTATGCCTGGGAGATTAAGGTTGACGAGGAGGGTAACGACCTGCGCGACGAGGCAGGGAGGTTCGTCTGGGAGAGAGTATATAAGTTCCCCATCCACTGGGGACCTGGCCATTTCACCAAGGAGCCTAATGAGTACGTCCTCCAGCCGAACAACCTTGACGGGCAGGATGCCACTGCTTACGAGACGCTAGTGAATGATGTGAACTCCTTCCGGCTTGCTGAATGCTGGACGAAGAAGGGTGGCCCCATCTTCGAGGAGGATGGAAGCCAGAGGGTGAAGTACCGCTTCATCAACGTCAAGGCGCTTTTGGAGTGCAGGACTCCCGTTGAGGCTTATAACTTGCTTGGTAGTCATATTTGTTTTAACTTGTCCGACATATTTTTACTTCTTCGTCTAACGTTCTTGTTCTGTTTACAGGTGAGATGCCTCAGGCTCATGAAAGGATGGTGAAGAATGGTCTTGCGAGGAATAAGCCCGGGACGGCTCCTCCCAAGTCTCGATTTGCCAATGCGCGTGCTCCCACTCCTCCTTAGCTTGCTGCGGGGACCTCTCCTGCCACTCCTGCTCCCCGGGGATCTCCTCAATTCTCCAGGTGAAGATGAACCCGAGGACGTGAAGGAGTTAAAGACAAGGTCTGAGCTGTTTGCTCGTATGTTGGCAGCCGAGGATGACAACATCGTGTCTCAATTGCGGGTGGTGAACCCCGGACTCGACTTCTCCACCGAGAGTACCCACTATCTGGCGCACGTTGAAGATGGCCGAATCATTATGCCTGACTCCCTCCTTGAAGAGCATGTCGAGGATCTGCCCACGGAGAACCAGGAGCCTCAGCCCAACTCTGAGCAGGATGACCAGATGGATGAGTGAAGAATTTTCTTGTTGTTGTAATTTTGTCCGGCCTACGTGCCGAGTAATTTGTTGTAATTTATTTTGAATGGGGGTGTGGCCCCCGGTTTATGTAACCAAGTACAATTGTGGTCCTTGTGGCCACTTATTATTTTTAATTATGTGCCCAGTCCTTGTGGCCGATTTTGTGATTTGCATGACTTTTTCTGCTTTAAATTTCGCTAAGTGTTGTTACTTATGCTCGTTTATGTATGTATGCCCGCACTAGGGATTATTTTGATTTGCTTTAAGTTTTGGGGGTTACTCGTTGTAGATATGTTCGTCAGTGAGGGGAACTGGACGAACGGCCGGGGAATATCTGGCGAGGACGCAGAGCTCAGGCCGCGTTTGAGGCCTGAGTTCGCGCCGTGAAGCTCCCATCGCGAGCTGGGTGTTCTGCCTGTCATGGTATTTTGACGACAGCGTTGCTCGATTGAGGGACCGCTGTCGAGCAGAGACCCGGCTCGTTCCTGAGCGGGATTCTGCTTCACTAGCATGTGACGCTTGTACCTAGGCGTGCATCATGGTCGGTAGGTGATGCTCATCGTCGTGACGGATCGAACCGATAGTTAAGGCCTTAGCTGTAGTATTTTTTAGCTTTTCGATGTTCCATGGTCGAGCAAGTTCTTCCCTGTTGAGTTGTTCTAGGTAATAGGCCCCATTCTCCGTTTTTGACCAAGGCTAAGTATTCGATTAGGTTGTCTTTCTTGGCTTGATATTCCCCTCGAACTTGAAGGGCCACAAGTTGTGAATCTGTGCAAATAACGACTTCTTCCGTGCCAAGGTCTTCGGCCAAGCGTAGCCCGACGAGGAAGTTTTCGTACTCAGCCTGGTTGTTAGAGGTGGGGAAGGACATGGTGAGTGAAACTTCAATGATGATTCCCTCGTTGCTTTCCAGTATGATGCCTGCCCCGCTCCCCGCCGGACTGGAAGCCCCGTCCACGAAAATGGTCCATTTGCGCGCTCCGCGGGTTGGGGAGTCTGCGAATGTCATTTCTGCGACGAAGTCGGCCAGGGCCTGGGCTTTGAGGGCATTCCTTCTCTCATACTGGATGTCGTATTCGGATAGCTTGAGTGACCACTTGAGCATTCTATCGGCCATGTTTGGTCGTCCTAATAGCTGCTTTACGGGTTGATCTGTTTGAACCACGATCGTGTGGGCTAGGAAGTAGTGTCTCAGTCTTCTAGCTGCATTGATGAGAGCCAGCGCAACTTTTTCAATCTGTTGGTATCTCAGCTCTGGCCCTTGCAATGCTTTGCTCGTGAAGTATATGGGCTTCTGCCCGTCGGGTGTTTCGCGAATAAGAGCGGCGCTCACTGCCTCGGTCGCCACGGCGAGGTATAGGTACAAATTTTCATCGTTGTCCGGGAGAGAGAGAACGGGCGGTTCTGAGAGTGCTCGTTTCAGGTGGAGAAGGGCCTTGTCACATTCCTCGGTCCATTCAAACGCTGCCTCCTTGCGGAGGAATTTGAAGAATGGTAAGGCGTGTTGGGCTGACTTGGCCACGAAATGGGACAATGACGCGAGCATTCCGTTGAGGGATTAAATGGATTTCTTTGACTTAGGCGTCGGAAACTCGGAGAATGCTCGGCACTTATCGGGGTTGGCTTCGATTCCTCGTTCCGTTAAGTAGAAGCCGAGGAACTTGCCTGCCCAGACACCGAACGTGCACTTCTCCGGGTTGAAACGCATTTTGTACTTTCTGGCCTGTTCAAAGACCTTCCTTAGATGGGCAGTGTAATCAGTTTCCTCGTGGGATTTTACGATCATGTCATCCATGTAGACTTCGAGCATGTCGCCTATCTCTCCCCGAAAGACCTTGTTCATCATTCTTTGATAGGTCGCGCCGGCGTTCTTCAGGCCAAAGGGCATTACGTTGTAGTAATAGTTGCCCGATTCGGTCATGAAGGCCATGTATTTTTTATCGCTCGTTGTCATTGGAATTTGATTATTGCCCGAGTAGGCGTCCATGAATGATAAAAGTTTAAAACCGGCAGAATTATCAACAAGTTTATCAATATTGGGGAGGGGGTAGGCATCCTTCGGGCATGCCTTATTAAGATCGGTGTAGTCAACGCACATTCGCCATTTGCCATTAGATTTTTTCACAAGTACAACGTTGGACAGCCAAGTGGTGTACTTGACCTCCGAAATAAATTTGGCTTCGAGGAGGTCCTTTACAGCTTTTTCTGCAGCCTCCGTTTTCTCCGGAGACTGCTTTCTCCTACTTTGTGCTACTGCTTTGATGGCCGGGTCAATCGTGAGTTGATGGTAGGCGACGGACGGGTCCAAGCCGTGCATCTCGGCGACGCTCCAGGCGAATAGATCGGCGTTCTCATGGAGGCAGGCTTTGAGTTGCTTCCTTGCGATGTCGGGGAGGTCCGCCCCAATCTTCACTCCCCGCTGGGGGTCGTCGCCGAACAAGACGAACTCGAAGTTGCCATCCAGGATTGGGCGCATCGGATGGGAGATGCTGTTGGACAGGGTAGACGAGCTGGTTGAAGCCGCTTGGTCCTCCTGCTGGTCTTCTTTGGGGAAGCGGTTGTCGAGGTCGATGGAGTCAACCTGAGGTAGAGGCTTGGCTTCCTCGGAACTGCTGGGCAAGGCGGGTTTTTTCGAAACCTTTGGATTGGACGCAACGACGTTGAGTCCCTTTGTAGCTGTTTGAAACTTCATCGCGCGACTTCGATGTCGCCGTGGAGGGTGGCGACCATCCCCTTTGAAGTGTAATACTTCATCTTCAGGTGTACGGTTAAGGGCACAGCTACCAACTCAGCCAATGTTGGTCTTCCGAAGATACACTGGTACAGTGATGGGCAATCGATCACCAAAAACTGCACTTTGACGGATCTGGCCGTCTCTGTTGATCCAAAAGTGACGATCAGTTCGACGTATCCCCAGGGTTTGATCACCGATCAGTTGAATCCTTGTAAATCAAACCCCACATAGGGGGTGAGGTGCGATTCGTCCAACTGAAGTGTTGAGAACAGCTGGGAGTACATAATGTCAACCGAGCTGCCCTGGTCGACGAGGATTCTGCGAACGTCGAAGTTCGCCATTCGAGCTCTGACGAGCAAAGGTATGCTATAGTTCGAAGATCCTCCGAGGAGCTCTTCCCGGTAGAAGGAGATGGGGACAGAGCCCTTCTGGGCCTGGTCGAGCGTGGTCACCTTATTGGAGCTCGTGTTGATTAGGTGCTCGAATTTTCTTTTCACAGAGCCCACCGTGACTTTATTGAAACCTCCGCCTGAGATGACCATGGCGGATGGGAATGTCTCCCATGGGTTGTGGGCCACGAAGTAGGCAGGGGCACTGAGCTATTCTGGGACGTAGAAGTCCTCTGGTCGCGATACGGACATGGCGACCTGGATGTTGGTCTCTTTTGAGGAAGGCACCTCTTCCTCTACCTTTTTGGACTCTTGGGCGTCTTGCCGGGGAGCGTCTTTCTTCTTAGTGAATTGTTTCAGGTGGCCATCCCTGATCAGTATCTCGATAGCATCCTTCAAATGGATGCAGTCTTCGGTAGTGTGGCCGTGACTCTTATGGAAACGGCAGTACTTCGATTTGTCGGCGTTGGGTTTGGCCGGTATTTGTTCGGGGAAGCGGACCCCTGCTTGCTTGAATTTAGAATTCGCGCATTCGAACAGTATCTTTTCCTTGGAGACATTTAGGGGATGTAGTCGTGGAATCGTCCGGAGGGTCCTTTGTTGTCGCGGGAGTCCTGAGGACGGTCTTCGCGTTTCCTTTCTCCTCGACAGGATGGCTTCCTCGCCTCTAGAGGCCTGAGCGTTCTCCTGGTGACGAGAAGCTCGGACGGAGTTGGTCGCTTCCTTCTCCCCGTACTGGATGTGCCACTGTGCCTTTAAGAAGAAGGCATCCAGATTCCTCGGAGGTTCTAGACCGACGGCTTTAGAAAATTCAGAGCCAGGGCGGAGTCCTTGCTCGATGAGAAACATTTTCATTTCGTCCGTTGTAGGGACCTGCACTGCTTCTTTGTTGAACCTCTCGATGTATGCCCGGAGAGGTTCGTCCTTCCCTTGGATTATGGCCCCAAGGGAGGCTTCAGTCTTGGGGTACCGGCGCGACGCTGTGAAGTGTCGGGAGAACATTCTGCCCAGTTGCTTCCACGACGTAATAGACTCTTTGGGCAGCTGCTTGTACCAAGTCATTGCTCCCTTTCGGAGTGTGGTTGGAAACAGTCGGCACTTGATGGCGCCCCGGACGCCGCGGTAATCCAACAGCGCATCGATGTTTTCGATGTGCTCGTCTGGGCCAGTCGTTCCGTCGTACGTGCCCAGTGTTGGGGGCTTCTCCAGGCCCTTGGGGAGGCGTGTTGCCAATATTTCTTGGGATAATGGGCCGTGTGGCTCATCATCGCTGCTGGAACTGGATAGTGACGGAGATCGGAAAACTCGCTCGTGTCGTCGACTTCTTCGAGGAGAAAGTGAACGGGCCCGGCCCTTCGACCTGTCCAAAGGTGACTGCTTGTCTCTTCGGGTCCTCTTGTGGCCGGGAGAGTGCTGGTTCCGCGGGGAAACCTTGTCTCGTTTCTGAACAGCGCGGGATTCTGGCTCTTGGCGCGGCCTTCGGTCGACTTCTCGCCGAGGCTGCGGGCTCTTGGATTGTCGATAGTTCTTCCTCGGAGGAGGGGAGGATCTTGGGCGAGCAGATTCTTCCAAGGCCCTTATCCTTTGGTTTTGCTGAAGGATCAGGAGGTTGGTTTTGTTGATCGCCTCCAGGAGGGCCACCACGGCCGGGTCGGCGTTGGGTGGAGCAGGAACGGGTTGGATGGCCAGCGAGGGCTGGTTGTCTTCGCAATCAGCGGGAGTAGGGGACAGAAAGGTTGTGACCCCGTCTCTCAGAAAACGGGGATCTCCGAGGAGAGAAGATGGGCTGTCAACGTCAGACTTGTTGACGGGGAGGATGGCAGATTGGTGAGCACCTTTGACGTGATCTTGAGAGACCATGATGATGATCTTGGAAATTCGCTTTGATCTTTGGTTTCCGGGGAAGAAAGAAGGGGAGAACAAGAGTTCCCACAGACAGCGCCACTGATCATGAAGGCTGGATTAGATCCTGTTGAAGTGGACCACCAAGTACGTCTGAGATGCTGGGCATATGGAGAGGAAGAAGGGGGTGTACCTACAAGGCACTCCGACGCTTAAGTAAGAAAGGGTCAGAGAAAAGGGGCAAGTACAAAGTATGAGTTTCAAGGGTGATTAATGGATACCTGACCCTCTCATTCGAGAAGATTTATATAATGCCCCCAGCGCGTGGCTAACGGGCCTATTTTCGAGGCGAAATAACCGTTTTCCCAAAGAATAGGTAACTGCCTAAAACTAGCCGTTATGTCGGGTAGGGTGCCCAAAACTATCCGTTATGGCGGGCATAGGCATAGCGTCGGGCACATGCCCTTAGGTGTTCGGGCACTGAAGAAGTCGTGCGGAACGGGCAGCATTTCCGGGGAGGAGCGATGCAGTCCTTGTCCGGTTGGAGGGGCAGAAACGTACTTTTGGTCTTTGGTGGATTGGACTTAGACAATTAAGCCGTTCTGGGAGCATAGGTGAATTGGACCATGTCTAGCTATTGCTCCAGTCCAGAACATTATCATTTCAACAACATGAGAGAGTTATATTATATTTACTTTTTATTTTGGTGAATATAAAAAGTCCTGCTCGTGCAAAGCATGGGTACTTTATTACTAAAAAAAGGTTTGTTCACATCATTACTATTATATATAGAGGAATAGTTAACCAACAAAATCACAAATAAAAAGCATCCTTAATCACCTAACAATGAAACCTCTTTCATCACTCCTCACCCTTTCCTTTTTCCTCTTTGTTTTCATCACCAATCTTTCACTGGCTTTCTCAAATGAAGATGTTGAGCAAGTATTGGACGTTAATGGCAACCCCATTTTCCCCGGTGGCCAGTACTACATCCGGCCAGCAATCCGTGGCCCTCCCGGCGGAGGAGTAAGACTTGGAAGAACCGGTGATTTAACATGTCCAGTCACTGTCCTACAAGACCGCCTAGAAGTTGAAAACGGTCTACCAGTGAAGTTTGTTATACCAGGAATATCTCCTGGTATAATTTTCACTAGTACACCAATTGAGATAGAGTATACATGGAAACCTAGTTGTGCAAAATCATCAAAATGGTTAGTATTTGTTGATAATGTGATTCAAAAGGCTTGTGTTGGTATTGGTGGTCCTGAGAATTATCCTGGTGTGCAAACATTGAGTGGAACGTTTAAGATTGAGAAGTTGGGATCTGGTTATAAGCTTGGGTTTTGTGTTAAGGGTTCTCCTACTTGTTTGGATATTGGGAGATTTGATAATGATGAAGCTGGAAGAAGGTTGAATTTGACTGAGCATGAGGCTTTTCAAGTTGTGTTTGTTGAAGCTGAAGCTAATGATGCCGAGTTTATTAAGTCTGTTGTTTGAATTTTAGTCTAATAATTAAAGCTAGATTGTGTGAGTTTTAGTTCTTGCACAGTTTTAAGCATAAAATAAAGTGGAAATATTTGTGAGTGTTTTCTCTCTTCTATTATTGTTGTTTCTCTCTCTCTCATAACTTAATCTTATAGAGGAGAAGACTCAAGAGGTTAAATTCTAAATAGGAAAGATATGTTTTGTTATTTTGTTTTGTTTAATCTATGAATCTGCATATTATAATTAAGTCATTGCTGAACTCAATCTAAAACTACAAACAACATGCATTACGTGGATCAATGGGATCTTAAACATGTTTTAAAAATATTTTAAGAATTAATATTGTAATTGTAATATAATTAATAGATTTTTTTTTACTATTTTTTTATTTTCTTGTTCTCTTTTCTTAGTAGGCATTATGCTCAAGTGATTGAATAATAATTTTAATTTTCTTTTTTAAATAAATATTAAAAATTTATTTTAAAGAATGATCCTCGTAAAATTATTCATTCACATTTTTTGTTTTTCCTACAATTTAATGAAGATTTTTTTACAGCTTAGCGATAGAATTAGCAATGGTTTTTGCGACAGTTTATTACATAGTAATTGAATTAACGACAATTTTAGCGACAATTTTAGTATTAGGGACCAAAAATGTTGATGACAAATTTTAGGAGGACCATTATATGAAAGAAATTTTGAAGGATTAAAAATGTAATTTGAGATGTTTAGGAGGATCACAAATGTATTTTTATGATAATTAATTTGTTATGTATTAATTTAGTTAAATAAACTTAATTTGTTAATTTAGAGTTCAATTCTTGTCGACAATTTTTATTTGTAATTATGTATTGATTAAACAAATAATTGATATTTATAATCATCAATTTGGTTTGAATTATGTAAAGATACGCCCGCATGTCCAAACAGTTGAGAGAGAGAGAGAGAGAGAGAGAGAGAGAGAGAGAGAGAGAGAGAGAGAGAGAGAGAGAGAGAGAGAGAGAGAGAGAGAGAGAGAGAGAGAGAGAGAGAGAGAGAGTTGAAAAATTGTAACACTTCGAAATGGTCATCAAATGAAGCAGTTTGTGTTAACAAGAAAAAGAAGAAAATTCATGTCAAGGTTCTTCGTTATTTTCTATTAAAACCTCGATTATATTTGTTGTCAAAGACGGCCGAGGATATAAGATGGCATGCAACATACACTAACAATGATGAAATATTGAAGCATCCTAGAGATTCAGAAGCTTGGAAGAAATTTGACTTGACTCATACTAGGTTTGCATCATATTTGCAAAATGTGCCTCTTGTATTGGCTCATGATGGTTTTAATCCATTTGGTGTGATGAGTATAAATAATAGTATTTAAGCAGTTGTTCTCATTCCATATAACACTCATACATGGGTTTGCATGAAGCAAACACCATTTTTAACGTCAATGATAATTCCCATTAAAGAAGCACTAGGAAATAATATTAATATCAACTTACAACCCTTAGTCAAATAGTTGAAGGAGTTATGGAGAACTAGTGTGGATACCTACGATTCTTTCAAGAAATAGATGTTCATGTTACATGCAAATTTAATGTGTATGATCAATGACTTTCTAGGTTTAGGTGCATTTTCTGGGTGGAACACATACACAAGACTTGCTTGTTGATCGGTGGTTTTTATGTTTTATTTTACCGTATTTTTAGTTAAGTATTTCATGTCTTTTGTTTGAATTTTAATTATGTTTCCCGTATGTTATGCTTGGTAGTGTTGTTTTTGTGTTTTTCAGCTGCAAAGAAGTCAACCAGCAAACACCGAAAAAAACGACAAAGAATTGAAGAAGAGAACCCTCATGTCAGTGGCATGCTACGGCCACCTATAGCACCTGCGACAGCCTGTAGCAGGCAGGTACACAAAAAGATGAAAAAAAGAGATGATGCCAATGAGCTGCTACGGGTGCCCGTAGTACATGTTACGACCCGTAGCAGTTGCCATGCCCCAAGACTCAAGTTGAAGATTAATGGCAGTGGCCTGCTACGGCCGCCCGTAGCAGGCAGGAGTCCTGAAGATCTTTATTTCCTTTTTGGGATCAGATTTGGGAGTAATTGAGATTTGGCCAACTTTCAAGGAGATCTTTTCCTTTATTTAGGATGTTTTTGGCTAGGTTTTGGACTAGTTCTGCTTTTACAACAAAAATTAGGGAGTTTTAGAATCAGAGAATTATGGAGAAAATGGTGAATTGGATGATCCATCGCGATTAAAGATCAACGTTCATCTATAATTCGTGTAATGTTTAAACTATTCTCTATATCTTATTGTTTTTCTTTGAGTATCTAAACCCCCCAATGCTAGGGGGTGTCCCTGATTCAGATGTGTAATGATTTTGGATCTATCTATGCAATAACAATTTTATTTCACTATAATCAATTTATTCTCTTTATTGTTTCTATTGCTTGCTTTGTCGGACAAACAGAGTTAAATGTTTTTGTTATAATAAGGCTGGACTGCCGTTATGCATGACTTGTTAGGGAATATATATTAGTAGGTATCACCTAGGACTAGGGATACCCTATTATAACCAAATAATTCTTGATATTTTAATGCTTATTTTCAACCATGAATTATCTATGGACATAGGTATGAGATTGAATTAATAATGGTTTTCTCAATAAGGACTTATGAGTAAATACTCTTAAGAATCAGTAATCGATTATTTGAAATATGTTGTTGCTTTGTGAGTCCTAATTTATTACATCATTGAATTATACACCATCCCTAGCATGCTCGTTATATATGAGTTAATCCTTATTGTATTCTCTTTATTTTATTCACAAGTATTGATAATTGAACAAACCAATTGTAAAACCCCCCAAAAGGATTTTGTTTGACTAAACACCGATAGAAACTTTATATCCTCAAGCAGTCCTTGAGATCGACATTTGGGACATTATCCCTTTATTACTACAAAGGAAAAATAGTACACTTGCTATTTTAACGATCACTTTCCCATCGTGTAACAATGAAAATACTTCTCTCTGTATTTAATCTAGTTGTAAATGGTGTTTTATGGGTCATCGCTATTTCCTTGATCAAAGACACAGGTTTAGATTGAACAAGATTTGCTTTAATAGTGAACAAGGTATGTGGAGTCCACCAAAAATATTATAAAGACATCAAGTTTTTTAGCATGTTAAAGATGTTGAAGTCATCTTTGGTTAAAATCCAGTGAAAGAAAAATCGGTAAAAAGAATATGTGGGGGACAACCTAGAGAAGGTGATAGTACACAGTGTGATCCTACACAGGGTCATCGTCAACAATAGAAAAAGAGAAGCATATTTTTTGAACTTCTGTATTAGAAGGATAATCTGTTGCGCCATAATCTTAATCTGATGCATATTAAGAAAAATGTGTGCAATAATGTCATATTACTTTACTAAATGATAGGAAAAAGAGTAATGACCATTTTAAAGCTCGAGAAGACCTTCAAATATGGGCATACAACTTGATTTTTGGCCTGATAAAAATGGTAGAATTTCTCTGATGGCCTATAGTCTAACGGGTAAAGATAAAAGAATTTTTTTTAATAACTTTAATGAATATTAAGGTGCCTGATGGTTATTCAATCAACATTTCTAGATGCATTGACTTGGTAAATTTCAAGGTGAATGGAATGATGGAGAGTCACGATAGTCATATATTAATGGAACAACTTCTACCATTATCCATTCGCACAACATTATGTCATGAGATTTCAGCAGTATTGGTTTAGTTGTGCTCATTCTTTACACGATTATGTGGTAAGGTATTGAAAGTTAAAGACTTGGAAAAGTTGCAAAACCAAATATTCCTCACTTTACGCCTAATGGAAATGGTATTTCCTCCCTCGTTCTTCATGGTTATGGTTCACTTGGTTGTTCACCTTGTTGAAGAATTTATAAACTTGAAGGTTTTGTTCGTTATCAATGGATGTATCCGGTTGAAAGGTAAACTATGTGATTTTGTTAAAATGTTACTAACTTAGAAAGTCGAAATTTTTTTTAACTGATATTATTGTGGTTCAATAATAGGTACTTGGGAAACTTAAATCATATGTACATAATAAGGCAAAACCCGAAGGGCCTATACCAGAAAGATGCCATTTTCAAGAGATTCTTACATTTTGTTCAAGATATATAGAACACAATGAGACTAGATTGAATCAACCTAGATTTGAAGATGTTGACCCTATTGGTGATATCCAAATAGGTTCACATGTAGTAGAATTATTTCCTAGAGTTGAAAAAATGTTGGTGGATCTTCATATTACACCCTAACACCAAATAAAAAGTTGTTGGCTCATAGAAATGTTTTAACGAGTTTTTCAATAGTTGACAACTATTTAAAGTAAGTAGTTTTATTCCGTTTAAGTAATTTCATCTACACTATTAAGATTTTCTTACATCAAATAGAAAATAACAGAATAGGTAGTTCTGAAGTATTACTCATAACCAATTGAGGCGTAGTTAAAGAAGTGTTGTTGAGATATACCAGAAGTTCATAGAGAGTTTGCTCATTGGTTCCACAATAGTGTGAGTGTTCACACAAAAAATAGATGCTTGTATTCAATTGGTTTTTAATAATAACATGACTAATTGGATATTGTATCGTGTATAGATTTGCAACAATCTTGACAACATTGACGAACCATATAAAGATGTTCTTATTAGTTTTGCTCATGGCCCTTTTGATTAAGTTAAAAGGTTTACTGCGTTCAATGTTAATGGATTCAAGTTTCGAACGTTAGTACGAGACAACTTTTTAAAAACTCAAAACTGTGGAGTTTGTGGCATGTTTGGGATGCAAAGTTATTCAAGAAATAATGATACCCAAATGATATTTTGAGGGATTCCTTACTATGAAACACTACTACAAAATACGCCTTCGTTAACACTAATTCTACTACGGTTATGCATTCCACCGTTATAATATCGCAAACTGGATACGCCTGATATGTTTTTTATTTTTTAAAATTTATTTAATCACGGTTGATATAAACAATTGTGGTGATAAAGTAATAGTTACAAGCTTAAAATCCTAGCAACTACATTTTTTCTATTTTTCCTATTACAAAAAGCGTGTGTCACTTAAGTTCAGAAATAAATAAAAAATTGAACACTATTTAACCATGGTTTTAGTCTACAATCGTTGTAATAATATATACATTTCAGTGCAGTTGTAAATATCAACCGTGATTAAAGTTTTTTCTCATAAATTTAAAACAAAATAGATTCATTATTTCCTTCATAACATGCTCTAAGAGAACCAGTGAACCAGCGAACTAGAGATCACAGCGGTAGCGATAGAGAAATCTTCATCTTCACAATATTCGTTCAATTGAATCTTAATTCTTGATAATCTTCACTATCTTCATTCTTGGTCTCTTCGAAGTACGGTATATTTCGTGCAAACTTCACTCTCTTCCTCATCTTCCTAATTCTCGATAATGTTCACCATCTTCATTCTTGTTTGATTTTGTGGTATGTTTCTTGTAAAGCTCATATGCTTTATCCATATACTTAAGATTTAGAGTTGTATTATTGTATTGAATATGCTTTATGTTTTGTTGAATTTTGTGGTCTGTTTCTTGCAAAGTTCATATGCTTAAGATTTAGAGTTATATTATTGTACTGAATATGCTTTAGTTTAGATTTTGTTGTGCCATTAACAATATTGTTTTGATATAAATTTCAGAATTTATTATGGATCGTAGTTGGATGAAAGCTGATAGATTAGGTCCGGTATATGAGAAAGGAGTTCTTGAATTCCTTGAATACGCTGATCAAAATCTTCTTGACAATAATGGTATCTTTTATTGTCCTTGTGCTAATTACGGGAATATAACGAAAGGTACAAAGAATGAGGTATTCCATCACCTATGTTGTGATGGTATATGTCAAAATTATACACTATGGACATGGCATGGTGAGGTGGAAAAAAAATAGAAACCCTGCGTCACAAAGTCACAAAGTTGATGACGATGAATATATGGATGACCGTCTAAAAGATGTGTTCCGTGATATTCGAGAATCTTCTTTTTAGAAAGCCCATATTTATGATACTTTATGTAGTGATAATGACACCCCTTTATATAAGGGGTGCACAAGTTTTACACAATTATCATCGGTTTTAAAATTGTTTAATCTGAAAGCAAAAAATGGTTGGTCGGATAAAAGTTTCACGAAATTGCTTCATTTGCTAAAACAATGTGGAAGCGATGGGTATACGAAAACAATTGCCTCTAATAGAAAAAGCGAAAAGAACTTATTTGCCTCCGGCTTGTTACACTATATTTGTGAGTGTTTGCATGGTATCAAACTTCCCCAAGGTTACTTATCAAACATCAAGAAACTTATATCAATGAAATATCTCAAGTTAATTGGTTTGAAATCTCATGATTTTCATGTCTTGATGCAACAACTTCTACCAGTGGCTATCCGTGGCATCCTACCAAAAATGTGAGAGTAACTATCACTAGATTGTGTTTGTTCTTCAATTCCATATGTAATAAGGTTGTTGATTTCAAAAAATTAGATGAATTAGAAGATGATGCTGCCATAAACTTGTGTCAATTGGAGATGTATTTTCCTCCATCATTTTTTGACATTATGGTTCACTTACTTGTTCATCTAGTTAGAGAAATCAGAATTTGTGGTCTAGTTTATTTAAGGTGGATGTATCCAATAGAGCGATACATGAAGATCTTTAAAGGATATACGAAAAATCATCGTCGACCAGAAGCTATGGTTGTTGAAAGGTACATCACAGAAGAAGCTATTGAGTCTTTTACAAACTATTTGTCGGAATCATAGTCTATAGGAATTCCAAAGTCTCATCATCCTGACACTGAAGGTAGAGGTATTTAAGGTTTAAATGTTAAGTCAATGGCTCGGGATAAAGTTATTCAGACACATTTTTATATATTGAATAATGTTGAAGAATTTCAACCTTACGTGGCTACTCACAAAAGACTTTTGAAGAAAATATATCCACGAATGAGCGATAAGTTGTTGTTGATTGAATATAACAAGAAATTCCTAGATTGGTTTAATAAAAGGACACCAAAAGATAATAGTGCATATGAGACAATTAAATGGTTGTCGTTCATGCCAAAATTTAATGTGACAACTTGGACTGGGTATGACATTGGTCATTATACCTTTTATACAAAATCAAAAGATGATCGTAGTATAATGCAAAGTAGTGGGGTTATGGTTGAGGCCGAATCCATGTATTTCTTTTAGTTCGAAAGATAAGAATCCAATATTGTCATCTAGTGCGTTCTATGGTGTCATTGAGGATATTTGAGAGATTGATTATGTTATCTTCAGAGTGCCTTTATTTAAATGCTAGTGGGTTCCAAATAATATTGATGGTGTACAAACTGATGACTTAGGATTCATCATGGCTTCACAAGCAAAATAAGTTTTATATGTGACCGACCCTTCGGACACATCGGGGAAATGGTCAATCGTTCTCTGAGGAAAAGACATTCCTAGTAGTGATGAAAACTTTTATATTCCTTCTATTCCATCTTACACAACAAAAGTGCCTACCACTTATGATGAAGTTGATAGAGATGATATGCATGTTATTCGTATCAATCATAATGAAGGCATAAGGTAAAATTAACAAGTAATTAGTATTTTATTCTTTATTCATAATTTAATTAATGTAAGTCATTATTTCTAAGTATATTTACTAACAAGTATGATTATTTAAAATTGTAGTTGTTTAAACTCAATACACCAAGAGACAAGACACCAAGAGACAAAGAAACCAAAACACTATAAGATACAATTATGTGATGTTATATAATGTTTGTAGGTTGTTTTGTGCCATTTTTCTTTTGATGTAATATAAATTCAATGTTTGGTTATTTATCCAATATATGGATTAGATGTAATTCTTCATTATGATATAATTGTTGTTTCTGTTCTGATATGGTTTAAAAAAATACAGGTTAAAAAATATAAAAATTTCAAAATGCAGAAAAATTATTTTGAAAAAAACATATAATTAACGACGGTTGTAATATATAACCGTGGTTGAATAGTGAACTCTGTCCAGAATAATATATTATACCAAAAGATGTGCTGTTGAGAATCGAACATGGGACCTATCGCGGTGAGAATCGGATGTCAAGCTATTGATTAACTTGAATCGCAAATCTTTGAATTCACCACCGGTCTTTGATTTATCCGAAGGAAAGGTTAAAGATCGAAAAACCTAAGTTAAGAGAATCTAGGTTCGGGGGTTGGTTACGCCTAGGGAAGGTATTAGCATCCTAAACATCTGTAGTACTCTACAGGAACCTCTTGTTAGTATTTATGTTATCTATTGCTTGCTTGCTAAGGGTATCTGCTAAGGTAAGGACCTAGGGGTTAATATCTAAGTATACTCGCCAAGACATCGCATCTTGTGCCTACGTATCCTGACGGGAGTGGAATCAGAGTATTCGTAGTTCCCCTTAAAGAGGGTGAGGAACTCTTGGCTGTGGTCAAGGTTCCAGGGGGAGGTAGCGTCTATGGAAAAACGTTTACATGGAGTGCGGTGACTCCAAAGTTAAGGTTAAAGCTAAAAGGGGAGAAAGTGTCCATGGTAGAACACATGTATGGAGTGCGGTGACTCCGGTCCTAAGGTTAGGATAAAGTGGGGAGGACCTAAAGTTTAGGCTAAGCTGTGACATGGCAGTCAACAGAGGAATCCTTTCCTTTGGAGTGTGATTGAAAAGAGTCCGGGATGCGAATTGACTAAAAAACTTAAATGAAATCTAAATAATCCAAGATTAGAAACCTAAATAATTAAATATGAATCGAAACTAAGAGAGTTAATTCAAAAAACTAATAGAAAATATTTTTGAACTTTTTAAGAATTAATTAATAACTAATCCTAATAAAATCTAAAACAAAAATAAAAGATAATTTATAAAACCAAAATATTACTTACCAAAATAAAGTGAGAAGATTTAATAAAAATTAAAGTAGATAATATCATAAAAATTATAGAAATAAGAATTAAAAAAAAATTAAAACTATAAATCTAAAAATTAAAACTGTAAAACTAAGAATTTATTAAAGATTAATTAAAAATTGAGAATTAAAACTAAAAAAAAAGAGCAAACAAAAGCATGATTTGGGCTAAAAGAAAAACACATTGCCATGAAAGGTCCATCGTGGGCGCTGGGTTAGAGGAGTTGGGTCGTATGGTCTCTCCTTGATCCAAACCTGAGAAAAGAACTTCTAACAAAAAGGGCAAAGAGTCTCAGCATTAGTAATCAGTATTCTCTTTCTCATTCAGCTTTTCTTTTTCTCCCTGACGCTCTTTTCCCTGAACCGCAACATCACCACGTGAGGCAATACTCCGCCGCCACATCATCTCCTAATCGCACATCCACCATTCTCACTCTCTCGTCGGCATCTCCCTCTGTAACACCCTAATTCCCATCGCGAATAAATAATACATAAATAAATCAGAGTGAATAAAAATTTATTTTTCCGACAGAATCAAGGATGCCACATTTAAAGAAAGAAAACACAAACCCTACTCAATTATTTGATACATAACACCAAATGGAATAAACCTCAAAGGGAAACTTTTTCCAACAAAATGAAGTTCAATTATGGAATAAAGCGGAAAGATCCATAACTGACTTGTTTTACAAAATAAATTGTTTTATAACATCAAAATATACATACAAAGGTAATACAAAATAAATCTAACAAAGGTATACATATATAACATAATCGTTCCCCGACTCCCGTGCTACGTATCAGAGCAGACACCAGGACCGACAAAAGAACGGAGGGCTAATCTTCCCAAAAGCCTCCAAGACTACATATCTGCAATTGCCTCATAGAGCAACAAACCACAGCAGAAGGGTGAGAAATAACAACTAAATCAAGATTGCATAATAATATCCAAACACATAACAATTCACATGCATAGTTATTCTCGCCACAAACACCACATGCTAATACATATAGCAAGCCACAGATACATAACATATTTCTAACAATCCAACAACATAGCATATATCAATTATACTAACATAATCATATATTCACACATAAGGCATACCAAAGTCATAACATAAGTAAACACACCACCACATCACATAGCACATGTCTATACATAACACATATCATCCATAACCAATGCATTTATCACATATGCACATCAATTCACCAATCCAATCATAAATCTCAATACATACTCAATCAATTCACAATTTCCACACATAATTAATTCATTCATGATTTTCCACACATAATCAATCCATTCATGATTCTCACACATAATCAATCCATTCATGATTCTCACACATAATCATTCCATTCATGATTTATGCAAATGCACAGAGACCGACACAACGACTCTATGCAATGCATATGCGGTACCATCCATCCGTCATTCTCAACACTAGTTCACTCAGGAACTATTGGAACCATCACTTGTTACTTAATGTAACTCCCCGTCGGGCAAACGATGTTCCCCGTCGCTCACACCTCTTTGTATAAGGCACACAACGTTTATGGATCGCTCACACCTCTTTGTATAAGGCACACGACCCGATCGCTCACACCTCTTTGTATAAGGCACACGATCGTCTATAATCATCGCTCACACCTCTTTGTATAAGGCACATGATGTTATAGCGGATTCCCTCTGGAATCGATTCATCGCTCACACCCCACAAGGGTCACAAGAATGCATATCATGATGCTTAGAATACAATGACTCATGACATTCAAATGCACACATATACACATCCATAATCATGCATATATTTTAACTCATCAATTCCATACATTCTCAATTCAACAATATGAATTATCTCATCATCATTATTCGTGCATTGGAAATCAATTCAAACAATGCATTTACTTGCCATAAGGCCACCAACTAACACACATTGAATTTCACATACACAATGCATTTCATCATAAACCACAAACCACAACAATTAGCATTTTATCATATACATTCATATTAATCCACGTCAAGAATTACTCACCATCAACCACAACAATCATACAATGTATTTCACCACACAACAACATCATTATCATACATTGAAATCAACCCAAAACAACACATTTATTTCTCCATAAGACCACAAACCATCATCACCAACACTCATCATATATATTCACATCATATAACAACACACAAGTTATACGATACATACTAAAAGCATGTCACATGATAACACGTCAATCACATACAATTACAATGGTAAAAGCCGACAAAACGACACTATTCTAATTCCCGACACAATTAAATTGGCCACTACTCCCAAAACCATTATAATACGAAAGAAAATTTCATTAGCTCTCCAACACATCAAACCGCGCCTCAAACCGACTTACGACCCAACAGTTATAAAGAAATCAATTTAGAAAAGCTGTCATGTTCGCAATGCGAAGCTCCTAGCGAGTCCTTTGCTTTCCTCATTTGCAGTGCGAATGCCCCAGTGAACCATGGCAGAAAGAAAATATCCTACAGTTTCGCAGTGCAAACTCCCAGCGAACCTTCGTTGTCCCCTTCGTAGTGTGAATCCCCCAGTGAACCGTGGAAGAAAGAAAAACAACACAACGTTCGCAGTACGAACCTCAAGCGAACGTTCTCTTTCCCCTTCGCTGGCCATTCGCAATGCGAACCTGCGAAACCAGAAAACCCAGCAGCGCTATAGATTAATCCCAACCAACATTTCAACCCCCAAAACACTTCCAAACCAAAACATAACAATCAGAACATAACCCAATCATGGTAACAAGTATTCTACGCAGTTTATATCGAATTTCATCCGCGAAAACATCGATTTCTATCAGTTGCTCCTAATTCCAATCGATACAAAAAGTTGCGAAACAACCAAAACAATTACAACAAACAACACATATACATACACAAGCAAGATATAATTGAAACTTCTCACCCTTACCTGATTAATCGCGATTGAAACAGAGTTTTCTCGATTTTCCTCTTTCTCCTCTTTTCTTTCCTCTTTCTTTCTATCTTCTCTTTTCTTTCTCTTCTTTTTCTTTTCTCTCTATTTCTCTCTAATCCCTATTTATATAAAATATCTAAACCCCTAAAAGGATATTTTACCCCTCAGCTCAAATATCTCGCAAACGCTCTCAAAACGCGATAAAACATAAACAGCGATGAAAAATAATATATTGTCAAATAAAAGTCAAGAATAAAATAATATAAAACAAAAATAATTAAATCGACTAGATTAAATAAATAAGACAAAACCAGGGCGTTACAATTCTCCCCCACTTAGACATTTTCATCCTCGAAAATATACTGAGACGAACAACTCCAGACACGACTCTCGTATCCGACTAACAAACTAACAGGCCAACCAAAGGCACACCACGAATAACACAAACTGACAAACCACCTTTCTAACAGCAACCACAACAATGACATGACAACGACGACAACTACAACGACAAGATACAAAGCCCATACAATGCACTTGATGACCAACTCACGACTCAAGCAATACCCAAGTTACGAACACACACAGGTTCACTCTTGAACCAAAACACAACAAGAACATAAAGTTCCACGACCCAAAATTGTTCCAACAACCTCTACTTAACCACAATACCAACCTCCTTGTCACCCAACAATATTACAACAATGCTACGATTCCCCAATCGAACATACAACCAAAACCTCCATCTACATAGTAGTCCATGAATAATATTTAAACCTTTTACCTAACACTTCCATTCTGAAACGTCCAATAGTCTCATCACTCCTACATGTTTCCAATGTTCAACCTATGAACTCTTACAAGTCACACACGCAAACACAAAATGTGCCACATCACACTTTTGCTGCACACTCTGATGACCCGAAACTATCAAATCTATCCATTTCATATCCAACTTCTGACTCTCTCTAATAATCACCAGAAAAACCATAGTTCATTTCTAATATAACCAACCTCACACTCTACGGTGTTATCTCATCACCAGACACAAGTCTCTAAACTGCTCAAACAATTCTAATTCTCTGACCATCAAAACACACTTACATAAAAACTTTCGGCTTAACTCATCAGGCACAACCTTAGCTTTTTCCAACAGGATAATTCCAACTAAAGTCATAACTCATCACAAATTCTAGCCATCCTTGCTGTCTCATACTCTATTCCTTCAGACCAAACAAGTACTCTAAACTATTGCGATTACCAACCACTTCGAACCTAGAACCATAAAGATAATACTTCAAAATATTCCAACACATTACAACCGCAACCCATTCTAAATCCAAAATAGTATAGATCCTTTTATAAATCCTCAATTGTCGTAAAGCATAAGCTACGACTTTACCCTCTTGCATGTCAATCGAAGTAACGAAAATGCTAACTTGGAAAAGCCTTCCATAACCTCCGGTAATAACCAACTAAAGTCCCAAAAAGATTCTAATCTACTCAACCCACTTCGGAGCCTCTCATTGTAGAACTGCATCTACTTCCGATGGATCCATAACCATACTCTCATCTGAAATAACATATCCAAGAAAACTAACCTTTTTCAACTCAAGTTCTCACTTGAATAACTTAGCATAAAACTTCGTCTCTTTCCAACACTTGCAATTCAAATCTCAAACACTCTACCTGATCTTCCTCTGAGTTTTATAACAGATCTGAATATCCTCAATCAAAACCACTACGAACTTATCCCAATAAATATAGGAGATACGATTCATCTACTCCACAAACATTACCGACGCATTACTAACACCAAATAACATCACTGTACGTTGTAATGCCAACCAATTTCCAAAAGATATAAATTCTTAAAGCTTTTGCAAAAATTTTCACTGGGTAACTTGTTACTCATACAATTCGCCACCCTTATCAAACATTCCAACCAATTGTAATTTCACTCAAACTCAACCAAACCATTCCAGTCATCTATTCCTGAAAGTGGACACTTGTTGTCAATCGTTACCTTATTCAACTGTTAGTAATCCATACCCAATTTCTTCTCTTAACCATCCAATTCCACAAATTCCAACCGCTGTCAACAACCAACAAAAAGAACTCTCAAACGCAATGTTACATCCACCCACAAGGGTTTCCTCACAATTTCCATTAATGCCTTAAAACACCAAAGACTTCAAACCTCACCAGAACTCTAAGTCTTTCTTCCCATAGTCTCAATACTATTATACACATCATGCTTGTTATTCCGTCCAATCATCCATCCTTTTTGTTACTAACAATACTGAAGCTCTCCAAGAAGACAACACACTTGGTCTCACAAATCCCTTTTCTAGTAAATCTTCCAACTGCTCTTTCAATCTGAGTAATTCTAACACTAACATCCAAATTCCATCCAAAAACACATCTGAAAACCATGCACAACTGACGGCCCATCACTATGGCCTTTCTGCCAATTTCCAGAACACTATCATCACAAACAAGACAACATCTGAGTTTCTCTTCCTAAAAGTTCTTCTACTTACTTAGCAGATCCAAACCTCAAATCCTCACCTTCGTCCAATTTGAGTTCACATTCTACTCTCTGAGAATTACCATTAACGATACCCAATCGTTTTCTCTCAATGACTTCCCAATTGGACCAACATACCAAAACCTCTAATCCGTCTCATCTTCCGATATAAGAATCTTCATCGATTTAACCAAACGATCCGTAAGCACTTTATTAATTCCAAACAATTCATTGCACACACTATCAAGCCGGAAAGACACATCTATTCCATCCAACATAATTCCGTTTTGCTATCAACAAGAGATTAAGGGTGATCAGTTCCTCAATTTGTCAATAGACAGCTGACAATCATGATGGGGCATAAACCGTCTTTACCAAACTATAATAGCATTTCTTGCATCTTATGCACAAAACTACCTAAGGCACAAATCCTTAGTCGACATAAACCTTACCTCCGCATTCCCTCCGGAACCGGGAACAACATTGTCCAAAGAGCACTTACAATCTTGCAATTCACAACACACTGAGCCAACGCTCCACACCTGAAGCAACTTGTAGAAGCACCAGCTTCTCCCCCACTTAGCTCATTCTAACTCCTGCAGACAACGGAATAAAACAACCAGAAAGTACCGGCAGTTTCTCACACACATATCACATACTAAGGAGCAAACAACATTGACAATATTCAACTGTCACACCAACTGACTCAACAACATGGCCGGACGGACCGACCTGCTCTGATACCACTAATGTAACACCCCAATTCCCATCGCGAATAAATAATACATAAATAAATCAGAGTGAATAAAAATTTATTTTTCCGACAGAATCAAGGATGCCACATTTAAAGAAAGAAAACACAAACCCTGCTCAATTATTTGATACATAACGCCAAATGGAATAAACCTTAAAGGGGAACTTTTTCCAACAAAATGAAGTTTAATTATGGAATAAAGCGGAAAGATCCATAACTGACTTGTTTTACAAAATAAATTGTTTTATAACATCAAAATATACATACAAAGGTAATACAAAATAAATCTAACAAAGGTATACATATATAACATAATTGTTCCCCGACTCCCGTACTACGTATCAGAGCAGACACCAAGACCGACAAAAGAACTGAGGGCTAATCTTCCCAAAATCCTCCAAGACTACAAATCTGCAATTTCCTTATAGAGCAACAAACCACATCAGAAGGGTGAGAAATAACAATTAAATCACGATTGCATAATAATATGCAAACACATAACAATTCACATGCATAGTTATTCTCACCACAAACACCACATGCTAATACATATAGCAAGCCACAGATACATAACATATTTCTAACAATCCAACAACATAGCTTATATCAATTATACTAACATAATCACATATTCACACATAAGGCATACCAAAGTCATAACATATGTAAACACACCACCACATCACATAGCACATGTCTATACATAACACATATCGTCCATAACCAATGCATTTATCACATAGGCACATCAATTCACCAATCCAATCATAAATCTCAACACATACTCAATCAATTCACAATTTCCACACATAATCAATCCATTCATGATTTTCCATATATAATCAATCCATTCATGATTCTCACACATAATCAATCCGTTCATGATTCTCACACATAATCATTCCATTCATGATTTATGCAAATGCACAGAGACGGACACAATGATTCTATGCAATGCATATGCGGTACCATCCATCCGTCATTCTCAACACTAGTTCACTCAGGAACTATTGGAACCATCACTTGTTACTTAATGTAACTCCCCGTCGGGCAAACGATGTTCCCCGTTGCTCACACCTCTTTGTATAAGGCACACGACATTTTTGGAACGCTCACACCTCTTTGTATAAGGCACACGACCCGATCGCTCACACCTCTTTGTATAAGGCACGGGATCGTCTATAATCATCGCTCACACCTCTTTGTATAAGGCACATGATGTTATAGCGGATTCCCTCTGGAATCGATTTGTCGCTCACACCCCACAAGGGCACACGACATCAAAAAATGCATATCATGATGCTTGGCATACAATGACTCATGACATTCAAATGCACACATATACACATCCATAATCATGCATATATTTCAACTCATCAATTCCATACATTCTCAATTCAACAATATGAATTATCTCATCATCATTATTCATGCATTGGAAATCAATTCAAACAATGCATTTACTTGCCATAAGGCCACCAACTAACACACATTAAATTTCACATACACAATGCATTTCATCATAAACCACAAACCACAACAATTATCATTTTATCATATACATTCATATTAATCCACGTCAAGAATTACTCACCATCAACCACAACAATCATACAATGTATTTCACCACACAACAACATCATAATCATACATTGAAATCAAACCCAAAACAACACATGCATTTCTCCATAAGACCACAAACCATCATCACCAACACTCATCATATATATTCACATCATATAACAGCACACAAGCTATACGATACATACTAAAAGCATGTCACATGATAACACGTCAATCACATACAATTACAACGGTAAAAGCCGACAATATGACACTATTCCAATTCCCGACACAATTAAATCGGCCACTACTCCAAAACCCATTATAATAAGAAAGAAAATTCATTAGCTCTCCAACGCATCAAACCGCACCTCAAACCGACTTACGACCCAACAGTTATAAAGAAATCAATTTAGAAAAGTTGTCATTTTCGCAATGCGAAGCTCCTAGCAAGTCCTTCGCTTTCCTCATTCGCAGTGCGAATGCCCCAGCGAACCATGGCAGAAAGAAAATAGCCTACAGTTTCGCAGTGCGAACTCCCAGCGAACCTTTGATGTCCCCTTCGCAGTGCGAATCCCCCAGCGAACCGTGGCAGAAAGAAAAACAACACAACGTTCGCAGTGCGAACCTCACGCGAACGTTTGCTTTCCCCTTCGCTGGCCATTCGCAGTGCGAACCTGCGAAACCAGAAAACACAGCAGCGCTATAGATCACTCCCAACCAACATTTCAACCCCCAAAACACTTCCAAACCAAAACATAACAATCAGAACATAACCCAATCATGGTAACAAGTATTCTACGCAGTTTATATCGAATTTCATCCGTGAAAACATCGATTTCTATAAATTGCACCTAATTCCAATCGATACAAAAAGTTGCGAAACAACCAAAACAATTACAACAAACAACACATATACATACACAAGCAAGATATAATTGAAACTTCTCACCCTTACCCGATTAATCGCGATTGAAACGGAGTTTTCTCGATTTTCCTCTTTCTCCTCTTTTCTTTCCTCTTCCTTTCTATCTTCTCTTTTCTTTCTCTTCTTTTTCTTTTCTCTCTATTTCTCTCTAATCCCTATTTATATAAAATATCTAAACCCCTAAAAGACTATTTTACCCCTCATCTCAAATATCTCGCAAACGCTCTCAAAACGCGATAAAACATAAACAGCGATGAAAAATAATATATTGTCAAATAAAAGTCAAGAATAAAATAATATAAAACAAAAATAATTAAATCGACTTGATTAAATAAATAAGACAAAACTGGGGCGTTACACCCTTCGTCCCCTTCATTGCACACGGCTCAACGTCTTTCTCTCTCACAAGCTAATACTCTCGCACGCTTTCGACTCGAGGAACAATCGAACAAATTTGCGGCATCAAACTATAATTCAACCTCACATATGCAGTAAAGGGCAAAGTTTAGATGAAATTACCTGTCGGAGTTCGTCCGACGCGACTTCAACGATGATACCGACACGAGCTGGATACAGGTATCGTTCCCATGTCTTGCTTATTGACCTTGCGTGTATATTGTTATGGATGATGTTGCTGTGATTGTGACGTTTTGCTATTGAAATCTCTCCTTGAAACCGTGTCGCTTTCCGCCTCTGTGTATGAATGAATCATGCGGCCTTGTTGTTCTGTTGCTGATGTTTTTGCCTCGCGATGTGTGTGTGACTTTTGTTTTGATACTGGTGTGTGTTTGTTACTAATATTTTTAGCTGCTGCGTGTGGGTATGTTTTCAATATGTGAATGATGTGAGTTTCTGATGTGGTTATGTTAATGTTGTGTATTTTTTGTGTTCCCGTTCTCGTCTCAATCCTCTCCCTTTTATAGACTCAATTGCCATTAAGTTCTGATTTGTGAATTGAATGTACGAGATAGCTGTCGGTTTTGGTTTTAGCAAGGAGATATTCTTGATGATAGAAATAGAAGGTGGTCATGATTTCTATTTTCCTGTCATCACAACTTTCCTTGTTCAGTTGATTTCGAAAGTGAACAAACTGACTCTTTTCCTTTCCAACTTTGTGTGCATTTAATGGCATGAGATCCTACTGTCTTGAACACGTTTTAGGAAGAAACATAGCCACTGGGAACATTTTGAATGCTTCCCTTTTTAACTTAGACCTGTTGGATGATTGTTTTGGAAAGAAAATTATGGTTGTTAATTCTGATATTTCTCTTGATTCTTGCCTTGATTCAAATGAGTTTCCTATTGTAAATGCCCTCCGATTTCTTTCCTTTCCCTGTAGGTGGTGTGATGCTTGATTCTTTTAATTGGAAATAGGAACACTTGTTGTCAAAATCAATGAATCTTGGAGTCTTCAGCACAAAGGAAACAATTTCTCAAGTAACCCGGTTTTTTGTTTGATAAAAGCATATAGCAGCCTCCTATGTTCCTCTGACTGCGCAAGATGTAGCTTCACAAACCGCAAAAAATATGTATGGTAAGGCATTTTGAGCATTGGGTGAAAGGGAGACATGCGTTTGGTTGGACGCTTCACGCAACATGTAGCCACGGTGACCTCAAAGGTGGAATAAAGACACTGCCAAGGATATTCTTATTTTACTTTGTACTTTTTGAAACAAAACTTGTACTCGAGCTTTGTACCTTGGAATTGACCTAAGCTTTTTCCACTTGTGTTTTAACTTTTGTATTGATTTTGGACAAAAACAAGTATTAATCATGAACTTGAATTGTGATTCTTGGATGGACTTTGAAATATTTAATATTATTCTTTGAATTGAAGTACACTTTGAATTTTTTCATTAATTTGAACCCCAAATTAAGAATTTTCCCTTGCACTTGAATAATTAAAGTTCTTAACTTGTAATCTTGATTCTTGTATAAACTTGGGAACTTTTGAAAGAAAAAAATCTTATGAATCCAACTTGCATCTTGTAATTTGAGATGAACTTTAACGACCCAAAAGAGCTCTATCTTGCAAATCTTGAATTTTGAACTTGTAATGATATTATGATGAATGTTAGGCCTTGAAAACTTTGAATTTGGAAGTTTGACATCTAAATGCAAATTGAACCAAAGTCTTGAAATTACTTGAACTTGATTTGAACTCTCACATTTTCAACTTGAATTTGATGCAAAACATGAACCTTATAATTGAACTTGATTAACTCTCTTTGTAAATTTTCCATGATGAAACTTTATTCTTTATGAACCATTTCAAAGTGTCTGGTATACCAGCTATCAAAAGTTCGAACTCTTTCACTTGACAAATAAAGATCCAACTTTGCGAATAAGACCAAACTATGCCATGAGAAATCCTTTGAAAGTGAGGATACCACTTGTAACTTGCTACAAAAATCATAACCAGCCCTTAAACGACTGTGCTCAATACCAACAGCAGGAAAACCCTAAATCTTTGGGGCACACACTGAAGAAATCTTAAGGAAAATGACCAGTAGAATTTTTTAGGACTTTTGAATCAGAATCCAACGGTCACATCTTGAAACACTGAATTGTGAGAAAGAGAACTATCTGCACTTGAAATTAAAGTTCCTGCATAAACTTGTTAATAATAAAGCATGCAGATGTGCAAGATGATTATGCAGATGATGCAAAAAGATGGCGGGATCCTAAGGTCAAAAATTAGGGTATGACAGATACCCCTATTTAAGTTTATTCTATCCGAAGATATGGAGATTGAAATCTTCGTCTCGACGAGATAGGAGAGACTTAAATATAAACATGCACAATTTTTGGCCCTAAGATGCCACAAATGCATATGATATGACATGAAATGATATGATATGATATGAGATGAATGCAAAGACAAGGATCCTGGAGACATACCCAAAGCAATAAAGGTACGGGAAGAGATTTAAAGACATATCATGAAAACATTAGACGGTAAAAGGCAATGTCATTCCAGAAAAGCATCAGAATAAACAAAGCGCAATATCTGGAATAACATCATCCAAGAATGGCATTGGATGAAAAAGACACCAAACATCCAATAATGGCTTTGAATGAAAGGTAAAATCACAATATCTAATAATGGCTTTAGATGACTGTGAACAAAAAACTACATTCAAGAATGACATTGAATGCAAAGAAACCAGTCATCCAATAATGGCTTTGAATGAAAGGTAAAATCACAATATCTAATAATGGCTTTAGATGAAAGTGAACAAAGACCTGATCTGGAAGAACATCAGAAAGAGGGACACATCCGGAATAACATCAGATGGTAAAGAAACCAGACATCCAATAATGGCTTTGAATGAAAGGTATAATTACAATATCTAATAATGGCTTTAGATGAAAGTGAATAAAGACCTGATCTGGAAGAATATCAGAAAGAGGGACACATCCGGAATAACATCAGATGGTAAAGAAACCAGACATCCAATAATGCCTTTGAATGAAAGGTATAATCACAATATCTAATAATGGCTTTAGATGAAAGTGAACAAAGACCTGATCTGGAAGAACATCAGAAAGAGGGACACATCCGGAATAGCATCATATGGTAAAGAAACCAGACATCCAATAATGGCTTTGAATGAAAGGTATAATTACAATATCTAATAATGGATTTAGATGAAAGTGAATAAAGACCTGATCTGGAAGAATATCAGAAAGAGGGACACATCCGGAATAGCATCAGATGGTAAAGAAACCAGACATCCAATAATGCCTTTGAATGAAAGGTATAATCACAATATCTAATAATGGCTTTAGATGAAAGTTAACAAAGACCTGGTCTGGAAGAACATCAGAAAGAGGGACACATCCGGAATAGCATTAGATGGTAAAGAAACCAGACATCCAATAATGGCTTTGAATGAAAGGTATAATTACAATATCTAATAATGGCTTTAGATGATTGTGAACAAAGACTACATTCAAGAATGGTATTGAATGAAGAGAAACCAATCATCCAATAATGGCTTTGAATGAAAGGCGTAATCACAATATCTAATAATGGATTTAGATGAATGTGAACAAAGACTACATTCAAGAATGGCATTGAATGAAAAGAAACCAGTCATCCAATAATGGCTTTGAATGAAAGGTATGACTCACAATATCTGAGAAGGCATCAGACGTAAATGAGATCAAAGGTGAGATCCAAGAAGGCAGTGGATGTAAAGAAACCACAACGTCCAAGAAAGAATTTGAACGAAGACGGACAAAAATATACCCAAGAAATCATTGGTTACAAGGAATCATAGTATCCAAGAAAGCATTGGATGAATGTGAACAAGGTGATACCCAAGAAAACATTGGATAAAAGTGACAATATCTGTTTTGTAGGTGCAAAGTGAGTTAGACTTAGACAACAAGGTAAGACGTGGATGACAACACGACCTATGGAGAATGCAAATGAGTGGAAATGAGGATGACACTCTTGTTATGCATATGTATATGAATTATGCCATGATATATGATCAAATGCGAATGCAAATGTAATGCTGACGACACAACTCGACTCTTTTGGTGGAGAAGACAAGACTGGAAGATTGATTCCTCAACACAGAGATAACTGCCATTCCTCTTAGGGACTACAGATGCTACTGAACACATCTCTTCCACACTATTAAACTATATCAAAATGTTGATCCTTGTAGGAAGGATGGAAAGCTGTATAGGGATTCTTCAAGTAAACTGCCCCAGATTAGTTGATTGTTGCAGATGAATTGACCATTGTTTCAGCTTGAATTATTCTGGAAATAACTGCTTTACTGTGCACTTTGAAAAGCTTGCCCCAGTTTTAGTCTTGAAAGATCTTCTGTATAAAACCAACTCTAAGAAGGACTGCACTGTAACAAATCTTGAACTAATCTCAACAGGATCTGGAAAGAACTTGCCCCTCATTGGATCACCGACCAAGTTTCTCAAATGTTTGAAAATTCCTTAAGAGGAAGCCAGTTTGCAAACAAAAGTGTTCATACAAACATAGTAAATGCAAAGATCATGCAACTTTTGAAATCAAAATCATTTTGGAAGATGCAAAACATAAGTCACTAGTCAAAACACGGCGGTTCAAGACATTCAAAGTGAAAAGTTTAAGCAAAAGGTGTAATGCCAAAACGATTGATTTGCAAAAATATTTAGGAGTCAGTTTACGCAACCTTGCTGTAGTATACTTTCAAAATAACCTTGCTTCAATTAGGTCTTTTGAGGGTTATAACGTGGCCTGGTTCACGGTTTAAGAAACAAAAGATAAAGGCTCAAAGTTTATTTGTACCCACCCAATCTTCGTGATGATCTTCAGTCCTACGCTCAGTTAACTTAGATGATGCACTCAGGTTCCCAAAAGATTAGAAATTGCACTGATGATAGTGATGATGATGGTTCAAAAGTCAAGGGATTCTTGAGATGGCAGTCACTGCTTCCTTACAACTTTTGGTTGTCATACAAGATTGTTCTCATTTCTCTTTGCATAAGTAAGGTCGTGAGCTTCCCATCTTTCTTAGCTTTTGCCTCGAAAGGGACTCGGCTCATTTTTGAGTAAGGATTTCTTGAGGATCCTTCTTTATTTGTCACTTTGGGAACAACTTGTACAACATTTGTTCATTTGATTTGGAAGAGTTGAAAGGTTGTGAATGCTTGGCTTGATGATTACGGCGAACCATCATTGGCTTCTGATTTGAAAGACATCTTCGACACCTGCTTTTTGTTCACGAAGGAAAACTATGAATGTAAACTTTTATATTTGAATGCACAATCAAGTTAACTGAGAACTACCCTGCCCCAGGTTAAGATTGCGGATTTTTTATTTGTAAAGAAAAGAAACTCCTACTTCAAGGCTCAATGGGGTTGACGAGGGGTTATCTTCCTTATTTCTCCAGTGTTTGGGAATTGAAACAATGCCTTACATCGTCAGCAAAGTTTTGATTTGAAAGCATACCAACAACAATTATGGGTATTTACCTTTTCATCATCCTCCCTCCAATCTTTGCATAATCGAAAAGAAAATGGAAAAGAAATAAAATATTTGTTTTATTTTTTTGTAAAGGAAAGCATAAAGATGTAAATGGCAAACACAAATGAATTGAATCCCAAAAGTTGCAATGCTCATTTTATTAATTATGAAAGTACAAGCACAATTTGAATACAAATAGCTAATACAAACGAAAGGAAAATGCAAACAACAAGAAACATGGCCTAGTGACTAATCAGAAACAAAGATGAGTTATCTTGTCTGGAACACCGGCTTTTCGCTGAAGTCGACTGAAGCTTCACTTGGTGTGATCTGGCAGCAATATGCTCATAAAGAGGATTCTCAAATAGAGGTCGAGTAGTTAGGGCAACAGTATGAACCGCAGGTCTGGGCTCGGCGAAAACTGGAGCTTGAAACACTGGTATGGTAGTCTGACCAATCATAGCAGTAGATGCAAGAGGTGGAGAGTAGTTGTGTGGCAAACCAAACTCTGGCCAAGTTAAAGGTGGCACCTGAACAGGCTGAGGATCATCATTTGAAACTTCCTGGATGACGGTCCTTTGGGGTTTCTCTCCTCTAGCAATCAAGACTTGGAGCATCTCACTGAGCTTAGTCATGCTTGATTTAAGGTCATCGATCTCCATTTAGATCTCACCGTTGTGTGATTCTTGCTCTGACATTATGTGTCTGTAGTTAACTCTACTCTGGTATCTGTGTCGAGGAATCAGTTTGATGACTCACAGGTGACACTGGAAGATAGAGACAACTGGAAGTGAGTTGCCGGACAACAGATGTATGCAATGAATCATGCAAAGATGCAAATGATATGCAATGCAATGGTTTCAAGGAACTCAAGAGCGGGTTGCAAACATTTTGGAAGAATGAAAAGGTTTCATTTTATAATCCATGATCTTTATTGATTTTGCAAAGGAAAAAACAGTTGAGTTCCTTGAAACCGAATGGTTATATGGATGAATGTATGGATGCAGGGATGCATAAACACGGGTATACACATATACAAGCAAACAAACAAGGGCCTAGGCTTGAAGATCACGAGCATGGAGCCAAGGTCTAACCATCCCAAAAAAAAGGTATGTACTAGGGTTTCAATTGTACTTGTAGAACGGGTTCTACAAAGTTCCCAGAGTCTACGTAAATCCTTCGGATATTATTGGCCTACGTGACTACTCACGTGGGTTAATAATATTCTCAAGATAAACTCGTCTGAGTGTAGTATCGCGTAACAACCATTTGGGACTACTTCCTCATAGCCATCGCACTACGTCCTAAAAAGGCCAAGTGGGGGTAAAGGTATCTACGGTCCTCAATCTTATTGACATTCATCGGAATGAGTGACATCAATACGACTACTCGCATCAGACATCAATCATCCCAAAGGGCCCTCGACTGAGCGTGGTTATCATATGCCAAACTCTGTTAGGACTACTCCCAACAGCTGACTATTGATTACACCACAATCCTATCATATGTGTGCTCTCAAGTCCGGGTAAGGACTTATCTCACCACTTAATGTAACCACCCTGCACACAAAAAAATCCAAGCACAACAGGTATATGTACAACAAATAACATAAATAAACAAGTTAGGGGGAACCCTCAAATAAAGTCCCCAGTGAAGTCGCCATTTCTGTCGCGGTGAGAATCGGATGTTAAGCTATTGATTAACTTGAATCGCAAATCTTTGAATTCACCACCGGTCTTTGATTTATCCAAAGGAAAGGTTAAAGATCTAAAAACCTAAGTTAAGAGAATCTATGTTCGGGGGTTGGTTACGCCTAGGGAAGGTATTAGCATCCTAAACGTCTGTAGTACTCTACAGGAACCTCTTGTTAGTATTTATGTTATCTATTGCTTGCTTGCTAAGAGTATCTGCTAAGGTAAAGACCTAGGGGTTAGTATCTAAGTATACTCGCCAAGACATCGCATCTTGTGCCTACGTATCCTGACAGGAGTGGAATCAGAGTATTCGTAGGTCCCCTCAAAGAGGGTGAGGAACTCTTGACTGTGGTCAAGGTTCCAAGGGGAGGTAGCGTCTATGGCAAGACGCTTACATGGAGTGCGGTGACTCCAAAGTTAAGGTTAAAGCTAAAAGGGGAGAAAGTGTCCATGGTAGAACACGTGTATGGAGTGCGGTGACTCTGGTCCTAAGGTTAGGATAAAGTGAGAAGGACCTAAAGTTTAGGCTAAGCTGTGACATGGCAGTCAACAGAGGGATCCTTTCCTTTGGAGTGTGATTGAGAAGAGTCCAGGATGCGAATTGACTAAAAAACTTAAATGAAATCTAAATAATCCAAGATTAGAAACCTAAATAATTAAATATGAATCGAAACTAAGAGAGTTAATTCAAAAACCAAATAGAAAATATTTTTGAAGTTTTTAAGAATTAATTAATAACTAATCCTAATAAAATCTAAAACAAAAATAAAAGATATTTTATAAAACCAAAATATTACATACCAAAATAAAGGGAGAAGATTTAATAAAAATTAAAGTAGATAATATCATAAAAATTATAGAACTAAGAATTAAAAAAAAAAATTAAAACTATAAATCTAAAAATTAAAACTGTAAAATTAAGAATTTATTAAAGATTAACTAAAAATTGAGAATTAAAACTAAAAAAAATGAGCAAACAAAAGCATGAATTGAGCTAAAAGAAAAAAACATTGCCATGAAAGGCCCATCGTGGGCGCTGGGTTAGAGGAGTTGGGTCATAAGGTCTCTCCTTTATCCAAACCAGAGAAAAGAACTTCTAACAAAAAGGGCAAAGAGTGTCAACATTAGTAATCAGTATTCTCTTTCTCATTCAGCTTTTCTTTTTCTCCCTGACACTTTTTTCCCTGAACCGCGACATCACCACGTGAGGCAATACTCCGCTGCGACATCATCTCCTAATCGTACATCCACCATTCTCACTCTCTCGTCAGTATCTCCCTCCGTCCCCTTCGTTGCGCACGGCTCGACGTCTCTCTCTCTCTCACAAGCTAATACTCTTGCACGCTTTCGACTCGAGGAACAATCGAACAAATTTGCGACATCAAACAATAATTCAACCTCACATATGCAGTAAAGGGCAAAGTTTAGATGAAATTACCTGTCGGAGTTTGTCCGACGCGACTTCAACGATGATACTGACACGAGCTGGATACAGATACCGTTCCCATGTCTTGCTTATTTACCTTGCGTGTATATTGTTATGGATGATGTTGTTGTGATTGTGAAGTTTTGCTGTTGAAATCTCTCCTTGAAACCGTTTCGCTTTCCGCCTCTGCGTATGAATGAATCATGCGGCTTTGTTGTTCTGTTGCTGATGTTTTTGCCTCGCGATGTGTGTGTGACTTTTGTTCTGATACTGGTGTGTGTTTGTCACTGATTTTTTTAGCTGCTGCGTGTGGGTATGTTTTCAATATGTGAATGATGTGAGTTTCTGATGTGGGTATGTTACTGCTGTGTATTTTTTGTGTTCCCGTTCTCGTCTCAATCCTCTCCCTTTTATAGACTCAATTGCCATTAAGTTCTGATTTGTGAATTGAATGTATGAGATAGCTGTCGGTTTTGGTTTTAGCAAGGAGATATTATTGATGATAGAAATAGAATGTGGCCATGATTTCTGTTTTCCTTTCATCACAACTTTCCTTGTTCAGTTGATTTTGTACATGAACAAACTGACTCTTTTCCTTTCCAACTTTGTGTGCATTTAATGGCATGAGATCCTGCTGTCTTGAACACGTTTTAGGAAGAAACATAGCCACTGTGAACATTTTGAATGCTTCCCTTTTTAACTTAGACCTGTTGGATGATTGTTTTGGAAAGAAAATTATGGTTGTTAATTATGATATTTCTCTTGATTCTTGCCTTGATTCAAATGAGTTTCCTATTGTAAATGCCCTCCGATTTCTTTCCTTTCCCTGTAGGTGGTGTGATGCTTGATTCTTTTAATTGGAAATAGGAGCACTTGTTGTCAAAATCAATGAATCTTGGAGTCTTCAGCACAAAGGAAACAATTTCTCAAGTAACCCGGTATTTTGTTTGATAAAAGCATTTAGCAGCCTCCTATGTTCCTCTGACTGTGCAGGATGTAGCTTCACAAACCGCAAAAAATATGTATGGTAAGGCATTTTGAGCACTGGCTGAAAGGGAGACATGCGTTTGGTTGGACGTTTCACGCAGCATGTAGCCACGGTGACCTCAAAGGTGGAATAAAGACACTGCCAAGGATATTCTTATTTTACTTTGTACTTTTTAAAACAGGACTTGTACTCGGGCTTTGTACCTTGGAATTGACCTAAGCTTTTTCCACTTGTGTTTTAACTTTTGTATTGATCTTGGACAAAAACAAGTATTAATCATGAACTTGAACTGTGATTCTTGGATGGACTTTGAAATATTTAATATTATTCTTTGAATTGAAGTACACTTTTAATTTTTTCATTAATTTGAACCCCAAAATAAGAATTTTCCCTTGCACTTGAATAATTAAAGTTTTTAACTTGTAATCTTGAATCTTGTATAAACTTGGGAACTTTTGAAAGAAAAAAATCTTATGAATCCAACTTGCATCTTGTAATTTGAGATGAACTTTAACGACCCAAAAGAGCTCTATCTTGCAAATCTTGAATTTTGAACTTGTAATGATATTATGATGAATGTTAGGCCTTGAAAACTTTGAATTTTGAAGTTTGACATCTAAATGCAAATTGAACCAAAGTCTTGAAATTACTTGAACTTGATTTGAACTCTCACATTTTCAACTTGAATTTGATGCAAAACATGAACCTTATAATTGAACTTGATTAACTCTCTTTGTAAATTTTCCATGATGAAACTTGAATCTTTATGAACCATTTCAAAGTGTCTGGTATACCAGCTATCAAAATTTCGAACTCTTTCACTTGACAACTAAACATTCAACTTCGCGAATAAGACCAAACTATGCCATGAGAAATCCTTTGAAAGTGAGGATACCACTTGTAACTTGCCACAAAAATCATAACCAGCCCTTAAACGACTGTGCTCAATACCAACAGCAGGAAAACCCTAAATCTTTGGGGCACACACTGAAGAAATCTTGAGGAAAATGACTAGTAGAATTTTTTAGGACTTTTGAATCAGAATCCAACGGTCACATCTTAAAACACTGAATTGTGAGAAAGAGAACTATCTGCACTTGAAATTAAAGTTCCTACACAAACTTGTTAGTAATAAATCATGCAGATGTGCAAAATGATTATGCAGATGATGCAAAAAGATGGCGGGGTCTTAAGGTCAAAAATTAGGGTATGACAGGACCTTTAATATATTATGACAATTAGTTATAGCAACCGTGATCATGTATAGCGTGCTTTCAGGTTTTCTACAATGGTCATAAGACCGTGATTGTAAGTAGCGCATATACAACCACACCCTACATAACAACAACAGGTCATGCGTGATGTTATCCATTTTCCAACCGTTGTCGTATATGTTTTTCCATTGTAATGAAAGATTGATAGATATTACTATGTTTTCCTAGCATGGCTTCACAGTACCCATGTTTAAATGTGAATGGGATAACACCACAAACCCAAGAGGCATTAAGATAGATAAGTTGAGTTTTATCTCTATAGACTTTGCAATTCTTCTACATATTAGGGAACATAAAGATAATGAGACATACATTCAAGCATTAGAAGCTCAGATGATTTTTTATATGGATGACGAGAATGAACAAGGATGGAGCACACATGTTCATTTGAAGTCAAGAGACTTGTATGACATGAGTGGAAATGATGAAATTATGAAACCCATTGAGTCATATCCATCACAAATTTTTGAACAAATTTTTTCTAATGATTATCCTGAAACTTCAGCGGCTAATGATGACAATAATAAGATATTGATTTTTATTGATAAGAATTCTAGCTTGTTTGTAACTCGTGTGACACTAATGTTTTTTGTTGCTTATCCCTAGTTAATGCATGAGATTCTTAATTTTTATGTTGATTCATCATTATAAAAATGAAGTAATAACACATGGCATTGTTACTCTATTTTTTATTGAATAATTTATCTTTTAATTTATCGTGTTTATGTTAGGTTTATTAAATTTGTAATCACTAGTGTAAAATTTGGATATTTACTACTTTTAGGGTGTGTTTGGATTGGCGGTGAACAGAATTGATTCTAGCAGAATTGAGTTTGGTAGAATTGATTTTAACAGAATTGAGTTTAGCAGAATTGATTTATGTTTGGATACATTTATGTAAAAGTGAGTTAGACAATAAATTCCAGTGTAAAAATCACCCAGAATCAATTCTGGAGGTAGAAGCTACAAATTCTAGCTTCAAGTAGAATCAATTCTGGAGGTAGAATCAATTCTACTTTTGATAAAAACAAACACCCAAAATCAATTCTACACCTCTAGAATTGCTTTTGGCTCTTCCAAAAGCCAAACCAAACATACACTTAGTGTACTGACTTATTTATCGCCTATACTTGCAGTTAAAGCCTATTTTGAAAGAATGACCTCATCATATAAGGATATTTGTTGTAAAACAATATAAGATAATAAAAAAAAATGAAAGCTCACAATCTTACTAAACTCTCTCAATCCCTTTAAAAATCATCTTCAGCTTCTTCAAAACCATCACGGTTAATAATAAATTCTCAATACTACTATATACAAATTACTTGTTTTAATTGTTGACTGATATTCGCTAATGCATCTTATTTAGTTTGTGAATGGTGTTTCGAGGTTTGTACAACCTAGAGATCTTAAAGTAAACAAGAAGCGTCTACGTTCAGTAGCAACTCCAAAATCATCAATCACTACTATAAATAACGCTTATAACATCGCACGCGAGAGAGATGTAACCTTGGCTATCAAGGCGACATAATGAAGGATGACATGAAGAGATACCACTTGTCACCTCGGTTAATGAAAAAGTGAGGGGTAAATTTATATGATCATGGGTTCGAACCCCATCATCTGCAATTTTATTATTTACAAAAACATCGCCTCATACCTCTCGGTTTATCCACAAACCGAGGGTAAGATAGATTGTTTTTTCTTAAATAAAACTCGTTATATTGTTTACACATAATATTAATAAAATAATTTGTTTACAAACTACAATGTTTAACCATAATATTACATTATTTACACTGAATATTAAAATAAAAATTAATTAGTCCATGAAGATCATATGTTAGATCTTCGAATCCTTGATATTTGAGCAAGATCAAATGTTGGGTACGACTATATTCTCAATGGCTTTACCTCGCATGGATTTGTTTCTGATATAAAACAAAAAAAAAAGGTTGATAACAAAATTTAGATAAATAAATGATTTTTGATGAAATAAATAGTTAAGAACACAAACCTTAAAGCCAAATAATTTTGTGCTCTTGCATCCATCTTAGCGATCTTTTCATAGAATATGATCTTGCAAACCCAAAGAGGTGGATATAGATATGTTTCAAATGCTTCATGATGCTTCACATGCTTCTTCATATTCCAAAATATTCTTTTATGATGGAAGTTTTTTATGTTTCACGCGGATCACTAATGGTAGTGTCTTGAGCATTGATATCTCATGAAATGAACGACATATATTTGATCAACAAAATCACTAATGGTTTTTTATGTTTATTTTAGGTAAAATACTTTAACCATCGTTTTAATAGAAAACAGAGGTAAATAACCTTTGTTTTTTATTTTATATTTCATTGATTATGAAGCATATTTATATATAAAAACTATAATAAAAAAGAAAGGTTTCTGAATTGTTGGTTCTTGGTTTTTCCCTCGGTTATATGAAAAGACTGAGGTAATATGTTATTTTTATATTTTAATAAAATAGTAATGATTGTCGCACCTTGTATGTTTTAGATTTTCAAGGAGGCGTTTGAGCTTATCTGATTGTTTCACTTCCTCTTATCTAATTTGTTTATACATTATTCAAGTCTCATTTCATTTCTATCTCTTTGTGTTTTCAAATCTATTTTAAAAGTCTTTTCATTTTATTTAAAATATTTGTACAAAAATCTTTAATGGAGATGAAAATCTTTTGTTCGTTATCAATAAAAAGTTTGTTGATTTCATAAAGTTGAAAGACTAAGGTTTTGATCTAATAAAAACTATTTTCAAATATAAGTTGAAAGGTTACTTTGACATGCTTCATGGAACCTATCTACACTAATCTCATAACAGAGTTCTGCATAAATGCCTCTGTTAGGCAATTTGGTGAAGATGTTAAGTCAACACAATCCAATGTATATGGCTTTCCTATCACTATTACTCTATCAGTTATTGCTCGGAAAATAAAGTGTGAAGAGAAAGGTAGTTTTGTTGAACAGTGTAGATTCAACAATGTCTTCTCAAACCACCTTCTCCTAATTTATGGCAAGTACAATAACCAAACCAGTCCTACTACTCTCATCCTAATTGCAAATGTTTGGAATCAACTTCTAGTGTCAACTCTCCGTCCAAGAGAGAAACAATTAGAAACGCTTATTTCAGATTACATGTATATTTTGTACTTCCTTATCCACAACTCCTACTATTTTTAACTTCATAATGGAAATGGTTGTGCCCTCTTGTGAGGAAATAATTTTCCTCATACCATATGGAAGAGTTCTTTCTGAACTTTTCTCTCATTTTTGGACAGTTAAAAAGGTAAAAATAGCAGGATTAAATGTTGAAGTTTAGTTAAGTCAGAAGTTTGAATATGTCGAATAGTTATCTGTTGTCCTATTTTTTTGTTATCTGTTGTCCTGCTTCTTTGATTATTAATTTAATTTTTTATATCCTTTTCAACTTTGTTATTGTGTAATCTTTATATTGATAACAAAAAATTTGTGTTTTACTATTTAATTTGGGAAAATTTAACAAAGAAAAATGGAATCTAGAAAGGCACCAAAGTGAGAAATACTAATTAAAACATTGGAAAAAAAAACATAAAAATTTGGGTAATAGGTTATACTAAAAATACAATAGCGCTCCTTTTATATATATATATATATATATATATATATATATATATATATATATTCCCTCGATTTTATGGATAACTGAGGTAAAAGGTTATTAACATGACGCTACCAGGAACTATTCACTCGATTTTTAGCATTTCGAGGTGAAAGCTTCGTCATAAAAAGTGTTATTTGTAGTATTGAATACCCCTCTGCCAATCCAAACTACAATAACCTCTTTCCAATCAAACTGCAATAACCCTCCGCCAATCCAAATTGCATAACCATCACTTTCTTTAGAGACATTTCCTCACCCTGACATTTTACCCGTCACTCGGATGATGTTGTGGTAGAAAAAGAGTTTGAAGATGTTGTGGTAGAAGATGCGACTAAAGATGTTGTTCAAGTGGCTAATAGTGAATATTGATATGTAAATGTTATTAGTAAGTAATTTAAGACTAAAGTATCTTTAAATAATTTAAATGTTTTACATAGTTAAGTTATGATATTATTTTGTTTTATTTTTTATGAGATATATCATGCCGGTCATATTTCAAACACATGTTTATGTGTGCAAGACTTGGTTGGAAAAACAACTTGTGATGGAACATGGACAATACATGAATGGAATTCAGAAGGTCGCACAGTAGGATCAATTGCTCGTTTTTTAGCAGCATATTTGGGTAGAATTGTTAGATTGTTTAAAGACTTTCCCATAATGTTTAAGAGTTGGAAGAAAATTCCAACAGATAATAAAACAAAGTTTTATGATGCAAAAATAAAGGTATCATTAACAAACATTTACATAATTTTTAAATTAATTTCATGGTAAATATTATTTGCTTTGTCAACTAATTTTTATTTTTATGTTAGCTCCATTTTGTTGTTGATGATGGACATAAAAAAGATTTCGTACTTACTTCTACTAGTAAGAAATGGATGGATGGCCAACATCACATGTTTCATAAATTTTATAAAGGGGATGTTTTTGTTCAATAAAGTCGGAAAGAAGATACACGGGTAATATTAGTGTTTTAATCGTATAAATGTATTTTTAATATATAAATGAGTATTTTCTAAATTTTTAAACGTGATTTTTTTATTTGTTACCAATGTAGAAAATATATAAAAAAAATCCAAAAATATAGAAAAAATTGAAGATTCTGCATATATTCGGATCTAAGTTGCTTGCATAGAAGCAACATAATTTGGTATAACTAAATTTATCTATTGTTGATTGTATACCTGATAGTATAAATAATTAATATTTGTGCTTATTTGTAGGAATTGAAAGATGAATGACTATACAACAGAGGAGAAATGTTTACAGTTTGTCATAAAAAGACTGGCATATCTATTGTCAGTGAAGATGCATATAACGATAATGTAAGTGAAAATTAATTCTTTTCAAATATTTGTTAGTATCCTTAAGGTTTGAAAAAAGGTCAAACCTTTTGGAATCTCTTAGAGGTAGGGAGAATCAGTTGGAAAACGGGTCGTTTATTATCATTTATAGTTGTGCATTATTCTAATTGCTCGTGTTCTATGTGATGTGATATTGTTGTTGCACGTAATTGTGTTTGTATTGTATTTTATATCATTGTTGTGAAGTCACTAATACAAAATACACATTTGGTAACATAATATTACCATGGTCATTCCTTCCACCGCTGTAATATATGAAACTGGATGCACCTAATGGTTATTTGTTTTTTTGAAAGTCATTTTATCACGGTTGATAGACACAACAGTGGTGATAGAGTGATTGGTACTTGGTTCGAATCATGTCATCTACATTTTTTCCATTTTTCCTATTACAAAAATCGTGTATCACTTAAATTCATAAATAAATAAAAAATTGAAGATTATTTAAGCACAGATTTAATTTGCAACCATTGTAATATTATCTATACAACCTTTGCACCTCCCTAAAGAGAGAAACGTTCTTCCCAACTATAATGATGATTGAAAATTTTCTTCAGTTTTCAATACGGTCACAATGTCATTCAAGAATACCAACCATTGGAAGTAATCATTTCAAGCATTAATTCATCAGATCTTTCATCTTCAACCTCTTCTTGAAAGGCACAGTTTCATATAATGAATTTCCACTTCTTGAAAACTATTCTTCTTAACTACATATAGCACAACATGAGTTCTCCATCTGAAAATACTAACAGAAATATCTCAACTAAAGTCACCACAGTACAACCCCATGATCAACAGTTAACTGAGGAGGTCCAGCCATCTGGATCGACTGCTGTCAGGGATACACTTAGGGTTAGGAAGGCCAAGAAGAAGAAAAACAAGAAGAAAAAGGTGCCCAGGAAGATTTGTTACTATGATTATAACGAGGGTAGTGAGGAAAGAGTCGTAGATTATGAAGATTCCTTTGCTGCTAGGGGTTATTGTTCCGACATTGACAAAATTATGTAATGAAATAATTTATGTACTCCGCCCTCTTGGCGATCTTAATGAAAATATATATTATTGTTATATATACTCTTTCATTTATACACTATTATTGTTTTACAAAAAATAGTACAAGCCAACAAAAATCACAACAGTAATAAAAAATAACAATAACAATAATTAATACCTATCTAACAATTGGGTTCATTAATAAATAAAAAAATTGTGAGAGATTTAACCACAGTTTTACTAAAGAACCGTTTTAAAAGAGATGTATTATATTACAGTTTTTCTTTTTAACAGTGATGAAATGTGATATTTTTTACTATATAAGCAAAAGTATTTATCGTTCAATACATAACAATCATTTCTCTCAAATTAAAACCCTAAAATCTTTCACTCTTCTCTCTCATAACATAGCCCTAACATCCATGTCACTCTTTAAACTTTCTTAAACCTTTAGATTCGTCTTCACCAATCGCTATGATACTCTTTAATCATATTTGAGGTTCGTTCATTAAACTTATGCTTCGATTTCGTTTACATTTCTAGTTAAAAATGGGTTCTCATCTTTTTATTTGGTGAATGTTCTCATTTTTTCAGATTCGTCTTCACCACCTTAACAAAGGCTATACTTTGGCTATGATACATATTCTTTATGTACACATGAAGAAAAATACAAGAAGTATGAAGCTATTGTATTAACTTCATTCACCTTATACTTCTTCTTCATAGCTTCATAAACTAGAAGAAAATCATAATTTGTTCCAGATCCACGATTAGTTTAAAAAATCATAATATCTTATGTTGTTGTATGCTGTTGTATGTTGTTGTTATATGTTGTTATTGTTGTTCTTGAACCTTATTTTGTTGTATGTTGTTGTGTTGCTGATAAATGTTGTTATATGTTGTTTTTGTTGATTAATGTTTTAAGAATTTAAAGAACAAAACATTGCTAAGTCACATGAAAGAAGCT
Source organism: Lathyrus tuberosus (assembly GCA_022829125.1). NCBI lineage: Eukaryota > Viridiplantae > Streptophyta > Magnoliopsida > Fabales > Fabaceae > Lathyrus > Lathyrus tuberosus. The sequence goes on along the minus strand of JALAZF010000061.1, from coordinate 1,696,593 downwards.
TCTTGTGACTTAGCAATGTTTTGTTCTTTAAATTCTCAAAACATTACAAAATATCTTGTGTTGTTGTATGTTGTTGTATGAAGTTGAGTTTATTATATGCTATGTAAATTGTTTGTTTCACTAACCCTTCACTGAAATTACATTTCATTTAAATTGACATAGAAACTTATAATCTGAAAAATTAAGTTGTATTTGAAAGCCAACTTATATCAATCAATGGTTTCCGAATTGCATCTGTCTCATCGTTCATCTCAGTCTGTTTAACATATAGAATGTGGGTCAATGATCTGATTTCTTCAACACATCCATATCTTCTCTTGTAGTTTAATTTGAATAACAACAATTTATTGATATTATTCAAATTAAACTAGAATAAAAGGATCGATGTGATGAAGGACTTAGACCATTGAACCACATTCTATATGTTAAACAGCGTGAGATGAACGATGAGATGGATGCAATTAGAAAATAGTGGCTTGTTTAAGTTGGCTTTCAAGAATAGTTTAATTTTCAGATTCAATACTTCTTCAAGCAATCTACATATTATATAATAAATCCTGGGTACTTTCAACAACGGTTATTTATAATAACCGTTATAAAATGTTATTTTCCTAAAGTTATATACCACCACGGTTAGTTAAAGAACCTGTGATCATATATAGCGGGCATTCAGGTTTTCTACAACGGTCGTAAGACCGTGATTGTAAGTTGCGCATATACAGCCATACCCTACGTAACAACGACATGTCACACGTGATGTTATCCATTTTTCAACCGTTATTGTATATGTTTTCCGTAGTAGTGGATGCATGTATGTTGTAACAATGACCGTGGACTTCAAAATAGAACAAATGTCTATTAACTTAAAAATGACACAGTAAGAATGAAAATTTTGACTTGTGAACTTGTAAGTAGAAAATTCTGACTTGTGAACTAAGTCCACATCAACCAAATTTGAGTGGTATATGGATAGACTGGGTTCCTTAATTAAGTGTTTATCCGATGAAAAATACTAGAAATGTTAAGAAAAATATTGGAATTTTGATACAGTATTTAATTCAATGATTCATTGATGAATTCAATGATTCATTAAAGACTTCACCATGTTTGAGGTACTTAGGATCGGTAAGGTTATTACTTAGTATGCACAAACATGTATGTACAAACATGTATATATGCTCTCACAATCTCTGTAAGTATACGCAGTTGATGACTCATCTGAGCGGAGAACATTTCAGTTAATTGAGTCGGTTACACTTGGATTGTTTTCATCCGTCAGCCATTTTTTCAATGAAAGCAACATAAATTTTGAGAATTCAAACACAAAAGATGAAAATGATTAGAATGAAATAATTATCATTGTGTTATTGATATAATTGGCAACAACTGTCTCACTTCTAGTGATGATGAAAACAACAATTAATTACAAATAGGGTTTCTGACTCAGGAGAATCACCCAAGCACGAGTCACAAATCTTTGCTCTCACTTAGTTACATATCCTTCCAATCTAGTGTTAGGTATTTTTTTCTAGGAAATTTGGGATCTGTAATAGAATTTAGTTCCTCATACAATGGTGGACTCATTTAGTTGTAGGACATTTCCCCTCATTGGTGACCTTGCGTGCTCCATCATTCTTTTTCCCATTTATCATTCTAGTTTATGTCTTATAATGTTTCATCATTTACAATAGCCTATGTTTTGTTTGGTTCTTCTCTTTTTCACACATAAAATGTAGTTTGTATGTTGCATTTTATATACAAATAACTTTCAAAAATGATTTTGCAATCAAACTTGACAACATACAAATTCTCAATTTGTCATATGTAATTAAAAAGTAAAAACCACTCGATCGCTTTTCAATTTCTACAACACGGTACTAGTAAGCGAATGATCACCAATCCTGAGCAATGTCTCAGAACCTCCAATGGCAGTTTGTCCTGGTGAGATAAGAGGTCTCAATTTATCAAACCCCTTTTTCATTTTGTCATTCTAGGGATTTACTTGTGCAATGGAGATTTTAGTGGCTGATTTCGTGAAATTATTCAAGGAAGTGTTATTTTAAATCTTTGCCTCTTTTGGAGCTTTTATTGATGTTATATAATTTAATAAATTGAGAATTTAAAGCTAATTAAGTTATGGTTTTCATGTGAGGGTTCATCTGAAGCTGATGGTTGATCTAAATATGTTAGATGTGTTTTATTGTTGATTGGAACATGCTTGATATGTAGTCTCTATGAAATTTAAAGCTAACTAAGCTAGCATTCAAATTTTGCTATGCTATAATATAATGGTTCTGTTTTTGGTGCCTTTCGAATATATATGCATCCGTCTTTGTGTTTTTTATTAATTGCATTTAAGAACTTGTGAAATATACTATATGAGTAATGTTGCTTGTCAATTTTCTTTTTTGCAAGTGCAGTAAAAAGTACAAGCTGCAATTAAGTATTCAATGTCTAAAAATGAAGCATTTCAAAAAGTCTTTGGAAAAGAACATCTTGGATATGTTCGTTGTATGAGACTTGGTGTAACGTCGTCTCAAATTAATATATCGATTTCTTCTTCTGAAAAATGTAAAAGAATAAAGGAAATGCAAGAAGAAATTGCTGCACTTAAAGAAAAGATTCCAAAATTGATGAATTGGTGGAGGAAATCGCAATCTTAAAGCAAAGGGATAATGCTAAGAAAGAGGAAATTACACTCTTAATGCAAATGTAAAATTCTAGGGGAAGACATGTATTGATAACGTGAAATATACTGTTTATTTCAACTCGATTCGCATGCAATTTAATTTCGTTTTACATGTTTTTCGTATTATTATGTTGTGTTATGTTTGTGTTTCAGGTATTTGTCGAATAAGAGCATCCGTGCGAGAAAACAGGGAAAAGAGCAAGAAAATGAAGAAAAACAACAAATTCTGCCATTTTACAGATACGGTGTTCACCGTGGGCAAACGGTGTTCGCCGTGAGCAAATGGCGTTCGCCGTCCCCAGATGGCGTTCGCCATTACCCCACGGCATTCGCCATTATGCTGCAGATAGCAGTTTTTGCGAAGTTGGCAGTTTTTAGCTGTTTTTCCACTTCTTTTTCCTTCCAACTGCATGTACACGTCCAAAACAGTTACAAGGCCTTCAAGGCTCTATGTATAGGACTTTTCTTGGCATTTTCGGTGTCCGAGTTTGTGCACGGAAGCGCTGTTCATTGTTTTAGGCAGAGATTACCTTTGTAAAAATGGTAGTTTCTCACATCGGGTAACTACCTCACCATTAGTATCTAGGCCTACAATTTATGTAATTCTTGGATCATCAATCTTGCCGCCATTAATAAAAGTTATTTCAGTTCCGCATTTATTCCAAGTCCCGTAATTTATTCCCGACTTTTACATGTTTTTATCGCATTATTTATTATTACCGTTTTTGTACTCTTTAATTAATTATCATACTGTTTTCAATTGCAATTATCATGTTTAGTTTGTTTACTTTTAATTCGATGTCTGTCTAAACGGTTTCGAGTCCGGTATGTGAGGACCGTTGTTCCGACGGGACTCAGTAATGAAATTGGCGTTAACTTGTAACAAATTATGTTGTGGCTTTTGTTTCCAAGTTTAATTTAAATAACTTTGTCACAAGGGTGAGAGGTTACTTAACATGATTTGTCATGAGAGTGAGAATTAATAAAGGTTTGAGTCGATAGCGCGAGAGTGTGAGAATTGGACCGGATAGTGGGAACTGAGCATTGATCCTAAATACAGCGAGAGAGATTTAGGTATCGATTAGGATCTTATTGGTTTTCAAAATATGCTTTCTAATTAAAACGGGCAAGCGAGAGAAAAATCATGTGGTTAGGGAGTGTGGCTTTAGTCAATAGCGTGAGAGTGTGAGACGAAATCTTTAAATTGGTATTTTCTACAGAACGTAGTTTAATTATAATTAGTGCCTAAAATCTACAGAGTCCCTTAGGAACACGGAAACCATATTCTGGCCTCTCCTTATTGTTATATTTTCTAGTTTAATTTTAGTTTTCGTTTTAAATCTGTTTAAACCAAGTTATCATTAGCCTTAGCTTTACATCGCAGCAATAGATAACGGTAGGTTGACATTGGTCTCTGTGGGTTCGACAATCCTTTTATTTCTTCGATAAATCTGTGCACTTGCGGACGCATCAAGTTTTGGCGCCGTTGTCAGGGACCAACAGTCAATATTGTTATTCCGTTGTTGCATCGTATAGACTAAATCACTCTTATCTCTATAGTTATGTATCACCCAAATTTTATCTATGATTACCACTCCCAATATCTCGAGGAACCGCACCCAAATTTCCTCTATGATTCCCACTTTCAGTATTTTGAGGAACCACAAGAATCCCAGAAATCCAATTTCGAAATACTAATGGAGGATTTCAACGCGACACTAACTCATTCTCACCCAAATCACGACTCCCAATATTTTGAGGATCCGCAAGAATCCCATAATTCCAACCTCGAAACATTAATGGAGGATTCCATTGAAACAACAACTAATTCTAGGCTAGAATCTATGATGGTGCGCTTTTTGGAGACACAAACTCTCCAAAATGAAGAGTTTAGAAAACAACATCTCCAAATTAATGAAAACCTTAGGCAAATAAACACTGTGGTCGAGTCCCTCGCGACTCACAACGAGGCATTAGAGACTCAAATCTCTCTGCTTGCACAGACACATATAGGAACCTTCCCTGAGAGACATGTGGAAGTTGTAATAACCAGTAGTGAAGAACAAATAGAAAATCCTAGGGAGAGTGATAATGAGGTTGAGGAAAGTTCTAGCGAGAAATACGTAGAGATTAAGAAAAATTCACTGACGCCACCCGAAAGGGAGGTTGTCGAAGAGGTAGAGAAGGAAGCACTTATTGTTGTTCCTCCTCCCAATACCCCACCGATTCATTTCCCGCAAAGGTTTGTAGAAGTTAAGGTAGACTCCCAATCCAAAACATATGTGGAGGTATTGTAAACTATCCACACCAATGCACCTTTGTCTGAGGTCTTGCATAAAAAGAGAAAGTTATAGGACCATGTGTAACACCCCCTTTCTATACCCCCAAATAATCACATAATCATTTAGGCACATATTAACATTTTCGCCAGAGTATAATTATAAACATGGTATAAAAGAGGCGTGTCACATCAAACACGATTTTAAAACATACACACCTTTTCAAACATTGATATGCAACAGTGGGGTAACTTTGCAACAGAGGAACTTGTCCTTACACCCACGTCTCAATATTTAGAATGAAAGCGGAAAATCCAAACATTGAAATACATCAAATATATATACATCATCGAGTATAATCCAACAACGTAATTCATGTTTATACAAACATTCAGCAACAAGATACATGTACAAATGTATCACAAAAGAATCATATACATCCTAGCTACCCGGTGCTACATATCAGAGCCAACCGACTAGAAGAATGAAGACACGCTTCACAAAAAGACCTCCAGCATACCTACTCTGCAATGCCTCATAGAGCATCATAAAACAGCAGAAGGGTGAGAAATATTATCATAATAACAATGCATATAATTATATACCTTAGCATAAAAATACACATATTCCGCATTCTCACCACAATTCATTCATATACATCTCATTGTATATATATACACAACTAAGCATATTCATCATGCATACTTTCCCAATTCTCAATCATTCCACATAAACATACACATTTATGTTTATTCACCAATGCATCCTATAAAGATGATAAATGCAAATCATAGAGACCGACTCACGACTCTATGCAAATGCAATGCGGTACCGACTCCAAGATTTCATGTCTCATCACTAGTTTACTCAGGAACTCTGCTGGAACCATCGCTTGTTACATCACTGTAACTCCCCGTCGGGCATACGATGTTCACCCACCGCTCACACCTCCACCAAGAGAGGCTCACGGTGTTTATGGATCGCTCACACCTCCACCGAGAGAGGCTCACGACCTGGTCGCTCACACCTCCACCAAGAGAGGCTCACGATCGTCTATAACCATCGCTTTCAGTCCTCAGGCTATTCATACCTCATATTTTCGAGGCACACGATGTTATAGCTGATTCCCTCCGGAACCGCCGTCACTCAAGACGCAACAACAATGCATATCATAATGCTTCACATGCAAAATGACTCAAGACATTCTTGAAATGCATACATATTCACAATATATTCATGCATTCTTCTCATACAATCACATACAATCTATTTACATTCACATCAATGCACTATTGTAAGATTCACATTCAAACACATAGTCCAAACGGTAAAAGTCGCTAAATTTCACTATTCCCGACTTTCCGACATAATAAAATCGGCTAACAATTTCCAAATCATCATAATAAGAAAGTACAGCTCAATAGCTTTCCAACGACACCAAGAATGTAAAAATCGGATAATCGGAGCAAAAGTTACGGACGAAAACGAAAACGCCATTTGAAAAATCCCATTTTTACATTCCTCCTGTCCATACGCGTACGCCCAATGCCCATACGCGTATGGGCAGAACCATTTTCCTTCACAAATTCACGTTTTCAAAAACCGTACGCGTACGCCCAAAGCCCATACGTGTATCACCAGAGGGCCGGGAAAAGCCACATTCCATACGCGTATTGACCCAAAAACCGGCCAATGATACGCGTAACGTCTGGCTCATACGCGTATGGACATCCCCCTTACGCGTATGGCCAGGGGAAACCCAGAAAAATTCTGCAGAACTGAGTTCTGCGTTTTCCACCCCAAAATCCTCCAATTCATCATCCAAATTTCAGAAAAACAACAATTTGAAGTGTAACAATACATATCAAACATGTATAGACAACCAAGATCACAAACAACAAGAGTTTTAACACATTTGGATCAATTTCTAATCAATTTCTCAAAAATGGGTTATACCCAAAACTCATAAAAATCAACAACAACAACAACATAATCATACATAATCATATACATTGATAAGATAACAAGATTTCACACCCTTACCCGGATTCCAAACTTGCTAGATGATTGTTCTTGGTGATTTCCTAAGTTTTCCTCTTTTCCTCTTCTTTTCTCTTCCTCCTCTTTCTTTCTCTCCTTTTTCTCTCTATTTCTCTTTTCTTTCTATTCCCTTCTATTTTCCTTTCTTATCTCTTTTTCTTTCTTTTCTATTTCTTTTCTCTAATTTTCTACACCAATTCAATTAATTCCTTTTCTTTCATAATTCTATTTCCAATAAATTTCTAACTTATGATTAATTGAGAAAAGTCTAAAATATCCTCCATTCTAATTTCCCCGAAAACTCTCAAAAATGGTAAAATAACATTTAACACACCAATTCACAAATAAAATAATTTACCACTCAATTTAAATAAAAGACTTGACTAAATGGAAATAATCAAAATCGGGGCGTTACAACTCTCCCCCACTTTAGAAATTTTCGTCCTCGAAAATATTACCTGATACAAACAACTCCGGATACGACTCTCGCATCCCACTCTCTAGTTCCCAAGTCATATTGCCTTCTGCAACGTCTCCCCACGCCACTTTCACAAGCGCAATATCCTTGCCCCTTAGCTTCTTAACTTCACGGTCCAAAATCCTAATCGGTAAAGCTTCCACCGTAAGGTTATCTCTCACTTCAACCTCATCCATAGGAATAACATGTGACGGATCCGGAACATACTTCCGAAGTTGCGAAACATGGAATATGTCATGCAAATTCGAAAGGTTCGGAGGCAACGCCACACGGTAAGCCACAGCACCAACTCGTGAAGTAATCTGATACGGACCAATAAAACGAGAAGTCAACTTCTTCGACTTCAAAGCACGACCCACACCCGTAACCGGTGTAACTCTCAAAAACACATGGTCGCCTTCTTGAAACTCAAGATCTTTCCTTCTCTTGTCATGATAGCTCTTTTGTCTACTTTGAGAAGCTTTCATCTTCTCCCGAATAAACTTCACTTTCTCCGTCGTTTGTTGTACCATCTCCGGTCCAACTATCGTCCTCTCACCCGTTTCATGCCAACACAAAGGTGTTCGACATCTCCGACCATACAAAGCCTCAAATGGTGCCATACTTATACTCGAATGAAAACTGTTATTGTAGGTGAACTCAATCAACGCCAAATAACTATCCCAAGCACCACCTTGCTCAAGCACACAAGCACGCAATAAATCCTCCAACGATTGAATTGTCCTTTCGGTTTGACCATCCGTTTGCGGATGATAAGCCGAACTCAATCTTAGCTTAGAACCCAAAGCCTTTTGTAAACTCTCCCAAAACCTCGATGTAAATCTAGGATCTCTATCCGATACAATACTCTTAGGAACTCCATGTAACTTCACCACCACAAGAACGTAAATCTCGGCTAACCTCTCCAAAGGATAACTAATATCAATTGGAATGAAGTGAGCAGATTTAGTAAGCCTATCAACAATTACCCAAATAGCATTATGACCTCTTTGCGTATTCGGCAATCCCGTAACAAAATCCATCGATATACTATCCCATTTCCACTCCGTAATGTCCAACGGTTGCATCAATCCACTAGGTTTTTGATGTTCCACCTTAGACTTTTGGCAAGTTAAGCATGCATACACAAATTGACCAACATCCCTCTTTAATCCGGACCACCAAAAGATTTTCTTCAAATCTTGATACATTTTGTTCGCTCCCGGATGAATACTTAAGTTACATCGGTGTCCTTCTCCCAATATCATCCTTTTCAACTCCTCATCATCGGGAATACAAATACGAACACGGAATCTCAAAACTCCAAAATTATCAACCTTGAAATCATTCGTAAGAAAATCATTCGTAACAAGAAAATCATTCGTAACATGTAGCATACTGTCGCACCCTAATTTTTTACCCTAAGATCCCCGCTTTCCCCTTTGCATAGCATATTAGGTCTATCATTTGTGCATAACTAACCGCTTTTCCTAGTTGTTATCTGTTTGTTTCAGTTATGAGTACAGGTGCTACCGCAGAAGGCTCAAGGTCTTGAAGGCTGTGTTGTGTGTGTGTTTGTGGAGGTTCTCTGGTCTCTGCAAGTTTGTGTTGGATTCCTGTGTGATTATGACCTCCTTCTGTTGACCCCTAAACCACTACGAAGTCCCCTTTCCCTCATTGGATTTCCCAGAAGTCTCCCCACAGTTGTTTTGGTCTTTATACCCATTGATTTTGGATGGTCCCTCAAGACTGGTCGCTGATTGTGTAGCAGGTCGTGTTACCAGTTGGTATCTTTCCCCTCTCCAAAGACTCCTCATATTCAAGAGATGTGTTTGCTCTATGTTCTTAAGGTTTGGTTTATCAAGGAAAATTCAATTTGGAAGAAGTAGTAGGTTGAATTCCAAATAAGAAATCTCAAGCCATTATTGCCACAAGTCTACAAGATCAAGTTTGAAAGTTCCTATGTCATCGCCATGTTTCAATTACGATTCAATTATGAAGCTCACGCCCTCCATTTCAAGAAGAATATTTATATTCTTGAAGCTGTCTTCTTCTTCAAGCAAGTTTGAAGATCAATGGAATTGAATGGTCAAGACACCTTGACCAGTGGCAGAAGCTTATCCCCAAATACCTAAGTTCATGTATTAAAACTCAGATTGCCAAGTTGGATTTCCAGATCAAGATCCAAGATTTCACATACAAGTTCACTACGAAATGACAATGACTCTTCAAGTGGCAAGCACAAAGTTCAATCCATCCCAAAGGCTCAAGGCATTATTATTTGGTTCGCATTTGATTTTAAGTCATATTTCGAAGTCATTTAATATTGTATTGGGCCATGTACCACGTTACTCTTAAGGAATGCTTCCTGCGTTTCAAGCCCATCTACAAGACATGTTCAGAATGATGTTCCCAAGGGGAGGTTGGTTTCAAATAGTGTTTTTTTCCAAGTCAAACTTTGTGTTAAAATGTCTTTGGGCCATTACCAGGCAGTACCTCATTAGTGGTTGGATCATCGTTGTATAGATATTTTAAGAAAACATTGTTGTGAGTTGCTTTAAGACCTTGTAAACAAACTAAGTGAAGCCATGAAGACTCAAGCATCTAGGCTCATGAAGACTCTAGTGTTTAAATTAAAAAATCCATGTGAGTTCAAAAATCAAGTTAAATGATTCCAAAGCGAAGGACGGCACATGACCATTCAAGCTTACATATCCGACGCCAGTCACGCTGCAATAAACCATGAGCTTTCATCTTTCAAAAAAATAATAAGATATTTAGTTCATCAAAGCCCAAGAGACTCAATTCGTTTTTATTATACAAATTTACAAATCCCCAGTATCATACTTTGACAGTGAAAAGCATTATAAAAACATGATCCAAATGACAAATTCATTAAATACCCAAAGAACAAAATTATATGCCTTGAGAAAAGGGAGCTTCAAAGTTCATTTTTACTTCAAATCCAAACCTTTCATTACAAGGACTTGAAACTCTAAATCCAAAAAGGGTGATTTAGTTTGCAAATTCCAAGCTTGGTTCCTAAGTAGCTCAATCGCAAGAGTGTCACAGTTAATACAAAAATTCCAAACTTAAACCAAGGAATACAATTGATACAAAGATTTTAAGTCTGCGCTCCATGCCAAGCTGTAAATTCCAGCACCTTGCCAACAATGTTTGACTCCACAATCTGCCACAATAAGATTTCATAATAAAGACTACTAGGCAAATTGGAAAATTGAAGAAAACCATTAACATTCACAAATTTAAGATACTGATGCATACCAATTTGGATCACTCAAGTTTCTGCAAATCTCAAACTGAACCAGATTAATGATCATGTTACAGGCACCGCTGACGAGTTTAGAACCAATGCGAACATCCTGAGCAATGCCGCCAGGATCCAAAAAAACACGAACCAACTCTATTTGAGCAGACAAAACCTCTACTTTCAGACTCTACAGGGATGATATCGCAAGGAAAGAAATACGAGGAAACCCTGCAATAATGCAATCACAACATGTTAGAATGAAATTGCAGCCAAGCCTTTAAAAGGTCGAAGATCGGTAATGACATTCATTGTGTGTTGAATCCAAAGAGAACCATGCCTGCAACGATCATAGGTGTAAGATTGATTAGTCTCAGCTACCGTTCATAGTTGTACATGATGGCTTTCTCTTGATTTCCTACTTTGGAGCTAGGTTTGCATTTGACAGATCACACAAGAATTCCTACGAAAATAATAAATGCAGTAGCAGTCAGTATCCAACAATTGGAAAATTACATTCATGAATCATCGCCATCATTACATCACCACAGTCATATCAGTAAATCATTACATAACCAGATGTTAACATGAAAAATCAGCATTTTAAAACATTTCCAAATTTGACCCAGCATCAAAAGATAAAACTCTCAAAGTCATTTAGGTTTCATTCTAAAGACAAACTTTCTACACATTCAAAGTGGCAATGATTTGTTTCCAAATCAAGCTGCAAACATAATCAAGACATGTCCCATATACAAATCAAAAACTTACCAACAATAGTGAGACTTTTCCTAAACCAGAGACTCGGACACATTTAAACCAAGATGGAAAGAATTATCACAATTAGTAGGGCATTCAATTCCAAATCAAAGAATTCAATGTCATAACACCTATATAAACAGACATCAGAAAACTCAAAAAAAAGACATACACACATACTGCAGAAAATTCGCAACCACAAGTTCAAATCCACCACGCATCCACGACCAAATTTGAAGCAATACATAACCATTCGTCAAAACCCAGAAAATCCAACCAAACACAGTTTCTATCATAAATATCCAAAACCATATACAACCAGAAATCTACGAACCCTCATACTACTAACTTATCAAAACCCAACAACTCACATCGATTCATACATACACGATCTAAACACCACAAACTCAAACCAATCATAAACCAATCATCAAACCGCCACCAAACCTTTCGTCAGAATCACATACATACATACAACACGCAAGGCCAGAGGATTGAAGCAAACACACACACGGCGGACAAAAGACAACAACGCAAACAGAGAAGAAAAGACTTATCTATGATCGAGGATCGTGAGTCTCAATCGCGCCTCCATCTTCAACCTTCACCGGCCGTTCCCTTTTTTTTTCTTTTTTTGCTTTATTCATATAATCGTTGTAAATTGTAAGGTCATGACTAATGATAGTGGATTGGGGTTTAGGGTTTCTGCGGGATTTGGGTTTTTGTTTTCGCCGTTTAGAAGCTAGGTCGAGAGATGAGAGAATGAGAGAGCGGCGGCGCTCAGGGTTTCAAACCCTTTTCCTTTGAGAGATAGAGAGGACGACGAGAGAGAAGAGACAGAGAAATGAGAGCTCTGCGTTTCGTTTCCCTTTCCTTTTTTTTCATCTTAAATTAAAAACCTTTTTTTAATTACAATTAAAACTTTTTCTAACTAAAATAAATAAAACCCTATGATTCCTTTTAATAATAATAAGCATGACAAAATAAGACGTACTTTTAATTCTAAAAATATAATTTAATCTTTTTTTTTTCTAAAATAATAAAGCTTTTTTTAAATAAATAATAACTTTTATAATAAGTTTATAATATTTTTTTAAAACCTTTTTCTAAATACTGAACTCTTTTACTTAAGTAAAAAAAAATTAAATCCTTACAATTAATTAGCTCTTCTTAATATAACTTTAAAATTAAATGAAACTATTATTTATAAAAAATACTAAAATTAAAACCTTTATCAAATTAATATTCATTTATAACATAATTTTAAAAAAAAACAAAGAAAGTAAAATAAACCTTTAATAAAACTCTTATTTAAATACAAACTTAAAATCTTCTAATTAATAAGTTTTTTAACTAAAATAATGATAAAAACTTTTGTTAACACTTTTAAAAATCTTAATTTAAATAATAAGTTTTTCTTAAAAATATTAACTTTTTTTTAAAAAAACCACTAACAATCCTTAACCTTTTTGTTAAACTCTAAACTAAATGATAAAAGAATCTTTTTTATAATTAATTTTTATAAAAAAATTCTAACCTTGCTCAAGTGAAAGTTAACCTCTAATATTTTCTAAATAAATAAATCTAAAATCAAACTTTCCTTAAACCAAACATCGTCTCCGTTTAGAATCTCTCGTTTGCTATTAGTCATAGGTTCGTGTGAGAACGCTTTGTTGGTATACCTTGCTTGTTTATCATGTTTTTGATTTTTGTTCTTGCTTTAAACCCTTTCAAATAATTAAAAATCCTCGATCCAACGTCGAGCCAATTTTCTACCCATGTAAGTCGATCGCCTTAGGGCATCGCATTCGACCTATTGATCACTGGACACAAGTCTAGCATCACTTTGCTAGCACACTCGCCTAAATAATTTAATCAAACTGCATAAATATCCAAGGGAAAATCCCATGCATGATAACCATGTTATTGTGCATGATGCACATCATTTGCATTCATACTCGACACCCTTAAGTTAAGACTATTAGGCAACTTAGGATAGATTTCCTAGGTTAGTCCCCCCACAATTTTGATTTTAATCAAACTTTAGCCTACCTAATTCTCCACACAAGAGAATTAGATGTTAATCATCTCAAAGAAAAGGACATACAATCCCATACCCCACAAAATTCAAACATTTTCAAAAAACTGTGGTGGTCTTTCTTAAGATGATGACTCATCTTCTTTTCCTAAACCATTAAAACACACTTAGGAATAAAAATAATAAATCACCTACCCTTAAACCCTTAGCAAAATAGATAACAAATAACATAAAATGAATCAAGAGGTTCCTGTAGAGTACTACAGATATCTAGGATGCTAACACCTTCCCTAGGTATAACCAACCCCCGAACTTAGAATCTAAGTGCATTTGCATTGCATTGTGGGTATTCGGTCTTTCTCCCTTCCCTTGGATAAAATCAAAGACGGTGGTGACATTAAAAATATGCGATACAAGTTAACTAATAGCTTGATATCCAATTTTCACCGCTACAGAAATGACGACTTCACTGGGGACACTCATAAGAGGGTTCCCCCTAACTTGATTAATTATGTTTTTGTTATATATTTATCTGTTATGTTTACTTGGGTATTACTTGTGTGGTGAGACAAAGTCCTACACCCAGACTAGAGTGAAAATTATGATAGGAACGGTGAGACTTCAATGATACTTTGAGGGAGTCGATTCCTGAAAAAGTAAATTGAGACTTCACCACTCAGTCTAGGCCCTCTCGAATAAAATATTTGTCCAACGAGTTCATTCGTGAAGACGGTATGGTTTCGATCTAAAGGCCCTCGGGACTGGGGACCGTAGTTACCTTTAACCCAACTTGGCCTATTAGGGCATAGTGCGGGGACTATGCAGGAGTCTATTTCTGCGATAGTTGCTACGCGATACTACACTCAGACGAGATTCTCTTGAGAATATTATTGACTACCAAGTGATTTGGGAAATCGATAATATCCGAAAGATGGGTTGTAGACTCTGGGAACTTTGTAGAACCCGTTCGGCAGGTACATTTGAAACTATAGTACACTCTTATTGGGATGGGTAGACCTTGGCCCCATGCTGTGACCTTTCAAACCTAGGACTTCTTGCATGTTTGTTTTGCTTGTGCTTTGTGCTTTGTGTGTTTGCATCCCTGCATTCATAAGCATCATATCATAAAGATTCATGGAATTTAGTCTTGTTTATAAACATCATAAGGGTATCATGGACCCTAAAATTTTTTTTTTGAAGTACACTTACAAGAGTCATAACCTGGACGATCTAAGGGGATTGGAGACCTTATTAATAGACAAAGAAAGGTTCAAGACCTTATATGGGGAAGCCCTTATTGATAAGGAAATATTATCTACTCTACTCCAGTCCATCATTATTGGTGACCACTCTTAAAGAATATTCTCAGCTAATGGAGTCACTTATTCAAAGCCAGAATCTATTTACTATCTTCGGCAAATGTTCGAGCTAATATAACTACAAAAGGAGAAATTTTAGAAAGAAGTCCTTAATTGGAAGAAGAAGTCAAACGAAGACCGTTGGAAGAGTCTCCTTAGATCCATCATTATCAGCTTTTATTTAGCTTTTTTCGTTATGACTCTTGGAAAGTGTACCAACGCGTTGTAAACAGTTTTGATATAAATCAATCTTTGAACATTCCAATACTAACAGTTGTAACCATTTTAATAATTATCGAGTCTCTTGATATTCCATGATGATTTTAAATAGTCGATTTCCATGAATCTTGTTGCATAGCATTTGCATTTGCATTCCTTTGCATTCCAGGTTCTCATTCGTATTTCTCTTCTCAGTCAAGCTGAACCATCGATACAATACTCGAGCCAGTCGCAAGAAGAGAATGGATCAACTCGAGCAGGAAAGCAAGGCACTCCGGGAAGAGGTTTCAACACTGAAGGAAAGTCTGGAAAAGATTAATGGGATGATGGAAGCACTGATGGCCGCTCAGAATCAGCCAACACATAGTACGCCATCACACAACGCTGTTATCTCGGAGATAATATCTGCACCGATCCCAGTGGTGTCCGCTACAAGTGAAGTTCAATATTCTATGCCTCCTAACTTTACTCCAGCTGGATATCGTCCACTTGTTTCTCAAGTTATTGCCACAACTGCTGTAATGACTGTGCCACCGCCCGTGGTAAACACTACTCCTTTTCATCTGGAAGAACCTGTGTTTCATGCCGCTCCTAGTGAGAGTGTTGGAATGGAAGAACGAATGGATGATTTCCAGGACCAATTTTTAGAAATGAAGAAAGAAATCAAGGCCCTTCGTGGGAAAGAGCTGTTTAGGAAGAGTGCCTCTGAGTTATGCTTGGTTCCTAATGTTAAGGTTCCTCTAAAGTTCAAACTCCCTGATTTGGAAAAGTATAAAGGAAATTCATGCCCACATAGTCACATAGTTATGTATGCCCAGAAAATGTCTGTTCATAAGGATAATGATCCCCTATTGATACATTATTTCCAGGATAGTTTGACTGGTGCAGCCCTCAAGTGGTATATGGGGCTAGATAGTTTAAAGGTCCACAGTTTTAATGACCTCTGTGAGCTTTTTATCAAGCAATATAAATATAATGTCGACATGGCACCAGACAGAGACCAGTTGAGAGCCATGGCCCAGAAAGAAAGAGAAAATTTTAAGGAGTACGCCCAGCTCTGGCGTGAACTAGCTGCTCAAGTCACTCCACCTTTGGAGGAGAAGGAGATGACTAGAATTTTCCTGAAAACACTGAGTCCGTTTTTCTATGAGAGAATGGTAGCAAGCGCCCCTAGTGATTTTACTGAGATGGTAAACATGGGAATGCGTTTGGAGGAAGGTGTCCGTGAAGGAAGATTGATGAGAGAAGGAAGTGCTTCCAATAGTTCCAAGAAATATGGAAGTAATTTTGGGAAAAAGAAAGAACAAGAAGTAAGTGATGTGCACCAAGGACGATCAAAAGGAAGGTATCACCCACGCCCATACGTTGCTGCTGTGACCCCAACTAGCAATACTCCGGCTTACCAACCACAGTTGGCGCAACCACCTCAAACTCCACTTACTTCACCACAACAGCAGTATCATCAGCAAAACCATCAAGCTCCTCAACAAGCCCGACAATCGTTCAACAACCCAAGTCGTGCACTGAGGAAACCAAACTTTGACCCGATTCCTATGTCATATGCAGAACTTTTCCCAGTATTGTTACACAAGGGCCATATCCAGACTAAGTCCCCACCAGTGGTGCCTAAGAACCCTCCTTTCTGGTACAGAGCTGCCTTATTCTGCCCTTATCATCAAGGGGCGCCAGGTCATAATATTGAAAGTTGTTATGGGATGAAAGCCGACGTTCAGAGATTGGTTGTAAGTCGAATCCTAACTTTCAAAGATTCAAACCCAATTGTGCAAAATAATCCTTTACCACAACATGGGGAGTCAATGTGAACATGATACAAGAATGTCCTGCAGGTGAAGACTAGAGAAGGTCCAAGTCGGCGAAATCAAGAGAAGAGCATGTTCCCGAGCTCATCAGGCTGTTTATTTATTCGCTTGCACTTATGACTATTTCTTTGATTATAAAAGTTTGGTTTGCATGCAAGAACTTGTTATTTTGAATAATTAATGTAATAAACATGTTTGTCATGAAGAAACCCATTCGTTTCACTCTTTTAAAATGCTTTTTCTATTTTATAATGCCAATGTTGCCCAATCTCTTGCCTTGGCAGAGAATTGAGTGGAGGATGATGAAATAAAACGCAATCTCTCCTGTCGTATGCTTTTGAACGAAAACCCCGCTAAGGATATAAGGCATTGTTTCAATACCGGAGATAACCTCTTGTTAACTCTTTTGAGCCTCGAAATCAAAAACCTCATCTTTAACCTGGGGCAGGGTTACTATCAATCAAAGCGACCGAGCTTCCAAACTATCAAAATATGGGTGGGTACAAATAAATTTTGACCCTCAAAATTTCAAAATAACTTCATAAAAAGGGGATGGGTACAAACAAACTTTGACCTCTATACCTTTTTGCTTCTTAAACTAAATCACTACTTACAACTTGCAAAAGACTTTATTGAAGCCGAGTTCATTTCAAAAGCATACTCGATGAGATAGTGTTTCCTGACTCCTATGAGCCACGCTCAAAGTTCGCATTGGCGTTATAAAAAGGAATTTGATATCATATCCTAACTAGTGATTCGATCACAAGTTGGCGCTATACTTTTTCAATAGACTTCAAAACAAACATGACGTTGTACTAGCAGTTTCAGAATTTACACCTTCTACATGTAAATATTGCTTAATATCATAGAAGTTCGCATGCTAACAGCTACCAGAAATTCAATTCCTGATTGGAGCTTTGTTGAAGATGGTTACTTCATTGTTAAGGATAACCAAATCTGGAGCACATCGCTTGAAGACTGAGTTAAACTGGGGCAAGATGTTTCTTCAGTTTGTAACCTTCACAAACTGACTTACCCAGGGGGTAATTTTGAAGATTCAGTATGTAGAATACCGTCAATCTGAGCCAGTTACGTCGAGATTCGACAATCTCTCCAAGAGTTTGAAAACATTGGGACAGTTGGACGCCAAGTTTTCTGTAAAATCCTTTTGGGATGATTTCTTCTTATAAACCAAGTGATCTGGGGCATTTGAGGAGTGAAGATTACTTCTCATCCACAACAATTGTTGATTCAAAATGACGACTACTGTGCAGGTTATCAATACAAAGTTACATCAGTCTGAC
The DNA here is from genome assembly GCA_022829125.1 of Lathyrus tuberosus. Taxonomy (NCBI): domain Eukaryota; kingdom Viridiplantae; phylum Streptophyta; class Magnoliopsida; order Fabales; family Fabaceae; genus Lathyrus; species Lathyrus tuberosus. Next base: position 1,678,362 of record JALAZF010000061.1, on the reverse strand, counting down.
GATTTTATTCACTCATACCTCAAAGAGTTTCTATCCCAGGTAATGGGGTAACTCCCCAGTAAGTTTTACTTCAGGTGGTCACGACTATTCCCCGGTAAACCTCTACTCCAATAAGTTATGGCACATTTGACGCCAGTTTTCCCCAGTTGGCAACCTAAGAATCCTCAATGAATTCTTTTGGTTTCAACATCCCCCAGCGAAGCGAGTGTTTATTTCACTCCTCATTGGATTTTCTCAATCTTCTCCAGCGAAGCGAGTGTTTATTTCACTCCTCATTGGATTTTCTCAATCTTCTCCAGCGAAGGAAGATGTTTGTTTCATCCCCTCGAAAGTTTTATCTCTGACACTTTTTCAACTATTATATTGATTCAAGCTTCCCCGACGAAGTGGATATTTATTTTATCTAGTTACGACTTTCATTCAGACTACTTCAGTTCGCAGCGGATATTTATTTTATCCCCCCATGAAGTATTTTTTTTATCATTGAGTTTGATTCGTTCCCAGCGAATCTTTCTCATCCCCAACAGAATCGCAGGGTTCATCTTGACAATCCTAAGTGAAGTCATGATGTTCATCCTCAGGTGGAGCGCTCTATTTTCCCCAGAGAAGCTTGGAAGTGGGATTTGTTTCCATATATGACTCTCCTTTCATCCCCAGTGATGCTTCTACCTTGCGAAGATTGGCCGAGTATCCGTATCGAGATGCTTGTTCTCATCTCCAGTTTGCTTCTTGTCGTTGTTTTGTCAGCATAAGCATAAGCATATCATGGCATTCTTTCATGTAGATTCATGGCATGTGCGCATTCTTCCTTGCATCTCGCATCTTTGTGTTTGTTTATTTGTTTTTTTCACTTTGGTGGTGCTTTTCCCCAAGTGACTGGGTTTTGTTTGCTCCCTCCAGGTAAAGTCGTCAGCCCTAGGCAGAAAGAGCACTCCCTTTCTAATTCCCCACTGAGTTCGATCCTCGTGGAAGACGGTTGCTTTAGTTTTCTTTTCCATTTTGGATAAATATAAACCCCAGTTGAGTTCATTCCTCACTGGATGGAGTCTTGTTTGACCGTTTCTTTCCAGTTATTTCCTGGATTGAACTTTGGTCCCTGACAATCACAATTTTGAATCCCTATAGGCTATTGAACCTATACTGAACGTGCATTTATTTTGCACTTTGTCTCCCCGAGAGGAGTTTATTTGAAGATCTCTATGAAAGACAGAAGTTGTTCCTCCAGTAGTCTTATAGGACTTATACCCAGACGACAAGCGACCGCTCTTTATTTGAGCATTTTGTTTGGTTATCACTGTTTTCTATCTGGATGACAAATGGCAGTCTCCCCAGGATAGTTTGTCTATCCCTGGTGAAGTTGTCAAGATTATCAGCTTATTCTCCAGAGAAAGTTGTTGAAGACATTACAATTATTCTCTTTATTTGAGAACCTCTATTACAAGAATTTTATCGCTTCAACGAATCTCATTTACAGCAATACTATTTCTCGGTGGTATTCTCCCCAGTGAGCCCACAATTCAATTTGCTTCCATCAAGTTGCGTCTCTTTGAGAAGTTTGATGAAGACCCAGACGATCTTTCTCCTTTATTTGAGAAGACATATTCTACAAGTCAGCCGGCCCGCGTCTCTTCTGAAGATCCCCGGTTGAAACTTCCAAATCTCCAACAAGTTATGGATTCTAGCTGAAGTCACAAGATCTCCAGTGAAATCCCAACCCCCTGTGAAGCTACCTTTCCAGGAGGAGTTCAAGACTTTTTCTCGAGGCAGACAACCTCGTAGCATTTTTATTTCAAGATTGTGTTAGAGGCAGACAACCTCGTAACAGTTTATTTCAAGATGCATGCGAGACAGACAACCCCGTAGTATTCAATCTCAAGCTTTGTTGTTCGAGGAAGACAACCTCGTAGGTTTATTTCAAGACTTGTTCGAGGCAGACAACCTCACGACAGTTATTTCAAACTTTGTTGTTCGAGACAGACAATCTCGTAGCATTCGATTTCAAGACTTTGTTCGAGACAGACAATCTCGCAACACTTATTTCAAGACTTTGTTCGAGACAGACAATCTCGCAACACTTATTTCAAGACTTTGTTCGAGACAGACAATCTCGTGGCATTCAATTTCAAGACTTGGTTCGAGACAGACAATCTCGCAACACTTATTTCAAGACTTTGTTCGAGACAGAAAATCTCGTGGCATTCAATTTCAAGACTTAGTTCGAGACAGACAATCTCGCAACACTTATTTCAAGACTTTGTTCGAGACAGACAATCTCGTGGCATTCAATTTCAAGACTTAGTTCGAGACAGAAAATCTCGCAACATTTATTTCAAGACTTTGTTCGAGACAGACAATCTCGTGGCATTCAATTTCAAGACTTGGTTCGAGACAGACAATCTCGCAACACTTATTTCAAGACTTTGTTCGAGACAGACAATCTCGTGGCATTCAATTTCAAGACTTAGTTCGAGACAGACAATCTCCCAACATTTATTCCAGACTTTGTTCGAGGCGGACAACCTCGTAGTATTCGATTTCAAGATTTTGGTTCGAGGCAAATAACCTCGTAGTATTCAAATTCAGACTTTGTTGTTTGAGGCAGACAACCTTGTAGCATTCGATTTCAAGATTTTGTTCGAGGCAGACGACCTCATAGCATGTGTTCCAGGACTTTTGCTCGAGGCAAACAACGTCGTAGCGCTTTATTTCAAGACTTTGCACAATAAATTAAACCATACCGAGAAGCGTGTTTTGCTTGTCATCTTTGCAATATACACTTTAGTTTTCACTGGAAGACACCCAACTGCTCAAAATACCTTGTGATTTTCAGATTGGTAGTCTCTTTCCCCCAGTGGAGTTGGATCTTTCCCCGTGGAGTCTTACTTTGCTAAGTTGTTCCTCGTCGGGTCTTCCTTTCTTTCTTTGTGTTTTAACATCAGCTATCCCCTGTGACGGTTTTCCTCACGGGATCCTTGTCTTGCATTTCATATCATTTCATACCATAGCATGTGCATTTGGCGACATCTTAGGGCCAAAAATTGTGCATGTTTGTATTTAAGTCCCTCCTATCTCGTCAAGACGAAGATTTCAATCTCCATATCTCCGGATAGAAGAAACTTAAATAGGGGCATCTGTCGCACCCTAATTTTTGACCCTAAGATCCCCGCTTTCCCCTTTGCATAGCATATTAGGTCTATCATTTGTGCATAACTAACCGCTTTACCTAATTGTTATCTGTTTGTTTCAGTTATGAGTACAGGTGCTGCCGTAGAAGGCTCAAGGTCTTGAAGGTTGTGTTGTGTGTGTGTTTGTGGAGGTTCTCTGGTCTCTGCAAGTTTGTGTTGGATTCCTGTGTGATTGTGACCTCCTTCTGTTAACCCCTAAACCACTACGAAGTCCCTTTTCCCTCATTGGATTTCCCAGAAGTCTCCCCACAGTTGTTTTGGTCTTTATACCCATTGATTTTGGATGGTCCCTCAAGACTTGTCGCTGATTGTGTAGCAGGTCGTGTTACCAGTTGGTATCTTTCCCCTCTCCAAAGACTCCTCATATTCAAGAGATGTGTTTGCTCTATGTTCTTAAGGTTTGGTTTATCAAGGAAAATTCAATTTGGAAGAAGTAGTAGGTTGAATTCCAAATAAGCAATCTCAAGCCATTATTGCCACAAGTCTACAAGATCAAGTTTGAAAGTTCCTATGTCACCGCCATGTTTCAATTACGATTCAATTACGAAGCTCACGCCCTCCATTTCAAGAAGAATATTTATATTCTTGAAGTTGTCTTCTTCTTCAAGCAAGTTTGAAGATCAATGGAATTGAATGGTCAAGACACCTTGACCAGTGGCAGAAGCTTATCCCCAAATACCTAAGTTCATGTATTAAAACTCAGATTGCCAAGTTGGATTTCCAGATCAAGATCCAAGATTTCACATACAAGTTCACTACGAAATGACAATGACTCTTCAAGTGGCAAGCACAAAGTTCAATCCATCCCAAAGGCTCAAGGCATTATTATTTGGTTCGCATTTGATTTTAAGTCGTATTTCGAAGTGATTTAAGATTGTATTGGGCCATGTACCACGTTACTCTTAAGGAATGCTTCTTGCGTTTCAAGCCCATCTACAAGACATGTTCAGAATGATGTTCCCAAGGGGAGGTTGGTTTCAAATAGTGTTTTTTTCCAAGTCAAACTTTGTGTTAAAATGTCTTTGGGCCATTACCAGGCAGTACCTCATTAGTGGTTGGATAATCGTTGTATAGATATTTTAAGAAAACATTGTTGCGAGTTGCTTTAAGACCTTGTAAACAAACTAAGTGAAGCCATGAAGACTCAAGCATCTAGGCTCATGAAGACTCTAGTGTTTAAATTAAAAAATCCATGTGAGTTCAAAAATCAAGTTAAATGATTCCAAAGCGAAGGACGGCACATGACCATTCAAGCTTACATATCCGACGCCAGTCACGCTGCAATAAACCATGAGCTTTCATCTTTCAAAAAAATAATAAGATATTTAGTTCATCAAAGCCCAAGAGACTCAATTCGTTTTTATTATACAAATTTACAAATCCCCAGTATCATACTTTGACAGTGAAAAGCATTATAAAAACATGATCCAAATGACAAATTCATTAAATACCCAAAGAACAAAATTATATGCCTTGAGAAAAGGGAGCTTCAAAGTTCATTTTTACTTCAAATCCAAACCTTTCATTACAAGGACTTGAAACTCTAAATCCAAAAAGGGTGATTTAGTTTACAAATTCCAAGCTTGGTTTCTAAGTAGCTCAATCGCAAGAGTGTCACAGTTAATACAAAAATTCCAAACTTAAACCAAGGAATACAATTGATACAAAGATTTTAAGTCTGCGCTCCATGCCAAGCTGTAAATTCCAGCACCTTGCCAACAATGTTTGACTCCACAATCTGCCACAATAAGATTTCATAATAAAGACTACTAGGCAAATTGGAAAATTGAAGAAAACCATTAACATTCACAAATTTATGATACTGATGCATACCAATTTGGATCACTCAAGTTTCTGCAAATCCCAAACTGAACCAGATTAATGATCATGTTACAGGCACCGCTGACGGATTTAGAACCAATGCGAACATCCTGAGCAATGCCGCCAGGATCCAAAAAACCACGAACCAACTCTATTTGAGCATACAAAACCTCTACTTTCAGACTCTACGGGGATGATATCGCAAGGAAAGAAATACGAGGAAACCCTGCAATAATGCAATCATAACATGTTAGAATGAAATTGCAGCCAAGCCTTTAAAAGGTCGAAGATCGGTAATGACATTCATTGTGTGTTGAATCCAAAGAGAACCATGCCTGCAACGATCATAGGTGTAAGATTGATTAGTCTCAGCTACCGTTCATAGTTGTACATGATGGCTTTCTCTTGATTTCCTACTTTGGAGCTAGGTTTGCATTTGACAGATCACACAAGAATTCCTACGAAAATCATAAATGCAGTAGCAATCAGTATCCAACAATTGGAAAATTACATTCATGAATCATCGCCATCATTACATCACCATAGTCATATCAGTAAATCATTACATAACCAGATGTTAACATGAAAAATCAGCATTTTAAAACATTTCCAAATTTGACCCAGCATCAAAAGATAAAACTCTCAAAGTCATTTAGGTTTCATTCTAAAGACAAACTTTCTACACATTCAAAGTGGCAATGATTTGTTTCCAAAACAAGCTGCAAACATAATCAAGACATGTCCCATATACAAATCAAAAACTTACCAACAATAGTGAGACTTTTCCTAAACCAGAGACTCAGACACGTTTAAACCAAGATGGAAAGAATTATCACAATTAGTAGGGCATTCAATTCCAAATCAAAGAATTCAATGTCATAACACCTATATAAAGAGACATCAGAAAACTCAGAAAAAAGACATACACACACTGCAGAAAATTCGCAACCACAAGTTCAAATCCACCACGCATCCACGACCAAATTTGAAGCAATACACAACCTCCATCGTCAACCTTCACCGGCCGTTCCCTTTTTTTCTTTTTTTGCTTTATTCATATAATCGTTGTAAATTGTAAGGTCATGACTAATGATAGTGGATTGGGGTTTAGGGTTTCTGCGGGATTTGGGTTTTTGTTTTCGCCGTTTAGAAGCTAGGTCGAGAGATGAGAGAATGAGAGAGCGGCGGCGCTCAGGGTTTCAAACCCTTTTCCTTTGAGAGATAGAGAGGACGACGAGAGAGAAGAGACAGAGAAATGAGAGCTCTGCGTTTCGTTTCCCTTTCCTTTTTTTTTCATCTTAAATTAATAATAATAAGCATGACAAAATAAGACATACTTTTAATTCTAAAAATATAATTTAATCTTTTTTTTTTCTAAAATAATAAAGCTTTTTTTAAATAATAAGTTTTTCTTAAAAATATTAACTTTTTTTTTTAAAAAAACCACTAACAATCCTTAACCTTTTTGTTAAACTCTAAACTAAATGATAAAAGAATCTCTTTTATAATTAATTTTTATTAAAAAATTCTAACCTTGCTCAAGTGAAAGTTAACCTCTAATATTTTCTAAATAAATAAATCTAAAATCAAACTTTCCTTAAACCAAACATCGTCTCCGTTTAGAATCTCTCGTTGCGATTAGTCATAGGTTCGTGTGAGGACGCTTTGTTGGTATACCTTGCTTGTTTATCATGTTTTTGATTTTTGTTCTTGCTTTAAACCCTTTCAAATAATTAAAAATCCTCGATCCAACGTCGAGCCAATTTTCTACCCATGTAAGTCGATCGCCTTAGGGCATCGCATTCGACCTATTGATCACTGGACACAAGTCTAGCATCACTTTGCTAGCACACTCGCCTAAATAATTTAATCAAACTGCATAAATATCCAAGGGAAAATCCCATGCATGATAACCATGTTATTGTGCATGGTGCACATCATTTGCATTCATACTCTACACCCTTAAGTTAAGACTATTAGGCAACTTAGGATAGATTTCCTAGGTTAGTCCCCCCACAATTTTGATTTTAATCAAACTTTAGCCTACCTAATTCTCCACACAAGAGAATTAGATGTTAATCATCTCAAAGAAAGGGACATACAATCCCATACCCCACAAAATTCAAACATTTTCAAAAAACTGTGGTGGTCTTTCTTAAGATGATGACTCATCTTCTTTTCCTAAACCATTAAAACACACTTAGGAATAAAAATAATAAATCACCTACCCTTAAACCCTTAGCAAAACAGATAACAAATAACATAAAATGAATCAAGAGGTTCCTGTAGAGTACTACAGATATCTAGGATGCTAAGACCTTCCCTAGGTATAACCAACCCCCGAACTTAGAATCTAAGTGCATTTGCATTGCATTGTGGGTATTCGGCCTTTCTCCCTTCCCTTGGATAAAATCAAAGACGGTGGTGACATTAAAAATATGCGATACAAGTTAACTAATAGCTTGATATCCAATTTTCACTGCTACACATACCAAGTCTCACACTTCTCGGCGTCATTTCACAAACTAAACTCAAGTCTCTAAAATTCTCCAAAAGTTCCCATTCTCTCATCATCAATGCGGACATATGTAACAACTTCCGACTTAAGGCATCGGCCACCACGTTTGCCTTACCCGGATGGTAATTCAAACCAAAATCATAATCCTTCAAAAGTTCTAACCACCTCCTCTGTCTCATGTTCAATTCTTTTTGATCAAATAAATATTTCAAGCTCTTGTGATCACTAAAAACTTCAAATCTCGCACCATAAAGATAATGCCTCCATATTTTCAAAACAAACACCACGACCGCTAACTCCAAGTCATGTGTAGGATAATTCTTTTCATGCACTCTCAATTGTCTTGAAGCATAAGCCACAACTTTTCCATCTTGCATCAAAACACCACCTAAACCAATCAACGAAGCATCACAATACACAACAAATGGTTCATTAGGATTCGGTAAAATCAAGATCGGAGTAGTTGTCAACCTTCTTTTTAGCTCATTGAAACTCTCTTCACAATGAATATCCCAAATGAAAACCTTTCCTTTACAAGTCAATTGCGTTAACGGAAGTGCCAACTTCGAAAATCCTTCAATAAACCTCCGATAATAACCCGCCAAGCCTAAAAAGCTTCGAATCTCCGTAACCGACCTAGGAACCTCCCATTGCATCACCGCATCAATCTTGGATGGATCAACACTAATACCACTACCGGAAATAACATGTCCAAGGAAACTTACTTCCGAAAACCAAAATTCACATTTCGACAACTTAGCATACAATTGTTTCTCTTTCAAAATTTGTAACACAATCCTCAAATGCTCTTTATGCTCCTCTTGAGACTTAGAGTAAATCAAAATATCGTCGATGAACATTACCACAAAACGATCCAACTGTTCATGAAAAATACGATTCATGTATTCCATAAACACACCCGGCGCATTAGAAACCCCGAATGGCATCACGGAATATTCGTAATGACCATATCGTGTCCTAAAGGCCGTCTTTTGAATATCCTCTCCTTTCACACGAATCTGGTGGTATCCTGATCTCAAATCAATCTTACTAAAAACACGCGCACCAACCAATTGGTCCATCAAATCATCGATCCTTGGAAGCGGATACTTGTTCTTAATTGTCACCTTGTTCAATTGTCGATAATCAATGCATAACTGCATACTCCCATGCTTCTTCTTTACCAACAATACCGGGGCACCCCAAGGAGAAACACTTGGTCTTACAAATTTCTTGTCCAACAAGTCATTCAATTGCTTCTTCAATTCTACTAACTCCGATGCTGACATACGATACGGTGCCATCAAAATCGGTCTAGTACCCGGAACTAGATCAATAGAAAACTCAACTTCTCTTTCCGGCGGTACATCCGTAATATCCTCCGGAAACACTTCTGGAAAATCACACACCACTGGGAACCCATCAAGCTCAACTTTACTCTCCACCGACAATGATGCAAACAAACCAAACAATTGAGCTTCGTCCGCTAAAAGTTTCTTCAACTCTTTAGTGGATAGGAAACTCTCTTCCTCATCATCCTCCAAAGAAGGAAACCTTACTAACTTGTGATAGCAATCTATATGAACTCGGTTAAATTGCAACCAGTTCATACCCAAGATTACGTCCAATCCCTCCAACGGCAAACATACTAAATCCATAATGAAGTCTTTACCATACATGGTCAAAGGACAACTTACACACACCAAAGACGTAGTTACTGACCCTGAAGCAGGAGTCTCAATAACCATCTCAATACCCATCAAAGACAAAGCAAGATTCAAACGCTTCGCGCACTCAGACGAAATAAACGAATGAGTCGCTCCCGTATCAATAACAGCAACTAAAGGTGTACTATTAATAAAGCATGTACCTTTAATCAAACGGTCTGCACTAGTGGTCTGAGTTCCCGCCAATGCAAACACCTTTCCGCCCGCTTGAGCTTGTTTCGGCTTAGTACACTTAGGACTAATGTGACCCACTTCTCCACAATTATAGCACTTCACTACATTCCTTCTATAATCAGTAGTAGCATGCCTTACTCCTCCACAGTTAGAACATTTCATCACAGTCTTCCCACACTCAAATGATTTATGACCCATTTCACCACACTTGTAACACTTAATGGGACCGGAACCTCCTCCTCCTGATCTCCTATCAAAGCTTCCCCTATGCTTGACCTTATCAACGGGTGTCACATAAGGTCCACTTCTAGCTTGTTGCTTTCCCTTCCTCTCATTCAAACTTTTGTAATGTGTAGAACGAGCCTTACTATCTTCCTCGAAGATTCTAAAACATTCCATCAAATCTGTAAACCTTCTTATCCTTTGATATCCCACAGCTTGCTTAATCTCAGGACGTAAACCATTCTCATATTTAATACACTTTGAGAACTCAGCAGTAATTGCAGCATAGTGAGGATGGAATTGAACCAACTCCACAAACTTAGCAATATAGTCCACCACCGACATACTACCTTGTTTTAGTTCAAGAAACTCCATCTCCTTCTTCCCCTTCACACTATCAGGGTAATACTTTCTCAAGAATTCAGTACGAAATAAATTCCAAGTTATTTCTTCATCATCCACCTCAAGAACTTCACGTGTACCGACCCACCAATCGTCGGCTTCTTCCTTCAGCATGTGAGATCCAAGCCTCACCTTATTCTCCTCCGCACAGTCCATGACTCTGAATATCCTTTCAATCTCTTTCAACCAATTTTGAGCTCCATCGGGATCAAATCTTCCTTTGAAGACCGGTGGTTGATTCTTCCTGAACTCGTCATTAGCATTGACGTTCGGCGCACCTTGCACCGCCCTAGGCATTGCTTCCAAAGCAGCAACCATCACATTGTCGTTTCTACCAGACATATTCTGATCATTCCCAAAAATTACAACAAGGTTAAACAACAGTTCAACCAACACAACAACAAGACAGACACAACTGACTCAACTCTGGCTCTGATACCACTTAATGTAACACCCCCTTTCTATACCCCCAAATAATCACATAATCATTTAGGCACATATTAACATTTTCTCCAGAGTATAATTATAAACATGGTATAAAAGAGGCGTGTCACATCAAACACGATTTTAAAACATACACACCTGCTCAAACATTGATATGCAACAGTGGGGTAACTTTGCAACAGAGGAACTTGTCCTTACACCCACGTCTCAATATTTAGAATGAAAGCGGAAAATCCAAACATTGAAATACATCAAATATATATACATCATCGAGTATAATCCAACAACGTAATTCATGTTTATATAAACATTCAGCAACAAGATACATGTACAAATGTATCACAAAAGAAAAATATACATCCTAGCTACCCGGTGCTACATATCAGAGCCAACCGACCAGAAGAATGAAGACACGCTTCACAAAAGACCTCCAGCATACCTACTCTGCAATGCCTCATAGAGCATCATAAAACAGCAGAAGGGTGAGAAATATTATCATAATAACAATGCATATAATTATATACCTTAGCATAAAAATACACATATTCCGCATTCTCACCACAATTCATCACAATTCATTCATATACATCTCATTGTATATATATACACAACTAAGCATATTCATCATGCATACTTTCCCAATTCTCAATCATTCCACATAAACATACACATTTATGTTTATTCACCGATGCATCCTATAAAGATGATAAATGCAAATCATAGAGACCGACTCACGACTCTATGCAAATGCAATGCGGTACCGACTCCAAGATTTCATATCTCATCACTAGTTCACTCAGGAACTCTGCTGGAACCATCGCTTGTTACATCACGGTAACTCCCCGTCGGGCATACGATGTTCACCCACCGCTCACACCTCCACCAAGAGAGGCTCACGGTGTTTATGGATCGCTCACACCTCCACCGAGAGAGGCTCACGACCCGGTCGCTCACACCTCCACCAAGAGAGGATCACGATCGTCTATAACCATCGCTTTCAGTCCTCAGGCTATTCATACCTCATATTTTCGAGGCACACGATGTTATAGCTGATTCCCTCCGGAACCGCCGTCACTCAAGATGCAACAACAATGCATATCATAATGCTTCACATGTAAAATGACTCAAGACATTCTTGAAATGCATACATATTCACAATATATTCATGCATTCTTCTCATACAATCACATACAATCTATTTACATTCACATCAATGCACTATTGTAAGATTCACATTCAAACACATAGTCCAAACGGTAAAAGTCGCTAAATTTCACTATTCCCGACTTTCTGACATAATAAAATCGGCTAACAATTTCCAAATCATCATAATAAGAAAGTACAGCTCAATAGCTTTCCAACGACACCAAGAATGTAAAAATCGGATAATCGGAGCAAAAGTTACGGACGAAAACGAAAACGACATTTTGAAAAATCCCATTTTTACATTCCTCCTGTCCATACGCGTACGCCCAATGCCCATACGCGTATGGGCAGAACCATTTTCCTTCACAAATTCACGTTTTCAAAAACCGTACGCGTACGCCCAAAGCCCATACGCGTATCACCAGAGGGTCGGGAAAAGCCACATTCCATACGCGTATTGACCCAAAAACCGGCCAATGATACGCGTAACGCCTGGCTCATACGCGTATGGACATGCCCCTTACGCGTATGGCCAGGGGAAACCCAGAAAAATTCTGCAGAACTGAGTTCTGCGTTTTCCACCCCAAAATCCTCCAATTCATCATCCAAATTTCAGAAAAACAACAATTTGAAGTGTAACAATACATATCAAACATGTATAGACAACCAAGATCACAAACAACAAGAGTTTTAACACATTTGGATCAATTTTTAATCAATTTCTCAAAAATGGTTTATACCCAAAACTCATAAAAATCAACAACAACAACAACATAATCATACATAATCATATACATTGATAAGATAACAAGATTTCACACCCTTACCCGGATTCCAAACTTGCTAGATGATTGTTCTTGGTGATTTCCTAAGTTTTCCTCTTTTCCTCTTCTTTTCTCTTCCTCCTCTTTCTTTCTCTCCTTTTTCTCTCTATTTCTCTTTTCTTTTTATTCCCTTCTATTTTCCTTTCTTATCTCTTTTTCTTTCTTTTCTATTTCTTTTCTCTCATTTTCTTCACCAATTCAATTAATTCCTTTTCTTTCATAATTCTATTTCCAATAAATTTCTAACTTATGATTAATTGAGAAAAGTCTAAAATATCCTCCATTCTAATTTCCCCGAAAACTCTCAAAAATGGTAAAATAACATTTAACACACCAATTCACAAATAAAATAATTTACCACTCAATTTAAATAAAAGACTTGACTAAATGGAAATAATCAAAATCGGGGCGTTACACCATGTAACTAGGGAAATCATTAGTGTTAAGAGGGGAAGGTTAGATTTTGAGGTGGTGTATGAAAGAACTAAGCCCAAACTTGAAAAGATGACACTTAGGATAGATCCAGAACCACCACCACAAGTTCAAAAGAATGAACCACCCCACAGAAGGAAGAAAAGAAAAGGTGAGGGATATGTGAGATGGCTTGATAACGTTAAACAAAGCGCTGTGTGGGAGGCAACCCACGAGATTTTAATTTAATGTTTTCCTTTTATTGTTTGTGTTTAAAGAAAATAAAGAAATGTATCGCTTGTCACGTCTTAGCTACATCTAGGCGAAAAATTCTCTAAATGACGATCTTGGAGATGAGTTGGTGCCCACGGACATTCCCGCGAATGTCGCTGCTGGTGGTGACACCGATGATGAGTAGGATAGGAGAGAGCATATCTCTCTCGTCCATAACTCACCTCTTCCTCGTTCTTTGCATGGTCAGTTTCCGCCTGCACACACCGCACCATATTTTTCTAACACTTTTGCAGGTACTTCCTCCGGAAGCGGGCAACACGATGAGCTGGTTCAAGAATTACACAAACAAAGGTATCTCAAAATGCCCGCCACCGAAGCACAAGTGGTCAGCGAAGACATGGGCAACAAGAACATGATCGGAGAGGATTTGGCACGCAGTAGCATTTACATAGGTTATATCTTTCCTTTATCCACCTTTTATAAAAACATTGAGGACAATGTTTGGTTTAAGTGTGGGGGAGGAACTTTACCGCTTTGATTTTACTGCTTTCTAGTTAGGTTTATCATTTTCTAGTTTATTTCATGCTTTTTGGAATTTTATATGTTTTTAATGTTTTGTCGAGTCTTTGCATGTGTTGTCGAGTCTTTATCTGTGGTTTTCACTTGTTATTCAATTTCCCCAAAATTTTAAAAAATTTTAACCTCCAACTATTTTTTGTTTTGATTCATGGCACGACATTCTGAAAGTATATAGGTTGTTTAGGCTGTGTTAGATAGACTTGGGAAAGTTTTGTAAATATCGGTACCGTTCCTACACCTTATATTACCTAAGTATGTGATATTTATTTAAATAGACACTATGCTAAGACCTTATGCCTAGTTTCTTAGAAGTAGCATCTTGATTAGTTTATACTAGCAGTCAGCTTCATCCTTATGTACAAACTAAGTACCGAACCGATGCAAATATGTGTTGATCTCAAAAATTTAAATAATGTGATTTTTATAGAAAAAAACGAATGAAAGACGTAATCCCGCTAATTTAGGTGGTCCTCACCCGACCATTTAGCCTAAAGGTTCGGACTCTTGAAATTCGTAAGCAAAAGAAAACATAATCTGCAAAAAATAAGAAAAAAAATTGAATGCCGAGATCATATAACACAAACAGGTTCGCTTTCCATGTAAGTACAAAGGATAACAGGCTTAATGTGATTGCGCGAGAATGAAAAAGAGGTGAAATAGGATGAAGGATGTAGGTCGAATTATAATGTCATGATTTGAATTGGTATTGTATAGGAAGGGAGTCTTTCTCCGCGAATGTGGAAATGTGTCGTTATGATATCCTTGTTTTCACTATTTAGTACCTATCGATCAAACATTAGTCTAGCAGCCACATATGATTAGAGTCTCGTTGTTCCTATGTTTCGATCCGTGCTTATTTTCTTTTTACCGTGTTGGTTGATTGCTTGAGGACAAGCAATGGTTTAAGTGTGAGGGTGTGATAACGTGAAATATACCGTTTATTTTGACTCGATTCGCATGCAATTTAATTTCATTTTACTTGTTTTTCGTATTATTATGTTGTGTTATGTTTGTGTTTCGGTATTTGTCGAATAAGAGCATTCGTGCGAGAAAACCGAGAAAAGAGCAAGAAAATGAAGAAAAATAGCAAATTCTGTCATTTTACTGATACGGTGTTCGCCGTCCTCAGATGGCGTTTGCCATTACACCACGGCGCTTGCCATTATGCTGCAGACAACATATTTTGCGAAGTTGGCAGTTTTTAGCAGTTTTTCCACTTCTTTTTCCCTCCAACTGCATGTGCACGTCCAAAATAGTTACAAGGCCTTCAATGCTCTATTTATAGGATTTTTCTTGGCATTTTCGGTGTCCGAGTTTTTGCGCGGAAGCGCTGCTCATAGTTTTAGGCAGAGATTACCTTTGTAAAACTGGTAGTTTCTCACATCGGGGAACTACCGCACCATTAGTATCTAGGCCTACAATTTATGTAATTCTTGGATCATCAATCTTGCCGCCATTAATAAAAGTTATTTTAGTTCCGCATTTATTCTAAGTCCCGTAATTTATTCCCGACTTTTACATGTTTTTATCATATTATTTATTATTATCATTTTTGTGCTCTTTAATTAATTATCATACTGTTTTCAATTGTAATTATCATGTGTAGTTTTTTACCTTTAATTCGATGTTTGTCTAAACCATTTCGAGTCCAGTATGTGTGGATCGTCGTTCCGACGGGACTCGGTAATGAAATTGGCGTTAACTTGTAATAAATTATGGTTTGCCTTTTGTTTCCAAGTTTAATTTAAATAGTTTTGTCACGAGAGTGAGAGGTTACTTACCATGATTTGTCATGAGAGTGAGAATTAATAAAGGTCCGAGTCGATAGCGCGATAGTATGAGAATTGAACCAGATAGTGGAAACTGAGCATTGATCTTAAATACAGCGAGAGCGCTTTAGGTATCGATTAGGATCTTATTGGTTTTCAAAATATGATTTCTAATTAAAACGGGCTAGCGAGAGCAAAATCCTGTGGTTAGGGAGTGTGGCTTTAGTCAATAGCGCGAGAGTGTGAGACGGAGTTTTTAAATTGATATTTTCTACAGAATGTAGTTTAATTATAATTAATGCCTAAAATCTACGGAGTCCCTTAGGAACACGGAACCCATATTCTAGCCTCTCCTTATTGTTATATTTTCTAATTTAATTTTAGTTTTCGTTTTAATTCCATTTAAACCAAGTTATCATTAGCCTTAACTTTACATTGCAGCAATAGATAACGGTAGGTTAACATTGGCCTCTGTGCGTTTGACAATCTTTTATATTACTTCGATAAATCCGTGCACTTGCAGACGTATCATGTATATTATTTTTTTTTTGCATTTAAAGGTAAAGAAAATGATTATTATTTTAAAGAGTGTATTATTTTAATACATTTATTCAGGGATCATACTTAGAATCACCCGTTATTGATAGACGTTCTTTTGATTCTAACTATCAAATTAAAGATAATGTATCATCAAGAAGGAATAATTACACTTTGCAACGAATTAATTAGATTATAAACTTTCGTATGTATTTTAGGCATTATGATGCTTTTTTTTATAAGATTAAGAATTGATATGTTTTCGGTTTACTTTAGTATATGACAATATAACGATGCAACTTGCATTTATGACATTATGATGCTTATTTAATATTAGAGGTGTTTGCGATTGAAATTTTATTTTGTTAAAAGTGATAGAAAATAGGGTAAAAAAATTAAAGAAATATTACCAAAATAAAAAATAAAAATTTAAAGGAAAAAGATATTATAAAAAATATTACTACAAATAAAAAATATTACTATAAATAAAGAATTGGAGATGCTAATAATTTAAAGACACAAATATTATAACAAAAAATAATACTATGGATAAAAATTAATATTGGTTTATACTGTTGCTAAAAATATAAAAATAAATAATTAATATCGCTTGGTTACTAAATAAGTTATATTAAAAAATTGTAAATTAAATATTAAAAAATTGTAAATTAAAATTACTGTGGTTCGAACCGTCAGAATTTCACGTTCACAGCAATTTGAAACCTTCGCAAACAACATTGAAAACAATACTTATCTTAATAGGTGGCACAATTTATGTGATGTGTACTCCGCCAGCTAGCACATCTCATTTTACAGGTTATTTTTTAATTAATTTATTTATGTTTTTAACCTAAATTAATTAAAAATAACTAATAAATGATAAATTAATATACAAAATTTAAAAGAAGAATGACATGTAATAATAATAATAATAATAATAATAATAATAATAATTATTATTATTATTATTATTATTATTATTATTATAATAAATAGAAATATTTTTAAAATATAAAATAGAAAATCAAAGTTTTCCATTACAAAAGTCAAAATTTATTACAACACAAAAAAAAGTTTTCATCCCAAATAAATAATCATTGTGAATCATCCTAAACTAACCACTGCTATAGAGATTTCCAAGACTTCATCATCCTAGGACTCATCAAAGGTTGGTTGGGATTTGATTCTAATAGATGCCCAAATCTCGTCGATCTCCATCTCCATGGTTTCGATTTCTTCCATCTTTGATTCTTTTGAATGCTTCTAGTTGTCCATGATATATGGGTACCGGCTTGTGTTTGATTTATGCATCTGTTTGTGTTTGTTTGATACATGGTTTTATGATTTCTTCTATCTCTCAAATTAAAATTCCAATATCGAAATCTAAATCCCTAAAATCATAGAAGAAAAAACAAAAGAGTAAAACTGCAGAAACAAAGTAAATATCGAAATGAGTATTGAATCTAAAGTGGAAAGGTACGATTTTTCCTATTCATTTCAATTTATTTCCTTTTATTCTCATTTATTCATTTCTATATGTTACGATTTTCTCTCCATTTCCATTCACTAATTTTTAATTTTGATTTTTTTAATAGAAAAGAGAATATTAGTTAATAACCCTATGATAGAAAAACATAATCGATTGCTTCAGTTCAGTTCAACAACAAAAACGGTAAGGAGTCCTTCCTTGTCTTTTTAAAGAATAAACGAGATCTATGGCGATAATGGTTTTCCTTCTAGCGTGTCTAGTGTCGGTAACAACATCGCAAATAATCTTCTCGGGGAAGATCTTAAGAACAACGCATGCTTAGCTATTCTTTGGATATTGTCATGAAGCACTTTTTTGTGCCTCTTTGGATGAAGAAACTTGGTTTTCTTAGAATTGTGAATTGTGGATATTTCGCATTAAATTTTTTAATTTGGATTTGATTTCTAGAGAAAGTATGTTAAAGAACATGTAGTTTCTCCCTTTTTTTTTCTAGGGTTAATAGTGATTTACCCCTCTACCATATGAGCGTGTTTCGGTTTACCCCCCACTGTTGTTAAAGGCAGGTTTTGGCAACGATTTTTTTGAAAAAATCGTTGCCAAAAGACAGTGAGGGGGGAAAAGCAAAATTCGCTAACATTACAGGGATGAAATTTACTATTAACCATTTTTTCTAAAAGCAATGAAATTATATGACCAGACTCCACAAGGGGGTGCAGCAACCCTTACAACAAAACAGAACAACTACCCCTTAATACACATAAGAGGGGCTGAAAACTAGTCATAAAAAGATACATTATTACGATTCCTAACAGCAAAAATCCACTTCCAACTAAAAAATTTAATAGAATTAAGGAGATCTAGAACAAACTTTGGCTTGTTGTCAAATACTCTGCAATTTCTTTCATACCATAAGAACCATACGACAGTTCCCCACACAACCAAGCCAATAGTGCTACCAAAAGCTTTATTCACAGCATCAGCAAAATCTTTCATGAAAACATAACAGTCACCTTGCCTGTTACAAGAGATCCCAAGCCATTTCTCTATACCATTCTAAATCTCAATTGCTGTCAAACACTCTAGAAACACATCATCAGTTGTCTCCACTACTTGATTCCACAAAACACAATTCAATTCACCACCTCCAACATGTATGTTCCTCTTAGCCAATTGGACCTTGGTTACTATCATGTCCCTTACAACTCGCCAAATAAACACTTTAGTTTTTGAAGGCAACGACATTTTCCCCAAAGCCATAATTTTATCATCTCCTAATCTATTGTCTTCCATGTCATGACAAAGCGTCTTGTAACCAGACCTAACCGAATAACCATCAATATTTGAGGTATTAATGCGTTTGTCAGGTTTCCAAAAGAATTCATCTTCTTCATCTAGCTTAGGGGAAAAGTCTTCAATAGATCCAAAAGGTCCTCCTTTTCCCTTTCCATAAGAGTCCCAGAAGGGAAAACAGAGAAGTTCAGTTAACAAAACCACTCCTTATCACACCAACATCCAGACCCTGCATCAGATATTTTAGAATTGATTGCAAACAAAAAGAGATTCGGAAACACATCTTTAAGAGGTTCCTCAAGTAACCATTTATTGTGCCAAAAGGATATATCCATGTCGCTCCCCAACTTACAACTAAGATTCTCAACAAAGAAATCCCTCTTAGTTACTGTATCATAACTCATACCCCTTAGATCCCTCCACCAAATCGATTATGTCGTTTTTTCCGCTTCTCCTTCATAATTATTAATGATCAAAGCCAACCCGCTACCATACCTACTCTCAATGAGACCCTTCCAAACACCATCATCAGATTTGAGCAGCCTCAATTTCCATTTCATTATAAGAGCTTTGTTGAAGCAAGCCAAGTCTTTAATGCCTAGCCCTCCTTTCTCTAAGGGCAAACACAATGATTTCCATTCTACCCAATGGACCTTCTTCTTGTTGTCACTACCTCCCCAAAAAAACCTACTTTGCAAACCCTGCAGAATCTTAACCACACCTGAAGGGACTTTGTAAAAAGAAAAAGCATATAATTGAAGAGCATTAATAACTGAATTAATAAGGACTAGCCTTCCTCCTACTGACAAATGTTTCCCTTTCCAATCTGCCAATCTACTTCTTACTTTTTCAACTGTTTTCCTCCACATATAACTTCTCCTAGGGCTCTCTTTAATGAAGACTCCAAGGAAGTCACATGGAAGCTTCATTATTTCACAATGAAGATATGAAGAAGCAGCTTCCAAAAATTCAGGACTCACATTAACACCTCCTATTCTACTCTTGAAGAAATTAACCTTCAAGCCAATTAGCATTTCAAAGCTTCTCAGCACAGCCTTGATACACCACATGTTGTCCCAATCAGCCTCTCCCAGCATCAAAGTGTCATCAGCAAACTGTGTTATACAATAATGATCATCTATACCAACTCTGAACCCTTTGTACAGACCCCTGACCTCTGCTTTCTTCACCATCTGAGTCAAAACTTCCATAACCAGCATAAAGAGGAAAGGGGATAAGGGATCCCCTTGCCTCAGACCTTTACTAACCCTAAACTCCTTACTAGCACTACCATTAACCAGCACTGACATCGAACCGTTACAAACAATAGAAGTGATCCAAGCTATCCAATTCTCACCAAAATTCAGTTTGACAAGCAAAACCTTGAGAAAATCCCATGACACACAGATAGGCCCTCTCAAAGTCTATTTTCAAAATTATGCAACTCTTCTTACTACGTTTAGCAAAATCTAAAACCTCGTTGGCAACCAAAACGCCATAAAAAATACATCTATCAGGCACAAATACAGTCTGTTATGGGGACACTAAAGAGTTAACAACTTTCTTTATTCTATCAACTAACAATTTTGATAATATCTTCTGGTAACAATTTACTAAACAAATATGCCTATAATTACCAAGGGATTGAGGATTCTTTGTTTTCACAACTAAAGACAAGAAAGAAGCAGAAGCATCCCTAGTCAAAACAGGTCTACTGAAGAAATCTAAAACAAACCTGACTACATCATCTTTCACAATCTCCCAGCACTCTTGAAAGAAGGAAAACGTGAATCCATCAGGCCCTGGGCTCTTGCCACCATTACAGCCCCACACAGCTGACTTGATTTCATCTTCAGAGAATTCAGATTCCAACCAGTTCTTATCCAACTCAGATAATCTCTTCAAATCTATATCTTCAAGACATGGGCGAGATTGGCAGACTTCTCTAAAGTTATCTTCAAAAAATCTACTAACCTCCTTCTTTACACCAGCCACATCTTCTATAAGGCCTCTGTCCGTATTAACAAACCATAAGCTATTTCTTCTTCTCTATCTTCTTAATGCATAATGGAAGTACCTTGAGTTGCAACCCCCTTCCTTCAACCATAACTCCCTTGCTTTCATCCTTATCAGTTCCTCTTTCAAATTCATAGTCTTCCAAACCTTCTAACTAGCATATGTTCTCTTATTCACCATATCCCCAAAGCTAGAGAAGCCTATTCTACTAACTTCCTCGTCCAGGTCGTTAAGATCTTTGATAGCATCTTCTACACTCACATCAATCCAACCAAAAATCTCTTTGCTCCAACTCTTAAGTCTAGCCTTAAGACCTCCCAATTTCATCTTAAGGACAAAGTCCCCTCTACCCTTGATCTCTAAAGAGTTCCAAACAAACTTGACAAAATCTTTGAAATCAGGGTGCTTCAACCAACTATTGACAAATCTAAATGGCTTGGGCCCCTAGTTAACATCGTTTGCTTTTAACCAAATGGGGTAGTGGTCAAAAATCTCCCTCCTCCCAATATGCTGCTTTGTTACCTTCCAATCTTCAATCAACTTCTCTGACAACAAAAATCTATCTAGTTTACTCATTGAATTTACAGACCTATTAAATCACGTAAAAGTACCTCCCTCAAAAGGGACGTCCACACACTCTAAGTCAAAAATGAAACTCCTAAATTCCTCCATCTCATTGCTCCTAACATTCTCCAGAATTCCTTTCTTTTCCTCTTTAAAAGAAAAAGAGTTAAAATCGCCTCCCACTATCCAATCACCCCTCCCAAACCACTTCTTAATGTTGACAAGGTCTTCCCATAGCTTCCTCTTCTTGGCCAACGAGCAAGAAGAATAAACATTCACAAAAAACAAATCCATCCCTTTCCAGAAAGCGTTGATCCCTACAAAACCTTCCCTTCTAAAACTACAGACAAGATCCAATGATTCTTTTCTCCACAAAATTACCATACCCCCAGTACTTCCTTCAGCATCTGATGTCGTCCACTCCACTTCAGGGTTGCCCCACAAAGAAGAAACAATCTGACTATATATCCCAACTCTTTTAGTTTCTTGAATGAAGCAGACATCAGCACCAACTGACTGAACCAACTTAGCCATTCTCTTCCTTTTCACAGAACTGCCACTGCCTCTCATATTAAGGGATAGCAGATTCATAACAAACCCTTTAGATTAGCCTCCCTCTTTCTCTTGGTTTCTTCATCTCTTTTCTCCAAAGATCGTATCTCTTTCTCCATACCATTCACTTCATCCCCTCCTCTAACTCCTAGAGAAACAACAATGTCACGAACTTTACTTGCAACCTTGCTCTCAAAATCTTCCCAAAATCTTACGTTCCCTATCATCACTTCCGAGTCAGCCACAGAATGGTAATGATAATCCTGATCCTCTTTCACTTTCCTTCCTCTTAATATCTTATCTTGTTCCATAATAGGATGATTCCAATTGTCATGGGAGTCTTCAGAAATATCATCTGAGCAAAGAACATATGGACTCTTTGACTTCCTTTTTATGCACTTAGTCTCTGAAAGAGTAACAAGACCACAAGCCAACCCTAAGCCTTTTTCTCTATAAACAGATTCAGACAGTGACATATTTTCCAACTCCTTCTGGGCCTTTTAATTTCCTTTGTTCACCAATTCGTTATTTACACCATGGGCCTTGGGAACCATTTGGGCCTTAACCAAATCATCAAAACAAACCTTCTTTCCAATAGACAAAAAGGGATCTAACAAATCTAATCTCTCTTTTGAGTTCCCATCCCTGCAAACATTAAAGTCTGCTGACTGCTCTGACTCTACCCTCTCTTGACTCGCAACAGGTGTCTCTTTCTGGTAGCCTGCACCTAAGTTCTCGAGCCCATCAACTTTCACACATTCTACACTTTCTGACACATGATTTTTCACCTTAGAAGAAACAAAAGTGCCATTTCCGGTACCTACAACAGGAGTAGGTCTACTCCTATAGGAGCCTTTACACACGCTAGTTTCATCTTCTCCGTTACCGTCCTTCTCGTCACCGGAGCTCCAACACCTAGAATTCTCCTTCAAAAAAGAATCCTCAGATTCAGATGTTATCTCTACTGTTGATCCCTTCGTAATAGTTTTGCAGATCGATCCCAACGTTTCTTCTACCATTCTAATTCTATAAACAGTATCATTGATGGAGACATTGAACACCTCATTTATATTCATCCCACAAAACGTTCTGATCATAACACTAGCAATACCCATCTTTTTAAAACTTAAAGAATCTTCTTCACAACTTACATATTTACCCACTTTAGAGGACATGAACTCAAAAAACTGTACCGACCAAGCATAGCATGGAATGACAAAGATTCTTACCCATGTTAATCTTTCCCGATCAATATCTCCAAGTCCCCACCTTCTAACTTCAGCTAACCATTGATCTATCTAGCTTTTAGCACATTTAATCAGCTCCTCTATCTCCCCTGAATCATTCTTTTCTAACAAACATAGGTTCTCCCCTAATGGGGTCACCTTAACTCCAAAGTATCCTTCTGAATGAAAACATCTTTGTATATTGTAGGTAATCCCAGGAGTCTGAACCCTACCAACAAACGCACATCTGAACCTACTCATATCTTCTCTCCCTACTTCAAATTTCAGATCCCATTTCTTCTCCTTACCACCTCTATCAACAGCTTCTGCGAATGTTTGATGAGTAGGATCAAAAGATTTGAATGAGATATCTTCCTTACGATTGAATAAGTGTTCGTCTGAACGATGAGTAGACTTGGCCTTAGCTTCCCCCTTGAACTTATCGTCATCCCTCACTGGTCTATTGGACTTGTGTTGGCCTTCATAGTTCTTCGATTCGTTGGAATGCCTTTCAAATCTTGGCACGTTCGCGTACAGTTTCCTTCCCTCTATGAAGATATTGTCGAGCTTCAAACTCATTCTTCTTGTATCTTTCACCCCAAAAAATCTCACGAACCCATACTTTCTTCCCCTTTTATCACGTTTCATCGGAATGAATACTTCATCCACCTCTCCATAATCCGAAAACACCTTGTATAAGTCTCTTGCTCTCATGTGGTATGGGAACTCTATAATGAAAAAGGATGTAGAAGCATTTGAAAACTTTCCTTTTCCCCTCCCTGCTTCGTCCCAATTTCTCCCAGTCTTCTGTTTGAAAGGCACCTTAGTCCATCCTTTGTCCATAACTCTGTGATGATAGTTTCCTCAAGAGGTAGTGATTATTTCATTTTAAGTGAATTAGTTTATCAATTTTGATTTTCATTTATTAGTATTATCTTTATTTTATTTTATTTTATTTTTTGTATTTTATTTTATTATATTTATTAAATTTTTAATTTTAAATAAAAAAATATATTAAAAAGAAAATTACATGTTAAATGTGATGAGTTTGCTGGCAGTGTGCACGTCACTAAAACTATGCCACCTATTAAAAAAATTACACATTAACTCTTTTTTTTTACCAAAAATATGATAGGGGACCAAAATTGTTTAAAAATAAAATAGAGGGACTGATTTCATGAATAGACTAAAATAGAGAGACTCAAATTGTAATATAGCCTATATTATATTTATTTGTTACTGTGATGAATATAAAAACGAGAAGTGCTTCCTTTGAAACGCATGGTTACTTTATTACTAAAACAAGGGTTCTTCACTTCTTTACTATAATATATAGAAGCAGAGCTAACTAACAAAATTACAAACAAAAAATATCCTTAATTATCCAACCATAAAACCTGTTTTATCACTCTCCCTTTTTTTCCTCTTTGTTTCCATCACCAATTTTGTTGGAGTTGATTGAAAATATACATGTTAAAGAAATTTCAAATCGCTTAGTTTTGGAAAGGAAAAGAGAGTTTAAAACTATATAATAGCTTCAAAATTTTCATTATAATATGCATAATATTTTTACTTTAAATTTGTATTTTACTATTGTCGCGGCCGGTAAAAATATCGAGTCGCCATCATATTTTTTTAAGGGAAATAAATGATAAACCTAAGATTCTAATCCCAAGGGCAGAGATTCCTACGGTTCGGGAGTCGGTTAAGTGAGGGGAAGGTGTTAGGCACCTCTCACTTCCATTGTACTCAATGGAATCCTCCTTAGATTTTAAGGTATGCTTGTTTGTTTGTCTAAATGATTTATTTACAAAAGAAACCTAAGTTTTTTATTATTGTACTCGCTAGGGTTTACAACCCTATGCCTACGTACCTTCAATTTTGAAGGATCAGAGTAACCGTAGTTCACCTCCCCTATTCCTACCCCCTAGTCCTATTCCCATTCCTAATCCTAAGCTCAATCCCAATCCTCTATTTATACTCTTGGATAAAGAGTTCTATCCCTTAAATCTAGTATTCACACTCCTAGATAAGGAGTTTTATCCCTTAATCTATTGTTTATTCTCCTAGATGAGGAGTTATATCCCTTATCCATTATTTATACTCTCGGACGGAGAGTTCTATCCCTTATCCATTATATATACTCTCGGATGGAGAGTTCTATCCCTTATCCATTATTTATACTCTCGGATAGAGAGTTCTATCCCTAATCCATTTATTTATACTCTCGGATATCAAGAGTTCTATCCCTAATCCATTTATTTATACTCTCGGATGGAGAGTTTTATCCCTTATCCATTATTTATACTCTCGGATGGAGAGTTTTATCCCTTATCCATTATTTATACTCTCGGATGGAGAGTTATATCCCTAATCCATTTATTTATACTCTCGGATGTCAAGAGTTCTATCCCTAATCCATTTATTTATACTCTCGGATATCAAGAGTTTTATCCCAAATCCATTTATTTATACTCTCGGATATCAAGAGTTCTATCCCTAATCCATTTATTTTTACTCTCGGATATCAAGAGTTTTATCCCTTATCTCATCCTTTATTTAGGCTCTCAGACCAAGAGCTTTATCCCTTGACTTTATATCCCAAAAAGAACTCCTTCTTTAATTTCATATTTACCAACAAACAAAATTCCATAAATAGCCTAAACCCCAAAATACCATTTAGTGCTACAGAAAATGAATCCCAAGTTATTCCAAAGTGATTTCGAAATTTTCAATAATCCCAAAAACAATATTTTAATCCCCCAATTAATATCTAACCTAATTAAGTAATTAAATTAAGTTATTAATTTAATTATCCAAAACCCTAAAACCCTAATTCTAAACCCCAACTAATACTTAATTAAATAATTAAATTAAGTTATTAATTTAATTAATTAAAACCTAAAAATCCTATATTATAAACCCTAATTAATATAATGTTAAGTAATTAAATTAAGTTATTAATTTAATTGTAAGAACCCAAAAATCCTATTTTTTTAAACCCGGATTAAAATTTTCCCTAATTAAATAATTAAATTAAGTCATTAATTTAATTATTAAAAAACCCTATTCCTTATTCCTTATACCCTAATTAATATTTAATCTAGTTAAATAATTAAATTAATTTATTAATTTAATTGTTAACAAACCCTAACACCCTGTTTCTAAACCCTAATTAAAATCTAAATCCTTATTAAGTAATTAAATTAAGCTATTAATTCAATTAATTAAAAAACCTTAAAACCCTATTTCTAACCCCTAATTAAAATTTAACCTAATTAAGAATTAAATTAAGTTATTAATTTAATTAAAAAAACCCTAAAACCCTACTTCTTATAAATCCTAATTAATATTTAACTTAATTAAATAATTAAATTAAGTTATTAATTTAATTAATTAAAAACCCTAAAACCCTTAAATTTATTTTCTCCTAAAATTCTATTTTATATACCCTAATTAAAACCTAATTAATAATTAATTAAACAACACCCAGGGGTGCAAATAGTATCTCTATACTAACTTGTAGTAACTTATCCCCACACTGATAAATAACAAATAAAAGTATAAAAAAAATAGAGGGTGCCCCATTCTCCTCGTTCGGCAACATAGTAAGGTGATTTAAATCAATCTAGCATCAACTAATTGGACGAGGACATGTGGCATTTAGATTAAAAAATAAATAAATAAAGCCACATGAAAAGTACAATTACAGTATCAATAATTTTCGATCCCTTTTCTTTCTCACCAAAGAGCTTTTCCAATTTGAAACATAAGATGGATTGCAAACAATAATATCGAAATTAAAAGGGGCAAAAAGGTTACCGGAGATGGCTTTCGTATGTCGACAGTGAGGGGTTGTTCCTCGGAGGGAATGATGGTGCGTGACGTGAATCGGAGCGGCGTCGGGAGGCTTGCGCGGAGGTTTATCGTGAAGATTACGGCGGCGCGGTGATGCAGAGCAGAGCTTTCGATTCCAACATCGGTTGTATGTTAGATCTGCCTCGATTCGAAAACAATAACAGTTGTTGTGAAAAACTCTTTCAATCCACCTCTCTTCCTTTTATTTCTTCGATTGAGTATTTTTTAGCGGGAGTTTGAACTAATCCGTAAGTATTAGTTCCAAATGATCACGATGAGATTAGAACTCTGTTTTTGATCCACTGTATCTTCTTCCCTCATGATGAAGGGATAAGATATTTATGCCGTGAAATTTTGGAGGTTTGAGACTTTTAAAAGGTTGGTATTGAAGAAGGTTTATGGTGATGATAAATTTTTGTTTTAATTTTGTAGTTTTGTGATTGTTTTCATATGTTGTTGGTGCAAATTGTTTTAATGGTTTGTGTAGTTGAATGATATTGGACTTTTTCTAAAAAAACAAAAGGGTGATGGTAAAAAATAGTGTAAGTCTTTTGAATGTGAGACTTGTAATATTGTGGTATTAAGATTGATGGCTCTTTCTACATGAGTGAGTGTGAGTGTTAGTAAGGTTTAGAGATAGTGATATTTACAAAATTGTGAAAAATAGTGAAAACAAGGATTTGATTTTTGACTAAAAAAAAAAGAAAAAAAGCTTTTTCTATGTGGAAATTGTATGGAATATACCGTGTGGTTTGTGGTGTATGAGTCAGTTTGTTAGTCAGGGTTAGTTGTCGAAATAGTTGATATTGAGACTTATTTATATTAAAAAACAAGGTTAAATTAAAAAGGAAAAAATTAAATTAGGTCTAAACAATAATTAAAACAATTAAAAAGTCCAAAAAAAGAAATTTCATTTGATTTGGATTTCAAATATTTTTATCAATTAAATTGGATGTTTCCTAAAATTATATATTTGTCTTTAAAGACATGCAAAAAATGCTAAAAATAACAACAATTAAATTAATGACATTTTTTTTTGACAAAAAATACATAAAAGTGAAAAATAATATATATTTTTTAAATTGTCTAAAAGTGAAAAATTGTCTTTAAGAAATAAATTCACCTTCTTTTTCCCTTAGAAATTGGTCATATTGATTCTTTCCAGAAAAAATGAAAATATTGTGGAATGATTTAAAAACATAACAAAAATCTCTAAATATTTTTTTTATATTAAAAATCAATTTAAATGAAATGCTAAATGACATTTAATAACTATCCTAAAATACAATGTGAACAAAATATTTTCAAATCTCTTTAATTGTATGATTTTTTATTTTACTATTTTATGCACAAAATTATGATTTTAAGCAAAAATGATATTTTAAAAATGGCTAAAATAAAAAATGAAAATTAATAATAAAAATTATAAAAATATTACTGTTTTGACTTTTTTGTGATGCAAGAAATTAGAAATCAATAAAAGAGAAAAAAAAACACTAGAAGTGAGAAATGTGGGATTCGAACTCACGACCTTCTCCCTGTAACACATACTCTTCTACCAATTGTGCCATTTCATTTGTTCGAAATAAAGTGACACAAGAAAACATATGAAGCGTGGTCAAAATTTGGGGTACGACAGTTGCCCCTATTTAATCAGCTTCAACCTAAGATGATGATGACGAGGAGTCTTCATATTCTCGGGGAGGAGATGATTAAATATAAAGAGGAACCCTAATTTTGACCGCGGGGTTGATAGGTTTAGAATTCGTGTGGACCAATCCCTGATGCTCCGTTAATATCCCAATATCCCTGTGTAATATCCCTGTTTACAGAAGTCGGGTAGGATTTTTAGTGATACCCCAATCACTTTGGATGAAACCCCTTGATGGAACCCCTTTTTAAAAATCCTGAATAAAACCCATTGATAAATCCCTTGGATCAAAATCCGATAGAACCCCTTGATAAACCACTTGGATAAAAATCCGATAGAACCTCTCGATAAATCCCTTGGATAAAAATCCGATAGAACCCCTTGATAAACCCCTTGGATAAAAATCCGATAGAACCCCCTGATAAAAAAACCCTTAGATACTTGACGGAACTTATCCTTTGTGTGGGATAGGTTCATAATCTGGGGATGTGAGAGGTGAAGACCTGGTCATTAGTTGATAATGATCATTCGGGATGACCGGCTACAGGATAGATTCCTTTGAAGACTCACGGTGAGTTTGTTGGGGAAGTCCTTTATTGAAAGGTCTTTCTGGGATGTTACTTATTGGGGAAGGCCAATAAGCATTTCTACCTATGAGCTGTACTGGTATAGCTGGGGATTAAACCTCTAAGAGTGGTCACAATTCCTATGTTATGTATGTATGTTCATGTATGCATGTGATGCTATGTTATATATGTATGATTAGATGCTAGAGCGTAGCGACATGATTAATGCATGACAATGATTTGAATGTTTCAATAAATTCTCCTCTGATGAGCAATGGAATGGTTAAGACCTTGTAAAACGGATATTTGTCCAAAAAAATGGTAGTGGGTATTGAGCTAGCATGGTCTCCCGATGCTCGTTTTGAACTTGACGATTAGTGATCGTGACAGTATGAAGAGAGCTTTCCCTTTTGTGTCTTGTCTTGCTCCAATCTGTTGGATTTTTAAAGGAGTTTTGCCTCAATATGTGTTTTAAAGCAATTTGACGATACCATGTACTTAAGACAGCTTGCCATTATATTAGCCTTGGAGAGATCCGTCCTCGACTAACCAACCCTTGGAATGATATGTCCCAGATGAACCGTGTTCCTGAAGCGGTTTCTTTTGATCATGCCTTGCAGCGGTATGCCCCAGATTAATTGAGCTTTGAAGGGTATTGCCCTTGTTTGTAGTTCTTCTGAAGAATTTTCTTGAAAAGGAGCTTAGATCCCACCATGCTTTGATACGAACTTGATATGAACTGCCCTAGTATTTGAGTCTTCCAAAAGTATGCCCCAGATTGATTAACCTTTGGAATGATTGGCTTCACCAAGCTGTTAAAGTGTCCTGCCCCAGTATGGAGATTTTGAATGGTCTTCCCTTTGTCATGGAGGTGTTGTCTGAAGGGGAAATTGGATCCCACCATGATGTGATACGACTTTGATATGGACTGCCCCAATATTTGAATCTTGAAAAATATACCCCTGATCAGTAAGATATTCAGATGATGTGCCCCTATGATCACTAGAATTTTTCCCTTGATTAGAAGGATTCCTTATATGACGTGCCCCTAGGATCACGAGGATTTGCCTCTGAATTAGAAGGATCCTTTGGTGGCTTTCCCCTAGTAAGGAATGTCTCAAAGTTGTGTTCCCCTGATCAAACCTTTGTTGATATTTCCTTGGTGCTAAGTATTAATTTGTGAGAAAAATGTTCCCTTTGAAACGTAATTATAATGCCATGCTCATGCAAGTTTTTGAAATTCGAAATTTTAGACGAGGTGTATGATAGATGATATTCGGCCATGAGATTGGCGCGAATGAAAATGGGAAAACTATGATTTAACAAACGTTCGGATTCTGAGTCAGTTCAACAACGACTTTGTCGAGTATGCTTTTATAGTGCCCCTAGCTTCAATTAGGACTTTTATATGTTGTAACGTGGCCTGGTTCACGGCTTTAAAAAACAAATATACAAGGCTTAAAATTTGAAATTTAACCCACTCCATTCTCCTTGATGTTCTCCATTCCTAAATCCAATTAACCCAACAAATGTGTTCATCCTGCAAGAGAAACTTTTCAGTCATGGTGATTAAAAGGTATACTAGTTTAAGCACTTTATGAGATTTTTTTTTAGATGCAGTCACCCACTCCCGTTTATAATATTGTTCCATTTTTCCCTTTTTTCTTTTCTTTTAATCCCTTATTTTTGAATGAACTAATTCTTTTGAATTTAGTGGCCCATCGTGATACCCTTATTTTGCCTAAGTCAATTTTCATCTTTTTTCTGATTTTTTCTTTTTGACTTAGCGGGTTTTTTCCTTTTTTTTTGAAAAAAAATCTTGAGTTTTTGCTTTTGGTTTCGAACGGGCGTGACTCCCATGCTTGATATTATGAGTTTTTATCTCTCTTGCTTCCTCGATGTTGAATGGTGCGAGGAAGAATATGTGCTTAAACTTTTATCCTTATGATTAGGTGTACTGATTCCCTTGCATTAGGACGCATTGTTGAATTAATTAAAATCTACCCTGCCCCTGGTTAAAATTATGGTTTTTTTAAAATAGAAATAACACCAACTTCTGGCTCGAGGGGGTTGACTACGGTTTGACTCCTTATGCCTCCAGTGTTTATGGAGTGAAACAATGCCTTACATCTTCAGCCAGGTCATACCATTAAAGCATACATCATCAATATCGTTTGTTTATTTACATCCTTCTCCTCCTAAGTTTGTTAATAGGTGAGAAGTGAAAAGAAAAGGTGTGATCTTTTTTTGTGTGGCATAAGAAAGAGTGAAACGAATGGATGAATTCCAAAAACATGCATGCTCATTTAATTAAAATTACTTCCCAAAAAGTACATCCTTAAACAACACTTAGCAAAAGGAAAATACAACTGGGAATGATAAAGGCCTAGTGATCCTAGAAGTGAGCTCCCTTGTTGATCCACCGAATTTAGGAGTCACTTCTTAAAGTTCTTGCACTTTTTCCAAGTAAGGGTAACCTCTAACCAATGGGACTCCTTCGAAAGTAAACTGCAGGTCTTGTACTTTGTACTTATCACTTGTAGGATTGGAATATGATTAAGCGATTGCAACTTCACTAAGGCACCCCTGAGTAAGTCAAGTGACATTAGTATAGGATCCAAGTTCCTTCCAAACTTCCTTTGTTGAAACGCAGGAGGCTGCTACTGAAAAAGATACTGTTGCAGACTCTGTTATGAAGGCATCATCCAGGGTTATTGTATTTGAGGCTCTAGGTAGGCCTCGGGCTGGCATGGTGAAGGGTAACCTTCCCTCTTCAATGGTAATTTCCCTTCTTTGAGTTGCTCTATAGCTTCTTAAGATATCCTTTAAGTTCGTCTTGTAAGTATCGGGGAACCTTCTTAGCTCTAGACAGTGGAAGTGATATGCTAATGTATGTGTATGCATGCAAATGCATGAGGTATGCAAAAATATTTTTTCCTTTGTCTTTAAGGTATGCTAAAAGTTTTTTTTTTAGATGCAATGCAAGTGTTACATTAGGATAATGACCGATGTAAGAGAACCCTTATGGGTCTAAAGGTAGTTATGTACATAGGGAACCCTTATTTGGGAAGGTTCCCTAGGGATAATGATAGGTATGGGAAACCCAATGGGTTTAGGGATGCGTAAGGTAAAATACAAGCATTTCCTAGTAAAGGTAGGCTCCATATTATAGGTTGGATCTAAGTTTAGTCTACCCAATCCCCTCACATGTTGGATATATAGTTTTTGGCAGCATAACATCCCTAGATTTTACAGACTATACCCTTGTTTTACCATGAGAAGGAGCAAGCCTTCCTATGGTAATCGTTCGGGATAAGTTTCATCTGGGTAGGACCCTAGTAACAACCCTTGAGAGTTGAATACGTAGGGTCTCCATGAGTTGGTAAGGGGTAGGCTAACATTCTCAGAGTCTCGGACCACATCCAAATCATCCTCTACGTTAGGGGATAATCCTTTCATGAGGACACCTTTGGAAGAATTTATTCTGAGTGTGGCATCAATGAATTATTGGGGATGTCGCATCCCCCCAAAAACATTTCTGTTCCACGTCCTAATCTAGGGTTATACTCTAAGTTTGGGCTTTAGCTTCACACATTATTTGCCCCAATCCAATGCATGATGACAAAAATAAAAAAAATAAAAAAAGACAAATATAATAAATAAAAAACAAATTAAAACATAAAATAAATCATAATAAAAAATAAAAAATAAAAACAATAAACACCCAAAACAAACAAGGACCCTAAAACCTAAGGTTAAGAGGGACTCTCTTTAGGTTACCCCTTCCCCAGCAGAATCGCCAGTTGTTGCGTTCGGTAAAAATATCAAGCCGCCATCATATTTTTTAAGGGAAATAAATGATAAACCTAAGATCCTAATCCCAAGGGCAGAGATTACGGTTCGGGAGTCGATTAAGTGAGGGGAAGGTGTTAGGCACCCCTCACTTCCATTGTACTCAATGGGATCCTCCTTAGATTTTAGGGTATGCTTGTTTGTTTGTCTAAATGATTTATTTACAAAAGAAACCTAAGTTTTTTATTATTGTACTCGCTAGGGTTTACAACCCTATGCCTGCGTACCTTCAATTTTGAAGGATCAGAGTAACCGTAGTTCACCTTCCCTATTTATACCCCCTAGTCCTATTCCCATTCCTAATCCTAAGCCCAATCTCAATCCTCTATTTGTACTCTTGGATAAAGAGTTATATCCCTTAAATCTAGTATTTATACTCCTAGATAAGGAGTTTTATCCCTTAATCTGTTGTATACTCCTAGATGAGGAGTTCTATCCCTTATCCATTATTTATACTCTCGGACGGAGAGTTCTATCCCTTATCCATTATTTATACTCTCGGATGGAGAGTTCTATCCCTTGTCCATTATTTACACTCTCGGATGGAGAGTTCTATCCCTAATCCATTTCTTTATACTCTCGGATATCAAGAGTTATATCCCTTATCCATTATTTATACTCTCAGATGTAGAGTTCTATCCCTTATCCATTATTTATACTCTCGGATGAAGAGTTCTATCCCTTATCCATTATTTATACTCTTGGATGGAGAGTTCTATCCCTAATCCATTTATTTATACTCTCGGATATCAAGAGTTCTATCCCCAATCCATTTATTTATACTCTCGGATATCTAGAGTTTTATCCCTAATCCATTTAGTTATACTCTCGGATATCAAGAGTTCTATCCCTAATCCATTTATTTATACTCTCGGATATCAAGAGTTCTATCCCTTATCCCATCCTTTATTTTGGCTCTCAGACCAAGAGCTTTATCCCTTGACTTTATATCCCAAAAAGAACTCCTTCTTTAATTTCATATTTACCAACAAACAAAATTCCATAAATAGCCTAAACCCCAAAATACCATTTAGTGCTACAGAAAATGAATCCCAAGTTATTCCAAAGTGATTTCGAAATTTTAAATAAACCCAAAAACAATATTTTAATCCCATAATTAATATCTAACCTAATTAAGTAATTAAATTAAGTTATTAATTTAATTATCCAAAACCCTAAAACCCTAATTCTAAACCCCAACTAATACTTAATTAAATAATTAAATTAAGTTATTAATTTAATTAATTAAAACCTAAAAATCCTATTTTATAAACCCTAATTAATATAATGTTATGTAATTAAATTAAGTTATTAATTTAATTATAAGAACCCAAAAATCCTATTTTTTTTAAACCCTAATTAAAATTTTCCCTAACTAAATAATTAAATTAAGTCATTAATTTAATTATTAAAAGACCCTATTCCTTATTCCTTATACCCTAATTAATATTTAATCTAGTTAAATAATTAAATTAAGTAATAAATTTAATTATTAACAAACCCTAACACCCTATTTCTAAACCCTAATTAAAATCTAAATCCTTATTAAGTAATTAAATTAAGCTATTAATTCAATTAATTAAAAAACCTTAAAGCCCTATTTCTAACCCCATATTAAAATTTAACCTAATTAATAATTAAATTAAGTTATTAATTTAATTAAAAAAAACCCTAAAACCCCACTTCTTATAAATCCTAATTAATTTTTAACTTAATTAAATAATTAAATTAAGTTATTAATTTAATTAATTAAAAACCCTGAAACCCTTAAATGTATTTTCTCCTAAAATCCTATTTTATATACCCTAATTAAAACCTAATTAATAATTAATTAAACAACGCCCAGGGGGTGCAAATAGTATCTCTATACTAACTTGTAGTAACTTATCCCCACACTGATAAAAAACAAATAAAAGTAAAAAAAAAAAAAATAGACGGTGCCCCATTCTCCTCGTTCGGCAACATAGTAAGGTGATTTAAATCAATCTAGCATCAACTAATTGGACGAGGACATGTGGCGTTTAAATTAAAAAAAAAAACAAATAAAGCCACATGAAAAGTACAATTACAGTATCAATAATTTTCGATCCCTTTTCTTTCTCACCAAAGAGCTCTTCCAATTTGAAAGCCACAATCAATTTCTCTGCTCTCAACAAAATTCAAAGCAAAACACAAGATCGATTGCAAACAATAATATCGAAATTAAAAGGGGCAAAAAGGTTACCAGAGATAGCTTTAGTATGTCGACAATGAGGAGCTATTCCTCGGAGGGAATGATGGTGCGTGACGCGAATCGGAGCGGCGTCGGGAGGCTTGCGCGGAGGTTTATCGTGAAGATTACGGCGGCGCGGTGATGCGTGTGTGATGCAGAGCAGAACTTTCGATTCCGACATCGGTTGTATGTTAGATCTGCCTCGATTCGAAAACAATAACAGTTGTCGTGAAAAACTCTTTTAATCCACTCTCTCTTCCTTTTATTTCTTCGACTGAGTATTTTTTAGCGGGAGTTTGAACTAATCCGTAAGTATTAGTTCCAAATGATCACGATGAGATTAGAACTCTGTTTTTGATCCACTGTATCTTCTTCCCTCATGATGAAGGGATAATATATTTATGCTGTGAAATTTTGGAGGCTTGAGACTTTTAAAAGGTTGGTATTGAAGAAGGTTTATGGTGATGATAAATTTTTGTTTTAATTTTGTAGTTTTGTGATTGTTTTCATATGTTGTTGGTGCAAATTATTTTAATGGTTTGTGTAGTTGAATGATATTGGACTTTTTCTAAAAAACAAAAGGGTGATGGTAAAAAATAGTGTAAGTCTTTTGAATGTGAGACTTGTAATATTGTGGTATTAAGATAGATGGCTTTTTCTACATCAGTGAGTGTGAGTGTTAGTATGGTTTAGAGATAGTGATATTTACAAAATTGTGAAAAATAGTGAAAACAAGGATTTGATTTTTGACTAAAAAAAATAGAAAAAAAGCTTTTTCTATGTAGAAATTGTATGGAATATATCATGTTGTTTGTGGTGTATGAGTCAGTTTGTTAGTCAGGGTTAGTTGTCGAAATAGTTGATATTGAGACTTATTTATATTAGAAAACTATGTTAAATTAAAAGGGAAAAAATTAAATTAGGTCCAAACAATAATTAAAACAATTAAAAAATCCAAAAACAAGAAATTTCATTTGATTTGAATTTCAAATATTTTTATCAATTAAATTGGATGTTTCCTAAAATTATATATTTGTCTTTAAAGACATGCAAAAAATGCTAAAAATAACAACAATTAAATTAATGACATTTTTTTGACTAAAAATACATAAAAGTAAAAAATAATATTTTTTTTTAAATTGTCTAAAAGTGAAAAATTGTCTTTAAGAAATAAATTCACCTTCTTTTTCCCTTAGAAATTGGTCATATTGATTCTTTCCAGAAAAAATGAAAATATTGTGGAATGATTTAAAAACAGAACAAAAATCTCTAAATATTTTTTTTTATATTAAAAATCAATTTAAATGAAATGCTAAATAAAATTTAATAACTATCCTAAAATACAATGTGAAAAAAATATTTTCAAATCTCTTTAATTGTATGATTTTTTTTTTTTACTATTTTATGCACAAAATTATGATTTTAAGCAAAAAATGATATTTTAAAAATGGCTAAAATAAAAAATGAAAATTAATAATAAAAATTATAAAAATATTACTTTTTTGACTTTTTTGTGATGCAAGAAATTAGAAATCAATAAAAGAGAAAAAAACACTAGAAGTGAGAAATGTGGGATTTGAACTCACGACCTTCTCCCCGTAACACATACTCTTCTACCAATTGTGCCATTTCATTTGTTAAAAAATAAAGTGACACAAGAAAACATATGAAGCGTGGTCAAAATTTGGGGTACGACAACTATATTTATTCTCTTATAATTTTGTGTTAGAGTGTTGTGAGATGTAGTTAAATATTTGCTTTGGATGGTATGGATGTATTGGGGATCTAGGGGTGGTTGAGGGTGTATTATGTGTTGTAACAAATTTCACATAGTGTTATTCTTTAGGGATATTATTCTTTATGTCAGTTCCTCCCAACAAGTGGTATTAGATCCATGGTTTGGTTTGGTGGGAGAGCAGGATTTAGATCCAACGTTGGATACTATTATAGGGTGTGGGAACTCACACTTGTCGGGGAGATTGTTGGGTGCAAGTGTGAGTGGTTAAGTTTCACATTGCATGTGAATGAGTTGAATGTTGGATTTATAATAGAGATGACCTATATACCTGATCGTACCTGGATCAGACAATTTCTAGTGGCCAACGACGTCGTCTGGGCTTCAGCTCCGGTGAGGTTGAAAGACGGCCGGGGGGGGGGGGGGGGGGGGGTGTACCTACAAGGTACTCTGACGCTCAAGTAAGATAAATGTTAGAGATAGTAAGTACAGAAGTGAGAGTAGAAGTGAACATAACCTGACCCTCTCAAGTGAGAGGGTATTTATAGAGAGCCCCCAGTGCGGGGCCAACGGTTACTTGCATTGGGCTGGATTGCCAGGCCCAATCCAAGTAACTGCCAGGGCTTACGTGGTGTAGTGAAGACCAGCACGTGGTCTTCGCCCTGGGGTAACCGTTCCTATATCTCCGGAATTAGGGCAGACCGATTCCATTGGGAGTGGGGCGGTTACGTAAGAACGCGTCCTCGCGGGGAGGACTCTTGCGTGTCGGGGAGAGACGAGTCCTCGCGGGGAGGACTTGCTTGCGGACGGAGATGACTCCTCGCGGGGAGCAATGTCCTCGTGTCGAGGAGGGGCGAACTCCGGGGAGGGCTCAATGCTTCTGCCCGAAGCTCTACGCCGTTCGTGCCCGACACTGTGGTGTGGCACTTGCCCGACACTGGCTTGACTAAGTCCTTCGTATGGGCCGTCCCAGAGCGTGTGGGCAGGGCCTGCTCGGATGTGGAGCAGGTCCCCAGCCCAATCCGGAATAGGAGCCCCCCAAGTCGTTGCTGTGAGGCGTCAGAGTGATGACTTAAGGGTCAAGGTTATGTCGAGGGCGTGCCCCGTCGGGAAAGGGGCTTCGAGAGGGGAACAGTTTGTGAACCGGGCAGAAACAAGTAGGCATGCTCGTACGAGACTAGCCGCAGAGGGCAACGTCGCGGGGATACGAGGAGTCAAGGCCAAGGTGAACGAAGAGACGCGTGTTGGGGAATGAACAGACGTGCCTAGGGAAGCGTGTACCACGCGTCACACCTCATTATTGCATAGGGCGGCTACCCTAGGGTAGCGTAATCGATTGCCTAGCGACTCCTCGAAGCTTGTGAGGGGCTTATAAAAGGGGCGAGTTCGTGCCATTCGCACGTTCCCACCTTTTTCGCTCTGCATCTCATCTAGTCACCGTTGCTGCTCCGCCGCCGTACACTGCCGTGCACCGCCGTCTTTGCTGTTCTAGTCCACTCTCCTCCACCGCTCAAGTAAGCTCTTTTTCCCTTATGGTTCCTTTTTTTCTTTCTTTTAGTAGTTTTCTGGTGAGTTGAGGGCGTTCCTGGTACTCCCGTTAGGGTTCTGGCCGGGAACGGCTGACGTTTCTAGCGTTCCGGTGGGTTTTGACGGTGGTTTGGGATGACCATCCCGAGGACAAGATGAATGTCCCGAGGACTCTTATGAATACACCGAGGACACGTGATGAATGTCACGGGGAAGTGAGATGGGAGGATCGGGGATTGAAAAGAGAAAGGACAGGGTGATTGCCTCGGGCAGTTCGCCGTGTCCCCGAATATTTTTTTACTCGCTGCCCTTTCACTTGATCGGTGGTGGAAGGGTGGACTTGGTCGCGACCAACGAATTCACCTATTTCCTCTGCTTTTCAGGTAAAAATGGCCGCTAGGATTCCGGGAATTCTCTACGTAGACACCGAACCCGACATGGATGGACCCGCTCATATCCCCGGGGAGACGATCGTGCGCCGGTAGACGAATGGGTCGGGGAAGAGCCTCTGCGTATAGGGTTGTGTTTCTCCGTCGACGACACAGACGCATTCGCCTTTGTCGAGAACGTCCCCGAAGGAGAGGAGGCCACATGGACGGTTTACCAGCCCCGGGTACACCATCGCATCTGTTCGAACTATCGCGGGCTGCGGTTTCCCATGTACGAGTTCGCCTTTAAAGAGGCCGGTATCCGCCTCCCCTTAAATAGCTTTCAACTAGGGGTTTTCAACCGTCTGCACTTGGCGCCGTCGCAGCTTCATCCTAACGCGCTCGCTTTCATGCGGGCGTTTGAAATCGTCTGCGACTATCTCCAGATTGGGATCACCCTCAAGCTCTTCTTCCGCGTCTTCCATTTGCAATGCTCAACGGACAACGGGCGACATAGTTGGGTTTCCTTCAAACAACCCAGGAAGTTGTTCAAGGCGTACGCGGACTCAATAAGGGGCTTCAAGAGAAGGTTCTACTATGTCATGCCCGCGACATACTCAGCCGTGGGTACACTTTATGACATTGTGCCCGACGGATTCGGGGGAGAGAGGTTCGTGTCCAAGTGTCCCCTGGAGTGGGAGGACGCCCACCTCGCGCTCGGCACAGAGGATTGTGTCGTGAAGCATAGCGCGCTGTCGGAGGATGACAGGGGGGCGTATGCCACGTTGGTCGCGTATGTCAATGGTTTCAACCGGGCAGAGTGTGTTGGTAGGGATGGAAACTTCCTCCTCGACTCCCAAGGGAGGGTTGTCAGAGAGGTTCGCTATATAAACACTCGGGGGCTCCTCGAATGCAAGTCTCCCGACGAGGCCAAGAGGTTCTTAGGTGGGATCTCCTCGTCCTGTTCGGGCCTTCATTTAGGTTTATCTCTTTGTGCTAACTTTTTCCATGTTTTCTCTTGCAGCTCAAATGTCTAACGCCACTAAGCGTATCATGAAGTTGGCCGCCGATCGAGCACCCAAGCGTACCAAAACCCGTGTCCGAGAGATTATTCAGACTGCGGCGCCGGTTGGGACGACGAGTGGCTCCTCCTCGCCACAGTCCAGCCAATCCCCTCCTCCGGAGAGCACCCCTGCCAAGAAAGCAAGGACCGAAGACCCTGTCCTTGTGGATCTCGTAGACCCTGTCTCGCCGGGGAAGTTTCAGATGCCCGCTTGCTCCTGTCATTGCTGACGCCGAGGT
Source organism: Lathyrus tuberosus (assembly GCA_022829125.1). NCBI lineage: Eukaryota > Viridiplantae > Streptophyta > Magnoliopsida > Fabales > Fabaceae > Lathyrus > Lathyrus tuberosus. The sequence goes on along the minus strand of JALAZF010000061.1, from coordinate 1,638,161 downwards.
GAAGGCGGTTTTGGGTATGGACGTGGTGGCCAGGAGAGAGGCGCTTATCGAGGACCTTGTTGCCATGATGTGGGTCTTCGAGACTGCCTTGATATTGAATGATGGGGCCCCCTCTGCCTCCGAGATGCAGAAGCTGAAAGACGACTACACTGCCCTCGAGAAGGAGAAGGATAAGGTTGCGGCTGATCTGCTGAAGGCCCAGGCCGAGTGCGAGGACCACGCCAACATGCTCCACGAGCTGAATGAGGTCAAGTCTGCCCTGAAGGCGACTCAAGAGGAGCTTGATCGCTCTCGGGAAAGGGTCGGGGAGTTGGAGGCTGCTGTCCGTCCCGCGGAGAATGAATCTCCCGTGGAGAAAAACCTTACTGACCGCGCCGCTTTGATTGGCAAAATTTAGGAGCTTCAGGCAAATAGTCTGGAAGCTCTGGAGATAGGTTTTAAGAATTCCGTGGAGCAGATCGGCGCTGAGAATCCAGGCGTTCCGCTGGTGCTCGACAGAATCGACCCGTTCCTTCGTGTGGTCGACGGCAAGCTCAATCTTCCAGAGGAGGGGGAGGAGGAAGATGGAAGGTGTAACGCCCCGATTCTGATTTTTCCCATTTTGGTTGAGTCTTTTATTTAAATTGAGTGATAAATTATTTTATTTGTGAAATTGGTGTGTTAATATGCTATGTTGACGTATTATGTTATTTTACCGTTTTTGAGAGTTTTCGGGGAAACTTAGAATGGAGGGTATTTTGGACATTTCTCAATTAATTATAAGTTAGAAATTTAGAGGAAATATATTTGTGTGAGAAAATGAATTAATTTGATTTGTATAGAAAATAAGAAATAGAAAAGAAAAAGAGTTAAGAGGAGGAAATAGGAGAGAAAGAGATAGAAAGGAAAAATAGAGAGAAAAAGGAGAGAAAGAAAGAGGAAGAGGAGAAAAGAGAAGGAAAAGAGGAAAAACTAGGAAAATCAAGAAAACAACTTCTAGGAATCGATTTAATCGGGTAAGGGTGTGAAATCTTATTATCTTATCAATGTATATCATTATGTATGATTATGTATGTGTGTATTGGATTGTTTGTTGTGTTTTCATAGTTTTCTATTCTAGGTCGATGTTGAGAAATCAATGTTTTCGCGGTTGGAAATCGACGTAAACGTGGTAGAATGGTTGTTGCCATGATTGGAATAGGATCTGGTTGATATATGTTGTTTTGAAAATGTTTTGGGTTGAAATATATGGATTTTGGGTTTTCAACAGCGTTGAAGGATTCTGAGTTTTCCTTGGTTCGCCTAGCGAACCTGGGGCGAAACAGTAGCGAGTGGTGTTTTCGCGGGTTCGCCTAGCGAACCAGTTAGCGAAGGTCAGCGAAGGTTCGCTGAGTTGTTCGCCTAGCGAAGTTTGGGTGTTTTTGATGTTGGAGGTTGCTGCCTTGGTTCGCCAAGGGGTTCGCCTAGCGAACTTTGTGTCTGCTTTTAGCTAGTAGTTGGTTCGCTGGAACATTCGCCTAGCGAACTTTGTGTCTGCTTTTAGCTAGTAGTTGGTTCGCTGGAACATTCGCCTAGCGAAGGTGCTAGCGAATGCTCGCGAGAGGGTTCGCCCTGCGAACAATGCTGTTTGTGTGATTTTGTTTTCTGCATAACTTTTGATCTGTGATTCGGTTTGAGGCGTGGTTTGATGCATTAGAAAGCTTATAAAATGTTCTTTTTTATGAGGAGGGTTTTGAGATTGTTAGCTGATTTAATTATGTCGAAAAGTCAGAAATAATGTTATTTAGCGACTTTTACCGTTTTGAATGTGTGTTTGGATGTGAATCATACAATAGTGCACTGGTGTGAATGTATATAGATTATATGTGATAGTGTGAGATGAATGCATTGTTTGAATTGTTTTCAATGTATGGATATGATGATGTGATAATCATATTGTTGATTTGTGAAGATGCATTTTATTGTCATGAGTTCTTGTGTGTCAAGCATCATGATATGCATCTTGTGATCGTGTGCCCATGTGGGGTGTGAGCGATCGGATCGTGTGCCCGTGTGGGGTGTGAGCGATCCAGAAACGTCGTGTGCCCATGTGGGGTGTGAGCGATGGATTGGTTCCAGAGGGAATCCTCTATAACATCGTGTGCCCATGTGGGGTGTGAGCGATGATTATAGACGATCGTGTGCCCAAGTGGGGTGTGAGCGATCGGGTCGTGTACCCGTGTGGGGTGTGAGCGACGGGGAACATCGTATGCCCGACGGGGAGTTACATTAAGTAACGAGCGATGATTCCAATAAGTTCCTGAGTGAACTTGAAATGATTGAGTCGGTACCGCATTGCATTTGCATAGAGTCGTGAGTCGGTCTCTATGATTTGCATTTATCATCTTTATATGGTGCATTGATGAGTAAACATGAATATGTATGTTTATGTGGAATGATATGAATTGTGAAAGTATGCATGAGGAATATGCTTGGAGTTGTATATATATACATTGTGATGTATATGGCTGAATTGTGATGAATTGTGGTGAGAATGTGGAATATGTGTATTTTTATGCTAAGATATATAATTATATGCATTGTTATTATGATAATATTTCTCACCCTTCTGCTGTTTTATGATGCTCTATGAGGCATTGCAGAGTAGGTATGCTGGTGGTCTTTTGTGAAGCGTTTCTTCATTATTTTGGTCGGTCGACTCTGATATGTAGCACCGGGTAGCTAGGATGTATATGATTCTTTTGTGATACATTGTACATGTATCTTGTTGATGAATGTTTATGTAAACATGAATTATATTGGTGAATAATACTTGATGATGTATATATATGTTATATATTATTCAATGTTTAGATTTTCCGCTTTTATTCTAAATATTGAGATGTGGGTGTAAGGACTAAGTTCCTCTGTTGCAAAGTTACCCCACTGTTGCATATCAATGTTGAGTAGGTGTTGAATGTTTTAATTTCACGTATAATGTGACATACCTCTTTTATACTATGTTTATAATTATACTCTAACGAAATTTTTAATATGTGCCTAAATGATTATGTGATTATTTGGGAGTATAGAAAGGGGGTGTTGCATTAAGTGGTATCAGAGCCAGTGTTGAGTCAATTGTGTCTGTCTTGTTGTTGTGATGGTTGAACTGTTGTTTAACCTTACTGTCATTTTTTGGAATCATCAGAATATGGCTGGTAGAAACGACAATGCGATGGCTGCTGCTTTGGAAGCAATGGCTAGGGCGGTGCAAGGTGCGCTGAACGTGAATGCTAATGACGAGTTCAAGAAGAATCAACCACCAGTCTTCAAAGGAAGATTTGATCCCGATGGAGCTCAATTGTGGTTGAAAGAGATTGAGAGGATCTTCAGAGTCATGGGCTGTGCGGAGGAGAATAAGGTGAGGCTTGGGTCTCACATGCTGAAGGAAGAAGCCGACGATTGGTGGGTCGGTATGCGTCAAGTTCTTGAGGTGGATGATGAAGAGATAACTTGGGATTTATTTCGTACCGAGTTCTTGAGGAAGTATTACCCTGAAAGTGTGAAAGGGAAGAAGGAGATGGAGTTCCTTGAACTGAAACAAGGTGGTATGTCCGTGGTGGACTATACTGCTAAGTTTGTGGAGTTGGTTCAATTCCATCCTCACTATGCGGCAATTACTGCTGAGTTCTCAAAGTGTATTAAGTATGAGAATGGTTTGCATCCGGAGATTAAGCAAGCTGTTGGGTATCAAAGGATAAGAAGGTTTACGGATTTGACGGAATGTTGTAGAATCTTCGAGGAAGATAGCAAGGCTCGTTCTACACATTACAAAAGTTTGAACGAGAGGAAAGGAAAGCAACAAGCTAGAGGTGGACCTTATGTGACACCCGTTGATAAGGGCAAGCATAGGGGAAACTTTGAGAGGAGATCTGGAGGAGGAAGTTCCGGTTCTGTTAAGTGTTACAAGTGTGGTGGAATAGGTCATAAATCATTTGAGTATGGGAAGACCGCGGCGAAATGTTCTAACTGTGGAGGCCTTGGGCATGCTACTACTGAGTGTAGAAGGAATATAGTGAAGTGTTATAATTGTGGAGAAGTGGGTCACATTAGTACTAAGTGTACTAAGCCGAAACAAGCTCAAGAGGGCGGAAAGGTGTTTGCATTAGCGGGGACGGACACTACTAGTGCAGACCGTTTGATTAAAGGTACATGCTTTATTAATAGTACGCCTTTAGTTGCTATTATTGATACGGGAGCGACCCATTCGTTTATTTCTCATGAGTGCGCTAAGCGTTTGAATTTGTTTATGACTTCTTGGAGTGGCGAGATGGTTATTGAGACTCCTGCTTCAGGGTCGGTAACTACGTCTTTGGTGTGTGTAAGTTGTCCTTTGACCATGTATGGTAAAGACTTCATTATGGATTTAGTGTGTTTGCTGTTGGAGGGATTGGACGTAATCTTGGGTATGAACTGGTTGCAATTTAATCGAGTTCATATAGATTGCTATCACAAGTTGGTAAGGTTTCCTTCTTTGGAAGATGATGAAGAGGAGAGTTTCCTTTCCACTAAAGAGTTGAAGAAACTTTTAGCAGACGAAGCTCAATTGTTCGGTTTGTTTGCATCATTGACGGTGGAGAGTAAAGTTGAGCTCAATGTGTTCCCAGTGGTGTGTGATTTTCCAGAAGTGTTTCTGAAGGATATTACAGATGTACCGCCGGAAAGAGAAGTTGAGTTTTCTATTGATCTAGTTTCGGGTACTAGACCAGTTTCGATGGCACCGTATCGTATGTCGGCATCGGACTTGGTAGAATTGAAGAAGCAATTGAATGACTTGTTGGGCAAGAGATTTGTAAGACCAAGTGTTTCTCCTTGGGGTGCTCCGGTATTGTTGGTAAAGAAGAAGGATGGGAGTATGCGGTTATGCATTGATTATAGACAATTGAACAAGGTGACAATTAAGAACAAGTATCCGCTTCCGAGGATCGACGATTTGATGGACCAATTGGTTGGTGTGCGTGTTTTTAGCAAGATTGACTTGAGATCAGGATATCACCAGATTTGTGTGAAAGAAGAGGATATTCAAAAGACAGCCTTTAGGACACGGACGAATATTCCGTGATGCCATTCGGGGTTTCTAATGCGCCGGGTGTGTTTATGGAATACATGAATCGTATTTTTCATGAACAGTTAGATAGTTTTGTGGTTGTGTTCATCGACGATATTTTGATTTACTCTAAGTCTTGAGAGGGGCACGAAGAGCATTTGAGGATTGTGTTACAAATTTTGAAAGAGAAACAATTGTATGCTAAGTTGTAGAAATGTGAATTTTGGTTGTCGGAAGTAAGTTTTCTTGGACATGTTATTTCCGATAGTGGTATTAGTGTTGATCCATCCAAGATTGATGCGGTGATGCAATGGGAGGCTCCTAGATCGGTTACGGAGATTCGAAGCTTTTTAGGCCTGGCGGGTTATTATCGAAGGTTTATTGAGGGATTTTCGAAGTTGGCACTTCCGTTAACGCAATTGACTTGTAAAGAAAAGGCTTTCATTTGGGATATTCATTGTGAAGAGAGTTTCAATGAGCTAAAAAGAAGGTTGACAACGGCTCCGATCTTGATTTTGCCAAATCCGACGGAACCATTTGTTGTGTATTGTGATGCTTCATTGGTTGGTTTAGGTGGTGTTTTGATGCAAGATGGAAAAGTTGTGGCTTATGCTTCAAGACAATTGAGAGTGCATGAAAAGAATTATCCTACACATGACTTGGAGTTAGCGGCCGTGGTGTTTGTTTTGAAAATTTGGAGGCACTATCTTTATGGTGCAAGATTTGAAGTTTTTAGTGATCACAAGAGCTTGAAATATTTATTTGATCAAAAAGAATTGAACATGAGACAAAGAAGGTGGTTAGAGCTTTTGAAGGATTATGATTTTGGTTTGAATTACCATCCGGGTAAGGCAAAACGTGGTGGCTGATGCTTTGAGTCGGAAATCGTTACATATGTCCGCATTGATGATGAGAGAATGGGAACTTTTGGAGAATTTTAGAGACTTGAGTTTGGTTTGTGAAATGACGCCGAGAAGTGTGAGACTTGGTATGCTACATGTTACGAATGATTTTCTTGCAACCGTATGTGAAAAGCAAAAGTTGGATTTGAAGTTCGTTGACTTGATGATGAATGAGGATGAGGATTTCAAGGTTGATAATTTTGGAGTTTTGAGATTTCGTGGTCGTATTTGTATTCCCGATGATGTGGAGTTGAAAAAGATGATATTGGAAGAAGGACACCGGAGTAATTTGAGTATACATCCGGGAGCGAATGAAATGTATCAAGATTTGAAGAAAATCTTTTGGTGGTCTGGATTGAAAAGAGATGTGGCTCAATTTGTGTATGCGTGCTTAACTTGTCAAAAGTCTAAGGTGGAACATCAAAAGCCTAGTGGATTGATGCAACCGTTGGACATTCCGGAGTGGAAATGGGATAGTATATCGATGGATTTTGTTACGGGATTGCCGAATACGCAAAGAGGTCATAATGCTATTTGGGTAATCGTTGACAGGCTTACTAAATCTGCTCACTTCATTCCAATTGATATTAGTTATCCTTTGGAGAAGTTAGCCGAGATTTATATTCTTGTGGTTGTGAAGTTACATGGAGTTCCTAAGAGTATTGTATCGGATAGAGATCCTAGATTTACATCGAGGTTTTGGGAGAGTTTACAAATGGCTTTGGGTTCTAAGCTAAGATTGAGTTCGGCTTATCATCCACAAACAGATGGTCAAACCGAGAGGACAATTCAATCGTTGGAGGATTTGTTACGTGCTTGTGTGCTCGAGCAAGGTGGTGCTTGGGATAGTTATTTAGCGATGATTGAGTTCACCTACAATAATAGTTTTCATTCAAGTATAAGTATGGCACCATTTGAGGCTTTGTATGGTCGAAGATGTAGAACACCTTTGTGTTGGCATGAAACCAGTGAGAGGACGTTGGTTGGACCGGAGTTGGTACAACAAACGACGGAGAAAGTGAAGTTTATTTGTGAGAAGATGAAAGCTTCTCAAAGTAGACAAAAGAACTAACATGACAAGAGAAGGAAAGATCTTGAGTTTCAAGAAGGCGACCATGTGTTTTTGAGAGTTACGCCGGTTACGGGTGTGGGTCGTGCTTTGAAGTCGAAGAAGTTGACTTCTCGTTTTATTGGTCCGTATCAGATTTCTGCGCGAGTTGGTGCTGTGGCTTATCGTGTGGCGTTGCCTCCGAATCTTTCGAATTTACATGATGTATTCCATGTTTCGCAACGTCGGAAGTATGTTCCGGATCCGTCACATGTTATTCCTATGGATGAGGTTGAAGTGAGAGATAACCTTACGGTTGAAGCTTTACCGATTAGGATTTTGGACCATGAAGTTAAGAAACTAAGAGGTAAGAATATTGCGCTTGTGAAAGTAGCGTGGGGAGGCGTTGCGGAAGGCAATATGACTTGTGAACTAGAGAGTAGGATGCGAGAGTCGTATCCGGAGTTGTTTGAATCAGGTAATATTTTCGAGGACGAAAATTTCTAAAGTGGGGGAGAGTTGTAACGCCCCGATTCTGATTTTTCCCATTTTGGTTGAGTCTTTTATTTAATTTGAGTGATAAATTATTTTATTTGTGAAATTGGTGTGTTAATATGCTATGTTGACGTATTATGTTATTTTACCGTTTTTGAGAGTTTTCGGGGAAAATTAGAATGGAGGGTATTTTGGACATTTCTCAATTAATTATAAGTTAGAAATTTAGAGGAAATATATTTGTGTGAGAAAATGAATTAATTTGATTTGTATAGAAAATAAGAAATAGAAAAGAAAAAGAGTTAAGAGGAGGAAATAGGAGAGAAAGAGATAGAAAGGAAAAATAGAGAGAAAAAGGAGAGAAAGAAAGAGGAAGAGGAGAAAAGAGAAGGAAAAGAGGAAAAGCTAGGAAAATCAAGAAAACAACTTCTAGGAATCGATTTAATCGGGTAAGGGTGTGAAATCTTATTATCTTATCAATGTATATCATTATGTATGATTATGTATGTGTGTATTGGATTGTTTGTTGTGTTTTCATAGTTTTCTATTCTAGGTCGATGTTGAGAAATCGATGTTTTCGCGGTTGGAAATCGACGTAAACGTGGTAGAATGGTTGTTGCCATGATTGGAATAGGTTCTGGTTGATATATGTTGTTTTGAAAATGTTTTGGGTTGAAAAATATGGATTTTGGGTTTTCAACAGCGCTGAAGGATTCTGAATTTTCCTTGGTTCGCCTAGCGAACCTGGGGCGAAGCAGTAGCGAGTGGTGTTTTCGCGGGTTCGCCTAGCGAACCAGTTAGCGAAGGTCAGCGAAGGTTCGCTGAGTTGTTCGCCTAGCGAAGTTTGGGTGTTTTTGATGTTGGAGGTTGCTGCCTTGGTTCGCCAAGGGGGTTCGCCTAGCGAACTTTGTGTCTGTTTTTAGCTAGTAGTTGGTTCGCTGGAACATTCGCCTAGCGAAGGTGCTAGCGAATGCTCGCGAGAGGGTTCGCCCAGCGAACAATGCTGTTTGTGTGATTTTGTTTTCTGCATAACTTTTGATCTGTGATTCGGTTTAAGGCGTGGTTTGATGCATTAGAAAGCTTATAAAATGTTTTTTTTATGAGGAGGATTTTGAGATTGTTAGCTGATTTAATTATGTCGAAAAGTCAGGAATAATGTTATTTAGCGACTTTTACCGTTTTGAATGTGTGTTTGGATGTGAATCATACAATAGTGCATTGGTGTGAATGTATATAGATTCTATGTGATAGTATGAGATGAATGCATTATTTGAATTGTTTTCAATGTATGAATATGATGATGTGATAATCATATTGTTGATTTGTGAAGATGCATTTGATTGTCATGAGTTCTTGTGTGTCAAGCATCATGATATGCATCTTGTGATCGTGTGCCCATGTGGGGTGTGAGCGATCGGATCGTGTGCCCGTGTGGGGTGTGAGCGATCCAGAAACGCCGTGTGCCCATGTGGGGTGTGAGCGACGGATTGGTTCCAGAGGGAATCCGCTATAACATTGTGTGCCCATGTGGGGTGTGAGCGATGATTATAGACGATCATGGGCCCATGTGGGGTGTGAGCGATCGGGTCGTGTGCCCGTGTGGGGTGTGAGCGATCCATAAACGTCGTGTGCCCGTGTGGGGTGTGAGCGACGGGGAACATCGTATGCCCGACGGGGAGTTACATTAAGTAACGAGCGATGATTCCAATAAGTTCCTGAGTGAACTTGAGATGATTGAGTCGGTACCGCATTGCATTTGCATAGAGTCGTGAGTCGGTCTCTATGATTTGCATTTATCATCTTTATATGGTGCCTTGATGAGTAAACATGAATATGTATGTTTATGTGGAATGATATGAGTTGTGAAAGTATGCATGAAGAATATGCTTGGAGTTGTATATATATACATTGTGATGTATATGGGTGAATTGTGATGAATTATGGTGAGAATGTGGAATATGTGTAATTTTATGCTAAGATATATAATTATATGCATTGTTATTATGATAATATTTCTCACCCTTCTGCTGTTTTATGATGCTCTATGAGGCATTGCAGAGTAGGTATGCTGGTGGTCTTTTGTGAAGCGTGTCTTCATTCTTTTGGTCGGTCGGCTCTGATATGTAGCACCGGGTAGCTAGGATGTATATGATTCTTTTGTGATACATTGTACATGTATCTTGTTGATGAATGTTTATGTAAACATGAATTATGTTGGTGAATAATACTTGATGATGTATATATATGTTATATATTATTCAATGTTTAGATTTTCCGCTTTTATTCTAAATATTGAGATTTGGGTGTAAGGACTAAGTTCCTCTGTTGCAAAGTTACCCCACTGTTGCATATCAATGTTGAGCAGGTGTTGAATGTTTTAATTTCACGTATAATGTGACATACCTCTTTTATACTATGTTTATAATTATACTCTGACGAAATTTTTAATATGTGCCTAAATGATTATGTGATTATTTGGGGGTATAGAAAGGGGGTGTTACAGAAGGCGGGTCGAGGATAAGATCGTCGTGTAGTTCTTTTGATTGTTTGGCCTGCGCGCCATTTTCTTTGTAATGATTTGTGCCCGGCATATGTGCCAGGGGCTTTTTGACATTTTTGTAATATTCGTACACTGGGCTTCTACCCGTTTTAATGTACCTTTGTTTACTTGCTAGTATTGTTTGCATGGTTTGAATTGTGTGTGATGCATTTGTTATACTTTATTTTTGTCTAAGTAATAAGACTTTGGGATTTGCTCGACCTTGATAGCCCCTGACCGCGTGGAGAGCTGGTCGGGCGGCCGGAGGCGTATTCCGACCTTTAACGAGGCTAAGAGCTCGGTCGAGGTCTTAGCTTCGTGGCATGAACTTCCCATCGCGAGCTGGGTGTTCTGCCCTACTCGTACAACAACGGTGGGCCTCGATCAAGGTATCCCCGTCGGATCAGAGGTCCTCGCGTACACACAACGCGATCTCTGATCATCGTGTTCGGTGTAGGGGTGTCGGGCTCGTACCTTAGCGTGTCCCCGTGATCGCGGTGCTAGTGAGCCGTAGGTAGTGCTTAACTGTAATATTATTTTAGCTTTTCAGTGTTCCATGGTCGAGCAAGTTCTTCCCCGTGTAGATTTTTGAGGAAGTAGGCTCCTGTCCCCATTTTTGCGCGGACGTGGTACGGGCCCTCCCAGTTCGCGGCGAGTTTGCCTTCTCGCGAGTCTTTCTGGTTCCTGCGGAGGACGAGGGTGCCTACCTGAAAATCACGTTTGATATCTTTGTCGTTATAACGTAGTGTTATTTTTTGTTTAAGTGAAGCCTCTCGGAGAGAAGCGCCCGAGCGCGTTTCTTTGACGAAGTCGAGCTCTTCCCTCAAGGCTTCATCGTTCGCGTCCCCGTCGAGGGGGGCTTTTGTCCTCCCCGAGGGTTCCCTGATCTCCACGGGATCACTGCTTCCGTTCCGTAGGTCAAACGGAAAGGGGTCTCCTCGGTCGTGGAATGTGGGGTTGTTCGGTAGGCCCAGAGGACGCTGTGTAGCTCCTCGACCCACCGTTGTTTGGCGTCGCCTAATCGGCGTCTTAATCCTCGGAGGATTACCCTGTTCGCTGGCTCAGCCTGCCCTTTCGTTTGGGGGTGCTCGACCGACGTGAAGTGCTGCTTCGTGCCTAATTTGGTGACGAAGTCTTGGAAGTTCTTGTAGGTGAACTGTGTCCCGTTGTCGGTGACAATGGCTTGAGGCACGCCGAATCGGGCGAGGATGTTTCGTTTGTAAAAATGCAGTATGTTAAAGGCCGTGATTTTGGCCAATGCTTCTGCCTCGATCCACTTTGTGAAGTAATCCACCCCGACGATGAGGTATTTGTTTTGATATGATCCTATGACGAAGGGTCCAAGGATGTCCATTCCCCACCATGCGAACGGCCACGGGGAGGATAGCGTTTTGAGCTCGCTAGGAGGAGCGAGGTGCATATCCCCGTGTCATTGGCATCTATCGCACTTCTTGACGTGTTCCTTGGCGTCTTGTTGCATGGTGGGCCAGTAGTATCATGCTCGAAGTGCCTTACGGGTTAACGAGCGGCCGCCGAGGTGTTGTGCGTTGATTCCCTCGTGGATTTCCTAGAGGATGTCGGGGACCTTAGTCTCCTCGATGTAACACCCCATTTCTACCCGGCAAATATATTGAAAAATCAGAGTAGTAAAAATTCAATCAACAAGTACCCAAATAGGATGCCACATTTTACAACTTTAAAAACAACGACACTTATCACATTTAATCATGGATACATAACACTCAAACATCGGGTGGCAAAATGACAACTTCATTTATTCTGTAAAATAAAACATCTTTATTGCTACACAACGAATTCATAATTTCAACTCTAAAATAGTTCAACTCGTGTTTAACATCAAAACAACTTAAAATAATATATCCTCAATGGAAACAAATTAAGATTCAGCAACATGGTGAAAATTCAATAACTAAACGAAACATGCGTTAACCCCCGAGTGCTACGTATCAGAGCGACATCACCGACTCAACTAATGAAGATATACGACCTTCATCTCTGCTAACCTGCACGTTACCAACATAGGGGTAACATTCAAACAGAAGGGGTGAGATATCAACCAACATAAACAAGTATATGATAAACAGTATATTAGATTAGAATCATACAAATTTCACCACTTCAACCACAATTATACAACAACCAACAAACAACTCAAATTAATACAAATTAGTTACAAAAACAACTTAAATCAACCAACACATCAACATAACAACTTATAAATATACAACTTCAATTCATCACAACTTAACAACAACAACCACAACTTTAACTATAATCCACAATTTATCAGCATGCTTATTCGACTTATTACACATAGCAACACTTACCACATAATCAACATAACCAACATCATCATAGTCATGTAAGCAACTTCATCAACATGATCACATAAACAACTTCGTCAACTTAAGAAACTTAAACAACTTCATCGACTTAAGCAACATAAACAACTTACTCAACTTCAACAAACACCATCAACACAAACAACGTAAATAATGCGACACCGGATGCGACTCGACTATGCATATGCATGTGGTACCATCGGAGTAAAGCTCCCAACTTAAAATATACCAGGTTATCGAGGTATCTGCAAGGCATAAGCCTTCAACTTAATAATTTTGCCAATCCAGCCCAACGTGGTGAGCATCAGCTCCAACTTAAAAATTGCCAATCCAGGCCAACGTGGTGTGAGCAACGGCTCCGACAAAATGCAATGTATGCTTTATGACATGTACAACTCATCAACATCGATGACTCAACAACTTCCACAACATAGTCAACTTAAACAACATATAACAAACCACATAACAACTTTAATTCAACACGATTCAACTTTGGCCATAAGCCTACAACTTATATACATCAACGTTGGTCATACGACCTACAACTTTACCATCAACATTGGTCCATCGACCTACGACTTAAAAATGCCTATAAACCGGGACAAAACAACATAAGCAATGGTCCTAGGAATCCACACATACAACACGAATTCAACCAAATAAACCGACTAAAATCACCTACTAATTATTACTAACTATCTCGACAATTTTCGTTAAATTCCGAACAACTAATCTTTCTGCGTAATTTCACCCGGTCGACTAAATCGGTACTGTTTTTACTACTATTACTGCTACCAACAATTTCCTACTATTCTTGTTAAATTCTATTTTACTGATTCCAACATTTTTCTGTCACCAAATTAACACTGTTATCACAATTCTGTCAAAATACCATCCTGCTAAGAATTCATTTTTCTACTAGAGTCAACACTACTGGTAGTCCTGAGTTGCTATGTATTTCCCTTCATCAGCATAAAAACCATCTATTAATTAATCTAACTATGTATTTAATTAATCAAAACAATATCTAACACTTAAAATATTAAAATATAGATTTTTTTCTTAAAACAGACAAAAAAAAAACCAAGTGGCCCCCACATCGTCAGGTGGCTCTCAACATGGTTTAATGTGGCTCTCAACATGGTTTCATGTGGCTCTCAACGTGGTTTCATGTGGCTCTCAACATGGATTTTGGTTAATTTAATTTACTGATTTTGATTCCACTTAATCCTTCTATTACCAAACACTCAAGGTCTGCTACATAATTTTCTGCTAATATTATACTAAATACTTACAGTGAAATTCCTATTAAAATACTACTAATTTATTAATTCACAAAAACCCCCTCACAGCAATAAGGTGGCTTGCGCCACCAAAATCTCCTTTCCAAAAGAGGTGGCTTGCGCCACCCTTTTAGTATGTGGCTTGCGCCACTCATCTAGGTATTCCCCAGGTGGCTTGCGCCACCAAGATGCCTTGCACAGGGGTGGCTTGCGCCAACCCCCCCTCTTCATTTTATTTATTTATTTATTTTTTAAAAGAACAAATTAGCGATTCAGATAACTTTAATTCATTTTTCTTCCTCGCCCAATTTTTGCAGCATCGTTTTATACTCACAGTCCAAACCAACACCACACATTTCAGAAATATATCAGATACAACGACTTCAACATGTAACAAGGTTCAACAGTAATTTCATTGACACAATCAACTTTCTTATGAATTCCAATAGCAATACGGCGAACACACCAACACATATACAACAAAAATAACACCTTATTCAAACAAGATTTGCAGCAAGAACACACACTTAATCCATGGCACAAATTTATACGACCCAACCCCACATACGGTCTACCATATACCCGGTTATAGAGATTGAACCCCACCCTTACCTTAATTGATGGCCGCTCGAATCTCCGGTCAAAAACTAGAACTTTTTTCGGCAATTTCTCGTGTTCTCTCCTCCCCAACCGCCGGTGCTTCCAAAGCCCTCGCTTTGCTACTTCCGTAACTTCCTTTTTCTTTCTCTTCTACCACGTACAACCTTTATTCTTCTTAACCTCTTTTTCTCTCACTGATACCTCCGTATTCCACTAATTCATAAAAATACTAATAATAATAGTATTATTCAATCTAATGGGCCTAATTCTTACACCTCCATTATTACTTCATACTATCATTTAAAATAAGCCCACATAAATAATAATATTATTTATAATATTATTTCTCCGATTTAACCGACTAAAAATCCGACTTTAACTTAATAATCCCAATACGCCTCTTAAAATAATACCGACAAATCCAACTACTCCGATTAATTCTCAACTTCGTCTAAATCCAATAATTAAATCCTTCAATAATTTAATTAACTAATTAATTAAATTCAGGAGTTACAACTCTCCCCCACTTAGAATATTTTCGTCCTCGAAAATTTATCCGACACGACTATTCCAACAACTTAATTCTTCCGAGTAATCAAATCTCGTCCTCGCAAGGCAACTCCACATATAACACAAACAACGGTTCTTAAACTCAACGGCGACAACAACGCGAATACTACCCAAGTGATGCAATTGACAACTAACATCGCAACACAAGAAGTAACCAACTTAAGAATTTACCGGTCTAAGAACCAGAACACAACAACATAAGAATACCAACTTAAACACAACATCAACGTAACCAAATATCAACATCGGTATAATTCACGCCTGAACAACCGTAATACACTACGCGTTCGCTGCGCACTCTGATTACCCTCAAGGTACTAACTCTACTCAGTTGACCTCCAACTTCCAATCATCAAAATCGACATAATACCAAGGCTTTCGACTTAACTCTTCGGGATCTCCCCGTTAACACCACACATAAACTACAACTTTACTATCTTTTATCAACATAGTTCCCAAAATAACCTTAGGCGCATAACAACATTACAACAACATTTGACACCTTAGTCCACTTAAATTCAACAAGATAAATCATCTTTACCAACCAAAACTTCACTTTTACAAATCAACTTATAATTTAACTTCTTGTTCTACCTGCAACTCAACTCTCACATTATCCAGTCGCAACTGAAATTTTTCCATACTACTCATCAATCAAACACAGCTTCGTGCTGTCATCCTTAAATTCAACTAATATTCTAACATATGAACTTGTATCAGCAAAAACAAACAACCTTCACGCACTTGGCCTGACTTCGACCAATTCAACGTACATACTATACTAGTTGGCACGACACATCTATCCATCAATTATGACTCCGTCTACTATCAACAATGGATTAAGGGTGATCAGTTCCTCAATTTGTCAATAGACAGCCGACAACCATAACGGTGAAATAAATCATCAGTACCCAACACAATAGCGTACTTCAACTTGTGCCCAAAGTCCGTAAGCATAATGCTCCGCCAACTTTCTAAGGCTTACCAATGCCACTCTTAGTTTCTTTAGTTTCAACTTCGTCAACGATACAAAAACGTCCAAAATCCATTACGCATCCTTTTATACACGTTCATAGTACAACACGACTTTAAATATTTTTCCAACACCGAAATCGCTACAACACTGAGAACGATCCAATTCAGTTTGCTCCAATTACAACTTTCAACCAAGGTGAAAATTCTTAGCAACACAAATCAACATTCACATTTCTCTCAACATTACCTTTACTAAACATCATCGTCTTAATCATCCTCATTCAACATAAATTGCATTTCCAAGCATTCTCCGATACAGTCACATCTTACAAATACCAACATTTTATTCTTAATAATATTCCACACTTGTTTTCATCCTTCCAACTTTTTCAGCAAATGTCGCTCAACTTTAACCATATATATCTCCTTCAATACAGATCTCTCAATCACAAAATCATATTCCAAAATGAAGAGAATTTTGTGTAGATTTCAGAACTTCAAGAATCGCGTAAATCCGACTTACGAGTAAAAAGTTATCAGCCACACAACGGGACTGGTTCGGAATTTCCATATGCAGAATTTTCCAAAAATCAGCATCAGACCCAAACAATAAAATGCACTTTTCTCCCTCTTCACAAACCTCCTGAAGGCAAACCTTGTATGCAAACTGTAGGGAATTTCGTAAGCTTTCCAAAAAGCCCAGAACCGCTTCCATCCGAATCACGAGTCAAAAGTTATACCTCGTTTACTGACAGCTGCTCCAAAATCACAAAAATCAGAATTTGAGGTTGATGAACATAAGTTCCATCTCTCTCCCGCTTGCTCCAAAATCTACCAACAATCCTTTCTTTTCATCCAACTCTAAAATCACTCAACTTTAATCCAACTATACTCAAGATATACAACTTACCGAATTAATCCACCAACTTATCATTCTATTCGGAATAATTCCTTAATTCCAATCATCCTTGATTCACCGTCCAGACTCTACGCACATCTCCAACTTGACTGATACGGATTCGCGAGTCCAAACTCTCGTCGGTCCGCAATAACATCGCTCCAACATATGCAATCCTGCAAGCAACATTACCTTGACACAACTTCTACATACTAACAACACGTCCGGGAGACAAGCCTCTCCCCCACTTGTTTCAAACCAACACCTGCAGACAACAACTAGAAACTAACAAACAAGTACCGACAGTGTTTCACACACATGTCGAGTACTAAGGGACAAACAACATTAGACAACATTGGCCGGACAGACCGACCTGCTCTGATACCACTAATGTAACACTCCATTTCTACCCGGCAAATATATTGAAAAATCAGAGTAGTAAAAATTCAGTCAACAAGTACCCAAATAGGATGCCACATTTTACAACTTTAAAAACAACGGCACTTATCACATTTAATCATGGATACATAACACTCAAACATCGGGTGGCAAAATGACAACTTCATTTATTCTGTAAAATAAAACATCTTTATTGCTACACAACGAATTCATAATTTCAACTTTAAAATAGTTCAACTCGTGTTTAACATCAAAACAACTTAAAATAATATATCCTCAACGGAAACAACTTAAGATTCAGCAACATGGTGAAAATTCAATAACTAAACGAAACATGCGTTAACCCCCGAGTGCTACGTATCAGAGCGACATCACCGACTCAACTAATGAAGATATACGACCTTCATCTCTGCTAACCTGCACGTTACCAACATAGGGGTAACATTCAAACAGAAGGGGTGAGATATCAACCAACATAAACAAGTATATGATAAACAGTATATTAGATTAGAATCATACAAATTTCACCACTTCAACGACAATTATACAACAACCAACAAACAACTCAAATTAATACAAATTAGTAACAACAACAACTTAAATCAACCAACACATCAACATAACAACTTATTAATATACAACTTCAATTCATCACAACTTAACAACAACAACCACAACTTTAACTATAATCCACAATTTATCAGCATGCTTATTCGACTTATTACACATAGCAACACTTACCACATAATCAACATAATCAACATCATCATAGTCATGTAAGCAACTTCATCAACATGATCACGTAAACAACTTCGTCAACTTAAGCAACTTAAACAACTTCATCGACTTAAGCAACAAAAAACAACTTACTCAACTTCAACAAACACCATCAACACAAACAACGTAAATAATGCGACACCGGATGCGACTCGACTATGCATATGCATGTGGTACCATCGGAGTAAAGCTCCCAACTTAAAATATACCAGGTTATCGAGGTATCTGCAAGGCATAAGCCTTCAACTTAATAATTTTGCCAATCCAGGCCAACGTGGTGAGCATCAGCTC
The DNA here is from genome assembly GCA_022829125.1 of Lathyrus tuberosus. Taxonomy (NCBI): domain Eukaryota; kingdom Viridiplantae; phylum Streptophyta; class Magnoliopsida; order Fabales; family Fabaceae; genus Lathyrus; species Lathyrus tuberosus. The sequence goes on along the minus strand of JALAZF010000061.1, from coordinate 1,619,956 downwards.
CAACTTAAAAATTGCCAATCCAGGCCAACGTGGTGTGAGCAACGGCTCCGACAAAATGCAATGTATGCTTTATGACATGTACAACTCATCAACATCGATGACTCAACAACTTCCACAACATAGTCAACTTAAACAACATATAACAAACCACATAACAACTTTAATTCAACACGATTCAACTTTGGCCATAGGCCTACAACTTATATACATCAACGTTGGTCATACGACCTACAACTTTACCATCAACATTGGTCCATCGACCTACGACTTAAAAATGCCTATAAACCGGGACAAAACAACATAAGCAACGGTACTAGGAATCCACACATACAACACGAATTCAACCAAATAAACCGACTAAAATCACCTACTAATTATTACTAACTATCTCGACAATTTTCGTTAAATTCCGAACAACTAATCTTTCTGCGTAATTTCACCCGGTCGACTAAATCGGTACTGTTTTTACTACTATTACTGCTACCAACAATTTCATACTATTCTTGTTAAATTCTATTTTACTGATTCCAACATTTTTCTGTCACCAAATTAACACTGTTATCACAATTCTGTCAAAATACCATCCTGCTAAGAATTCATTTTTCTACTAGAGTCAACACTACTGGTAGTCCTGAGTTGCTATGTATTTCCCTTCATCAGCATAAAAACCATCTATTAATTAATCTAACTATGTATTTAATTAATCAAAACAATATCTAACACTTAAAATATTAAAATATAGATTTTTTTCTTAAAACAGACAAAACAAAAACCAAGTGGCCCCCACATTGTCAGGTGGCTCTCAACATGGTTTAATGTGGCTCTCAACGTGGTTTCATGTGGCTCTCAACATGGATTTTGGTTAATTTAATTTACTGATTTTGATTCCACTTAATCCTTCTATTACCAAACACTCAAGGTCTGCTACATAATTTTCTGCTAATATTATACTAAATACCTACAGTGAAATTCCTATTAAAATACTACTAATTTATTAATTCACAAAAACCCCCTCACAGCAATAAGGTGGCTTGCGCCACCAAAATCTCCTTTCAAAAAGAGGTGGCTTGCGCCACCCTTTTAGTATGTGGCTTGCGCCACTCATCTAGGTATTCCCCAGGTGGCTTGCGCCACCAAGATGCCTTGCACAGGGGTGGCTTGCGCCAACCCCCCCTCTTCATTTTATTTATTTATTTTTTTTTAAAAGAACAAATTAGCGATTCAGAGAACTTTAATTCATTTTTCTTCCTCGCCCAATTTTTGCAGCATCGTTTTATACTCACAGTCCAAACCAACACCACACATTTCAGAAATATATCAGATACAACGACTTCAACATGTAACAAGGTTCAACAGTAATTTCATTGACACAATCAACTTTCTTATGAATTCCAATAGCAATACGGCGAACACACCAACACATATACAACAAAAATAACACCTTATTCAATTAAGATTTGCAGCAAGAACCCACACTTAATCCATGGCACAAATTTATACGACCCAACCCCACATACGGTCTACCATATACCCGGTTATAGAGATTGAACCCCACCCTTACCTTAATTGATGGCCGCTCGAATCTCCGGTCAAAAACTAGAACTTTTTCCGGCAATTTCTCGTGTTCTCTCCTCCCCAACCGCCGGTGCTTCCAAAGCCCTCGCTTTGCTACTTCCGTAACTTCCTTTTTCTTTCTCTTCTACCACGTACAACCTTTATTCTTCTTAACCTCTTTTTCTCTCACTGATACCTCCGTATTCCACTAATTCATAAAAATACTAATAATAATAGTATTATTTAATCTAATGGGCCTAATTCTTACACCTCCATTATTACTTCATACTATCATTTAAAATAAGCCCACATAAATAATAATATTATTTATAATATTATTTCTCCGATTTAACCGACTAAAAATCCGACTTTAACTTAATAATCCCAATACGCCTCTTAAAATAATACCGACAAATCCAACTACTCCGATTAATTCTCAACTTCGTCTAAATCCAATAATTAAATCCTTCAATAATTTAATTAACTAATTAATTAAATTCAGGCGTTACAACTCTCCCCCACTTAGAATATTTTCGTCCTCGAAAATTTATCCGACACGACTATTCCAACAAAATTCTTCCGAGTAATCAAATCTCGTCCTCGCAAGGCAACTCCACATATAACACAAACAACGGTTCTTAACCTCAACGGCGACAACAACGCGAATACTACCCAAGTGATGCAATTGACAACTAACATCGCAACACAAGAAGTAACCAACTTAAGAATTTACCGGTCTAAGAACCAGAACACAACAACATAAGAATACCAACTTAAACACAACATCAACGTAACCAAATATCAACATCGGTATAATTCACGCCTGAACAACCGTAATACACTACGCGTTCGCTGCGCACTCTGATTACCCTCAAGGTACTAACTCTACTCAGTTGACCTCCAACTTCCAATCATCAAAATCGACATAATACCAAGGCTTTCGACTTAACTCTTCGGGATCTCCCCGTTAACACCACACATAAACTACAACTTTACTATCTTTTATCAACATAGTTCCCAAAATAACCTTAGGCGCATAACAACATTACAACAACATTTGACACCTTAGTCCACTTAAATTCAACAAGATAAATCATCTTTACCAACCAAAACTCCACTTTTACAAATCAACTTATAATTTAACTTCTTGTTCTACCTGCAACTCAACTCTCACATTATCCAGTCTCAACTGAAATTTTTCCATACTACTCATCAATCAAACACAGCTTCGTGCTGTCATCCTTAAATTCAACTAATATTCTAACATATGAACTTGTATCAGCAAAAACAAACAACCTTCACGCACTTGGCCTGACTTCGACCAATTCAACGTACATACTATACTAGTTGGCACGACACATCTATCCATCAATTATGACTCCGTCTACTATCAACAATGGATTAAGGGTGATCAGTTCCTCAATTTGTCAATAGACAGCCGACAACCATAACGGTGAAATAAATCATCAGTACCCAACACAATAGCGTACTTCAACTTGTGCCCAAAGTCCGTAAGCATAATGCTCCGCCAACTTTCTAAGGCTTACCAATGCCACTCTTAGTTTCTTTAGTTTCAACTTCGTCAACGATACAAAAACGTCCAAAATCCATTACGCATCCTTTTATACACGTTCATAGTACAACACGACTTTAAATATTTTTCCAACACCGAAATCGCTACAACACTGAGAACGATCCAATTCAGTTTGCTCCAATTACAACTTTCAACCAAGGTGAAAATTCTTAGCAACACAAATCAACATTCACATTTCTCTCAACATTACCTTTACTAAACATCATCGTCTTAATCATCCTCATTCAACATAAATTGCATTTCCAAGCATTCTCCGATACAGTCACATCTTACAAATACCAACATTTTATTCTTAATAATATTCCACACTTGTTTTCATCCTTCCAACTTTTTCAGCAAATGTCGCTCAACTTTAACCATATATATCTCCTTCAATACAGATCTCTCAATCACAAAATCATATTCCAAAATGAAGAGAATTTTGTGTAGATTTCAGAACTTCAAGAATCGCGTAAATCCGACTTACGAGTAAAAAGTTATCAGCCACACAACGGGACTGGTTCGGAATTTCCATATGCAGAATTTTCCAAAAATCAGCATCAGACCCAAACAATAAAATGCACTTTTCTCCCTCTTCACAAACCTCCTGAAGGCAAACCTTGTATGCAAACTGTAGGGAATTTCGTAAGCTTTCCAAAAAGCCCAGAACCGCTTCCATCCGAATCACGAGTCAAAAGTTATACCTCGTTTACTGACAGCTGCTCCAAAATCACAAAAATCAGAATTTGAGGTTGATGAACATAAGTTCCATCTCTCTCCCGCTTGCTCCAAAATCTACCAACAATCCTTTCTTTTCATCCAACTCTAAAATCACTCAACTTTAATCCAACTATACTCAAGATATACAACTTACCGAATTAATCCACCAACTTATCATTCTATTCGGAATAATTCCTTAATTCCAATCATCCTTGATTCACCGTCCAGACTCTACGCACATCTCCAACTTGACTGATACGGATTCGCGAGTCCAAACTCTCGTCGGTCCGCAATAACATCGCTCCAACATATGCAATCCTGCAAGCAACATTACCTTGACACAACTTCTACATACTAACAACACGTCCGGGAGACAAGCCTCTCCCCCACTTGTTTCAAACCAACACCTGCAGACAACAACTAGAAACTAACAAACAAGTACCGACAGTGTTTCACACACATGTCGAGTACTAAGGGACAAACAACATTAGACAACATTGGCCGGACAGACCGACCTGCTCTGATACCACTAATGTAACACTCCATTTCTACCCGGCAAATATATTGAAAAATCAGAGTAGTAAAAATTCAGTCAACAAGTACCCAAATAGGATGCCACATTTTACAACTTTAAAAACAACGGCACTTATCACATTTAATCATGGATACATAACACTCAAACATCGGGTGGCAAAATGACAACTTCATTTATTCTGTAAAATAAAACATCTTTATTGCTACACAACGAATTCATAATTTCAACTTTAAAATAGTTCAACTCGTGTTTAACATCAAAACAACTTAAAATAATATATCCTCAACGGAAACAACTTAAGATTCAGCAACATGGTGAAAATTCAATAACTAAACGAAACATGCGTTAACCCCCGAGTGCTACGTATCAGAGCGACATCACCGACTCAACTAATGAAGATATACGACCTTCATCTCTGCTAACCTGCACGTTACCAACATAGGGGTAACATTCAAACAGAAGGGGTGAGATATCAACCAACATAAACAAGTATATGATAAACAGTATATTAGATTAGAATCATACAAATTTCACCACTTCAACGACAATTATACAACAACCAACAAACAACTCAAATTAATACAAATTAGTAACAACAACAACTTAAATCAACCAACACATCAACATAACAACTTATTAATATACAACTTCAATTCATCACAACTTAACAACAACAACCACAACTTTAACTATAATCCACAATTTATCAGCATGCTTATTCGACTTATTACACATAGCAACACTTACCACATAATCAACATAATCAACATCATCATAGTCATGTAAGCAACTTCATCAACATGATCACGTAAACAACTTCGTCAACTTAAGCAACTTAAACAACTTCATCGACTTAAGCAACAAAAAACAACTTACTCAACTTCAACAAACACCATCAACACAAACAACGTAAATAATGCGACACCGGATGCGACTCGACTATGCATATGCATGTGGTACCATCGGAGTAAAGCTCCCAACTTAAAATATACCAGGTTATCGAGGTATCTGCAAGGCATAAGCCTTCAACTTAATAATTTTGCCAATCCAGGCCAACGTGGTGAGCATCAGCTCCAACTTAAAAATTGCCAATCCAGGCCAACGTGGTGTGAGCAACGGCTCCGACAAAATGCAATGTATGCTTTATGACATGTACAACTCATCAACATCGATGACTCAACAACTTCCACAACATAGTCAACTTAAACAACATATAACAAACCACATAACAACTTTAATTCAACACGATTCAACTTTGGCCATAGGCCTACAACTTATATACATCAACGTTGGTCATACGACCTACAACTTTACCATCAACATTGGTCCATCGACCTACGACTTAAAAATGCCTATAAACCGGGACAAAACAACATAAGCAACGGTACTAGGAATCCACACATACAACACGAATTCAACCAAATAAACCGACTAAAATCACCTACTAATTATTACTAACTATCTCGACAATTTTCGTTAAATTCCGAACAACTAATCTTTCTGCGTAATTTCACCCGGTCGACTAAATCGGTACTGTTTTTACTACTATTACTGCTACCAACAATTTCATACTATTCTTGTTAAATTCTATTTTTTTGATTCCAACATTTTTCTGTCACCAAATTAACACTGTTATCACAATTCTGTCAAAATACCATCCTGCTAAGAATTCATTTTTCTACTAGAGTCAACACTACTGGTAGTCCTGAGTTGCTATGTATTTCCCTTCATCAGCATAAAAACCATCTATTAATTAATCTAACTATGTATTTAATTAATCAAAACAATATCTAACACTTAAAATATTAAAATATAGATTTTTTTTCTTAAAACAGACAAAACAAAAACCAAGTGGCCCCCAAATCGTCAGGTGGCTCTCAACATGGTTTAATGTGGCTCTCAACACGGTTTCATGTGGCTCTCAACGTGGTTTCATGTGGCTCTCAACATGGATTTTGGTTAATTTAATTTACTGATTTTGATTCCACTTAATCCTTCTATTACCAAACACTCAAGGTCTGCTACATAATTTACTGCTAATATTATACTAAATACTTACAGTGAAATTCCTATTAAAATACTTCTAATTTATTAATTCACAAAAACCCCCTCACAGCAATAAGGTGGCTTGCGCCACCAAAATCTCCTTTCCAAAAGAGGTGGCTTGCGCCACCCTTTTAGTATGTGGCTTGCGCCACTCATCTAGGTATTCCCCAGGTGGCTTGTGCCACCAAGATGCCTTGCACAGGGGTGGCTTGCGCCAACCCCCCCTCTTCATTTTATTTATTTATTTTTTTTAAAGAACAAATTAGCAATTCAGAGAACTTTAATTCATTTTTCTTCCTCGCCCAATTTTTGCAGCATCGTTTTATACTCACAGTCCAAACCAACACCACACATTTCAGAAATATATCAGATACAACGACTTCAACATGTAACAAGGTTCAACAGTAATTTCATTGACACAATCAACTTTCTTATGAATTCCAATAGCAATACGGTGAACACACCAACACATATACAACAAAAATAACACCTTATTCAATTAAGATTTGCAGCAAGAACCCACACTTAATCCATGGCACAAATTTATACGACCCAACCCCACATACGGTCTACCATATACCCGGTTATAGAGATTGAACCCCACCCTTACCTTAATTGATGGCCGCTCGAATCTCCGGTCAAAAACTAGAACTTTTCCGGCAATTTCTCGTGTTCTCTCCTCCCCAACCGCCGGTGCTTCCAAAGCCCTCGCTTTGCTACTTCCGTAACTTCCTTTTTCTTTCTCTTCTACCACGTACAACCTTTATTCTTCTTAACCTCCTTTTCTCTCACTGATACCTCCGTATTCCACTAATTCATAAAAATACTAATAATAATATTATTATTCAATCTAATGGGCCTAATTCTTACACCTCCATTATTACTTCATACTATCATTTAAAATAAGCCCACATAAATAATAATATTATTTCTAATATTATTTCTCCGATTTAACTGACTAAAAATCCGACTTTAACTTAATAATCCCAATACGCCTCTTAAAATAATACCGACAAATCCAACTACTCCGATTAATTCTCAACTTCGTCTAAATCCAATAATTAAATCCTTCAATAATTTAATTAACTAATTAATTAAATTCAGGCGTTACACTCGATGCACCTGAGGAGGGGGATAGAGAACCCTCGTCGGTATAACTTATCCTCAACTACAGTGTACGAGCACGCCCGCCTCTTGACCATTCCCGCTTCTTTGGGATCTTCGGGCAGTTTGCCTGTCATGAGGTATTCGTATACCGGGGTCATCCAGCAGTTTCTGTCCCCGATGACGTTGATGTCCGAAACTGTGGCCGGTTTTTCGATGCTCGAGTGGGAAAGCACTTTCTGTATGACGGATTTGTTCCCGCCTTTCCTCTCTGTGCTCGCTAATTTGGACAAGACATCTGCTCGGGCATTGTGCTCGCGGGGGATGTGAGTTACTTCCGCGGAGGTGAACTTTTTCATCTTTTCTTTTACCAAGGCCAAGTATTCTATGAGGCTGTCATTCTTGGCTTGGTACTCTCCTCGAACTTGCGAGGCCACGAGCTGGGAATCGGTGAAGAGTTTGACCTCCTTGGCGCCAAGGTCCTCCGCCAGCCGGAGTCCTGCGAGGAAGGCCTCGTATTCGGCCTGCTTGTTCGATGTCAGGAAGGATAGTTCGAGGGATACCTCTATCAAGATACCTTCCTCGTTTTCGAGGATGATGCCCGCCCCGCTCCCCTTTGGGCTGGACGCCCCGTCGACATAGATCGTCCATTTCTGTGATCCGTTGGTCGAAGGTTCCGGGACGGTCATCTCTACTACGAAGTCGGCCAATACCTGTGCCTTTAGGTCTTTCCTCCCTTCGTATTGGATGTCAAACTCGGCGAGCTCGAGTGACCACCTGAGCATCCTCCCCGCCATGTCCGGCCGCCCGAGGAGCTGTCTTGTAGGCTGTTCAGTCCTCACGACGACGGTGTGGGCGAGGAAGTAGTGGCGTAGCCTCCTGGCCGCGGTGACGAGGCCCAGGGCGACTTTCTCAATCTGCTGATATCTGAGCTCGGGGCCCTGAAGGGCTTTGCTCATGAAGTAAACTGGCTTCTGCCCGTCCGGGGTTTCTCGAATGAGGACGACACTGACTGCTTTACTCGTGATCGCGAGATACATGAAGAGTGTCTCCCCGTTCTCAGGACGTGAGAGGACTGGGGTTTGTGATAGGACTTATTTTAAGTGGACGAGTGCCTGCTCGCATTCCTCGCTCCAATCAAACTCCATTTTTTGTCGAAGAAGTTTGAAAAATGGGAGTGCGTACTGTGCGGACTTGGTGACGAAGCGGGAAAGGGCGGTGAGCATCCCGTTCAAGGATTGTATCGACTTCTTCAAGTCCGGGGTAGGGAGCTCGGAGAAAGCCCTACACTTGTCGGGGTTGGCCTCGATTCCTCGCTCTGTGAGGTAGAACCCGAGGAACTTACCCGCCCAAACGCCGAAGGTGCATTTGTCGAGGTTAAACCTCATGCGGCATTTCCTCGCCGTGTCGAACACCTTCTTGAGGTGCGCGGCGTGATCGACTTCTTCTGTGGATTTGACGATCATGTCGCCCATGTAGACCTCGAGCATGTCGCCGATTTCAGCCCATAAAACCTTATTCATCATCCGTTGGTAGGTCGCACCGGCATTCTTCAGACCGAAGGGCATTACGTTGTAATAGTAGTTGCCCGACGCGGTCATGAAGACCATGTGCTGTTTGTCGACCTTGTCCTTGGGAATTTGATTGTATCCCGAGTAAGCATCCATGAAGGATAGTAGTTTGTAACTTGCAGAGTTGTCGACCAGTTGGTCGATGTTAGGCAAGGGATAACAGTCTTTCGGGCAAGCCCGGTTAAGATCGGTATAATCAACGCACATTCTCCATTTTCCATTTTTCTTTTTAACAAGTACAACGTTGGATAGTCAGGTCGTGTATTTGGCCTCCGAAATAAAATTTGCCTCTAGGAGGTCTTTTATAGCTTTTTCTGCAGTCTCCGCTTTTTCGGAAGACTGCTTACGCCTACGTTGTGCTATGGCCCTAGCGGCCGGATCTACTGTGAACTGATGACAAGCCACCTCGGGGTCGAGGCCAGGCATCTTGGACGCGCTCCACGCGAACAGGTCAGCTTTCTCCCTTAGACATGCTTTCAGCTGCTCCTTTGCCAGGCCGGGGATCCCGGTGCCAATCTTCACATTATGATCTGGGTCGTCCCCGAGTGCTACGAGCTCAAAGTCTCCGTCTGGGATAGGGCGCGTTGGGTAGAGAGGCCGCCCGTTGTTCTCCGCCTGGATGTCGAGGTCCTCTGCCCCGTTTCCATCGGGCTCGCCCGGGAACTTGCTGTCGAGTTCGACCGCGTTGACGCGCGGGAGAGGTATCTGCTCAGCGTCCTGCGGTGGCTTGGCCACGGTCTTGGGTTTGGGGCGATGGAACTCAGGCCTTTGATGGCGGCGTCGAAGCACCTTCTGGCCATGTCAATGTCCCCGTGCATCGTCACTACTCGTCCCCTGGTCGTGTAGTAGTTCATTTTGAGGTGGACCGTTGATGGTACCGCCGTAAGTTCAGCCAGGGTGGTCCTCCCGAGGATGCAGCTGTAAAGGGACGTCCAGTCGACCACCAGGAAACGGATCTTCACCTGCCGGGAAGTGTTTTCGGCCCCAAATGTAACCATTAGCTCCATGTAACCCCATGGTCTGGTGGTGGTTCCATTGAACCTCTGTAGATCTGAACCGACGTACGGGGTCAGATGCCTCTCGTCGAGCTGAAAGGTCCCGAACAAATGAGCATACATGATGTCGACCGAGCTCCCCTGGTCGACTAGGATCCTTCGAACGTCAAAGTTCGCCATCTGCGCCCTGATCAGGAGGGGAATAGTGGCATTTGGTTCTCCCCCGGGGAGTTCCTCGAGGTAGAAAGTGATGGGGTTGGAGTTTCCCCGTACTTTCTCGAGGGTGGTCGCCTTCGCCGATGTCGCGGATTCCAGCTCGTCAAATTTCCGCTTGATTGATCCGACGGAAAGCTTCTCTGGTCCTCCCCTGGAGATGACCATCGCCCTGGGGAAGCCTTCCCAGGTGCTACGGGCAGTAACGGGGTCCTCGTGGGGAAATGGCGCTCACATGTTGCGAATTGCTTCTTGTCCTTCAATGATTGGGGGGACAAAGAAGTCCTCGGGTCGGGTGACACTGAGGGCGACTTGAAGGTGACTCTCGTCGGGGGGAGGCGTCGTTTCCTCGACGTTCTGGGCTTCCCGGGAGCTGGGACGAGGAGTATCGCTCTTCTGGGCGTATTTCTTCAAGTGCCCTTCCTTGATAAGAATTTCGATCGCATCCTTGAGATGGATGCATTCTTCGGTAACATGTCCGTGGCTCCGGTGGAACCTGCAGTACTTTGATTTGTCAACGTTCGATTTGGGAGCGGCTGGCTTTGGGAAGCGAACTCCTCCTTTCACAAACTCAGAATTCTGGCATTCAGAGAGGATTCGAGCCCGGGGAGCGTTGAGCGGGGTGTACTCTGTGAATCGACCAGCTGGTCGGCGTGGTTCCCGAGGATCACGGTTGCGGTTCTCTTTCTTTCTTTCTCCTCCTCGTCGGGGAGAAGAGTCTTCATCTTTGTGGCCGCGGGGGCCTTCTCTGCGTCTCGTCTCAAGGGCGATCTGAGCTGCGTCCGTCTCCTCGAGTTTGATGTACTTCTGAGCTCGAGCGAGAAGGTCCTCAAGACGTCGGGGTCTGCGGAGGCCTATGGATTTAGCAAAGTCAGATCCGGCACGCAGTCCATGGAGAATTAAATACTTCTTCATGTTGTCGGTCGTATGGACCTCGACAACTTCTTTGTTGAACCTCTCGATGTAGTTTCGGAGAGATTCGTTATTCCCTTGGAAGATGCTTTCTAGGGCAACCTCCGTCTTCGGGTGTCGACGAGACACGGTGAAGTGTTTGGTGAAGCGCTGCCTGAGTTGCTTCCAGGATGTGATCGACCTATGTGCTAGACCTTTATACCAAGTCATGGCTCCCTTCCGCAAGGTTGTGGGGAACAGCCTGCACCTGATGGCTCCCCTGACATTTTGAAAGTCGAGCATTGCTTCGAAACTCTCGACGTGATCGTCGGGGTTGGTCAGGCCGTCATAGGTCCCCAATGGTGGGGGCTTCTATATGCCTGCAGGGATTAGGGCATTCATGATTTCCCACGACAGAGGGGTCCTTTGGTCCTCGTCGTCGCTACCAGCCGGGGATCTCGAAGGTGATCGATGATGCCGTGGAGGGGAGTTCCTCGAATGGTTCTTTGGTATTTCTTCAATCTGCTTGGATTTCTTGGAAGTGGTGGAGGCACTGGGTTCCTTCCGAGGCGGGGAACGAGGGTGTTTCTGGGAGATCGTCGGCTGGGGACGCTTGAGACGTGGTCGACGACCCTGGCGTACCGGCGACAGGGTTCGAGATTCTTCGGACGGAGTCCTTCGCGGGGAAGGAGAACGGCGAGGCGAGGTGACGGTGGACGACGATGTCTTCACGGGGAAGATCGTTGTGCCCGTCCTTGCTCCAACGCTTTGATTCTGGTATTCTGGTGCGCGATCAGCTGATTGGTCTGATTGATCAATGCGAATAGGACCACGGTGCTCGGGTCCGCATTGGGCGGAGGAGCAACTGGCTGAAAAACGACTTGCTGATCGTCTTGGTGGGCGGCGTTGTAAGCCACATCTTGGGAGTCCGGGGAGGCGGTCTTCCCGTCTCTAATGTCGTCTTCGCCGCCGTTGAGGATGACGGCGTCCTCACGGTGGTTCCCGTTCTCGAGTTGTGCGAGCACGGTGTCCAGAGCCTGGTTAACTGACGGATTGGCCATGTTGGTGATAAATGAGAGTTGCTTTGGTTAAACGAAGGAAAAATAGGGAAGTAAAGGGGTCCCACAGACGACGCCACTGATCGTACTTGGATTAGACAATTTCTAGTGGCCAACGACGTCGTCTGGGCTTCATCTCCGGTGAGGTTGAAAGACGGCCGGAGGGGGTGTACCTGCAAGGTACTCCGACGCTCAACTAAGATAACTGTCAGAGATAGCAAGTACAGAAGTGAGGGTAGAAGTGAACATAACCTGACCCTCTCAAGTGAGAGGGTATTTATAGAGAGCCCCCAGCGTGGAGCCAACGGTTACTTGCATTGGGCTGGATTGCCAGGCCCAATCCAAGTAACTGCCAGGGCTTACGTGGCGTAGTGAAGACTAGCACGTGGTCTTCGCCCTGGGGTAACCGTTCCTATATCTCTGGAATTAGGGCAGGCCGATTCCATCGGGAGTGGGGCGGTTACGTGAGAACGCGTCCTCGCGGGGAGGACTCTTGTGTGTCAGGGAGAGACGAGTCCTCGCGGGGAGGACTTGCTTGCGGACGAAGATGACTCCTCACGGGGAGCAACGTCCTCGTGTCGAGGAGGGGCGAATTCCGGGGAGGGCTCACTGCTTCTGCCCGAAGCTCTACGTCGTTCGTGCCCGACACTGTGGTGTGACACTTGCCCGACACTGGCTTGACTAAATCCTTCGTATGGGCTGTCCCAGAGCGTGTGGGCTGGGCCTGCTCAGATGTGGAGCAGGTCCCCGACCCAGTCCGGAACAATACCTAATGCCTTAAGCTTTTGGTTGGAGATGTGGCATCTTCCTCTCTTGTGGTCTTGGAACATTTGCTCCATTGGTTCTCCAGGCCTTCCCAGACTCCACAACAAGTGGTATCAGAGCTTTTGGTTTGATTCGGGGATAATAGCTCTTAGTATGCTCTATTATGGTTTGCATCTTTCTTTTATCTTCCATATAAAAAATATGGGTGTTGTTGTGAAAGAGTTGTTGATATGTAGTCACAAGTTCCGCTGTGCAGTTTGAGTTAGAGAAAATTGATGAAATAATTGTTTTTGACTTGTGGAGATTGTTAGGGTTGGTTGAAAGTATACATGTTGAAGAAAACTCACATCGCTTAATTTTGTAAAGGAAAAGGGAGTCTAAACCCATGGATTTAAGTTCTTCTTTACAATATGCACTAGTCAAAAACACTTTAAGCTTATATTTGAATTTCTATGTTTTCTTATACTCTTGTGTCAGAGTGTTCTGAGATGTAGTTAAATATTTGCTTTGGAGAGTGAGTGTATTAGGGCCTAGGTGTGGTTGAGGATATATTATATGTTGTAATGATTTTCACATAGTGTTATTCTCTGGAGGTGTTATTCTCTATGTCGATTCCTCCCAACAAATCTTTCACTAGATTTCACAAATAAGGGTGTTGAGCAAGTATTTGATCCAAATGGTAACTCCATTTTCTCAGGTAACCAATACTTCATCTTGCAAGAAATTTTCGGCCCTCTTGACGGAGGAGTAAGACTAGGAAGAACAGGTGATTTTGAGTGTCTCGTTACCGTCGTACAAGATCGCGAGAAGTTAAAAATGGTTTACTAGTGAAATTTATTATACCAGGAATATCTCCTAGTATAATTTGTATTGGTACACCAATTGAGATTGAGTTTACCAGAAAGCCAAGTACCTTAAATATCAAGTAATCTTGATAAAATCTTCCACATTTGAGGGAGCGAAAAAATAATATCATATGTCGTTCTCTACGAATATTTGGGTAAGAGGGTTGGTCAAAAACACGAGATACAACAATCCACTACAGGCTTATCTTCTCAACCTACAAAGAGGTAAATTGATCATCACAAATCATGAGTGTTGAGATCGTCCTCAACAAAAGTACACCATTAACAAACACTCATGGATCACAACCATCAACAATCAAACACTATTATGCACATTAGGTATAATTAGAGGTATACATTTTACTTTGCGCAACTTCATTTAATACGCGCCACAACTTTATTAAAGTTGCAAAGCATCCCTGCAAAACACACTAGGTTTTCACCTTTGGTACCCAAGTTTTCTTATGTCCTGGTGCGCTAGTAGCTCTAAGAGGTCTAGGGTTACTACCTATAGACCTTTAGTATGTGATATATTAGATTTAAATTGTAATCTAGTTTTATTCAAGAAAATCCTTTGATTTGATAAAATCAAATCTAGATTTTTTTTCCGTAGTAAATTTACTTATAATTCCATGAAAATCTGCTACTTCCTTTTTGCATTGAGACACAAGTCTCATTTGTTTCAGCTTGGTTTCTAATATTAGTTTTTCTGATACTTAAGCATTTCATTACTATATTCAAGAAATTCAATCTATTCTTTAAGATCTACATTATGTTTTACAATCTTATCATGTTCCTTGGTTAGCTTAGAGTTTAATTTAAACAATTGTTTTTATGATAGCTTAGTTACCTCATAGTCATTTTCTTTGTGAGAGGCTTTCAAGCAAACTCGTTCATCTTCTCTGTTAGAAGATTTTTTTAAGACTCTATCAGAGGTTGATTCTTCTAGATTTTTTTCTTGATGTTGAGTCTATAATGATATGGCATATTCAGAATTCTTCCTCATTGGATGGAACTTATTCTTCTTCATATTTCTTTCTTTATGATATTTCTCCATATGATGTTGAATCTTCTGAGGATTGTACTACCACCGAGACAACTCTTTCGAACGGGATTACTGGAGTTGATTTTTCTTCTTCTTCACAAGATTTCTTTGTTGAAGTTTCTAGAGATTCTTCTACATTTGAGCTCATCCCTTCATCCTTTAATTTTTGAATAAACTCATTTAATTTCTTGATAATTTCTTCTTTCTTGGATTTTTCATAAAAATCGTGAACATTCACATCTTCCGATTTAAGGATTAGATCATACTTTTAATTCCATTTCTTAATCCTTAGATATTTGTTAGCGACGAAAGTTCTAACATTATTTCCTAAATTTTTAAAGGTTGAATAACATTTATGAAGGAGGAATTTACATTTATCTTCTTCTCCTTGTGTGTTCATTCTCTCTCGTTGGATAATTTGAGAAATCTAAAGATCATTTCAAGAGCGTCCCACATTTCGTTGGTGGAATTACAATTTAGGACATAGAAAAATTGAATTTCATTTAAAGACATAATTAAAAAGTTTTGAGTTTTAAAGTCAATTTCAAACTTTTTCTTTTCCTCTACAGTCCAAAGAAAATCGTGTTTGCTCAATACTTTGCCATTTACACAATTAGTAGGGATAAACGAATCGGTGATTATTCTTTTTCCACAAATCAAGATCAAAAATTTGAATGAATATTTTAAATCTAGGTTTACATAGTTCAAACCTATAACCATTAAATTGTGGAGGTGTGTTTACGAAAGTCCTTTTGTTAACACAAGTGTTGGAAGTTATCTTCGTCCCGAGATAATTAATCTTTAAACAGAAGTTAGGTGCTAATGCAACTTATTAAACATGTGAAACTACATACACAAGAGAGGGTGGGTAAATTGTGGAGGCTTGAAAATAGTTTATCTAAATCAAAATCATTTTTAAAATTAGAGTTTGAACATATTTTATCAAAAACATTTGAATAAGTATGCAACAAAAATTCACTATAAAAAAATTAAGTGGAAAATAAAAGAGATAAGGGAGAAGAGATGACACCGGAGATTTATATAGGTTAGGTCTAATGATGTGACATGCTCCTCACCTAAAGAATTGATCTTGAGTGTATCCACTATATCTTGAGAGTTTTTAGAAGGTTAAGCACACGAACCCCATTATACAAGAAAATGAACTTTTCAAGTTAAATTCTTACCAAATAACGAACATAACTTAAAGTGGTTAGTTTCCAAACCAAACAATGAAAATAGCTTGAAGCGTTTACATTCCAAAACAAACAACGAACAGATCTTGAAGTCATTAGTATCCAAACCAAACAACGAACATACTTTAATCGATTAGTCTTCACACCAAACAAATATTTTACACATTCTGATCTCAGACCAAGGTAGAGTTTTGAATTAGTGATTACAGTCGTCATAATTTGATTTTTATGACAAATTCGAATAAATTCAGAAGAATATTGACCAAATGAAAAGTCAAAGTGTGAGAAATAAACAAAAATCCAAGACATGGAAGAATTAAGTACTTAGCGAAATCTGTGAACAAAAAATGAAGAAAACAAATGATTTTCTTCTGAAATTCTCACGCCTGCGATGCATCTTATTGTGGCACGATGAAGTTTGCATCGCGGCGTGATACTAACTTGTTGCGGCACAATGACACGAATTTTGGCTAACAAGCAATTTTCTAATTAAAAGTCTATTTTACTACATTTTAAAATATTCTAAATTTGAGAGAAATTGATGGTTAGAAACATTCAAGTTCAATTTTAAAGAACATTAGAATCATTGAAATTTCATTTAACATGAACATGCAATAATTCATAAATATTTTTCGTGCATCGCACCCCGATACAACTATTACTATTATATTAGTGAACTAGTAAGATACTTGTGCGTTCGCACGGGTAAATTTATTTGTTATGGTATAAAATATATTTAGATGCGTATGTAAATTCAAATTGAGTTACTTAATTATAAAATGAACAATGATTCTATTAATTCAATTGTATTAAATAATTATAAATAAAAAAAAAAGAATATGAGAGATTGAGAAAGAAAAAAGAGTCTTGACATTTGAAATTAAGAATTTAGTCTCTCAAATAAAAGTAACTCCTGATTAAAATAAAATAGGTATCATGCTGATAATGACGCATAAGATATAATATTTTATTATTGTATTTATGTACTAATTCTCCGTACATATTATCCATCACCTATCTAAAAATTTATGATTAGAGAAATAGTTTAAAATGAAAGGAATAATTGACAATAATTATAATATAAATTAATTTCTCCAAAAAAATATATTAGATAGAATTATAAAATAAATCGCTTTAAGATTTTAAAGACTTTGAAAGAAGTTTTATTTTGTGACTTGTTCCAAGCATCTTATTTTGTATACTCATCTAATGTTTTATATCTCCATAAACGAATGAAAATTGTCATCAAATAAAAAAAATTATGTGATGAAGTTGTCAATGCCTAATCAGTAACAACATTAGACAAACCATAGAGCAAGCCATGGAAATTTTGACTCCATTTTGGTCATGAAATAGTTTAATTGGTCATAAAATAGTTCAATCTCACGCTTATCTCAGTGTGAAAGAGTGTTATTTGGCAATGAATCAAAAGATGGAGAAGGAGGAGTTAAACCACAATTTGTTAGAAGCTTTGAATTTGTTGTGGAATGCTTGGATTTTCCTTAAGGTTAAAATTTTCGGTTGGAGACTATTCCTCAATAAGCCGCGCCAACTCGTGAAAATATCGCTAATAGAGGCATTATCAACGATCCACACCAGTTGGCTTGCGCTTTTTGTTTTCAGGATATTGAAAACATATCTCATATATTTCTATCCTGTGCGAAAACTGAACAGGTATGGCGAGAAATTGAATCCTAGTTAAGAGTGCAGTATCCTAGAGGTTCCAACTGCATCGACTCATTTTCATACTAGGCCAAATTTTCTGGGATGGGAATACCTTTATGTTATATTTGGTTAGTTTCGTGCTGGTGTATATGGAGCTATAGAAATCAAGTTCTATTCAACGATCATGTTGCGGTTCCTAAGGAAATTTTTCAAGCGATCATCATTAGTATTTGGAGATGGAAGGTTTTGAACAACAACAACAAAACTCGGGGTATTCTTTATGAGTGGCACAAGATGCCTTTGGATTTTTATAGATGACTAATCTTTCATGATATGGTTTGCTCATAGCATTATAATTGCTGTATGTTTTTTTTTTTTGTCATGTATGTATGTTGGTGGGAAAGTCAACAATTAGGTGATTTTAGGACTTCCCTTGTTGAACTGTTTTTGTTCATATTTTCTGCATAATTGCAAGTTTTGTAACTGTGCTTGGGTCTTTTTAGCCAATATTAATGAAATTGAGTATTAAAAAAAAAAATCCTAAAATAATAATATTAGTCCAACCAAAAACTAATAAATTTACTTATCCTTTCACATTTTATTATGTCGGATTAGAGAACACATGTATGGAATCAAATCATAAAAAAAAAAAAAAAAAAAATCAACAAAATACAATGGATAAATTGAAGAAAGTGAATTAAAAGCATTACAAAAAATAATCAAACACCAATAAACCATAAAATATAAATTATCTTAGTTTTTCTTTAACTCCCATCTATATCCAAAATTGCAATATTGTTAAATGACTCCTTTAGAGATCCACGACATATCTATATTCTAATTTAACAAAAGCATCAAAGAAAAATTGACTCCTATACTATTCAACCTGTCTATTGCATCACTTGATAACAGAAGAAAATCACATGTCAGTTAAAAATTTAGGGATCATTAATATAATGAATACATTTTGATAGAGAAGGAATACATAAACTTCCAAAAATTATAAACGTAGAAACACAAACCTAAAAAAGGCATTGCAATGCAGACGAGTATTGATATAAAAGGATACATTTTGTCAGCAAATGAATACATCGCAGTCAAGTATCAAAAAAGCATTGCAATCAATCAATAATACAAACCTTGAATGAGCGTAGAAGAAAAATGGTAAGTGGTCGGTAAAGAACAAAATGTCACAGTGTCAACATGCATTATCAATTTAGGAGTTGCCTCCCAAAGCTATTAAAAGGAGAAATATGTTAATTTCTAGCACCATTTGCAAGGATGGAAGTACATTTTAAATAAAAAGAGCACATCATTCATTGCTTTTGATCCATATCAAATAGATGTTCACATTAAAAAAAAAAACCGAAAAATAAAAGATACAAATTAAAAACATTCCATAAAAAAACTACACTAATGTCAATCAAGAATAAACAATATTTAGTACACTTCAAATTTTAAGAAACTAATACTTTTCATTTTCTTCAATTGGATGAGACACACACTTTCTTCAATTGGTTGAGACACCAGATCAAATTCAGCATTGTTAAACCCCTTATAAGTGAATGAATTTCCTTTAAAGAAAAAATTGCATAACTTAATCTTCACCCTGACATTTTACCCTGACATTACATAGATTTATTTACATAAATCACATAAAATAATAAATAAAGAAACTCATAACAGAGTAAGGCATTCCATGTAGTAGATCCATAATTAACCATTGCAATTGACTGTCAAATAAAATATAATCTCAAACTTTTAATTAATATTGAGCTTTGGATAAATTTATGTAATTAATTCATACCTTGCCAGGAAGAGAGTAAAATGAAATAGAAACATGATATGAGTTCTAAAACCATTAAATTGTACTTCTTGTTCAAGAGAGTTAAAAATAAATTCTTTAATATGCTGGTCTTCAACTTGGAGAAATAGAAAGAAAAAAAACAAAATTGATATAACAATAAACATTCGACAAATGTTAAAAGACCTTGAAATAAAAGTTGTCCTAAAATCAACACCAAAAATTAAAAATAAAACAAATTATATGAAATTCATTATAAATAAACATTCAAAACACTAACTTTTTTTTTAATACTCAATCTTCATTAATTATGGTCAAATTAATGACCTCAAATCAAATACAATAACTGTCATATTACACTAACAATTTCCTGCAATTATGCAGTAATAAAGAAAGGAGAATTCAAAATCCTAGTTGATCTCTACATTACTCCTTTTAGCCATCATCTGCTATCCAATAATGGCAGTAGCATAACAATCATTAAGACTAGTGTTAATGTCTGTCCAACCACAATATTCCCAGATTTTTAATACCAATCCGATGGCCATTTGTGCCAATCATATAAGTTTCCAAGAATTTTCTTCTTTGTATTCAAAATCTTCCATTTCCAAGTAGACAACACGATCCCTTGAAACATATCTTTAGGTATGGCAATGTGATCCTTATCAATGATTTGATTCCTAAATCTCTAGATGCACCAGCATGCTACCAACCAAATGTATCTCATCATCATTCCAAATTCAGATGTTTTGGCCCAGCTAAGAAAGTCTTCTATACAATTGGATCCTCTATGATAAATGACCCCTAACCATGACTCAATTTCCTTCCAAACTAACATGATCTTAGGACAGGTTAAGAAGATACGAGTTATGTCTTCTTCCACCTGATAACAGAAAACACAACTCATCTGATGAGGATCATCTATAATACCTCTTTTTACAAGATTATCACAGGTAGGTAGTCTATTCAAGAATAATCTCCATCCAAATATCTTAATCTTAAGAGGAATCTTAGCATTCCACATATCTTTCAAAGCTTCTATCAACTTGTCAACTATGGCTTCCTCAACCTTTTGATTCAATCCCTCATAGCATGACTTCACACTGAATTTACTATCACGGTCCCTGCGCCATAATATCACATCTTTATCTTGATATTTCAATGACACTTCCTCCAAGATCAGCTTTATTTCTGTACCAGGCCCATCACCTTCCTCATTTAATAGAACATTCTTGCCATCCAAGTCCCATTTCCATTTATTATCTATCCAATCCCCACACTCACTAATTAAGATTTTTTGAGAAGGAGACGAATTGTAAAGATCAGTATATTGATTTTTGAGAGCTAGTTCCTCCAACCCATCGAGCCTGCCAAAATAATGTACTCCTTCCATTCCCCACTCTCCAAGTTAGTGTGTTGAAAATTCCTTGATCATTTTGCGGATTTGCCAGACAGACTACATCATTCCACCACCTTGAGCACCTTCTTGCATTTCTGGACTCCTGTATTTGAAATAAATTCTGGACTTCATCTCCATACTTGGCCTTGAGAATATCACTCCAAATTGCTGAAGGTTGATTATACACTCTCCAGATCCATTTTGCCACTAGAGCTCTGTTGAAAATTGTCACATCTTTTATGCCAAGTCCACCTTGCTTTCTTGGCTTACAGACCTGTGACCATTTCACCCATGCTATGTTTGTCTTATCCCCCCACCTGCCCATAAGAATCTTCTTTGAATTGCTTTGATTTCTCTCACAACTTTGACTGGTGCCAAAAAGAATGATAAGAAGTGAATTGGTAAATTGGTAATGACTGAATTAATCATAGTGACCCTTCCTCCAATGGATAACATCTTTCCCCTCCATGAAGATAACCTAGCTTTAATAGATGTAATGAAAGATTTCTAAAATGCAACAGTTTTGTGCCTCCTTCCTACAGTCAGTCCTAAAAATCTAAAGGGAACTTTCCAATTTTACAAGTCAAGAAGGATGCTGCCGCTTCAATCATGTTGTCCTCAACTCCCATTCCCATTAATTTGCTTTTGTTATAGTTCACCTTCAAACCAAATAAAACTTTTAGGCCTCTAAGAACAGCTTTTATCACCCAAACGTTAGACCATGATTCGTCACACAAAATCAGTGTATCATCAGCAAACTGTAATAAACTAATGGATGTATCCCCTTCAATTTTTAAACCATTTAGCAAGTTACAGTCTTCTGCTTTTTTGATTAGTAATGCTAAGCATTCCGTGACTAAGACAAAGAGAAATGGAGATAAAGGGTCTCTTTGTTTAAGACCCCTGTTAATTTTGAAATCTTTAGCCGAGCTTCCATTGACCAGGACTGAACCATAGCTGTTACACAATAACCCTTTGATCCAACTTTTCCATAATGGACAGAACTGCATTGCTTCTAACATCTTAATCATAAAACTCTAGTTTACACAATCCTATGCTTGAGAAAAATCTACCTTGAACAAGTATCCTCTTTTCTTTTTCTTAACAACATAGTCATACATTTCATTGGCCAACAATACCCAATCTAACAACTGTCTCCCTAGTATAAATGTTGTCTGAGAATTAGAAACCAATTTTCCTATCACACGACTCAATCTTGCTGCCATGATTTTAGCTGGTATTTTGTGAATGTATCCAATCAAAGTAATAGGCCTAAACTCCTTCAAGTCTTGAGGATTATCAGACTTTGGGATGAGAACTAGAAATGATGAGCAGAATGTTTTAGGCAAGGATGCCTTATCATGAAATTCTGTAATACAATTTATGATGTCACCACCTATAATCTCCCAAGTATTCTTTATAAACTTCAGATTGAAGCCATTGGGGCCTAGGATTTTATTCCCGTCGCAAGACTTAATCGCCTCAAGAATATCCTCTGCAGAAAAAGGCTCTGTCAGCATGACTTTGTTCTTCTCAGTAAGTTTTTTCATGTTACCTAGATCCATATTAAATCCTTCAAAATGGTTGTTCTTGAATTTCTCGGCAAAATGATCGTGAATTTTAAGCTTTACTTTCTCCACATTTTCTTCCTCATTCAAGCCAATGTTCAAGGCAGATATTGAGTTGTCCCTTCTCCTGAAATTTATAACTGAATGATAAAACTTTGAGTTTTTATCTCCTTCCAAAATCCACCTAGTTCTTGATTTTTGGAATAGTACGCTTTCCTTGAATTGTAACTTTCTCCAAATTTCCTCAATAGCATCACTTCTTGCTTTCAATTTACTCTCCGGATAATCATTTTCCCATTCACCCATTTCTCCTTCCAAACCATTAGGTTTCTCAATTCCCTCTTCTACTTGAAGATCAATTATTCCAAAAACATTTACATTCCACCACTTCAGTCAAAATTTGAGATATTGCAATTTTTTAATAAGAATATGATACGCATTTCCTGTTACATGGCATGATTCCCAAACCTCCTTAACAAAGCTTAGAAATTCAGGGTGTTTAAACCAAGCATTGATAGTTCTTAAAGGTTTGGGTCCCCAATTTCTATTGTTCATAACCAGTGATACTGGCTTATGGTCTGATACGTCTCTATCGCCCACTTTTAGATTAACAACTTTCCATGTCTGACATAATGACTCAAATATCATAAAACAATCTAATATACTCTTGCATGAAGCATTTGAGTTGTACCACGTAAATCTATTGCCTACTACAGGTAGATCTACAAGATTCATATCTTCAATGAACAACCCAAATTCCTCCATCTCAGAATTGTTACCACTCCCTCTACCTTTTCTTTCTCTCTTGGATTTAATTGCATTAAAATCCCCCCTACAATCCAATCCCCTTCTGGCAATTTTGATTTCAATTTTATAAGTCTCTCCCATAACTTCCTTTTTTCATTCAATATACAAGATGAATAAATGTTCACTATGTATACCGCCCTGCCCTTGCATACTCCAAAAACACCGAGATAGCTAGAACCAGAAAAACTGAAAATGCATTGAAAAGATTTCTTATTCCATATGGATAGCATACCTCTTGACTGACCTATGGATCCAGATGTTGACCATTCAACTTCCTCTCTATTCCATATGCTTTTGACAAAACAATCATTTATCACTTTCCTTTTTGTTTCTTATATTAAGAAAAATTATATTTTCTCCTTCTCAATCAAATATTTAACTCTCCTTTTTTTTTATGGAAGAGTTGCACCCTCGAATATTAATGGAAGTAATATTCATTGAGCCCTTGTGTTTGCCTCCTTCTGACTCTCGTGTCTAACTCTGTTCTTTTTTTCCAAACTTCTCATTATGCCTTCTAATGCTTCATCATCTTCTTCTCCCTCAATGCCCAATTCCTTTAGAATTGTCCCCACCTTGCCTGGTACATCTTCAATTTTTCTTTTGACTCTCTCATTTCCAATTTCCACATCCTTATCAGAAATGGATTCGCAACATAAAATGGATTCCTCTGAGTATCTAGATTCCCTATCTTCATTCAGGGGAGAAATAGATATGTGTGCTTCAGATAAACCATTTGAGGAGTTGATTGGTTTGATAAATAATGATGAATGTAATAAGGCTAAGTAGTATGATGGAGCAAAAGGAATCTAGATGTTGTCATATATTTCAGCCAAAGGTTTCTTTTTTCTCAATGAAAAAATAACAGATGGCCCACTCCCTTTAGATTTGTTATCTGATATGACAACTGGATTGGGCCTAAACCTTTCTTCATTGTCCGAACCAACATTTAAGCCCAGATCCATGCTGTTAACAATTTGAAAACCCCTATCTTTCTCCAATTCCTTAATCCTTGAATCAAGTTCAGATTCCTTTTCCCCAATGTACTTTTCTTTAGCAGACCTATGCTCCTTCTCATGTCCCATCTGCTAAACATTTGGTGAGCTAACATTAAATGTCAAAGCTTCTTTTGACTTCCCCAAGATCTGACATTTCTCACTACACCCTCCAAAATTTGCCTTTTTGGAGTACTTTCATGCCAAGCTCGATGCCGCAGGGTCATAATGCTTTGTGGTCTGTTTTGTCTCAAATTTATTGTTGTTTCCTAAGTATGCGCTTTTACTTTCTTAACTTTTTCCAATGTCTTTTTTGCTAAGCTTTTCTGGTTCATCTTCTTCACCTAAGTCATCTTCATTTCCATATTCTCCAACGTCTTCATCCTCCTCATCAGATTCTTCTTCTGTTTCGTCGACAAAAGATTCATCTGAACTATCATTTCTTTTACAGTCTGAAAAAACAATCCTTTTTGGTCCATGATTGTCTTCAACCAGCTTAATATAGAACAACACATCATTGATCTCAATATTGATGATCTCATTCAAGTTACTCGTATATTTTGTTTTGACCAGGATTCTTGCCACATCAAATTTGGAATGAGTTTCAGTTTCCTCATCACAACAGACATAGTCCCCCACCCTACTTGATATATATCTGAAAAAATCATCTCTCCAGGCATGGCAAGGAACTCCGAAACATTTTATCCAAGTGAGACGTTCCTTGTCAACTTCAGCAGGAGACCATTGTATGATGTCTTCGAACCAATTTAATAACCAATTTTCTTCTTCTTTAATTAATGATCTCACTGTATTCTCCTTTAGGTTTTCCAGTAAACACATCTTAGCACCCATAGGTGTTGCTTTGATGTGAAAAAAGCCTTCTCTGTTGAAGATATCTTGAATGTTATAAGAATTCCCAGAATTCTTGATAACTCCCACATAAGCATCTTCAAATCGTTCCATTTCTTTTTCCTCGATTTTAAACATTAACCCAGCCCAACTAGGTTTATTTTCTTTCTTTCCCCTCTTGTTTAAATCATCAAATTTGTTTTGAGCTTTTCGATTGAACTGGATATCTCCTCTTACTGCTTTTGCATAAGAGTTGTTTTGTCTGATTTTGGACCATTTTGTTCTTGTTGCGTAGGTTTTGGAACAATATTCTCAGGCTGTTTTCCATCTTCCACCCAATTCCTGTTGAATCTTGGTGTGTTGACATATATTTTCTTTCCATTGATTTGGATGTTATCCAATCTGACCGTCAAGATTCTTTCATCCTCCACTTTCCTGAACCTTACAAAATCATACTTTTTTCCTCTTTTATCTCTCTTGGCAGGAATGAATACCTCAAATAGGATGCCAAACTCCATAAACACATTTGCCATATCTCTCGCGTTGTAATGTTCCGAAAACTCCATAAAGAAATAAGAAGTGATTTTTTCATGTTTTCCTAAATGTTTGTCATTTCTCTCCTTCCAGATTGATAGTCGCATATTTGTGTTTTCGTTTTTTCTATTCTTTACTATTTTCCACTCCATGTTTGAAACAACAGAATATGATAATGCAGAATAAGGCAGATTCTCAACTCAGAAACCTATGAAAGACATAGAATCGAACTAAACCCACTAATGCCAAGGCCCCTAACCCTAAGGTTAGGAATTTAAGCCGAAGACAAAAGAAAAGCTTAATCCAACTTGTCTTTTGAAAACACTAACCTTGTAGCCGTAGGTCGCCACCATCTTTTAACAGTAGCTTCCTTGTTAAAAAAAGGTGAAATCCATAACATTAGAATGTTATCTAAAATCCAAAAATTATTTCAATCTTTTAAAACAATTTGTCCATTAAAAAATCCAAAAATATAAACCCTCCCCATGCTACTTGAAGGGAAGAAAATAAATCTTAAAATAAAATATTTGAAGGAAACAAACATGCAATGGTTCTCTAATTTAAGAAAAATTATGGAGAATGAACGATTTTAGTTACAGGGTCTTGTGAAAAGAAGAAATAACGATGGTGAACGATTTAGGTAACTCCATTTTCAACCGCTTCCAAAATCAATAATCTAAATTTTCCAAATCACCATTGTATTATGTAGAAAATAGAAAGAAACTGAGAGACACATCAAATTGAAACCATGTGCCGTCGGAGGTTGTTATGGCTCTGTAAATGAATATCAGAAGAAGGAAAGAAGAAAAGAAAATGAATATGGAAAGATTTCTTAGAGCGTCATTATCCATCAAACCCATTTGAGTTCTTTAAATGGTTCCCATTTAATTATTTATATTATTTTACACTTTTCAATTAGTTAAACAATTCATCTACATTTTTGAAATATCCATACAATCTATCAAAAACTTTAAAATGGGTCCCATTAAATTTACTTTTTCTCACAAATTAACTGTATTTATATTTTTTTTATCCAACTATAATGAAAGTAATCATTGTTGCAGTAAAGAACAGTTACGAATTTGGTAACGTGCTTTGAGTTTGATTATCTATAAAACCCTGACATTGAAGCTTTAGGATAAGTACATGAATGATGGAAAAGCACCGATAATGGTGCTCTAATGTCCTTTACCTGTGACTTTAATGCTAGGTCAATAAAAAAAATGAATGACTATAATGTTAGGTCAATAAAAAAAAAACTTGATAAAGGGAAGAGTTCAAATTTAAAAATTGAGTAGGTGTGTTTTTTTTTAAAGCAAAAAAGGATATTATATAACTAGCATGAGACATGCTAAGCAATAACAGTTCTGTTACACCAGTAGTTCTAATATGACATACACAGCAACAAAACAATACGTCGCACCGGCCACAACCAAACAACTAAGATTAATCTCTGCCACACCAAAAAACTAGGGATCCCAGGCTAATACTAAAGCCTAACAAACAATAAGAGATATACATATTTGACAGCCACCCTAATACGCACACCAGAACTGACAAACGATCGAGAAGCTGTGACTTGGCAAGAGACAACGAAGAAACAAAAGATCACCACATCATCCTAAGATCAAACCAACAACTCCTGAACAAAACCAACCACTGGCAAAAAAGAAGATGCTACAAAACTTGATCCCCTCTGATACTGACAGAAAGCCACCAAGGAAAACTCTGAAAACTGCCATCCCCAAACCCACACAACAGAACCCAGCAACTACCCCTAGCAGCGCTGAAGAAACAAAAACTAGTACCAGCTGTCGTAACCCGAAATTTGACCTCCCTCTTTTGCCTTTTGCATAAGCATAAGCATTCGCATCGCTGGCATACACATTCACATTTTTTTCCTCTGGTGTTCTGGTTGCAGGATATTCAGGTTTTCCAAGCCCGATTAATCATATCCTCACAAGGTCATCACATCGTCAAAACAAGCACAAAATGAAGGTTTCCATACCTATTCAGCAATACAAGAGGTGGAAAATCGAAACCGGGACCACAACACCTTTTTTAGGGCAAATTGGGCATATTTTGGCCTGGTTAATCGATTAACCATTTGCAGTGCAATTGTGTTAATCGATTAACACAGGTAAAATAGGCATAATTTGCTGCTTTTTCATGACAGCACCTTTGCACACATTTTGGTCTTAGATTCTAGCAGCATATGGAATATTCTAGACACCTCTAAACATTTCCAAGCTACTCAATTCATTCCAAGTGCATTTTGCTATGATACTTCACTTCAAATCACGTGCACCATGTTCCTTATTCTCCAAGTAATGTGGATCTTTGGATGTTGGAATTCACCTTGGGATGGTTACCAAGTTGGTTTTAACTAACTGAGTTAACCGCCTTGACTCGGTGAGTCAAGTCCAACTAACTCCTAACCTAGCTCCAAACCCAAAGCTAATTCCAAACCAAATTCCAAACCATCTCATATTCCAAACCTAAAATCTATATAAACTCACCTCCACTCACTTTTCAAATCCTCAACCATCCTCAACCATTCTCAACCATTCTCAACCATTCTCTACCATTTTTCACCAAGCTTCTCACATTTCACTCTCAATTCTCTCACTTTTTCTATGATTTCTCTACTCATCCTTCATCTTCATCTCAATTCTTCTCCATCAAACCTCACCAAAAGCTCTTATTCTTGAAGATTAATCACTTTTCACATTGAAAGTGATTAATTCTTGAGCTCAACCTTCATCATTTGGCATTCTTTGGTTAGATTTCTGGAATTACATCTCCTTCTACTTCAATCCAAGGGTTTCACACCATTTATTATGGTGCAAGTTCGATTTCGGTGCTTTTTTTGCGTTTTTGATCGGTTTCGACGCGTTTCGTCTACAATTCAAGGATCCTCTGGTTTTCTCTAATCTTCTGCACCAAGATCACTTTGCAACATTTACCAAGGCACATATCAGCCTTGTAGGTTGGTGGATTCATTCATTTTATCATTTCGATCATTTTCGTATCGTTTCCGATGTAATTTCGATATTCTCGCATGTGAATTGATTACACTTTTGCTTGATCCATGATCTTGATTGTTAATTGATTCTATTGTTGATCTTTCTTTGTTTCTAAGCTTGATTTTTCGTGCATAATTGTTTGCCCTAACATTGGAGTGATTGCACAATCAAAAAGTTGGCCAAAAGCACTTTTCAAAACTGATTTTCTGCTCCCTGTACAGTGTTAATCGATTAACACATTGCAGTGCATTTATGTTAATCGATTAACCAATGTTTTTTTGCACTTTTTCAAGTGTTAATCGATTAACACTTTGTAGTGCAATTGTGTTAATCTATTAACACTGAACCAGAAGGCCATTTTCTTGCATTTTCAAGAGTGTTTGCCATGCTTTCTTCATTTTAACTTCTATTGATTGTCATGTTTGATTTTATGGATGTTTTTAATGTCATTTCACTTCTAGTTGAAGCATGTTCATGAACTTTCGATGCGTATTTTTGATTATTCTTTTGTTTCGTGTTCTTAGCATTGTATGAACATAGCAATTCTTGCACTATCTTTGCTCACATGATGCATGGTTTTGTGTGGCATTTTGATGATTATTCGGCACTGTTTTGCACTTTCCATTTCAGATTTGCAATAAGTTTATTCTTCATGGATAAACTTAATCTTGTATAATCAATAATTCACTCCTTTTTGCTTTAAGGACTTTTTATCCTCTTTGGAAAGTTGTTAGCATGTTTTTCCCTTGATTAATTGATCGAAACTTTGTTTCGATTAATCAATCTTCCCTTTTCCTATCTTTAGGCCTCCTTTCGAGTTAATCACCTTCTCTTGGTTAATCACTCGCTTTTCTCTTCGGTTGGTCACAATTCGTCTGTGAACACCGAATCCCCCGCAGTTGGTAACCTCCTCTTGGTTCGAATACTTGAACCCTTGGGTTAGTAACCTTTCTTTGGTTCAAATACCCTTTCTTTGGTTGAGTATTGTGTGTTCAGTTAGTTTACCGAGCCCCTTTGGGTCACGACCTTTGCTCGGTCCTACACCCGTTCTTTGGGTCACGACCTTTGATCGGTCCTACACCCGTGCTTTTCTAGTTAATCGCAGTTTTCTCTACTAAAACCAATGCTTCTCTATTCCCACAGAGTTGCAGTCCTTTCTTTCCTCGGTTAACCAATGTTTACAAGTTAATATACCGAGGCCCCTTCAGAGTCAAACACCTTCTCTCGGTTCAACACTCTCTCTCTTGGTTGGTCATAGTCCGTCTGTTGACACCAGCTTCTTTTCCCCGCCAGGGTCTACTCTCTTTCTTCAGTTAACCACTGTTAGCCAGTTAATATACCGAGTCTCCTTTTTCTCTTGGTTATGACACCATCCCTTTATTTGGATCCCCAGCCGAGTCCTTTCTATTCCCCTTACTCTTACTTTCTTGGTTTCGACACCAATTCTCTTTGCTATCCCCAGCGGAGTTTCTTTCATTCTTGGTTTTGACACCATTCTTTTCCTATTCTTTTGTGCAAATTCTCTTACTGCGGGATCTTTCCCAGTAGAGTTTTTCTTTCACTTTTGCTCTTGGTTTCGACACCACCTCTTTCATCCCCTTGTTTCTCCCTTGTTTTGTTTTCCGTTCAGTTCCCCGAACTACGGAAGCTTTGATTCTGCATTCTTCTAAATGTCAGATACGTAGGCATGAGATCACAATGATCTCGGCGAGCACACTTCCACCTTTCTTCCGTCTTCCTCCTCTCTTCATTCTTTTCTGTCCCCTGGTTCCCTGAACTACGACGCTCTGACTTCCTCATTGCACTATGAGGGTACGTAGGCACGAGGACTTCGTTCCTCTGCGAGCACTTTCTCTCCTTTCTTTTCTTTTTCCCCTTTCTCTCTCTCTCCTTCTTTTAGCTAGAAGCCTTTAGATAGATAACCCATCCAAGCCTAGAAGCAAGCGAAATGGTTCCCATCGAGTACGACGGATGCGTTAGGTGCTAATACCTTCCTTTCGCATAACCGACCCCCCGATCTCGTTTCTCTTCCTCTTGGGTTTTATCGATATTTTCCCTATCCTTTGGGACTAAATAAAGTTCGGTGGCGACTCTGTTGTATCTTTGAGTGTGCGATTCACTCAGGTAGAAACCAACCATCTTCAGCTGGCGACTCTGCTGGGGACAAATTGACCTCTTGCTGGTCCATCCCTTGAGGGGTTTAGCCTAGTTTTGTTTGCTTTCTTGCTTGTTTAGGTGTTTATCTTCTGCGCTTTACTAGCTTTATCTTTATGCTTTATTTGTTTTATGTTTATTTACTGCATTTTTTTACTGCTTTGAATATTCATATGCTGCATATTCTGGACATCTGCTATTTTCTCTGCTGTTGTCGGTTGGGTTGCTACTTGAGAGATAAGCCCATTACACAGGCTTGAGAGTACATATAGGATTAGAATGGAAAGTAGTGTGGCCTACGTAGCGTCTTGGTACGTATGTTTTACATGAAATCCACACCCAGACGAGGTTTTCTTGGGAGATGTTCTGATTTGCGCATCTTATGCATTTCAGGGTGTTAACCTAGAAAGCTGTCGACTCTGGTGACCATTCCCGAGGACTCAGTTGCGGCACTCCTCCCAAGGAGCGATAATGGCAGACCAGAAATGGCAAACCCATTACGCTTCTTGATCCGAGGACCCAAAGCTGGGAACTTGCCATAGGATGACCTTTTTTGGGGGAATCAGTGGACGACCTCTTTGTTTGGCGATAGTATTGTACCCCGAGGGATGAATGTACTATTGCTTCTCAAATCGAGAATCCAAAACTGAGAATCCCGCTTTCTATATCACGTCCGTGAGGGGGATATGGGGTTTTTCTGCAGGAAACCAAGACTCTTCCAACCTTTGTTCTCTCATTGCTTCAGATCTCGCACCAACGCAGCACTACCTTTGCAGATGTTCAGATTTTATTATTCAGACTATGCTGGCTTATTGATTCGGATGTTGCACATCATCTCATCATGTCAAATTAATTTTTGCATAAGCATTTTTAAAACTTTATTTTTGCATGCATGTCATACATTCATCTGCACACATATGCACGTCCCTTCGTCCGAAACTGTTGCTCATCCTTGTCCGCCTTCCTTATAGCAAGACGATGACTCGACATCGGTATTTTACTCGCTCAAACAAATCCAAAATCATGGATGACTTCGAAGCTGAGAACGCCGCATACAAGGAAACTTTGGCACAATTCCAAGGACGGATGGATCACAGACGAACATGGATGTCATTATGGAGCTCCTTCGTGCTCAGAGGGATACTGCTGTTGATGCCACTGTTGTTGCAACCACTACTGATGCAACTGTTGTCACTCTTGTTGTAACTGTTCCTCCTGTTGTTACAGCTACTCCTGCTGTCGTTGTTCCTTCTCCTGCTAGAGTTGAAGTACCAGTTGAGCCTGTGAACCAGCTTGCTGTTCAACCTAGTTTAAATCAGATGCCCGCTGGTTTCCATTGGGGCATGCCTCCTAATTACACTCCTCAGCTTGCAAATAATGGCAGTGCCTTTATGCCATATCAGCCTTTTGTTGCACCCATGTCTAATGGGAATGTTGCCGCCTATCCATGGGTCATGCCTACTCCAGTCCCGCCTCCAGTGGTGAATGATGATCCTGAGAATCTTCAAGCTCAAACTCATCAAACTGCCGGATTGGTTGACACTGAAACTCCTGATGATAAAGAACATGTGTATAAGGGTCCTCCTATTCATGTTCCGGTTTCATCTCAGGCTGCTCAAACTGCTGTTCAGAATGTTCTTCCTGGGATGTTCTATCCTGGGGCATCTTCCTCAGCTGCTGGGGTACCTCCTCCGAATTATATGTATGGTGTTCCGATGGGTCAGAATGTTGGTCAGATGGTTAATCCGGGTTTGGTGTATCCTTCTCAGTTTACTACTCCATAGGTGAATGCTCCTGCCGCTTCTCAGCTGCCAAATCCTCAGACTCTTGTCAGGCCCACTAATAAGAATAGATATGTTGACTACAAGTTGTTAGAAGACCGTATCAGAGCTATTAAAGGGTTCTCTGCTTTTGGCATGGAAGCCAAAGATTTGTGTTTGGTTCTGAATGTTGTGTTGCCGCAGAAATTCAAGATACCTGATTTGCCAAAGTATAAAGGCTTGAGCTGCCTGCGTAGTCACATCACTATGTACTACAGGAAGATGGCATCCCATATTAATAATGATGAATTGTTTGTTCATTATTTTAAAGATAGTTTGTCTGGCACTTCATTAGATTGGAACATGGGCTTGGAGCGCAGCAAAATGCGTACTTGGAGGGATCTATCTGAAGCGTTCGTGATACAATACAAGTATAACCTTGATCTGGCACCAACTAGATTGCAATTGCAGAATCAGTCACAGCGCTCAGCTGAAACATTCAAGGAGTATGCACAAAGATGGCGTGAGATGGCATCTCGTTTGCGACCTGCTCTCTCTGATAATGAGTTGGTTGACATCTTTATGGGTACCTTGCAAGGATCTTACTATGAGAAAATGGTGGGTAGTTCTTTATCGAACTTCACTGATGTTGTGACCATTGGTGAACGGATTGAGAATGGTTTGAAGACTAGAAAGATTCCTGGAGCTGCTTCCCAGCAGCCGGCCACTCAGAAATCTCAGAACAGTCATTCCAAGAAAAAGGAAGGCGGAGCCAACGCTGTGACAACTCAAGTTTCTCCTCGGTATCAAGCTCCCATGGCTCCCTTGCTGTACTATCCGTATCCGTACATTAATGCTGCACAGTATCAACAACCTCCATATCAGTATCATCTGCAACAACCAGTTCAGAATGCTCAGAATCAGCAACAGAATCAACAGAACAAAAATCAGCAGAATCAGAATCGTCAGAACAACAACAATCAAGGAAACCGTAAGCGTCCGAATTTTGATAGAATTCCGGTGTCATACACTGAATTATTTCCTTAACTGGTTCACCAAGGGGTAATTGTCCCCAAGCAGATTGCGCCTGCAATTCCTCCATTTGGCCCGAAGCATAACCCAAATGCATCTTGTGCCTATCATACTGGATACATAGGACATGCAACAGGGGATTGCTTTGTTTTCAAACCAAAGTTCAGGAACTCATCGATAAGAAGGTTCTGACTTTTGCTGAGGAAGGACCTAACATTCAGAGTAATCCAGAATCACAGTGGACCCGCGGTTAACATGATTGGGATAATTCCAGGGCTGAATTAATCATGGATGTCGACGAAGTAAGGACTCCGATGTCTGTGGTTTTCAAGAGATTGAAGGAACATGGGCGTTTGAAAGGGTTGCATGGTAAGTGTCAGATTTGTGACGATAATTCCAACCAGTGTCGAAGGCTGAAGGGTTGTGTTCAAATTCTAATGAACCGTGGCGAAGTGCAATTTTCCAGATCTAAACCTGTTGAGGAGGTTGCTGCCATTGAGCCATTCACCATTGTCTATAGGAAGGTTACTATGGAATCCCCTAAACAGAAGAAGATGCAACCCATCGTTGTTTGCCCGCCGAAGCCGTTTCCGTATCAGAATTCTAAAGAGGTACCATGGAAGTATGGGTCTACTGTGTTTTCTGGAGGTCAAGAGGTAAGGTTCGCCGAATCAGAGATCGTGAATGTTACAGCTGGTAGAGGTAGGACTCGTAGTGGACGAGTGTTCGCCCCGAAGGTCACTACAAAGCCTGTTCAAGTTCCAGCTGTTGTTCCTCCCAAGGAAACGCCTGCATCCGCAACCCCTGTGGTTCAATGAGAAGCATGTACTACTGCACCAGTACCGACTATCCCGTCTGAGGATGTTTCAAAGAGCAAGGAGACCCTTGATGATCAAGAGTTCCTTAAGTTGATTAAGAAAAGTGACTTTAAAATTGTGGATCAGCTGGGTCAGACTCCCTCGAGGATCTCAATTTTGTCCTTACTTATGAGCTCTCCTGCGCACATATCAGCTTTGTTGAAGGTGTTGAACAGTGCCCATGTCATGCAAGATATATCCGTCGTCGAATTCGATGATGTAGTGGCCAACATAACTGCAAGTCGGTATTTAGGGTTCAATGAATCAGAATTACCTCCTGAAGAAACTGCCCACAACAAAGCATTGCCCATATCTGTAACCTGCACAGACATCCTGTTATCTTGTGTTCTAGTGGATACTGGTTCTTCTCTCAATGTAATGCCTAAGGGCACATTGAGTCAATTACCAGTGGAATGAATCGAGATGAGACCAAGTGCCTTAGTTGTCAGTGCCTTTGACGGTTCTCAAAGACATGTCATTGGAGAAGTGGACTTACCCATCAACATTGGGCCACATCTGTTTACCATTACTTTCCAAGTGATGGATATCAATCCAGCGTACAGTTTCCTACTGGGTCGTCCGTGGATCCATGCTGTAGGGGCAGTTACCTCCACTTTACATCAGAAGTTAAAATTCATGTTTGGCGATCAACTTGTCATTGTCTGTGGTGAAGAGGATCTGATTATGAGCGAGTTATCATCCTTCCGATATGTCGAGACCGAAGAAGGCATAACTGAGGTGTCGTTGTAGTGTCTCGAGTTTGAAGATGTCAGCTCTGCTTCAACTAGTCAAAGTAGATCACCATAATTGACTTTAGCATATGCTAAGAGCGCTAAAGAGACCATTGATAAAGGTGCCTTGCCAGGCTGGGGGCACGTGATTGATGTGGTTGAGAAGCATAATCGTTTTGGATTGGGGTATTATCTTGGTCGTCAATCCGGTTCCTCTAATCAGAAGCAAAGCGACTTTTTCAAGTTCCACAGCGCGGGTTTCCAGCAGGGGGACATCGTGGCAGCTGCTGATGATGCTGGTCCTAGCAATCAGACTTCAAGCTTTGTGGACAAGTGTCCTCCAGGTTTCAAGCTCAACAATTGGACATCTACCGTGATTCCTGTGGTTTTCCCATATAACATGTAATGCGTTTTACTTTCTCATTCCCTCGTCCTCGCCCGAGACGAGTGGATAGCTTGTAAAGGGCCTCACGCTTTTGCAATATTATGTGATCAATAAATAAAAGTTTTTTGCATTCAAAATCATGCTCTATCTTCTTTCTTTATTTTACTTTTCACAAAACAAATGGCAAAAGTTTCTTTTCTTTTCACTTTTTAAATAGCTCATTCTAAACATATTCATAAACATGCAGAACTAATAAAAGCATTGATAACAACATGGAAAACGTCCATTGTAATTCTGGAATTCCAATTAACCAAGCCGAAGAAGATGGTAAGGAAGAT
This sequence comes from Lathyrus tuberosus, assembly GCA_022829125.1. NCBI lineage: Eukaryota > Viridiplantae > Streptophyta > Magnoliopsida > Fabales > Fabaceae > Lathyrus > Lathyrus tuberosus. Next base: position 1,583,947 of record JALAZF010000061.1, on the reverse strand, counting down.
TGTGAATTACCGGCTGAACTGGCAAGGCTCCTTGAGCACGAGCGTAGAAAGATTTAGCCACACAAAGAGCCAGTGGAAGTTGTCAATCTTGGTACTGATGAGGTCAGAAGAGAAGTCAAGGTTGACGCATCCCTCGTAAAGCATGTACACTCCGAGTTGGTCAAGTTATTGAAAGAGTATGTTGATATCTTCACCTGGTCCTATCAAGATATGCCTAGGTTGGATACCACATCGTTGAACATCACTTGCCACTCAAGCGCGGATGTCCTCCTGTCAAGCAGAAGCTCAGGAAGACTAGACCCGGCATGGCACTCAAAATAAGAGAAGAGGTAAACAAGCAGCTTGACACTAGGTTCCTAGTCACTTCCGAGTATCCTGAATGGATTGCCAACATCGTCCCAGTTCCAAAGAAGGACGGCAAAGTCAGAATGTGTGTGGATTATCGAGATCTCAACAAAGCAAGCCCGAAGGATGATTTTCCTTTGCCTCATATTGATGTCTTGGTAGACAACACTGCACAGTTCTCTGTCTTTTCCTTCATGGATGGTTTTTCAGGATATAATCAGATCAAGATGTCCCCAACTGATATGGAGAAGACTACTTTCATCACGCCATGGGGTACGTATTGCTACAAAGTCATGCCATTTGGTCTAAAGAATGCAGGGGCAACATACCAGCGTGCCATGACAACCCTCTTTCATGATATGATTCATAAAGAGATTGAGGTTTACGTGGACTATATGATTGCCAAGTCCAGAACTGAGGATGATCACTTGGTTCATCTGAAGAAGCTGTTTGACAGACTTCGGAAGTTTAGACTGCGGTTGAATCCTACGAAGTGCATCTTTGGAATTTGATCTGGTAAACTGTTGGGCTTTATTGTAAGTCAGAAGGGAATTGAAGTTGATCCTGATAAGGTTCGGGCAATTCAGAACATGCCGCCTCCCAAAGCAGAAAAAGAAGTTCGTGGCTTTCTGGGCAGACTCAATTACATTTCAAGATTCATTTCTCATTTGACGGCTACCTGTGAACCAATGTTCAAATTACTAAGAAAAAATCAATCGGTTGAATGGAATAATGATTGTCAGGAAGCATTTGACAAAATAAAACAATACTTGCAAGAACCACCGATCTTAGTACTGCCGGTTCCTGGTAGGCCTTTAATCATGTATCTCACCGTTCTCGACGAATCGATGGGATGTGTATTGGGTCAACATGACGACACTGTCAGAAAAGAACATACAATATACTATCTGAGCAAGAAGTTCACTGATTGTGAGACCAGATACTCACTCTTGGAGAAAACTTGTTGTACTCTGGTCTGGGCTACTCGGCGCCTACGACAATACATGATTTGCCATACTACTTTGTTGATATCCAAAATGGATCCGATAAAGTACATCTTTGAAAAGCCTGCTGTCTCTGGAAGGATTGCTCAGTGGCAGATGCTGTTAACTGAGTATGATATCCAGTATGTTACCCAGAAAGCAATAAAAGGGAACGTCTTGCCTGACTACCTTGCTCATCAACCTATAGAGGGTCATCAACAGATGAAGTTTGACTTTCCCGATGAGGATGTTCTGTTTATCAGAGATTATGAGACTCCAAATCCTGATATAGGACCCGAACCAGGGGCGTGATGGACGCTTGTGTTCGACGGTGCCTCCAATTCTAAAGGTCGTGGAATCGGGGCTATCCTCATATCTCCAACAGGTTTTCACCTTCCCTTCACTGCCAGATTATGCTTTGCATGCACCAACAATATGGCTGAATACGAAGCATGTATCTACGGTATTGAAGTGGCAATTGACATGAGAATCAAGATTCTTGAGGTCTATGGAGATTCTGCCTTGGTCATCGGTCAAGTTAGAGGGAATTTTGTGACTCGGGATTCCAAGCTGGTTCCATACCAACAACACATAGCGAAGTTGATTCCTTACTTTGATGAGATCACTTTTCATCATATTCCCAGAGAGGAAAATCAATTAGATGATGCTCTTGCAACTTTAGCATCCATGTTCAAGGTCAAGTGGAAGAATGAAGCTCCTCATATCCGCATTGATCCCTTGAACGAACCAGCACATTGTTTAGCAATCGAGGATAAGTCTGATGACAAACCTTGGTTCTACGACATTAAAAGATATCTGGAAAAACAGGAATATCCCGAGGGTATCACCATCACTGACAAGAAAGCTCTTAGGCGGCTTTGCGCCAAATTCTTCTTAAGTGGTGGTATACTGTACAAGAGAAATTATGATTATGTGTTGCTCAGATGCGTGGATAGACACGAAGCAAACACGATCATAAGGTCCATACATGAGGGCTGTGAGGGTGTACATGCTAAAGGTCCTGCTATGGCTAAGAAGATCCTTCGGGCTGGGTATTACTGGACGACAATGGAGGTAGATTGTTACAACTTTGCCAAAAGATGTCACAAGTGCCAAATCTACGGAGACAAGATCCATGTGCCTCCAACTCCATTGAATGTTTTGACTTCACCTTGGCCATTCTCCATGTGGGGTATAGATATGATTGGAATGATCGAGCCAAAGGCTTCCAACGGTCATCGATTCATTCTAGTTACTATCGACTACTTTACCAAGTGGGTTGAAGCTACTTCCTATACAAACGTTACACAACAAGTGGTTTCCAGATTTATCAAGAAAGACATAATATGTCGCTATGGCGTTCGTAGCAGCATTATCATGGACAATGCAAGCAACCTGAATAACAATATGATGAAGGAGTTGTGTCAAGAATTTAAGATCGAGCACCACAACTCTTCACCATATCGGCCCAAGATGAATGGCGCCGTCGAAGCAGCAAACAAAAACATCAAGAGGATTGTCCAGAAAATGGTCAAGACTTACAAGGATTGGCATGAAATGCTTCCCTTTGCACTGCGTGGCTACAGAACTTCAGTTCGCACTTCTACTAGGGCAACTCCGTATTCGTTTGTGTATGGTATGGATGACGTTCTACCCGTCGAAGTCGAAATTACTTCGCTCAGAGTCATCATGGAAGCAGGTCTTGATGAAGCCGAATGGGTTCAGTCCAGATACGACCAGCTGAATCTCATCGAAGAGAAGCGCCTTACAGCCGTTTGTCATGGTCAATTGTATCAGAGATGCCTCAAGCGAGCTTTTGACAAGAAAGTTCTTCCTCGAAAGTTCTGTGAAGGCGAACTCGTGCTCAAGAGATTTTCATCTGTTCACTCGGATCCACGAGGCAAGTGGACTCCCAATTACAAAGGACCTTTTGTTGTCAAGAAAGCCTTCTCAGGCGGAGCCCTGATCCTCACCACAACGGATGGGGAGGAGTTGCCATCGCCCGTGAACTCCGATACAGTCAAAAAATATTATGCCTGAAAAATAAATGGATAAAAGTCCGCTAGATTGACGTCCGCGAGGACAATCTAGGCAAAAATGGACTCCCCGATGGACCAAAAAAAGAAATGTCCATGCAAAAGTTAGGGACAATGAAAAAACAATGGTAGCCCGCTAAGTTGAAACCCCGAAAGGGCGACTTAGGCAAAAATGGGCATCCCGGTGGACGGAAAAAAAAAAGTGAAAACATGTCCAGGAAAAAATTAGGGATAAAGGCATTGACTGTGAACACTTGAGCCTCTTTTCGTCACACCTAGACCTCAGACGGTAATAGAGCAGTCCAATCATCATCAACTGGGGCAAGGCGTTGGAACCTAGACTTACCATGGATGGTGGCCAATGTTGTAATCAATGCAAAGCATGATTTCCCCTTTGCCATTTACACTTGTTTTTCAATTTTATTGCAAATTTCCTCATCAAGGGTTTTGCATCCTTGTACACACTTTATGTACAAAAATTTCACATTCAATAAAATACATTTTTTGTTATCTCAATTTGTTTTCATTCCAGTATTTTGTTTGCAAAATAAACGATTATTTGTGATCACATAATACAATAAAACGTTGAGAACAATAAAAAGCTAAATTCACCGAGAAAGCATTATGCATTGCATGTGTTACTAGTAACTCCTGCAGGGTGATCGGTAATATCCATTGGTAAACCTAACGCCTGGTCGGCAATGTTTTGATTCAGTGAAGAAGTTGTTGTTTCCTCAGCAGTTCCTCAGCAGAGTCATCATTCTTCTAGCAGGTTGCCAAGGTGTTCCCCAACAAAGATCTTTGTTCACTTTTCCCCAGCAAGGGTTTTGTATCATCTCCAATGATTAGGAACTATCTGTCACCAGCAGCAGTGGTTTCCGCTCAGCTGGGTCAACATGATTCGGGAATCTCTTTTCCCCATGCAGAGCCAGTCTTGGTAGAAAGGATTGATTTGATTCTTTCATCCCCAACAGAGACAGCCATGGTGATTTAGAAACCTGAGACGTTCTCATTTTCTTTCCCCGGCGGAATCATCAGCCTTTGTGAACTCTCTTCTCCAGCAGAGATTGTCTTTATCTGCGGGTTCTCTCCCCGGCTAAGGGTGTCGAAGTTGTTTTGCTACGATTTTTGCCTAATCACTTCACATTGTACCTCAGCTTGAGCCTTTGCATTGCATGATATCAAACATCATGTAGAAACGCATACATAGCATATGCATCGATCATACTCCCTCTCTTTTTGCCTGACTTATCTCCCAGCAGATTTTTAGCAAACTTTGCACTTATAAACTTTCAAACACTTTCAACTCTTCTTTTGTCGCCATCAGTCAAATTCTCGAGCTACTCTTTTATTTAATCCCCTTTTACCTCGAATCATCGAAAAGCTGGCGCAATTCGTACATTCAGGCCCAAGAGGATTAAATAGGGGCAGCTGTCGTAACCCGAAATTTGACCTCCCTCTTTTTCCTTTTGCATAAGCATAAGCATTCGCATCGCTGGTATACGCATTCACATTTTTTCCTCTGGTGTTCTGGTTGCAGGATATTCAGGTTTTCCAAGCTCGATTAATCATATCCTCACAAGGTCATCACATCGTCAAAATAAGCACAAAATGAATGTTTCCATACCTATTTAACAATACAAGAGGTGGAAAATCGAAACCGGGACCACATCACCTTTTTTAGGGCAAATTGGGCATATTTTGGCTTGGTTAATCGATTAACCATTTGCAGTGCAATTGTGTTAATCGATTAACACAGGTAAAATAGGCACAATTTACTGCTTTTTCATGACAGTACCTTTGCACACATTTTGGTCTTGGATTCTAGCAGTATATGGAATATTCTAGACACCTCTAAACATTTCCAAGCTACTCAATTCATTCCAAGTGCAGTTTTCTATGATACTTCACTTCAAATCAAGTGCACCATGTTCCTTGTTCACCAAGTAATGTGGATCTTTGGATGTTGGAATTCACCTTGGGATGGTTACCGAGTTGGTTCTAACTAACCGAGTTAACCGCCTTGACTCGGTGAGTCAAGTCTAACTAACTCCTAACCTAGCTCCAAACCCAAAGTTAATTCCAAACCAAATTCCAAACCATCTCATATTCCAAACCTAAAATCTATATAAACTCACCTCCACTCACTTTTCAAATCCTCAACCATTCTCAACCATCCTCAACCATTCTCAACCATTCTCTACCATTTTTCACCAAGCTTCTCACATTTCACTCTCAATTCTCTCACATTTTCTCTGATTTCTCTACTCATGCTTCATCTTCATCTCAATTCTTCTCCATCAAACCTCACCAAAAGCTCTTATTCTTGAAGATTAATCATTTTTCACATTGAAAGTGATTAATTCTTGAGCTCAACCTTCATCATTTGGCATTCTTTGGTTAGATTTCTGGAATTACATCTCCTTCTACTTCAATCCAAGGGTTTCACACCATTTATTTTGGTACAAGTTCGATTTCGGTACTTTTTTCGCGTTTTTGATCGGTTTCAACGCGTTTCGTCTACAATTCAAGGATCCTCTGGTTTTCTCTAATCTTCTGCACCAAGATCACTTTACAACATTTATCAAGGCACATCTCAGCCTTGTAGGTTGGTGGATTTCATTCATTTTATCATTTCGATCATTTTCGTATCGTTTGCGATGTAATTTCGATATTCTTGCATGTGAATTGATTACACTTTTGCTTGATCCATAATCTTGATTGTTAATTGATTCTATTGTTGATCATTTGTTGTTTCTAAGCTTGATTTTCGTGCATAATTGTTTGCCCAAACATTGGAGTGATTGCACAATCAAAAAGTTGGCCAAAAGCACTTTTCAAAACTGATTTTCTGCTCCCTGAACAGTGTTAATCGATTAACACATTGCAGTGCAATTTTGTTAATCGATTAACCAGTGTTTTTTGCACTTTTCAAGTGTTAATCGATTAACATTTTGCAGTACAATTGTGTTAATCGATTAACACTGAACCAGAAGGCCATTTTCTTGCATTTTCAGGTGTGTTTGCCATGCTTTCTTCATTTTAACTTCCATTGATTGTCATGTTTGATTTTATTGATGTTTTTAATGTCATTTCACTTCTGGTTGAAGCATGTTCATGAACTTTCGATGCGCATTTTTGATTATTCTCTTGTTTCATGTTCTTAGCATTGTATGAACATAGCAATTCTTGCACTATCTTTGCTCACATGATGCATGGTTTTGTGTGGCAGTTTGATGATCATTCGGCACTGTTTTGCACTTTCCATTTCAGATTTGCATTAAGTTTATTCTTCAGGGATAAACTTAATCTTGTATAATCAATAATTCACTCCTTTTTGCTTTAAGGACTTTTCATCCTCTTTGGAAAGTTGTTAGCATGTTTTTCCCTTGATTAATTGATTGAAACTTTGTTTCGATTAATCGATCTTCCCTTTTCCTATCTTTAGGCCTCCTTTAGAGCTTTCTCTCTCATTCCCCCCCCCCCCCCCCCGCCCCGTGGAGTTGGAGTTTCGCGTTGCGCTTTGCATCGGAGCACTGTACAAATTGACACTGTTATGCTGTCCGTTTCTCTCCGCATGAGCACTATACAACATTGGAGCAGTTGCGCTGTCCGTTTCATTTTCCACACTATATTTTTAGTGCTAGAGAAGGTATGAGGATGGAGTTTTTCTGTCCTCATTCTGGCTATTTCTTTGGTAAGGGCGTCTTGTCCTCTCCTCGAGAATAGTCACCTCTATCCTCCAACTATAGTGTTTCTCATTCCCCTGTCGAGTTGATCCTTGATCACTCTTCTCTCTTTGCAAACCTTTTTAATCCTTGATCACTCCTATCTCTTTCAATCTCTTCTTTTGATCAATCACCATCCTTCTTGGTTGAGATCGTTATTCTTGCGCTAGCAATCTCTCTTTGTTTCATTACTCCTTTCTTCTTGTAATCAATCATTGCTTTTTGATTCCCCTGAAGAGTCTCAATTCTCTTTCTTTGGTCTAACACAGTTTTCCTGTCATGACCATTCTTCCCCAGGAGTTCGCAATTCTCTCTTGGTTCTTCTCCCGTTGTTGGTTTAGCCTCTGATTGTCAGTTAAAACACCAATTTTGCGCTCTTACTTAGTTAATCACAGCCTGTCTGTTAATCACTGAGTACCTCCTTGGGTTAATCAGTTATTCTTGGTTAATCACCCGTTTCTTCAGTTAATCATAGTCCGTCTGTTAATCACTGAGCACCTCTTGGTTTAATCACCTTCTCTTGGTTAATCACCCTTTTCTTTAGTTAACTACAGTCTGTCTGTTAAAATACTGAACCCTTTCGAGTTAATCACCTTCTCTTGGTTAATCACTCGCTTTTCTCTTCGGTTGGTCACAGTCCGACTGTAAACACCGAATCCCCCGCAGTTGGCAACCTCCTCTTGGTTCGAATACTTGCACCCTTGGGTTAGTAACCTTTCTTTGGTTCAAATACCCTTTCTTCGGTTGAGTACTGTCTGTTCAGTCAGTTTACCGAGCCCCTTTGGGTCACAACCTTTGCTCGGTCCTACACCCGTCCTTTGGGACACGACCTTTGATCGGTCCTACACCCGTGCTTTTCTGGTTAATCACAGTTTTCTCTGCTAAAACCAATGCTTCTATATTCCCACATAGTTGCAGTCCTTTCTTTCCTCGCTTAACCACTATTTACCAGTTAATATACCGAGGCCCCTTCAGAGTCAAACACCTTCTCTCGATTCAGCACTCTCTCTCTCTCTCTTGGTTGGTCACAGTCCGTCTGTTGACACCAGCTTCTTTTCCCCGCCAGGGTCTACTCTCTTTCTTCGGTTAACCACTGCCAGCCAGTTAATATACCGAGTCTCCTTTTTCTCTTGGTTATGACACCATCCCTTTATTTGGATCCCTAGCGGAGTCCTTTTTATTCCCCTTGCTCTTATTTTCTTGGTTTTGACACCAATTCTCTTTGCTATCCCCAGCGGAGTTTCTTTCATTCTTGGTTTTGACACCATTCTTTTCCTATTATTTTGTGCAAACGCTCTTACTGCGGGGTTTTTCCCAGTAGAGTTTTTCTTTCACTTTTGCTCTTGGTTTCGACACCACCTCTTTCATCCCCTTGTTTTGTTTTCCGTTCAGTTCCCTGAACTACGGAAACTCTGATTCTGCATTCTTCTGAATGTCAGATACGTAGGCATGAGATCGCAATGATCTCGGCGAGCACACTTCCACCTTTGTTCCGTCTTCCTCCTCTCTTCCTTCTTTTCTGTCCCCTGGTTCCCTGAACTACGACGCTCTGACTTCCTCATTGTACTATGAGGGTACGTAGGCACGAGGACTTCATTCCTCTACGAGCACTTTCTTTCCTTTCTTTTCTTTTTCCCCTTTCTCTCTCTCTCTCTCCTTCTTTTAGCTAGAAGCCTTTAGATAGATAACCCATCCAAGCCTAGAAGCAAGCGAAATTGTTCCCGTCAAGTATGACGGATGCGTTAGGTGCTAATACCTTTCTTTCATATAACCGACCCTCCGGTCCCGTTTCTCTTCCTCTTGGGTTTTATCGATATTTTCCCTGTCCTTTGGGACTAAATAAAGTTCGGTGGCGACTCTGTTGTATCTTTGAGTGTGCGATTCACTCAGGTAGAAACCAACCATCTTCACTAGGACCAACCAATCAGAATATCCCCCGCGAGACCGACTCCACTACCAACCACTAGCCTCCAACCTCAAGAAACCAGAATGCCTGAGCACTACGATAAAATCAGGATGATCAAAACAAAAGCATGACTATCCATATCTCTAAATGCCGAGACAAACTTTAAGATTCATGAAACCACCCCATTAAATCATCTCTAATGGTGTTTGTCATTAATTTTAGCTATTTCCACATTGTCACTTTCGATTCTTATATTATTTTCTCGATACTAACTTCCACGTTGCAAAAGACTCTGTCATTCCTTCTTTTCCATAAGTTCCACACACAAGCAGCCCAAATGACCCTCATTTTCAAGATCAGATCTCTACCTCTGATTAACAGGTTTTCGAACTGCTCCATATGCATCCATCCGTCATTTGAAAAGGCTGCTTGCACCCCGATCCACTGACAGACATAACTCCAAACACCTGTAAAATTAGGACACTAAAAAAAAATGTGAGAAACCGTCTCCTTGTTACCACACCCTCCCGAACACCCAACCTAACCCGATGATAGCACCCCTCTCTTGACTAAATTGACTCTTGTAGGGATTTTGTTCTGAGCATCCCCCAAATCAAGCACAACACCTTTAGCGGAATTACCTTGTTCCAAATCTTTGACCAAGATTTATTGGATACCAGTTGATCGATCGACGAGATATTTCTGTATACTTCCCTGACCGAATACACATCAGATTGAAGATGCCTAGATATATCTAATTCAATAATATTCTTCCACCATTTTGAACCTCCCTCCTCACACATGTTTAACCCACTATTATTCGTTCCGTATTTGTTCACCAGCGCGTCATACCAAATTCCCATTCTCTCTGTCCTAATTTTCTATTTCCATTTTCCTAAAAGAGCATTGTTGAAGTATCTCAGATTTTTAATTCCCAGCCCCCTACTTCGATCGGTCTACAAACCTTTTCCCAACTAACCCAACTTATTTTCCTAGATTCCTCTATCACACCCCCCCCCCCCCCAATAAAAACTGTCTAAATAAAGATTCGAGTTTAGCAATAAAACCTGACGGAGCTTTGAAAGAAGACAGAAAGTAGACCTGCATCGCATTTAGGACCGATTTCAGGATTACCACCCTCACTTCAATGGACAGAAGATTGTCTTTCCAGCTGTTTAACCTCGATTTCACCGTCTTAAAAACTTGATTCCATGTTTCTATTCTACCAGAGTCAGCCCCAATGGGCAGATCAAGATACGTTGTCGGCAAATCTCCTACTTTACAATTCAGTATCTTTGCCTCCTCTACCATCCAAGTACGTGACACGTTGATCCCGACAATCAAACTTTTTACAAAGTTTACTTTCAGACCAGACATCACTTCAAACAGGAGCATAATCGATTTAATAGCCCTAATATTAGACCACCTTTTCTCACAAATGATCAAGGTATCGTCTGCGTACTGTAGGTGAGAGAAACGTCGATCTCCTTTCTCGAACTTGTATCCCACCACCTTTTCTGAATCCACTTCTTTCTTCATCAATACATTAAATCCTTCTGATAAGATTAAGAAAAGAAATGGGGATAAGGGATCTCCTTGTCTTAAACCTCGGCCTATCATAAATTCCTTCGTAAGGCTTCCGTTAACAAGAGCTGAGACTGACGGCGATCTTAGACATTCTGAAATCCAACTCCTCCATTTATCATGAAAGCCCATTTTCTCCATCACATATAACAAAAAATTCCAATCTACCGTATCATACGCTTTCTCGAAATCCACTTTAAAAAGGACTGCTTCTTTCTTTTTCTGCCTTGCATCATCCACTATTTCATTGGCCTTCAAAATCCCATCCAGGATTTGCCTACCTGCTATGAATGTTGTTTGAGTCTCCGCAATAATGTTATACATCACCTTTTTTAATCTGTTTGCCAATACTTTTGATATTGCCTTGTAGATACGTCCTACCAAAGAAATCGGTCTATTCTCCATAATCCATGTAGGATTTCTTTTTTTCGGTATTAGAACCAAAAAGGAGCAATTAGTGCCTTTAACTATACGACCATACTTATGGAACTCAGACATAACCCTCATAAAATCTATTCTGATGATCTCCCAAAATTATTTTATGAACCCAAAATTAACTCCATCTGGACCTGGGCTTTTCGAGCTTTCACTGTCCCAAATTGCACTCCGAACTTCATCTTCCAAAAATTTAGCAATCAAAGAAATACCTTCATTAACCCCCAGTTTTTTGAATTCAATGTTTTCCGGTATAGGTCTCACTCCTCTCCCCCCATACATACGTCAGAAATGTTCACCTATTTTTATTTTGATATCGTCGACTTCCTTTGATATTCTCCTGTTTACTTCTAACACAATGATTTCATTTTGTTTCACTCTCTGATTTATGCATCCATGGAAATATTTAGTATTGGCATCTCCTTCTTTCAACCACTTGTTGCGAGCTCTTTGACATTGTATGCTACAATTGAGGTTCATGAAATCATGAAGATTTGCCGTCAGATCTCTTTTACGGTTAATCTCTTATGTAGTTAAGCCCAACGATTCTCCTTTAGACTCTAAGCTGTTGATCTCATACTTCACTTCTTTTATTTTCTTTTCAAGATTTTTAGTATAAGAATTGTACCACTCCTTCAGTTTATGCTTAATCATCTTCAACTTTTCCTTCAACACGAAGATACCCCATCCCTCCACCTTAAAATTCATCCATTGTTCTTTAACAAAATTGTGATAGCCTTTCATATCCTTCCAACAGTTTAACATCCTAAATGGCTTCGGGCCCCATTTTTTCGCATCGGTCCCAAGTACTATGGGACAATGATTAGATAGACCTTTGTCCAAAGCACATTGAGCACAATTAGGCCATTTTCTAAACCATTCTTCAGATAAAAGAAATATATCTAGACGGCTCATAAATTTACCCCCGATTCTAGACCGAGTGAACTTCCTACCATGTAACGACAGATCGATGAGATCTAGCCCAACTATGAATTCATCAAATTCTTCCATGCCCTCTCTTCCATTATGGTCTGCTACACCTCTTCTTTCTTCTTCCCACCTGATAGAGTTAAAATCTCCAAGCACACATATTCGTTCTCCGTTTTTTTCTTTAATTTTGGCCGATAAATCCGCCCAAACTATTCTTTTTTTTTCTTATGCCACATGGAGCATATACGTTTATTTATCGACACTGCCGAATCAAGAATCTGAATGGATTTCGCTTCGAATTGATTTTTGTCCCACACAGTGAGAATTCCTCCAAATCATCCTGAAGATGGTTTGCTGGCGTAGTTAAATTCATTGGATCCCCAGATCATTCTGCAAGCATTTTATCTAACATCTCCATCTTTGTTTCTTGAATGCAAACAAATGATGGTTTATGAACTTGAAAAATGTTCTGAATTTCTTTTTTCTTTGCCAATCTACCTAATCCCCTTATATTGTAACTTATTATCTTCAATAATCAAATTTTCTAAAACCCCAACTTCCACGGCTCTAAATCCCTTAACTTTTTCCTCCTCCCCCTTTCATTCCAATAGCCAATTCCTGAACAATCTCTCTTTCCTCTCCTCTGTGAACTAATCCAAATTCTTTCCCTAAATCCCAGATATCTTTGGCCACCTCAACCGCATCTCCATGTAACATAACTCAGCTATTTTTTTCCACCTCGTTACCCATCAAGTTCAAATCTGAAATGAGGCTTACCTAGTTTTGTGGATCTTTACGATTGATACAATTGCAGCTAGATAGAGTCTTCTTCTTTTTCCTTCTCTCTTTCTTCTTAGCTTTCAGGATCTCCGATCATCTTCTTTTTTCTTTAAATGACTGCTCTCCGACTGAAACTTGTCCTTTTGACGGTGATACTTGTTCATGCATAGCGCTTTTCTGGTTCCTGCTAATGTTCGAAGCTCCTGCGTGCATCTTCGACTCCATCTTTTTTTTCTATCCGTCCCTCTGTTGTACATTATTCGCCTTTGTACCTCGGCCAATGTTAATGTTGGTATTTTTGTAAGTGTCCTCGAGGTCACTAATTTGATCTGGTTGTTTAGAAGCTGGGCCTAAACCTGTGTTTTTCATCTTCGCCTCGTCACAGCCCAATCCTAATCCCTCATTATTTTTGCTTTTTGTACCTGCCTCTAGACTTTTAGTATTGGAATGGTCCATTATACCTATTTGGTCCAAACCACCTTTACACGTACCAACTTGGCATTTATTGCCTTCTGCGTCTTCTTTTTCTTTATTCGTACCTTGCACACCGCCGCCTTCATTAATGTTTGCCACCGCCACACTTTCATTCCCTGTTACATTTTCTCTTTCTTCGATAACTTTTGACTTTTTTCTAACTGAATTTTCCTCTATCCCCCCTCGGTGCCTGCACTATTTAGTTTATCTTTTAATACCCCTTCCCCCTCGAGCTCCTCAACCTGTTGATTTTCGAGATTGTCTTCCTTTTGTATTAATTGCCATAAATTCTTTTCTATTCTCTTTCTTATCCCTTCGTCTTTTTCCTCTTCCATAGAGCATATTGAAGGAGGAAATATTCATCTGACTTTACTGAATCAGTATCATCTTCATCCTCTACACATCCCCCATAGGCTGCTTTGAATTCAAATGACTCATACTCGCATAATTCTTCTGAAATTATGATTTTGAAAATTTCCTTATTAATCTAAAAATTCCTTAATTTGTTGATTTGTTCCATATATGGAGTCCTCGCCAAAACTCTTGCCATATCCAATCTGATAAGGTTTTCAGTTGCCTCGTCTAACTTTACTAATCTTCCAAAGGATGTTACCAAAATTGAAAAGATTTTCTTCCTCCAAGCATGTTCATGAACCCCATAAATACGACACCAAATGTATCTTTCAGTCGCCACATCGCTAGTTTTCCAATCTCTAATAACACTAAACCACTTATTAAACTTTTGATTTGATTCTTTCACCAATTCTTTGAAGTCCTCATCTTCATCGATTTTCATGAACACCTTATCTCCCCCCGAAGGAATAATTTTAACTGTGACTATACCTTCTTCAATTAAACGTTGTTGTAAGAAAGGAATTTCCTCAACGTTTTGCACGCACCCCACAAACCCCTTTTTAGCCCATGCCATTTCTTCCTCGGTGACTGTCAATGATATACCTGCGACCCCCTCCATTTCTTCTTTCCTTTGCTCTTTTTCTTTCCATTCATTCATTCCTTCTTTGTACTTATTCTTAATGTCATTCCTGGTGACATCTGCGTAAGAGATTCCAGCTTCTCTTCTTCTGGTGCTATGAAATCTCTCCTCCCTAACTTTGACATTGAGTGGAATTGTAGGTTGATTCAGCAGAGGCTTGAGCTTCGAATTTTTTCTGGTTGCCGTATTATTATCTCCAAGTGCATGTTTACTCTCGGTTCTTGTGAATCTTGATATATTGATCCAAGTTTTATACGATCCGAACCAATTATCTTTTAACTCTATTTCTAGCTGTCTTTGATCTTTTACTCCTGTGAATCTTACAAAATCGAAGAATTTGCCCATCTTGTTTCTCCTTTTTGCGATATACACGTCTATCACTTCTCCCCATTTTGCAAATGTTCTCTCCATTTGTCTGCTTGTGATGTCCCCTGGTAGGCTATTTATGTAGAAAGTTGTTGTTCTGTCCATCGTTGTTGTAATCCTCTCTGCTCTAAAATGATCCGGTTCTCTTACTCTCTTCCTCTTGGCTCTCACTACAGTCCAGCCCTCTCTCTCTTTCATTTCGGTTCTGATCTCTTTTTTTGTTTCCTTTTGTTTTACTTTGTTTTGAGACTATAGTAAAACCATGTGTTATGGCTGAAGTTTTTATTTGTAACACTAGCAAAGAGAGATTTGAGATAGTTTTATTTGTAACACTAGCAAGATACTCGTGCGTTGGCACGGGTAAATTTATTTAATACGATATAAATTTTATTTAGATATACATGTAAAATTAAAATGATTTATTTAATTATAAAATAAATAATAATAATAATATAAATTTAATTTTTACATTTGAAAATAAGATTTGTGTCTCAAATAAAGGCAATTTTTAATTAAAATAAAATAGGTATTTTACTGATAGTGGCCTATGAAAAAAATAGAAATTTTGATATTTGAAAATAAAATTTTTGTGTCTTGAATAAAAACAATTTTTAATTAAAATAAAATACGTATTCTACTAATAGTGGTCTGTGAGAAAAATAGAAATTTTGACATTTGAAAATAAGAGATTTGTGTCTCAATTAAAGAGAATTGTTAATTAAAATAAAATATGTATTTTACTGACAATGGCTCATGAGAAAAATAGAAAAATTTTGACATTTGAAAATAAGAATTTTGTGTCTCGAATAAAGACAACTGTTAATTAAAATAAAGTATGTATTTTGCTGATAGTGACTAGTAAAAAAATAAAAAATTTTGACATTTGAAAATAAGAATTTAGTGTCTCAAAGAAAGACAATTGTTAATTAAAATAAAATATGTATTTTGTTGATAGTGGCTCGTAAAAAAATTAAAAATTTTGACATTTGAAAGTAATTATTAAAAAATTATGAATAATTTTTAATTAGTTATAAAATAATTATATTTTTTGTTAAGTAAATTTTTATGTGTTTGTCTTGATTCCATTCAAAAGATTTAATTTAAATATTATTTTATGCTTAGAAAAATAAAAAGGAAAAGGAAAAATAGAGAAAGAGAAATGTGTGTGAAATTTAAAATTTGAAAAAGTAATTAAGCCACATGTCATGTTCTTGGTTATTTAGAAGGAGAATAATACATATATTAGATTATTACTAAAAAGTCTCTAATGTAATATAAATATTATTAACATTAAAGGGTAATATAGGACATTTAGTAATATCATTTTTTAATGGATAAATAGTTGATCTATTAATTACCAATTTATCCAACATATAATATAATATAATTAAATTTGAATGGAATGGCAAAATAGTAAGATCATATAATAATATTATTTTGAATTAATAGTAGATATAAAAAACAAGAAGTGGTGCTCGTGAGACGCATGGTTACTGATCTTGAAGGCTGATCAGAATCTGAAGTGGGCCAAGAGAGACGTCTGTGATGCTGGGTGTGTGAGATGAGGAGGGGGTGTACCTGCAAGGCACTCTGATGCTAAAGTAAGAATCGGGAGAGGAAAACAGCAAGTATAAAAGCATGAGTTTCTTAGGATGATTTTGAATGCCTCACCCTCTCAAATTAGAGGGATTTTATAATGCCCCCAGCACGTGGCCAACGGTCCCTATTTTCGGGGCGAAATAACTGTTTCCCGAAGAATAGGTAACTGCCAAAACTAGCCGTTAGGACGGGCTGAGGTGCCTGAAACTAGTCGTTGCAACGGGCAAGGACACAGTTCGGGGCACCAGCGTCGTGGTTGTTTTTGGATGGTAGAGCCGTGCATGACTGTCAGGAATCCCGAGGAGGAGCAGGAGACCTTGTAGTCCCTTTGACCATATGTGCCCAGTAGAGGGGTTGAAAGGTAAATGTTGTCCCACATTGGCTGGACTTAGGCAATTGGGCCGTTTTGGGAGCAGAAGTGGATTAGGTCATGCCTAGTCATTGGTCCAGTCTGGAACAGGAGCCCCCAAAGTGGTTGCTCCCGAGCATGGGAGTGGTGACTTAAGGATAGCTCGCAGCCCTTGGGAGCTCTGAAAGGGGTCGTCGTTTGTCGACGAGGTGGAGTTGTCCTTTAATGCCTGAGGGTTTTGGTTCCCTCGGATGTGTAACATTGTACGGTCTGTCCGGCGTGCGGGGAGCCAAACGATTGAGGTAGTCTGAAGAGACGTGACGCCACGTGTGCCTCGAGCCTTATGCACCATTAATAACGTCATGATGGCTAGGCTAGGTTCATGATGATGCCCCTACCCGCGCGTGCTCGTGCACGTGCCTTCAGAGTGCTTATAAATAGAGGGAAGAGCTGCTCATTTGGGCTTTTCGCTTCTCTTTCCTCCTTCATCTTTCTCTCTGAGTTTCCAGTCCATCTTCGCTGTCAACCACCGTATCCGCGGCCGTACAAGGCTCCGAGCAACCTCTTCGACCCTTCAAACCTTCCCCGACCACGTAAGTTACTCATTTCTAGATTTGTTTCTAGTTTTTTGCTTTCATTATGTTTAGAATACATGTGGCTAGGATGAATTTAGGTAGATACTGTAGCATCTTCCGGCGACTGTTGGTGGTAGACGGTGGCTTGGCCACTCTCTGCTACTACCATGGTCGTCAGAGCTTTAAGAAAGCGTAGAGTTAGGTTGTTTCCAACGTCGTTCCGATGACGAACGTGAGCGTATCCAGCAGAGTTCCTGAGTTTTCTGACGCTCTTATGAGTTTTTCGGTGAATGTATGAGTTTTCCGGTGGATCTTCAAACGGAAAACTGGGTAGTGGCTCAGGGAGAATATCCCCGTACGTACAGAAGGGGTTGCCTCCAGGCATCTCCTCACACAATACTGATCGGAAAAATAGCAAGTGTACTATTTTTACCGATGTAGTAATAAAATGGGGTATTATCCCCAGAATCGATCTCGAGGACTGCGTAGGAAATATAAGTTTGATAATGATTCAATTAAACAAAAATTACTTTGGGGGTTTGGTTTGTTTAGAAAATAATAATGGTAATGAGAAAATAGAGCAGAATAATAAAATTGACTTTTAACAGATATAAGAGAGCGTGTTAGGGTAAGGTGTATGAATTGCTTTGCACTAACCTAAATCCTTATTCGAAGAGACAATGCTTAAAACTAATAATTACCGAATCCTAAGAATGTTTTTCCCTAATTCTTTAGCCAGAAAAAACTTTGTTATTCATCCTATACCCTAATTCCTTAGCAGTTTATGATGAATATCAATCTTTGTGTTTTTACCAAGATTATCACGGTTACTACAGAGTATCCCAATTCCTAGGGGATTTCTACTGTAATATTATTTTGCAAAAAGCGTTAAGTTAGTTTGTCTGACCTAAACCTTAACCGTAAATAATATTCCATTTGTCAGATAGAAAAAGACTTAAGAACTTTGCACAATAAAATAGATTAATAAAATCCACTTATTTCATAAAATAAAGGAAAACAAGCTCAATACAATAGCAATTCAGGGACACCCCCTAGCATTGGAGGGGTTTAGCCGCTCATAATATTCAAAAAGATTACAACAGATAAATTAGACATTACAAGATAGATTGATGGCTTTGATCTTCAATCGCGAGTGCTCCTGAAAATTTCTGTTCTCCGACTCCCTTGAAAGCACCAATTCTGATCGTAAAATTCTTTTCGTCTTCTAAAAAGTGTTTTTCTCTTTCCAAACAGTAGCCTAAATAGTTACAGATCACATAACAACACTAAGAAATGCCCAAAATACCCTCTGGAGTCACTTAGCACAAAAATCCATTAAAATCAGAAGATGTAGCGCCTTGGCCAACACGGGCCGTGTCAGCTGACACGGGCGGCTGTGTTGGCTCTCTGCCTCACAATTCCAAAATCATTTTTCCTAGGCTTGCTGACACGGGCCGTGTCAGCTCCCTGATTTCCTCAATTCTTCCATTTTCTTGATCCTGGCCTAACACGTCCCGTGTCAGGTGACACGGGGGCCATGTCAGCCCCGTGCTATCCTTCCAACATCTTCTTCCAAACTCCGAAACCATCATTTTCTTCGCGTACATCCTTTTGGATTTGTATCTGGACCTGAAACCATAGAAACTACCCAACAAACACATAAAAAGCCATTAAATCGACATAAAACTCTAGATCATAATATATTACAATGAAACTGCAAAAGGTGGAATTAACTCAAGAAACAATAAAAGAATGAATGAAACCTCATAGAAATGGTGATCGATCACAACCTCAAACTCAACTCGTTGCTTGTCCTCAAGTAATGTTCTAGACAGCAAAATGGTCACCCCCTAATTCCATACAATCAATTTACCACAACACATCTGATATTTTTCGCAAACATCCTTTCACTTTCCCAATCAAGTTTCATGCGTCCCGATCCGAACATTCAGCCACACTTCCACATCAAAGTATCTCTATACCTGTAATATTTTCACACTCTCACCAAATCTCTCTAGATTAAATCATTTACACTCAGCAGTCAGAGCATGCCACATCAACTCATAAGTTTGAATATCATCTAACTTTATCTCACACACATACAATACACACTTTTTAAGGACTTTGAAGGTTGTAATGGGGCTTAGGGTCAAGGTGGGATAAACAAACAAAAAGGTAAAACAAGTGGTTTATGGCTCATATTTAGTGTCGTCATTCTCATCTCTGTGTTCTTTGCACTTTTCAAAACTAAGGGTATCAGACACCGTAATGACAAGATTTTTAGTTTATGCTCACATTTTTCTTTTGAGCTTGCTTTGCAGTTTTTAAACTATAACATCCTCTAGGTAAGTGCTTTATTCATTTTTCATCTTTGTGTTTCTCTTTTTTTTATTAAATCTTTTCACTTTTTATTCTTTTTGTTTTCTTTTTCTTGCACTTACCTAGTTCTCATGAGTGTCCTAACCCCTAACTCAGTATTTTTCACAGATCAAAATTTGATAACACCTAAATGAGCAGGGTAAGGGAGTGTTTGGCTTATGGTTTAATTATGCGATAAATAAACAAACAAAAGGTGAAAGGCTCAAGTGGGGTTAAACGAAGGATAACATAAAGGGATGGCTGGAAAGGCTCGGGGTTAAAAGAAATAAGTGCCTCAGTGTATACGTGTGCAGTGAAATTCCAACAGACAACTACACAAACTAAGAGTGATGAAGTCATACCTGAAGAACTCTTATGATGATGATGATGTGTTTGGCCTTTTATGATTCTCACCATGTCTGGTATAGCTTACAGGTTTTGAAATACCTCTAGTGTGGTGTAGCTTACTTTCCAGCTCGGGTAAACAGTACTCCAATCTTTGGTCAGTGTCAACACATCACGTCTAATAATCTACTTCAGCCGTGTTCACTTTCGGGGGTTTCCTGGGGAGCAAGTCGGGGCTGCGTCTTTTCATCCACTAACTACATGTTTCATCATTCATCAGGCAAAAACACCCTCAATCTGTAACACGCACAACACAAACACACTAATCAAAGTTAAACACAAACAGTAAAAATAAACATTAAAGGAATGCAATGCAGAATTGAAAACACTAAAAAATAAGAACCCCTCCCCCCCCACACTTGAACCAAACATTGACCTCAATGTTTTAGGACAAGACTGGAGGGGAACTCACAAAGCCTCACTGGGGCGGAGGAAATTGCAACATTAATTGTTGCATCAGCTGGTGCATCTCATCCATTACCACTCCATGCGAGCCTGCTCTACCCCTTGGCGTGACTGCTCCGCTCGGAGGTCACCCAACTCAGTTCGCACCCACGACCAAGGGTCTTGAGTCATAGATGATGACCCTCCACCGGTTTGGGTGGGCATTTCAGGAGGGGGCACAAACTGCTCATGGTCCTGAGCATCCTCATCCTGCTGGTCACCTGCATCAAAATCATCAAACTTGTCCTCGTCCTCAGGGACGGTGTTAGCATGCAACCAATTATCACAATTTTCAATAGAAATTTTCCCCGGGTTAGGGAGAGCTATAAAAAATTTATGATGATTAAGCACAGAATAAAAACCAGCGCCACTAGAGATCATGCCCTGTTGGATCAGGGCATTTATATCCAACTTCATCTTACCTGCCACTGGGGTTTGAGTATCCAAGATAGGGCCATATTCAAAATGCCTTGCTATCTAGATAATCATACCCCCTACATAAATACCACCTTGGGCTGCTCGACCCACTCGTCCCAGATAATCTGCCGCAAACGCAACAGCATTCACCGATATCTCTTTAGTCATAACATACAAGAAAAATAGTTCCTTCTTAGTGGCCACGCCAGTGCTGTCACCCCTGCCAAATAAAGGCTTTTGCCGCTTTCGCGACATGCTTGAACCTACCTGTAATGGCAGTCCAGAAAATGCCAGTGTCGAATTCATCTGGAACAGCTTCGGGGCCAGTAGTCGGGAGTCGAAGAATATTTCCCAACTCCTCCACAGTCAAAGAATGATCGCCATTAAAAAGACGGAACTCTAACGTACCATAATATTCACGAGAGGTACCTGTCCAGCGCTTTTGTAAATGAAATTCCACAGTACTCAGAAACTCCAAAGTGATACGCTCGTAAGTGGGAGCTTCGAATTGCATAAATTCCAGCATCTCTAAAACATGGAACATACGGTGCACTTCTACCATTAATCTTAGCTCAGAAAGAGTGGTATCACACATATACTTGGTGGGGGTGATCCTCCATTTGACATGACTAGAATAGCACCGTTCTTGTACCGGCGTGGTGAAAATTATATCATGGGGATTAGGAGTACGGCTGCTCCGTTTCCGTGTTCCGGATGCTTCCGTAGCAGGTTGTTTTCCTTTGACAAGTCTTCGTGGGGGCATTTTGGTACCTGAAAAATTACACAAAAATAAAATATGGCGTTAGTAGAAAAAGTTGCCGGAATGTTGTAGGCAACGAAGAATGGAACACTTTTTGTGAAGGAAGTTTTTGCTTTAAGGTGGTAAAGTGGGGAAAGATTGAAGCATTTGTTGGTTAGGGTGATGGAGGTTTGAGAGGAAGATGGAGAAGATGAAGGAGAAGGTGAATAATGATAGAGAAAGGATGAAAATCTGATGGTTAATGCGTGGGAAGAGGTGTTTAAGTAAGTGGGGTCCACAAGAGACACGGGCTATAAGGAAGTTGGAAAAAACTTTTGCTTGCCTGACACGGGCCGTGTCAACTGACATGGGTGGCCGTGTCAGGCCACTGCCTCCTCTTCAAAATCTCAACTTTTTACAACCATGCTTCAGTATAGCTGACACGGGTCATGTCAGCTGACACAGGTCGTGTCAGCTGACAAGGGCGGCTGTGTCATCCTACTGTCAACCTCAAAAAATTTACTTTCCACACGGCCCGTGTCCGATGACACGGGTGCCCATGTCAGGCCCCTGTTTTTTCAATTTTTTCGTCGTTTCTTCGGTTTTTCTCCTTCTTTCTTCGACAGATGATATTCTATTGATAACTGATGAAATATCTCATGATTTGAGATGCCTTCGCTCTCCTGTGAAAGACTTTGTGCATTATTTACACAAAACCTAAGACAAAACAAACACAAAAGAAACGATTAGCGATAAAATGCGTGGGTTGCCTCCCACGAAGCGCTTCGTTTAACGTCGCATGGCTCGACGGTCACCCATCTTATCCCGCAAGATGAACAACTTCTATCTGACCAATCTCCTATCCTTGGTAATAGGGCTTCAACCTCTGCCCATTCACCTTAAAAGTGACCCCGTTTGCTTGATTTTTTTAATTCGATTGCTCCATGGGGAAATACCTTGTGAATAATAAATGGTCCCGACCATTTAGAACTCAATTTTCCAGGGAATAGTTTCAACCAGGAATTATATAACAGAACCAATTGTCCTTCCTAGAATTCCTTCTTTTGGATTCTTCGATCATGCCATTTTTTTGTTTGATCTTTGTAAACCTTGGCATTCTCGTACGCTCGATTTCGAAATTCTTCTAACTCATGGAGTTAAAGGATTCGAGAACCTCCCACTTTGGAAAGATCCAAATTAAGGAATTTCGATGCCCACAAAGCTTTGTGTTCAAGCTCTAAAGGTAAATGACAAGCTTTTCCATACACCAGTTGATAGGGAGACATACCTATGGGTGTCTTGAAAGCGGTTTTGTATGCCCACAGCGCATCATCCAACTTGGTTACCCAATCCTTTCGAGATGAACTCACAGTCTTTTCTAGGATTTGTTTGAGTTGACGATTCGACACTTCTACTTGGCCACTGGTTTGAGGGTGGTACGGGGGTAGCAATTCTATGCTTCACATTATACTTCCGGAGTAGTTTCTCCATGAGATAATTTAGGAAATGCGTTCCTTCATCACTTATTAGAGCTCTTGGCACTCCAAACCTTGCAAATATATTTTCCTTCAGAAATTTCACTACCACTTTTGCATCATTAGTTGCCAAGGCAACGACTTCTACCCATTTAGAGACATAATCCACTGCCACTAGAATGTAACTTTTTCCAAATGATGGTGGGAATGGGCCCATGAAGTCTATACCCCAAATATCAAACAACTCGATTTCCAACATGGAATTCTGAGGCATCTGATTTCTCTTTGAAATATTGCATGTTCGCTGACATTTGTCGCACTCCTTGACTATCTCTTGGGCATCTTTGAACAGTGATGGCTAATATAACCCTGACTGGAGGACTTTTGTTGCGGTTCTATCACCACTAAAGTGTCCTCCGTAGTCTGAGTCATGACATGCTTTAAGAACATCCCTCTATTCCTCCTATGGAACACACCTTCGAACCAACCCATCTACACCTCGTTTATATAAGAATGGGTTATCCCATAAATAGAACCTGCAATCATGCAAAAACTTCTTTTTTCTGTTAGAGTCAAAATCATCAGGGATAACACCACCTACCAAATAGTTCGCATAGTCTGCAAACCATGGAACATAAATAACAATGAGGATGTGTTCATCAGCAAACTCATCCTTTATTGGGTGCTTGTCCTCTGTTTCTTCAATTGGTGACATTCGAGAGAGGTGATCAGCAACAATATTTTCACACCCTTTCTTGTCAGAAATTTCGACCTCAAACTCCTACAGGAGCAAGATCCATCTCAGTAGTCTTGGCTTAGAATCCTTTTTAGCAAACAAATACTTCAAAGCAGCATAGTCAGTATAAACAATGAATTTAGAACCCAACAGATATTGCCTGAATTTATCAAAGGCATAAACTACTGCTAACAACTCCTTTTCAGTATTTGCGTAGTTCATCTGTGTAGGGTTTAAAACATGACTAGAATAGTAAATAACATGTAATAATTTTTCTCTTCGCTGTCCTAAAACTGCTCCCACTCTAATATCTCTCTCATTACACATGATTTCAAATGGTAGAAACCAATCAGGGGCAATAACAATTGGTGCCGACACTAATTTATTCTTTAGTGTCTCAAATGCATCGTCACATACTTTATCAAACACAAAAGCCTTATCCTTAACCAAAAGAGTAGTCAGAGGTTTGGCTATCTTAGAAAAGTATCTTATGAACCTACGGTAAAAACCCGCATGTCCTAAGAAACTTCTTATACCTTTTTCATTTATCGGCGGTGGAAGCTTTGAGATCACATCAATTTTGGCTTGGTCCATTTCTATTCCCTAGTGGGAAATTTTGTGACCCAATATTATTCCTTCGCGCACCATGAAGTGGCACTTCTTCCAATTAAGAATCAAGTTGGTGTTCTGGCATCTTTCTAAAACAAGTGTGAGGTTAGTCAAACAATTATCAAAAGAAGAACCAAAAACAGAAAAATCGTCCATGAACACTTCCATATGCTTTTCAAGCATGTCAGCAAAAATGGATGTCATGCATCTTTGGAATGTAGCGGGCGCATTGCACAACCCAAATGGCATTCTTCTGTAAGCAAAAACACCATAAGCGCATGTGAGTGTCGTCTTCTCTTGATCTTCCGGAGCATCTGCTATTTGATTATAATCGGAGTAGCCATCAAGGAAACAGTAGAATTCATGACCTGCCAACCTTTCCAACATTTGATCAATGAATGGCAACGGAAAGTGGTATTTTCTCATTGCTATGTTTAACCTTCTGTAGTTAATACACACTCACCAACCTATAATCGTCCTTGTAGGGATGAGCTAATTCTTCTCATTCATGATCACAGTTGTTCCCCCTTTCTTAGGAACAACATGTACTGGACTAACCCATGAGTTGTCAGATATCAGATAGATAAGCCCTACATCTAACAATTTCACCACTTCTTTTTGAACTACTTCCTTCATGGCGGGGTTAAGTCTTCGTTGGGGTTGGACAACCGGTTTATGATCATCTTCCATGAGAATCTTATGCATGAAAACCGTAGGACTAACACCTTTTAAATCCTCAATTGCCCATCCAATAGCATTTTTGTAATTTTTTTTTAGAACTTGGATAAGCTTGTCTTCTTGAACACTCTTGAGGCTTGAGTTTATGATAGTCGGGCATTTACCTTCGGTGTCGAGGAAGATATATTTGATATTTTTGGGGAGTTGTTTCAACTCCGTACCTTTCTTAGTCTCCTTATCCTCTTCCAATAACTGAGGTTGCCTTAGATCTTTCCACCGTTGTGGTCTAGATCTTTTCCCTTGTTCTTCCATCATAGCTAACACTTCCGATTCTTTGTTGTCAACTTCAAGGTCACTTTTAAAAATGGACAAACTCAACACTTTCTCCAAAGGTAACTGTGGAGCATTTAGAGGGTTCTCATGAGAAATCACTTGATTTATCACCTCTATGGTGTGACTAGTGCCAACATCATCTTTGTATTTCATGGTGTTTTGAACATCAATTTTTGACTCCTCATCATAGACTTTCAACGTCATAGTACCCTCCTCTATGTCTATCAAACACCTTTCGGTCTCCAAAAACGGTCTTCCAAGAATGAGAGGAATCTCTTGATCTTCCGGCATCTCTAAAATTACAAAATCCACCGGGAACACAAACTTATCAATCTTCACAAGGACATCTTTGACAACACCGTAAGGTTTCTTTACAGAATGATCAGCAAATTGAAGTGTCATCCTAGTATCCTGCACCATTCCTATCCCCAATTTCTTATAGATGGATAACGGCATGAGACTCACACTTGCTCCCAAATCAATAAGAGCTTTTTTGAATGGCCTATCCCCAATGGTGCAAGGGATGGTTACTGAACCTCGATCTTTCTTCTTCGCCGGAATCTTCATACCCTGCAAAATAGCACTATAAGTTTCGGTTAGAATAATAAGATTAGTATCAATGGTACGCTTCTTTGATATGATGTCCTTCATGAACTTGGCATAGGTAGGCATTTGTTCAAGTGCCTCCAAAAATGGGATGTTGATTTCAAGCTTCTTGAACACCTCTAGAAATTTTTCAAATTTTTTCTCGTGCTGCCCTTTTTTCTTATTTCTTGTTGTGAATGGGAGCTTTACGACCAATTTTTGCTCAACTCTTTTCTCTTTCACCACCGGTGTAGGTACAATCACTTCCTCGTCAACAACTTTATTTTCTTTAATCTCCAAATCAACTTCAAGCAGTTGGCCTTCATTTTCATCTTCTTCCTCAGGAGCTTCAAGAACTTTACCGCTTCTGGTCATCACAACACTAACATTCTGATGATCTCTTGAATTTGTCACGGTAGCACTCGGAAGAGCACCTGGTGTTTGAACATTAGTAAGTTGTTGTGCTATCTGACTCACCTATACTTCAAGATTTTTTATGGAAGTAGAGGTGTTCCTTTGATTATTTCTCGTTTCCTCCTAGAATTGAGAGCTATGAGCAGCCATCTTTTCTATGGCCCACTCCCAATCAGCCTTTTTTGGTGCTTGTTGTTGGTAGGATTGTTGTGGTTGTTGCTGGACATTCCCTTGTTGATCCTTCCAAGAGAAGTTGGGATGATTTCTCCAACCCGGATTATAATTCTGAGAGTAGGGATTATTTTGCCTCAGACACTTAATCTCCTCAATTTGTTGCACAGTCACAATGCAATATGCAGTAAAATGCGGTTCATTACAATTTTCACAATTAACTGCTTGTACCGGTTGGACTTGGGCAAAAGTGTGAGTGTTCACATTCATTGCCTTTAATCTTCTTTCTACCTCAGCAGTAATCTGATCTTCCATTTTTACCACTTGGTCTGCCAGCTTTAAGTCGATGATCCCTTTTGGCTTATTCATAGTACGGTCATACAACTCCAAATGCTCATTTGCTGCTATAGCTTCTATGATCTTCTTTATACCAGTGGCTGTTATAAAGTTTGATGAACCACCAGCAGCTGTATCAATTAATTATTTGGTCTTCATTCTCAACCCATTCACAAACATCTGCATCTGTTCGGTAAGATCCATATTGTGAGTTGGGCAAGCTACCAATAACCTTTTAAACCTTTTGTATGCATCCCCAAGTGATTCTCCCTCCTTCTATTTAAAATTCACTATGTTGTAACGCTTGCAGATGTAAACAGAAGCAGGGAAATACTCATTCAAGAATGTTGTTTCTATTTCTTCCCAAGTAGTTATACTTCCCGCAAGTAGGGAGTAAAACCACTCTTCAGCATCTTCCGCTAAGGTGAATGGAAACATCCTTAGCTTTTTCGCTTCTTCTGAGTGCCCCTCGGTCTTCAAGGTTGTACTCATTGTAAGAAACCGTTGCAAATGTTTGTTTGCATCTTCATTTATTTTTTCGGTGAACGGTCTCTTTTCAAGCTGGCTGATCATAGTTGGGTGCAACTGAAAGTGTGGTACATTGACCGGTTGATTCACTATGGTCAACCGCCCTATTGGAGAATTAGCTTCGCCATAATCACCCAGAAGTCTCTCTGCTGGTTGATTTCTAGCCATAATTACAGTCTTCGGTTGTGTCTCTGTGTCTGTATTAGCCCCTGAGTCAGAATTCTCATAATGAACCGAAATTTCTTCCTCTTTTTCCTGTTCTGAAATCATCGGTTCAGAACCTAACGTTGCCAGTCTTTCTCTTTTAGCTTTTCGGAGTCTTGCGCGCAACGATCTTTCTGGTTCTGCGTCAAAAAGAAATTTAGCTGAGGGCTTTCCTCGCATACACAGATTAGACAACTATCAGTAGTAATCCAAAAGTTATAAAATAAAAATAAAAATAACGAAAATAAAATTTTAGTCACAGAGTGACAAAATTCCAATTGAATTAAAATAAAAAACTTATATTTTGGCAATCCCCGGCAACGACGCCAAAAACTTGATCGGAAAAATAGCAAGTGTACTATTTTTACTGATGTAGTAATAAAAGGGGGTATTATCCCCAGAATCAATCTCGAGGACTGCGTAGGAAATATAAGTTTGATAGTTATTCAATTAAACAAAAATTACTTTGGGGGTTTGGTTTGTTTAGAAAATAATAACGATAATGAGAAAATAGAGCAGAGGAATAAAATTGACTTTTAATAGATATAAGAGAGCGTGTCACGTTAAGGTGTATGAATTGCTTTGCACTAACCTAAATCCTTATTCGAAGAGACAATGCTTAAAACTAACAATTACCGAATCCTAAGAATGTTTTTCCCTAATTCCTTAGCCAGAAAAACCTTTGGTATTCATCCTATACCCTAATTCCTTAGCAGTTTAGGATGAATATCAAGCTTTGTGTTTTTACCAAGATTATCACGGTTACTACAAAGTATCCATATTCCTAGGTGATTTCTACTGTAATATTATTACGCAAAAAGCGTTATGTTGGTTTGTCCGACCTAAACCTTAGCCGTAAACCAAATTCCATTGGTCAGATAGAAAAAGCCTTAAGAACTTTGCACAATAAAATAGATTAATAAAAAGCCCTTATTTCATAGAATAAAGGAAAACAAAGTCAATACAATAGCAATTCAGGGACACCCCCTAGCATTGGGGGGGTTTAGCCGCTCATAATATTCAAAGAGATTATAACTGATAAATAGACATTACAAGATAGATGGATGGCTTTGATCTTCAATCGTGAGTGCTCCTGAAAATCTCCATTCTCCGACTCCCTTGAAAGCACCAATTCTGATTGTAAAATTATTTTCGTCTTCTAAAAAGTGTTTTTCTCTTTCCAAATAGTAGCCTAAATAGTTACATATCACATAATAGCACTGGGAAATGTCCAAAATACCCTCCGTAGTCACTTTGCACAAAAATCCATAAAAATCAGAGGATGTAACGCCTTGGCCAACACAGGCCGTGTCAGCTGACATGGGCGGCCGTGTTGGCTCTCAGCCTCACAATTCTAAGATCATTCTTCCCAGGCTTGCTTACACGGGCTGTGTCAGCTGACACAGACGGCCGTGTCAGCTTCCTAGTTTCCTCAATTCTTCCATTTTCTTGATCCTGGCCTGACATGGCCCGTGTCAGGTGACAGGGGGGCCGTGTCAGCCCCCTGCTATCCTTCCAAAATCTTCTTCCAAACTCCGAAGCTTTCATTTTCTTCGCGTACATCCTTTGGTATTTGTATCTGTACCTGAAACCAAGGTTGTCAAACTCGCGAGTCTACTCAGACTCGTATAGGGTCCGTAGACTCGACTCGTAGACTCGAGTCTCAAACTCGTACGAGTCTATGGAAAATTAAAAATGACTTTCAAATACCTATAACCGACATATATATGACATACTCCTGTATTTTTAAACTTACAAATGCCTCGTATATGACACAAATATATAATAGAACACCAATTAACATGAAAATTCAAATTTCATACTCCATAACAAATTTCTTAACAAAGAAACTTGATAATAAAACAAACAAAATTGCAAAGTATGTAATTAAAGGCTTAAATTACTTATTTCTTCTTAATTGACTACTACATCAAGCAAAAAAGTTCATAAAACAAATATGCTAATAATTTCAAACATCCAAAGCTCTAGTAAAATCACTACCACCAATATAATTACCATCATTTTTATCGATATCTTGAGTATCATCATCAAACTCTTCCCTAGATGAAACACCTTCTTCATCATTAATAAATGTTGGATTGCATGAAGTTCCACTTCCACTTAATTTAACATTGTCACCACCACCAGTTTGCACAATATTAGTTACAACAACATCAGCTTCCACAATATTAATTAACAATAACATCTTCTTACACAACATTAACTCAATTTACACATTTTTTATTAGGTTCTTCAATTATCTGTTCATCATGTGAATGACTATCTTCAAATTGTATATGACATAAACCAACTTATTCACCTTTTTTTTTATGCAACCTATTTTTTCTCTTTGTATGAACTTAAAAAATAAATAATAATTTAACTAAATATTTCTAAAAAAATAAAATCAATCCTATAAACAAATAAATAATAATTCATTACCATTTCAAAAGAACTCCAATTACGTTCACAATCAGAGGAGCTACAAGTTAAGCTTAGAACATGAATTACAAATCTCTTTAATTCTGGAGTCATATCTCCATTAAAATCCCACCCTTCAGTAGGTAACATATCCTTCCTAAACTATTTTCTGCCATAAATCATAAATTTTCTAAGCTATTGTCACATGCAATTTGATACATGTACATTGGGATCATTGGACCAAATTGAACAATGGTGCAGCACCTTTACACATGATATGATATATGAGAAGCATTCAAGTGAAAAATATAAGAAAATACTTATACAACAAAGAATTGATTTACGGCCACAAACATAAACAAAACAAGAGACATAACAAACTCACGCCATTGATGAAGGGAGGAAGATACTTTGCTGAAATAAGAGACTAAGAGAGAGACTTTCTAATTCTTGTACAAGCAAAAAAATGTTTTTTAAATAAAAAATTAAATCTTTTTTGGTTTTAAAATTTTTTTATAAAAAACTAATAACTCGTAAACTCATTATAGACTCGCGAGTCTATACGAGTTTGTGCGAGTCTACCCGATTCTACTTGAGTCTATAAAAAACGATTCTATGCACGAGTCTACTCGTTTATGCTTCATAGACTTGTAAACTTGTACGAGTTTACAAGTCTACCCGCGAGTTTGACAACCATGCCTGAAACCATAGAAACTACCCAACAAACGCGTAAAAAGCCACTAAATCGACATAAAACTCTAAATTATAATATACTATAATGAAGCTACAAAAGGTGGAATTAACTCAAGAAACAATAAAAGAACTAACAGAGTGTTACCGATTTCTTGAATTTATGCTGAATAAATGAATGAAACCTCATAGAAAATGTGACCGGTCAAATACCCTCGTGCTATTTGATTTAGGGCTTAGGCCGGGGACATCGTCCTCGGCCCTTTACGCGCCCTTTCACTTGACTAACGGTGGAAGGGTAGATTTTATTTCGCAGTCGAATTCACTTTTGTCCTCTGCTTTTCAGGTGAACGAGATGACACAAGAACCCGAGAAGGAGATTCTCATAGACTCATCTTCGGAGAGCTCTTCGGAGAGTAGTGATACTGAGGCCTCAACCGCCCCCTGCGATGTCAGGGAGAATCCTGAGCATGCTTCCGCGGAGGAGTGGACGACCGCATAGCCCGTCGAGCATGCTTCCGTCTTTGCTTCCTATATCGGGGACGTCTTCACGGATGTAGGGCCAGAAGGGGAGTGGAAGGTGCACTTCCCAAGTCAGGACGACCGCATATGTACGGATTACGGGGAGAGGTTCCTGATGTTCGAGTATGATTTTAAGGACATAGGGTTAAAGCTGCCCTTTACTGACTTCCAGCGGTCCGTCTTCGTCCACTTGGACTGGCCCCGTCACAGCTGCATCCTAACTCATTGGCGTTTATCCGCGATTTCGAGCTGACCTGCGAGTTCCTGAAAATAGGAGCTACGTTGCCCTTGTTCTTCACAATCTTTCACCTTCAGAGGCAAATTTTGGGGAGAAGGTACAACTGGGTTTCGCTGAAGCAAGCGAAGAAACTATTAAAGCCCTTATCTGAGTCTATCCGGGCCTTTAAGGAGAGGTTCTATATTATTGAACCTGTGTCGAAGAAGGCCCAGGACACCACGTATGCCTGGGCAGTGTCAACGGACAAGGCAGCAATGACATGTACAATGAGCATGGGAAGTTGTTGGTAGACAGAGTGTTTAAGTTCCCCTTCTATTGGAGTGGGAGCCATTTTGCCTAGGGTACTGACCATTATCTCGCTCAACTGGAGATGTTGAACGAGGATGACACAGCTAGCTACGAGGTGTTGGTCAAATATGTTAACAGTTTTAAACTCGCGGAGTGCTAGACAAAAAAGGGGGACCCAATCTTTGATGAAGATGGCGGGCAAAGAGTGGAACACCGTTATATCAATACGAAAGGGCTTCTTGAGTGCAAGACCCACGCTGACGCCCTTAAGTTGCTTGGTAGTCTTTATTTTTTAGCTTGTCTGGATTATAATTTCTTTGGTTGCTAACGTGCTCGTTATGTTTTTGCAAGTGAAATGCCTTTCGCTCATGAGAGGATGGTGAGGAATGCTCTAACGAAGGGCAAGGCGGGCGCGACCAATCCAAAATCTTGGTTTACTTAGTGGGTGCCTCCTCCTCAACTGGCTGCGGGGAGCTCCTTGCCTGTTCCTTCTCTTACCTAGGAATCTCCTGTGCCCGTGGCCTTAAGGTTTAAGCGAACCAGGCCGAACGAGCTGGTGGATCTTAGTCGGGCGGCCGAGAAGGGCAAGTTTGAGCTTCCTCCTTGCCTTCATGATAAGAAGTTCTTTGAGGGCACATCCTGACGATTCCTCGGGCAGAGTCCCTAAAGCTCGAGGGCATGGACCGCCCGAGGAAGAGGGCAATGCTAGCGCAAGATGCTTCTGCATTAGTTCGGGTACTGGAGATGGCGGCGGTCTACGCCGAGGAAGACTCTTCCTCCGAATCCGAGCTATAGAAGGCCCAAGTGGCAATATTTTCTCTGGAAGAAAAAGTGAAGAAGGCCAAGGAGGAGGCCAAGGCTGCTGACGACGCAAGGAAGAAATCCTAGGAGGATGCTGCTAGGCTGAAAGGGGAGAAGGAGACCCTGATCGCTGAAAAGAAGGCTGCTGAAGACCTGGTCGAGCAGATGAGGTCTGCGGCAGCCCTGGATGAAGACAAGCCTGAGGAGGTGAAGGCGTTGAAAACTAGGGCTGAGCTGGTCGCTCGCATTGTGCGGGCGGAGGATGATGTCTATGCCATTGGGGATGAGTCTTTCAACAATGTTGTGGCTCAACTCAAACTGGTGAATCCAGAGGTTTAGCTGTCTACGGATGGGACCAACTTCCTGAGCCATGTTGAGGATGGCAAGATTGTGAGTCCAGACTTCCTCTAGATTGGCGATGAGCATGCCCGTCTTCTTAACGAGGAGCCTCAGCCGACGCAGCCTATCCTCGAGCAGACCGAGCAGATGGAGGAATGACGTCTCCTTTTTGTGGTTGTAATGTTTCTGGCCTGCGTGCCATGTTTTATGTAACTTTATTGTTATTTTGTATGGGGCGTGGCCTTTTTACCATGTAACAAGTATAACCGTGGCCCTCACGGCCACTAATTATTTTTGATATGTATGTATCCTGTCGTTCTGGTCGGTTTTGTATGTTTTACACTTGTGCATGGCTTTGTTTGTTTTTATTTTCGCCAAGTGTAGAAACTTTGCTCGATACATGTGTATGCTCGTAATAGGGGTAACTTCGAGTGATTTGCAGTTCTGGGGTTTGCTCGACGTAGATGTGTTCGGCAGTGAGGGGGACTGGTCAACGGCCTGGGTAGCTTCTAGGCATGAGAGTGGAACTCAAGTCGCGTTTGAGGCATGAGCTCGCAGCGTGAACCTCCCATCGCGAGTTGGGTGTTCTGCCTGTCGTGGTACTTTGACGACGGCGGGCCTGGTTGAGGAACCATCGTCGGGCAAGGGTCCCGCTCGCTCTTGTCTTAGCTTTTCGGTGTTCCATGGTCGAGCAAGTTCTTCCCTGTTGAGGTGTTCTAGGTAGTAGGCCCCATTCTCCGTCTTTTCTCGAAAGCGATAGGGTTCTTCCAAATTTACGGCGAGTTTGCCTACCCGAGAATCCATGTGGTTCCTTCTTAAGACAAGGCTGCCCACTTGGAATTCCCGCCGTATTACCTTGGCGTTGTGCCTGATTGCAATTTTCTTCTTCAAAGAGGCTTCGCGGAGAACTGCTCCTGATCGGACCTCTTCGACGAGGTCAAGCTCTTCTCTTAGTACCTCGTCATTTGTGTCCTCGTCTAAAGGCGATTCAGTCCATTGGGATGACACGTGTATCTCGATGGAAATCACTGCCTCCGTCCTATAAGCTAGGAGGAAATGGATTTTCCCGGTCGAGGAGTGGAGCGTAGTGTGGTAGGCCCAGAGTACGTTGTACAGTTCCTCGACCCAGGCTTTCTTTGTTTCGTTAAGCCTTCGTTTGAGGCCTCGCAGGATTACTCTGTTTGCCGCTTTGGCCTGCCCGTTGTTTTGGGGATGCTCGACGGACGCGAAATGTTGTTTCGTGCCTAGTTTGGCGACGAAGTCCTGAAACTTTTTGTCCGTAAATCGTGTCCCGTTGTCGGTGACTATTGCTTGTGGGGTGCCAAAGTGGGCAAGGATGTTTCGCTTATAGAAGCGAAGTATGTTGTGGGCCTTTATTTTGGCCAGAGCCTCTGCTTCTATCCACTTTGTGAAGTAGTCAACGTACACTATCAAGTACTTGTTCTGGTTTGACACTACTACGAATGGCCCCAGGATGTCCAGGCCCTACCATGCGAAGGGTTACGGGGAGGACATAGCTTTGAGCTCGTTAGGCGGAGCCAAGTGCATGTCCCCGTGCCGTTGGCATTTGTCGCACTTCTTCACGTGTTCTTTTGCATCCTGCTGCATGGTTGGCCAGTAGTACCCTGCTCGGAGGGCTTTCCTAGCGAGGGATCTTCCCCCGAGGTGTTGGGCGTTGATTCCTTCATGGATCTCGTGCAAAACGTGGCCGACCATCTCTTCCTCGAAGCATCTGAGTAAAGGGATGGAGAACCCTCGCCTGTAGAGCTTGTCTTCGACTAGGACGTAGGAGCAGGCTCTGCGCCTGACTATGCTGGCCTCTTTGGGGTCAGACGAGAGTTCATCCTTAGCGAGGTAATTACAAACGGGGGTTATGCAGCAGTTGCTGTCGCCGATGACTTGCACGTCGAGGATCGTGGAGGTGTTCTCGATGCTGGGTCGAGGAAGCACCTCCTGGATGACAGACTTGTTTTCGCCCTTTTTCTTCGTACTTGCTAGTTTGGACAACACGTCTGCTCTGACGTTATGTTCGCAAGGAACTTGTTTTACTTCTACAGTTGCGAACTTCGTCATTTTTTCTCTGACCAGAGATAAGTACTCTGACAGGTTGTCGTTCTTGGCTTGATATTCTCCTCGAACTTGAAGGGCCACGAGTTGCGAATCGGTGAAGATGACGACCTCTTCAGCCCCCAGGTCCTCGGCCAGGCGTAGGCCGACGAGGAAGGCTTCAAACTCAGCTTGCACTACTACAAAAAAGTTATTTAATAGCGCTTTTTTTGGTTTTTGATAGCGCTTAAAAGTGATATTAACCACGGTGCTATTGTAAATATTTTCGTTTGATAGCACTTTAAAAGCGCTATTATAGTACTGATAATTAATAGCGCTTTTCCAAAAGCGCTATTATAGTACCGGTATTTAATAGGGTTTTTCGAAAAGTGCTATTATAATACTTATTTTGATTTGATTTTGATAGCACTTCCAAACAAAGTGTTATTACAAGGCACATGTTTGATAGCGCTTTTTTATAAAAGTGCTATTATAAAGTACATGTTTGATAGCGTTTTTCATAAAAGTGCTATTATAGAATGTTTCATTAATAGCACTCTCTCTACAAATGCTATTGTAATACACTTTTTTTACACAAATTCCTTCTTTTATATATATATATATATATATATATATATATATATATATACATATATATATATATATATATTCAAGTACAATGTCCAGGAAAATCAAGTAAATAAAAATGATGAAATTTATTTCACAAAAAAATATTTAACAAAATAATACATGTAGTCTAAAGAAAGACTTTGAATCCTCACTTAAAAAGATTAAATTTGTTTCATTCTATACTTCTATTTACTCATAGGAAAAAATTATATTTAAGTGTATAGCATATAAGAAGAATTATGCCAGTATTTAAATAATTAGAGAGCTTGACGAAATTGAAAGCTCACAATCCACGTTTCTTGTTCGGCCTTCCATATCTTTAGAAAAATTTTAGCTCAGTATATCCCCCGGAATATGGCATAAGTTCATCCCCCTCAATTCTTGAACCAGAACAACTCATACTTTTCTTCAATTTTCCATGAGTTGACTCAACCTCGGCCCAAAATATGCCATAAACTGGTCTATGATCTGAAAATCTTGATTCCCCGCGAACATATGATAACTAATGGAGACCTTCTCCGTACCATAAAATACGGTCACACCTATGAAACAAAAAATATTCATGTCAGCATAAGTCGTAACCATTTATTCGAACTATATCATATATCATGAACCATACTTCATTTTGTAACATCTATTTTTTCCATGGTACACAATTAAGTTTCAGCATTTATAGGGAATGTCTTCTAAATTCATATTAAGCTATGAGATAATAATGTTAAGAGATCAACATTTAATCAAATAAGGTCAGAAAAATGTGTATACGAGCCGCTTTTGTAGAAGTCTTACCATGCAGGTGTTCTCCTTTTCTCCTTGGGGTGCATATCATCTCCCGAGTATCGATATGAATTAGTTGAATACTTATATGTTGGAGGAAAATATATCTTCCCTTCGTTCTATCCCACAAACTCGCGACCTCTTTTTTGCTCTATTCTCAACTGTCAGGCATCAATAGTGAAGGCTTGTTAAGTTTGTTACACAATATTACATTGGAGGAAAACAAAAAACATGGGATTATTGATGAGATTAAAGAGACATAGTTGATCATTTTCTAACAATGCAACAAGTGCCTTCGCAGAAGGGTAGGAGAGAGCAACCCGATAATTCAAATCTCCAAGCCATATAATTAGACTACATTAATGAATTTAAAATGAGAATATGTAAATAAGAAGAAAAGACAATAAAAAATAAAAACCATTCTAATTAAGTAGTTATACAATAGGTTATTCACAGGAGCTTAATTAAGCATTAGTTATTCATTCTTACTCATGCTCGAGGATTGTCTGAGGAGATTTGTCGTTGTCCATGACATGAACACGAGGAAACCTAGTCTTTTTAAGAATTTCCAATACATCAGAATTTCTTCTTAGTTCATCACCCTTTTTCTGTCCTGAGGTTAAATGACTACATATAAAGCAAAACCTTGTTTCATGCACAAACATACTAATTGAGATGGATCCCTGCAAAATCCAACCAAAATAAAACTCATTTAAGGCAGTACCTTGAATGTCCCGGCATGCTATATCCATCTTCATTAGAGGCAGATCCACCATTAGTTGACATTGGTGAAAATAAGACTGTACTCGGTGAATCCACAAGGCCATTATCATCATCAGGCGAACCCCATCTTGAGTAATCACTTGGTCTCGAGTAGTCACTTGCCCTTGAATAGTCACTAGGCCTATAACCCCATCTTAAACTAGGATCAAAGTCACTAGGCCTGTTACCGAAAATTACACGGTTGCATTCAGCTGAAAATCTGCATTAAGCTCTACAACTGGATGAGGAATTACACGGTCGCATTCAGCCCGAAAATTACTCAGTCGCATTCAGCTCGCAATCTGCATTCAGCTCTACAACTAGATAATCCCTCAAAATTTGCATTCAGCTCTACAACTGGCTGAGCAATTGGAGATGGCGTATAACATCCACTACTTCCACTTGTTCTAGGAAGATTGTTTAAAGTCTTTCTGATAAGAGCCAGCCATTTTTTAGCAGGACCATTGTCCTCTGCCCCTAGGATATTACCGGCATTCAATGGAACTACCTCTTGAAATCTGTAAGAAACAGATAGAATATAAAAATATATCATTGGTAAAACAGTTAAGCCTTACACATTCATTTTTTTTTTTTGTAATTTGTAGAGATTTACTAAAATCAAAATTCGAGATAATTATCGAGACTGAACATATTTAACCGAAAAGTTAATGTCAACTTCAATTGAAAGACTATATAAATATGTATATATACTGACAAGCAACACCACGGGAGCGTCACGCCTGCCTAGGCTAAAACCTAGGTGTATGCTCGAGCCTAGGTATTGGGCTCATCTCTCAGAACATCCCAACCCGCCAAACTGAAAACCAGCCAGCACAGCGCAGTAATATCCAGTATAACAATGTAATGCAGTAAAATGCGATAAAAATAGTAAAGCGGTAAAGCAAAAATACAGTAAAAAACAATACAGTAATATACAACAAAGCAAAGCACCACAGAAAAGCACCCAACGAAAGAAAACAAACAAGCGCTAGGATTGACTCGATAAGGAAACCAGAGATTCAGGTTGGTGAATTTTTCATACTCATAGAACTCAGATTGATTGTGTGCATTATGATCTGTGAACTTCACTGAGCATGTTGATCTATTTTATTTGAAGTTTGGACGTGTATCACGGATGAATTTTGAGTTTAAAGTTTTGGATCTATTTTTTCTTTCCTTCGATTTGCACTATTTGTTGGTTGTTTGATAAAATGGACTGGATATTCTTGATCCTCATGTTTTTCTGGTCAAGATGGTGTGCGCATATGCAATTTTTGGAGAAATTTATGTAGCAGCTCACAGGAGAGGGTGACCGGAGCCCTAGCTCCGGCGGCTGGTTTTGTTCAGTCCGGCGAGGACATTTGAATGAAGAAGAAGCAATCTCATCCGTCTGTTGCTTGATCTAACGTCCCACATGTTGCCATGTTTCTTTTCATTTTGTTTTTATTTTAATGCTTGCGTGTTTGCTAGCCTAGGTTTGTTAACGTGTGCCTCATTCCCAGCCATTGATTTTGATTAATTCTTGAATTGTTGATTGAATCTGGTGCATATGATTAATCTTGTGGTTGAGATTTGGCCAGCACATTAAAATGTGCATGTGAGGCTCACGTGTTGTTTTTAATTTTTGATTGGGTTTGGTGCGTGCGTTTGTATGGTAACTATGGTGTGAGTGTGAATCTATTCCTTTGATCATGATTACTTGTTGAGCTCATTGACTGTTAGTGCGCGTAGGATTGATCTATTGGCTGACATTGAATCTGAACCTTTGACTGAATTCCATGAGATTGTTGACTTCGCTAGTGGAGCATTGGCCTTGGGCCTTGCTTTTTGCACCCCAGTTTAAGCCCATCTCATAATTCCATCGTGTTTTTATTGCTGATTGCACCTCCTTGTTTTATTTCTTTTTCTTTTCATTTTCATTAATTGTTGTTTTGCATTTTAATTTCTAAAATCATTTTAATGCATCCAAAAATCACAAAAAAAAATCATGAAGCTTCTTTTTAGCTTTATAAATTTTTTCCATATTTTATTTTATTTTTGGCATCTGATTTAATTAATTGCCTAGTTTTCTTTTTTAATTGTTTCACTTGCACACTCTAACTTGTAGAATTTATTTCTCATCATCTATACATGATTTTCAATTCATTCTTTTTGCATTTGTTAGATGACATTCTGAAGTGCATAAGAACATTTTTGTCTCATTTTTAAAATTTTTTCATATTGCATTTTGGTCCCTCTCTTTTGCATATTGAATCATGGTGCTTACTTGACCTTTACTTAATTGTTTGAGTTCCTTAACTTGTGAATTTTTGTGAGATCTTTTAGCATGTGGTTGTATTCTGACCTATATCATTTGAGTTTAAATTTCACAATTGTTGAATGTCATATGATACATGTTTTCTTATTTGTGTTTAAGTGACTTATGCATGATCATCTCTTGACCTTTCTTTACACAAGTTGATTTGCCTTGATTATTTGATTGAGTTCCTTTGTGGTTCTTTGATTGAGATTTTGATATGATGTTTACATCTGGTTGAGGTCCTTTGAGACTAACTTTTACAATTTATGGATCATGTTTGGATCATGTTTGAGTATGCCTAAGTGTTGGAACTTTGTCCTCTCTTTGTAGTTTGCTTTGGTGCATGTTTTGAAGTTGTTGATTGATGCTTGAACTTGTATGACTTGAGTTTGGTTTTGATATGATATTGATGCATATACTACTGCCTCTTGAGTTCTATATTTGGTTTTCATGTTACTTGAGCATTGTTAAATGCATTTGGTTTGAATTGTATGATGAATATCATTACCTTTCATTTTGTGAACTTCTTTGGACCATAATGCTTCATGTTTTGAATCACTTTTGCACACATGAATTGTTGATGATAATATGATATTGGTTCTGACTTGTCTTCATTTTCATCTTGCCTTTCTCATTTCATTTTGATGTGAAGTCCATGTATGCTTAATTGTGCATTTCATACAAGTATGCTTGCATTTTTTCATGTTTATCTTTGCATGTTTACTTGAATTGTTTTGCATTGATCTTTGAAACATGTTGATCGATTTGAGTTGGACATTTACGATATGATGTGCTTGCTGCCATTTATTGTATCTCATCTCTCTTCTCCTCTGTCTCTTTCCTTCTCTTTCACTCTTTCTCATCCCATGAATCTCAAGACTCGTTCAAGTCTTGGATTCTTTTCCCCCTTAGAGCTACCTAGTCCAACTTAATTTTTGATTAAGCTTGGAGCAGGATTAGCATTAGGTTTTAGGTAGTCTTTTCTCCTAAGCCTCACTAACCATAGGACATCCATGCATGATAACATTAGGACTCTTAGTTTCCCTTTAGAGTTTCCCTTGTGCCGTTTCTCTTCTCATCTCAAAATAAAAGTAAAAGACACTTAATAAAGGTTAACTTGTATTGCACTTGAGCCTTCTATGTGGGAAATGGGGAACGAGGGGCTTCCTCTCTTTCTTCTAGGATACCTAGTGTACATCCTGTTGGGGACGATGCGCGAAGTATTCGTTCCTGTATTTAAGACTTTGGTTCAATGCGAGTTTCAAATAACTGTAAAAGGCACTTCTTGTTTAAAAAACTTCAAACCAACAATAACGTCTTTCCTTCGGGAATTATTTTCTCATCTCACTCACTCTCAACGTACGAACGTGCTCCTACTCGTTCTCTTGCAAGATGGTAACGCACTCGAACCAGCGAGCCTGCAACACCTGAGCTAGAACGTTAGTCGTTCCCTAAAAAAACACAAACAAAGTGTCCCTAGTTAGGGGAACTACGTCGCTCTGATTCTCATGCTCCCGATGAGATACGTAGGCAGTGGGGTAGGGCCCATTCGAGCACTTCTTTTATTTTCCCTACATTTGTTTCTCTTTCTCTCTCCTTTCCTTTTCCTTTTTCCTGTTCCTTTTCCTTTCCAGTAGCAGCGGAGCTCCAG
This sequence comes from Lathyrus tuberosus, assembly GCA_022829125.1. Taxonomy (NCBI): domain Eukaryota; kingdom Viridiplantae; phylum Streptophyta; class Magnoliopsida; order Fabales; family Fabaceae; genus Lathyrus; species Lathyrus tuberosus. The sequence continues at coordinate 1,542,967 of JALAZF010000061.1, read as the reverse complement.
TTTTCTAAACCCTTTGATCGAAACAAGCAAGCGTGGATCCCATCGGGTACGATGGACGTGAGGGGGTGCTAATACCTTCCCTTCGCGTAACCGACTCCTGAACCCAGTTCTCTTGGTCGCAAGACCATGCTCTTTCCTTTCCCTTCAGGTTTACGCGGTGTTTCCTTTTCCTCTCTTGGGATGAATACACATTACTGGCGACTCTGTTTCGGTGCCACTTTCGCGTTTGTACTTGGATGAAAATCTCGGGAGCGACAGCTGGCGACTCTGCTGGGGATCGAACCCAGAATCTCTGGTTTCCTTAGCGAGTCAATCCTAGCGCTTGTTTGTTTTCTTTCATTAGGTGCTTTTCTGTGGTGCTTTGCTTTGTTGTATATTACTGTATTATTATTTACTGTATTTTCACTTTACCGCTTTACTGTTTTTATCGCATTTTACTGCATTACATTGTTATACTGGATATTACTGCGCTGTACTGGATGGTTTTCTGTTTGGCGGGTTAGGATGTTCTGAGAGATGAGCCCAATACCCAGGCTCGAGCATACACCTATGTTTTAGCGTGGGCAGGAGTGACGCTCCCGTGGTGTTGGCCACGTGTGGGTGATCACGATCCCTACAATCAGACGAGGTTCTATCCGGAGTTGTCTGCTACTGTATGTTGATACAGGCCAGTAGTTATTCTCTGGAGGAATTGTCGACTCTGATGACCATTCCCGAGGACTCAGTTGCGGCACTCCTCCCGAAATGTGACAGTGGCAGACCACCCTTTGTGGCAAATCCATTGCACATTCTCGATCCGAGGACCCAATGCTGGGAACTTGCCATAGGATTTCCTTTTTGAAGTGAATCAGCGGACGACCTCTTTGATTGGCGATAACATTGTATCCTTCGGGCTGAATGTGCTATTGCTTCTAAAACCTCTGAAGCTGAGGATGTTTCATTTTTGTGAATCAGTTGAGGCCTCCTCGATTGGTGATGATGCCAAACCAGAAAGTGGTGGACGTATCATCATTTCTCGACCTGAGAGCCCGGGATATTGAGGATCTTAGTACCAACATGTGAGAGGGATGGGGTTTGCAGGTTTGCAAGTAACCGTGACTTTCAACCTACCTGGTTTTCTGGTTTTATCACTATGGTGGTTATTGTTCTGGGTTTTGGTGCAGAGCCTTGTTTTGTTCAGTCAGTGCAGTGCAGCCAGTTTGTGTGGACACCTTGATCACATGTTTTGCATTGCATTTCGATTTTTCTCTGACATTCATATTTTTGCATCTCCAGGTTATATCCAAATCTGTGATTCCTATCAGAGGGTAGTATTAGGGATGGACGTTCCAAGAGAGAAGTATGGGTGGATTCTGTCTTTTGGTTCGCAACATCGGCGATTATGAGTTACGAGGTCTTCATACTCTGATGCAGTTCTATGACCCTCCGCTGAGATGTTTTCTGTTCCCGGATTATTTGTTGGTGCCTACCTTGGAGGAATACTCTAACATGCTAGGGATTGCTATCAAGGAAGTTCCTCACTTCTTTGGTTCAAAAGGAGAGCTGGATTGTGGGAAATTGGTCGGCGCTCTTTATTTGAGCAAATCGGAGTTAGAAGTCAACATCTCCAACAAAGGAAAGATATGTGGTTTCAAGTTGGGGTATTTAACGAAGAAGGCTCGGAAAGCAGCAGAGGATAAAGATTGGATCGTGTTCAATGCACTGTTAGCTCTTTGTGTTTATGGCGTTGTGTTGTTCCCTAATGAGCCTGATTTTGTTGATGAAGATGCTATCAGAATATTCATAATGAGGAATCTGGTGCCAACCCTGTTGGGAGATCTCCATTATGCCCTATACAACAGGAATGAAAAGAAGAGAGGGAGGATGGTTCATTGTTGTGCTCCATTGTTTTATAAATGGTTCGTAAGTCGTCTACCTCAATCTGGTGCTTCTGTCGATTCTAAGGATTCTCTAAAGTGGAGTCAGCGCCTGATGGGATTGGTCAGTAAAAACATCGTGTGGATAAATCAAGGATCGCTTGGCAAGGATATCATTCACAGCTGTGGTAAGTAACCTAATGTTCCTTTGATAGGGAGGAAGGGAGGAATTAACTATAACCCTTCCCTGGCCGTAAGACAGTTTGGTTACGCCCTGGTAGAACCACCTGTTAAGTGAGATGTGGAAGAATCATTGTACTTTCACTTATCTGAAGGATTGGAGGAGGCGCAGAGAGCTTCTGAAGCTTGGGGTAGTATCCTAAAGAAAGGCAAGGCCGTGCTGGGCAAACCTAACAATCAGGCTTTCCTTCCTTATGTGGAATGGATAAAACAGAGAGTTGAGGAGTGTTACTTGCCTTTTGATAGAGCACCTCTGCTATACCCAGAAAGTGTGGATGAAAGACTCACTGTACCATTTGAAGAATTCGATAAGCAGCGTAAGTTGGTATCTGATCTGAGGGTGGAAAATTCTGACATGAGTAGTCAACTACAGAGTGCTCTATAGGACAACTTGGGGTTGAAATGGAAGGTTCAAGACATGACTACGCATCTAGAGAGAAAAAAGAGAAGGATTTTGCTGACAGGGCTCAACACTTCAAAAAGATCAGTATGGCTGCTGAATCGTCAATCAAAGCTAAGAGGAAAAACAAGAAGCTTTTGACCAAAGCAGAAGACAAGCTTGCCACGTATCAGGATATGTGGAAGGAGTCCAAGATTGAGAATGAAGAGTTGCAAGAAGAGCTTCAGGTAGTGAAAGCGAGGAAAGATCGTTACTTTGCCAAGTGGAAAGAAGCACAGAAAGAAATTGAAGAGCTCAAACTGCAAGCGGGAATCAAGAAGCCAAAGCACGAAGGCAACGATGTTGAAGAGCAGATTGTTAGGCTGAATCAAGATGTCGAGAAGAGAAACAGGTTGATCAAGGGTTTGCTAGAAAGACCTACTCATCCAGATACTGTGAACCTTCTTGAGGAGATTGAAGTCGGTTTATTTGGAATTGACTTGTAGTATTTCTGTTGCTTGTTTTTTTTGTGATTACCATCAGGATTATTGATGGAATCACTTTTGATTGTATTTGAACCTATTTGTATGACTTCTTATGCTATGATATTGCAACATTTGTCTCAATGGCTATCAGTTGTTTGAAAGGGGTTATCTTTTGATTGATTCTGCAATATTTCTGGATTCAGATTTATTTTCTGATGTTGTGTCCGATCCCTTGCCCAAAGCTGGAATCAAAGCAGATTCGGCCTGGAAATGTTTAAATATGATTGTTTACATTTTGCATTTGCATCCTCATAAGCATTTTTGCATAACAGGTGTTCCGGAGCGGATTTCTTATTCTGACTGGGTATTCTCTGCAGGATGGCAAACATGGCTTCTTCCAACTACTCGATTCACCACAATCAGGGTTCAGATTTGGAACAACTCCAAGCGGAGGTGACTGAGATGAAAGCCCAACTGGGGCACTTTATGGTGGACATGCAAGCTTTGATTCAGGGCCAGAAAATGCTGAAAGAGGAGGTCAATCAAGTGAAGACCCAGATGAGTTTTGTTATGGAAGTTGTGAGAAATGTGCTCAGAAGGGATGGTAATCCCACACTTAAGGCTATAACAGAAGTTGTCGTTCCACCCTTGCCTATGGAACCTATTCCCAAGAGTGATGTGTCTCACGGATTTTCTGCACCCCCTGGAGTTCTGAAACTTACTCACCAGCAGTTACCTCTTGTTTCCCCGGATGGCCCCAAGGCTAGGAAGTACCTACCAAAGTCAGAGAAAACTGACAGAATTTTTGATCCGCTTCCTATGCCTTATGCTCAGCTGTTAAGGCACTTACTCCAACTCCAATTGGTTTAACTTCGGACGATAAATCGCCCTAGTGGAAAGCTCCCACTCAATTATGATGCAAGTGCCCATTGCGACTTTCACTCTGGTGCGCCGGGGCACGATGTGGAAGAATGTAAAGCCTTTCATAATGTGGTTCAAGATCTGATTGATTCAAAGGCGATAAATTTCGCGCCGGGCGGCATAAGCATACAGAGTAATTCTACTCCTACTGCTGCAGGAAATGTGAATTCCCCGACATTCCCTCTTAAAGCGGCATCAAGTCAAGGGCATATCTTGTAATCTTTGGTCTCAAAGTCCCCATGTCAGCAACTTGTTCCCGATCTTAAGCCAAGTTTGAAAAGAAAAGTGCTGGGAAAAGAGGAGTACACAAATCAGTGTCAGCAGCAGGCTAGCTCCCAGAGGAGATATCAAAGACCCAGAAGGCCTGAGAGAAAATTTGATCCTATTACTGTTCCTCACAGTCAGCTGCTTGACCGTTTGCTTCAAGACTCTTTGATTCAGTTAAGGGAAGTTGCTCTTGTCCCGTATCCTCTTCCGCCAGGTTATGACAAGAATGCTAGGTGCGGGTACCACTCAGGGGCACCGGGGCATGCCATTGAAGATTGTAAGGTGTTCAGGCATAAAGTGCAAGATCTGATTGACGTCGGGATCATTATTTTCACTGTAGATGGTCTGTATGTTAACTAAAGCTTCCCAAGAAAGCACATAAAAAGGGAAAGACATCATCAGAAGAAGCCAGTCCAGACAGAGTCAAGCCTCCTCAACAAGGACAACCATTTAGTTTCTTTGCTGCATTTTCGTATGTAGTTTTTTATTTGCGTGTTCAGACATTGTTTGCATGTTAAAACTTGTTTGTATTTGGTTTGATGATTTTAATGCAATGGATATGTTTTCTTGATTAACTTCATTTGTGTTTACTCATTTAATGCTAATATGCACTGCAATACCAACTTTTCTTGCTTAAACTCTATGAGGGAGGATGACGTAATAAGAACACAGGTCTCTAATGGTATGCTTTTAAACAGAACCCTGTTGAGGATGTACATGCATTGTTTCAACTCCCCAAACACTGAAGACACAAGGAAGATAGACCCTCGTTAACCCCTTTGAGCCTTGAAGTATGAGTTTCTTTCGTACGAAAACCCTCACATTTAGCCCAGGGGCAGGGTAGATGTCAGTTAATTTGACCGAGCGTTCACATTTCAAAGGAGTGTGCATCTGAGGACTCATTACCTTCTATTCCACCGTCAAGAGGTCAAGAGGTATGAAACCATAATGGTTATCCATCAACAATCAAAGAGTGAGGTAGTCACAACCCTTTCAACAAAGTCAAGACAAGCCAGTGTCGCACGATTTGTTCCAAAAAAAAAAAGCCCGCTAAGTTGAAACTTGAAAACAAGCAACTTAGGCAAAAGCTGGGGCATCCCGCTGGACTTCAAAATCAAAGATTCAAAAGAATCAGTCTAGGCAAAAGTTAGGGATTAGAAAAATAATGAAAAAGTGAAAAACAAAAGACAAAGAAAATCCTCGGGCAAGAACAAAGTCGTGTGACTACGAACAAAAGACAAAGGGGTGACTGTCACTCCAAAGCCTCATTAGGTGCCAAACCATCAGTTTCATAGGTTCCTTAAAGATCACAAAATTATTTTTGAGAGGTTAACGCTTGTGCGAATTACCTGAATGTAGGACTGGAGAACATCACGAAGAGTGGGTGGGCACCAATAAACTTTGAGCCATAAACCATTTTTCTCAAAACCGTGAACCAGACCACGATACAACCCTCAAAAGTCCTAATTGAAATAGGGTTATTTCAAAAGCACACTACCAAGAGATAGCGTTCCTGACTCCTATGAGTTGTGCTAAAAGATCTTTGTTGGTGTTGCATGTGCATTGCATTTCTTTCATTCAAAAATCAATGTCGTATCCTAAGCAGTGATTCGCTCACAAAGGGGTTTGCGACATCTTTTCAGTAAAACTTCAAGATCAACATGTGTGTTGCATTAGAATTTTCATTCTCAGAACAAAACATTTTCTGCTTGCATACATTTGTTTGACATCAAAAGAAGTTTACATATGGAAATTCAGTCCAGAAGCGGAATCTTGCCGAGTTGAGAATCCGAAAACTCCCAAAGGGCAGCCACATTCAATGGTACTTCCTCAGGAACTTTGTTGAGTGGGGTCTTTCCCAACAAGTTATGCTAAGACGTAGTCGATCTGGGGCAGTCACGTCGAACCATCTTTTTAAAGTGTACCTCACCTGAGCTAATCACATCAAAAGAGTCTCTTCAGAGTTCAGAAAACCGGGGCAATTACTTCAAGATTTCTCTATAGGCCACACAGTCTGGGGCAGTGACGTCGAGATCTGATGAATCTCTCCAAGAGTTTGAAGACATTGAGGCGTTTTGGATGTCAAGTCTTCTGTAAAATCCTCTTGGGACAATTTTTTTTGGTGGACCATGACGATCTGGGCAAATGAAAGAAAAACTGTTGTTCACGCATATGCAGTCAATCAGCCAATAGTTTTGAAACAAAGGGGTATTCCAACCCAAGGCATTTGTGGTCCCCGTCTTCAGCAGGTTTCATTAATAATGTTCCCAGCAAGAGACGTATTGAAACCTTTCTCCCAGTAAGTGGTGGTTCAGCGTTAGATTTTCTCAGTTGCAGAAGTCATATCCTGGGGCACGTGTGCATATTCTTTTATTGCAGATTCAGATGATTTCAAGCACAAGACGGGTAATCACTTATTCCCACGCAGGAGACTGGGGCAATTATGTTCAAGGAAGGGTTCATTTGTTACCCTTTTGTCACAATGTTTACTGATTGAGTCCATCATTCAGTCAACGGTCGTTCATGACGTCTCGATATCAGTGAATTGAGTTTAATTGGGTATCGTTGTATCTTAATAAGTCGATTCTCTCATTCAGTACTTCCAACAGTTACAAGCTCTTCTGTGTTGATAACGGTTGCGAATCCCCAGTAGAGTTGCTTCGCAGACACCGAAGTTGATTGGTTAATCCCCAGTGAAGTCATCAGGAGTTTGAAGATGCTTAATCTTCTAGGACGTTCCCTTCAGATCAGTCATGTATCATGGAGCAAAGCAAGTTGTTAACCTTCCCGAGCATGGGGCATACTAAATTTCTCAAGTAGAAGATGTTCTAGACCTATTATCCCCAGTAAAGTTTGAGGACGCTTGGTCTTCTATAAAATCCTCTCAAGAGACATTCCCCAGCACGAGACGTTTTAAAGAGGTTTTCTCCAGTAGAGTTTGTCATAAACTCATTATCCCCAACGGAATCGTCAAACGGAAAGTTCGCCTAGCATGGGGCATTGTGGTACTTATCCTAAGCTTGACAGTCGTATTCCTCAGCAGACTATAATGGAGTTGCTTTGGGGTTTCCCAGCAGAGATCTAAGGACTCTCTCCCAGCAAGCTGTAGTGAAATGTATTCTAACCAGCAAGATCGTATCTCTGGTATTGGTATCCCCACAAGAGTTTAGCATTGAATCTTGTCAACAATACTCCCCAGCTGAGTTTGTTTTATCCACGCAGAGGCTTATTGATCAACAAAATCTATTCCTTAGCAGAGTGATAGTATATTCTTGCCCCAGCCAGTTTAGAAAGTTGATTCTCCCCGCGAAGGATCTTGGGTTTGGTAGATCATCAGGCAGAGTTTTAATGACTTTTCTTCCCTAGCAAGACGCCATGCAAAGAAATTCTCATCCCCAGCGGAGTTGCTGTGACCAGAATTCATCCCTCAAGCAGATGAAGTAATTCCTGGCAGAGTCATTATTCTTCAAGTCCAATTTATTTTTGGCAAACTTGACAATTCGAAGCAGACAGATTGTTCATTCATTCTCCATCAGAGATATTATCCTTTCAGGAGTCTCCAAGATCAAATCATTAACCATTGTTCCTCAGCAGAGTCAGCAGAGATGTCTGACACGGATGCAGAGAGTAGTCTAGTATTGGAATTCTTAAAGTCCAACCGTAGATTGGCGAAAGGTCCATCCAAGGGTGGCAAATTCTTAAAGTCCAATCGTAGATTGGCGAAAGGTCCATCTAAGGGTGGAAAATTCTTAAAGTCCAACCGTAGATTGGCAAAGGTCCATCCAAGGGTGGCAAAGCAAGGCAAAGTCCAACCGTAGATTGGCAAAAAGTCCCCCGTAGTGTGGCATCTCCGCAGCTAAGTCCAACCGTAGATTGGCGAAAGGTTCATCCAAGGGTGGCAAAGCAAGGCAAAGTCCAACCGTAGATTGGCAAAAAGTCCCCCGTAGTGTGGCATCTCCGCAGCTAAGTCCAACCGTAGATTGGCGAAAGACCGTCCAAGGGTGGCAGATCATCAGCAAGTCTAACCGTAGATTGGCAAAAAGTCCCCCATAATGTTGCATCTTCGCAGCTAAGTCCAACCGTAGATTGGCGAAAGACCGTCCAAGGGTGGCAGATCATCAGCAAGTCCAACCGTAGATTGGCAAAAGTCCCCCGTAGTGTGGCATCTCAGCAAGTCCAACCGTAGATTGGCAAAAGTCCCCCGTAGTGTGGCAATTCAGCTGCAAAGTCCAACCGTAGATTGGCAAAAGTCCACCCGTAGTGTGGCAAGCCAGTAGTCGTCTGGCGTTGTATAAAAGACATTGGTAAAGTCCATCCGTAGTGTGGCAAGCCAGTAGTCGTCTGGCATTGTGCTAAAAGACATTGTTAAGGTCCACCTGTATTGTGGTAAGCCAGTAGTCGTCTAGCGTTATATAAAAGACATCTTTCCAGTGGTTTTCTTCTCATTAGAGTTTTCTTCAAGCAGAGTTCATTTGGTTGGGTTTATATCCCTTTTCTTCTTCCCTGCAGAGTGCAAATTTTCGGTTATTTCTGGTATTCAATCTCTCCATACCTTGAAAATATGACAACAATCGCTATCATCCGTTCAGGTCTACAGTGATTGAATAGGGGCAGCTGTAATACCCCAAAATTTGCTCTCTCTTTTCTTCATATCTTTTAGCATGAGCTTTCATTGCATTGCATTGCATTCAAGTATAGAAAAATAAAAACATCAAGCATCTAGCATTGCATCTTGCATAAGGGCATGTGATCAGGTGATTCTCAAAGGTGTTCATCATCCAAAGCTAAAGAAGAAGACCAAGTGTTTCTCACAAGCCTCAAGGATCTCTTACATCATGTATCATCTCCATTTGATCTCACAAATCATGAGAAGAGGAGAATTCCTCAAGAAGATTGGACAGTGCATGATCTCCTACACAAGGCAGTCAAAAGTTGAGACCTGACCCCCAAATGGCCAAGCTCTTTGAGTTTTTATCATCTCCAAAGGACATATCTCATCATTGTTTGAGAGGATACACATCATATTCAGAGGAATTTGGATTTGGAGGATGTGCTATTTCCTCCTAACCAGAGGGTGCCAAAATCAGGGTTTGACCTAAAATCAGTTTATTTATGATTTTTGGGGCAAGACTAGATCTCATGGTATTCCTTATGTTTTTAAATGTTCAAGGATGGAATCTTGGTCATTGGTTCTCTAGGGAAGATGTTCAATGGATCAGTTACTTGTGAAATAAGCAAAAGTCAACAGTTCAAAAGGAAAGTCAACCATGGGTTTGCAAAGGTTCAAATCATGATTATCAAGTCCATATACCTTTATTTGATCAAGGGATGGCATGGATGGCATCATTCATCAAAAATCAAGAGTTTGTGCAAAAGTTACTAAATTTGGAAAATGACCTATAATGAAAACGTTCCATTTTTGGCAATTTTTCCACCACATTCAACTTGACTTTTCATCATCAAGGAAGTTCCAAATGAATTTTCCTCCAACATTAAAGTTGAAGATATTTCTCTCCCATTTCCAAAAAGTACTAGAACATCTCCATATCATTTGTGGAACTCTAGTTATGGTCAAAAGATGGCAAGGTGCATTTTGAGGTTTTCATTTGATTCCATTCTTCCACCTTTGGCATTTTGGCACAAATGGACTTGTATTTTATTTTATTGGTTCATGTTGTATTACAATATCAAAATACAAGTCAAGAGGATCATTTTTGGCCTTTGAATCAATTCATTCCATGACTTATTTCTCATTATTTTCACAAAGTTAAAAAATGCAAATTGATCAAAAACTCACAAACCAAACAAGTACAAGGCCCAATTTGAATTCAGAGGTGATTAATAAGTAAATTGGAGGTTAATCATGCTTGTTGCAAGGAATGTGCACGTGTGGATTAGTGGCATAAGCACCAAATACATTTTTGCAAATTCATCAAAATCTCATTAACCAAGGTTCTAATCACTTCTTAATCCTAATCAGTGAACTAATGGAGAGTATATAAGCTTACTCATACCCTCACACCTAGGTCAGGGACTCTCATTTGCACAGTTTTGGTTTTTTGCTCTCACACTTTCTCTCTTTGAATCTCACTTTCCTTGGAGTTTCTTGGAGATTTCTCTTCACATTCTTGATCAGTGAAGAGAATAGAGCAAGAATCAACTGCTATTTTGAGCTCATACTGAGGATTTCACCAAGCTCCATTCAAGAGGATTCAAATTTAAATCTCAAGATCTAGCACGATTTCAAGCTCTAGTTGCATTTATTTTGCATCTAGAGGTTCCAAGGAGTAGACCTGCAGTATTTGGAGGGATTTCTTGGAGGATTTCAAGTTCTACAAGGTTCAGGTTGGTGAATTCTTCATACTCATAGAACTCAAATTTTAAGTGTGCATAATGATCTGTGAACTTCACTGAGCATGTTGATCTATTTTATTTGAAGTTTGGACGTGTATCATGGATGAATTTTGAGTTTAAAGTTTTGGATCTATTTTTTCTTTCCTTCGATTTGCACTATTTGTTGGTTGTTTGATAAAATGGACTGGATATTCTTGACCCTCATGTTTTTCTGGTCAAGATGGTGTATGCATATGCAATTTCTGGAGAAATTTACGTAGCAGCTCACCGGAGAGGGTGACTAGAGCCCTAGCTCCGGCGGCTGGTTTTGTTCAGTCCGGCGAGGAGATTTGAATGAAGAAGAAGCAATCCCATCCGTCCGTTGCTTGATCTAACGTCCCACATGTTGCCATGTTTATTTTCATTTTGTTTTTATTTTAATGCTTGCGTGTTTTCTAGCCTAGGCTTGTTAACGTGTGCCTCATTCCCATCCATTGATTTTGATTAATTCTTGAATTGTTGATTGAATCTGGTGCATATGATTAATCTTGTGGTTGAGATTTGGCCAGCACATTAAAATGTGCATGTGAGGCTCATGTGTTGTTTTTAATTTCTGATTGGGTTTGGTGCGTGCGTGTGTATGGTAACTATGGTGTGAGTGTGAATCTAGTCCTTTGATCATGATTACTTGTTGAGCTCATTGATTGTTAGTGCGCGTAGGATTGATCTATTGGCTGACATTGAATCTGAACCTTTGACTGAATTCCATGAGATTGTTGACTTCACCAGTGGACCATTGGCCTTGGGCCTTGCTTTTTGCACCCCAGTTTAAGCCCATTTCATATTTCCAACGTGTCTGTGTTGCTGACTACACCCTCCTAGTTTATTTTCTTTTTTTATTTTTTTTATTAATTGTTTCATTTTGCATTTTTATTTTTTTAAAATCATTTTAATGCATCAAAAATCCTAAAAAATTCATGAAACTTATTTTTAGTTTTATAAAATTTTTTCATATTTTATTTTATTTTTGGCATATGAATTAATTAATTGTTTAATTTCTTTTTGATTTGTTTCACATGTGCACACTTCTACTTGTAGAATTTATTTCTCATCATCTATACATGATTTTCAATTCATTCTTTTTGAATTTGTTAGATAACATTCTGAAGTGAATAAGAAATTTTTTTTTCATTTTTAAAACTTTTTCATATTGCATTTTGGTCCCTCTCTTTTGCATATTGAATCATGGTGCTTACTTGAGCTTTGCTTAATTGTTTGAGTTCCTTAACTTGTGAATTTTTGTGAGATCTTTTAGCATGTGGTTGTAATCTGACCTATATCATTTGAGTTAAAAATTTCACATTTGTTTAATTTCATATGATACATGTTTGCTTATTTGTGTTTAAGTGACTTATGCATGATCATCTCTTGACCTTTCTTTACACAAGTTGATTTGCCTTAATTATTTGATTGAGTTCCTTTGTGGTTCTTTGATTGAGCTATTGATATGATGTTTACATCTAGTTGAGGTCCTTTGAGACTAACTTTTGCAATTTGTGGATCATGATTGGATCATGTTTGAGTATGCCTAAGTGTTGGAACTTTGTCCTCTCTTTGTAGTTTGCTTTGGTGCATGTTTTGAAGTTGTTGATTGATGCTTGAACTTGTATGACTTGAGTTTGGTTTTGATATGATATTGATGCATATGCTACTGCCTCTTGAATTCTATATTTGGTTTTCATCTCACTTGAGCATAGTTGAATGCATTTGGTTTGAATTGTATGATGAATATCATTACCTTTCATTTTGTGAACTTCTTTGGACCATAATGCTTCATGTTTTGAATCACTTTTGCACACATGAATCGTTGATGATAATATGATATTGGTTCTGACTTGTCTTCATTTTCATCTTGCTTTTCTCATTTCATTTTGATATGAAGTCCATGTATGCTTCATTGTGCATTTCATACAAGTATGCTTGCATTCTTTCATGTTTATCTTTGCATGTTTACTTGAATTATTTTGCATTGATCTTTGAAACATGTTGATTGATTTGAGTTGGACATTTATGATATGATGTGCTTGCTGCCATTTATTGTATCTCATCTCTCTTCTCCTCTGTCTCTTTCCTTCTCTTTCACTCTTTCTCATCCCATGAATCTCAAGACTTGTTCAAGTCTTGGATTCTTTTCCCCCTTAGAGCTACCTAGTCCAACTTAATTTTTGATTAAGCTTGGAGTAGGATTAGCACTAGGTTTTAGGTAGTCTTTTCTCCTAAGCCTCACTAACCATAGGACATCCATGCATGATAACATTAGGACTCTTAGTTTCCCTTTAGAGTTTCCCTTGTGTCGTTTCTCTTCTCATCTCAAAATAAAAGTAAAAGACACTTAATAAAGGTTAACTTGTATTGCGCTTGAGCCTTCTATGTGGGAAATAGGTAACGAGGGGCTTCCTCTCTTTCTTCTAGGATACCTAGTGTACGTCCTGTTGGGGACGATGCGCGAAGTATTCGTTCCTATATTTAAGACTTTGGTTCAATGCGAGTTTCAAATAACTGTAAAAGGCACTTCTTGTTTAAAAAACTTAAAACCAATAATAACGTCTTTCCTTCGGGAATTATTTTCTCATCTCACTCACTCTCAACGTACGAACGTGCTCCTACTCGTTCTCTTGCAAGATGGTAATGCACTCGGACCAGCGAGCCTGCAACACCTGAGCTAGAACGTTAGCTGTTCCCTAAAAACACAAACAAGCGACCCTCGTCGAGGGGAACTACGTTGCTCTGATTCTCATGCTCCCGATGAGATACGTAGGCAGTGGGGTAGGGCCCATTCGAGCACTTCTTTTATTTTCCCTACATTTGTTTCTTCGTTCTTTTCCGTTCTCGTTCCTTTCCCTTTCCAGTAGTAGTGGAGCTCCAGACGACGACACCCTTTGATTGAGATAAGCAAGCGTGGATCCCATCAGGTACGATGGACGCGTGGGGGTGCTAATACCTTCTTCGCGCGTAACCGACTCCCGAACCCAGTTCTCTTGGTCGCAAGACCATGCTCTTTCCTTTCCCTTCAGGTTTATGCGGTGTTTCCTTTCCCTCTCATGATATAAATACACATTGCTGGCGACTCTGTTTCGGTGCCACTTTCACGTTTGTACTTGGATGAAAATCCCGGGAGCGACAGCTAGCGACTCTACTGGGGAACAAACCCAGAATCTCTGGTTTCCTTAGCGAGTCAATCCTAGCGCTTGTTTGTTTTCTTTCATTGGGTGCTTTTCTGTGGTGCTTTGCTTTGTTGTATATTACTGTATTGCTATTTACTGTATTTTTGATTTACCGCTTTACTGTTTTTATCATATTTTACTGCATTACTGTCATACTGGATATTACTGCGCTGTGCTGGCTGGTTTTCTGTTTGGCGGGTTGGGATGTTCTGAGAGATGAGCCTAATACCCAGGCTCGAGCATACACCTAGGTTTTAGCGTGGGCAGGCGTGACACTCCCGTGGTGTTGGCCACGTGTGGGTGATCACGATCCCTACAATCAGACGAGGTTCTATCCGGAGCTATCTGCTACTGTATGTTGATACAGGCCAGTAGTTATTCTCTGGAAGAATTGTCGACTCTGATGACCATTCCCGAGGACTCAGTTGCGGCACTCCTCCCGAAATGTGACAGTGGCAGACCACCCTTTGTGGCAAACACATTGCACATTCTCGATCCGAGGACCCAATGCTGGGAACTTGCCATAGGATTTCCTTTTTGAAGTGAATCAGCGGATGACCTCTTTGATTGGTGATAGTATTGTATCCTTCGGGCTAAATGTGCTATTGCTTCTCAAACCTCTAAAGCTGAGGATCTCTCGTTTTTGTGAATCAGTTGAGGCCTCCTCGATTGGTGATGATGCCAAACTGAAAATGGTGAACGTATCATCATTTCTCGACCTGAGAGCCCGGGATATTGAGGATCTTAGTACCCACATGTGAGAGGGATGGGGTTTGCAGGTTTGCAGGTAACCGTGACCTTCAACCTACATGGTTTTCTGGTTCTATCACTATGGTGGTTATTGTTCTGAGGTTTGGTGCAGAGCCTTGATTTGTTCAGTCAGCGCAGTGCAGCCAGTTTGTGTAGACACCTTGATCACATGCTCTGTATTGCATTCCTTTTTTCTGACATTCATGTTTGTGCATTTTCAGGTAGTATCTAGTCTTTGATTCCAGTTAGAGGGCATTCATAGGGATGGACACTAAGAGGGGTAAGAAGCACATCATTGTCTACAGGTTCCCAAAGATCACTCTCGGCTCGTTGAACAGTTTGCATAGTATAGCTGGTCCAGAAGTTTTAGGAGCCTTTGAAGAGAAGTATGGTTGGATTTTATCCCTGTTTCGGAGTCTCAGTGAATATGAATACAATGGGCTACACACCTTGATGCAGTTTTATGATCCTTCCTTGAGGTACTTTGTGATGCCAGATTATGTGTTGGTTCCTACCCTGGAGGAGTACTCCAACCTTTTGAAGATTCCTGTCAAAGAAGGTGTTCCTTTCTGTGGTTCCCAAGGAGATTGTGATTTCCAGGCAGTGGCTGAGGCTCTTTATTTGAGCAGATCTACAGTGGAGGATGACTTTTCTAAGAAAGGAAAATTCCGAGGCTATCACTTGGGGTACTTAGTGAAGAAGGCTCAAGAAGAAGCAAAAAAAAAGAGGTGGATGGCTTTCAATGCAATATTGGCTCTGTGTATATATGGCATTGTGTTATTCCCTAATGAGTCTGATTTCGTCGATACGGATGCTATTCAGATATTTACAGCTCAGAATTCGGTGCCGACTTTGTTAGGTGATCTCCACTACTCCCTATACAACAGGAATGAGAAAAAATGAGGTGGGGTGGTTTGTTGTTGCACACCTCTCTTTTACAAGTGGTTTACCAAACGTTTACCCCAATTTGGTGCTTTTATTAATTCAAAGACTTCCTTAGAGTGGAGTAAGCGTCTGATGGGCTTAGCTGCTAAGGATATTCTTTGGGTTGACAAGGGATTGGTGGGGACTGATATTTTGCATAGCTGTGGCAGGTATCCTAATGTACCTTTGGTCGAAAGAAAAGGAGGTATTAACTACAACCCGTCTCTGGCTATTAGGAAGTTTGCATATGCTCTAAAAGATCCTCCAGCGGGGAAAGATTTGGAAGAATCTTTGTATTTTCATATGACTGATGGTATGGCTTTTGCACAAGAAGCTTCTCAAGCTTGGCTCACTAGAAAGAAGATAGGTAAAACTGTCTTGGGTAAGCCCAATAATCAAGCTCTCGCTCCATATGTTGAATGGGTGAAGAAGAGGGTAGAAGAGTTCTATTTGCCTTTTGATCGGGCGCCTCCCTTATATCCAGGGATTGTGGAAGAGAGACTCACTGTACCATTTGAAGAATTCGATAAGCAGCGTAAGTTGATATCTGATCTGAGGGTGGAGAACTCTGGCATGAGTAGTCAACTACGGAGTGCTCTACAGGACAACTTGGAGTTGAAATGGAAGGTTCAAGACATGACTACGCATCTAGAGAAAAAAGAGAAGGATTTTGCTGACAGGGCTCAACACTTCAAAAAGATCAGTATGGCTGCTGAATCGTCAGTCAAAGCTAAGAGGAAAAACAAGAAGCTTTTGACTAAAGTAGAAGACAAGCTTGCCACGTATCAGGATATGTGGAAGGAGGCCAAGATTGAGAATGAAGAGCTGCAAGAAGAGCTTCAGGTAGTGAAAGCAAGGAAAGATCGTTACTTTGCCAAGTGGAAAGAAGCACAGAAAGAAATTGAAGAGCTCAAACTGCAGGCGGGAATCAAGAAGCCAAAGCACGAAGGTAACAATGTTGAAGAGCAGATTGCTAGGCTGAATCAGGATGTTGAGAAGAGGAACAGGCTGATCAAGGGTTTGCTAGAGAGGCATACTCATCCAGATACTGTGAACCTTCTTGAGGAGGTTGAAGCTGGTTTATTTGGAATTGACTTGTAGTATTTCTGTTGCTTATTTCTACTGTGATTACCATCAGGATTGTTGATGGAATCACTTTTGATTGTATTGAACTTATTTGTATAACTTCTTATGCTATGATATTGTAACATTTGTTTCAATGGTTATCAGTTGTTTAAAAGGGGATATCTTTTGATTGATTCTGCAGTATTTCGGGATTCGGATTTATTTTCCGATGTTGTGTCCGATCCCTTGCCCAAAGCTGGAATCAAATCAGATCCGGCCTGAAAATGTTTAAATATGATTGTTTACATTTTGCATTTGCATCCTCATAATCATAAGCATTTTTGCATAACAGGTACATGTTGCAGGAGGTCTCTAACCTTTATTTGGTTTCAGGCACTATAGCTGAGAATCACATTCACCGATACTCAACTCGAGGAAATCAAGCAAGGATAATGGATCAAGTGCATAGTGATTTGGCTGAAATGAGGGCACGAATGGACCAGTTCATGACTCTCATGACTGGTATGGCACAAAATCAAGAAAGATTGAGGCTTCTGGTCGAGTGTCCAGAGGCCACGCTTGGAGTTAATCAGAATGACAATTCACAGACTAAGGGCACTTCTCCTCCTGGTGGCAATCCTCCTCCTGGTGGTAATTTGGGTAATGGAAATGGCAGAAATGTTGGTGGTATTCAGGAAGATGCTCAAGAAGGCCAATTTACCCTGTTGGATGCTGAGATGGGTACTCCTAATGATAAAAGGTACGATGAGTTGGCTGAAAAGATACGGGCTATGGAATGCAAGAATTCTATGGGTATTGATGTTACTAGTCTGGGGCTGGTACCAGGGGTCAGGATCCCTCCAAAATTCAAGCCACCTAATTTTGATAAATATCATGGCAATACGTGTCCCCAGACACATATCCAAGCTTATTTTGGGAGGATCTCAGCTCATACAGATGATGAGAAGTTATGGATGCATTACTTTCAAGACAGTCTGGCTGGAGCTTCTTTGACCTGGTATATGAAATTGAACAGAGTTGTTGTGAGAAGTTGGAAGGATTTGGCTGAAGCATTTCTAAAACAGTACCAGTACAATATTGATATGGCGCCCAATCGCACTCAATTGCAGGGGTTGTCACAGAATGCTAAGGAAATTTTCAAGGAATATGCTCAAAGGTGGAGAGAGATGGCTACACAGGTTCAACCTCCTTTGTTGGATAGAGAAATGGCAGACATGTTTATAGGCACCCTGCAAGGGACATTTCTTGAAAGATTGGTTGCTTGTCCATCAACCGGATTTGCTGATATAGTGATTGCTGGAGAAAGAATAGAGAGTTTATTAAAGCTTGGAAACATCCACGATGTAAGTGGGGCTGACTCTTCTGGGACGAAGAAACCGTTTGCTAGTGGTCAAAAAAGAAGAGAAGGTGATACAAATGCTGTGTTTAGAGACGACGCAGAGGACGTTCTCAGGGTTATCATCAGGTAGGTGCAGTGACAATCCCAGCACCGTCTGTTCAGCAATAACAATCCCAACAGCAAGTTCAGCAGCAACAATAGCAACCTCCTTTCCAACAGAGGTCTAGGCAGAGGGATCGTAAGATTGACCCTCTCCCTTTGACTTATTATGTGTTGCTACCACAGTTACTCAAGTTGAAGTTGGTTGAGCTTCGTACTATGAGACCTCCTGCCGCTGGAAACCTGCCTCCTAATTTTGATGTTAACGCTCGCTGCGAGTTCCACTCAGGTGCTCAGGGGCACTCCATTGAAAAATGTTGGGCATTTCATCATAAAGTGCAAGACTTGATTGATGCCAAAGCAATCAATTTCTCTCTACCTCCTAATATTATTCAGCACCCCATACCTAATCATGGTGCGGCAAATGTGCATGCTATTGAAGATGGAAGGAGATTGAATTTGGTAGCAGACATCAGTAAGGTGAAGACTTCTTTGTTGGTTGTAAAAGATCGTCTGTTGAGGGGACAGGTGTTCCCGGGCTGTAACCAAGATTGTTCTGAGTGTATGAATCAAGAGAATGGCTGTGATAAGTTGAGAGTGGGTTTGCAGAATCTGATCAATGAAGGATGTCTACAGTTTGACAGGGTTGTGAAAGAAACTGATAAGGTATCAACTGTGACCATCTATTATACTCCCGCTGAGATTCAGGTGCTGGTCAGTACAGTTCCTATAGCAAGTGTTGTGCCAGAAAGACCCAGTCCTGTTACCATCACGGTGCCAGGACCAGTTCCGTATACAACTACAAAGGCAATCCCATGGCACTATAGGGCAGACGTGTATTATGAAGGTAAAAAGCTAGAGGTTGGGACATCATCCGGTTCAAATATTGATAATGTGGGTGGTGTAGGTGGCTTTACAAGAAGCGGAAGATTGTTTACTCCCCAAACTTTGTACAGTGATAAAGAAGCTGAAGCTGCAGCAAAAGCTAAAGGAAAACAGGTGGTCAAGAGTGTGCCTGTACCTGAAGCATAGACCAAGATTACTTTTGATAATGAGATGGAAGAGTTCATGAGGATTATAAAGAAAAGTGATTATAAGATTGTCGATCAACTGAATCAGACCCCTTCGAAGATTTCAATTTTGTCACTGTTGATGTGTTCTGACGCGCATCTGGAGGCTTTGTTGAAAGTGTTAAAGAGCGCATATGTGCCACAAGAAATCACTGTTAATCAGCTTGAAGGTGTAATTTCCAATGTTAATGTTAGCCATGGTTTGGGCTTTACAAGTAGGGATCTGACTACTGAAGGAAGAAACCACAATAAGGCTTTGCACATCACAATGGAGTGTAAGGGTGCAGTGTTGTCTCATGTACTGGTAGACACTGGTTCCTCACTCAATGTCTTGCCTAAGAAGGCACTAATGAAGCTGGAAGTTGACGGTTTGATTTTAAGGCCTAGTGAATTGGTTGTCAGAGCATTCGATGGGACTAAAAGATCTTTGTTTGGTGAAGTAGAATTGCCCGTGCAAATTGGACCGCAGGTGTTCAAATCCACATTCCATGTAATGGACATACAACCTGCATATAGCTGCTTATTGGGTCGCCCTTGGATTCATGGAGCCGAGGCTGTTACATCCACCTTACACCAAAAGCTGAAGTATGAGTTTGAAGGACAGGTTGTGACAGTGTGTGGTGAAGAAGATATCTTTGTTAGTCATTTGTCCACGTTTAAGTATGTGGAAATGGATGGGGAAATTCACGAGATGCTTTGCCAGTCGTTTGAAACGGTAAGTATTGACAATGTGCCTGAGTCTTCTTCTACACCAGTTGGAGCTGGTACCTCCATTTCATCCTACAAACAAGTTGTTGAGGTCGTCAGAGCCGACAATGCCCAAGGCTGGGGCAGGTTGATAGAGACACCAATGAAGGAGGACAAATTTGGTATTGGTTATCATCCCTCTATGACTTCAGATGCGGAAAGCAGTGGACCCATCATTTTCAGTAGTGGGGAATTATTTACACAGATCAGTCTTGTGCAGCTATAGAAGATGGTATTGACAGTGACTGTGACTTGGACAACTGGGTACGCCCACGTGCTCCGGGACAACAAGTGCAGAACTGGTCTGTTGAAGAAGTCACCTGGGTTACTCTTCAGACAGAGTAATTTTTTCTTTGTTTTTCTAATCATAATGCATGTCAAAATCTTGCACTCTGCCCAAGGCATATAGATTCATTTGTAGGGCCACCCTGTTTGCATTTACAATTTTAATCATCAATAAAGGACGTTTTGCACTCAAATTTTTGTTCCCTGTCTTTCAGTTTTTTATTTTTACACAAAAATAATAAAATGGCAATGTTTCATTTCTTTTTGTTTTTGTTTTAAAATAAATTCTAAAATAAAGCATGAACCCGTTCGTGCAGACTTGATCCTCCGGATTCCATTGATAACGATTTTGTTATGGCTATGTATGACTTTGACAAACTGATTTATCAAGCCGAAGAAGGGGATGAGAAGGATTGTGAACTCCCTGAGGAACTGACCAGATTGTTAAAACAAGAGGAAAGGGTCATCCAGCCTCATTAGGAGACTGTAGAGATCATCAATATTGGTACCGAGGATGCTAAGAAAGAGATCAAGATTGGTGCCAGCCTGCAAACAGAGGTGAAGAAGGCTTTGACTGAGATGTTGTGTGAATATGTTGATATCTTCTCCCGGTCGTATCAAGACATGCCAGGGTTGGATACTGATATTGTTGTACATAGGTTGCCATTGAGAGAAGAATGTCCACCAATCAAGCAGAAACTTCGTCGGACTCACCCCGACATGGCCATAAAGATCAAAGAAGAAGTTCAGAAACAATGGGATGCAGGGTTTCTTGCAGTGACTCACTATCCTCCCTGGGTTGCCAACATTGTGCCGGTGCCGAAGAAAGACCGAAAGGTTAGAATGTGTGTGGATTATCGAGATCTTAATAAAACTAGCCCGGAAGATGATTTTCCACTACCTCACATTGATGTACTGGTCGACAATACAGCTCAGTTTTCAGTGTTCTCGTTTATGGATGGTTTCTCCGGGTACAACCAGATTAAGATGGCACCTGAGGATATGGAGAAGACCACGTTCATTACTCCGTGGGGTTCATATTGTTATAAGGTGATGCCTTTTGGGTTGAAAAACGCAGGGGCAACGTATCAACAGGCAATGGTAACTTTGTTTCACGACTTGATTCACAAAGAGATTGAATGTTATGTGGATGACATGATTGCCAAGTCGAGAACAGAAGAAGAACATATGGTTAACTTGAAAAAGCTGTTTGAAAGGTTGAGGAAGTTCCGCTTAAGGTTGAATCCAAATATGTGCACTTTTGGGGTGCGTTCTGGAAAGCTGTTGGGTTTCATTGTGAGTGAAAAAGGAATTGAGGTTGATCCTGCCAAAGTGAAAGCAATACAAGAAATGCCTGAACCGAGAACAGAAAAGGAGGTTCGTGGTTTTTTGGGTAGATTAAACTACATTGCAAGGTTCATATCTCACCTAACAGCCATGTGTGAACCAATTTTTAAACTGCTATGAAAGGATCAGACGGTTAGGTGGAATGACGATTGCCAATTGGCATTCGATAAGATAAAAGAATACTTGCAGGAACCTCCAATTCTCATACCTCCAGTTACAGGAAGACCTTTGATAATGTATTTGACAGTGCTTGAAGGTTCTATGGGTTGTGTTCTTGGTCAACACGGCGAGACAGGTAGAAAGGAGCATGCTATTTACTACCTGAGCAAAAAGTTCAATGATTGTGAGTCCTGGTACTCAATGCTTGAAAAGACATGTTGTGCACTGGCATGGGCCGCAAAGCGATTGAGGCAATATATGATTAGGCACACAACCTTGTTGATTTCCAAAATGGATCCTATCAAATACATTTTTGAGAAACCAGCGCTAACAGGCAGAATTGCACGGTGGTAAATGGTTTTGACAGAGTATGATATTCAGTATACTTCCCAAAAGGCCATCAAAGGAAGTGTCTTGTCAGACTATCTTGCGCAACAACTGATTGATGATTACCAACCCATGAAGTTTGATTTCCCTGATGAGGACATCATGTTTCTCAAAGCCAAAGACTGCGAGGAACCACTCCCGGAGGAGGGGCCAGACCCTGAATCCAAATGGAGTTTGATGTTTGATGGGGCCGTCAATATGAATGGATGAGGAGTTAGATCAGTTCTTATCACGCTGGAAGGTGTTCATATGCCTTTCACTGCCCGAATAACTTTCGGATGCACCAACAATGAAGCAGAGTATTAAGCTTGTATAATGGGGATTGAGGAGGCGATTAATTTACAAATTAAGACCCTTGATATCTTTGGTGATTCAGCTTTGGTAATTAATCAGGTGAAAGGGAGTTGGTACACACACCAAGCAAATCTGGTTCCTTATAGAGATTATACAAGAAGATTGCTGACATTCTTTACAACAGTGAAGTTGTACCATATTCCTAGATATGAGAATAGGTTTGCAGATGCCTTGGCTACTTTGTCTTCCATGATCAAAGTGCAAGGATGGAATCATGTACCTAAGATTGAGGTGTCTCGGCTTGACAGACCTGCTTTTGTGTTTGCTGTTGATGCAACGTCTGATTACAAGCCATGGTTTCATGACATCAAGTGTTTCTTAAAAAGTCAAGAGTACCCGCCAGGGGCATCTGCTAAAGATAAGAAAACATTGAGAAGATTGTCTGGTAGTTTCTTCTTGAATCAGGATGACGTGCTGTACAAACGGAATTTTGACATGGTTCTGCTCAGATGTGTGGATAGACACGAAGCAGACCTGTTGATGCAGGAAGTACATGAAGGATCTTTTGGTACCCATGCCGGAGGACATGCAATGGCTAAGAAATTGTTGAGATCAGGATATTATTGGTTGACTATGGAGTCAGATTGCTGCAAGTATGCCCGTAAGTGTCACAAATGCCATATCTATGCAGACAAAGTGCATGTTCCTCCAAATTCGTTGAGTGTCATGTCCTCTCCTTGGCCCTTTGCAATGTGGGCCATTGACATGATCGGAAAGATTGAGCCTACTGCTTCAAATGGCCATCGTTTCATCTTGGTCGCCATTGATTATTTCACTAAGTGGGTTGAAGCGGCATCTTATGCCAATGTCACTAAGCAGGTGGTAGCTCGTTTCCTGAAACGGGACATCATCTGTCACTATGGAGTGCCCGAGAGAATCATTACTGATAATGGTTCTAATCTGAACAACAAAATGATGGCTGAGCTGTGCCGGGACTTCAAAATCGAACATCACAATTCTTCTCCATATCGGCCGAAGATGAATGGCGTTGTGGAAGCGGCCAACAAGAATATTAAGAAGATTGTGCAGAAAATGGTTGTCACATACAAAGATTGGCATGAGATGCTACCATTTGCTTTGCATGGGTACCAAACGTCAGTGCACACGTCCACTGGGGCAACCCCGTTCTCACTTGTGTACGGTATGGAGGCAGTACTACCGGTTGAAGTGGAGATTCCGTCCATCAGAGTCATGATGGATGTCAAGTTAGACGAGGTTGAGTGGGTGCGCGCCAGGTTTGATCAGTTGAGCCTTATTGAGGAGAAACGACTGGCAGCTGTGTGTCATGGACAGTTATACCAACGGAGGATGAAGCAGGCATTTGACCAAAAGGTGCGTCCTCGGGTTTACAAAGTATGAGATGTGGTACTCAAAAGGATCCTTCCTCCAAGTACAGATCACAGGGGCAAATGGACTCCTAACTATAAAGGTCCATTCGTGGTTAAGAAGGTCTTCTCGGGCGGAGCCTTGTTACTTACAACCATGGATGGCGAAGACTTCTCATCCCCTGTCAACTCAGATGTAGTCAAAAAATACTTCCCATAAATAGACCCGCTGGACAAAAAAAGAGAAGAAAAGTCCAGGCAAAAAAGGGCATCCCGGCGAACAACCAAAACTGAATAAAAAGGTTCGGGCAAAAATTAGGGATAATAAAGAAAAATTGTACACCCGGTGAGTTAAAAATCCGCAAGTACAACTCAGGCAAAAAAGGGTATCCCGGTGGATTGAAAACCCGAAAGGGCGGTCCACGCAAAAGAGGGATTTAAGCGAACAACTACGATCTGGGTTTATCTGTACTCCATCATCGTTTCAACAACTGACATTCCAAAGGGTAGAAATCGGTCTGATCATTCCTCAGAAGGCAAGGTCGGGGAGTCTTGAAGACATACTGGCCATAGCAGAATTGAAACTCAGTGGAACGCCGTTTTCACATTGCCATTAGGATAGTTTCTTTTCTCAATTTTCAGTGATCACCTCTTTCCAGGGATTTCTTCCTGATGTAATTGCCTATTCTGGGCCTTTTGATCAATAAATTTAATTTCAGTTAAAATTTTCTTATTTTGTTTTACTGCTTTGTGTGCAAAAACGTCCGAATTTGTGATCAAACATTGCATCTGAAAACATGGTGGCTTCACAATAATATGCGCAGAAAAACATTTAAGATTACTTTGAATGTTGAATAATCTTGGATGGTGGATTCAAACCACGCAATATTCCTGGGCATGTGTGTGTCTTCTTTTGTTGCAGGTAACAGATGCAGATGATTTCAAGCACAAGACGAGTAACCACTTATTCCCACGCAGGAGACTGGGGAAATCATGTTCAAGGAAGGGTTCACTTGTCACCCTTTTGTCACAACGTTTACTGATTGAGTCCATCATTCGGTCGACGGTCGTTCACGATGTCTCGAGATCAGTGAATTGAGTTCAACTGGGTACCATTGTATCTTATTAAGTCGATTCTCTCGTTCAGTACTTCCAACAGCTACAAGCTTTTCTGTGTCGATAACGATTGCGAATCCCCAGTAGAGTTGCTTCGCAGACACCGAAGCTGATGGTTAATCCCCAAGGAAGTCGTCAGGAGTTTGAAGATGCTTAATCTCCTGTAAAATCCTCTTATGACGTTTCTTCAGGTAAGACTTGTATCATGGAGCAAGAAGCAAGTTGTTGATCCTCCCAAGCATGGGGCATTTTGAATTTCCCAGCAGGAGATGTTCCAGATCTGATATCCCAGTAGAGTTTGAGGACATTTGGTCTTCTGTAAAATCCTCTCAAAAGGCATTCCCCAGCATGAGACGCTTTAAGGCGGTTTTCTCCAGCAGAGTTTGTTATAAACTCATTATCCCCCAACGGAGTCGTCAAACAGAAAGTTCGCCTAGCATGGGGCACCGTGGTTCTTATCCTAAGCTTGACAGTCTTAAGCCTTAACAGATTACTGTGGAGTTGCTTTGGGTTTCCCCAGTAGATCTAAGAACTCTCTCCCAGCAAGTTGAAGTGAAATGTTCTGACCAGGATTTGCATATCCCCGACAAAGTAGCTTTGATTCCCAGCAAGATCGTATCTCTGGTATTGGTATCCCCACAGAGTTCAATGTTGAATCTTGTCAGCAATACCCCCAGCTGAGCTGTTGTTTTGTCCCCACAGAGGCTTATTGATCAATAAAATCCAGTCCTCAGCAGGTAATAGTATATTCTTGCCCCAGCCAGATAGCAGGTTGATTCTCCCGCAATGGATCTCAGGTTTGGTAGATCCTCAAGCAGAGTTTTTAATGACTTTTCTTCCCTAGCAAGACGTCATGCAAAAAAATTCTCATCCCCAGCGGAGTTGCTGTGACCAGAATTCATCTCCAAACAGATGAAGTAATTCCTGGTAGAATCATCACTCCCCTCATATTTCAAAGTCCAATTTATTTTTGGCAAACTTGACAGTCCGAAGCAGACGGATTGTTCATTCATTCTTCAGCAGAGATATTATCCTTTCAGGAGTCTCCGAAGTCAAATCATTGATCATTGTTCCTCCGCAGAGTCAGCAGAGATGCCTGACACGGATGCAGAGAGTAATCCAATTTTAGAATTCTTAAAGTCTAACCGTAGAGTGGCAAAAGGTCCATCCAAGGGTGGCAAATTCTTAAAGTCCAACCGTAGAGTGGCAAAAGGTCCATCCAAGGGTGGCAAATTCTTGAAGTCCAACCGTAGATTGGCAAAAGTCCACTCGTAGTGTGGCAAGTCAGTAGTCGTCTGACTCCCTTTAAAAAGACCGCAGCTAAGTCCAACCGTAGATTGGCGAAAGACAATCCAAGGGTGGCAGATCATCAGCAAGTCCAACCATAGATTGGCAAAAGTCCCCCGTAGTGTGGCATCTCAGCTGCAAAGTCCAACCATAGCTTGGCAAAAGTCCACCCGTAGTGTGGCAGGTCAGTAGTCTTCTGACTCCATTCAAAAAGACAGTCCACCTGTAGTGTGGCAAGCCAGTAGTCATCTGGCGTTGTACAAAAGACATTGCTAAAGTCCACCCGTAGTGTGGCAAGCCAGTAGTCATCTGGCGTTGTAAAAAATACATTGCTAAAGTTCACCCGTAGTGTGGCAAGCCAGTAGTCGTCTGGCATTGTACAAAAGACATTGCTAAAGTCCACCCGTAGTGTGGCAAGCCAGTAGTCGTCTGGCATTGTACAAAAGACATTGCTAAAGTCCACCCGTAGTGTGGCAAGCCAGTAGTCATCTGGCGTTGTACAAAAGACGTTGCTAAAGTCCACCCGTAGTGTGGCAAGCCAGTAGTCATCTGGCGTTGTACAAAAGACGTTGTTAAAGTCCACCCGTAGTGTGGCAAGCCAGTAGTCGTCTGGCGTTATTTAAAAGACATCTTTCCAGTGGTTTTCTTCTCATCAGAGTTTTATTCAAGCAGAGTTCGTTTGGTTGGGTTTATATCCCTTTTCTTCTTCCCTGCAGAGTGCAAATTTTTGGGTTATTTCTGGTATTCAATCTCTCCATACCTTAAAAGTATGACAGCAATCGCTATCATCCGTTCAGGTCTACAGTGATTGAATAGGGGCAGCTGTAATGCCCCAAAATTTGCCCTCTCTTTTCTTCATATCTCTTAGCATGAGCTTTCATTGCATTGCATTGCATTCAAGCATAGAAAAATAAAAACATCAAGCATCTAGCATTGCATCTTGCATAAGGGCATGTGATCAGGTGATCCAAGGTGAAGCTAAAGAAGAAGACCAAGTGTTTCTCACAAGCCTCAAGGATCTCTTACATCATGTATCATCTCCATTTGATCTCACAAGTCATGAGAAGAGGAGAATCCATCAAGAAGATTGGACAGTGCATGATCTCCCACACAAGGCAGTCAAAAATTGGGATCTGACCCCCAAATGGGCAAGCTCTTTGAGTTTTTATCATCTCCAAAGGACCTATCTCATCATTGTTTGAGAGGATACACATCATATTCAGAGGAATTTGGATTTGGAGGATGTGTTATTTCCTCCTAACCAGAGGGTGCCAAAATTAGGGTTTGACCAAGAATCAGTTTATTTCTGATTTTTTTGGGCAAGACTTGATCTCATGGTATTCCTTATGTTCTTAAATGTTCAAGGATGGAATCTTGGTCATTGGTTCTCTGGGGAAGATGTTCAATGGATCAGTTACTTGTGAAATAAGCAAAAGTCAACAGTTTAAAAGGAAAGTCAACCATGGGTTTGCAAAGGCTCAAATCATGATTCTCAAGTCCATATACCTTTATTTGGTCAAGGGATGGCATGAATGGCATCATTCATCAAAAATCAAGAGTTTGTGCAAAAGTTACTAAATTTGGAAAATGACCTATAATGAAAACTTTCCATTTTTGGCAATTTTTCCACCACATTCAACTTGACTTTTCATCATCAAAGAAGCTTCAAATTAATTTTCCTCCAACATGAAAGTTGAATATCTTTCTCTCCCATTTCCAAAAAGTACTAGATGGTTTCCATACCATTTGTAGAACTCAAGTTATGGTCAAAAGATGGCAAGGTGTTTTTAAGGGTTCTCACATGCATCACTTGTTCCACCTTTGGCATTTTGGTCCAAAATGAGTTGTAAGGGCTTCTAATGACTCAAGTCAAATTATCACACTCAAGTACACATCATTTGGCACAAGTTTGGCTTTTGGATCAAGTTATTTCATGACTTATTTCTCATTATTTTCACAAAATACAATTATGCAAATTGATTCAAAACTCACAAACCAAGCAAGTACAAGGCCCAAATTCTATTCAGAGGTGATCCATAAGTAAATTGGAGGTGAATCATGCTTGGAGCAAGGGTTTTGCACGTGTGGTTTAAGGGTTTAAGCACAAAATGCATTTTTGTAATTTCACTCCAATCTCCTTAATCAAGGGTTTAACCTTTTGTTAATCATAATCAGTGGACTAATTGAGAGTATATAAGCTAACTCATACCCTCACAGCTAGGTCAGAGACTCTCATTTGCACATTTTTGGTTTTTTTGCTCTCACACTTTCACTCTTCGTACGAACGTGCTCCTACTCGTTCTCTTGCAAGATGGTAACGCACTCGGACCAGCGAGCTTGTAACACCTGAGCTAGAACATTAGCTGTTCCCTAAAAACACAAACAAGTGACCCTCGTCGAGGGGAACTACGTCGCTTTGATTCTCATGCTCCCGATTAGATACGTAGGTAGTGGGGTAGGGCCCATTCGAGCACTTCTTTTATTTTCCCTACATTTGTTTCTTCGTTCTTTTCCGTTCTCGTTCCTTTCCGTTTCCAGTAGTAGTGGAGCTCCAGACGACGACACCCTTTGATTGAGACAAGCAAGCATGGATCCCATCGGGTACGATGGATGCGTGGGGGTGCTAATACCTTCCTCGCGCGTAACCGACTCCCGAACCCAGTTCTCTTGGTCGCAAGACCATGTTCTTTCCTTTCCCTTCAGGTTTATGCGGTGTTTCCTTTCCCTCTCATGGGATAAATACACATTGCTGGCGACTCTGTTTCGGTGCCACTTTCGCGTTTGTACTTGGATGAAAATCCCGGGAGCGACATTACCCAAGAACATAAATGTCAGCTGGTGGTGAAGAATGAAGCCAATCATCTACATTCAAATTACTTGGTGGGGATCTTCCAGCTACATTCCATGTAGCTACAAAAATGCTGCTCAACATTCACATAATTCATGAGAAACAGAACAAAACCTTTATATTTTCTTGCCAAAAAAAAATGTAAAATTGAAGAAGTAGTATACCTATAGTTCTGCACATCGATAATTCGAGGATGATCGAGATTCATTCTTCCTCGCCTAACCTGACTGTTGTTTCTACTAAACTCTGTTCATAGCAATGCAAAAATGTGAGCATTTAAATGATACTTTAATAGTTAAAGAAATGGTTTTGACTGGTTCTTTTAACCTGTTTTTCTCTTTTTGATTGTGCATGGCTCTCTCTTAGAGAAGCTATTCCTGCTTCCATATTCAACCTCACTTCCTGCAAAAGAAAAACAGTATTACAATCCACAATCCACAAAATGCAGGTAACTTAACATTAGAAATCTTAAATACTAGTAGTTGGCCCTAAGTTTACATTACCAAACATATTTGATCATTGAAGTTGTTACTGTGGTTTCTATCATTGAAGCTTACAGCTCTAAGTTTCAACTCTCCCCTGCAAATAAGGATAGGTGGTTTAAAACAAATATTATATACCGAGTGTATTCAAGCCCCTCTGAAGGAGGTTTAACAACACAATAGGCACCAGCAGCCATAGCAGGAGAAACATATGCACCAACGCCGATGATACTCGAAGATGTACCACCAGGTGCACCAACAATGCTCAATCCTGGACCACCATTACCAGCACTGCTCACAAATATCTGACGATGCTTGATCACCGTCTAGATGTAAAATAACCAAAGCATTTATAGTTAGAAAATAGAAAATGGAAAAGATATAAGTTCCTAGTTAAAATCAAAACTCAAGAAAATACCTCATTCACAAGGTCAACAAAGCATCCATAGTTGGGCAGTAAAGTTGCTTCACCATAACTCATATTAATGAGATCGCATTTATACTGAAAAAGAATGGAATAAGTCATATTAACGACATCCCAATTATGCTGAAAAAGAATCATGGAATGCAGCAATAAAAGATACTCATTTCCTATTCAAGGACCAGAAATGCAGCAATAACCAAAGAGCAACAAAGTCATGTGACGTGATCAACACCAACCTCAGATTGCCTCCTCAAAAGATTAAGCCTATGTTGCAGATCTTCACGAACCCTCCTAAGTTTTCCATCCTCAAACCTACTCACCATGCTGCAACAAACTGAAATCAGATCACATTCTGAATTATTATAATCGACATGTGCGTCTAAGATACGATATAGTAGACAAAGGTAACCGAGGCATACTGTTGAGAGTCCTAAAACGTGCTTCTCTTCTTTAAAAATTTCAGTTGCATAAGCCTGTTAATAATGGAAGCTATAGTTACATATAGTAACATAGAACCATATAAAATGACTCAATTTCATACTTTTAACAATAAACTATTGAGGTATAGGGAAGAACCTTCACTGGTCCAAGCAGACCATTTAAACTTCCAAGAAAAAATCTCATGCTAATAGTCATCCATAGATTTGTACTAAGACCAAACAGCGTGTTGAAAACGACACTGAAATTGCGCAATCACCATCACTATTATATGGCAACATATATTATATATCTTGAAGTCAAAGGAAACCATTTACTATATATACTAAATCTATATATAGTAAATGTATATAACAGAATATAATTAACATCACACTTTTAATTACATAACCATGTATAGACACATAAAAAGATTATTGACAACAAAAACAAATATTTGTGATGGAAATCACTCAAAGCAATTAACAGACAGTTTCGTACATTTGGAAGGTACAAACATACCGTGCAACATACTCTAAGAAAAGTTTCCCTGGTTGTCGTTACCTTTAATTATGCAGATCACCACCCGGACAGTATTCCATAACCAAACATAAGAATCGATCGGTCTCAAAATGTGTGTACAACGTTGGCAGAAATGGATGGTCCAACAACTGTAGTATCTCCCTTTCTGTCTGTGCCCTGACCAGCTTCTTTCTGGCAACTAGGGATGCCTTGTCCATAACTTTCATTGTGAAATAACACCGAGTTGCACTCAGCTCGGAGAGATACACACTTCCGATATCACCACAACCAAGTCGTCTTAGTAACTTAAAATGACTCATGCCCAAAATTCTATCCCGTGTTCGAATGGCAAGGATAGCCTTCCACCTTGGATCATTTCCTTTATGCTATTTATTGTCACTAGCAGTGATTTTTCCCCGTGTCATTTGATTCTTCAAGAGTACTTTCTGCAGACAACAACTATGCTTGGTTTCTTAGTGAGATTATGAATTGAAAGATCTTTGAGGAAAGGACCCTTCATGTACAATCCAACTTCACACCATATCCTCACAACATACCAGAGTTCACAAATTCACACAAGAGTCATTAGATTAAAACCTGATACGAAACCATACACCGCATCGCATACACTCATACTATTTTGCAAAAAGAAAAATACGACAACATCGCCAAAGAGATTGACATGGTGTTCACAGAACAAAAAAACTAAAAACTCATATACAAGAAACTCATACAAGCAGAGCAATAGCATCAAGAACACTAACGATTCAGAAGTAGTGCATCAGAGTTCACACGTAAAGTAGGGCAACTACAACTAGCACACGCTCAAAAAAGGAATTGCTGCATAAAGAGGAGTGGTATTCGAGTCGTACCTTTACAGAGCTCAGGTTTTATCTTATTTGCATCACTGTCGAAGACGCGTCGGACGTACTCCGACAGGAAAGTTCCCTTCGCCTTTCGTATGATGCTCAATTGTTGCTTCCTCTCCGCAAATTACTCAATTCCTCCTTAGCTTGTGTTTGTTTCGCCCCCAATTTGATTGTTATCGTGGGATATTATGAAAATCTTTGTTTGGTGATTAATTTGGGGGGTTTCGTCTGATCGAGGAATTGCGAGAGAAGTCGAGTTGGGAAGCCGCGTGCGAGATGGTGTGGGCGTTGGCATCGTGACAAGAGGATTGAAGGGAGGAAGGCAGAGAGAGCTGATGGCCGACGAGTTTTTGTGAGAGCGGAAAAGAAGAAAGGGTTGAGAGACGCGATCAAAGCGGAGAGAGTGAGAGAGGAAGAAGGAATAGAGGTTAGGGATTTGGGTGAGAAAGAGAATTAGTGAGAAACGAAGTGTTTTTGTGAGTTTATGTTGCAGCTAATCGCATACACGCACCCTCATCATAATAATCATGCACCCCACATAAAACGTTAGATCAAGGCCATAACTTGATCAGGTGGATGAGAATCAGGGGTCCACGATAGACCCCTCCCCCCTTTGTTGCCTACGTGGCTTTTTCTGTGTGTCCTTTTTTTTAATTGCAACTTTTATTTTAACTTGTTTTAATAATATAATTTTATAATTTTTAGTTAATATTAAATTTGTTTTCTTTTAATAATATAATATGATATAACTCTTTTAGATAAAAATACTTTTTTTTCTTTTCTTAAATAAAATAATAAGGTCTTTTAATTAATAAAATTTGGGTTTTTGAAAAAAAGAAATTATGTAATTAAAATAAAAACTTTTTCTCTTAATGATAGTAGGATTTTTTTAATATAAAAATAAGAGTAGTTCTTTTAAATAATAAGATAAAACTCTTTTTTTAAAAGAAAAGATAATTTTCTTTGATTTTTTTTAAAAAAAATGATAAGTTCTTTTCTCACAATAATAAATACAAAAATACAAAAAAGA
This sequence comes from Lathyrus tuberosus, assembly GCA_022829125.1. Classification (NCBI taxonomy): domain Eukaryota; kingdom Viridiplantae; phylum Streptophyta; class Magnoliopsida; order Fabales; family Fabaceae; genus Lathyrus; species Lathyrus tuberosus. The sequence continues at coordinate 1,510,395 of JALAZF010000061.1, read as the reverse complement.
AAAACCTTTTTATATAATAAAAATATGATTTTTTTTTCAAATGAGTCTCTCTAAATAAACTTTTTTTCTTAATAAATATGACCTTTTTATTCTTAATAAAAATATGGTATCTTAATGGAGCATAGAACAGTAAATTAATAGTGTTTTCAAAAAAGTGCTATCTTAATTGAACATATTAATAGCGTTTTTAAAAAAGCGCTATCTTAATTGAGAATATTAATAGCATTTTTTTAAAAAGCGCTATTTTAGTGAAATTTATTAATAGCGTTTTTTAACAAAGCGCTATCAAAATTACATTGTCTGCATCCTATAATAGCGCCCGACTATAAAGTGCTATTATAGATGTCTGTGTCCCCTTTTTAATAGCACTTTTTAAATAAGCGCTATCATAATTGAGAATATTAATAGCATTTTAAAAAAAAATGCTATTTTAGTGAAATTTATTAATAGCGTTTTTTAGCAAAGCGCTTTCAAAATTACATTGTCTGCATCTTATAATAGCGCCCGACTATAAAGTGCTATTATAGATGTCTGTGTTCCCTTTTTAATAGCACTTTCTTTAAAAGCGCTATTGAATTAGGCGATACAAAAGATCAATTTTGGCGTAGTGTTGGTTGTTGGAAGCGGGGAAAGATAAAGTGAGTGATACTTCGACAATGATTCCCTCGTTGTTTTCCAAGATGATACCTGCCCCGCTTCCCGCGCGAGCTGGATGCTCCGTCGACAAAGATGGTCCACTTGCGCGCCCCATGGGTGGGGGAATCTGCGAACGTCATTTCCGCGACGAAATCAGCTAACGCTTGGCCCTTGAGGGCCTTTCTGCTTTCACACTGAATGTCAAACTCTGATAGTTCCAACGAGCACTTAAGTATCCTGCAGGCCATATTTGGTCGTATTAGCAGTTTTTTTATTGGTTGATCTGTTCGAACCACGATCGTGTAGGCTAGAAAATAGTGTCTTAGTCTTTGCATAGAATTGATGAGGGCCAGTGCCACCTTTTCTATTTGCTGGTATCTCAGCTCTGGTCCCTGCAATGCTTTGCTCGTGAAGTATATAGGTTTTTTCCCGTCGGGCGTTTCACGGATGAGGGTGGCGCTAAAGGCCTAGGTTGCAACAACGAGGTAGAGGTATAGAGTTTTGCCGTTGTCTGGCCGAGAGAGAATAGGTGGTTTTGACAGTGCCTGTTTTAGATGTAGGAGAGCCTGGTCGCATTCCTCTGTCCATTCAACGCGGCCTCCTTGCGGAGTAGTTTGAAGAAGGGCAGAGCGTGTTGGGCAGACTTGGCCATGAAACGAGATAAAGAAGCGAGCATCCCGTTGAGGGATTGGATGGACTTCTTCGAGTTAGGCATTGGAAATTCGGAGAATGCCATGCACTTGTCGGGGTTAGCTTCGATTCCACGTTCTGTGAGATAGAAGCCGAGGAACTTTCCCGCCCTCACCCCGAAAGTGCATTTCTCTGGGTTGAAATGCATCCGGTATTTCCTGGCTTGCTCGAAGAACTTTTTTAAATGGGTCGTGTGATCGGCTTCCTCGTGGGATTTTACGATCATGTCGTCCATATAGACTTCGAGCATGTTGTCGATTTCTCCTCAGAAGACCTTGTTCATCATTCTTTAATAGGTCACACCGACGTTCTTCAAGCCGAAAGGCATTACATTGTAGTAATAATTACCCAACTCGGTCATGAAGGCCGTGTATCTTTTGTCACTTTTTGCAATTGGTATTTGATTGTAGCCTGAATAGACGTCTATGAATGATAACAGTTTAAAACCGGTAGAATTATCAACAAGTTTATCAATATTGGGGAGGGGTAGGCATCTTTTGGGCATGCCTTATTGAGATCAGTATAATCAACACACATACGCCACTTTCCATTAAATTTTTTGACGAGTACAACGTTGGACAGCCAGGTGGTGTACTTGGCTTCTGTAATAAAGTTTATCTCGAGGAGGTCTTATACAGCTTGTTCTGCAGCCTCCGTTTTCTCCGGAGACTGATTTCTCCTGCGTTGTGCTACTACTTTGAAGGTGGGGTCAATTGTAAGTTGATGGCAGGCAACAACGGTATCTAAGTCAGGCATTTTCGCGGCACTCCAAGCGAACAAGTCAGCGTTTTCTCAGAGGCAAGCTTTGAGTTGTTTCCTCGCTATGTCGGAGAGTCCGGTCCCTATCTTTACTCCACGCTGAGGGTCATCACCGAGCAGGACGAGTTCGAACTCGCCATCCGGAATCGGGCGCATTGGATGAGAGCCGTTGCTGGTGCTGGTCGAAGTGGATGAGCTTCTCAGGCAAGTCTGGTCCTCCTTCTGATCATCTTTGGAGAAGCGGCTGTTGAGGTCGATAGAATCGACGCGTGGCAGTGGCTTGGCTTTCTCTAAGCTGCTGGGCAAGGCTGGCTTGCTGGACGTCTTTGGCTTGGCAGCGATGGTGTTGAGTCCCTTGGTGGCCGCTTCGAAGCATCTTCGTGCAGCCTCAATGTCCCCGTGTAAGGTGGCGACCATACTCTTCGAAGTGTAGTACTTCATTTTGAGATGGACAGTTGAGGGCATGGCCACCAATTCGACCAAGGTTGGCCGATCGAATATGTACTGATAGAGAGACGGGCAGTCAATTAAAAAGAATAGGACTTTAATAAATCTGGCCGTCTCTGTAGATCCAAAGGTCATGATCAACTCGACATACCCCCAGGGTTTTATGACCGACCCGTTGAAACCCTGCAGGTCAGAGCCCACGTAGGGAGTGAGGTGTAATTCATCTAGCTGGAGGGTTGAGAACAGCTGTGAGTACATAATGTCGACCGAGCTGCCTTGGTCGACTAAGATTCGGCGAACATCAAAATTTTCCATCTGGGCTCTTACGAGCAGTGAAATGCTCGAGTTCTGGGCACCTCCGAGGAGTTCTTCTCTATAGAAAGAGATGGGGACCGATTCTTCCCGGGCCTTATCGAGTGTTGTACTCTTGTTGGAGCTCGTGCTAAGTAGGTGCTAGAAGTTTCTTTTCACTGAGCCCACGATGACTTTGTTGAAGCCCCCTCCGGAGATGACCATGACAGAGGGGAAAGTTTCCCATGGGCTATGGACGGCGAAATATGCGGGAGCGCTGAGCTCCTCGGGAACATAGAAGTCCTCCGACCGAGATATACTCATGGCGACTTGGAGGTTTGTCTCTTCTGAAGAAGGCACCTCTTCCTCGATTTTTTTCGACTTTTGGGCTTCTTGCCGGGGGGCTTCCTTCTTCTTTGTAAACTACTTCAGGTGGCTGTCCCTGATTAGTATTTCTATGGCATCCTTCAGGTGGATGCAGTCTTCAGTGGTGTGGCCGTGACTTTTGTGGAAACGGCGGTATTTCAACTTATCGGCGTTCGGCTTGGTCGGTACCTGCTTAGGGAATTGAACCCCCGCTTGTTTAAACTCCGAGTTAGCACATTCGAAGATAATCTTTACCCTGGAGACAATCAGGGGAGTGTAATCATGGAAGCGTCCGGAGGGCCCTTTATTGTCCCGGGATTCCTGGGGACGGTTTTCATGTCTTCTATCTCCCCGACGGGATGTTGAGGGTTCATCGCTTTTGGAGGCCCAGGCACTTTATTGATGGCGTGAGGCCCGGGCGGAGCTGGCCGCTTCTTTCTCCTCGTACTGAATATATGCCTGCGCCTTTAGGAGGAAGACGTCCAGGCTCCTTGGAGGTGCAAGGCCAACAGCTTTAGAAAATTTTGAATGGGGGCAAAGTCCTCGTTCGAGCAGGAACTTCTTCATGTCATCGGTGGTACGGACTTGCACCACTTCTTTATTAAACCTCTCAATGTATGCCCGAAGAGGCTCACCCTTCCTTTGAGTTATGGCCTCAAGGGAGGCTTCGGTCTTTGGATGGCGGCGTGACGCCGTAAAGTGTCGGGAAAACATTCTTCTCAGCTGTTTCAACGAGGTGATGGACTCCTCGGGCAGTTGTTTGTGCCAGGTTATTGCCCCTTTCTAGAGTGTGGCAGGGAACAGACTGAATTTGATGGCGCCCCAGACGCCACGATAGTTGAGCAGCGCATCGATATTTTTGATGTGCTCATCTGGGTCTGTTGTTCCACCGTAAGTGCCCAACGACGATGGTTTCTCCAAGCCTTTCGGGAGGCGCGTAACCAGGATTTCCTGAGACAACGGGTTGTGGGGTTCATCGTCACTGTTGGAACTGATCCAGGAAGGGGAGTGGATACTTCGCTCAGGGATAGGGCGGCGACTTCTTCGGGGAGACGGTGTTCGTGCCCGGCCCTTCGATTTGATCGGGGGTGAACGCTGGTCTCTCCTGGTTCTCTTGTTGCCCGGGGAAACGTGGTCACGCTTCCGGATGGCATGAGACTCTGGTTCATGGCGCACCCGACGATCACCTTCCCGTCGGGGATATGGACTTTTGGATCGTCGACGATCTTTCCTCGGCTGAGGGGATCTTGGTCGGGCAGACTTTTCCAACGCCCCAACCCTCTCGTTTTGTTGGAGGATCAAGAGGTTTGGTCTTGTTGATTGCTTCAAGGAGGGCCACCACGGCCGGGTCGGCGTTGGGTGGAGCTGGAACGGGCTGGAGGGCCAGTGATGGCTGGTCTTCAACACGGTCAGTACGAGTGGGGGAGGAAGACGCAATAGCTCCATCTCTCAGACGGCGGGCGTCTCCTCCGAGGAAGGATGTAAATTCGTCAGCGTCAGTTTTGTTGACGGGGAGGAAAGCAGGATTGCGAGCATCTTGGACGTGATCTTGGCAAGCCATGATCGGAATCTTGGACAGAGAGTTGTTTTGGTCTTGAATCTGAGGTGGATGTTAAGACGGGGATAACAAGTTCCCACAGACGGCGCCACTGATCTTGAAGGCTGATCAGAACCTGAAGTGGGCCAAGAGAGACGTTTGTGATACTGGGTGTGTGAGATGAGGAGGGGGTGTACCTGCAAGACACTCATATGCTGAAGTAAGAACCGGGAGAGGAAAAAGGCAAGTACAGAAGTATGAGTTTCTTAGGATGATTTTGAATACCTGACCCTCTCAAATGAGAGGGTTTTTATAATGCCCCCTGCACGTGGCCAACGACCCTATTTTCGGGGCGAAATAACCGTTTTACGAAGAATACGTAACTGCCAAAACTAGTCGTTGCAACGGGCAAAGACACAGTTCCGGGCACGGGTGTAGTGGTTGTTTTAGGATGGTAGAGCCGTGCATGACAGACAGGAATCCCGAGGAGGAACAGGAGACCTTGTAGTCCATCTGACCATATGTGCCTGGTAGAGGGGCAGAAAGGTAAATGATGTCCCACCTTGGCTGGACTTAGGCAATTGGGCCGTTCTGGGAGCAGAAGTAGATTAGGCCATGCCTAGTTATTGGTCCAGTCCGAAACAGTTACTTTATTATTAATCTATATTTAGTTCATCCTCATCAGCTTCTTCCTCTTCTATCTCTGGGATATTGAAGAGTAAAACATCTTGTTAAACCGTCTTCTTCTCTTTAACCTCTTCATATTCTTCCTTCTTGGCTTCATCGCAGCTTCTTAGCAATGAATTGTATTCATCAAAGACATGTTGATTAACGTCTCTGAATATCTTTTCTTCGTTAATCTCTTCCTCGTTAAAGTAAAATTTGTCCTGTTCCATCATCTCAATCATAGATGTTGGGAGAAAATATGGTAGTCGAATCATCTAAATATCAATTTTAAAAAATATTTTCTTTTCAAAATTATAATTTAACAAAAAATGTATAGCGCAAAAAAAAAATACAATCAATGAACTTTCTGACCGGTTCAAAATAGAAGTCAAACTTCGGATAGCATAGACATGATAAACATTAGCTTACCTAATGCCTAATGTAACTTGAATTCACCACTATATAAGCAAGCTTTGTAATGATAATATAAATATGTTCAATGAATAAAGATACACACTTTGTTAGTCATCAATATCCGTTCTCTAATACTATGAATTTTATTTAACATCAACCTGCAATAAAATTCATAAACATTTCCCATGCATAGCACCCGGTACATACTATAATATATTATCAACATGAGACAATTATATTATATTTACATCTTATTTTGGTGAATATAAAAAACTAGAAGTGGTGCTCGTGAGACGCATGGTTACTTTATTACTAATAAAATCCAAAGCTTAAAAGGCTTTTGTTGACCCAATAACTTAACACGTGTGTGAAACTTTTGTCACATGCCTTTTCCAAATAAAAGGGTGCTTCACTTCATTACTGGTATTATATATAGAAGCATAGAGTTAACCAACAAAATCACAAACTAAAAACATCCTTAATCACCTAACAATGAAATCTCTTTCACCACTCACACTTTCCTTTTTCCTCTTTGTTTTCATCGCCAATCTTTCACTAGCTTTCTCAAATGAAGATGTTGAGCAAGTATTGGACGTTAATGGCAACCCCATTTTCCCAGGTGGCCAATACTACATCTTGCCAGCAATCTTTGGCCCTCCCGGCGGAGGAGTAAGACTTGGAAGAACAGGTAATTTAACCTGTCCCGTCACTGTCCTACAAGACCGCCGAGAAGTTAAAAACGGTCTACCAGTAAAATTCGTTATACCAGGAATATCTCCTGGTATAATTTTCACTGGTACACCAATTGAGATAGAGTATACAAGGAAACCTAGTTGTGCAAAATCATCAAAATGGTTAGTATTTGTTGACAATGTTATTCAAAAGGCTTGTGTTGGTATTGGTGGTCCTGAGAATTATCTTGGTGTGCAAACATTGAGTGGATTATTTAAGATTGAGAAGCATGAATCTGGATTTGGTTATAAGCTTGGATTTTGTATTAGGGGTTCTCCTACTTGTTTGGATATTGGGAGGTTTGATAATGATGAAGCTGGAAGAAGGTTGAATTTGACTGAGCATGAGGCTTTTCAAGTTGTGTTTGTTGAAGCTGAGGCTAATGATGCTGAGTTTATTAAGTCTGTTGTTTGAATTTTAGTTTAGTAAAAATTAAGCTAGACTGTGTGAGTTTTAGTTCTTGACCAGTTTTAAGCATATAATAAAGTGGAAATATTTGTGTTGAATGTTTTCTCTCTTCTATTATTGTTCTCTCTCTTTCTCTCTCTATATGTCATTATCTATCTCTATTGTGCAAAATCATACAAGATAAGTTTTGTTATTTAAACTTATCTTGTTTTGTTTAATCTATGATTCTGCATCTATAACAATATACAAAGGCAAAACACTATTTTGGTGTAGCCTATTTTTTTCTCCATTTTACCCTCAACTCATTCATAAAAATATACAGTTTTATCCGCAATTTAATAATAAATTATAAATTATTGAAATAAAAATTATAAATTATAAATCAAACTGTTATTTTATATGTAGAAGTTACCGAATGGTTTAAAAAAAATATTCTCCCAATTTAATAAAATCCAACTAAATAGATGAGACTCATAACTTCCATGCAGATTTTTTTAACATTGCAATTTCATAATATCATAATAGTTACAAATTGTATAACTTCCATACAATTTTATTTTCTTTAAGTCTATAACAATATATAAAGGCAAAACACTATTTTGGTGTAGCCTATTTTTTTCTCTATTTTACCCTCAATTCATTCATAAAAATATACAATTTTATCGTCTATTTAATAATAAATTATAAATTATTAAAATATAAATTATAAATTATAAATCAGACGGTTATTTTATATGTAGAAGTTACCGAATAGTTTAAAAAAAATATTTTTCCCAATTTAATAAAATCCAACTAAATAGATGAGACTCATAACTTTCATGCAGTTTTTTTAAACATTGCAATTTCATAATATCATAATAGTTACAAATTGTATAACTTCCATACAATTTTCTTTTCTTTAAATATTGCAACTCCATAATAGTGAGAGACTATATAACTTCCCTATCAGTTTTCTTTTCTTTAAATATTGCAATTCCATAATAGAGACATACTATATAACTTCCACATAGTTTTCTTTTCTTCAGACATATCAATTCCATTACAATGATGCATAAAAACATACAGTGATGCATAGATTTTGTGAGAGGGAAGGAGAGAGATATCCAACAACAACAAAAGTAGAAAATAGTGAGATAATGATAATTACAGGATGAAGAAATGTTTAAAACAGGTCAAGAGGGGACACGCTAAATCGTTGTGATGACATTGTGCGGCAGCAAATTAAATGTTCGTGGTGGGTGCAGGGAGACTGAGTTTTTACCGTTATGTGTAAGAGGTGTGTAAGAGACATGTATTTTGGCAGCAAGCTTGAATTTCATTTCGTTTTGTCTTCTTGGATTGTTTAATTAATCGAATTAGAGACTTTGAAATTTTTAGTAAAAAGACAAATGATAATGACAATTGATATACACTTTAAACTATTTTAAACATATTGGGTGAAAAGAAAATTAAAAACCTTAATGATGTATCTATCTTAATTATAGTACTAAATCTGATATACACTTTAAACTATTTTAAATATATTGGGTGAAAAAAAATTTTAAAACCTTAATGATGTATTTATCTTAATTATAACTAGCGTCCAAACGGGCACTCCCGTGCCCGTTTCTCCGCTTTTTTTAATGCGCACAGCAGAGAAAAATAAACGTGTGTATATTATATATGAGGTTTTTATCGTACTTTACATTAAAAATAATATTTTTTTAGACAACATATACGTGTGCATATTAATGTATTTATTGAATACAAATACATTTATTATTGGTGTCATATACAAATTAAGTGTTTGTTTGCAATATGTAATATTCACGCATTAAATTTTGCTTGAATTCTGAAAATCGCATTGTGACGTGACTTTATTCAACCAGTTTTTTTAAGCAAATCAATAATGTGAGTGGAATAATTTGGTGGTTATGATTACCGTATTATGAAAAAAGAAAATAGGTTACAGCAAAATTAAGTTTTGTATGTATATATTGTTATAGATTGCTCAAAACCATAAGAAGATTTAGATAGAATAAGAACGAAAATCTTTCTTACATATTTTTAAGTAAATAAACATAAACATTGACAGAGATATTAAGTTACATTTTTTGCTTAATAGGAAGGTCAACCATGGAATCAAAATCAGAAATGTCTCTCGATTCACTGCAAAACAAATGAAATAAATTTTAGTAGTCAACGATATAGTGTAATCTAGTAAGTACACGCCTAGTGTGACATTGCAAAAGTAAAATTGAATGATTTAACATAATAGATAAATACCTGAGTTTGTGACAACAAAATTTCTTTAAAAACTATATTTTTGGTAAACTCCCCTTCTTCCCCCTCTACTCTTCCGTCTTTAATTAGCACTTTTGTTGCAGCCCGCGAAACACCTCTTGATAAAGCAACATACAATTGTCCGTGACTGAAAACATGTCGTGGAAGATAAATTCCGACATTTGGAATTGTTTGTCCTTGTGATTTATTTATCGTGATTGCAAAGCTTAGTTTGACAGGAAACTGTTTTCTAATAAGCACAAAAGGAAGTCTCGCGCCTTCAGTGGTTTTGAGCTTAATTCTTGGCAAGAAAGCTCTTTTTCCAGCATTGTGGCCTGTAAGTATTTCAACATCAAGCAAATTCATAAAAAAATCCCGACATAACAACCTTGTCCCATTACATAACCCAAATTTAGGGTCTATGTTTCGCAACAACATCAGTGGAGCCCCTATTTTTATCTTTAAAATATGTGGTGGTAAAGTACCAGGAGCAATTGTGTTCAAGTATTCCTGTTGATATAGGTTATGAGTATCACCCTCAACCTCATCAAAAGATAGCAGAATATGTTCATCTCCAGGGAATTTATTAATAACCATGTCATTCAACATATGCACATCATAATTTTTGGGAGTAAGTATCGCTCTCTCCACCATATATGAAGCATCCCATCCATGGTTCTCTAATTGGGAAAATGTATGTTGTATAAGCTTTTGTATGGAGCTTTCTCCTTCCCATGGTATTACAATTTCAGCAGGCATCCTGACCATGTCATCCTCTTTAGTAGGTTCATTACCATCTCCAATCCTCATCAGAAATTGTGCAAAGTCGTGGTCATGGAGTGATCGCATATTTTGGCGTAAATGCAAGACCTTTGTGGTGGCCCATAATCGAGACCTAACAATACACGCTAAAATCATTTGTCCTCTATTTCCTTTTTCAATAACAGGAAGCACCTGAAGAAAATCTCCGCCCATGATCATTATTTTTCCACCAAATGGAGCATTGTTATTCATGATATCTTGCAATGATCGATCTAATGCTTCAACACAATATCTATTTATCATGGGTGCTTCATCCCAAATGATTGCATTAGCTATTCTGATGAGTTTTACAAGGTCAGAATTCTTTTTTATTTTGCAAATAGAATGGGGCTCTATATCAATGGGGATCCCAAATCGAGAGTGTGCAGTTCTACCACCAGGTAATAATGTAGCAGCTATGCCTGAGGAAGCTGTTGCTAAGACTATTTCATTATTATGTCTCAAATTCGCCATTATAGTTCGATAAAGGAAAGTTTTACCTGTCCCTCCAGGTCCATCAACAAAAAAAATTTGACTTTGTTTTTGGTGGATGGCGTTCATAATTATATTGTAAGCACTCATCTGGTCATTATTTAACTTCTCAACAGATTGAACGTCTTCATTTGGAATTTGGACCGATAACTCTTCCTGAATAATTGTTGGCACTCCCCCGACTTCAGTTGCTTCCATTGTCAACACTGGAAGATCATAGTTTTTGATTAGTTTTCCATGTAGTAGCAAAAGATCCCTCAATTCTTTCAATAACATATTTTCAAAGTTATCTCCCACAACAATATTTGTCATTTGATAATCCTCCACCATGTAGGGATAAAACTCATTAAATAGGCCTCTAACATCAGTTGGTTCACAAAAGATTAATATAGTCACAAACAACCTTCGTAAAGCATATGGCATATGCATATTTGATGCCTCAAGCAAACACTCACGGATACTATTATCACTCTCTAATAACCCCCAATCCTCAGCTGCTTTTTTGAATGTGAAAAAACATGCACCATTATGTGTAAGAAGGCTTTCCCAGCTTGTTGGACCTCTTAAATGAGACAACAAAACACGCAAATAAAATTTCTCACCTTCTGAAGGGGATACTGTATAGATTCGACCAATAACTTTTCGTTTTGTCCGTCTTCGCTGCCATTTCTTGACCCTTTTTAGCCAACAATAATGCTCTGGAATCTCTCTGTACAAATAATTCCTAGCATGTGGATCCATTTGGTTTAGTGCAAAGAATTCAGTGAGCATGGTTACTGCATTTTGGTTATCATTTAGTATATCTGTGATTCTTTGATGCTTATAAAACCGCACTTGATGATGATTTGGCAAGTGGATTTGTAGTCTTTCAACAGAGGGATATAACTTGTAAAGTGTGAATTTAAATATTTTCCACAATGCCTCTAGAGCACAAATCCATCTTGCATCAACATATTGTTGAATCTCATCCAAACCTGTACCTCTGTGAACTTCCATTGCAACTTGATCAGGACCTTTGTAAACATATTTATACAAATATTTAATGCTTTTGATGCTGCTGCAAATCTCAACATTGATGTGACAATCATACTTTAACAACAGCCATGGATTATAAGGAACCACCCATCTATTATCAATAGACTTATTTCTATTTATAAAAATATGATCACTAAACCTTCTTCTGTATTCTGGGTATAAGTCATTTCCCTGACGCGTCTCTTCACAAAAGTCTTTTGGATATCTTTTTTTACAATGACCATTCTTCATACATGGAGAGTTTTCATTCAATACTCCACATGGCCCATGGATCATGTGTTTTAACACCACTTCATACAATTCTGGTTCAGATTCATGTCGTGGTATTTCTGCTTTCACCACACTATCATACTCTTCAGGTTCCCGTAACTTGTCATCTGTATCCAAGATGAGTAGCATATGCACATGTGGTAGTCCACGTTTCTGAAATTCTGTCACATACATATAACTTTTAACTCTCCCTAACACTCCTTTGTTAATGACATCATCCTTCAACTGCTCAAATTTTGATCGAAAAATTCTTGTTAGCAAATCAGGTCGATCTTGTGGAGTTTGATGGAGGCCTAACTCGGAAATTATCTCAATCCAAGAAGGATTGCATGTCATTGTAAGGAATATATCCAGTTTACCATCATTAAGAACTATAGCCATACCATCTTGATATCTTTGTGTCATGTCTCGCTTACTGCCAATAAATGAAGATGGCAATATTGTCCTTTGTCCAACATTATCTATAGAAATATATAAAAATTATAAAAATTAAATGTGGTGATAGTGGTAAACATAAAGTGGACGCTCTTCATGTATAAATCTAACATGTTATATTAAATACCTGCGTTATTCTCCCCATCGTGCAGTGCATCTTGTAACCCCTGATACACCTCAGACCGAATATTATTTTGATTTCTTCGAATCCATCTCAACCTTCCTGTTTCAATCTTTACATAATTGTCTACAACATACTGTTGTAAGAGTCGACCCGATTTTAACAATACAGATTGATCATTATGACGAATCTACATTGAATAAAATAATCAATCATGACTTATTTTTTCACAATTTTAGAAGTAAATTTCTTAGAAAAATAGTTTAGCATGTACCTGAAGCACATAACTGTAGTACTCCCGGCATGTAACATTTTTTCCAACATTATTTTTTGTGTCTATGTCCCAACCGTATGTTTCAAATGGAAACAATATAGGATATTGTAAAGGATCATAATACCCAATTGTTTCTTGAACCTTTGTTAGATTTCCATCACAGTTGATGACATTTATGTCTCTTCCAAGTTCTATTGTATCTTCATCACCACCACCAATAACAATTGCTGCGACTTGAGAAGCTGAAGGGAGACTATATTGTGGCTGATTTGACGGGCGTTCTTTAATGAGTAACCGACATTCTTCAACATTTTGCTCTAGTGCAAGCTGCCTAAACATAATGACAAACGGGTTGAATTGGTGGAGTATTTTTTGCAATTTATACACTATGGCTTGGCTAAGCATTGGGTTTTCCCTCATCCTATTTTGAAGCTCATGATCGGTATCATAAATGTATAGCTGCAAGTAACGTGGCCTTGAACCTTGATTCGGATGAAAACCTCCAATTTTGTGATAACACTACGCCAAAAATAGGAATAGACAGCGCCAAAATGACAGCGCTTTTATAAAAAAGCGCTGCTAAAAAGAATAAAAAAATTTCGCTTAAAAAAAGCGCAGTAAAAGATAGGCTTTAGAAAGCGCTTTTCAAAAGCGCTGTAAAAGAATGTAAAAGAGTGCCACTTTAGACAGCGCTTTCCAAAAAGCGCTGCTATAGGTATCCCTTTAGAGAGCGCTTTTCAAAAGCGCTGCTATATGGATCACCTTAGACAGCGCTTTTAGAAAGCGCTCTAATAGGGCTCAATTTCTTTTCACTTTAGAAAGCGCTTTCTAATGAAAAGCGCCCTCTAAAGTCATTTACTAATTAAAATATAAAACCATTCTAAGTGGCAAACTGGGGGGTCGAACCCACGCCCTTTAGGTAGGGAAATTAATATTAAATTATATTAACATATCAAATTATATTTAATATATTTAAATTATATATTTTAACTTATTTAAATTATATTTAATGTATATAAATTATATTAATATATAATTTAAAATATATTAATTTAAAATATACTTTAAATTATATTAATATATCAAAATATATTTAATATATTTAAATTATATTAAATTATATTTTAATTTATTTTAAATTATATTTAAAATTATTTAAATAATATATTTAAATATATATGTTTTAAATACAAACATTTTAACTTATTGAAATTATATTTAATATATATAAATTATATTAATATATAATTTAAAATATACTTTAAATTATATTAATATATCAAATTATATTTAATATATTTAATATATACAAATTATATTAATATATAATTTAAAATGTACTTTAAATTATATTAATATATCAAACTATATTTAATATATTTAAATTATATTAAATTATTTTAACTTATTTAATATATATTTAATATATTTAAACTATATTTAATATATTTAATATATTTAATATATTTAATATATTTTAACATATTTTAATATATTTAACATATTTTAATATATTTAATATATTTTAACATATTTAATATATTTAATATATTTTAATATATTTTAACATATTTTATATATTTTATATATTTAATATATTTTACATATTTAATATATTTAATATATTTTAACATATTTTAATATATTTAATATATTTTAACTTATTTTAACTTATTTAAACTATATTTAATATATTTAATATATTTAATATATTTAAATTATATTAAATTATATTAAAATATATTTAATATTAAATTATTTTAAATACAAACATTTTAACTTATTTAATATATATATATATATATATAGAGTGAGAATAAACAATGGATGAGGGCGTAGTACCGCTGGTCAAGGAGGTTTGTGTATGTGTTTACCATGCTTTGAGTCTGGGGTTCGAATCCCCCTCGCCCCAGACTCATTTTTAGATTTTTTGACATTTTCAGGTAAAATTGCTTCTAAAAATAGCCATTAGAAAGCGCTTTTGAAAAGCGCTGTAAAAGTCTGCCACGTTAGACCACCTTAGAAAGCGCTTTCCAAAAAGCGTTGCTATAGGTGTCACTTTAGAGAGCGCTTCTTAAAAGCGCTCTTTAAATGCCACCTTAGAAAGCGCTTTTAGAAAGCGCTCTTATAGGCCTCTAATTATTTTCACTTTAGAAAGCGCTTTCTTAGGAAAAGCGCCCTCTAAAGTCCTTTACTAATTAAAATATAAAACAATTCTAAACATTTTTAGAGACACTTTTATTCATTTTCTCTCTCGACCGTTTCTCTAAACCCTCGCCGTCGTTCTTGCCATTGTCGTTCGTGAAAACGTTGTTGTTCTTATTCTCTTATCGTTCTGAAAACGAAAACGTTGTTGTTCTTATTCATTTCTCAAATCGTTTTGAAAACGAAAACGAATAAGGTACTCTTTTATTATTCACTTCTCTTTTATTATTCATTTCTCTTTTATTATTCATTTCTCTTTTACTATTCATTTCTCTGAAAACGAAAACGAAAAAGTTTTCACGATGAGGATAAAAGCTTCCTCTTTTATTGTTGCAGAATCTTTTTTCTTTTATTTTTCATGTATATTTTTACGAAAAGCATTCATGATACTTTTCATGTATATTTTTCATGTATATCTTTCATGTATATTTTTTCTAGTTTTGTTGAAGGTATTTTCATAAGGAAGCTAATATTAAAGTATCTTCACAACTATTATTATTGAAATTGTGAAGGTTATTTCATGACTATTAAATATTTTCTACTGTATATTTGGCAAAGTTGATTAGTATAAACAACCTAAAATATCCTTTTTTTACAAGTTCATTTCTTTTATTTTCTAGAACTTGTGACTTTTTGTTATAAGTTTATTGTCTACTATATACTTATGTAGGTGTTTACCTCTAAAGTCCTTATGACTCATAATTGGTCAATTAATGATATTTCATTTTATGATACGTGTATAGGGGTTACTTGTGTTCAAAGTGTGAAAGTCGGATCGTTTCCCTACAGGTATAACTTTTTTTCTTTTTGTTTTTGTTTAGTTTAATTAGTATAACTATGGATAGGAAATGGATGTCTTCAAGTCGATTGTCGAAAGAGTACGACAATGGGGTATCGGAATTCGTTAAGTTTGCTGTTGCGCATGCCAAAGACCCCAGTCGAATGATATGTCCTTGCTTGGGTTGCTGTTTTGGGAGTCGGGTTGACGCGGTTCAGTTGGCATCGCATTTATTGAGGAGTGGAATTGATAGAAGTTATACATGTTGGAATTTGCATGGTGAGAAAATTAACGGGAATGTTGAATCGGGGGATAATACGACCTACGCTTCATACGACAATGGCACAGATACATACGATTCTGATCGAGTCGAAGAGATTGCAGAAGCACTTGAAGAAGATCTTAAGGATTGTCCCAAAATGTTTGAGAGGTTGGTAAGCGATGCAGAGAAACCGTTGTATAATGGTTGCACCAAATTTACAAGATTGTCTGCAGTATTAAAGTTGTACAACTTAAAGGCGGGCAATGGATGGTCGGATAAAAGTTTCACAGAATTATTGGCCCTTATGAAAGATATGCTTCCAGAGGATAATGTTCTTCCCAATCGAACATATGAGGCCAAAAAGATGTTGTGCTCTATTGGCATGAGCTATGATAAGATACATGCCTGTCCAAACGATTGCGTATTGTTTCGAAATGAGTATGCATCGCTAAATGAGTGTCCTAAATGTGGTGTCTCTCGATATAAGAAAAAATTGTCTCCAGCAAAAGTCTTATGGTATTTTCCTATAATTCCGAGATTTAGACGCATGTTTCGTAGTGAGACCGATTCAAGACACTTGACTTGGCATGCAGATGAAAGAATTATTGATGGAAAGTTTCGACATCCGGCAGATTCACCACAGTGGATGAAAATTGATGATGATTATCCTGAATTTGGAAAAGAAGCAAGAAACCTTCGCTTGGCATTATCTACTGATGGAATGAACCCACACAGTATTCAAAGTATCTCACATAGCACTTGGCCTGTGATCATAATGATTTATAACCTACCTCCATGGCTATGTATGAAGCGTAAGTACATGATGTTATCTATGTTAATTTCTGGGCCTAGACAACCAGGGAATGACATAGACGTATACTTGGCACCCTTAATCGAAGATTTAAAATTTTTGTGGGAGAACGGTGTGGAGGTTTATGATGGGTATAGGAAAGAAAGTTTCAACTTGAGGGTGATGTTGTTTGGCACAATTAATGATTTTCCAGCATACGGAAATCTATCAGGGTACAGCATAAAAGGTCAATGTGCGTGTCCTATTTGTGAAGATAAAACAGATTGGACGCGATTGGAGTTTGGTCAGAAGAATGTCTTTCCCGGTCATCGTAGATTCTTAAATTCTAATCGTCACTATCGTGGGTGGAGAAAAGCATTTAATGGAGAGCCAGAACATGGTAGAGCTCCAACTATATTGACAGGTGATCAAATTTTTGAAAAAGTGAAAGATGTGAGAACTCAGTTTGGAAAACCTTTTGCACATACACTTGTCAAGAGTGGGTGGAAGAAGAGGTCAATTTTTTTTGAACTGCCATATTGGAAGTCGTTGTATATAAGACATTTTCTCGATGTTATGCATATTGAAAAAAATGTATTTGACAGTGTTATTGGTACGTTACTCAATATACCAGGAAAGTCTAAGGATGGCCTTAAAGCAAGAAAGGACTTGGTACATATGGGGATAAGAACTGAATTAGGACCCTTGAAGAAAGGAAAACGAACATATCTACCACCTGATGCGTATACTCTATCTAGAAAGGAGAAAAAAGTATTGTGTAAGTCTCTAAGTGAAGTTAAAGTTCCAGAAGGATACTCTTCAGATATTAGAAGACTTGTGTCTATGAAAGACCTCAAGTTAAAGAGTTTAAAGACGCATGACTGCCATGTTATAATGGAACATTTTCTACCAATAGGTATACGTTCTATTCTGCCAGAAAAAGTAAGAAGCGCAATAACTAAATTGTGTTTTTTTTTAAAGTCAATTTGCAGTAAGGTGATCGATCCTGCGATCTTACCAACATTGCAAAAAGAACTAGTTATTACTTTGTGTGATCTTGAAATGTATTTTCCTCCCTCGTTTTTTGACATAATGGTTCATCTAGTGAAAGAGACACAATTGTGTGGACTGGCTTATATGAGATGGATGTACCCTGCTGAACGTTATATGAAAATATTAAAAGGGTATGTGAAAAACCGAAGTCGACCAGAGGGTTGTATTGTCGAACGATACATTGTTGAAGAAGCGGTTGAGTTTTGTACTGAATATCTGTCCAATGTACAATCAATTGGACTCCCCAAATCTCATATTGTCGAAAAAAAAGAAGGAAAAATGTTAATTGGAAATGAAGTTGTGACAGTATCAAGGGTGGAACGGGATCAAGTGCATTTATATGTTCTGCACAATGAGAATGAGGTTGAGCCATATGTTGAAATGCACAAGGATGTTCTCCGAGGTTCAAATCCGAATAGAAATGAGAATTGGATAGTACGAGAGCACAATCGAAGTTTCATACCTTGGTTTAAGGATCATATTTATGCAAAGTATTATTCAGACCGCGATTCAATAACAGAAAGGTTGAGATGTTTAGCATATGGTCCAAGTATGGTCGTGTTTTCTTATAGCGCATACGCAATTAATGGATACACATTTTATACCAAAGAACAAGATGATAAAAGTACTATGCAAAATAGTGGTGTCACCTTGGTAGCTGAAGCAATGCACATTTCAAGTGTGAAAGACTTAAACCCCAAATTTGCAAATCTGTCATATTTTGGGGTTATCGAGCGCATTTGGGTGTTTGATATTGAATCATTTACTAAAAATGATCAAGATGAAAATATTATAGCGAATGAATCATATACTAGAAATGATCATAATGAGGGTATTTGGATCAATCCAACCGTCCGTGTTGTTAAGAGACGGGTAGAACATACTCCAAACAAGAAAAGAAAGAGACGTTAGTGAAAAAGGTACTAGTTGTAAAATTATAGCTTATATAATTCAATATAGCTTATATCATTCAATATAGCTTATGTCATTTAATTTCTGTTTTTTTCTTTCTTACAGGTCAAGGGTCTAGTAACCAGGAAGATACGCACGAGTAGCACGGGCTAGAGCAACCAATATTACATGGGTCAAAGTGGAGGTATATTAATTTTCACAATATTGCTTATTAGTGATGCTACTTGATAACACAAGACATCTATATATTATTTCTTAACTAATGCGTATTTTGTTTTGTTATGTAGTATTTCGATGATATGGCGTGTCCTTATTACACGAGGAATTGTGCGAATTTTTTATTGCAAGAAGAATTCTTTCTTGAATTAATGTATAGTTTTGTGAATGTAAATTCTAGTTTATTGAAATGTAAATTCTATGCAGGTTTGAAACCATACAATAGAATTTGTGTGAATTCTGCATGTAAATTCTAGTTTATTGAAATGTACAAATTCTAGTTTATTGAATTCTGCATTAAGTGTAAATTCTAGTTTTGAAATAGAATTTGTTGATAAATTTATTGAAATGTGAATTATACAGGTTTATGGAAATGTAAATTATACAGGTTTCTGCATAAAAAAAATGGTTAAAATGGGATTTTAAAAAAAAATCTTCAAAATTATACGTAGACCAAAGACAACGCTTTTGAGAAAAAACCGCTGTCTAAGGTTAAACATTAGACAGCGCTTTAAAAAGCGTTGTCTTAAGTCCACCTTTAGAGAGCGCTTTTAAGGAAAAAGCGCTCTCTAAAGGTATAAAAAAATCATTATACGTATACATTAGACAGCGCTTTAAAAAGCGCTGTCTAAAAGCACCTTTAGAGAGCGCTTTTGAAGGAAAAAGCGCTTTCTAAAGTTTAAAAAAAAAATATTAAACTTTTAACTTATACTTTATACAGCGCTTTTAAAAGCGCTGTCAAAAGGCCCATTTTAGAGAGCGCTTTTTCATAAATAAAAAAGCGCTGTCTTTACCTACGACAGCGCTGGCTTAGATGGCGCTTTTAAGCGCTGTCATAGGCCAAAAAAAGTGCCCTCTTTTCCCTTGTTTGGCGTAGTGTAAATTGTGCCTTGAGCACGGAATGTGTAAATACCACGACCAGTTGCAACCAAACTTTCGTCGACATGAACACCAAGTGAAGTAAACGACATTACATGGTTGTAACTTCTAATATGTTGTCTAAAATGTCGTCCTTCAGTTGAAGTGTCTGAAAATAACTGTAACAACTCGTCAGGAGCAGGCACCTGTGTAATTGTCACCTTTCCACCTTTGCAGCACATATCTTGAGATTTCTCTATGAAATAATTTTGCAGTGCATCGTCTACACTCACTCGAAGTAGGCAATAGGGATTTGATTGTCATAACAGTATTTCGAAAATTTCTAGCAATGTTATGTCTTGCTTGAAAAATATATCGTGATTCTGTATTTTATTACATACAAAACATTCATTAAAAAAATTACACTTATTATATACATGGTTACTGACATGAAATTTATAACCCTCTAACAATATACATATAGCATATCTTTCTACCCATTTTACTCCTATTATAATGTGTAACTTAAACAATAGCTTTCATTGAAACCACTACTATCATCTTTCATATAACTTCCTACTATTAACTTTCTACCCAATTTCCTACCATTAACTTCCATTTAAAACTAATATCATTTGAATTTTTACGTGTGCGTTACAAAAGCGGACACACGGGCACGCGAGTGCCTGTCTGGACGCTAATAATATTTACATAAAAACATAAAATATATGTTATGGATTAAAAATACATAATCGTACCTTGATCAAAAATTGCTTGTGTTTCATGAGTTTCAACTGGTGAATTCATATTTTGCGAAGGTGATTCTATAAAAGAAAGTATTGACTTCAATATAGAGTTATAGTTTAAAAATAAAAATAATGTATAAATCTAAATATGTATTACTATTAATTTGATTATTGACAGAACTATACTTACCACAATTATTGCCATCAATATTTCTTGTTAATGGTTTTGCTTCGTTGTTATCAGTTTGTTGGAAAATTGGGTATGTAAAATTTTGATCTGTAAATTAGATTTGAATTAATAGACCAGCCAATTATTTTTGCATTATTAATTGATGATATTTTTTTAAAATATAATGTATTAAAGTATAATCTATAACATAAATTAAAGTTTCTAACCCGGGGATGGAATGTGACTGGCATGTGTGGTACTGGGTCCAGCTTCATTGTCATGAGCTCTTGGGTAAAATCGAGAAGCAAGATTGACGTTCGTCAAGTCTTGAAATGTCATCATGGTTCTCATATCAGAAGTATGAGGTGTTTGAACTTGTTTTCCTTTGTCTTTACTTTGCCTGTAATTCGAACGCCTTCTAGCTAATTCTTGTTGTCTTTGATCAACACTCATCCGGTGCCTTCGATCTCTTGCATTCTGTGCTCGTCTTTCTCTTTGACGTTCTCTTAAATCTTGACTACGGATATTTTCCATTATATTATTTTATCTATAAAAATAAATTTAGTATATGAAAATGAATGTCTCTTGTACAGAAATGAATGTGTCGTGTACAAAAAATGAATGTTTCGTGTACTATAGACACGGCATGACATTATCCCAACCAATGTGGTAACTCTAATAATTTTAGCAATGAATCAAAAAATGAATATGTCTATATACAACACATATTTTCATACAACTATATATTCAGACATGTATCTAAATGTCACTTAAATATTATAGGTTACTTTCATATACTTTTATAATTTGATAGCTTATAACATGTATAATTAATTTTATTTAGTTTAGTCAGTGATATGTAGTATATTGTTATGGAAAATTTAGTTTATATTATGCAGTATGTCATTATGAAAATTCCATTGGTGCACATTAATTTTGTATTTTTATATTTCATGCATAAGCTATAAATAATAGTATAATGTTTTATTAAATCTTCAATATGTTTTACTCTTCAATTGCAGTAAAAGTGAAGAGAGGTTATAAGCAAAATTCTCTCGTATGATATATATTAATGATATGACATATTTAAAATGTACATTGAGGATATACATTATAAAATAATATGTGTAAACCTATAGCAATATATATTTTCACATATAACAATATTACAAACCAACTCCCGTGTAGTACATTGATCCAAGAGCTATGACAGTAAAAAACTATTAAGGTAATCTATACAAATTAAAAGGATATCCTATTATAAATCCGTTTAGATAAGCACATATAAAATTTGGGTAATACTAATGTATATAGATGAATAGGGATTAATAATAGGATAATAGCGTATGGATATCTAAAATAATATTTATGATCAAGAATTGAAAGAAAACTTAATAATTGTACATATAATAGCTATTAATTTTGATACTGCACTCGCGTATAAACTTTCTTATGATGTATTTTGGCTTTATAGGACATACTTTTAATATTATAAGAGTAATATACAGATGAATAGGGATTAACAATATCATATATCTCTTGAGTAATTTATAAATATATATACATATAAGAGAAGCAATACGTTATAATAGATCTATAATACTTTAATACATTACTCAATACGTACATATTATGTCCTTTTAGTTGAAAAATATAGGATAATTATTGATCGCCTATACGGATTAATGTAAACTCATATTATGTTGTGAACGGTGGTTGTTTCCGTCAAAGAAAAACGATTTCGCGGCAGAAGATATTGACAGGAGCTCACGATTTTTGTTTGGTCCACGGCTTTCTCTTCCCACAGTTGCAAAAAAGTATCGTGGTTTTTATTTAATGCAGAGTAGCATCCACTTTTTTAATGCACACACGTAAAAATATAAAAAATAATTTTTATTTAATGTTAATTTAAATATTTAAATGTAGAAAGTTATTAATAAGTTATGTGAAAGATGATAGTTATAGTTCAAAACTTTTAAATGATTGTCGTAAAAAAAGTTATTATTATTTGACAGAATAATGCTAAAAAGACGTAATGAAAATGTGGCATTTTAATTTGTATCAAATGTTTTATCATTTATTATATTTGTTATTCATGTTTTCTTAAATATTTATGTTTAATTTAAATTAACATTTACACGATGATATGTTACTATAGCATATTTTAAAATAAACTCAAAGTTATATATGCACGTGGATGCAAAATTATATGTGTCAAATTTATAAGAAATTCATTATGCTATGAAGAATTATTTCTTATATAGTATATTATAAGACAAAGAAATTAAAAAGAGATGAAACATAAGAGTATAAAAAATAACTAATTTATATGGAAATATATATAGTTTGATGCATGTTGTCTTTTTCTTTTTTGTTTATATGTTTAATTTTGGTTTATAGTAAAGCTTTCCACATCTAAAATCATTACCATTACAATTCACCAAATAATACAATTGATCATACACAAATTACCTTCATTAATACCCACAAAAATTCTTCAATGTCACATGTTTATCTCTTTTATCGTGCAACAGAAGACACATAAAAATATAAGATGCAACCCTAACAAAACAAAAATCCTTAAATAAAAATATAATTTTTCCTTGATTTAATGTTTCAATGTAACGTAAAAACCACGAAGAAATTAAAAATGTAAAATCAAAACAGAACAGTAAAAAGAATTGAGTAATGAGAAATACGATGTAAATAGAATAATAAGAAAAAAAATTAAAATTAGAATAAATATAAGTGTATGGCAAAAGGAACTTACCTGGTATGTTTATCTTGACTACGCTTTTCACTTATTGTTACCATTCTTTAACTGCATGTTTACAGGCTCGTCTAAAATAAATACACAAATTGCAGAAAAAAAGGTATTAATAACTTAAAATAATTTATTTTAATGTAAAGATTCTATTTATAGAAAGATCAGATGTTTTGTAAAACATGATCTAAACACCCAACTTTAAAAGACCTAGAAGAATAGGTATGAGAATCCTTACATTGTCATCGATTCTCAAAAATTAGTGGTAACCGTAAGAAACTGATAAATGGAAAGAAAAACTGACGCAAATTGATAAATAATATAGATTATAGATAATTAAATATTTGTCCTTGTATGGCAATTATAATCATTGTTTATCTATCATCTAGAAGAACAGCATCAAAACACACCACACAAAGTTGAAAATTTCTACCTTTAAAAAACTCGTTTTGTTATACTCATTAATCACCAACCAAACATGAGAAGCCACTTGGATTGACATTGATTTGAAACAAAGAAACAACAACAATTAATACCTAATAATAAAAAACTGATACGTATCTATAAATGCTGAGTCTCATTAATGACCAATTTTTTTCTTAAAAATTTAAAAGCAAGCAGTCGTTTTGAGAAACATGGCAACGTTTTTATTATTTAAAAAAAAATCTTGGAATCAATCTGCAGCCATATTCATGCCAAAATTTCCAGCACAACGGTAGAATTTTCTTGGATCAGAACTGCTCTGATATCAGTTGATAGAAACCAACTGATATATAAAAGAAAATAGGGAAAATCCCTTTGTATTACAGAATAGTGCCGCAGAACTTCGAGGGTTTGCACCTCCCAATGCCAAAATGGCCCCTTTTCCTATCCAATTCCAAGATGATCAACTCCTCAATGTCTTCCCCTATTTATTCTACACCTAAACACTCTTAATTAATAATATAATAATTCTAATAATTACCCACTAACTCTCCTAATAATTTACTATCAGTTACGAAATTGAAAAGTCTAACCGTTTGTTCTAGGAATTTTAGTATTAAGTATTATATTTATAAACTACCTTCATCCCAAAATATAAGACCATCTTGAGTTTTTCTGTCTTTTTTTATAAATTTTCTTCAGAATTTTCAGTTGCATTAATTATTTCTTTAGCAGCATATCGCTAATTATGTTACATTTTTTTTTTTTACAATATATGAAAAATACTTTATAAAAACATTAACTAATCCTCTCTCTTACCGTAAACTTATAAAACCATATCAATCGTTAACAAATTTTATACCAATCCTAACTTTTTTTAAACATCTATCAATGAAACTTATATATAACAGTAAATTTAGGAATTCAGAAATACATGGCCTCCAAAGTCATGAAGTTAAATTCTGCATGTATCATTATTATATTAAATCTTAATTAAGTGCACACAAATGAAACAGAAAGAGAGGTTGAGAGAGCAATTACCTCTAAATACTTCCTCCAATTTCCAGATGATAAAAGGTTTTTCAATAAAATAGAATAAGTATTGAAGTTAACCTCAGCACCGATGTCAACATTTTGAAGAATTGCTGCACACATGAAAAATGATAATAAGTCAGAAAGAGAAATATAGATGTGGAAATCATTTTTAATGTATTCGTTACCATTAAATATAAAAAATAAAAAAGATACAAACCATGGATAATTATGAAACTTAGAGGAGGGATAAGTTACTTACAAAAGAGAAATTGAGTCGATGATTATGGAGTTGGCGAATTGCAAAGCTTCGTTGGTGTCGTTGTACAAAATTCAAATAAAAATTATAAAAGATGAAGAACGAAGAATAAATTAAGAATAAAAAAAAATTGTAAAGTGTATGGTTTACAAATTAAAGAAAGTAGTTTTTCTAGTGAGTCATAGTTACTTTATTAGAATAGTTGGAGAGGAAGTTAGAGTGTAAAAACACTAACTAGTGGCGGTTAGAGAAAAAATAGAAAAAATTTATCCAAAAGACTAATTTGGGAATAACAGAAAAAGGCTACACCAAATTCATGTTTTCCCTTTATATAAGCAAGTTTTGTAATGATAATATAAATATGTTCAATGAATAAAGATACACACTTTGTTAGTCATCAATATCCGTTCTCTAATACTTTGAATTTTATTTAACATCAACCTGCAATAAAATTCATAAACATTTCCCATGCATAGCACCCGGTACATACTATAATATATTATCAACATGAGACAATTATATTATATTTACATCTTATTTTGGTGAATATAAAAAACTAGAAGTGGTGCTCGTGAGACGCATGGTTACTTTATTACTAATAAAATCCAAAGCTTAAAAGGCTTTTGTTCACCCAATAACTTAACACGTGTGTGAAACTTTTGTCACATGCCTTTTCCAAATAAAAGGGTGCTTCACTTCATTACTGGTATTATATATAGAAGCATAGAGTTAACCAACAAAATCACAAACAAAAAACATCCTTAATCACCTAACAATGAAATCTCTTTCACCACTCGCACTTTCCTTTTTCCTCTTTGTTTTCATCGCCAATCTTTCACTAGCTTTCTCAAATGAAGATGTTGAGCAAGTATTGGACGTTAATGGCAACCCCATTTTCCCAGGTGGCCAATACTACATCTTGCCAGCAATCTTTGGCCCTCCCGGCGGAGGAGTAAGACTTGGAAGAACAGGTAATTTAACCTGTCCCGTCACTGTCCTACAAGACCGCCGAGAAGTTAAAAACGGTCTACCAGTAAAATTCGTTATACCAGGAATATCTCCTGGTATAATTTTCACTGGTACACCAATTGAGATAGAGTATACAAGGAAACCTAGTTGTGCAAAATCATCAAAATGGTTAGTATTTGTTGACAATGTTATTCAAAAGGCTTGTGTTGGTATTGGTGGTCCTGAGAATTATCTTGGTGTGCAAACATTGAGTGGATTATTTAAGATTGAGAAGCATGAATCTGGATTTGGTTATAAGCTTGGATTTTGTATTAAGGGTTCTCCTACTTGTTTGGATATTGGGAGGTTTGATAATGATGAAGCTGGAAGAAGGTTGAATTTGACTGAGCATGAGGCTTTTCAAGTTGTGTTTGTTGAAGCTGAGGCTAATGATGCTGAGTTTATTAAGTCTGTTGTTTGAATTTTAGTTTAGTAAAAATTAAGCTAGACTGTGTGAGTTTTAGTTCTTGCACAGTTTTAAGCATATAATAAAGTGGAAATATTTGTGTTGAATGCTTTCTCTCTCTATATGTCATTATCTATCTCTATTGTGCAAAATCATATAAGATAAGTTTTGTTATTTAAACTTATCTTGTTTTGTTTAATCTATGATTCTGCATATTATAATTAAGTCAATGAAATGCTCAATGTAATACTACAATATACTCAATGGGATCTTAAACATGTTTTAAAAATATATTAGGAATTTATATTATTTAATATATTTAATAAATTTTTTTTTTTTACTATTTTGTTATTTTCTTAGAAGGCTTTGTGCTCAAGTGATTGAATAATAAATTTTTGAAAAATAAATAAATAATAAAAGCTTATTTCATAAAATATAATTGAAATTAAAAATAAATAGGATGGATAATTTCTTATGTAATAATTGAGTTAAATGAATTTAAATTGTTAATTTCGAATTCAATTTCTGTCAAATATATTTATTTATAATTATATATTGATTAAATAAAAAATTGATATTTATAAATTGATAACTTTAAAAAAATTATTAATCAAAAAATTTAATTAATTATATTGAATAAATATTTAATTAATTTATGTTAAAAAATATAATCAATTAATTTAGATAACTTAATTATAAAAATGAATTAATCATTTTTTTAAATGAATTAAACATATTTTTATCATGTGTTGTTAAATGGTTTTGTCATTAGTAATAAAAAAATTAGTTATTTTGTGATTGATTGTTTCGAGACAAAAAAAAATGTAGATCGAATCATCTGCCATAGGTACCGTACCCTGCCATAGGTACGAACTAGGGGTGGACAAATTTGAACCGACCGATTGAAATCGACCGATCCGTTGTCTTTTTTGTGCAAATGGATCGGGTCGGGTCGGGTGTCGAGTTGTTTCGGTAGCTTAATTTGGATATTATAGGGTTATTTCGGTCGGGCTCGGATGCTAATTTTGGATCCGACGAAAACCGAAACCAACCGAACTTAATTAATATATTTTTTATTTATTTTTATTACTATATAAATGACTCACTATAAAAATGAGATTCATAATGTTGCAGGATACTATCATTTTTATAAATTGATGATTGCATTGTATACTCCAAAAAATACAAGATATGTAATATAAAATTTTGTATATTATTTAGTTTATCGGTTAAAGTATGATAATGATCAAAATTAATATCAAATAATATTAAAAATATTATTCCGTAATAATAAGTTTTAGGGTTAAATAAGTATTAGGTCCCTGAAAATAACCCAACTTTGAGGTTTGGTCCCTAAAAAAATTTCCTTCAAACTTGGGTCCTCCCAAAGTTTTCTGTTTCTAACTCTAGTCCCTCCCGTTAGTTTTCACTAACGGCGGATGACGTGGCGTGCCATGTGTGTAACCATTCCTTGCCACATGTGTTTTATTGCATTGACCAGTCAAAAATGTTTTTTTATGTTAAATTTATTCTCCTCCTTTTCTCTCTCACTCCTCTTCTTCTTTCCCTCTCCACCTTTTTCTCTACCCTCATTTCTCTTTCTCTCTCACACAATCCTTCTTTTCATTACAACTACAACATCAGAAATAACAAAAACAAGATCCTCTGTTATTATTCACTATGTTCAACAATACATCTTACTCTCTTGTGATAATTTCTTTCATATAAAAATTGATTTTGACAGTACTGATACATTGCCTGTCTCCTTCCAAATGTAGTGACTGAAGACTTTTCTTGTCCATTTTGCTTAATGCAGTGTGCGAGCTCCAAGGTATATGCTGTGGTTTGTACTTAAGTAATTGCTTGTTTCATTCATAATTTAATATTTAGGGAGGTTGTTGTCCCTTTTTGCTTTGTTAGAAGTTAAGAGAAAAATTCTAAAACTATTTTTCACGAAAAAACGGATGAGTCTATGTAGTTTGTGATTGGTTCTACGATGTTGATAATTATCAATACCAAATAATAAAAAAGAGTATCTGTTAAGAGTATAAACCAATACTTCTGTCAAAACATAATAATATATGAACATATTTAACTACGTGATATTGTTATGTTAGTCTCCTTCTCAATAGCAACAATGTTACATATTCAACTTGTTTCCAAATTCTACCCGCGTACACATGCTTTTTTTAAGACTAATTAATAGTTAATTTGGTAATTCCACACCACCAAATATGTTTCTTGCCTAACGCTTTTATTTCCTTTCAAACACCTCTATATAAATCCATTCTATAACTTCATCTAGCTAGTAGTAATGTATATGTAATATGTGATGTTTATTTGTGTACTGGTTGGTGACTTGGTGTATGTTCAAATATCTGTAAGTCTATATAATACGAAGATGTTTTGTTGAAATGAATTCACTACAGTTTAATGATCGGTGATGGTTATCAGAACGACTAACAACAGCTATTTTATAGAACTGATAGTGGTATAAAACTAAACCAATAACTATTATTAAAAACTTATTATTAATATTTTGCAATACAATGGCTATGAATCAATGTCGTTCATTGCTTTCATATGGGGGCACGTTACAAAAGGATAATTCTTACCTCCTGCATTAAGCCACTAGCTAATACCCTCTACTAAGCCACTAATTTCACATGTTAGCAAAACCATCTATTCCTCCATACTTAATTCAAAACACTAGGAAGCTGAACAAAATAAAACATTGATCACTTATAACAAAATATAAAACTAAGTTAATCACTTATAACAATGCACTTATCATATAAATGAGTGTGATTAAACTATTTTAATTACAAATGTTAAATTCAAGTTGAACTGTTTTCATATAACCTATAAGCAATTTTCATAAGCTATTCTAGAGAGATGGCGTGAAAATTTACCTTGAACATATATAGATGAAATGGTTTATCTGGATTCATTCTCCTGAGCTTCAAATAAGTATAAGCAAAGTTTAGTTGATCACGAGATGTAAATCTATCAACTTCATTAAACCAAAAGCAGGAAAATAAATTTGACATTGGTGTATGCGCCCTAACTATAAAGGAACCCTCGGGAACATCTGCAACATGAAAGACTCAATAGTTGGAATCATATTATGCACAAATAGTGACAGAAAAATTCCATAATGAACAAATATGTGAAGGATACGCACAGCTTGGAAGAGGATTATCGCTTGATGGTTCAAACCTGGTGAGACCATCAGACTCGTAAAAGCTAAATTGTTCATCGATTGCTGGTGAGATAGAGGTATTATTGTATAGGAAAATTGAGCCATTTAACAAAATAAAGTTTCCTCTGTTATTACAGTTAAACTGAGACATGAGGGTAGAGAACAAGTAACTTCATACATTGTGTGAGAGAGAAAGAGAAATAAGGGTAGAGAAAAAGGTGGAGAGAGAAAGAAGAAGAAGAGGAGTGAGAGAGAGAGAGAGAAGGAGGAGAATAAACTTAACATAAAAAAACATTTTTTGACTGGTCAATGCAATAAAATACATGTGGCAAGGAATAGTTACACACATGGCATGCCACGTCATCCGCCATTAGTGAAAACTAACGGGAGAGATTAGAGTTAGAAACGGAAAACTTTAGGAGGACCAAACCTTGAAGGAAATTTTTTTAGGGACTAAACCTCAAAGTTGGGTTATTTTCAGGGACCTAATACTTATTTAATCCTAAGTTTTATTAAAAAAATAGTTTTATTCTAAAAATTTAATATTTTTTATACAAAAATTAAAAGAAAATCATTTTTATAAATTTTTTCTAATAAATATTAAACCGACTAAACCGATCCGACTTAACCGCCAAACCGACTTAACCGAATCCGACGAAAACCGAAATTTTATCGGTCGAAATTGGGCCATAAAAATGAAACAGTGGTTTACGTCGGATTTAAGTTTTAGGCCCGAAACCGACCGTAACCGACCGATTGTCCACCCCTAGTACGAACCCTATGTTAAAAGTGATTCCCATAAAAATAAGCGAAAATAGTTTAGGTAACTTTTCAGAGTAAAACAGTACTGTACTTTGCCCACGCGAAGCTCGTGGTTACTATTTTTTCTTTAAAAAAAAACAATAGCCCAAGATACATTAGAAAAAGGAAAATATGTAAAAAAAAAAAAAGGGGAAATTTAAGCCAAAATCTCAAAGCTATCTAATTCTAAAATTAGGTAACTATAGTTTGTATATACGACCACCACATAAAATTAGAGATTAATAAGTCTAAGTTATTTAACGTATCTGCACAATGATTTCATTCCATGTAAATATGAGTTGCCAAAAAATTTTAATTCCTCCTACTAAGTATACAGTTTTCCATCTATTTCTTAACTTTCAAGGAACAACAAATGGTTTATCAAAAGCTTTCACTACTAACATAGAATCAGTTTTCAACCATAAATTTGCCAAATTTTGAGTAGTTGCATACTCCATGGCCAAAATAGCTCTCATAATCTCTGCAGCGAGAGCACTAACTGAATCTAAATTACAAGCAAAACTCCCTAAATGGTCACTTCTATGGTTCCTAAAAATTCTGCCGCAAGTTGCCTGCAGAGGGAAGCCACCAAGGACCCTGTCTATGTTGACCTTTACCTAACCATGCTAAGGGGGACATCACAAAACCTCTTTGATAATTTTTTGTTTAGGAGGGAGAATGATAACAGAGAAATTTTTTAACACTACAAAATCCTGGATGGAAGAATTTGCACAGCCAGAAGTAGTATCACTTGTTAAGTTTGTCCAGGATTCTATGGTAGAACAAGCAGACATCCAAGGACAAATTTTATCTTGAAACCTGGCCAAGTTACAGGACATCCAAATGCAGTAAACAAAATTTATGATAGGCAAAATCAAAACTACTTTGCATTGAGGAGAAGTAGACTTTTTCATAACAGACTAACATCCTTCAAGCAAGATATATGGAAATCAATTTTGTTCCCCAACCACTTCCAAACGGATTTAGCATACTTACAATTAAAGAAGAGATGTAAAATGGATTCCTCATGATTAAAACATAAACTCCAGATCGAAGGCAGGTGAAATCCACTCTTGGAAACTTTGTCATCAGTGGGAAGCTTATCTAGAGTCAATCTCCGAAATAAAAGAAATTTGGAGTACGGGACAAAAGTGTGTCAAATCATCATTCCCCAATCGCTAGTTTTAACATTACCATTGATGAAAATGTAAGCATCCTTGATAGTAATAATACTGTTGTCCGACTGGTTCCAAATTCTAGTATCTTCCATCAGACTATTAAAGAACACATTTGAAACAAGCTGGGGTAGGGTCGGGCACAATTGAACGAAACTTGCAGGAATCACAATCAAGTTTCCATGCATTATCTCCCTCAATTTAGACTTCAGGAATTGTTTTATACCCGTAGGAATTTGCAAAAGTGAAGCAAGAGTATGACCACACCAATTATCATTCCAAATATTAATCTTTTCACCATTTCCAACCATCCAAACTGAATTATCCAACAAGTCATTCATGAAAGGTTTGCTCCCAGTCCAAATAGAGTAGAAAACATGAAATTTCACTTGTCAACCATTTCTAAAAACTCTGTCATGCAAAATCAAAGCCCAAGTTTCAGAACTATAAACAACGGACTAGCATTGCTCCAGACTGGTAGCCTCATTAATGAGCCTTAAAGAGCTTAGACCCAAACCTCCATTACTATAATCTTGACAACACTTCTTCTAGTCCACTTTCACTAATTTTCTCTTTTGGATAACACCACTCCAAATAAAATTTATGCACCACTTTTCAACAATTAGGATAAGACCATCCGACCAAGAGTATACATATGCGTAAAGTACATCAACATGCTTTGAACAACAGATTTTACTTATTGAACTCTACCGATTATAGACAAGAGACTAGCCTTCCAAGCAACCAATTTACTTTTAACTTTATCAGCAACAAGAAGAAAATAAACAGCTTTTTGTCTTCCCTTGAATATGGGACCACCCAAACAAGTGAATGGCATCTGAGCAATCTTGAAACCAATCTTGTAAGCCAATAAACTATGTATAGAGGAAGACATAGAGCCTGAATACATAATGGACTTAGAGGGGTTAGTCACCTGTGTTGGAACATAATTATTCATATCCCTTAGGTTTTGATGATAACAAAGTACTTAAAGAACAATTAGGTATACTAACATATGTTCAAGTGTGCAAAATCATAAGCTTAAATATCAACTATGAGTTTACCCTGATAAAAGCATATGTAGAGAAACAAAATGACTCAGATTCTAAAGGATCAGAATCTGATGACTCTGAACGAGATATATTAGCTTATGAAGGATCATACTCTCATCATGGTATCCCTGCCTCTGATAATAGCTTAGACTCTGAAGACCTCAGTTAAAGGTGCTTAGCCTCTGAAGACTATGAACAGCTCATACTCTCATCATTGTTTTATGATGAATGAAAATGATTAATAAAATTTAAATGAATATTATGATGATAAATCAAATGATCATGAATTTACTCTCCAAACTGAATAAATAAAAATGCAATTTTAGTCAATTTTCTCAACATGTGCAATGTTGACTTTTCTTTGATTTTTTATTATTATGCATGAAAATGTAAAATAGAAGTTATGATGATGAATTAAGTTATTAATGTAATGATGAACTATGATGCATGGATTTTGTTACGCAATTTAATGAACTATGGTGTCACGTGCAAGTATACATGTATATTTTATTGCATCAAATGATAATAATAAAGATATCGTACCCACAAGGAGTGAAGATGTTTATATTGAACAAAAGATGTAAAAGGAATGACAACCTAAAAGTAACTTAGAGAGCTATTTTGTTAGATAAACAACAAGTGACGTCTCCAGTCGTGCCAACTCTCAACAGTGAACACATGATTGGATGAGAAGAAGAACTCTCTCTATTTTCTCACTAACCCTCAACTGAAATAAACTAATAAAGAACTGTAATGCTTGTGTGCATAGAACTCCTTTTCCAAATCCAAAGGTCAGCTTTTATAGACTTAAGTGTGGATGTGAGAGGAAGTAGGCCTTGGATCATGGGCCTTTGATTCCAACAAGGTTTAGCCCAAATCAAATCAGCATATTCTCCTTTTGTCCTTGATTCTTGGTGAGCAAGCTTCATGGTACATACATTTCCAGAGGTGGTCCCCACCGTACCATGCTTTTTGTTCGTTGTGCATTTGATCTTATCCTTTTGATTTTCCAATTCTTCCAATCAAAATTCTGCAATGCAAGCCCTAGAAATGATCTCCTCTCAAGCTCTTGGCCATTTTCTTCTGGTGATCCTCAGCATCTATTTATTTCTTCATTCCACTCTCACTTCCATACACTACCTAGATCAGGCATTGCCTTAACTTATCTCAAAACTGCCTTGCAACATAAAAACACACATGAAAAACAAGCTAAAACATTAAGATTAAATAAATATACTCTTACTAAAAATGAAAAATCACAATTAATAAGGAATAATAATAACACACTAAAAGTGGATTATCACTCCCCTAAACTCGAACTATCACCTGTCCTCAGGTGATGCGACAAGGAATGACGGAGAAGAAACACTAATCACAACCACTCACGATTAGAATATAAACATGATAGGACAACTCAAAGTTTTAAGATTGATGGACCCTGTCAAAAATTTGCACAACTCAGCCCTGCTTTTGATCTAAAAAGAATGCATGCTTGAGTTCACAAGACTCGTGCAGTCACACCAGTACTCTTCAGAAGAACAAGCTAGCTTAATTGTGATTCCAATTGATCAAGCCTGAGCTCCAAGGGTTCGATTTTGGTTTTAAGAGGGGGTTTTGACTAAGTCTTCATTAACTTCTATCATTAACAATAAGGACCACACTTTCCACTTATTTCTTCTTTTTTTTTTTTGCACAATGCTTCACCTTTTCACTAGACGGAATCTCACTTGTAATGAGTCACAACCTGCTACTGTGATGAAGACACTAGTTATTCCTCCAGTTTCAGGCATAGGAATTTGAAGTGCACTTTAGCTACTCCCTTACACACTTTGTGTGTTTATTTGTTTGTGTGGTGTGTCCTTTGTAAAAATTTTTAGTCTTTATTAGAGCAATATTATCCCCCCTTAATGATTCCTCGTGATTCTGACTTGTCTCTAATTTTCAAACAAATTAGCCTCTTAAAAGGCTTTTCTTTTTCAACTAACTACCAGAAGCGTGACAAAGGTCATCTGCAGCCTCTACAGCAACTCTCCAAATCAGATTGCTCAGCTTTGTTCCAAAAGTTTCCACAGTCCAATAATCTTTTATTTTTATCAAAAAAATTTCCATTTTCTTGATCGAGGGGTTGCAGTTAATTATTCCTCCCTTATTCTAATATGCAAACAACTGGACATTCAAACTAACTAAACTTTTAAACAACTAAACCACGCAATCATGATAACTGAAATTAACATAATCAGGTGATAAGATTCATGCATCTGAACATCAAAATACCAAATTTAGGTCAACCAAATCCAAAGTACGAAGAACAGCCAAGTCCATGATAAACGAAAACAACAAGAAACCAACACATCCAAACATAATCCATGCAGCAATTAATAGAAAGGAAATTTTAGAAAATAGATATTGAAGGGCAAGCACAAGCCACCTCTACCCCAAACCTAAAGTAAGGACAGGGTCCTCACTGTCAATTGGATGAGCAGAGGCAAGCCTGCACTTGCCTTCAGATGATACCGCTTAGGCACGAAGCCTGTTGCTCTTACGGATAGCTACGTCCTCTGCCTTTTTCTTTCTGGCTTCCTTCTTCGCTGCACCCTTATTTGTTGTTGGCTTGGGCTGCTCTGCATCTTTCTCAGCTTTTGGGATGCTTCAGTCCCGACAGCCTCCGCCTCTAAGTCTTTTACAACAGCTACTTTGCCAACTCCTTTCTTCTTTGGACTTTTCTTAACATGGGACTTTTTCACGGGGCTCTTCTTTGGGGTTATTTTCACAGGAGTTTCCTTGACATGGGTTTCTTTGATAGGAGTTGGCTTTGGGGTGGTTGCAGGAGTGGCAATTGAAGTCTCGCCTTCGCTTGTCTCATTGTCAGCCTCTTCTTTAACCCTTTCACCTTCAGCATTGTTCTTAGGCTCTAGTTTGTAAGATCCTGAGGTTGACTC
Source organism: Lathyrus tuberosus (assembly GCA_022829125.1). NCBI lineage: Eukaryota > Viridiplantae > Streptophyta > Magnoliopsida > Fabales > Fabaceae > Lathyrus > Lathyrus tuberosus. Next base: position 1,474,709 of record JALAZF010000061.1, on the reverse strand, counting down.
TTATGCACTTGAATAGTACTTAGATATGTCTACCCCTTCAAAAGCTTCCTTATCTTCAACTCTATCATCATCTTCCATCACTTCTTCTTTTTCTTCTTCTTCAAAAACTTCTTCTTCCTCAGTGAGTTTCTCCCCCGTGCTATCCTTTGTTTCAACAATCTTCTCAGGTGTGGCTTGCATTTATGTGTTGTCTTTATCAACCACATCCATCATGTCTTTCAAATTACTTTCTTCACCTTCATTCCCTGGATCGGTTTGATTTAAATCAAAGTCCTTCACTGGACTGTCAACTGGTGGGATCTCAATTGGTGACTCTTTCTTCAGTTTCTTTTTTTTTTCTCTGTTTCTTTTTCTTGTGCAGACATGGCTTGTCGACCGTATGCATGTCCTTACTTGCCTTAGGGACTTCCAAGTCAGCATTCTTCTTCCCACTCTTATTCTTTTCCTTCTTTTTCTTCTTTGATTCATTCTTCTTTTCAGACTTTTTGTTAGCAATCACATGATCAGGTTCTTCTTTTCCCTCTTCCAGCTCCCTTAATATATGCTTTGGAAATCTTGGAGGGTTAAACATCCTCGAAGGGTTTTGAATATCACACACCCTTTCTTCCCACTCTAATTTTTCCTTTTGGAACTTAAAGAAGTCCCTTTGATCCTTTTGCATTTGTAACAAAATGCCCCACAGTACACTGTCAGTTTCAAAAACGGTCTCTCCAACATCCCTTCCTTGTCCTGCCTCAGCAGATCTCTTTCTAGCCTTCGGCTTCATCAGAGTCTATATTACTGCTTTTTTAAACCCTAAACTCTTTTCTTCACCACCCTTCATCCATGGAAGCTGAAATTGGGTTTTTTAGTGTGAGAGAATTAGGGAAAAATGACATGAAAAGACATTTTGATGTGATTGAGATGTAGCGTGCAATTTTTTTCGGTGACGTGACCACCTTATCGCCATTGGTTGGAATTGGGTGCTACTTTCTGATTTCTTATTTATCCTATGAAGCTGGAAAGGAAAGGGAAGCTATCTAAAACTAACCTTGTACGCAAATGTTTTCTTTAACAAATGCTAAGAGATTGGGGGGCCCGGGGTCAGGTTATACAATGGGGAGTTGTCAATTACCCATCCTATATATGGTTATCCATAGATTGTTTAGCATTTTCTTCTGTTATTCTACTTACTGGTGTTTATCTGTCATAAATTGGGTTCTGGAAAGTTTCTCCTTTGGGAGTGTTGAGAGAGAGCTTTTGTTGATTTTTGGGTTTTTCGATGTTTTTGGTAAGGTACTGGACCTAAGGTTTTTGATATGTGTGCTCGCTAAGATTTCGCAATCTTATGCCTACGTATTCCCGTTAAGTAAAAAAGGGAAATCAGAGCAATCGTAGTTCCTCATATTCTATGGGAGGAAAAATGATTGGTGTCTTGTTAAAAGCCCGAGATTAAAGCTGAAAGTTTATTTGTGTCTTGTTCAAAGCCCAAGATTGAAGCTAAAGGTTTGATTGAGAGAGAATTTGTCATCTCTAAAAGGGAGATTTTTCATCTGTTTATCACAGTTGTTGGGTAACTGATTATAAAGGGGAATTACTTTAACTGGAATGTATGGAATCCAACAATTCCATAATTTCCTTTATAAGGGATTGGTTCTGAAGGAGAAAACTTTAACTCGGTGTAGAGCAATGCCATTTTTCCTTAGGAGCCTTTCATGCTAAGAGAGGGACATTGGCTTGGCTGTAAATAATCCAGAGGCTTGCCACTTACAGCAATTAGATGAAAGAAAGGGATTTACTAGGATAAAGAAGGACTACAGCTTGGATTTTTGGAATCAACAAGTGTGCCACTTACAGCAGTTATCTGGGATTAAGGTTTTTTTATTGTCTGTTTTGATGTGTGATTTACAGAGAAATGTCTTCCTGCAAAGAGATTTTTGATTTCCTTTGAAGGGATGTTGATTTTTGTGTGCCTTGATCAAAGCCTAAGGTTGAAACTAAAAGGTTGACTCTGTTTAGGGAGTTTTATATCTGTCTTGTACAAAGCCCAAGATTGAGGCTGAAAGAAAAAAGATTGACTCTTTTAGGGAATATTTTGTCTGTCTTGTACAAAGCCCAAGATTGAGGCTAAAAAGAATTAACTCCACTGAGGAGAGGTTTTATCTGTCTTGTACAAAGCCCAAGATTGAGGCTAAAAATTATTGACTGACTCAGCTGGAAAATATTTAGGTGTCTTGTACAAAGCCCAAGATTGAGGCTAAAATTGTTGAGGGGAGAATCATTATACAAAGCCTAAGACGAGGCTGGTGGGGAGAATTCCTTATATGAAGCCTAAGAGGAGGCTAACTTCTGCTGAGGATTATTGAAATCCAGAGACAAGTCCAAATTGAGGAATCAACTCTTGTTGAGGATTGCAGAAAAGTTGAAATATCAGAGACCATGAGGCTCTGAGTGAGGTTTTTGGATAGTGATTTGACCCTAGCTGGGGAAATTTAAAGTGAGGGTTTTAAGGTTGAGTTTTGAAACTTGTAGAGGTCTTAACTCTGTTGGTGATTTGATGAAGGTTTTTTCCTATGTTTTGAGGAAATTTGAGGGTTTCATTTGAGATCCAAAAGGGGGTGAGACTGTCCAAGTCTATTGGTATGAAAAGGTTTATCTTAACTGGAGAAAGATCTTTGTATGAAGCCCAAGAGGAGGCTGATATTTTAAGGGATGAGAATTAACCCTAAGCTGGTCTGATTTTTGACTCTTGAGATGACTGCTCTAACAAAGGATGACTAGGTTCTATCCTATACCTGTAGGAGGTCTTTTGGGTCCTTGTACTAAACCCAAGAGGAGGCTGAGAACTTCTAAGAAGCCCGAGGGTCCTTTTATAAAGCCCAAGAGGAGACTGGGGATGTTTTTAAGAAGCCTGCGGGTTCAAACCTAAGAAAAGTTCTAGAAAGGTTTCACTGGGAATAATCCTTTTTGTAGTGAACAATTCTAGGGTTTGAAGAAATTCAAGAGAGGTTTCACCGGGAATTAATCCTCTCTGGGGAAATGAGTTTCTTGACAAATTTCTAATAGTTACAGTCTTGAGAAAAGTTCCACCGGGAATGATGCCTTTCTCTGTTCCATATTGTATAAGCCCAAGAGGAGGCAAGACTGTATCTGGAATTTCCTATGGGGAACTAGTTTTGACTGTGTTGAAAGAGTGACCACTGGCTTGATCTAATCCTAGACATAATTGTCGGGGAAAACTCTAAGAAAGATATATAGGCATGTATATACAAATGAAATATATATAAGCAAATATGTAAAAGAAAGCTGGTAGAACTTACAAGCGAGCAAGCTTCCAGTATTAAAACACCACTGTATGGTTAGTTATTCAAGAAATTGAAGAAAGTTTTGATACAATTATGAATTTGAATCTAGATCAAAAGGAAAGTTGTTTGAAAAGGAAGTTTGGGACTTATACTTAAGGAGAGGCCCAGATGAACTCTTTTGAAAATGCGACGATCGCGTCGTAGTTCTGAAAGCAACAGAGGGACTTATACAATGACTAAGGCCCAAATTTATTGTATTTACAAAGAGGTTGGGGTCTTACACTCTATTAGAGGCCCAAAAGTGTTTTTTAAAAAGAGACGATGAGACTTTTAACTCAGGGAGAGGCCCAGATGAAATTTGTTTTAAAATTGGCGATCGCGCCGAGATTTTCAAACGTATCGGGACTTATACAACGACGAGGTCCAAAATGGTTTATTTACAAAGGGATGGGACTTACACTCTATTAGAGGCCCAAAAGTATTTTAAAAAGAGGAGAGAATGAGACTTATAACTCGGGGAGAGGCCCAAATGGAAAACAGTGATCGCACCATCGTTTTGAAAATCGCAGAGGGACTTATACAATGAATGAGGCCCAAATTATTTTGTGTGTGACAAGGGATGGGTCTTACACTCTATTAGATTCCCAAAGTGTTTATGTGAAGTTTGAAAAAATAAAAAATTAGAGAAAACCCTAATTTTGAATTTAAAAGATATAATTTTCAAAGGAAATTAAATAAAAATGATATAAAATATCAAATATATTCAAGAACCAATTGTAAACTTCAAAAAATGTTTTGACAAATCATGTTTAATCATATAAAAGATTGAAGTTTATTTGAAATGGGAAAATCAAAGTGAGAATTTCATTTTAAAATGTTTAAAAACAAATAAAATGAAATTAATTACAAAAATTCTAACTATATTAAATAAATAATATAAATTGGATTTTTTTTGTAAATTAAAATAATTTAACATTTTTGTGACTTTTTTAAAAAAGAACCAATAAAAAATGATAAAAAATGAGAGAGAAATTAATTTTTGAAATCAATTAAATAAAATATCAAAAATTCAAAAATTCAAATAAAATTTGAATTATGGCGCCAACGGTCACTTTCTTCTTCCTCGTGACCGCGCCATGGATGATTTGCAAGAACTCGTTTTTCTCTCTGATTACTCAATGATTTTGCACGATTCAAACACCAATCTTGTTCGTTTTTGAACAAGGATCACAACCATATAGATTAATTGCATTTATATTAAGTGTGGAATGAGAAATCAGAGAATTAACTCAAGAATCCTAGTTTCAGCATGAACACTATGAAATTCCACACACGATTCATACATAGCAATTGATTGAGGGTTATCACTCTATATACATGCAGAAACAAGATGGTAACTCAAAAATTCATTTATGATGCATGTAATAGGGAGTTTGAAGGTTTCAAGCTTACTTGAACTTGCTTGTGCAAGAGACTTTGGAATTTGGAGTTAGAGGTGTTCCAGATGAGTTGTGATGACTTGAACAACTTCACTATACCCTATGGAGTGTGTTGGGAAGCTTGGACTTGATTGGAGATGCTTGGATCACTTCATGGCATCTCAGCTGCATATGAGGTTCAAGTGGATTTGGAGCTTTGTGATTTTGGTGTTACAGAAGTGTGAGGAGTGTTTGATCAGCTCACATATGTTGTATGGGATATGTTAGAACAATTGGTTGTGATGGAATAGCTCTCTAATGAAAAATTCGATAGTGACTTGCAAATGAAGGTGTTTTGGAGTGAAAGAGAGATTTTGAGTAAAGCATCAGTTTGGATGCTTTGGTGTACTCAAATTAATCATAATTGATGTCTATTTATAGTGCAACAAGTTTGTTTTGGCATCAATAGTGAATGGCAACTAGTACAGGTCTGTGGCCAATGGTTGCATAAAGGAATTCAAGTCTTCTTTGGCCATTGGCTTGGGTCAGTGCAGTAGGCCTATGGTCCTTTGTTGCAGGGCTAAGGCTTGACTCATCTTGGATAACATTGTCTTGATACATGCCACCTCTACGCACTCATTCAATGCTTCTTGACAACTTTGAATATTTTGAGTAAGAATCTTGAATTTTCACATGCCTAAAGGATAGCTCTAGGACTTGTGAGGCTTGTGGATCAGAGGTACTTGCTTGGATAAGATTCTTATATGTTTTCAGAAGTGTGACAAGGCTCAAGGTTGCACAATTTAGTCATCTCGAGCAAAAATGCACAAAACTGCCTTGTACATGACGGTTGGAAAGTGTCATTTTGGGAGGATCATATCTCCTTGCTCAAATGGAGTTATGGAATTCTCATGTACTTTTTAAAAAGCCCTCATATGGTATAATTCATGTGTGGTCATAGTTTGTCTTAACACTATATGAATCCAACTGAAAAATCCTCATGAACATTGATGTTCAAGGGTGAAAACTCAGGCAGTTTTCACTAAGTGTTTAATCTTTGATTTTTTTACCACTTTGATCCATCCATAACTAAAACTCTATGAAGAATTGGAGTTTGAGGTAGTTGAAGCTTTTGTAGAATGTAGGAAGACCTACAAATCAAGCTATGGATCACTCAAAATGGCTGCTTGGATCAAAAGTTATGGTCCTTGGAAGTTGGCACTAAAACCATTCAAATTTAGTAACTTAGAAAAATTTTCAATTTTTCAAGATTACCCCTTTTACAAGTTATTATGATTTCTTGATCAATTTTTGTTCAAATAACATTATAGATCATATTTTATGAGAATATGAGTCATAAGGATCATTTTTGCCAAAAAAGTCATGTTTTGACTTTTGGCTCCGGAGCGGTTCGGTGCGGAGAAACCCTAATTCCCGAATTTTGAGGAATGCATTCTCTGAGGGTGATTTAACTTTGTAAATGGCCTCCTAGGGTTATTTTAAGCATATTGAGTCATATTTTGAAGCCTTGGCTCAATCCCTTATGAAAATTTCACTCTGGAGGCCTCAGTCGATTAAAACCCTAATTTGGTGACATCGGGTGTTTCGAGGCTCAAATCACTTGAAATGTTGCAACTTTGTGCTTGATTCTTGATGTGAGAGTCCTCTTGATACTTTATGGGTGTTTGAGAGGTTAGACAAGTTAAATATCATGTCATTTCTTGATTGATCTTTTGCCCAAATGCTCAGAGAGGGATGGAAACCATAATTCTTGATTATAGTGAATGCTCAACAATCTTTGAGGAGATTGATGAGGCAGATGGTAAATCCATATTGTTGTAGTAATCCTCACAATGATGGGAAATCTTGTGGTCAAAATTTGGGGTATGACAGGAGGGAAAAGATTTTTTTTTTGAAATTTTTCTGAGGAAAGCTGACTGCTACGATTGTTGGCGTGTAGTAGTTACTACTCAGTCTGACGTGGCAGACAAGAACAGTAATTCTGACATGATAGCACAAGGCTCAATATGTGCATGCTTTTCTTTCTCTCTCTCTCCTCCAATAATACTTGACTTTCTTATTAAAATAATTAACAAAAATGCCAGCTCAACATGTCTCTTAGCTTTCTCCACACTTAGTCAAATTTTCACCAAACTTTCTTATTTCTCTCTTCAAATCGGAATGACTCTCAGGTGTCATGACACCTCTTGATAGCCAGTCTTCAGCAATAAATTAATCACCTGTGCTAAAAATAAAACGACAAAAATATGAAGCTGGGTTGCCTCGCAGTAGCGTTATTTTAAGGTCTTATAGCCTGACTAAAACAAAAGTTCTTAATCAATGAAATTGAGGGTGCCTCTTGTGTTGTTTGAGGGGTCACCAAAGTAAGTCTTAATCCTTTGACCATTCACTTTGAAACTTTCACTAGTTTTTTCATTCAATAAGTCAACAGTCCCATGAGGGTAAATTTTCATCAATTTGAAAGGGCCTGGCCACCTTGATTTTAATTTTCCAGGAAACAATTTCAATCTAGAGTTAAAAAGCAAGACTCTTTGACCTTCCACCAACTCTCTCTTTTGGCATTTACTTTCATGCCACCTTTTAGTCTTTTCTTTGTACAACTCAACATTTTCATAAGAGAACAGTCTGTGTTCCTCTAACTCATTAAATTAAGGCATTCTAGCTTGGCAAACAGAGTTCAAATTAAAGTTTAATTTCTTGATGGCCCAAAAGGCTTTATGCTCTAACTCAATGGGTAAGTGGCAAGCCTTCCCATAGACAAGTCTATAAGCAGAAATGCCTAAGGGAGTCTTATAAGCAGTCATGTATGCCCAAAGAGCTTCATCTAAGTGCTTAGAGACTTCGGTTGTAGCTCTTGGGTCTTCAGTGACCGGAGGTATATATCCTTCAGGCACAAAATTAAAAGGCATGCCCTAGGGAAAACCTTTAGGCATGGTGTACTGAGGAAGACTGACGAGTACTTCAAAGGTTGGCGTGGAGACAATTTCTGAGATCACAGTCCTTTGAGACGGTTGATCCTAAGTTGCTGCCATTGTTTCTATCATGACGTTGAGTCTTTCCATACTTTCTTTTAGAGTAGTGACCTCCTCTCTTAGTTCTCTATTTTCTTCCTCAAGACCATCCATTTTCTTCTGACGATTGGCCCGAGTATTGTATGAATGAGACAGTTTGACTCTCTGAAGTGCGACAAATATGTGTAAGTTTTTTATGAAAGCTGTGAAATGCTAGAATGATGCATGATGTGCAAAGGATGCAAATGCTCTTTTGTTTTGTTTTTTCCTTTTTTAAAAGAACTTTCAACAATTATGTTGCAAATATCATTCACTGGATAACACAAACACCAACACTTTTATTTGATAAACTGAAAAGATTACAAAAGTACAATATTTATAATGCAGAAAAGGGGAACTAAGCCTATAGCTATTAAGGAACCCTTTTTGATGAGGCTCAAAACCCTTGTTACTGACTTTTATTCTACTTCTTGAGTCGGGCTTTCTTAACTATCGGCGGGTTGACGATCTTTTGCCAAGTGAGAGGGGAGAGTAAACTTTCCTGTTCTTTTTGTTTTTCTACAGCATGTTGCTCAAGTATCTCAATCAGAGCATCCTTTTCTTTTAGTAGTTTTTGGATCATTGTGTTCTCCAGGCTGACAATGTGATATTTGTTCCTCCAAGAGTTCTTTTCACGTCGAGTTTTGTTAAAAGCGACCTAAAGTTTCTCTGTTTCGTTCATGAAGTAGGGGATAAATTCCTTTAGGGGAAATACTTCTTGATGAGGGTAAGGATTCCTCAACTTGATGGCTCTAGTTTCTACCCATTGGAGATAAGGCTCCGTAAAGATGCAGTTTGGTTTTCCCAGAGACTTTTTTCCTTTCCTGTGAATATGACGTCAGGCATGCACAATTTCTTCTTTAAGTGCTCTGTCATTTTCTCCTTCCTTGAAGAAAAAACCTTCCATATGAATGCCATACGGTATGTCCTTCATAGGGTAACCAAGCTGACGACGAGTTAAAACTGGGTGGTAGTTGATCCCCCCTTTAGTACCAATGAGGGGTTCATTGGGGAAACTTCCATAACTGTCAATGATATTTGTTTCGTCATAGACTCGGTTGTACCAATCTATGTCAGAGTGAGTGAGTGACATAATCTTTTGCGACCAACGCATACCACTTTTGAGATCCCAAAAAGCAACAGATTTGGGCAAGTGAAAAATAAACCATCTGTAGAGTAATGGTACACAACATGTAATCATCCCTCTGTTGTACACGTTCCTCAGATGCACTGAGTGATAAGTTTCATACCCTAATTTTTTACTCTAAGATCCCACGACTTTTTGCATCGTCTGCATATTTTATCACATATTTCATCTTGCATAATACCCAATTTATCAGCTGAAATAAACTTGTTGGATTTACGGCGAGTCGATCAAACTAAAAGTCAACTGTGCATAAAATCAGTGAACGGAAAATTTTAAAATCGAGCCTGCAAACGTCAGTCATATTAATCTACATTTCGCGTAGTTTAACCTGGCGTGCTCATTTTAATTTTTCGAATACTTTTTGGTTGCATTTTTTGGACAGTTTAAGTCATTTTAACGGGTAAAATTTATTTCCAAATTTGACCAAACGCTGTATTTTTTCAAATCATATATTTTTTGCTGATTATTTTGGTGTATTCATTTTATTTTTTTGAGCACTTCGATACCAGTTCAATTACTCGTTTTTACTGTTTTTATTTTCTAATTTTAATTAGTATTTATTTTAATTAATATTTTTTAATTTTAAATTATTTATTTTATTATAGTTTATTTTATTGTTATTTTATTTATTATTTTTGTTAGTTTATTATTTAAATTTTGTTTTTATCCTTTTTAAACAAAACATGTCTAGTAAGTTTAGAAAAGCCATTATTTTTACTCATTTTGTGATAACTAGTAACTAACCCGTGCGTTCGCACGAGCCTGTCTGTTCGAGGATTTTATGTTATGGACGTGTAATTGTTAATCAAATTGAAAAGTAATATGGTAAAATTATAAAAATAGATATGATTGAAAATTAAAATTTGTATTGGTAAGTATAAGGAAATGTTGTGGCCGTTTATAACATGTAGTATTGTATTCGTATATAAAAAAAATTGAATCAAAATTAAAATTGTCCCTGTTTATAACAGTTGTATTTTATCTTATATAAAAAATTTTGAATCAAAATTAAAGTTGTGTCCGTTTAAACCAATAATATTTTTCCGTATATAAAAAAATGTGAATCAAAATTGAAGTTGTTCTCATTTATAACAATAGTATATTTTCATATATAAAAAAAATTGTATCAAAATTCTAGTTGCTACCGTCTATTACAGTAGTATTTTATTTTATAAAAAAAAAATTGAATCAAAATTTAAGTTGTGCCCGTATAAAACAACAATATTTAATCAAAATTAAAGTTGTGCCCTTAAAAAAATTGAATCAAAATTAAAATTGTCCCCGTTTATAGCAATATTATTTAAGGGCATATAATTGTCCCGTTTATAAAAATATTTAAATCCATTATTTTTTTGTTTTTGACATTATTTATAAAAATATTTCAATCAAAATATGTAAGTTATTATGTAAAATTAAATAAGTTATAAAAAAATTGTAGTAAGAATAAAATAAGTTATAGAAAATCACATGTTCAATAAAATTATTTGAATTTTTTTACCAATGATTCACTTGCATTGCATTAGCACAAAAACATATATACTATAATAGTATTTTGTATACCAGTATATCTTAAGAATATTTAATATTATTAAATATATGTAATAATGTTTGTATCTATATTATTAAAAATACTATTAAAAAAACTTGAAATTATGTGTCAATAAACAACATATAAAAATTAAAAAAGTTTGGGAGTGCAGTTCAAATATGATAAAATGATAACGTTATAATATATAATAATATAAATACTTAATTGTAGAAACAGGTCACTACAAACAGTGATCATCTAAAATTATGCGACAACAATTAGAAAGAAAATTTGCAAACTTAATCATCGAATCTAAAACTCCTCGATGTCATAAAGTTGTCCCAGTTGTAGTCGTACTCATCGTCATCATCAGAATCAAAGATATCATACTCTGGTTCTTCATCATCATCTAAATCAAATTTTTTCACCTTTCTACCCGTTGTTCCTGATCTCCTGAATCTTCTCCTTTTTCGTATTTTTCGCACAGCAGGGGCCCAAGGTAGCTGTTGGAAAAAAACAGTAACTTATTATTGTGAAGAACATGAACTGAATATTTCATGTCACATGAAGAGGAAAAAAACGGACCATGATGACAATGTTCAAGAAAGGGCAAAAAGAGGCAGGATTAAACAGAACCATACCGGGCCGACCTGATGACGATGTTCTACATGGGGAGGTTGTTGATGTGGCAGGGGTGGTGGTCGTCGGCAGGTGGTTCATTCTCAGGAAGTGGTTTGGTGTCACCAGCTGGTGTTACCTGGATAGGGGCTTCGACGTTTTGTTGCGGCTGTTAATGAAAAAAATAGTTGAAAGCGGAAGAAAGAAAATTGGAGAGATATATGTAGTTATTGAAAAACGAAGTAGGTAATTTAGGACCTGAACCTACTCTGGTTGTTGGACCTGAGATGGCTGTTGCAATGCCGTCGATGGTTGTATTTCAGCCGTAGTCTGCATCTCAGAAGGCTGTGAAACATGGACGATGTTGTTGGTTGCCATAGAAATAATGCTACGTTTCTGATTTGTAGTTTGTGTTGGTGAGAGAAGTGGCTTGTTTATATAGTTTGGAATGAGACTCTTTATCTTCTCCCTGCAGTTGGTAATGCAAAAGCATTAATTATCTTTAAAATGTAATCGTGGAAGATTAGGAGGCAAATTAATAAGTAGGGGTGATGGTCAAGATTAATGAACCAACAATTAAACCAATGTGATTAAAGCTTGAGCACAACTATAACTTATGAAGATGAGAGACAATATAAGAATTATTGAGTCGGTTTTGAACTGTAAACCAAATCATTTGATTTTCTACCTGATAATCATTTTGGATGATTCTATTTCTTCACCTTTCGCTATATGGGGCATTGAGATTTATTGAGGCGTTCAGAAATTTTTCCTACCCGCCAACTGTTACGATTCACCACATCTAAAGATTAAATCAGACAAAAACTATAACTTTCCTTCATGTCAAACAAACTTAAAAAGATAAGAAACACATGACATATATACAGTGGATGTATTACGTAATACAAACATAGTGATAACTTACGTAATACAAATCATTAGGGAATCAATGTTATACACATCAATGTTTTAAAATCGAGAGTCTCCGCAAAACTAGTAAAGGATTGAAAAATCGTAACTCGAGTATCGTAGCATAAAATGATTAAAACTAACACATGAATGTAGTATTGTATGATATTGACACATAAACAGACACATGTAGGATTGAAAAATCGTAACTCGAGTATGGTATTGTAGAAACTAACACAAAATTTCTTGTCATAAAGGTTGCATGTTCATAAGTTAAGCACCAAGAAATTCATATTTACCATTATTATATATTACCTTACAGGCATGTTCATAAACAGACACATGAAAAGAGAATTCTTCTTCTCTCAGAAGGTAAAATCCTTCATGATCAAGATTTTTAATAACACATACCCTTTGATGTGAATATCCTCGAAAGACTTTATCGATCCTTGACTTCCAAATGCTCCAAACACAGTTGAACCAAATCACTTCTACCTTTAATGATATCGGTCTTTCTTTGCCTAGCATGCTTTCAATTGTTCCATGTGCTGCCATCCACCATTATGCAAAATTATAGATACGCCAATCCATTTACATATGGAACTACATACATCTACCAGACGATAAAAAAAGGTGAGAAATCGTCTCGTCAACCTACAACCTACAACCTCCATTTAATATAAAATCAAAAAGTATTATTAGTGCTATAATAAATAATAATTCAGGAAGATAACATTGAAAATGGATAATTGGAGGCAGCAGATGACGTCAGAGAGGGATTATTAGGTTGTGGACTGCGGCCAGACTACATATCTGAAAAATTAAACTCAACTTAAAAAAATGCATATGCAATAATTGTTGGCTAAAATAAAAAATACCTCGATTACCTCATTGAAACAGAAGATGAAAATAACAGAAAACCAGTGATCACCAAATTCATAAAACACTTCATTAACATTGGCGGCAGATTTGGCAGAGGTCTCCATGACAAACAAACCATTCTCCGCTGCATATACATGTGCTTCCTACAATACCAATGAATCAAATGGATAAATCAATAGGTCCAGGATATTTGATTATTGATTATAGAATATTGATTCTATAAATCATAAAATGAAAACAGAGGTAAGGTTGTCTGTAAATCAAACATGTTGTAATGGTCAATAACACATTATAACATCAATTATAACACAAGGTAAGGTTGTCTACAAAAGATCCAAAATAATTCTTGCCCTTCCCTGGAGCCCATTATGACAGGATACACCTTGTTTATCACATAACTCTGCAGACAGCGTGGTTGACTAACAAACCACTCTTTGGTCTAATGGAATAACATTGACCACTTGTTGATGGCACCATTCACATTATGAAAACCATTCACAATATGAAAACAAAGTCAATTGAATAAACATCTCAATTCAACTCAAAATAGAAAGAGTTATAACACTTATATGGAGATAAATGATCCCACAAGTGTTCCAAACAACTATGAACACCCTAAGCCAGCAATGAAGAGTTGTCCAATATCCCCTTTTCCATATCTTTATGTACTATAAAGGTAGGGTAACATCATTAGATGATAAAGACATTTATGTATGTGATATTATCAATTACAGATGGTTTGTAATAAATATCTGAAAAGTTTTTAAAAGATTCAGCTTACCAGGGATAACACTATCACCAAGTCCAAGAATCAATAATGGTCTTGCAGAATTAGATGTGGGGAAAAAACCTGCAAAATGATTGTAACAATCAATAATATGAACAAATAGTAATAGCATATAATTTTAAACTTCATATCAAGATGAAAGAAACAAATATCATTTTAATAAACTGACATCTTAACCTTTATTGGAGCATAAAATGACATCTTAACATTTTAATAATATCATTCAATTACTCAACCATACAGGCTATGCTATCATCTCTATATAGAATTAAAAATAATTTACTTACAGATGTATGCTTTAGGGTTTCAGTATCTACAAACAAAATACCCAAATAATCAAACACAATTTCAGAGAACCTTGAACAAAAGAAGGCTCATATTCACTTTTTATCAGACATGTAAGAAATGAGGTTCCCAAACCTTGCGTCTAACATCTGCATCAAGAACAACGAATGTTCCATTGATGCATGACAGTTTTAGGGTTTCAGTATCTACAAACAAAATACCCAAATAAAATATAACATTTTTAGGGTTTCAGTATCTACAAACAAAATACCCAAATAACCAAACTCAATTTCAAAGAACCTTCAACAAAAGAAGGCTCAGATTCACTTTTTATCGAACATGCAAGATAAGAGGTTACCAAAGCTTGCGTCTAGCATCTGCGCGAAGAACAACAAATGTTATTCCACACAAACACAATCACCTTGCCATGAAACAACTCTTCACCCAATGTTTGAAAGATTTCTGAAAAAATATCATAATTGCCTTGTTATCAAAGAAGACGAAGAAGAAATTGAAGAATATAACAATCTGTCACCGAAAAGAAAAAAAGAGAGAAGAGAGATGAAGATGAAGAAGAAAATGACAGAACATTTGTGATGAGAGAGAAAACGAAAGTGATAAAAGAATAGTGAAAAATCTGTCATTGGAGAAAGAGAAATGAGAAAAAGTTTAATTGAAAGTTACTTTGGAACTAAATTGAAGAATGTGACATCATCAAAAGAATAAACTATGAGTTAATTGTATAAACATGTAGTTGAGTTTGAACAAAATGACATCATCGGTTGGAAAAAGTAATTTTTGGACATCAAATACCCCTACTTTAGACACATGGCAACTCCTTAAAGAAGGGCAGTTTGGTATTTTCCAGAACAACAAACTTTCTTATATTATAGATATACAGTCATAGCAGACTCCATGCTGTGCGCCTATCCCCTTGTCTCTCTCTCAATTTTTGTAGGATACCATCACAACAAAAGCATGCGGACCCCACACTTTTTCCTCTCCTCATACTGCATACACACCTTGAAAGCCTAGGACACACATTTTCCTTCCTCTTCATAAAAATAGTACTACAAAAGGAAACATGTGCACATTTTCATGGATATTATGCGTACAACATGCATACGCAAACCCTTGGCATCATTGACTTGCCAAACATAACTCCTTTTATACATCACCATCATCTTTTCAAAAGTATATCCAAAACACTTATTTTTTTAATCCCACACTAAACCAAACACACCATAGAAACCTCACACAACTCCATAAACCATACAAATACCATGACTCGCCTTCACCTTCTGCCTTGATAAAAATTCATCTTCATCACTCTAACTCACAACATACTGTTATGGAATTTTCACACAACATAAACACTTCCTATTCACCTCATTACACCTTAATACTGTAACACAAAGAAAAACAAAAAAAAGCTACACACATTCCATCGTGCTCCATTATACACACAAATACTTTGACACTAAATTACAAGAAGAATCAAAATCCCTTTTATTGGCTTATTTTGAAAACTCTCTCTCCAAAAATCTCAACAAAAAGAACTGAGAAAAAGCTTTTGATTCATCATCTTCTCTATGTGAACCTCTTCACTTCCCTCCCTCCATCACCATATTCACTTCAAGCTAACACATCACTTGTACACTTCCGTTCACCATCACCGACGTAGAAGATCCGAGACCGCCGCGTGAATCGTGAGACCGAGAGAGTGTAAACGAGTGGAGAAGAGAGCACGCTGTCGAAGCCGTGTGAGTAGTTTCCCTTTCCTTATTTATTCTCTTGTTTGTTTTAATGTCAACTTATATGCTGATTTTGTTTTATTGTTTGCTTTGGCATGATGTTTAGTGAGAGATATAAAAGAGAGGGAGAGACTTTTGAAATTAACAAAGACAAGTTCTTTTTATTTTATCATGTTTTTGTAATGAATTTGTTTGTGGTTGCAAGAGTGTAATCTTTATGTTATTTTTTATGTGCTTAAATGAGGGCAAGTTACATACTTTGTTAAGTTATATGTGTAGTTAATGCATGAGGTTGGGTGCAGTCTGTTATATCTCACCTCCATTTTTCATTTGTGTTTTTTATTCTTCAATTTTTTTGTGAGTTTTGATTTGAGTTTGAATTTATTGAGTTTGATTCATGTTTTTTTGCCTCACTGGTGTGAAAAGCAAAGTGAAGTTTTCTTGTACATTTCACGAGGATTAAAATAGAAGAAAAGTGTTTCTATTCATTTTTTTATGATGAATACTCCTGTACCCTTAAAGCACTCACATCGGTTGATTTTGAGGGTTGTAACACATTAACCAATGACACATGTGTTAGTGAAAATAAATATTTTATTATACAGTGAATGGTATTGTTTTTTTTTGCTTTTTGCAATTATTTAGAGGTATATAATAGAAAAAGTGGGGTTCAATTTAAACTTTTGAATGAATGGTATGGATATTTAAAAAATATATCTAAGAGGCTTAAATTATTGAAAACAGCACAATAACATAAAAAATTAAATGAGGTCCGTTTAAGACACTAAAACCAGTATCATGGATGTGGATGCTCTTAGATCTAATTGAATATCGATACTCTTATCCAATAAAATACTTACATTCAATGTCATATCACTTTTTATATTTATTTTATTTAAAAATAAATTAATGTTTTAAATTATTTTACACTAAAGATACCGGTATCTAACTACTTAATTTATTTTTTTTATTTTAATTTTAATAGCATGGCCACGTGTCTTCGTGGTATTGGTTTGACCATGATTTTGAAAATATTAAAACCATTCACTAAAGATAGCAGTGATTTTGAATATCGATACTCAAATTCAATGAAATACTTACATTTAATGTCATATCACCTTTTATATTTATTTTATTTAAAAATAAATTAATGTTTTAAATTATTTTGCACTAAAGATACCGGTACCTAGCTACTTAATTTGTCTTTTTTTATTTATTTTAATTTTAATAGCATGGCCACGTGTCCTCGTGGTATGACCATGATTTTGAAAATATTAAAACCATTCACTAAAGATAGCAGTGATGGATTTAGTCTTTTACCCTTTAGAGCATCCACATCCATCATCTCCATCTAAGTTCTTTAAATGGGATCCACTCAATTTTTTATATTATATTACACCTTTTTAATTTTTTAAACAACTCTATTATATTTTTTAAATATTCATACAACCCATAAAAAATCTAAAATAGGTCCCACCAAACCATATAATGATTTCCGTGATTGTATTATATTTTCCATGATTGTATTTTCTCTCTGTGTCTCACGATGCTTTGCCGTGACTGTTAATATTTTCTCACGATATTTTTCCGTGATTGTATTTTCTCCGTGTCTTACGATGCCTTGCCGTGACTGTTAGTATTTTCTCACGATGTTTTTCCGTGATTGTATTTTCTCTCTGTGTCTCACGATGCTTTGTCGTGACTGTTAATATTTTCTCACGATATTTTTTCGTGATTGTATTTTCTCCCTGTGTCTGACGATGCTTTGCCGTGAATGTATTTTATTTTATCACGGTGCTTTGCCGTGCACTTTCTGTTTATTTTACACGATGTTTTGCCGTGTGCTTTCTATCTGTTTTCACTGTGATGTTTTGCCACGTATATCTGTTACTTGTATTCACGATGTTTTGTCGTGTACCTCTATTTTTAATTGCGATGTTTTGCCGCGTATCTTTGTCTGTTGATTACATGATGCTTTTCCGTGTATTTCTGTTGACTTTTCACTATTTGATTACTATTATGTTTTGCCATGTGTATTCTATGATATCTTACTTGTTTGACCATGCATGATGTTCTTGCCGTGTACTATGTCTGTGTCTTGTCTTCCATTTACACGATGTTTTTCCATGTATTTGTGGCTTTCTTTAATCCTTGTTGACCGAACCCAAGGGAAGGGATTGTATATTGACTTATTGTCATTGTGTATGTCCCTCGTCTGTTCTTTACCTGTTTTTGTTGTTCTTGATTCTTAGAACCCTAATAACCCGTGATTCCACGAACTATGGACGCTCCGATTTCTTAAGTTCCTCTTGAGAATACGTAGGCACAAGGCCCCGATCCTTGGCGAGCAACCTTTTCTTTTTTCACACTTTTCTGCTTTTACACCCTTTTCCCTTTTACATCGTAATTCTGAACTACGATTGCTCTGACTTCCTGTTAAGGATACGTAGGCATAGGATTGCGATGATCCTAACGAACTACCTTTTTCTTTTTCCACCTTTTCTCTTTTCTTTGCCCATCCTTACCTTTATCAAACAATTTTACCAAAAACACAAATATTTCAAGAGGTTCTTGTAGAGTACTACAGATAGTTAGGGTGCTAATACCTTCCCTTAGTATAACCAACCCCCATACCTTTGATCTCTCTTTGCTTAGCTTTAGGCCTTTCTTTTTGCTTTGCATTTTACTTAGGGCTTTTGTTCGATCTTTTCTCCCTTCCCTTGGATAAAATAAAAGTTCGGTGGTGATATCATTGCTTTGTGAGCCAAGCTGATCCGATAGCTCCGATATCCGATTCTCACTGCAACAGTAAGCATCTGCAAGCAAAGTTGGGACTGGATTCCCAATCAAGAATATCCTGATAGCGTTGACGTCGACGGAGTTGTCAATGTTGGGAAAGAGAAATAATCCATAGATGAGTAGAACAAAGATGTCTTTGAAAGCAACCATGTTTCCCATGCTGGCAAAGTATTGGGCTCTTTCCATAAAAAACTTAGTTGGTTGACCTTTGATTCCTCCCTTGGTGGTCATGTGAGCTTTGATATCTGACACTTCCAAGGAGGTAGCTCTTGCAATGGTCTGATCTTTGGGAATCTCTTACAAGCCAGAGAATGGGTCTTGGTCAGAAATGGGTAAATCAATTAGCTGAGAGTATTCTTCTAATGTTGGTGTGAGCTGATAATCTGGAAACATGAACCAGTGGTACACCAGATCATAGAACTGAACCAATGTAGATAGAACTCCTTCTACCATATTGACTTTTAAAAAGGACAAAAGCCCTCCATACTTAGATCTTAAAGCTTCAGGATTAGCAATCAACCTTCCCAATCTTTTTAAGTCTTCCAGTTTTGGACTTCTGAAGGTGTACTTCTGAGTTTTTCTTCTACCAAAATCCATAGCACAATTTCTGATATTTGCAACAATTTGTTCTTTAGTTCTTGAAGTTTTTTGAAAAAGTTTTAATGAATGCCTGAATGCATGTATGCACAAACAAAGATATTTACAGACATGGGTTTAAGGGTTTATCATCACGAGCATTGAGTCATGGATCTACCCCTCCCAAAGGTACGTACTAGGGGTTCATTTTGTACCTGTAGAATGGGTTCTAACAAGGTTCCCAAAATTACTGACCCCTCTTTAGGATATTAACAGCAAATCGATTGACTCATGAGAGCTGTAATATCCTTAAGATGAATCTCATATGAGTGTAGTATCGTGAAATGCCCCTTGTCCAGGCCTCCCTTACGCGTAATGCCATCCTCGTTACGTGTACGAGCAGAGAGGGTTTTCCTCTCAAAACTCCTTGAAATCTTCCCCTACGTGTAATGGCTAACCCATACGCGTAGGACCCCCTCCCAAGAATCCCATTGCGCGTAATAGCTAGACCATACGTGTATTTCTCAGTTCCCAAGAATCCCCTATGTGTATAATGGCTTCCCATACGTGTATCCTCCTCCATTCCCAGCTTCCCATACACGTAATGGCTTCCCATACGGATATGACCATACTTTCTCTATGCGTACCCTACACGTATTGGCAGAAGGTCGTACTGGCCTTGGGGGACGGGTGTGTATGTTACGCGTAATACCCTGGGAATGTCCCCTCTTACGCGTAATTCCAGACAACACTCCAAAACTCAGATTTCGCATTTGAACGAAAACCTCCTCATTCTAGCACCCTCGATCTTCCAAAAACAGACTCAAACCCTGTTCGATTCATCACAGATCTACGTTTTTATCCTACTTCATTATTCTTATCAATTTCTTCCTAATTATTAAGTCCTAATTCGTTAATCCCACATTCGATTTCATATCTGGTTTTATTCACATGTTCATCACAGCAACAAAATCATTCACACGATTTTCACTGAATTTACAGCAACACATACCAGATTCATATCAGAAAATCGACCAACACAAATGCACGAAAATTCACACAGAATCAGCATACATAAATTCATCATAAAACACAAAACACGCAACCTACTCTACCTTAAACCCATATCAAACATATGAACCTGGATTAACCCCCATACGTCGAATTTTCCAGCAAAGATTCTTCTTTTTCGGGGTTCTACGGTTGATCCTCTTGTTCTATATGTTCTAGCCTATTTTCCTCAGCTCTCTCTTGACTTCTTCGGGTTGCACATACTAATTCTCCTAATTCCCTATTTTCTTTTTGTTAAACCTATCTTCTGGGCTTTAATCATGATTTACCCAAATTATCCTCAATTAACCTTCTCAATATTACCGACTTACCCTTAATGGTTCTCTTGATTATCTTAAATAATAATAATAATAATAATAAATAATAAATAATAATCTAATTATTAAAATTATCTTACTATTATTACTAATAAAATAATCTTAATTTAATTATTACTTCTAAGATACCTCAATGTTCCATTAACTCAGACTACCCCACAACCCCTCATCTGCAGATTGAATTCAGAATCACTGAAAGTTCATCATCAATGCTACTATTTCTGGATGAAGTTGTGTGCCTTTGTTTGAAAAGCCAATATTTGAAGTCTTTGTCAAGTCTGAAGGCAAGCTAGTAAATAAGAGACAATGTCTGACATGATGTCAGGAACTTGTTATAAAACATGTTTGCATGTAATAAGTTATTTGAATTGTCTTCTTAAAAGAAGAAATAGTTAAAGCAGTCTTGGCCGATGCACTTTTGGTGGAGTTATTTCCTTCGATTAATTTTCCTTTGAATTGACCAGCGTTATTTTTCGTGGTTCGTAACTTTCTAAGGAAACTGCTCAGTTATAAATAGGATTGCCTTGGACTTCTTTTGTCTCAATACTCTCTTTGGATTGGTGTCCGATGGTTCTTTTAATCTGGGTGAGTTGCGTCTGGGTTTGGAGCTGCCTCGATCACTTTTGCCAAGTTTTGGCTAAAAAGGGGGAGAATGGTTTTCTGGTGTCTTCTGGGATATATTGGTTAAGTTGTTTTGACATATTAACATCATGATCCCCTTTGTGTCTTGTGATCTTAGTTGTGAAGCAGGTTGTGTCTTCTGACCTGAGTTACGCAATCTGTGCTCTCAGTGCTACAAAGCCTGCAACTGCTGTTTCTTTTCTGGAGGAGTCTTCTGTTTCTCAACCCTCTCAGACTTTCTTTCTGGGCTTCTCTTGAAAAGAGGGGGAATGTGTTGAGGGGGAGACTCTCTCAGACTTTAGCTCTAAACAATTCTCAAGATGAATGAGTCTTGCTGATTGCAGAATGCAGAAGAAGATATTTTAGCCAAAATTTGTCAAAAGGGGGAGATTGAAAGCTTCCGGTGTTTGACTAAATTTTGCTAAAACATACTAATGATATAAATGAAGAATCTGCAGAAGAAAAAGATGTGGAAGAAGATGTCCCAGCTTGGAGACTCGACATTCTAGCTGACTTACTAAGTTAGCATGTTTTAATCTGTTGCAAGAATTAAGGAGCGAATCAAGGAATCACAAGATCAAAGATAGAAAGCCCAACAGAAGACTAAATAAGAAGACTTAGACCTAGTTCTCTTGGGTATCACTTGTAACTTTGTAACCTAGCTCTCTTTTTAAAAATAAAGGTTTAGGGTTTGAGAGTCGTCGACTCTCTTAGGAGTTGTAAGTCTTTCTCTGTAGCATGGGATACAGAGTGGAATGCATTGGTACAGGGACAGAACCAGAACCCTTTAGGTAATGGTTTGTGTATCGTTCTTGGACGAAGCTTTGAAGCAAGTCCCAGATAACTTGTTGGTCAAGAAAACATGACAGAGATTCCGAATTGGCATAAGACAGAGATATCACAGGTTGTGATTAAGGAAGTGAGTAGGTCTCTCATATCAGAGTTGTAAACCATAGAGTTTAACTTTTTTAAAGATGTTCATTAAGGGTAGTGATTAGAATAAAGTTGTAAACGGGGAGTTTAGCTTTAGGGTAATACTACAAGATAGTGAAGTCTTCTTCCTGGATTGGTATCCCCCAGAGTAGGTGAATTGCACCGAACTGGGTTAACACATACTGTCTTATTTAACATTCTGAAATTTATAGTTTTGTTATTAGTCTTGATTAACATGTTAGATCAAATGTTGTAACATCTGTGATTTTGCAGTTCTGATATTCAAGGTATTAGTCTGCTATTGTGCTTCTGTGTTTAAATGTTTATGCAGAACAATGTCTTGACATGTGTTAGGACATCTGCTGTCTACATTGCCATAATTTCACTTAGTATGCTAATCACCCTACTGTTGTCGCTGTTACTCCCGTGGTTGCTGCTCCACGACCAGTTCGAGCTCCTGAACGTCCGGCTGTTGGACAAAATCATAACTTCTATAGGACTCACTTTGATCCTATTCCCATGACGTACACTGAGTTGTACCCTGCTATGGTTCAGAAAGGTTGGATTACCACTAGGACTCTACATCCTCCTCCAGATCCTCTTCCAGCTGGTTTCAGGCCTGACCTCCATTGTGCGTTCCATCAAGGTGCCGCAGGCCATGATTTAGAAAATTTCTATGCACTGAAGGCTAGGTTGCAGGATTTCATCA
Source organism: Lathyrus tuberosus (assembly GCA_022829125.1). Taxonomy (NCBI): domain Eukaryota; kingdom Viridiplantae; phylum Streptophyta; class Magnoliopsida; order Fabales; family Fabaceae; genus Lathyrus; species Lathyrus tuberosus. Next base: position 1,452,000 of record JALAZF010000061.1, on the reverse strand, counting down.
AAGACGAGATTCTCACTTTCCATGATGTTGCTCCTAATGTCGACAACAATCCTCTGCCAAGACATGACAAGTGAAGCTTTAGTCGACATCAGCCAGCTATCCTAAAAGCTAGTGTTTCAGACGGGCCAGCTCACCCCTATTGCTGATTAGCCACTAGGCCATGTTTCTTGTTGTTTGCATTTTCCTTTATTTGTATTAGTTGTTTGCTTTAAATTATGTTTGTACTTTCATGTTAATGAAATGAGCATTGTAACATTTTGATTCAATGCATTTGTGTTTGTTATTTACATCTTTATGCTTTCTTTTTAATATATATATATATATATATATCTTGCCCACTTTCTTTTGATTATGCAAAGATTGGGGGGAGGATGACGGAAACTGAATACCCCTAACTGCTGTTGGTATGCTTTCAAATTAAAACTTTGCTGACGATGTAAGGCATTGTTTCAATTTCCCAAACACTGGATAAATAAGGAAGTTATTCCCTTGTCAACCCCTTCGAGCCTAGAAGTTGGAATTTCTTTCTGTACAAAAAACCGCAATCTTAACCTTGGGATGGGTAGTGTTTTTAGTTAACTTGGTTATGCGTTCATGCAAGACACCTTTCAATAAAGGTTGCATTCATATGTTTTCCTTCGCACACAGAAAGTAAGTGTCGAAGATGTCTTTCAAGCCAAAAGCCAATGATGGTTCACCGTAATCATTAAGCCAGACAATCACTTTCATTCTCAAAAAAGAAAAATCAAAAGAAAAAGCCCGCTAAGTCAAAACCTATGAAGGAGACTTAAGTAAAACTGGGGCATCTCGCTGACTATAAGTTTAAAAGAAATAGTTCAGGAAAAAGTTAGGGATAATAAAAGAAAAGATCTTTAAATCATCATCCTGAAAATCCTCAATGAAAAAACAACCAAATGTGGTAAGGAAGTAGTGACTGCCATCTCAAGGGTCCCTTGACTTCTGAACCATCATCATCACTATCATAAGTACAATTCCTAACCTTTTGGGAACCTGAGCACATGGTCTGAATTAAATGAGCGTAGGTTATTTTGAAAGCCAACTATAGCATAAGTACAATTCCTAAACTTTGAGCCTTTATCCTTTGTTTCATAAACCGTGAACCAGACCATGTTATAACCCTCGAAAGACCTAACTAAAGCAAGGTTATTTTGAAAGCCAACTATAGCAAGGTTGCGTAAACTGACTCCAAAAAAAAAAGATCTTTGCAGATCATTTACTTTGGCATCATACCTTTGCTTTACCTTCCACTTTTAATGTCTAAAACCACTGTGTTTTTATCTAATGATTCATATGTTTTTCATCATTCCAAAAATGATTTTGATTTCAAAAGTTGCATGATTTTTGCATCAAGATTACCATGTTTGAATGAATACTTTTGTTTGCAAACTGGTTTTCCTCTCAAGGAATTTTCAAACAGTTGAGAAACTTGGGTGGTGATCCTATCAAGGGCAAGTTCCTACCAAATTCTGTTGAGAACCAGTTCAAGATTTGTGGTTCAGTGCAAGTCCTTCTTAGAATTAGTTTATCCAAAAGATATTTCAAGACTCATATTGGGGAAAGCTTTCCAAACGCATAGTAAAACAATCATCTTAAGAATCATTCAAGTTGAAGCAATGATCGGCTCACCTACATCAGTCGGCTAATCTGGGGGCAATTTACTTGAAGAATCCCCAAGCAGCTCTCCATCCTTCCTCCAAGGATCATCAACTTGATACAGTTTACTAGTGTGGCAGAGATGTGTTTCGCAGCAGCATCTTTGGTCCCCAAGCAGAATGGCATTGATCTATGTGTTGAGAAATCAGTCTTCCAATCTCGTCCTCTCCCCAAAAGAGTCGAGCCGTGTCGTCAGCATTTGCATTTGATCATACATCATAGAAAAATTCATGTACCATGCATAACAAGGGTGTTTCATCCTTATTTGAATTCTCCAGAGGTCGTGTTGCTATCAACGTCTTACCTTGTGGTCAAAGTCAAACTTACTTGGAATCTATCAAATAGACACTTTATGTATTTTCTGACGTTCCGCCAGATTTGACTGTCCCTATCCGATTGTTTTTTCAGATGTGTCTTGTATGGTCTGACGTATTTCCATAACCCTCTCTTTGTGTTATCTGATGTTTTTTCTAGATATTCCTTTTGTGTTCTGACATATTTCCAAAACTCTCTCTTTGTGTTATCTGATGTCTTTCCAGATATTCCCTTGTGTTCCGATGTTTTTTTCCAGATATTCCTTTGTATTCTGATGTATTTCCAGAACTCTCTTTTTGTGTTATCTGATGTATTTCCAGATATTTCCTTTACCATTCTGATCTCTTTCTAGAATTCTTCTACTTTCTATCCAAGGTATTACCGGATTGTGTGTTTGTCTCTCTGATGATTTCCCATATTGAGTCTTTTCTTCCGATGCATTTCCAAAGCCTATCTGATGAATTTCCAGATATTTCTTTGCAACTATGTTGTATTTCCAGACGGTTCCTTTGTGATTCTGATACACTTCCAGAATTTTTTTTTACTCCCTAGTGAGTTTCCAGATGTGCCTTAAACATATCTAATGAATTTTTAGATATTCCTTTGTAATTATGATGCCATTCCAGAATTCGTTTTCACTCTCCGATGAAATTTTGGAAAATCTATTTCGTCTCTCTCACGTATTTCCAGATTAAGTTTTCTCTTCTGATGTTTTTTTCCAGAACCCCTTCATGTCTATCTGACGTTCTTCCAGATACGACTTTGCTTATCTGATGTTCTTCTGGATATGACTTTGCTTATATGATGTTCTTCCGGATATGACTTTTCTTATCTGATGTTCTTCCGGATATGCCTTCAAAACCTTTTCCCGTACATTTAAAGTTTTTCTGAATGTTTCGGACGTAGTTTCAGAATCTTTATTTTCATCTAATAATATTCTAGATGTTTTCAATTTATCTCTGACTATGGTTAACAACTGTTGATTGTCTTTAAGTCTGTTTCCATTCTTCATCCAATGCTTTTTCTGGATATGTTCAGGAGTTTATTCAATATTTTCCTGAATATATCTGATGTGTTCCAGAGTTTATTCAATGTTTTTCTGAATATTTCTGATGTGTTCCAGAGTTTATTCAATGTTTTCCTGAATATCTCTGATATGTTCTAGAGCTGATTCAATGTTTTCCTGAATGTCTCTGACGTTTGCCTGAATATTTATAATGTTTGCATATGTTTCAGAGTTCATTCAATGTTTTCTTGAATATCTCTGATGTTTTCCTGAATGTCCCCGATGTTTTCCTGAATATCTCTGATGTGTTATAGAGTTCGTTCAATGTTTTCCTGAATGTCTCTGATGTTTTCCTAAATATATATAATGTTTGCATATGTTCCAGAGTTCATTCAATGTTTTCCTGAATATCTCTAATGTTTTCCTAAATGTCCCTGATGTTTTCCTGATTATCTCTGTTCTTTGTTTATGTTTCAAAGTTTCATTTAACGTTCTCCTGAATGTCTTTAATGGTTGATATTGTTCTTTCCCAGAGTTTGTTCAATGAATTTCTGACAAAACTTTGGATGGCTATGGCCCTTTCCCCATTAAAGTTGCTTTTTGGATGTTCCTGAATATTCTACAGTAAAGTTAAGTGCTCTCTTGGAAGTCTCTGTTGTATCCTCAGATTTAGTCTCATTCCACATCTAATGATTTTCTAGATGTTTCTGATATGTTTTCCAGAGTGTGGTATTTTCGGCATCTGACGCCTTCCCGGATGTCTATATCTCTCTTTAGAGTTTGTCCCTCTCTTTCCAAGTATTAATAGATACTCTTTGTCACCTTGACGAGATTTCCATAATATCTTGTTTTCCTAAGTTGTGTCTTTTGAGATCTGTTACTTATTCCCTGTGGTGTTCCCTTTGTTCTCTTCTTGCAGTGGTTTTTCTTCTGTGGTTTCATTCCCCACAGAATTCGGAGTCTTGCATTCATATCATATCATAAGCATCTTTGTGGTATCTTAGGGCCAAAAATTGCACATGTTTGTATTTAAGTCTCTCCTATCCTGTCGAGTCAAAGATTTCGATCTCCATATCTCCGGATTGAAGAAACTTAAATAGGGGCATCTGTCATACCCTAATTTTTATCCCAAAGATCCCACCTCTTTTTGCATCATCTGCATAGCCTATCATTCATTTAATCTCGCATAATGCCCAAATTATCAGCCAGAATAAACTTGTTGGATTTACAGCCGAATTGGTAAAACTAAAAGTCAACTATGAGTAAAATTAGTGGACAAAAAGTTTTAAAATCGAATTTGCAAACGTCAGTCATGTTGATCTACATTTCACATAGTTTAACATAGCGTGCTCGTTTTAATTTTTCGACTGCTTTTCGATCGCATTTTGGATAGTTTAAGCCTTTTAACCGAGGAAAATTTATTTCGAAATTTGACCAAACACTTCGATACCAATTCGATTACTCATTTTTTACCGATTTTATTTCTATTTTTAATTAATAATCTTTGTTTAATTAATCAGTTTCATTTTAGATTTTAATTTCAAGAGTTAATATTTTATTCCATTTTTTATTATTTTTTTTCTATTAATAACTTTGATTTTGTTTCATTTTTTTATTTTTAGCAAAAACTTAGTTATTAAGTTTTAAAAAAAAAAGCTGTTTTGTTTTGTTTTATTTTTTTATGAAAAGTATGTACTGCTGCATGCCTACACCCTTTACATGTCGCCACTGCTCTCTTACTTGATAGCACATAACTTAAAATCCATGAGGAATTGAAATGAGGTGTAGTTGACACTTTTAAAGTATGCCATGAGAGCTACAAATCCATCTTTGGATCAGCCAAAATAGTTGCTTGGATCTCAAGTTACGATCCTTGGAAGTTGGTACCCTAGCCACTTTGTTCCATAACTTAGAAAATTTCTATGTTTTTATGGTCACCCCTTTTACAAGTTATCCCACTTTCTTTGGTTTTTCTTGATGAATGATTATTCAAATAACACATTAACATCATTTTAGCGTTAGGGAACCATAATTGATCAAAAAATAAAAAAGTCAAACTTTGACTTTTGGGCACAGTTGACTTTTTATCAGATGAATTCCAAACTGTGCGATCCTCTATGAAATCAAGTCCTTGACCTAAATCAAACTTGATGGATTTATTTCATAGGTGTTATAGGGTGTATTGAGTCATGTCCCAAGGTTTGGGAGCATGTCCAGGTCAAGAGTCAAAGGCACAGTTGACTTTTTCTCGCGAAACCCTAACTGTGGTTCTGATGAACTTGAAACTTGTGAATCAAGCTTCTTGGATCAATCCATTGTTTCAAATGAATCAATGTAGTGTATTGGAGACCCTCAAACCATGTCTTGAGGTCTTGGCTTATATTTTGTCCCAAAAGTCAACTTAGGGGGGGGGGAATTAGGTCAAGAAACCCTAATTCCTGATTTTTGGTGAATGTGTCCCCTGAGGCTAAATTGACTTGATGATTGGGTCCATGAGGTCCCATGGAGTATCTTAGATTATGTTTTGAAGCATTGACTCATGCCCAGAGGCAAATTTCCATCTGGAGGCCCTGGTCGACCAAAACCCTAATTTGGTGACACTGTCGATCTTGAGGTTTAATCCCCTTGGAATGTTGCAGCCTTGTGCTTAATCCTTGATGTGGGAGTCCTCTTGATCCTTTATGGATGTTTTGAGAGGTTAGACAAGTTGAAGATCATGTCATTCCTTGATTGCTCCTGTGTCTAAGAGCTTTGAGAGGGCTTGAAACCCTACTTATTCTTTGTAGTGAATGTTCACCCATCTTTGGGGAGACTGATGAGGTATAATGGTTTACCCATATTGTGATGATGGTTTACACAATGATGGGAAATCTTAGTGGTCAAAATTTGGGGTATGACACCTTGCATAGCAAGTCAGAACCTTGCAACTTAACTCTGATAAGCTTCCGCATTGCAAGTCTGATTAATGCATCGCTTATTCAGATTCTCCCTGTTGCTTATGCTTCATGCATCACACAATCTGAATGACGCATCGCAAGTCAGAGTCTCTTAACGCAACTCTGATATTCTCTTAGCGCATTAAGATAAGAGGCAAAAAGTTGTTAAGAGCTAAAACACAATTCAAACCCCCCTTTCTTGTGTCTTTCTCGCACCTTCAGAAACCTCCCTTGAATTTCTTCAAACCCTAGAACTGTTCACTAAAGAAAGGATTATTCCCGGTGAAACCTTTCTTGAACTTTTCTTAGGTTTGGACCCACAGGCTTCCTAAAAGCATCCCCAGCCTCCTCTTGGGCTTTGTTCAAGGACCTTCCGACTTCTTAAAAGTTCTCAACCTCCTCTTGGGCTTAGTACAAGGACCCAAAGACCTCCTACAGGTATAGGACATAACCTAGTTATCTTTTGTTAGAGCAGTCCTTCAAAGAGTCAAAACATCATACCGGTTTAGGGTTGATTCTTATCCCTTAAAACATCAACCTCCTCTTGGGGCATCATACAAAGATAAACCTTCTCATACCAGTAAACTTGGACAGTCTCATCTCCTCTTGGATCTCAAAGAAACCCTTAAGTTTCCTGAAGGAACAAGAAATAACCCTGATCATCTCATCAAGCACTAGCAGAGTTAAGACCTCCACATGTTTCAAAACTCAATCTTTAAACTCTCACTATAAATTTCCCCAACTAGGGTCAAAGTACTACCAGTAAACCCTTAGAAAACTCAGAACCTCATGGTCTCTGATATTTCAACTCTTCTGCAATCCTCAGCAAGAGTTGATTCCCCAAATTGGACCTGTCTCTGGATCTCAATAATCCTCAGCAGAAGTTAGCCTCCTCTTAGGCTTCATATAAGGAATTCCCCAACCAGCCTCCTCTTAGGCTTTGTACGTAGGCATAAGATTGCTCTGATTTACCTATTTTCTTTAACGGGAATACGTAGGCATAAGATTGCGAAATCTTAGCGAACACACATAACAAAAACCTTAGGTCCAGTACCTTACCAAAAACATCGAAAAAACCCGAAAAACCACAAAAATACTCTCTCTCAAACCTTCCCAAAGGATAGACTTTCCCATTTACAACAGATAAACACCAGTAAGTAGATAACAAAAGAGAATGTCAAACAATCTATGGATAACCATATATAGGATGGGTAATTGACAACTCCCCATTGTATAACCTGACCCCGGACCCCCCAATCTCTTAGCATTTGTTAAAGAAAACATTTGCGTGCAAGGTTAGTTTTAGATAGCTTCCCTTTCCTTTCTAGTTTCATAGGATAAATAAGAAATCAGAAAGTAGCACCCAATTCCAACCAATGCGGTAAGGTGGTCGCGTCACCGACAAAAATCGCACGCTACACAATCACTGTTAGTTTTAACTGACTCCTACACACGATGTACTTCATTATTGTTGAACACTGTAACAAGCCTTTCAATTCTTCTAACCCTTTCACCGTCTTCAATGTCTTCGTCTAACCAAGATACCAGGCTCTTCTCATAATGTTCGAAAGTCTCAGTGTTCCAAAGTTGGATCTTTATCGAAAACTTTCTTGGTGAATAAAAAAGATTAGAATTTTTTAACGATATAAAACATTTTAAAGAAAAATTTAAGAATGAAATGAGAAGATGGGTGGCAAAATGGTAGTGAATGAGTGGCCTTTTAATAAAAAAAATAGTACAACTTAGGCGTCGGGGGGAAGGGCGCCTCTTCTTAGGCTAGCATGCATGCGCCAAAGGGAATAACGCATCCACTTAGGACAGCAGTGCATGCACCATATGCATTGGCATGTCCAAAATGCATGCACCATTGGGCCTGGCGCCTGAGTTCGTTTTTGACTGCATGCGCCACTGCCAATGGCATATCCTCTTATGTTCAATTTTTTTTTGTTTGAAACATAATTGTTTTAGTATATAATTTAAAATGTTAGTTATTTATGGATTAAATTTGAAAAACTTGGCTATTTAAAAAATCCAAAATTAAAAAAAAAAAAAAACACACACACACACACACACACACATATATATATATATATATATATACACTTGTCAAGTGTGTGGGTTAGATTTTTGTAATTATTATCATTTCATCTTTAAGATATTTATTAGTTATTGTGAGTCAACCAATTATAATTCAGTCAAGAAACATATATCTTTTTTAATCGTCAAGGTATTTACAAAATCAGAAATACAAAATGTGCTGGCAAAGAATAAACAACCAAAGACACAAATAAACAGAAAAAGCCAAAGGCACTACAAGAGCCACCTACCAATTACAGGACAAATTAATAAGACCATTTCTTAATACACCACCCAAGTTTCTTATACACCATGTGAAATTTCTATTTTGCCCCCAGATTCCGGATGTGCACATCCGGACGCACCAAATTTTTAAAAACGCAGATGCATTCCGGATGTGTACATCCGGAAACATATTATAGCATTATTTTTTTAAATTCTGAATCTGCAGATCCGGAAAAAAGCGTAATTTTTTTTTACAAATCTGTTTTGTCGGCTAGTCGCAAATGTCATCAGAAGTTATAACCCTAGAGTTTGTTATAACTTCTGATGACATTATGCGACTGGTGCACCAGCCACATTACTTATTGAAATGCCGAAGACAACCATTATGTTAACGGAGAGACTCCAACCCTAGAGTTTGTTATAACTTCTGATGACATTACTGCTACTGGTGCACCAGCCACATTACTTATTTAAATGCCGAAGACAACCATTATGTTGACTGAGAGACTCCAACCCTAGAGTTTGTTATAACTTCTGATAACATTACTGCTACTGGTGCACCAGCCACATTACTTATTGAAATGCCGAAGACAACTATTATGCTGACTGAGAGACTCCAACCCTAGAGTTTGTTATAACTTCCGATGACATTACTGCTACAAGTGCACCAGCCACATTACTTATGGCAGCAGAGTCGACACAAAGTTGGTGGCACTCCTATTACCACTTGCAGAACCAGAATCAGAATGTTCTACTTCACTTATGTAGTATCGAGCGCGGAAAGCTAGCAAGTGTGCATAATAAGCAGGAGGAACTGTGACCCAAAGTCAGTCCAGAGTTTTTCTAAAGATAGCAAGTGTGCACTTAATCATGAATACAACCCTAGAGTTTTTCTAAAGATACAGAGGAATTGTTTCCCTTCTAAGGATCCACTGTTATTTTAAAGAGATCTTGAATTATCTCCTCGCAATGAACCTGAGTATAACCAATGGGCTGACTTTGGGTCACAGTTCCTCCTGCTTATTATGCACACTTGCTAGCTTTCCGCGCTCGATACTACATAAGTGAAGTAGAAAATTCTGATTCTGCTTCTCCAAGTGGTAATAGGAGTACCACCAACTTTGTGTCGACTATGCTGCCATTTATCTTGGAAAAGGTAAAGCATGCTTTAGGTTTAATAACACCACTTAATCATGAATACAAAACAAAAGAGGATAAGTTTTGACAACACTTAATCATGAATACAAATTAACATTTCAAAGCATGGATAAGTTATTTCAACAATTAAAAATGGTAAGAACAAAGTTTTCTATTGTACAGATACGGAGAATAAAGTTTTATATTGTACAGATACGGAGAACAAAGTTTTCTATTGTACAAATACGGAGAACAAAGTTTTCTATTGTAGAGATACAGAGAACAAAGTTTTCTATTGTACAGATACGGAGAACAAAGTTTTCTATTGTACAGATACGGAGAACAAAGTTTTCTATTGTACAGATACGGAGAACAAAGTTTTCTATTGTACAGATACGGAGAACAAAGTTTTCTATTGTACAGATACGGAGAACAGAGTTTTCTATTCAAATGTATATTGACTTGCGTTGATATATTAACGTTTGCGACCGACCGGCAAAACCGATTTTTAAGAAAAAAAATTAAGTTACACTTTTTTCTGGATCTGCAGATCCGGTATTTGTTAAAAATAAAGCTATTCCATGCTTCCGGATGTGCACATCCGGAACACATCAGCGTTTTTTGAAAAAACGGTGCGTCCGAATGTGCACATCTGAAATCTGGGGGCAAAATAGAAATTTCACGTGGTGTATAAGAAACATGGGTGGTGTGTTAAGAAATCCTCATTAATAAAAGCTGCATGAGAAACAAAGTTGCCAAATAACCAATACATTATTCTGTTTGTAACCAAATATTTTTAAGTGTTAACATATATGAACAAACGAGATAATTTGTAACCAAAATTTAAAAGCTGCATATATAAAAATTAGCTCGCGTTCCTTGTGAAGAAATTAAAAATTCGTTGCATTTTTAAAGTTATAGTGCGCTTTTTATTTTTTAAATTAAAAACAGTAAAGTTCTCTTCGTGGAACTCATGCAAGCATAGTTTATAAAAAACAAAAAGTATAAAGGAAGTTGAAAGTGTTCTTCACTACACAGAAGCAATATACTCAGTAAGCAAATAATGAAGTTTGTTTTTTCATTTCTATTCTTTCTTTTCGCTTTCATCACCAATCTTTCACAAACTTTCTCATATGATGATGGTGTACCAATAATTGACACAGGCTATGTTCCCATTCACACATATAGTCGCTACTTCATTGTCCCTTCATTTTTCGGCATCCGTAGTGGCAGACTAAAACTTGCAAAAACTGGTGACTCAAACTGTCCAGTTACTGTCTTAGAAGAAGATTTCACTAGTGATAAAGGTATATCAGTGAAATTCAGCATCATAGGAACAAGCTATGATATCTTGACAGGTACACCAATTGAGATAGAGTTCACAAAGAAGCCAGATTGTGTTGAATCATCAAAGTGGTTGGTATTTGTTGATAAAGCTATTCAAAAATCTTGTGTTGGTATTGGTGGACCTGAGAATTATCCTGGTATGGAAATATTGAATGGCACTTTTAATATTCAGAAATATGGTGGTTTTGTATATAAGTTTGTGTTTTGTGTTGATGGATCTAATACTTGTTCGGATATTGGGTGGTTTAATAATGGTGAAGGTGGAGGACGTTTGATTTTGAATAATTATCAGATTTCTGCTTTTGTGTTTTTTGAGACTTGGGCTTATGAAGATGGAGTTGTTAAATCTCTTGCTTGAATTTTGAGTATGTAACTTTTAGAATGTGAGCATTTTATAAGTTTTTTTTCTTTCAATAAGTTGAATAATATAATGTTGGTGTTGTTCATATAATGTTGGTGGTGTTCAATTTAATAAGTTTTTTTTACTCAATTTAATAAGTTGAATAATATAATTTAATAAATAGTTCTAGGAATTCAATTTCTAGGAATCTTATACGAAGATTAAAAGACAACTTAAATTGGGTGAAAAAATATTTGGTACTACTATTTGATACATCATATAGGTTTAGTATATACAAAATATAAGTTACTAAGTTGAAAATTTACGAAATCAAATAATATAGCCTTCGCCGGCGTTCATCGCGATGATCTAGATCTCTTCATCTTGATTTTTGGCTTAAATTCCAAATTTTAGGGTTAGGGGCCTTGGTTGAGGTGAGTGTTCTTCTGGAATCTCCGGTGAAATTGGTGGTGGCTTTCCCGATGGAGTGGACCAAGGTGGGCTGTAAGAAAGGATCGTCTTCTTTTTCAGTAGCGAAGTGGGATGTTTTTCCCTTCAGCAAGGGAGGTAAGGGAAGGGTCGATGTGGGTGTCACATCTTTTTTCATCTCAGAGTTTCCCCTTCATATCAGAGCTAGGGATATTCATGCTTTATTCGAGTGTATTGGGGAGATTGTAAAGGCCGCGATTTCTCCGAGGTTGAGCAAAATGGGGAGAAGATTTAGATTCGCAAGATTCAGGGATGTGGCAGATGTTAAAACGCTAGGGATCAAATTGGACAATGTTATCATTGACGGGAAGAAAATACATGCAAATCCACCCAGATTTGAAAGGGGTGTTGTCTCGATAAAGGGAGGTAGAAATGTTGCGTCTGCGTATGGCAGAAGGGCCAACCTTCAGAATCCTCCGATGGAGTCGGTGAGGAAGGTTCAGGAATTTAAAAGGTTCGACGGAAGCAAGTCCTTTGTGGAGGTTCTGCGCAACGGAGGCGAGGATTCTGAAGATTGCGCTAGTCTCAGTTACTGTGCTAGTGTGGAAGATTTGGAACGACTTAAGAGTGCATACATTGGAATCACTCACAGCGTGGGAATAACGTACAACATCCAACGGAACTTTGAATCAGAGGGTATTTTTTTCATAAAGGTGACCCCTTTGGGTTCCAAATATTGTTTGCTGGAAGAATCAGAAAAAGGAGCAATTGCAGACCTGGTTTCGGAAGGGTCGAACTGTGGAAGCAATGGTTCTGCAAGATAAGGAAGTGGAAGGAGGAAGATATAGACGAAGAGAGAGTTGTTTGGATCAGAGTGTATGGTGTTCCTTGTCATTGTTGGAATCTCGATTTCTTTGAGCAGCTTGCAAATAGTTTTGGTTCGTATCTATGTTCGGATGACTCAACTGCGAAACGTATCAATATGGATATAGCAAGGATTCTAGTGCGTGTTCCCTCTTCTTTTACTCTCCCGGAGAAGTTAAAGGTGGAAATCGAGGGCAAGACATTCATAATTTTTCTCAGGGAAGATTCGTATGGCCCTATGCGTGCGTCGGCGATTTCCACCTTGTCCAAGAAGGGTAGTTCTTCTTCTTCTTCATGTGATACGAGCGGTGGACGGTTGGATTGGGAAGAAGAAGATGGGGACGGTGACCGACTTAGCTCTGGCGACGATGCAGTTGAGGTCGCTGATTTTGACTACTCGGGGATACAAAAAGCTGCTTCGAAAACGTGTTCAGAAAGAGATAATGATGCCTTTTTTAATGTTCAGGCTAAAGGATCAGAAGAGCAGGAGGTCAGTGGGTCCTTTGACATGGAAGTAGAAAGAGTTAAAGGCACTTTTTGTCCTACTTCCTGCAGCAAGTCTAGGGTGGGGCCTCACTCTCTTTATTCCAACCAGAATGGTTCGCAGAGTACTATCATAGGATGTACTGTAGCTAACGTGGAGAACTTGAAGGGTGAGGGCCACGTGCCTAGGAGAACTGGTTTTAAAAAGATTAAATTTAGACAACTCTGTGGGCCCAAAGGAATAAGTGGGGTAAAGTCTTTACGCAAGGAAAGATACCAGCAGAAAAAGAAGTTGGAAATAGGGAATGTTTTAAAACAGAATGGTGTTTTTACTGATAGGGTGGCTAGTAGCTTGGCTTTGTCTAATGAATCCACTTTCTCTTCGACTTACCATGGACTTAACTCGGAGGAGTCAGACATATACAGGAATAATTTTAGATTATGGAACAATATTAATCCTGAGGCGGGAGGAAGAATTTGGGAGGTAATTTCTAATCTTGGGGTGGTTCATTTTGACTCAAGGAGGGATTACAAGAGCAGAATTGAAGAATTGGAAAGAAAGGATAAGGAAAGAATGGAGGTAGGGAAGGAGAAAATAAATTTATCTCAATGATAATTGGTTCCTTAAATATAAGAGGGGGAGGAAGTTTGGTTAAGAGGAAGCGGATTAGTCATATTATCAAGAAAGGAAATGCGGACTTGTTCTTGATTCAGGAGACCAAGTTACATTGTATTAGCAAGGGTATTGCTAGAAGTTTTTGGAATAAGGAAGAGATTGGTTGGTCTTTTTCAAGTGCAACGGGTTTATCCGGAGGGTTAGCTATTTTGTGGAAACAAGGGAGGGTGGAAGTTTTATATAGCTTCAAAGGAGACAGTTTTATTGGGGTTAAAGTAAGATGGATGGAGAACCTTTTTTATGTGGTCAATGTGTACTCCCCTTGTGAGTCGGGGCTAAAAATAATTATTTGGAGGAAACTAAGGGATCTTAAGGATCGCTTTTCGGACGGAGAATGGTGTATCGGTGGGGATTTTAATGCGGTTAGAAAATCTGAAGAGAGGAAGGGTAGAGATTTGGCTTCGCGTAACTCAGAGATAAAAGACTTTAATGAATTTATCGATAGTTGCGATCTTATCGATGTCCCTTGTAAGGGAAAGAAGTTTACTTGGTATAGTGGGGATGGGAGGTCGATGAGTAGGATCGATCGCATTTTGCTCTCGGAAGGGACTATTGAAAAATAGGGAGTAGTTGGGCAGTTTGTTGGAGATAGAGACGTTTCGGATCATTGTCCGGTTTGGTTGGTGGTGGATACTTCTAATTGGGGTCTGAAGCCGTTTAAGTTCAATAACGAGTGGTTCCATGATAAAACTTTTATCCCATTTGTTGAAAAAGAATGGAATATCATCCAGGTAGAGGGCAGAGGCGATTATATGTTGAAGGAGAAGTTCAGAATCCTTAAAGAAAAACTTAGAAGATGGAATTGTGAAGTCTTTGGGAGGATGGATTTAGAAGTGGAAAAGTGTGTGGAGGAGATTAATGAGGGGGATGTTGAAGCCGAGGATTGTATTTCTCCCGATTCGGGTGACTACTACTTGAATCGTAAGAATGCTTCTAGTCGTTTTTGGTTAAACTTGAGAATTAAGGAGAACATGATCATTCAAAAATCTAGAGTCAAATGGCTTAATGATGGAGATAATAACTCTCGCTATTTCCATTGTGTTATGAAGGATAGAAGAAGGCGTAATTATATTGGTTCTATTAATACGGATAGGGGGATCCTTACGTCGGTTAAGGAAGTTAAGGAGGAGGTTAGAGACCATTTTGCTCGTAAATTTGTGGAACCGGATGGTAATAGGCATATTTTGGAGGTGGGGCATTTCAAGAATCTTAGTGACTTGGATAGGGATTCTCTGGAGAGACCGTTTTCCGAAGATGAAATTCAAGAGGCGGTTTGGAGTTGTGATGGTTCTAAAAGTCCGGGTCCGGATGGGTATACCTTCTTATTTATTAAGAGGTGTTGGCATTTCCTTAAATTTGACTTTTGTCGGTTCTTCAATGATTTCCATAAAGGGGTTGTTTTGTCTAAGTCTATAGTGTCCTCTTTCCTCTCCTTAGTCCCTAAAAGTGCGAATCCCTTGGGTCTAGATGACTATAGACCTATTTGCTTGGTAGGGAGTCTCGATAAAGCTTTGGCAAAGCTCTTGGCGGCTAGACTTAAGTTGGTTTTGGATCCCATTATATCTAAGTGTCAAAGTGCTTTTGTTCCGGGAAGGCAAATGCTTGATAGAGTGTTGGTGGCTAATGAGGTGGTTGATTATGCGGTAAACGAGAAAATGTAATGCCCCAGTTTTGTCCGTTTTATTTAATCGAGTTGTTTTGATTATTTTATTATTATATTATTTTATTTTCAACTTTTATTGGGAAATATGTTATTTTTCGGTGTTGTGATATTTTATCGCGTTTTGGGAACGTTTGCGAGATATTTAAGTGTAGGGGTATTTTGGGCATTTCACCTTATTTTCCTTAAGTGAGTAAAATAGGAAATAGAAAGAGAGAAAAATAGAGAGAAATAAAAAGAGAAGAAGGAAAAAGGGAAGAAAAGAGAAAGAAAGGAGAAAGAGAGAAAAAACTTGGAAAAGAATAAATCGAAACAACCGACTTTCTAAACACGATTAAATCGGGTAAGGGTGTGAAACTTGATTATTATATACTTGTGTATGATTATGTATGTATGTTTTTGGTTGATTTTGGATTGAAATTGGATTGTAGAGTAAAAACCATTATGTGTGGAAATTGTTAGAATTGATTCAGATTATGTAAAAAATCATGTTTTGGTGTTCCTTATTGATGATACATGTTGAATATATCTTGTTATGCAATCTATTGGCAATTTTCTGGTGTATAGGTGAAAATTGGATTGATTTTGGGTTGAAAACGCAGAAAAATTCTGCAGAAAATTCTAGTTTTTCCACTGCCCATATGCGTATCACTCAAGGCAATACGCGTATTGGTCAAGGCAATACGCGTATGGCATTGAAGAAATGTGGGCAATACGCGTATGGAGCTTCATTTTCTCGGCCATCTGCCCATTTGCGTAATGGTACGCGTAAGACTTTAGGGCAATACGCGTATGATGTAGGGCACTACGCGTATTGGAATTTTAATGGGAATTTTGGGAAAAATGGGTCTCTGCCCATACACGTATGACTTTGGGAAATACTTGTATGGAATGGGCGAGGGAGCAGGGCAATACGCGTATGGCTCAGGGCAATACGCGTATGGCCAGGAGAATTGCAAAATGTGGTTTTTTCGCGATGTCTTTTCTTGTTTAGTCCGTAACTTGTGTTCCGTTTATCCGTTTTTAACATTCTTGGTATCGTTGGATAGCTATTGAACTGAACTTTCTTATGATGATGGTTTTAAAATCGTTGGCTGATTTAATTATGTCAGGAATTTGGAATAGTGTCGTTTTGTCGACTTTTGTTGTTATAATTGTGTGTAATTGATGTGTATCATGCAATGTGCTATCTCTATGAATGTTGTATGACTTGTGTGCTGTGGTGAGATGAAAATACATGAAATACATGTTGTGATGATGGATTGTGGACTAAGGGTACGTAAATGCAATGTGTTGTATTTGATGATATATGCGTGATTATGGTTGCGTATAGGTGTGCACTAGAATGTCATGAGTCATTGTATTCCAAGCATCATGATATCCATTCTTGTAATGTCATGTGCCCATGTGGGGTGTGAGCGACGATTTGGTTCCAGAGGGAATCCGCTATAACGTCGTGTGCCCGTGTGGGGTGTGAGCGATGATTATAAATGATCGTGTGCCCGTGTGGGGTGTGAGTGATCGGGTCGTGTGCCCGTGTGGGGTGTGAGCGATCCATAAACGTAGTGTTCCCGTGTGGGGTGTGAGCGACGGGGAACATCGTATGCCCGACGAGGAGTTACAATGATGTAACGAGCGATTATTCCAGCAGAGTTCATGAGTGAACTAGTGATGAGATTGATGGATGGATGGTACCGCATATGCATTGCATAGAGTCGTTGTGTCAGTCTCCGTGCATTTGCATAATTCATGAATGGATTGATGTCGTGTGGAATTGTGATTGGAATTGATGAGTTGGGATATGTATTGTGTTGTGTGGTATTTGGATTCTGTTGTACGTTGTGGTGAGAATATTTTATGTGTGTAATGTTGTGTTATTATATAATTATATGCAATTATATTATGATTGTGTTTCTCACCCTTCTACTGTTTTATAATGCTCTATGAGGCATTGCAAATTAGATTACTGGAGGTCTTTTTGTGAAGCTTAGGTCTTCATTTTTTTGTCGGTCGGCTCTGATATGTGGCACCGGGTAGTTAGGGAGACCGTTAGTGATTTGTGTGTATATGTATATGTTTCTTTTGGGATTATACATGTATGATTGTATTTGACAGACAAAATTTTCATGATATATATATGAGATTTCAATACAGATTTTCTGCTTTTATTGTGTATCTGAATTATGGGTAGTAGGAACCAAGTTCCTCTGTTAATTGCTACCTGATTGTTGCATATCTTTATGAGCAGGTTTATGTGTATTTTGTTTCAAATTGATGTGACCCCTCGGTCTATGCCGTGAATGTTTTAAATATACTCTGATGAAATTTTGAATTTTATTTATCGCTTTAATAGCTTAGGGGTATAGATTGGGGGTGTTACATTAAGTGGTATCAGAGCTAGTCCGTGTCAGTTTGTGTCAGTCCTTGTCGGTCTTGGTGTTGGGTTGAGCTATTTGTTTAACCATAGTTGCTGTTATTGGAAATGAACAAAATATGACTGGTAGGAATGACGCTGCTTTGGCTGCTGCTATGCAAGCTATGGCTCGGGCTGTGCAGAGTGCACATAATGCTGCTGGTAATGATGAGTTCAGGAAGAACAAACCGCCTGTCTTCAATGGAAGATATGATCCTGATGGTGCTCAGATATGGCTGAAAGAGATTGAAAGAATCTTCCGAGTGATGGATTGTGCTGAGGATCAGAAGGTGTGACTGGGTACTCACATGTTACCGGAAGAAGCTGATGATTGGTGGGTTAGTACACGTCATGTGTTGGAAGCTGCAGAGGAAGAGATCACTTGGGCTGTGTTTAGCATTGATTTTCTGAGGAAGTATTTCCCCGAAGATGTAAGAGGAAAGAAGGAAATTGAGTTCTTGGAATTAAAACAAGGTAATATGTCTGTTGTTGATTATACTGCTAAGTTTGTGGAGCTTGTGCAGTTTTATCCACATTATGCCGAAGCGACTGCGGAATTTTCTAAGTGTGTAAAGTTTGAGAACGGATTGCGTCCTGAGATAAAGCAGGCAATCGGTTACCAAAGGATTAGAAGGTTTTCTGATTTGGTAGATTGCTGTAGGATTTTTAAGGAGGATAGCAAAGCTCGTTAGACTCACTATAAGAGTGTGAATGAGAGGAAAGGGAAGCAACAGTTTCGGGGTGGTCCTTATGTGACACCAGCTGATAAAGGTAAACAAATGGGTAATTTTGAGAAAAGGCCAAGTGGAGGAGGTATGTATAATTCTTTGAAATGTTACAAATATGGTGAAGTGGGGCATCGTCAGTTCGAATGTAGGAAGGATATGAGGAAGTGTACCAATTGCGGAGGTGTAGGACATGTAACGGCGGATTGTAAGAGGCAGAATGTGGTGAAGTGTTTCAACTGTGGTGAACTTGGTCATATTAGTACAAAGTGTCCGAAACCAAAGCAAGCTCCAGTTGGTGGGAAGGTTTTTGCATTGGCAGGAACTCAGACTTCAAGTGCAGATCGTCTAATCAGAGGTACTTGTTTTATTAATAGTACTCCTTTAGTTGCTATTATTGATACTGGAGCGACTCATTCATTTATTTCGTCTGAGTGCGCGAAGCGTTTGAATCTTGTGTTGTCTTCGATGGGTGGTGAAATGGTTATTGATACTCCAGCAATGGGGTCAGTAACTACTTCTTCGGTTTGTGTAAGTTATCCTTTGACCATTTATGGTAAAGACTTTGAGATGGATTTGGTGTGTTTACCGTTGGAGGGTTTAGATGTGGTTCTGGGAATGAATTGGTTGCAGTTCAATAGGGTCCATATTGATTGTTATCATAAGCTGGTAAGATTTCCTTCTCTTGGGGAAGACGAAGACTCGAGTTTCTTATCTACCAAAGAGTTGAAGAAACTTTTGGCGGATGAAACTCAGTTATTTGGGTTGTTTGCATCGTTGACTGTGGATAGTCAAGTTTCACTTGATGTGTTTCCTGTTGTGTGTGAATTTCCGGAAGTGTTTCCTGAGGATATTTCAGACTTGCCGCCAGAGAGAGAGGTGGAGTTTTCTATAGATCTAGTTCCTGGTACTAGACCTGTTTCTATGACACCTTATCGTATGTCGGCATCTGAGTTGGTTGAGTTAAAGAAATAGTTGAATGAATTATTGGAAAAGAGGTTTGTGAGACCAAGCGTTTCTCCTTGGGGTGCTCCAGTTTTATTGGTGAAAAAGAAAGATGGAAGTATGCGGTTGTGTATTGATTATCGCCAGTTGAATAAGGTGACGATTAAGAATAAGTATCCTCTTCCAAGGATTGATGATCTGATGGATCAGTTGGTTGGTGCGTGTGTGTTTAGTAAGATTGATTTGAGATCCGGGTATCATCAGATTAGGGTGAAAGAGGAAGATATTCAGAAGATGGCTTTTAGGACACGATACAGTCATTATGAATATTCTGTGATGCCGTTCGGGGTTTCTAATGCGCCAGGTGTGTTTATGGAGTACATGAATCGTATTTTCCACGAGCATTTGGATCGTTTTGTTGTTGTGTTCATTGATGATATCTTAATTTATTCTAAGTCTCGGGAGGAGCACGCGGAGCATTTGTGAATTGTTTTGTAGGTTTTGAAAGAAAGAAAGCTTTTTGCCAAATTGTCTAAGTGTGAGTTCTGGTTGTCGGAGGTGAGTTTTCTTGGGCACGTGATTTCAGGTAATGGTATTTCTGTGCATCCATCTAAAGTATAAGCAGTTCTACAATGGGAGGCTCCGAGATCCGTTACTGAAATTCGAAGCTTTTTGGGTTTGACCGGATATTATCGAAGGTTTATTGAAGGTTTTTCTAAGCTAGCACTTCCTTTGACCCAATTGACTTGTAAAGGGAAAGCGTTCATTTGGGATATTCGGTGCGAGGAAAGTTTTAATGAGCTGAAGAGAAGATTGACGACAACTCCGATTTTGATTTTACCGGATCCTAATGAACCATTTGTGGTGTATTGTGATGCGTCTTTGATTGGTCTAGGTGTGGTGCTAATGCAAGAGGGTAAGGTCGTGGCTTATGCTTCGAGGCAGTTGAGAGTGCATGAGAAAAATTACCCTACTCATGATTTGGATTTAGCGGCTGTGGTTTTTGTGTTGAAAATTTGGAGGCATTATCTCTACGGTGCAAGATTCGAAGTCTTTAGTGATCATAAAAGTTTGAAATATTTGTTTGATCAGAAAGAGCTAAATATGAGGCAGCGGAGATGGTTGGAATTTTTGAAGGACTACGACTTTGGTTTAAATTACCATCCTGGTAGAGAGAATATGGTAGCCGATGCGTTGAGTCGAAAATCGTTACATATGTCCACTTTAATGGTTAAGGAGTGAGAGCTTTTGGAAGCTTTTAGGGACTTGAGTTTGGTGTGTGAGGTGACGTCCGATAGCGTGAGGCTTGGAATGCTAAAGGTTACTAATGATTTTCTGATGTCTGTTAGTGAGAAACAGAAGCTGGTTGTGAAATTTGTGGATTTGATGTTGGTTGGAGAAAAAGATGCGAATAGTGATTTTAAAGTGGACGTTACTGGTGTTTTGAGGTTCCGAGGTCGAATCTGTATTCCTGATGATGCGGAGTTAAAAAGGATTATTTTAGAGGAAGGACACCGGAGTTATTTGAGTATACATCCGGGAGCTAACAAGATGTACCAGGATTTGAAGAAGATTTTCTGGTGGTCTGGATTGAAAAGAGATGTGGCTCAGTTTGTTTATGCATGTTTGACTTGTCAGAAATCAAAGGTAGAACATCTGAGGCCTAGTGGTTTGTTGCAACCGTTGGATATTCCTGAGTGGAAATGGGATAGCATTTCTATGGATTTTGTGACAGGGTTGCCGAATACTCATCGAGGGCATAATGCTATTTGGGTGGTTGTTGACAGACTAACTAAATCGGCGCATTTCATTCCGATTGACATCAGTTTTTCTTTGGAGAGGCTAACTGAGATTTATATCAGTGTGATTGTGAAATTGCATGGTGTTCCGTTGAGCATTGTTTCTGATCGAGATCCGAGGTTTACTTTGAGATTTTGGGAAAGTTTACAGAAAACTTTGGGTTCTAAATTGAGGTTGAGTTCTGATTATCATCCTCAAACGGATGGACAGACGGAGAGAACGATTCAGTCGTTGGAAGATTTGTTGAGGGCTTGTGTTCTTGAACAAGGTGGTGCGTGGGATAGTTATCTTGCATTGATTGAATTCACGTATAATAACAGTTTCCATTTGAGTATTGGAATGGCACCTTTTGAAGCATTGTATGGACGAAGATGTCGAACACCGTTGTGTTGGCACGAATCTGGTGAGAGTTCGGTGGTTGGACCTGAATTGATTCAACAGACTACGCACAAGGTGAAACTTATTCGTGAGAAAATGAAGGCTTCTCAGAGTAGGCAAAAGAGTTTTCAGGATCGTAGAAGGAAGGATCTAGAGTTTCAAGAGGGCGATCATGTATTTTTGAGAGTTACACCGGTAACGGGTGTTGGTCGTGCATTGAAGTCGAAGAAACTTACTTCTCAGTTTATTGGTCCTTACCAAATATCCGCGAGAGTGGGTGCTGTGGCTTATAGGGTGGCGTTGCCGCCGAATCTGTCGAATTCGCACGATGTGTTCCATGTTTCACAGCTTCGGAAGTATGTTCCGGATCCGTCGCATGTGATTCCGATGGATGAGGTTGAGGTAAGGGAGAACCTTACGGTTGAGGCATTACCAGTGAGGATTTTGGATCGCGAGTTGAAGCGGTTAAGGGGCAAGGATATTGCACTTATGAAAGTAGCGTGGGCAGGCGCTACTGAGGGAAATTTGACTTGGGAGTTGGAGAGTCGGATGCGGGAGTCGTATCCAGAGTTGTTCGTCCCAGGTATTATTTTCGAGGACGAAAACTTCTAAGCGGGGGAGAGTTGTAACGCCCCAGTTTTGTCCGTTTTATTTAATCGAGTCATTTTGATTATTTTATTATTATATTATTTTATTTTCGACTTTTATTTGGAAATATGTTATTTTTCAGTGTTGTGATATTTTATCGCGTTTTGGGAACGGTTGCGAGATATTTGAGTGTAGGAGTATTTTGGGCATTTCACCTTATTTTCCTTAAGTGAGTAAAATAGGAAATAGAAAGAGAGAAAAATAGAGAGAAAAAAAAAAGAGAAGAAGGAAAAAGGGAAGAAAAGAGAAAGAAAGGAGAAAGAGAGAAAAAACTTGGAAAAGAAGAAATCGAAACAACCGACTTTCTAAACACGATTAAATCGGGTAAGGGTGCGAAACTTGATTATTATATACTTGTGTATGATTATGTATGTATGTTTTTGGTTGATTTTGGATTGAAATTGGATTGTAGAGTAAAAACCATTATGTGTGGAAATTGTTATAATTGATTCCGATTGTGTAAAAAATCATGTTTTGGTGTTCCTTATTAATGATACATGTTGAATATATGTTGTTATGCAATCTATTGGCAATTTTCTGGTGTATAGGTGAAAATTGGATTGATTTTGGGTTGAAAATGCAAAAAAATTCTGCAGAAAATTCTGGTTTTTCCACTGCCCATACGCGTATCACTCAAGGCAATACGCGTATTGGTCAAGGCAATACGCGTATGGCATTGAAGAAATATGGGCAATACGCGTATGGAGCTTTATTTTCTCCGCCATCTACCCATTTGCGTAATGGTACGCGTAAGACTTTAGGGCAATACGCGTATGATGTAGGGCACTACACGTATTGGATTTTTAACGGGAATTTTGGGAAAAATGGGTCTCTGCCCATACGCGTATAACTTTGGGCAATACGCGTATGGAATGGGCGAGGGAGCAGGGCAATACGCGTATGGCTCAGGGAAATACGCGTATGGCCAGGAGAATTGCAAAATGTGGTTTTTTCGCGATGTCTTTTCTTGTTTAGTCCGTAACTTGTGTTCCGTTTATCCGTTTTTAACATTCTTGGTATCGTTGGATAGCAATTGAACTGAACTTTCTTATGATGACGGTTTTAAAATCGTTAGCTGATTTAATTATGTCGGGAATTTGGAATAGTGTCGTTTTGTCAACTTTTGTCGTTATAATTGTGTGTAATTGATGTATATCATGCAATGTGCTATCTCTAGGAATGTTGTATGACTTGTGTGCTGTGGTGAGATGAAAATACATGAAATACATGTTGTGATGATGAATTATGGCCTAAGGGCACGTAAATGCAATGTGTTGTATTTGATGATATATGCATGATTATGGTTGCGTATAGGTGTGCATTAGAATGTCATGAGTCATTGTATGCCAAGCATCATGATATGCATTCTTGTAATGTCGTGTGCCCATGTGGGGTGTGAGTGACGGTTTGGTTCTAGAGGGAATCCGCTATAACGTCGTGTGCCCGTGTGGGGTGTGAGCGATGATTATAGATGATTGTGTGCCCGTGTGGGGTGTGAACGATCGGGTCGTGTGCCCGTGTGGGGTGTGAGCAACGGGGAACATCGTATGTCCGACGGGGAGTTACAGTGATGTAACGAGCGATGATTCCAACAGAGTTCCTGAGTGAACTAATGATGAGATTGATGGATGGATGGTACCGCATACGCATTGCATAGAGTCGTTGTGTCGGTCTCTGTGCATTTGCATAATTCATGAATGGATTGATGTCGTGTGGAATTGTGATTGGAATTGATGAGTTGAGATATGTATTGTGTTGTGTGGTATTTGGATTCTGTTGTACGTTGTGGTGAGAATATTTTATGTGTGTATGTTGTGTTATTATATAATTATATGCAATTATATTATGATTGTGTTTCTCACCCTTCTGCTGTTTTATAATGTTCTATGAGGCATTGTAGATTAGATTGCTGGAGGTCTTTTTGTGAAGCTTAGGTCTTCATTCTTTTGTCGGTCGGCTCTAATATGTGGCACCGGGTAGTTAGGGAGACCGTTGGTGATTTGTGTGTATATGTATATGTTTCTTTTGGGATTGTACATGTATGATTGTATTTGGCAGATAAACTTTTCATGATATATATATATATATATATATATATATATATATATATATATATATATATCAGATTTCAGTACAGATTTTCCGCTTTTATTCTGTATCTGAATTGTGGGTAGTAGAAACCAAGTTCCTCTGTTAATTGCTACCTGATTGTTGCATATCTTTATGAGCAGGTTTATGTGTTTTTTGTTTCAAATTGATGTGACCCCTCGGTCTATGCCGTGAATGTTTTAAATATACTCTGATGAAATTTTGAATTTTATTTATCGCTTTAATAGCTTCGGGGTATATATTGGGGGTGTTACAGACAAAGGTTGTGTGGCTTTTTAAAGTCGACTTTGAGAAAGCCTATGACAAAGTTAGTTGGGGTTTCCTTAGATTTATGTTGAGAGCCTTGGGATTTGGCGAATTGTGGATGCGTTGGATGAAGGCAATTATCTTCACAAGTAAGTTGTCGGTCTTGGTGAATGGTAGTCCAACTAAGGAGTTTGTGGTGGAAAGAGGATTGAGACAAGGCGATCCTTTATCTCATTTCCTCTTTGTAATGGTGGCGGAAGGATTGACGAGGTTGGTTAAGAGATCGGTCCTATTGGGTGATTACTCGTGGATTCTCATAAACGGAAGGTGTTTTATAGATATCCTTCAATTTGCGGATGATACTCTTTTGGTGGGAGATGGGAGTTGGAGTCATTTTTGGGCTATTAATACGGTGTTAAGAGGTTTTGAACTTGTTTCGAGGCTTGGTATCAACTTCCACAAAAGTAGGCTTATTGGAATTAATTTCTCGACTAGTTCTCTTGAAGCGGTCTCTTTTTTTCTTGCGTGTAGAACGGAGAGAAAAGAGTTCACGTTCCTCGGTATCCCCATAGGATCTAATCCTATAAGAGTTTCTACTTGGTCTTCTTTGGTCACCAAAATGGAGAAGAAACTTTCTAGTTGGTATAATAGGTTCTTAAGTTTCGGTGGAAGAATTACCCTTCTCAAATCGGTTCTAAGTAGCCTTTCGATTTTCCAATTATCTTTCTATAAGGTGCCGGTGAAAATTCGAAAGATCATTTCTAAACTTCAAAGCGGTTTCCTTTGGGGTAGTTCGGAGGCAAAAAGGAAGACACGTTGGTTAAGATAGGATTATCTTTGTCTTCCGTTAGAAAAGGGGGGTTTGAACCTCAAGCGCATTGATGATTTCAATGTGGCGCTTCTACACAAATGGAGGTGGAGAATTTTAGAAGGTTCGGAGGACTTGTGGTTTAAGGTTTTGAAGGCGCGGTATGGAGACATTAGCCTTCAAATGGTAGGTTGTAATGGTTCTAGGGTCAGTAGGAGCTCTTAATCTATTTGGTGGGCAGATTTATGCTCTCTTCCGAGTATTAATCCTATGGATATTATGCTATCCAATACTTTGTTTCGAGTGGGAAATGGATTCGTTACATCTTTTTGGAATGCTAACTGGACCGAAATTGGGAGTTTGAAACTCTTATTTCCGGTTTTGTTCAATTTATCTTGTCTAAAAGGTGTATCGGTGGGTTGTATGGGAGGGTGCTCGGATGGTGTGTGGAGATGGGGAAATTTTGGGATTCATATGCCTGTTTTATCTGCTTTTTCAGGGTCTGCTGGTTTGGATCTTTTTGTGCAGAATTTAGGCTATGGTTCTGTTCAACTTTGCAGAATTATG
The DNA here is from genome assembly GCA_022829125.1 of Lathyrus tuberosus. Taxonomy (NCBI): domain Eukaryota; kingdom Viridiplantae; phylum Streptophyta; class Magnoliopsida; order Fabales; family Fabaceae; genus Lathyrus; species Lathyrus tuberosus. Next base: position 1,426,193 of record JALAZF010000061.1, on the reverse strand, counting down.
GCACTGGTGTAGAGTTTGTGGATTCTGACATAGGTAATAGGGTGGTCGGCATTACTGTTGCTGAGGGCCAGGCGACGGCTGGACTGGCAGCTAGGACCGCGGACAGTGCTGCTATTGAAGCGGCAGCGGGTCTGCATTCTATCGCTGCTCATTGGCAGCAGCTTTCGGCGGGGGGCACTCGTATGGGACCGACTCAGGCAGGGGTGGATATAGTTTCGGATCAGCCGGGGGATGCTATGATGGGGGAGTTGCGCCATGTTTTGTCGAATGTTATTCCGGAGAATTCTAAGAAGGATGAGATAGAATGGCTTTTGGAGGATAACTTAAAATTTTCGGTTAGTTCCTTTTAAAAAAGTTCTAGCTCTTTTCATATTCCTTTGGGTCCCGTTAATCGGGATGACAAGGCTTTTAAATTGATTTGGAAAGTTATTGCTCCGCTGAAATATAAAGCCTTCGGGTGGAGATGTTTCCTTAATAGAACTCCGACCAAGGATATTTTTTTATCAAGGAAAGTTATTCCAGCTGATAGTAATGTCAATTGTGTGTTTTGTGGCCTCCATCCGGAATCGTTGTTGCACTCTTTTATGGAATGTTCGGTGGCCAAGTTGGTGTGGAGGGAGGTGGCGGATTGGATTGGTTTAAATGAAGTAGGCGGGGAGGATTTTAAGAGGAGATTTTTGATATGGCACTCCTTTTGTAAAGCTAAGAAGATCAATAAAGGGAGAGAATGTGTTTTTTGGTTGGCAATTTGTTGGAATATTTGGTTGCTTAGGAACGCGATTACTTTTAGGAAGGTCGTGTGAAACGTAGTTGATATAGTTTGGAAGGTTAAATATACGGTTTGGAGATGGGATTTTATCGGTGGAATTACCTATTCCAATTTCAACTTTTACGATTTCAACAAAGACCCTTTGTCTTTTTTGTCTTAGGTTCAATTGGTGGGTAATTTCCGGTTTGTTTTTGTGTCGTGATTGTGGCTCACGCTTTTTGTAAACAGGTTTGAGTACCCTTTGTACTACATTAATCTATTACTTGCTTACAAAAAAAAAGACAACTTAAATTTAGTCTCATGTACACACTAGACTAAACTTAAAACCTCAAACTTATGACTCACATTAATTTAATCTTCGGAGTGTTTGTACGTACACCACAACCGTGAATGTTTCACAGAGACGAGCATACCCTAGATCTACGATTATCAACTACACATGTGAGAACTCATTATTTGTGAGATATTTAGCCCTTACTACTTTATTTTACTTTTTGTTATCAAGTTTTATTAAGTTAAATTGAGTAGGTTTTGTTGTTTTTAACTTAGCTGGTATTGAGCACACTAGGTTCTCTCTTATGTGAGTTTTATGTGTTTGTTACTTGTGTAGAACTACCCCTATTAGAAAAAGTGTTTTTAACATCTGACGTGAAATACATTTTACTTTGCCTGTAGTAGAGAACTGACGAACGTTTTCATGAAGAGTAACGACTTTTACATTGGTTATTTAAACACTGATGGGTAAATTAATTTGCACATGGATTCGAACCCCAAACATCTGCATTTTTAATATTTACAAAACTAGCGCCTCATAAATCTCGGTTTACAATTAAACCGAGAGTTAAGATATTTTTTTTTAAAATTGAAATTTGTTATATTAATTACACAAAAAATAAATACAAATAATTTGTTTGCAAACTTCAATATTTATCTAGAATATTACATTGTTTACATAAAATATTAAAATAAAAACAATTTATCCCTGAAGATCATATGTTGAATCTTCGACTCCTTGATATTTGGGCAAGGACAAATGCTTTACCATACAAGTATTTGTTTCTGCACTACTACAAAAAACCCATTTAACGATGCCAGACTTACCACTGATTCGTATCCCAACGTTGTAACACGTTAAAAAATTTATAACGCCATATTTAACGACGGTTGTACTAAAGAACCGTTGTAATACAAGCTGTGTAACAAGCTTCGATTCCCAGCTACTACATTTTTTTCCATATTTTTACATTTTAAACACGGTTGTATTAAAACACCGTTGTAATACATGTAACAAGCTTCGATTCCCAACAACTATATTTTTTGTCATGTTTTTGTATTTTAAAAATATATTTTATTTCTTTTGTTAGTTTTACGGGGATTTAACCTCAAAACTCAAAATTCATCATTGTTTTTCTTTTAAACATATATTTTATTTCTTTTGTTATTGTTTTTAAGTGCAAGAGAATAGTATATATAACTTTAAAAATAAAACTGTAAGAGATGAGCATATAAAAAATAACATTTTATTAAGATTCCATTAAAAAGAGTACATTGATAATCATATTACATATATTAATCAATGTCAGAGCCCATTGCTGCAAATTCATCTTCATAATCCAGACATCTCTCCTCACTCCCCTCATTGGAATCATAATAAACTGGTCTCCTTTTCTTCTTTATCTTTTTCTTCTTCAGCCTCTTCTTCTTCTTCTTCTTATCCTTCCTCACCCTTAAGGCATCCCTGGCCGCTGGTTGGACCTCCTCTATTGGCGCCTGACGTTCCTCATTGGCGATTCTAGCATTCTCATTTGTAGAACTCATTGTTACGAAGAATATGTTATGAAGAAATTTAAAGTAGTCTATTTATAGATGAGGTTGAAGATGAAAAGTATGATAGTTTAATGCTTGCAATGATGATAACTTGTAAATGGTTGATATTCTGGAACGATATTTTTTGAAAAACGGAGAAAATTTTAAATCATTATGGCTAGAGTGTTCTCTACTCCGGGAAGAGCAAGGGTTATAATATTACAACGGTTAGTAATAATAACCGTAGCGATACCCCTTATACTAGGCAACAACATTTTTCTATTTTACGTAATTATAGAAAAATGTTGTTGTCTGGAGTCGAACCTTGTACCAATTAGAAGGGTTATCGCTACGGCTAATATAACTAACCGTTGTGATATTATTAAAATAATATATACTTATCATTACGGTTATTTTGGAAAACCGTTGTGAAATATTTACCTATATAAAGGAATTAACTTTCTATTTTTGACAGTAGCGTCGTTTCCTTCACAACGAAACCCTAGCACCCATTTTTGGCAGCAAACTTCATCTTTTTATAGAATCCGCGAAAAGAAATACAAGAAGTATGAAGCTTTTGATTTAAGCTTCTTCCTCCTTGTATTTCTTCTTACAGAATCTAAAACTAGATGAACACGGTGATGATGCTGGCGGTAGCAAGCGTAATGTACATATTGGTTATGGAAAATAAGGTAGTCTTCAACTTCAATCTTTTAGTTAGATAATTCCCATTATCTCGTTTGCTTCATGTTGTTTTTGTTGATTGTTCTCATTTTGTGCAGATTCGACTTCTATGCTTCACAAGCAAGGTGAACTTCATTGTAATGGTACAGTCCCACTTCTTAGGGTTTTGTTTCAACTTTTGGTTGTTTTATTTTGAATACTAACTAATTTTCTTCATTGCTTCCCACTTCTTAGGGTTTGTTTCACATGGTGATGATGATGGTGGTACATATATATATGAATTCATTCTAATAAGGTACATATATATGAATTCATTCTTATATAGTATATGAAATTTAGTTTATTATATACTATGTATATTGTTTGTTTCACTATCCTTTTATTGAAAATGCAATCAGTTAAATTGATATAGAACATTAGTTTATTATATATATACTATGTATATTGTATATAGTTAAATTGAATACTAACTAATTTTCTTCATTGCTTCCCAATTCTTAGGGTTTGTTTCACATGGTGATGATGATGGTGGTACATACATATGAATTCATTCTGATAAGGTACATATATATGAATTCATTCTGATATTGTATATGAAATTTAGTTTATTACATACTATGTATATTGTTTGTTTCACTATCCTTTTATTGAAAATGCAATTAGTTAAATTGATATAGAAACTTATAATCTAAAAATTAGGATGTATTTGAAAACCAACCTTTATCATGTCAATATTTTCCGAATTGCATCCATTTCATTCAGCACATTTAATGTTCCTTAACATAAAATTTATGGTCCAATGGTCCGTTTTCTTCAATTCATCATTATCTTTTCTTATAGTTTACCTCATCATCGTCACTAATCATCGTGGTTGTTAAGATCATGATTGTTATGATGATAAAATCGCGATGAATTTTGGCGATGATGAGGTAAACTATAATAAAAGATATCGATGGATTGAAGGAAACCGACCATTGAACCATAAATTTTATGTTAAGGAACATAAAATGTGCCGAATGAAATGGATGCAATTCGGAAAACAGTGGTGTGTTTAAGTTGGTTTTCAAGAACAGTTTAATTTTCAGATTATATAGTTCTTTACCAATTTTAATGGTTGTATTTCTTTAATTAGGTGGATGGTAAAATAAGCAATATACATTTGTATTTAATAAACTAAGGGTACATTCCATAACGGTTGAGACACATAACCGTTGTGATAGTTAATATATATGACAACGGTTGATACTCATAACTGTTGTGATAGTTAATTTATATTACAACGGTTGAATTACCTAACCGTTGCAATATAACGCGCGCTTCCAAAATGCAACAACTATTTCCAGACCGTTGTAGAAACAGCGAACTTACAACAACAATCTACATAACAACGCCTTCGCCCGCGTCATTATATGTCATTCCCAACCGTTGCAAAATGGGGTTTTCGTAGTAGTGCTGGTATAAAATAATAAAAGAGATAGAAAAATAGGATATAAAAATAAAATCAAAATACCCTTTTTGGTCCTTTAACTTATCTCAAGGTTCATTTTGGTCTCTCAATTTTAAAAAATATCAAGTTGATCCTTTAATTGTTCAAACAACGCCACACTATTCCTTTCCGTTTGCCCCGTTAGTCAAAGTCAACGGAGCAAACACTTGGCGCTGACGTGGCATACACCTGGCGCTAATGTGGCATATGATCTTCACCAAAATGATCAAAATTCAACAAAAATTTATTTTAACCTGGATTCAAACCAAGGACATATTGGTTATAGACAAGACACTTTACCATTGGGGCATTCTTTACTTTTTTATTAAGTTTACAAATTAGATATATATTAATTCTTTCTCTTTTCTGGGTTTCTTCAAACCTCTTCAACCTAGGTTTCTTTAACCTAGGATCAACCCAGTTACAACACTGCTTGGTTGGTGGAAAGGAGGACGAAACATATTTCCTGGAAATTAACAATTACAATCTAGAGAGCATATGAGATTTGATTGGAGGGCGAAACATATGAGATTTCTTCTAATATGTTTCTGAACGTTAGACCTAATGCAAGTCCAATAATGGAGGTAAACAATATTAGTATTGAACTCTAGTAATAATATTAATATACACTCATTTCCTTTTGAATATTTTTTATCCTATCATTTGCTCCAAGAGTTACATGAGTTACCTTATGTCAACCCAAATGATGGATGATGTTGAATTATTAGAAGTGAAAATAAGCCATGTTGGAGGATTCAAATTCAACCGAGATTTCAATACTAGAGTCTTAACAATATCTACTTCTTGAAATGGGCAAAATGTTGAAGCTGTGAACTTTTAAGGGTGAAAGCAGTGGTGGTACCTCGAGCGTTAGGGATTCTTTTTTGAATGGTCCTTAATTAGACAATTATTCCATTGTACTTAGTCAAGTTGCTAATGTTAGATGGTTATGTGATTTTGAGATTCAAGGTACCTATGAAGATGTAATAGTTAAGCTTGCTCTCCTTAGTATGGATGATCACATAATTCACTGGTTTAATTTGAATTGAATGAAGGTGATGATGATATGATAAGAGAAGATGATGAGTGAAGGGATGAATTTGTTAATATATATCTAATTTTTAAAACAAATAAATAAATGTAATGTGTCCTAGTGGTACAGTATCTTGGTGAGGGAAAAAAATTTTGGTGACCTTGGAAATTAACATATGGAAAGTCAAATGCCACACAAATGAACAAATGCCACGTCAGATACCACGTGTGCAGAAATAGACGTCGTTTGTGAGAATTAGACGGAAAGGACCTAAATGACGTTGTTTGAACACATAAGGGACTACATTGACACTTTTTAAAATTAAAGGACTAAAATGTACCCAGAGGTAAAGTTAAGGGACTAAAAAGGGAATTTTGCAAAAAATAAATGATTTTATGCTCAAATGATTATTTAAAAAAACAAACCTTAAAGCCCGATAATTTTCTACAATCACAATCCATCACTAATGGCAAAAGTTAAAGTGGAGGATTCAGATAGTTTCACTCGCTTCATGATGTTTCTTTATCAATCATAGATAAAAGAATGCCTTTATGATGAAAATTTTTTAGGTATCGGTACTGCGGTTTTTGTGGTTTCGAATCACTATCGTTTTGGGGTGCTACAGTTCGATTCATTTTTTATCCTGTGAAGCTGATTAAGGAAGGGAAATAGATGTCTCTAATTAACCCTGCTTGCATACTGAGTTTAAACAGATGACTGTTGGTTTACAGATGCTATCAAAATCGTGGGTCACTCTTAGATTATTTGGCTTAAGAATAGAGTGTCTACAAGGCTTTTGAGATGGTACTATATCTAATTTTTCTTTGATTGATGTATGAAGGTACTAGACCTAGAGTATTTGAATAGTATGCTCGCTAAGATTTCACAATCTTATGCCTACGTATTCCCGTTTAACGAAATAGGGAAATCAGGGCAATCTTATGCCTACGTAGTTCCTCTTATTCTATGGGAGGAAAAAGATGTTTTGGTGTCTCGTTCAAAGCCCAAGACAGAGGCTAAACGGAGTATTTGTGTCTTGTTCGAAGACCAAGATTGAAGCTAAAAGGGATTTGTATATTGTTTAAAGCCCAGGATATGAAGCTAAAGGGTTTGACTGAGAGAGAATTTGTAATCTCTAAAGGGGAACTGTTGATGTTTGTGTGCTTTGATCAAAGCACAAGTTTGATGCTAAAAGGTTGATTGACTCAGCTAGGGATTTTCTTATACGAAGCCTAAGAGGAGGCTAACAGTTTGACTTGTCCGAGGAAAATGTTCTTTCTGTCTTGTACAAAGCCCAAGATTGAGGCTAAAAGGAATTTTTGATCCGTTGGGGAGGTTTATATGTGTCTTGTACAAAGCCCAAGATGGACGCTGAAATGAGTTTGTCTCAACAAGAGAGTGCTTTTATATGTCTTGTACAAAGCCCAAGACGGAGGCTAAAGGAGTTGACTCAACAAGAGAGTCTTTTATACTCAACAAGAGAGTGATTTGCTGTCTCGTACAAAGCCCGAGATTGAGGCTAAAAGGAGATTGACCCAACAAGAGAGTCTTAAAAAGTGATGGACACAACAAGAGAGTCTGAAAAGGTGATCGACTCAACAAGAGAGTTTGGGAAGTAATTGACTTAACAAGAGAGTCTGAAAAGTCATTGACTCAATAAGAGAGTTTGAAAAGGTTAGTTCCGCTGGGGGAGGATTATTGTACAAAGCCCAAGATGAGGCTGACTGTATTGAGGAAAGATCATTATACAAAGCCTAAGAGGAGGCTATCTTATGCTGAGGATTAGATCCATAGGCAGGCCCAAGGGTGGGGAACTCTCATGAGAGAGACCGGGTTTCTGCTGGAGATGGATCCAGAGTGATCGGTGTTTTTTCCTATGTTTGAAAGGAACTTAAGAATGTCTTTGAGACTCAAAGGGGTTTTAGACTGTCCAAGCCTATTAGTGTGGTCTATCTTTGTACAATGCCCAAGAGGAGGCCGACTCGTTTAAGGGATGAGTATCAACCCTAAAATTGGTCTTAGGGCTTTTGTGACTCCTTTTAGAAAGACAGCTCTAGCAAAGGATGACTAAGTTCTGTCCTATACCTCTAAGAGGTCGTGAGGGTCCTTGTATGAAGCCCGAGAGAAGGCATGAGAACTTCTAAGAAGCCAAAGGGTCCTTGTACAAATCCCAAGAGGAGGCGGGGATGCTTTTAGGAAGCCTGTTGGTCCCCAAACCCAGAGAAGTTCAAGAAATGCAATTCACAGAGAAGAGATCATTCCAGGAAAGTTCGAGTATTTAGAAGAAGCTCAAGAGATGATATTCACGGAGAATAAATCACCTCTGGGGAGTAGAATTTCTTTGACAATTTCTAGGGGTGACAGTCTAAGAAAAGGTTCACCGAGAATACTGCCTTTCTCTTTGTTCCATATTGATTAATCCCAAAGAAGGGAAGACTGTATCTGGAAATCCTATGGGGATCTAGTTTTGTTTTTATTTAAAGAGTGACCAACACGGCTTTACCTAGTTCTAGATCTAGATCTAGTTATCGGGGAAAACTCTAAATAACTATACTAGTATATATACAGTTGATATATGACAAGTATTTAAAGTAGTATGAAAGAAGACTAATCATGCGCAGCATCCCACAATACAGTTATGTATATCAAATCATATAAAAGAAAGCGGATAAACACTTACCCGTTGTAGAGCTTCCATGCTGTTTTGTTAGTTGTTCAACAAAGAAATTAAAGAAAGTTTTGATAGCAACTATACATTTGGATTCAAAATCAAAGGAGAAAGTACTTTGAACAGAGATTGGGACTTACAGATCAGGGAGAGGCCCAAATTTTAACAGTGATGGCACTGTTGTTTTTTATCGGGACTTATACAACGACTGAGGCCCAAAAAGTTTTGGTCAAAAGGGGATTGGGTCTTACACCTCAAAGAGAGGCCCAAAGGTGTTTTTGTACAAGTGATGGGGCTTACAACTCAAGGAAAGGCCTATATGATTTTGAAAAGGCGACAATTGCACTGTTGTTTTGAAAATATACAGAGGGACTTATACAATATGTGAGGCCCAAAATTGTTTATTTACAAAAAAAGGGTTGGGTCTTACACTCTATTAGAGACCCAAAAGATTTAAGAAAAGGAATGGGACTTATAGCTCGAGGAGAGGCCCAGATGATTATTTGTTTGAAAAATGGCGATCGTGTCGAGGTTTGAAAATAGAGTGGGTCTTATACGATGACCGAGACCCAAAAAGTTTTGGTTTTCAACAGGGGTTGGGTCTTACACTCTATTAGAGGCCCAAAGAGTTTGAAAAAGATATGTTTAGGGTGATTAAGATCAAAACCCTAAATTAATTTCAAGTTGTATTTTAATTAAATAAATATTTGATTAAAATGATCAAAATTATCAAACATGTGTGAAAAACAAGTTGTGGTCTTGGATTAATGTTTAAAAAATCCGGTTTTTATCCATAAAATGATTGGAAACCATTTAAGTTTGGAAAATCAAGGAGGAAAAAATATTTTAAATTTTAAAAACAAATAAAAATTAATTCTTTGCAAAAATATCAAATATATGAAATAAATAATATTTTTGGGAGTTTTTGGTAAAATAAAATATTTCAACATTTTTGTGAATTATTAAAAAATGAATCAACTCAAAATCATTAAAATTCAGAGAGAAATTAATTTTTGAATCAATTAAATAAAATCACAAAATTCAAATATTCAAATATTTGAAAAAAGGCGCCAAGAACACACCAAGAGCACGCGCGGGTTCTAGGTTTGGCCTGATTTGCATTTTCTCTCCAATCTCACTGAATACTTGATGAAATCACACAATTCACATATCAATTTACTCATTTTCACCTCACGAGCATGTCTATGGTCTTTAATTTCATTTATTTTAAGCATGGAATAAGAAATCAAGACAAAACCTCAAGAACCCTAAATTTTGCATGAAGGCTGAGAAATTCTATACACGATTCATACAAAGTAATCAATAGAGGGGAAACATTCTATGCATGATTATGAACATTTGGCAAAAGTTTTGTGCGAGGAAATATGCATAGATTAAGAGATGACCAAGTTTAGGCTTACTTGAAGGTCGTGGCAGCAAGAGCAATTTGATTTTTGAGTTAGAGGTGTTACAGATGAGTTGTGATGATCTGAACAACTTCTCTACACCATATGGAATGTGTTTGAATGCTTGGAGTGATTTGAAATGGACTGGAACAGATTATGGCACCTCAGCTTCAACTTGGTGAAAATTTGGGCAACTGGCTGGTGATTCTGATAAATCAGTGTTACAATTATGCGTTTAGTGTTTGATAAGCTAACATATGATGTTTATGAGGTGTGTGAATCATTGGTTTGAGTTGCATTGCCTCCCAACTCAAAACCCGTTAGTGCTTTCTCAAGAACAAGGAAATTTGGAGTTCAAGAAGGAAATGAGAGAAAACAATGTTGTAAGCTGCTTTGGTGTGGTTTGAATGATCAGTGAGGACCTCTATTTATAGTGGATCAATTCTTGTCTTTGAGGAATTGTGAATAGCTGCGGTATCATATCACATTCAATGGCTTTGGCTTAGTGGCATTTTTTCTCATGCAAGGCAAACTAGCCTCTCCCAAGAGCAGGGCTATGTCTTGACCAAATCCACATTCTTCAGATGTTTTAATTGTTTTTTAAGTGAGCATCTTGACTCAGTATAGTGACTTTGTTGAAAGTGCCCTATTTCACATAAATGCCTTTGAATTCAAGGCATATATGCCAAAATGCATTAATCTCAAGTTGGAAGATCCCTTGGCTTTTTGACTCAGCTTTACAAGTTGGATCAGTTGGATTAGGATTAAATTAGATGACTGTGGCATAGGGATCATTGGTCTTTGGTTCAAAATCGTGTGAAGCAAGAAAACATACAAACTGGTTTTTCATGACAGCCTTGCCATGGTGTGTTGTAGCAGCCATAATTCTTGGCTCAAGCTGAGTTGTTTCATGCTAATGAGTTCCTTAGATTGTAGGTAACATGCACAACAACTTTGATGTTTATGTCTTGAATTGATTCAACTTGCAATTGTGTGAAAAAATGCCCCAAGTTTTGGTGTTTTCAACAAAATCTTTCTTGGACAGAATTTTGTCTAAGTGTTGGAAAAGATACATTTTCATGTTTTTAGTTATTTTGGTCCAACCATAACTCAGAATCCATGAAGAATTAGAATGAGACGTAGTTGAAGCTTTTGTAGTGTGCCATGAGAGCTACAAATCCATCTTTGGACCATCCAAAATGGTTGCTTGGATCTCAAGTTATGATCCTTGGAAGTTGGTATCCTAGCCACTTTGTTCCATAACTTAGAAAATTTCTAAGTTTTTATGGTTACCCCTTTTACAAGTTATCCCACTTTCTTTGATTTTTCTTGATGAATGATGATTCCAATCACACATTAACATCATTTTAGGATTAAGGAACCATAATTGTGAAAAATCTCAAAAAGTTAAACTTTGACTTTTGTGCACAGTTGACTTTTTATCAGATGAATTCCAAACTGTGCGATCCTCTATGAAATCAAGTCCTTGACCTATATCAAACTTAATAGATGGATTCCATAGGTGTTGTAGGGTGTATTGAATCATGTCCCAAGGTTTGGGAGCAAGTCCTGGTCGAAAGTCAAAGATACAATTGACTTTTTCTTCAAATCCCTAATTATGGTTCAAATGAAATTGAAACTTGTGAATCAAGCTTCTTGGATCAATCCATTGTTGCAAATGGATCAATATGGTGTATTGGAGACCTTCAAATCATGTCTTGAGGTCTGGGCTCATGTTTTGTCCCAAAAGTCAACTTAGGGGTGAATTAGGTTAAGAAACCCTAATTCTTGATTTTTTATGAATGCATCCCCTGAGGTTAAATTAACTTGATGATTGGGTCCATGAGGTCCCTTAGAGTATCTTGGGTTGTGATTTGAAGCATTGGCTCATGCCCAGAGGAAAATTTCCACCTGGAGGCCTTGGTCGACCAAAACCCTAATTTGGTGACATTGGCGATCTTGAGGCTTAATCCACTTGAAATGTAGCAACTTTGTGCTTGGTTCTTGATGTGGGAGTCCTATTGATCCTTTATAGGTGCTTGAGAAGTTAGACAAGTTGAATATCATGTCATTCCTTGATTGATCCTTTGTTTAAATGCTCTGAGAGGGCTTGAAACCCTAATTCTTGTTTGTGGTGACTGCTCACCCATCTTTGGGGAGACTGATGAGGCATAATGATACATCCATATTATGATGATGATTTGCACAATGATGGGAAATCTTGGTGGTCAAAATTTGGGGTATGATAGATGCCCCTATTTAATCTTCTTGGACCCGAAGGTATGAATGGCGAAGGTATTCGGGCATTCGGGGTGCAAGATGATTAAATATCAGAATGCGCAAAATTTTGACGGTGGTTATGAAAGGCAGTTTTCTCATCCATCTTCTTTCGCTAAGCAATGATGCTTAGAAAAGGTAAACTTCCCCTCGATCCTGGTCTTCAGCCAAGGAACTGGTCTCAGTGTTCTTTTGAAATAAACTTCCCTTCGATCCAGGTTTCCTACCAAGGAACTGGTCTAAGTTCCTGATATAAACTTCCCCTCGATCCTGGTTTCCTACCAAGGAGCTGGTCTAAGTTTCTGATATAAACTTCCCCTCGATCTTGGTTTCCTACCAAGGAGTTGGTCTAAGTTTCTGATATAAACTTCCCCTCGATCTTGGTTTCCTACACAGGAACTGGTCTCAGTTTCTGAAATAAACTTCCCCTCGATCCTGGTTTCCTACCAAGGAACTGGTCTCAGTTTTCTTTCATCAATAAACTTTCTTGACAAGGGACGCTATGTGTAGCGGTTTTCCTCAAACTTCTTGCCGAATTTTCCTTGGGAGATGCCATTTGATGGGAAATTTTTTTGATGTCAGACTTGCTGGGGAACCCATTCGTCTGAGTTATAGAGGTGTACAAACTTCTCTGTTGGAGATGCCATTTATTGGCTCTACTAGGGAAAACGAGCCTCTTGAGAGACTGTTTCTTGCTTGGGGATGTTACATCATACTTTTCTTCGAGATCTTTTCAAAGGAATGCCATGTGATACGATCCAATTTTTAGGTACTAATGACATTTTTGTCAGCGAATTTTCTGGAGAAAAACTGCCGTATTCCCGAATCTTTGATTAAGAGGCTTTCTCTGGGGATTTTCTTTAATCTGGGAAAGCGAAGATATCATCTTCCATGATGCAGAGTGACGTTTGTCGAAGGCCTTCTGGTCTTTCAGAGGTTCAAGTTATCAAAGTGGTCAAGGGCCGACTCCAATTCAAAAATAAACTGGAGGAGAGAGATTATTCAGACGCAACATTTCCTGACGAGGAAAGAACTGACAACTTGATTGAGAGGACTTCTATCACTACGGGACAAGACCGACTAGAGTGATAGTGATGCAATATGAATATGAATGTAAATCAATAATGCATGATGTATGTATGTATATGCTGACAAAACTGACGCGACATACAGACTAGTGGATGAACACGACTGGATACTCGGCCACTGCAGGGGACAAAGAAGTATCTTCGGTTCAAAATAGCAATTATGCCTTGCTTAGGAGAAAGTAGTTCCCGCGGGGAAAAACGTTGGTCGGGCTTAGGAGGTAAGAACTCTGTCGGGGATATCAGATGGGAAAATCACATCTGATATAATTGATCCTTCGTTCAGGCGTACTAGTTTAGAAGGAATACTTTGATTCTGCACCGTGAAGTTTAATCTCCTTTGGAGTAGCGATCGACGTTCTTTCGATGTTCAACAGTCAAAAGAAATTGCCATCTTTAATTTAAAAGCAGAAAAATTTGACAATTAAAATTCATTTTTTGTTTTATTTCATGAATCATTAATCATGTTAAAACGTCGTTCTGTAAATCTAAAACAAATAAGAATTGCAAACAAAGCACTAGGGCTCAAATTTTATTGATAGGATGGAAATCTGCTAAGCGCGTGATTCCATAGAGTATTTGCAAAGTTTAGAAAATGGTAATTTAAGGGAACAGGGCTACATTGAAACATAACGACTATTATCCTTCTACCAACTTTGAATTCTGGACATTTTGAGCTTCTATCGAAGATGACCTTGACTGGAGTTTTCTGATGGATGGAATGACCGCTACTGGGGGATTTGCCCCTAATGGACGTAGTTACTTGCCATTAATCCCTAACTTTTGCCTGGATTGTACTTTTAGATTTCCAATCCATCGAGATGATTTTTGATAATGTCTCTAATTTTTGGCTGGACCGCCCTTTCGGGTTTTCAATCCACTGAGACATTTTTTCCTTTTTTTTTATTTAGGAGAAGTATTTCTTGACAACATCAACATTTGTGGGGTAGGAAAATTCTTCTCCATCCATGGTTGCGAGTTTCAAGGCACCGCCTGAGAAAGCTTTCTTGACCACATAGGGGCCATCATAATTCGGAGTCCACTTGCCCCGAGAGTCAGTGAGAAAAGATTGTATCTTTTTTAGAACAAGGTCTCCTTTCCTGAAGGCGCGAGGTCGAACCTTTTTGTCAAACGCCTTCTTCATTCTTTGCTGATACAACTGACCGTGGCATAGTGTCGTTATTCACTTTTCTTCGATTAGATTCAGTTTGTCGTGTCGACTTTGACACCATTCAACTTCTGTTAGCTTAGCTTCCATCAACACCCTGATTGATGGTATCTTTACTTCCATGGGGTGCACTACTTCCATGCCATACACTATAGAGAAAGGGGGTGCCCCTATTGAAGTGCAGACAGATGTTTGATAACCGTGAAGAGCAAAGGGTAGCATCTCGTGCCAGTCTTGGTAGGTTACCACCATTTTTTGAACAATCCTCTTGATTTTCTTGTTAGTCGCTTCTACCGCTCCGTTCATCTTAGGTCGGTAGGGAGATGAGTTATGGTGTTCGATCTTGAACTTAGCGCATAACTCTTTCATCATCTTATTGTTTAAGTTAGATCCATTATCCGTAATGATCTGGCTCGGAACACCATAACGGCAAATGATATTGTTTTTGATAAATTGAACCACGACTTGTCGGGTTACATTGGTGTATTACGCTTCTTCGACCCACTTGGTGAAGTAATCAATGGCTACCAGGATGAACCGATGTCCATTTGAAGCTTTGGGTTCAATCATGCCAATCATGTCAATTCCCCATATAGAAAAAGGCCATGGGGAAGAAAGAACTTTGAGATGCATTGGCGGTACATGGATTTTGTCTGAGTATATCTGACACTTGTGACACTTCCTCATGTACTTATTGCAGTCGGATTCCATTGTTAGTAAATAGTACCCTGCTCTTAGAATTTTTCTCGCCATTGTGTGTCCGGTGGCATGAGTGCCAAAGGATCCTTCGTGAATTTCTTTCATCAGTATGTTTGCTTCTGGTCTATCTACGCATCGGAGAAACACCATGTCAAGGTTTCTCTTATAGAGTGTATCACCGCTCAGGAAGAAGTTGCCTTCCAATCTTCGAGGATCTTTCTGTCTTTTCTGGATGCCCCATGTGGGTACTCTTGTTTTTGAAGGAAGCATTTGATATCATGATACCAAAGTCTGTCGTCTATGACTGCTTCAATTGTAAAAATGTAAGCGGACCTTTCTAGGCGCATTATGTCAATCTTAGGTAAGTCATTCCATTGACCTACACTAATCATGGAAGAGAGAGTGGCTAATGCATCAGCCATGTGATTCTCTTCACGATGGATGTGATGAAACTCGATTATGTTAAAGAATGGTAACAACCTTATCGCATAATCTTTGTAAGGAATCAGTCCTAATTGGTATGTGTTCCAATCTCCTTTGATCTGATTAATAATCACGGCTGAGTTGCCATATACATCCAAGTTCTTGATCCTTAAGTCGATCACTTCTTCGAGACCCATGATACAAGCTTTGTATTCAGCCTCGTTATTTGTACACTTGAATGTCAGTCGGTCAGTGAAAGGAACGTGGGTACCCTGAGGTGTTATGATGATTTCCCCAATTCCGTTTCCGTAATGATTTACAACTCCGTCAAAGATTAGTCCCCATTGGGAACCTGGTTCTAGCCCTTCATTGGGTAGCGGTTCATCGCAAACTTTCATTTTCAAGTACATGACATTTTTTGTCTGGGAAGTCAAACCCGATTGATTCTTGATCGTCAATCAGTTGATGAGCCAAATAATCGGCTAAAATGCTTCCTTTAATGACTTTCTAAGCGTGGTATTCTATGTCATATTTTGATAACAACATCTGCCAACGGGCGATCCTTCCCGTGAGAGCAGGCTTTTCAAAGACATACTTAATTGGATCCATTTCTGAGATTAACCAAGTAGTGTGACGAATCATATACTGGCGAAGACGTTTGGCTGCCCATGCCAGAGCACAGCAAGTTTTCTCAAGCATAGTGTACCGAGTCACGTAGTCGGTGAATTTCTTGCTCAAATAGTAGATGGAAGACTCTTTCCTTCTGGTTTCGTCTTGTTGGCCAAGTACACAGCCCATGGAGTCTTCCTAGACTGTTAAGTAGATGATCAGTGGTCTTCCTTTCACTGGAGGTGATAGAATTGGTGGGTTCAACAGGTATTCCTTAATACTGTCGAAGGCGGTTTGGCAGTCTTCTGTCCAAACGCAGTCCTGATTCTTTTTTAGTAATTTGAAAATCGACGCGTATGTCGCAGTCATGAGGAATATAAATCTGGAAATGTAGTTCAAACGCCCCAGGAATCCTCTGACTTGTTTTTCAGTTTTTGGAGAAGGCATTTCTTGAATGGCCTTGACCTTGTCAGGATCAACCTCAATACCTTTCTGGCTGACGATGAACCCTAAAAGTTTCCCTGAACGGACACCAAATGTGCACTTTTTGGGATTCAAGCGGAGTTTGTACTTTGTCAATGACTCGAATAGCTTTGACAAGTGGGTCACATGCTCCTCTTCTGTCTTAGATTTGGCAATCATATCATCGACATATACCTCGATTTCTTTGTGTATCATGTCATGAAACAGAGTAGTCATGGCCCTTTGATAGGTTGCTCCGGCGTTCTTCAAACCGAACGACATTACCTTGTAACAAAAGGTACCCCATGGGGTAATGAATGAAGTTTTCTCCATGTCCTTCGGTGCCATTTTTATCTAATTATAGCCCGAGAATCCATCCATGAAGGAGAAAACTTTGAACTTTGCTGTACTGTCTACCAGCATGTCAATGTGTGATAAAGGAAAGTCATCCTTGGGAATGGCCTTGTTTAGATCTCTGTAATCCACACACATTTTGATCTTTCCGTCCTTTTTTGGAATGGGTACTATGTTGGCTAACCATTGAGGATACTCTGATGTTGCGAGGAAACCTGCGTCAATCTGTTTCTGTACTTCCTCTTTGATTTTGATGGCCATGTCCGAGTGAGTTCTTCTCAACCTCTGTTTTACTGGTGGGCATTCCGATCTTAATGGTAGATGATGTTCCACGATGCTGGTATTCAACCCGGGCATGTCCTGATAGGACGAAGCGAATACATCAGATAATTCTTTGAGAAGCTTTATCAAACCTTTTTTGACAGTCGGACTGAGTTGTGCCCCAATCTTAATTTCTTTTCTCTCTTCTTCTGAACCTAAGTTGACCATTTCCAACGGCTCTTTGTGAGGTTCAATGGACCTTTCCTCTTGTATGAGTAATCGGGAGATCTCTCCTGGAATTTCGTCGTCATCTTCTTCTTCAACTTCAAATACCGGGAATTCAAAGTTGGGAGAAGGCATTGGATCGTACGTTTCAATGGGGTTTAAAACAAGCAATCTACAAGACGTGATGATTGTTTTTAGAAGAGATAGAGAGAACGCCAGAGTGCGTGCAGTGTATTTTCTTTGGAAAACTTCTTGTTTTTGTTATTGAGTAGTTTTTGAGGATTACCATTTTCTGAAAAAGCGAAAAGAGAAAACAGCAATAAAATGCGGAAATTACAGAACGACGTTATTTTATTTATAATTTTGTCGATTCTTGAAACTACAGCAATATAAAACAAAACTCAGCCGCTTTGGGCAATGTGAAGAGGTATATTTACAGAAAGTGAGCCCTATCAAAATATCAATTTCACCTGGGCAAGGTGAAAGGTTAAGATAAAGACGGCAATTACTTAGACTTATGAACGAATTTCAGAACATCGACAGCAACCCATTGGCGGCGAACTCCTTGGTGAATCACAAAGTCTGGAACCTTCTTTCTTGACTTGTCTTCAGAAATGACACTGATTTCTGGAAGAGCAGGATCGTTGGAATCTGTTTCCCAGGCAGAGTTGTCGTAGATGAACTCTTCTATTGTATCTTGCATAGTATTTGTACTCTCAGGTGAATCTCCCCATCCAGTTGGCTGAATATCTTCGAGCCTGATACGAGAGCTTTCGGGAGCAGTGTACTTGACCAAGTAGTCGAACTTGCCACTCGGTTGTCCTAAGGTGTCCCACACTTCTATGGAACTAGAGGAGTCGTCCCTTTCGATGACGACCTCGGGGAAAGTATAGTTGATGAATTCTAGTCCTGCAAGCTTTGCAAATTCATCGTCGTGCTGGATATTTTTTGAATGCCCTGAGTAATGATCCCATGACATGGTGGGGACACAGGTATTCTTTTCTATGATGCTCAGCTGGTATGCATCGTTGGTCTGACTTTCTTGCCCTTAGTCTCCCGGGTATGGCTACCAGATAGGTAGGTCATGCATTGGGCCATAATAGTCGCGGTCAAAGTTGTCTTTCATCAGAGTGTCCTCCTCTAATGAGTTTGGTGGAGCACGACATCCTTCCGGATCACAATCTCCGTATATCATTTTGACATCTGACCTTGGTATAAATCTTGGACTCTGTGCGGGATAGCAAAATGGCGTAGGCACCTCTTCCTAAGACATATAACCATCCTCGTTAAGATAGGATTTCCATTCTTCATCTGTATCATAGGAATCACCCTCATTGATGGTATGTACTTCTTGAGGCACTGGGTGAAGGAAACCTCCACTATGGAAGAAATCCTGAATGGGATGAAGACTTTCATCGTTAGTAGCAGTCTGGGTACAGGTTGAAGAAAAACCAAGACCCTTCTTTGTTTTGTTGTCAGTAGGAATGACAAGCTGTCCCCATCCTTTTTCATTGTTACTTTTGATCACTTCGAGAGCATCTTTGTACGAGGAAATCGAGGTTCCTTTTTTTGATTGATTCTCATTGCTCACCGACAGTGCTTGGAACTGAGATCCAACAGCCTCCTCTGGTTCTACACAAGTAGACGATGATAAGTTACTCACGATCAAGGCTTGCTCTCCGCAGACTGTGACTAGTTGGTCGTTCTTGACAAACTTCAATTTACGGTGCAGTGTCGAAGTGACTGCCCCAACCTGGTGTATCCAAAGGCTTCCTAACAAACATCTGTATGTTGTCCGGATGTTCATGACCTGCAAAGTGACCAGGAAAGTGTGAGGACCGATAGTTATGGGAAGGTCGACTTCGCCAATAACTGCTTTCCGGGATCCGTCTAATGCTTTGATGATGACCTCACTGCCCCTCATCAGGGATCCTTTGAATGATAGTCTCATTAACGTGGACTTCGACATGACATTCAGAGCTGATCCGATGTCTACCAGTACGCTGGATAAAGCATCGTCCTGGCAGTTGACTGTAATATTGAGCGCCATGTTGTGACTTTTTCCTTCTTCAGGCAATTCCTCGTCACTAAACCCCAAGTTGTTGCAGGAAGTGATGTTGGAGATGATGTTGTCGAATTGTCTCATTGTTACATTCTGTTCCACAAAGGCTTGCTCTAAGACTTTCTGTAGAGCTTCCCTGTGAGCTTCGGAACTGAGTAATAGAGATAACACAGAGATTTTTGAAGGATTTTGCAACAGTTGATCAACAATGTTGTATTCACTCTTTTGGATTAGCTTCAGCATCTCATCGTTGTTTGTTGAAAGGTCGGGACCACTTGACTGACTAACCGATTGATCGGGAACTTCTATTTGAGGTTCCTTTTCTCTATTAGGTTCTCCAACTCCTCAGTTGAAGATTCGACCGCTCCGTGTTACTCGACTGATGTCTGCAATATTTACGACGGAGGGTAATGGAATTTCCTTTCCATTCTCAACTGTTGTTGCACCGTACTTGTAAGGGATAGCCTTATTGGACTTGTACGGTACTGGTCCTGGCAGATAGATAACTACAGGAGCCTTATGATTTTTCTGACCATCGTAACCAGCGTCAATCGGTTCGAGATTGAGAACCTTTCCACCATCAAGAGGGACTCTTGATTCACGGAGTAAAGGGATTATGGCGCATATGTCTTTGGCCACTTCTCGCTTAGGGATCAAGACAACATCCCCGCTTTGATCAACATGATAGTTTGACATTGAATCAGAGCTTGACCATAGTTGAATTTCCTTATGGTCCAACTGACTTTGGAGGGCTGCTCGCACTAGGTAGCATCCTTGATTATTCTCCGAGCAGACTCTACAGCGCTCGTAGTTGTTAGGTGGCACCCGGCCACGTCCGCTTTGAATGCAGTACAACTTCACCAGATCAGTTTCCATTAATCGAACATCCTGACTTTGATGCCTAATAGGGTTCCCATTAATCATACTGACTTGTTGTGTGTCTTCATCTAGATAGATCGAAAGCCACCAATGGTTTAACAAGTGTTGAAGTGTCCTTTGAACGAGTGCACATCCTTGGTTACTCTCCCGACACACTTTACAGTTCTGATACTCATGCGAAGTCAGAAAACCAAACCGAACTTGCTTAGTGTGTAACTCCACCAAGCTGGTATTCATCCAGCGAATATCGAAGATTTGAATCATGTTGACCTGATAGGGATTTCTATCACGGAAATCCTCTATCCATCCAAGATCCATCTGACGCTGGAGGTCCTCTTGTACAAAAGAGAATCCCTGATTGTTTACTGAGAAAATCAGACAGGAATCATAATCATGCCGAGGAAGATCATGATGTTGGCTTTGCCTTGAGTGCATTTCCACCAAGTTGACATTCATCGCACGGATGTCGTGGTTTTGAATGATGTTGGAATTTGTGTAAGTCATGTTGACCCCATGAATTCGGTGATCCTGGATCCAACCAAGATCCAACTGTTCCTGTAGAGCTGATTGCACCATAGAACATCCTTGATTGTCTTTAGAGCAGATATCACACAGGTGATAGTTATGAGGTGGTACATGACCGTACTCGCTCTGTCTGTGATGTATCTTGACCAGATTAGCCCTTAATAAGAGTACACCATGAATTTGATAGCTGTGGTTAGACTCTTCCTCTATCAAATTAACTACAGCTTTCTCGAGTTAAGGAAACAGGTTCGTCTGAACATTTGGATTTGTATCCTTGAAGGATAAGACCCCGCACCTGACAATCTTTTGCACATCGGATTTGAAACTGAGACAGTTTTCTATGTTATGCCCTGGTCCTGCTTGATGGTAAGGGCAAGTCTGATCTGCTTTGAACCAAAAAGGTGGATTTTCTGGTATTGTAAGAGGAGACCTGGTTTGGATGTGTCCCTTGACCAGTAATAGTGGAAACAGTTCTGCATACAACATTGGTATAGGGTCAAACCCTGGTGGCCGCGTTGTACGGTTGTTGCTGTACTAAGGACGATCCTACTGAAGAGGCCGTTATGTCCTTTGCTGATATTCTTGTTGATTCGGTTGGCTCTGAGCAACCTGAGGTTGATACGTTGGAACAGGTGCAGGGTTGATAACAGGAGTTACAGCTGCTACTGGTTGGTACCATCGCCTTTGCTTTCTGAGAGAGATATTGCCAATATCTTGCTCTTTTTTCTTAGGGAAAACACTACCATATCTTTTGGTACTGCTTGATGGTCCAGCGTCTTTAGCTAAACGTCCTTCTCGGACAGCTTCCTCAAGACGAACTCCCATGCCCACCATCTCGGTGAAGTCACTGGGCGCAATAGAAACCATTCTGTCGTAGTAAAATGAACTTATGGTTTTCAAGAAGATCTTTGTCATCTCTTTTTCCTCAAGAGGTGGACAAATCTGGGCGGCAATTTCACGCCATCTCTGAGCATACTCTTTAAAGGTTTCCTTATTCTTCTGCGACATGGCTCTGAGTTGATCCCTGTCTGGTGCCATGTCCAGATTATACTTATAATGTTGAATAAAGGCAGCGCCAAGATCTCTGAAAGTGAAGATCTTAGTGCGGTTTAAACCCATGTACCATTTGAGTGCGGCACCGGTTAAACTATCCTAGAAGTAATGGATCAGTAGTTGTTGGTTCTCTGTCTGAGTTAACATCCTCCGAGCGTACATCACCAAGTGACTTTGAGGTCAAGAGTTACCCTTGTACTTTTCAAATTCGGGCACCTTGAATTTGAGCGGAACTTTCACATTGGGGACCAAACAAAGGCCTGCGGCGTCCTTTCCAAATAGATTCTGACCGCGAATGGCTTGCAGTTTTTTCTGCATCTCCAGGAACTGTTCCTGGAATTCCTTCATTTTATCGTTCATACTCTCATTTCCACCAGATGGTATCGGTGGAATCTGTCCTTCCGGGACAGTGTGTACCACGGGTGGTGGTATAGTCATTATGGCAGTGACTCTTGGTGCTTCCCTTTCCGGAAGTTTGTAACCTTCAAGAGTTGTTTTCATGCCCCTTGCATCTTCGCTTTCCCGAAGTTTGTAACCTTCAGGCCCAGCAGCTCCTGCTGCAGTTTCCGGATCTTCCATGATTGGCGAAATATATCCTTCCGGGATATAGTTGAGTGGCATGCCCCAGGGACGATCTTTAGGCATGTTATATTGAGGATCATACCTTTCCACTATGGGTGTAGATGTGATCTCTGAGATCACAGTCCTTTGTTGTTGCATTTGGGTTGCTTCCAGAGATTGCATGTCATTGTGAAGTTTCCTCAGATCTTCTTTCAGAGTGTTGATTTCTTCTCTCAACCCTCTGTTCTCTTCCTCGAGATCGTCCATTTTCTTTTGTCGATTGGCCCGAGTATTGTACGAATGAGGCAGTTGACTCTAGAATCGAGACACAAACATGAGATTCGTAGGGAAGAAGAATGTGTTATGGGCGAATGATGAATGATATGTAAGGATTATATTAATTAAATTTTTGTTTAATCAAAATAAACTTCGACAATTGGATTGCAAATATCAAACAGTGTGGAGACACCGTTTTATTAAATTCAAAGATTGCGGAAATGGAAATACAGTAATTTACAAAGTGCTGTAAAAGGAAATGTGTAAACTAATGGATCCTGAGTTCTCTCTGAGGAGAGCTCGGGTGATGGTTCTGGTATTTTCCTTTTCTTTGACCGGGGCTCTTGAGCCGTTGTCGGGTTGTCATTCCTTTGCCAAGTGAAAGGAGCGAGCAAATTCCTTTGGTCATCCTGATTTTCTATAGCATGTTGCTCTAAAATCTAAATCAGAACATCTTTATCTTTTAACAGTTGTTGTATTTTGTTACACTCCACGTTGAGAATACGATACTTGTTCCTCCACGACCTCTTCTCTTGTTGAACCTTGGCGAGAGTAACCTGAAGTTTTTTCGTATCAGACATAAAATAAAGGACATATTCCTTTAATGGAAGAACTTCTTGACGATGGTAAGGCATCCTCAGTTTGAGAGCTATAGTTTGTACCCAGCGGAGATAAGGCTCCACAAAGATACAATCCGGTTTTCCTAAAGACTCTCTTCCCTTCCTGTGAACATGTTTCCAAGCATGCACTATTTCTGTCTTTAGTGCCCTGTCGTTTTCTCCTTCCTTGAAGAAAAGACCTTCCAGATGAGCATTACGCAGGACATGCCTCATCGGGTATCCGAATTGACGACGAACTAAAATCGGATGATAATTGATTCCTCCTTTAATTCCTATGAGGGGTACATTAGGGAAGTTTCCACAACGGTCAATGATCCTTATCCCGTCATAGAGTCGATTGTACCGATCGATGTCAGAGTATGTAAGAGACATGATTCTCTACGACCAACGTAAAGTACTCTTTTGATCCCAAAAAGCAGCAGACTTGGGTAAATGGGAAATGCATCATTTGTATAGCAAGGGTACACAGCATGTGATTATTCCTCCGCTGTACAAATTCCTTAAGTGTACAGAATGATAATCATATGCGAGTAAGGTTGGTACAGGATTTCCAATCAAAAATATCTTAATGGCATTGATATCTACGAAGTTAACGATGTTGGGAAACAAAAATAACCCGTAAGAGAGCAAAGTAAAGATGCTTTTGAAAGCAGTCACGTTCCCTATACTAGCAAAGTACAGAGCCTTATTTATCAAAAACTTGGCTGGCAAACCTTGGATTCCACCCTTGGCTGGCAAAGTAAAGAGAGTGCTTTTATATGTCTTGTACAAAGCCCAAGACGGAGGCTAAAGGAGTTGACTCAACAAGAGAGTCTTTTATACTCAACAAGAGAGTGATTTGCTGTCTCGTACAAAGCCCGAGATTGAGGCTAAAAG
Organism: Lathyrus tuberosus; assembly: GCA_022829125.1. Classification (NCBI taxonomy): domain Eukaryota; kingdom Viridiplantae; phylum Streptophyta; class Magnoliopsida; order Fabales; family Fabaceae; genus Lathyrus; species Lathyrus tuberosus. The sequence continues at coordinate 1,401,926 of JALAZF010000061.1, read as the reverse complement.
GAGATTGACCCAACAAGAGAGTCTTGAAAAGTGATGGACTCAACAAGAGAGTCTGAAAAGGTGATCGACTCAACGAGAGAGTCTGGGAAGTAATTGACTCAACAAGAGAGTCTGAAAAGTGATTAACTCAACAAGATAGTTTGAAAAGGTTAGTTCCACTGGGGGAGGATCATTGTACAAAGCCCAAGATGAGGCTGACTATATTGAGGAAAGATCATTATACAAAGCCTAAGAGGAGGCTATCTTCTGCTAAGGATTAGATCCATAGGCAGGCCCAAGGGTGGGGAACTCTCATGAGAGAAATCGGGTTTCTGCTGGAGATGGATCCAGAGTGATCGGTGTTTTTTCCTATGTTTGAAAGGAACTTAAGAATGTCTTTGAGAATCAAAGGGGTTTTAGACTGTCCAAGTCTATTAGTGTGGTCTATCTTTGTACAATGCCCAAGAGGAGGCCGACTCGTTTAAGGGATGAGTATCAACCCTAAAATTGGTCTTAGGGCTTTTGTGACTCCTTTTAGAAAGACAGTTCTAGCAAAGTGTAATGCCCCAGTTTTTGTTAGATTTATTTAATCGAGTCGATTTGATTATTTTTATTATTATATTATTTTATTTTTGACTTTTATTTGATAATATATTATTTTTCATTGTTGTTATGTTTTATCGCGTTTTGAGAGCGTTTGCGATATATTTGAATGTAGGGGCATTTTGGTCATTTTACTTATTTTTCTTAAAATAGAATTTAGAAGTTAGATAGAGAGAAAAATAGAGAGAAAGAAAAAGAGAAGAAGAAAAAGAGAAAGAAGGAAAAGAAGAGAAGAAAAAGAGGGAAAAACTTGGGATTTAAGATTTGATCAACCGACTTTTCAAACACGATTAAATCGGGTAAGGGTGCGAAACTCGATTATTCTATACTTGTGTATGATTATGTATGTTTGTATTTGTTTGTTGTTGGGTTGAAATTGGGTATAGAACCAAAACCATAATATGTTAAGATTGTTGGAAATTGATTTGAATTGTGTCGGAAATCATGTTTTCAGGTTCCTTATTGTTGATACATGTTAGATAGGTGTTGTTGTGCAATCTATTGGTAATTTTCTGGTGTTTAGGTGAAAATTGGAGTGATTCTGGGTGGATTTCGCGGCAGAAAATTCTGCAAAAAAATTATGGGTTGTCGCTGCCGTTACGCGTATCAGGCATGTCCATACGCGTATTGGGTTGGGCAATACGTGTATGGCAGGTGCAATTTGAGGCAATACGCGTATGGAAATCCATTTTTCTCGGCCATCTACTGACATGCGTAATGGTACGCGTATGGGGCTGGGCAATACTCGTATGGCCAGCGGGGGTGCTGAATTTTGCCATTTCCCGATTCCTTTTCTTTTTGATTCCATAACTTGTGTTCTGATTATCCGTTTTGAACATTCTTGGTATCGTTGGAAAGCTATTGAGATGTACTTTTTTATTAAAATGGTTTTAAGATTGTTGGCTGATTTAATTATGTCGGGAATTTGGAAATGTGTCATTTTGTCGACTTTTACCGTTTTAAGTGTGTGTAATTGATGTGTATCATGCAATGTGCTTTTGATATGGATATCGTATGACTTGTGTGACGTTATATGATGTAAATGCATGTGATGAAATGTTGTGATGATGGTTTGTGGCCTAAGGGTAAGAAAATGCATTGTGTGGTGTTTGATTATATATGCATGATTATGGATGTGTATATGTGTGCATTTGAATGTCATGAGTCATTGTATGCCAAGCATCATGATATGCATTCTTGTGATGTCGTGTGCCCTAGTGGGTGTAAGTGAAGAAACGATTCCAAAGGGAATCCGCTATAACATCATGAGCCTTATACCAAGAGGACCTAAAGCGATAATTATAGACGATCATGAGCCTTATACAAAGAGGACCTAAAGCGATCGGATCGTGAGCCTTATACCGAGAGGACCTAAAGCGATCCATAAACGTCGTGAGCCTTATGCCAAGAGGACCTAAAGCGACGGGGAACATCGTTTGCCCGACAGGGAGTTACACTAAGTAACAAGCGATGATTCCAATAGTTCCTGAGTGAACTAGTGATGAGAATGATGGATGGAACGGTACTGCATTGCATTTGCATAGAGTCGTTGTGTCGGTCTCTTTGCATTTGCATAAATCATGAATGGATTGATTTTGAGTGGAATTCTGAATGGAATTGATGAGTTGATATATATATATATATATATATATATATATATATATATATATATATATATATATATATATATATATATATTGGTGATAAATGCATTGTGCATGGTTGATATACCTTGGTGATGGATATACGATATATGCATTGTGTTGTTTGGTATTTGAATTATGGTATAAGTTGTGATGAGAATGTTTTATCTACATACTTTTGTGTTATTATATGATTGTATGCAATTATATTATGATTGTGTTTCTCACCCTTCTGCTATTTTGAATGCTCTATGAGGCATTGCAGATTAGATGCTGGAGGTCTTTTTGTGAAGCTTAGGTCTTCATTCTTTTGTCGGTCGGCTCCGATATGTAGCACCGGGTGGTCGGGGAGGTCGTTTGTGATTTATGTGTATATGTATATATATCTTCTGGATTGTACATGTATGACTCTGTATATGACATACAAACTTTTTATGTGATATATGTATGAGGTTTCAGTTGCAGATTTTCCGCTTTTATTCTGTACCAGAAAAGTGGGTGTTAGGAACTGAGTTCCTCTGTTTGTATTACTAACTGATTGTTGCATATCTTTATGAGCAGGTTTATTGTGTTTTGTCTCAATTGATGTGACGCCTCCGTCTATGCCATGAATATTTTTATTATACTCTAATTATTTGTTATCGCTTTATCTAATTGGGGGTATAGATTGGGGGTGTTACATTAAGTGATATCAGAGCAGTCCGTGTCAGTTTGTGTCAGTCCTTGTTGGTCGTTGTGTTTGGGTGAGATGTTTGTTTAACCATAGTTGCTGTTATTGGATATGAACGATATATGGCTGGTAGGAATGACGTTGCTTTAGCTGTTGCTATGCAAGCTATGGCTCGGGCTGTGCAGGGTGCACCTAATGCTGGTGAGAATGATGAGTTTAGGAAGAACAAACCGTCTGTCTTCAAAGGGAGACATGATCCTGATGGTGCACAGATTTGGCTTAAGGAGATTGAAAGAATCTTTCGAGTGATGGACTGTGCTGAGGAACATAAGGTGAGACTGGGTACTCACATGTTGCAGGAGGAAGTTGATGATTGGTGGGTTAGTACGCGTCATGTGTTGGAAGCTGCCGATGAAGTGGTCACTTGGGCTTTGTTTAGCAGGGAGTTTTTGAGGAATTATTTTCTCGAAGATGTAAGAGGAATTAAAGAGATAGAATTCTTGGAGTTAAAACAAGGTAATATGTCTGTTATTGATTACACTGCTAAGTTTGTGGAGCTTGTTCAGTTTTATCCACATTATGCTGAAGCAACTGCGGAGTTTTCCAAGTGTGTGAAGTTTGAGAACGGATTGCGTCCTGAGATTAAGCAGGCAATCGGTTATCAAAGGATTAGAAGGTTTTCAGATTTGGTGGATTGTAGTAGGATTTATGAGGAGGATAGCAAAGCTCGTTCTACTCACTATAAGAGTGTGAACGAAAGGAAAGAGAAGCAACCGTTTCGTGGTGGTCCTTATGTGACACCAGCTGACAAGGGTAAGCAAAGGGGTAATTTTGAGAAAAGGCCAAGTGGGGGAGGTATGTCTAATCCTCCAAGATGTTTTAGGTGTGGTGACTTAGGACATTGTCAGTTTGAATGTAGGAAGGATATGAGAAAGTGTTCCAACTGTGGAGGTTTAGGACATGTTGCAGCTGATTGTAAGAAGAATGTAGTGAAGTGTTTCAACTGTGGTGAACCTGGTCATATTAGTACGAAGTGTCTAAAACCAAAGCAAGCTCAGGCTGGAGGGAAAGTATTTGCATTGGCAGGAACTCAGACTACTAGTGCAGACCGTCTGATCAGAGGTACTTATTTTATTAATAGTACGCCTTTAGTTGCTATTATTGATACCGGAGCGACTCATTCGTTTATTTCGTCTAAGTGCACGAAGCGTTTGAATCTTGAGTTTGTCTTCGATGGGTGGAGAGATGGTTATTGATACTCCAGCAATGTGATCAGTAACTACTTCTTTGGTTTGTTTAAGTTGTCCTTTGACCATTTATGGTAAAGATTTTGAGATGGATTTGGTGTGTTTCCCGTTGGAGGGTTTAGATGTGGTTCTGGGTATGAATTGGTTGCTGTTCAATCGGGTTCATATTGATTGGTAGTTATCATAAGCTGGTAAGATTTCCTTCTCTTGAGGAAGACGAGGAATCGAGTTTCTTATCTACCAAAGAGTTGAAGAAACTTTTGGCGGATGAAGCTCAGTTGTTCGGATTGTTTGCATCGTTGACCGTGGATAGTCAAGTTGCACTTGATGTGTTTCCATTTGTGTGTGAATTTCCAGAGGTGTTTCCAGAGGATATTTCGGATGTGCCGCCAGAAAGAGAGGTGGAGTTTTCTATAGATCTAGTTCCTGGTACTAGACCTGTATCTATGGCACCTTATCGTATGTCGGCATCTGAGTTGGTTGAGTTAATGAAGCAGTTGAATGAATTGTTAGAAAAGAGGTTTGTGGGTCCGAGTGTATCGCCTTGGGGTGCTCCAGTTCTTTTGGTGAAGAGGAAAGATGGAAGTATGCGATTGTGTATGGATTATCGCCAGCTGAATAAGGTGACAATTAAGAATAAGTATCCTCTTCCGAGAATTGATGATCTGATGGACCAGTTGGTAGGTGCGTGTGTGTTTAGTAAGATTGATTTGAGGTCAGGTTACCATCAGATTAGAGTGAAAGAGGAAGATATTCAGAAGACAGCTTTTAGGACACACGGTCATTACGAATATTCTGTGATGCCATTCGGGGTTTCTAATGCGCCAGGTGTGTTTATGGAATATATGAATCGTATTTTCCATGAGCATTTGGATCAATTTGTTGTTGTGTTTATTGATGACATCTTGATTTATTCTAAGTCCCGGGAGGAACATGCGGAGCATTTGCGTGTTGTGTTGCAAATTTTGAAGGAAAGGAGACTTTTTGCCAAGTTGTCCAAGTGTGAGTTCTGGTTGTCAGAAGTGAGTTTTCTTGGGCATGTGATTTCAGGTAATGCTATTGCTGTGGATCCATCTAAAGTAGAAGCAGTTCTACAATGGGAGGCTACTAGATCTATTACTGAAATTAGAAGCCTTTTGGGTTTAGCTGGATATTATCGAAGATTCATTGAAGGTTTTTCTAAGCTAGCACTTCCATTGACCCAACTGACTTGTAAAGGTAAAGCGTTTATTTGGGATATTCAGTGTGAGGAAAGTTTTAGTGAGCTGAAGAGAAGATTGACTACAACTCTAATTTTGATCTTACCAAATTCTACTGAACCGTTTGTGGTGTATTGTGATGCGTCTTTGATTGGTTTAGGTGGAGTGTTGATGCAAGAAGGTAAGATTGTGGCTTATGCTTCGAGGCAATTGAGGATTCATGAGAAAAATTACCCTACTCATGATTTGGAATTAGCGGCTGTGGTGTTTGTATTGAAAATTTGGAGGAATTATCTCTACGGTGCAAGATTCGAAGTCTTTAGTGATCATAAAAGTTTGAAATACTTGTTTGATCATAAAGAGTTGAATATGAGGTAACGGAGATGGTTGGAATTTTTGAAGGACTACGATTTTGGCTTAAATTACCATCCTCGTAAAGCTAATGTGGTAGCCGATGCATTAAGCCGGAAATCTTTGCATATGTCCGCTTTGATGGTTAACGAGTGGGAACTTTTGGAAGCATTTAGAGATTTGAGTTTGGTGTGTGAATTGACATCTGGTAGCGTGAGGCTTGGTATGTTAAAGGTCACTAATGATTTTCTGTTAACCGTTAGTGAGAAACAGAAGTTGGATGTGAAATTTGTTGATTTGATGATGGTTGGAGATCGAAGTGTGAATGGTGAATTTAAAGTGGATGATAAGGGTGTTTTGAGATTTTGTGGTAGGATTTGTATTCCAGATAATTCGGACTTGAAAAAGATGATTTTAGAGGAAGGACACCGGAGTAGTTTGAGTATACATCTGGGAGCTAATAAGATGTATCAGGATTTGAAGAAGATCTTTTGGTGGTCTGGATTGAAGAGGGATGTGGCTCAGTTTGTTTATGTGTGTTTGACATGTCAGAAGTCTAAGGTATAACATCAGAAGCCTAGTGGATTATTGCAACCGTTGGATATTCCCGAGTAGAAATGGGACAACATTTCTATGGATTTTGTGACAGGGTTGCCGAATACACAGAGGGGACATAATGCCATTTGGGTAGTTCTAGATAGATTGCCTAAATCAGTGCATTTCATTCCGATTGACATCAGTTTTTCTTTGGAGAGATTGGCTGAGATTTATATCAGGTGATTGTGAAATTACATGGTGTTCCATTGTGTATTGTTTCAGATCGAGATCCGAGGTTTACTTCCAGTTTTGGGAAAGTTTGCAAAAGGCGTTAGGTTCCAAGTTGAGGTTGAGTTCAGCTTATCATCCACAGATGGATGGTCAGACCGAGAGAACTATTCAGTCGTTGGAAGATTTGCTGAGAGCTTGTGTTCTTGAGCAAGGTGGTGCTTGGGATAGTTATCTTGCGTTGGTGGAATTCACGTATAACAACAGTTTCCATTCGAGTATTGGAATGACACCTTTTGAAGCGTTGTATGGAAGAAGATGTCAAACACCTTTGTGTTGGCATGAATCTGGTGAGAGTTCGGTGGTTGGACCGGAGTTAGTGCAACAAACTACGAAAAAGGTGAAACTTATTCGTGAGAAAATGAAGGCTACCCAGAGTAGGCAGAAGAGTTATCATGATTGAAGGAGGAAAGATCTTGAGTTTCTAGAGGGCGATCATGCATTTTTGAGAGTTACACCGATCATGTATTTTTGGTCCTTACCAGATATCCGCGAGAGTGGGTGCTGTGGCTTATCGGGTGGCGTTGCCGCCGAATATTTCGAATTTGCACGATGTGTTCCATGTTTCATAGCTTCGGAAGTATTTTCCGGATCCGTCGCATGTGATTCCGATGGATGAGGTTGAGGTAAGGGAGAACCTTACGGTTGAGGCATTACCGGTGAGAATTTTGGATCGCGAGTTGAAGCGGTTAAGAGGCAAGGATATTGCGCTTGTGAAAGTAGCGTGGGGAGGCGCTACTGAGGGCAATTTGACTTGGGAGTTGGAGAGTCGGATGCGGGAGTCGTATCCGGAGTTGTTCGTCTCAGGTAATATTTTTGAGGACGAAAATCTCTAAGTGGGGGAGAGTTGTAACGCCCCAGTTTTTGTTAGATTTATTTAATCGAGTCGATTTGATTATTTTTATTATTATATTATTTTATTTTTGACTTTTATTTGATAATATATTATTTTTCATTGTTGTTATGTTTTATCGCGTTTTGAGAGCGTTTGCGAGATATTTGAGTGTAGGGGTATTTTGGTCATTTTACTTATTTTTATTAAAATAGAATTTAGAAGTTAGATAGAGACAAAAATAGAGAGAAATAAAAAGAGAAGAAGAAAAAGAGAAAGAAGGAAAAGAAGAGAAGAAAAAGAGGGAAAAACTTGGGATTTAAGAATTGATCAACCGACTTTTCAAACACGATTAAATCGGGTAAGGGTGCGAAACTCGATTATTCTATACTTGTGTATGATTATGTATGTTTGTATTTATTTGTTGTTGGGTTGAAATTGGATATAGAACCAAAACCATAATATGTTGAGATTGTTGGAAATTGATTTCAATTGTGTCGGAAATCATGTTTCCAGGTTCCTTATTGTTGATACATGTTAGATAGGCGTTGTTATGCAATCTATTGGTAATTTACTGGTGTTTAGGTGAAAATTGGAGTGATTCTGGGTTGATTTCGTAGCAAAAAATTCTGCATAAAAATTCGGGGTTGTCGCTGCCGTTACGCGTATCAGGCATGTCCATACGCGCATTGGGTTGGGCAATACGCGTATGGAAATCCATTTTTCTCGGCCATCTGCTGACATGCGTAATGGTACACGTATGGGGCTGGGCAATACGCGTATGGCTCAGGGCAATACGCGTATGGCCAGCGGGGGTGCTGAATTTTGCCATTTCGCGATTCCTTTTCTTTTTGATTCCATAACTTGTGTTCCGATTATACGTTTTGAAAATTCTTGGTATCGTTGGAAAGCTATTGAGATGTACTTTCTCATTAAAATGGTTTTGATATTTTTGGCCGATTTAATTATGTTGGGAATTTGGAAATGTGTCGTTTTGTCGACTTTTACCGTTTTAAGTGTGTGTAATTGATGTGTATCATGCAATGTGCTTTTGATATGGATATCGTATGACTTGTGTGACGTTATATGATGTAAATGCATGTGATGAAATGTTGTGATGATGGTTTGTGGCCTAAGGTCAAGAAAATGCATTGTGTGCTGTTTGATTATATATGAATGATTATGGATGTGTATATGTGTGCATTTGAATGTCATGAGTCATTGTATGCTAAGCATCATGATATGCATTCTTGTGATGTCGTGTGCCCTAGTGGGTGTGAGCGACGAAACGATTCCAGAGGGAATCCGCTATAACATCATGAGCCTTATACCGAGAGGACCTAAAGCGATGATTATAGATGATCATGAGCCTTATACAAAGAGGACCAAAAGCGATCGGATCGTGAGCCTTATACCGAGAGGACCTAAAACGATCCATAAACATTGTGAGCCTTATGCCAAGAGGACCTAAAGCGACGGGGAACATCGTTTGCCCGACGGGGAGTTACACTAAGTAACAAGCGATGATTCCAATAGTTCCTGAGTGAACTAGTGATGAGAATGATGGATGGAACGGTACCGCATTGCATTTTTATAGAGTCGTTGTGTCGGTCTCTTTGCGTTTGCATAAATCATGAATGGATTGATTTTGTGTGGAATTGTGAATGGAATTGATGAGTTAAGATATATATATATTGGTGATAAATGCATTGTGCATGGTTGATATACCTTGGTGATGGATATACGATATATGCATTGTGTTGTTTGGTATTTGAATTATGGTATAAGTTGTGGTGAGAATGTTTTATCTGCATACTTTTGTGTTATTATATGATTGTATGCAATTATATTATGATTGTGTTTCTCACCCTTCTACTGTTTTGAATGCTCTATGAGGCATTGCAGATTAGATGCTGGAGGTCTTTTTGTGAAGCTTAGGTCTTTATTCTTTTGTCGGTCGGCTCTGATATGTAGCACCGGGTGGTCGGGGAGATCGTTTGTGATTTATTTGTGTATATATATATATATATCTTCTGGATTATTAATGTATGACTCTGTATATGACAGACAAACTTTTTATGTGATATATATATGAGGTTTCAGTTGCAGATTTTCCGCTTTCATTCTGTACCTGAAAAGTGGGTGTTAGGAACTGAGTTCCTTTGTTTGTATTACTACCTGATTGTTGCATATCTTTATGAGCAGGTTTATTGTGTTTTGTCTCAATTGATGTGACGCATCTGTCTATGCCATGAAGGTTTTTATTATACTCTGATTATTTGTTATCGCTTTATCTAATTGGGGGTATAGATTGGGGGTGTTACACAAAGGATGACTAAGTTCTATCCTATACCTCTAAGAGGTCGTGAGGGTCCTTGTATGAAACCCAAGAGAAGGCATGAGAACTTCTAAGAAGCAGAAGGGTCCTTGTACAAAGCCCAAGAGGAGGCGGGGATGCTTTTAGGAAGCCTGTGGGTCCCCAAACCAAGAGAAGTTCAAGAAATGTAATTCACAGAGAATAGATCATTCCAGGAAAGTTCAAGTATTTGGAAGAAACTCAAGAGATGTTATTCACGGAGAATAGATCACCTCTGGGGAGTAGAATTTCTTTGACAATTTCTAGGGGTGACAGTCTGAGAAAAGGTTCACCGAGAATAATGCCTTTCTCTTTGTTCCATATTGATTAACCCCAAGAAAAGGGAAGATTGTATCTGGAAATCCAATGGGAATCTAGTTTTGTTTGTATTTAAAGAGTGACCAACATGGCTTTACCTAGTTCTAGACCTAGTTGCAGGGGAAAACTCTAAATAACTATACTAGTATATATACATTTGATATATGACAAGTATTTAAAGGAGTATGAAAGAAGACTAACCATGCGCAGCTTCCCACAATACAGTTATGTGTATGAAAGCATATAAAAGAAAGCGGATAAACACTTACCCGTTGTAGAGTTTCCATGCTGTTTTGTTAGTTGTTCAACAAAGAAATTAAAGAAAGTTTTGATAGAAACTATACATTTGGATTCAAAATCAAAGGAGAAAGTATTTTGAACAGAGATCGGGGCTTACAACTTAGGGAGAGGCCCAAATTTTAACAGTGATGGCACTGTTGTTTTGAATTAGGACTTATACAACGACTGAGGCCCAAAAAGTTTTGGTCAAAAGGGGATTGGGTCTTACACCTCAAGGAGAGGCCCAAAGGTGTTTTTGTACAAGTGATGGGGCTTACAACTCAAGCAGAGACCCATATGATTTTGAAAAGGCGACAATTGCGTTGTTGTTTTGAAAATATACAAATTGTTTATTTACAAAAAAGGGGTTGGGTCTTACACTCTATTAGAGACCCAAAATATTTAAGAAAAGGAATGGGACTTATAGCTCGAGGAGAGGCCCAGATGATTATTTGTTTGAAAAATGGCGATCGTGCCGAGGTTTGAAAACACAGTGCGTCTTATACGATGACCGAGACCCAAAAAGTTTTGGTTTTCAACAGGGGTTGGGTCTTACACTCTATTAGAGGCCCAAAGAGTTTTAAAAATATTTGTTTAGGGTGATTAAGATCAAAACCCTAAATTAATTTTAAGATGTATTTTAATTAAATAAAAATTTGATTAAAATGATCAAAATTATCAAACATGTGTGAAAAATAAGTTGTGATCTTGGATTAATGTTTAAAAAATCATGTTTTTATCCACAAAATGATTGGAAGCCATTTAAGTTTGGAAAATCAAGGAGGAAAAAATATTTTAAATGTTAAAACCAAATAAAAATTAATTCTTTGCAAAAATATCAAATATATGAAATAAATAATATTTTTGGGAACTTTTGGTAGAATAAAATATTTCAACATTTTTGTGAAGTATTAAAAAAAGAATCAACTCAAAATCATTAAAATTCAGAGAGAGAAATTAATTTTTGAATCAATTAAATAAAATCACAAAATTCAAATATTCAAATATTTGAAAAAAGGCGCCAAGAACACACCAAGAGCACGCGCGGGTTCTGGGTTTGGCCTGATTTACATTTTCTCCCCAATCTCATTGAATACTTGATGAAATCACACAATCCACATATCAATCTGCTCGTTTTCACCTCACGATCATGTCTATGGTCTTTAATTTCATTTATTTTAAGCATGGAATAAGAAATCAAGACAAAACCTCAAGAACCCTAAATTCTCCATGAAGGCTGAGAAATTCTATACACGATTCATACAAAGTAATCAATAGAGGGGAAACATTCTATGCATGATTATGAACATTTGGCAAAAGTTTTGTGCGAGGAAATATGCATAGATTAAGAGATGACCAAGTTTAGGCTTACTTGAAGGTCGGGGCAGCAAGAGCAATTTGATTTTTGAGTTAGAGGTGTTACAGATGAGTTGTGATGATTTGAACAGCTTCCGTACACCATATGGAATGTGTTTAAATGCTTGGAGTGATTTGAAATGGACTGGAACAGATTATGGCACCTCAGCTGCAACTTGGTTGAAAATTTGTGCAACTGGCTGGTGATTCTGGGAAATCAGTGGTACAGTTGTGTGTTTAGTGTTTGATTAGCTCACATATGATGTTTATGAGGTATGTGAATCATTGGTTTGAGTTGCATTGGCTCCCAACTCAAAACCCGATAGTGCTTTCTCAAGAAAAAGGAAATTTGGAGTTCAAGAATGAAATGAAAGAAAGAAATGTTGTAAGCTGCTTTGGTGTGGTTTGAATGATCAGTGAGGACCTCTATTTATAGTGGCTCAATTCTTATTTTGGAGGAATAGTGAATGGCTGCTGCATCAGATCACATTCAATGGCTTTGGCTTGGTGGCATTTCTTCTCATGCAAGGAAAACTAGCCTCTCCCAAGAACAGGGCTATGTCTTGACCAAATCCACATTCTTCAGATGTTTTAATTGTTTTTTAAGTGAGCATCTTGACTGAGTAGAGTGGCTTTGTTGAAAGTGCCCTATTTCACATAAATGCCTTTGAATTCAAGGCATATATGCCAAAATGCATTAATCTCAAGTTGGAAGATCCCTTGGCTTTTTGACTCAGCTTTACAAGTTGGATCAGTTGGATTAGGATCAGATTAGATGACTGTGGCATAGGGATCATTGGTCTTTGGTTCAAAATCATGTGAAGCAAGAAAACATACAAACTGGTTTTTCATGACAACCTTGCCATGGTGTGTTGTAGCAGCCATAATTCTTGGCTCAAGCTGAGTTGTTTCATGCAAATGTGTTCCTTGGATTGTAGGTAACATGCACAACAACTTTGATGTTTATGTCTTGAATTGATTCATCTTGCAACTGTGTGAAAAAATGCCCCAAGTTTTGGTGTTTTCAACAAAATCTGTCTTGGACAGAATTTTGTCTAAGTGTTGGAAAAGATGCATTTTCATGTTTTTAGTGATTTTGGTCCAACCATAACTCAAAATCCATGAAGAATTAGAATGAGATGTAGTTGAAGCTTTTGTAGTATGCCATGAGAGCTACAAATCCAGCTTTGGACCATCCAAAATGGTTGCTTGAATCTCAAGTTATGATCCTTGGAAGTTGGTACCCTAGCCACTTTGTTCCATAACTTAGAAAATTTCTAAGTTTTTATGGTTACCCCTTTTACAAGTTATCCCACTTTCTTTGATTTTTCTTGATGAATGATGATTCCAATCACACATTAACATCATTTTAGGGTTAAGGAACCATAATTGTGAAAAATCTCAAAAAGTCAAACTTTGACTTTTGTGCACAGTTGACTTTTTATCAGATGAATTCCAAATTGTGCGATCCTCTATGAAATCAAGTCCTTGACCTAAATCAAACTTAATTGATGGATTCCATAGGTGTTGTAGGGTGTATTGAATCATGTCCCAAGGTTTGGGAGCATGTCCTGGTCAAAAGTCAAAGATATAGTTGACTTTTTCTTCAAAACCCTAATTGTGGTTCAGATGAAATTGAAACTTGTGAATCAAGCTTCTTGGATCAATCCATTATTGCAAATGGACCAATATGGTGTATTGGAGACCTTCAAATCATGTCTTGAGGTCTTGGCTCATGTTTTGTCCCAAAAGTCAACTTAGGGGAGAATTAGGTTAAGAAACCCTAATTCCTGATTTTTTATGAATGCATCCCCTGAGGTTAAATTGACTTGATGATTGGGTCCATGAGGTCCCTTAGAGTATCTTGGTTTGTGCTTTGAAGCATTGGCTCATGCCCATAGGAAAATTTCCACCGGGAGGCCTTGGTCGACCAAAACCCTAATTTGGTGACACTGGCGATCTTGAGGCTTAATCCCCTTGAAATGTAGCAACTTTGTGCTTGGTTCTTGATGTGGGAGTCCTCTTGATCCTTTATAGGTGCTTGAGAAGTTAGACAAGTTGAAGATCATGTCATTCCTTGATTGATCCTTTGCCTAAATGCTCTGAGAGGGCTTGAAACCCTAATTCTTGTTTGTGGTGACTGCTCACCCATCTTTGGGGAGACTGATGAGGCATAATGATACATCCATATTGTGATGATGATTTTCACAATGATGGGAAATCTTGGTGGTCAAAATTTGGGGTATGACAGTATCACGCGGATCACAAGTGGCAGTGTCTTGAGCGTTGATAATCATGAAATGAATGACAAAGATTTGTTTAAGGACGATGACCAATATCTAAAATTATCACGCTAAGTTATCCCCTCAGTTTCTATAAAAACCCAGGTGAACATGTTTCTTTAATTACATTGTTTACACAGAATATTAAAAAACAACAATACAGCAAAATCAAAATTTTGGTGTAAGAGATTATCTGGTCTAAATGTTGCACGAATCTAATTTCTAGAAGTTATCTGGTCCAACCATTGAATGCATCCAACTTTTAAAGGAGTTATTTATTCCAACTATTGAAAAAATGTTTTTCTGCACTTGCAATCCAACATAGAGAACTTTTACAAGTTTCTAAATACAACAACAACACAATTTTGTGAGTGGCTACATATAAGTTATGATTAGGGTAAAATCTATTTAACGAGTGCTTTTATAGTAAAATGGTTTGTATCTTATCCCTCGGTTATTATGGAAATCGCCAGGATATATCATTTAGTTTACAAAAAATTATAATAATTAAAAATAGTTTCTTGAATTGCTTTCCCCTTAGAGTTTTTAAAAAACTGAGGTAATATCTATTTTCTATTTCTAAAAACAAATAAATAATGACGCGCATTGGAATCATATCTACTAGAATACCAAGGACCATCCATATTAAAAAATATAACTATTCTTTGTATTTTCAAGGCGTTTGAGCTTCTTTGATTGTTTCACTTCCTGTTGTTTACTTTATTTAAACATTATTCCTTGTTTCAACATCTCATTTCTAATTTTTTGTGTCTTCAAACCCAGTTTAAAGTCTTTTCTTTTCTTAAAAAATGTCTTCAACGACCTTAGGTGAAAATCTTTTGTTCGTAATCAATGAAAAGTTTGTTAATTTTGATGATTTGAAAGACAAAGGTGTTAATCTAAGGAAAACTATTCGCAAACAAAAGATGAACGGTTACTTTGACATTCATAATGGACACATCTACACTAATCTCGTTAAAGAGTTCTGGTTAAATACCTCTGTTGGGCCATCTGGTTATGATGTTGAGTCAATCCAGTCTTATGTCAATGGCTTTCCTATCACAATTACTCAGTCACTTATTTCTCAGAAAATTAAATGTGAAGAGGAAGGTTGTTCTGTTGAACATTATAGATTCAACAATGTCTATAAAGATCAGCTTCACCTAATTTATAAAACCAATGATAATCCCTATAGTCCTGCTAGTCTACGACCAATTGGAAAAGTTTTGTATCAACTTATAGTATCAAATCTCTGTCCAAGAGAGAAAGAAGTATAAACCCTTACTTGGAATGACAACTATCTCTTGTTATTCCTTACCAAGAACATCATAGTTAATCTTCTTTTTTACCATTTTTAATTTCTTAAAGGAAATGATAATCGTCTATAGGAATAAAATGACTTTTCTCGTACCATATGGTAGAGTTCTTTCTAAACTTTTCTCTATGTTAGGGATAGTTATAATAGTGATATTATTGAAGTTGAGTGGAGTAAGAAATTTGAATATGTGGAATAGTTATTTGTTGTCCCGTTTTTAATTAATGAAATATTTTCTTTCATATTATTGCCTATTCGTTTTTATTGATAATAATAAACTTTTAGAATTAATAAGAAAAAAATGAAAAAAAAATTAACTAAGAAAAAAAGTGAATATTGGAAGGTGTCAAGTGAGAAATCATTGAAAAAAACCTTAAATTCATTAGTTACTGGAATTCAAAGCATGTTCCCTAATAACTATGTAACCTCGGTTTTGAAAACACCGAGGTATTAGGTTTATTATTTTTTTTTTCAAAAAATTTAACGCTCACTTATAGCTATATTACCTCGGTTTTATATAAAAACATCCGCGTCGAATAATCGAGATCGGATGCTAATCCAGCTTCTCTATGTGAAATCTCACTCTTAGATGATGAAAAGTCAGAAACTTAGGTTATGGTGTGTGAAAAGAGGTTATGATCCCCAAAAAATAAAAAATAAAATCTTTTATACATCACTTGAAATCTGTCAAGTTCGCATTACGGACAATTCATTCGCCTAGCGAATGGCAAAATAGGAACTTGGTGTGCCTCTGCACAGTTAAACCGCCAGTGCGAAGGAATATTCGCCTAGTGAACATTCGCCTACAAGTTCATACAGTGAACTTAGGTCCCTTTTCTTACTGCCTCTTCCATGATGCCTTCGCCAGGTCTTCGCTGGAGCGTTGTCATAGCGAACATTCGCTAGAAAGTTCGCCTAGCAAACTTAGGTGCCTTTTCTTACTGCCTCAAGTCTAGGAGTATTCACTGGATCTTCGTTAGATGTTCTCCCAGAGAACATTCGCTAGCAAGTTTGCACAGCGAACTTACTAAAGTTTATTCATTTCCTTTGGAAACTTGAATCACTTTTCTTGTGTCTTACTTCTTTGATGAATTAATGCATTTTTCTGCACAATAACACACAAATTACAAGTACCAAAGGTATTTTCACAATGTTTGAAAAATGACAACTTTCAAGAATAAACTCCAACAATTCAACATAAAAGAGTTGAAAAATGCCAAGTATAAGTGACAAATATAAGGTATATTTGACATCTAACACTCACAAGGAATGAGCCAAAGTATGGGAGATCTCTGAGAGCTTAGTTTTTTTAATAGCTATGAAGTTTAAAAAATAAACCATAATAAGATCGCCCACTTTACTCTTCTTGATCCTTTCTCTCAAACCCTTACAATTAAAAGAACAAACTAACATCGGTGATAACGCTTGTCGATTGAACTCTCTTCTAAATCCTATACCTCTTTTCTAGATCCACTAGATTTTTAGTTTCAACCTCATCGCTCTTAATTAAAAAACATCCTAGGTGTTTATTCATCATAATAATCCTAGTTTCCACTGTTTTTTCAATAGCATCAAGAACCCATACTAATGATGGAACCAGAGTAAAAAAAGGAGACAGGGGGACACTACTACAAAATAAGTCTTTCGTAACACCAACATTACGACGACCATAGTGTTAACCGTGGTAATAGATTAATCCTAGGCGCATATTTTTTTATTTACTAGATGATGTGTCACAACGGTCAGAAGTAGCAACCGTAGTAAAAAGTACATAGAGCGAAATGGTTTGAATCCCATCACCAACAATTAGCCATTTCTCGTGATAAAAAATGTTATTGACCATATATATCACCACGGTTTTTATTTCCAACCGTGATGAAACGTGATATTTATTTATATATAAGCGAAATTATCCATCGCTTCAGTACAATACAGTTGTCTCTCTCAAAACAAAATCGTAACAACTATTTCACTCATCTCTCAAAACGAAACTCTAACAACTCTGTCACTCGTCTCTCATATGGAAACCACAAAAAGAAACCATAACAACAAGTCTTAGCCAATGGGTATTTACAGGTTCGTTTTCTCTATATTTTTTTTTCAAAGTCTGTTTCAATAGCTTATTTCGTGATGTTTGAACTTTCTTCTTTTTTCGTCTTGTAGGTATCGCTGCTTATTGCAATAAAGAGGATGAAAATAAATTTAGCCTATCAAACTTGTGTCAAAGATCCAGAATGACATCCATTCAAAGTATTCACAAGTTTGTTGGTCTAAATTTATCTTCATCCTTATTTCATTGTTGACACGCCATTATGAGACTTGACATGCTTGGTATGTTTCAGAAACATTTTATGCCTTGATATGTTTGTTGTATTGTGTTTGTTGGTTATTGTTTGTTGTTGATAAATGTTTTTGATGAATGTTGTTGTTAATGTCTGTTTAAAATATGAGTTTATTATATATTATGTGGTTTGAGTGTTTTTCAAATCCCTTACTGAATATATAACTTCCCAAATTGCATTAGAAAATTATGATATGATAGATAAAATTGTATTAGAAAATAAGTACACGTTAAATTCTTGACAAGTATTTTTCACTGTTAACTGCATGTTTTTCTTTGACCGTTAGAACTTGGTTTAGTGATTATAGATCTTCAACCACCCCTCTCTCCACCTCTAATTTTGTTTGCAAAGTAAATAATATTTTGCAAAAAGAATTAGAGTTGAAGGCATGGGTTGTTGAAGAACTAGGATCATTAAACCAAGTTCTTTCTGTCAAAGAACAAAATACAGATAAGGAGTTGAAGAACCCTTGTCAAGCATTGAACATGCACTTATTCTTATAATATAACTTAATTTGTCATATTATAATGCTTTAGTGCTGATTGGAAGGTTATATGTAGTGGCGGAGCCATAAATTTTTTGAAGTCTGAGCAAAAATTCAAAGGCCGTAAAAATTTGTATGAAATATGACGGTTTTAAAATTGCGTTTAATAAAACCGCCACTATTTATATTAAAATATGACAGTTTTATAACCTGATGTAGTGTTAATAGAAAAATGGCAGTTTTGACCGCCTTTATTTTGACACGTCAGTTCCTTTACAGTGAATTTTGTTTTTATTGTTTCTTTAAATCGAATATTTTCTTTTATAATTGTAAAATTGATCTATAGAATTATATAGAGTCCTAATATATTTTTTATATATTTGAGGATAAAATTTATTCTTTTCTACTTCTTTTTTACAACATTGTACATGTTTTTTTTTTAATTTTAGTAATTGCTACTTTTATGTTCATTTTTACTTCTTTTAAGTATTCATTTTTAATTTTTGGTTAATTTGGTCATAAATTGCAACTTTAATCTTTATTTTAATTCTTGCACTTTTTGTAATGTAGTTGAATATAAATATAATAATATCAAAAAAATTGATGTAATGTATACTTAATTGCATAAAAATATAATTTTTTGCATAATTTATAATATTGTGGTTTAAACCTGTATTTTTATGCATAAAAATATAAAATTTTTGGTTTAAACCATAATTTACAACATTATACATGTATTTTTTTTCATAATTTATAATTTATAATTTAATTTTTGGTTAAAATTTGTATTTTCTGCATTTTTATTAATTGTAGCGGTTTAAACCGCCATAATAGCACTTTTATGATTTAATTTTGGTTTAAATTTGTATTTTTCTGTATTTTCATTAATTGTGGCGGTTTAAACAGCCGTAAAAACACTTTTCTAATTTAATTTTTGGTTTATATTTATATTTTTCTGCATTTTCATTAATTGTGGCGGTTTAAAACGCCGTAATATATCTTTCATAATTTAATTTTTAGTTGAAATTTTTATATTTTTGCATTTTCGTTAATTGTGGCGGTTTAAACCGCCGTAATAGAACTTTCTAACTGCTGCAATTTTCAAAATATGGGGTAAAGAAGGAAATTTTTTTGGCCAGAGCCTGGACACATGCCCAGCCTGGCCAGACCTTAAAACCGCCTATGGTTATATGTTTAGTGAGCATTGGCGAAATAAACATTTCACACAATTTATAATAAACTTAGGGCTATATACAACCACGATTGTCTAGAACAACCGTTGTTAAATATGTTGTATTTTAATATACCACAACGGTTGTTTAAAGTAACCGTTATGGTAGGTAGCGCGCTACATGGATACATTCACGATCGCACACCCGTGATTGAAATTATTATATATACAATCACACCTTACGTCACAACGGTTGGATCTATGTGTTGGTATTTTTTTCAACCGTTGTGATATTGGTTTTTTCGTAGTAGTGAAAAAAACACCTTAAAAACATACATATAAAAAGAAACCTGAGAACTCGAGCCTCTTTCTGATAAAGGTGTAGGAATATTATCCTACAAATAAAACACAATAGAGGTATAATGTTCAACAACACATGTTTCAATAGGAGGAGAATAAAGAATTGATGACATTTGATTTTTACAATATGAGTCTATCACCTGAATTACACTAGGGGAAACTGAAGCAACAATCATTTTAAAATCATTTCTATCATAATTGTGTGTGAATTTTTAATGATTATTATTATTATTTTATTTTAAATATGGTGATCACATTCATTTATTATCCATTCTGAACGAGCAAGCCAATCATAATTCAGTCAACAAACGTATATCTTTTTTAATAGACAACATATATTACCATACACAATTACAAATAAACGTGCCGGCCAAGAATATACAAGAGCCACGTACATATTACACGACAAATATAAGACTGCATGAAAAACAATTATTGCCAAATGACCAATACATTATTCTGTATTCAACCAAATATTTTTAAGTGTTAACAGATAGAAACAAACGAATTAGGTTGAGTTACTTGCGTGAAATTAAAAATTCGCTGCAGTATATATAAAAGATTACTTTTACTATTTAAAATGATAGTGCACTTTTTATTGTCTTATAAGAAGATTTCACTAGTGATAGAGGCACATCGGTGAAAATCAGCATAATAGGAACAAGCTATGATATCTTGACAGGTACGCCAATTGAGATTGAGTTCACAGAAGCCTGATTGTGTTAAATCATCAAAATGGTTGATATTTGTTCATAGTGTTATTAAAAAAACTTGTGTTGGTATTGGTGGTGTCCAGAAAACTATCCTGGTATGGAAATTTTGAATGGCACTTTTAATATTCAGCAATAGCGACTTATCACTTATGAGTTTGTATTTTGTGTTAGTGGATCTAATACTTGTTAGAATATTGGATGGTATAAGAATGGTGAAGATGGAGCACGTTTGATTTTGACTGATAAACCGATTTCTGGTTTTTCCTTTTATGAGGCTCCTTATGAAGATGGAATTATTAAGTCTGTTGTTTGAATTTTGAATTTGCCAGCAAGAGTGTGTAACTATTGTTATTGTTTTGATGAAGAATGAGCTCTCACAATGTAACCATTTAACTGTTGTTCATGTATTCTAATAGAGACTATGCTATTCTTTCTTTTTTTCGAAAAGCAATTAAGTTAGGATTAATAAGAATAAAAAGGGTTATTCACCCTTACAATAGTTCCACCAAAATAACAGCATATTTCCAACCTAGAATTTAAAAACCTAAAGGATTCAAAGAAAAAGCAAAGAAATTAGAGTTGGGAGAGGAAATATCACTCAAAAATACCCACTTCCAAACTAAAAACTTAATATCCCAACAGATGTTATTGAAGTTAACTGATTCATTACCAAAAATAAAGTTATTCCTTGCCTTCCATAAGCACCAGCTTGTCGCTATCCAACCGATTCCCAACCTGTTTGCCATAGAAGAATTCCAACCAAACCGAAACCAAGAAGAGAAAAAATTCCAATAACAGCCAGCAAAAGCAATATCACAACCTAACCATTCTCCTATTCTATTCCAAACCGTTTCCGCAAATGTACAAGAGAAGAGAAGATGTGCTAAATTCTCTAATTCAGAGTTGCAGAAACAACACAACTTATCAGAAAGAATCAAACCTCGCTTGAGCAAATTATCCTTCGTCGACAATCTGTTCCAAAAGAGCCTCCAACCAAAAATCTTGAATTTGTCCGGGATGTTAAGCTTTCAAACCAGAGCGAATGGCGTTGATTAGAATGAATCTCCAAAATTCTTGCACTTGACCTCAACTCATTGTAGACCTCTCGAACACCATAATCTTTAGAAGATCCCAAAAACCAGTTTGCCGTGTCCTCGAGTCCCATAGAAGGACAACATTGCATCAGGCCTTGTTTCAAAGAAAACATCTGGTTTGTTTCTTCCAGCGAAAGAGAAATGGAAATGCCGAAATCGTTCCAAGACCATATTCCTTCGACGAAATCACCCATCAAAGACACCGGCTCAGTCTTGGACTTACTTATAAGGAACAAAGCTTTACATTTTTCCGCCAAAATACCTGCACCATTCCAATCAACCAACCAAAACGGGATTCGTTTCCCTTCTCCAAAGAATATTTCACATAACCCGCAAAAGAAAAATCTGTGTTAGCAGTAACAATACCCAGTTTGATTAGGTCCTTCCACCAATATGAAGAAGAAGCTTGAGGCATAGAATGATATTCCTCCATAAGTTTGCCTTCGAAAAAACTGTATCTCCCCCTCAAGACTTCCTTCAAAAGAGAAATCTTGTTATCAATTATTTTCCACTTCCATTTCAACAACAGAGAAATGTTGAACGCCTCCAAATCGAGAATCCCCAATCCACCTTTAGACTTTGGGTTGCACGCAATCTCCCAAGACACCCATTGAATTTTTTATTTTGATTCCAAACCTCCCCACAGAAAGTTTCTCCTTAGAGAATCAATTCTCTTCAAAACCGACTTTGGTATTCTGTAAAACGATAACCAAAAGATGGGCAGACTCGTAAGTGTTGAATTTAAAAAAGTGATTCTACCTGCCATTGAGAGGACTTTTCCTTTCCATGCACCCAGTTTGTTTTTAAATATATCAACCAATAAATCCCAAGAGCTAATTCTTCTAGGATTGATCCCTATAGGAATTCCCAAGAAGCAAAAGTAAGACTAATCGGTTCTGCAGGTAAGGAAAGCCGAAGCTTCTTCTAGGAAGTGGTTGCTCACATTAATTCCCATAATTCTACTCTTATTAAAATTAACCTTCAATCCCGACACAAGTTCAAAGCTTCGTAAAACCGTTTTAATACTCCAAAGGTTATGCCAATTACCTTCTCCAAAAATCAACGTGTCGTCTGCGAACTGTATAATATCCATCCTTAGATTAGGATAAACCGCAAAACCTTTGAAAGATACAGTAGCCGAAGCCCTTATCATGAGTTGGGTAAGGCCTTCGGTAACTAGAACAAAAACAAAAGGAGACAGAGGGTCTCCCTGACGAAGACCCCGTTCCACCGCAAAATCCTTCTAAGGACTTCCGTTCACTAGAATCGAAAGATAACAATTGAATAAACAAGCTTTCATCCATCCGCGCCATTTTATTCCAAAACCCATCACAACAAATAAATGCCTCAGATAATTCCAATTCACACAATCGTAAGCCTTCTCGAAATCCACCTTAAAGAGTAAGTAATCTTTTGACTCTCTAGTAGCCATGTCCACTATTTCATTAGCTATGAGCACACCTTCCAACATATGACGACCTGGAACAAAACCGGGTTGACTTTGGTCCACCAAACTACCTATAACATTCTTCAATCTATTCGCCAAAACTTTTGCCAAAATTTTATACAGACCTCCGACAAGGCACATAGGCCTATATTCTCCTAAATGTAAAGGTATTTCTACCTTAGGGATCAATGTTATAAAAGCTGAAGAGATAGCTTTAGGCAGATATGGTCTACTGTGAAAATCATTCAAGAATAATATAATCTCCTCCTTCAAGAATGCCCAACATTTTTTGAAGAAAAAGAAATTGAAACCGTCCGGACCCGGGCTTTTTGAACTATCACAACTCTACACAACCTGTCTAATTTCCTCTTCCCCAAAAGGAACTTTCAGAGATTCCGCTTCCAACTCTGTCAGCCTGTTGAAAAAACCCTGACAAATAAGGGCGATGCTGCTCTACTTCAGTAAATTTAGACTTGAAGAAATTCCACACTGCGTCTTTCACTCCTTCAACTGAGTCCACTTTGCCTTGTTCAGTTTCCACTACCCCTATATATTTCCTTTTCTGCCTACCCTTAATATGGTTATGAAAAAATCTAGTGTTCCCATCTCTTTTCCTTAACCAATTATTTCTTGCTTTTTGAAAAAGAATGTTGTCCTTAATATGAAGATGCTTCCAAGTTTGTCTATGAGCCTCTGCTCTTTTTGCCACCGGATTTTCTACCTCAGAAGAATCACAGCCTTAATACCTATGCTATTCTTAGTTCTACTCTAGGATTGCAAAAAAATAAGAATAAATATAATAGTTCAGCCTTAATACCTTTTTACGTCTCAAATTTGTTATTCCGGTTCATTTTATTCATATAATTTGAAAAAATGTTCATTTTAATCCTTTAATTTTTCAAACTGACTTATAATCATCTGTGTAAATTAAAAATATAGAATATGCTTTTCTATAGTTCTAATAAACAAAGTGGTATCTACTTTATTATGATTAAATAATTGTGTTATCAATAATTTACTAAGGCACTCATAACAAGCTCTAGGAATTTGTTTGAGACCATAGAGAGTTTGTTTGAGTTTAAAAATATAATCAGGACTTTTAAGGTCCTCAAAACTAGAAGGTTGAAAGGTATAGACTTCTACGCTTATAAAGTTGTTAAGAAAAGTTGATTTTACATTCATTTGATAAAACTTAAAATCCAGGTAGCAAGCAAATACTAAAAGGACTCGTATCGCTTTAAGACGAGCTACAGAAGAATAAGTCTCATTATATCAATCCCTTTAGCTTGACTATAACATTTTTCTATTAGCCTAACTTTATTTCTAGTAATTATGTCATTTTCATCCAATTTGTTCCTAAACATCTATCTATTACTAATGATGGTTTTATCCTTAGGACGTGGAACAAGGTCCCAAATGTCATTTTGTTTAAATGGAATGAGCTCTTCTTGCATAACAAGGAGTCATCCATCATCAAGTAAAGCATCGGATAGAGACTTAGGTTGAATTTGAGAGATGAAAGCATAATACTTACACAAATTGTTAACCTGGAATTTTGTATTTACACATTTCCTGATATCGCGAAGTATCTGATCTAATGGATGATCCTTTAGTCATATATGTGGGAAGGGACCTCTATTTATAGGCTAGAGGTTGGCACAAGAAAGATAAAAATTTAAGGCCAATAAAGATGTGTCAATCGATTAACATCATGTCCCAATTGATTGGTAGGAGCGGGTTAATTGATTAGTAAGCTGAAAAAGGTAATAAAGGATATTTAAATGATATCAATCATTAAGGCGTCATCCTAATCAATTAGAGCGTGTTTATAAAATTCTCCAATCGATTTCCATAAGTTGCCAACTGATTGACAAGAACAAAAACTTACCCATATCTTTTCTAACAGTTCTTAACTTGTCTGGCACAACTTTGAGGCATTTTTAGAAATGTTTTCTTGAGAAAACAAGTTTGAAAAATTGTGTATGTGTGTGTGTGTGTGTATGTGTGTGTGTGTGTGTGTGCGTGTGTGTTTGTATGTGTGTGTGTGTGTGTGTGTTATCTAGCCATATACTTTTATGAAAAATTCCTTATGTCTTTACCATGTATTCACTCAGACGTGTTGCGTTAGGCTTACAAACATTTGAAGACTTGTTAGATGCTTCATCCCTATAGACATTTGCTTGTGTTTACTTTCATATGAGGCTTGAGTTATATTCCAATTGATTGCCATCATTAGAGATCCAAATTCATCAAACTCTAATATCCCGGTTTGTATCTTTAACCGCTTTAACTACTTCATGCTCTACTTTAGTTATTGTCATTATAAAGAGCATGTGAAGGTGAGAAAAAGTACCCAAGAAGGGGGGTTGAATTGTGTTTTCCGTTTTCTTAATTTGCGTCTGATCAGAGTTCAGAACCTAAACTGGTGTTCAGATTCTGATTGTACTTAGCAACGGGATGTTCACAGAAGCATATAAATAATAGCAGAAGACACAAAGATTTATACTGGTTCCTCCCAAGTGAGAGTAGTCCAGCCCCCTTGCTTCACAAGAGATTTTCACTATAACCAAATCATGATTACCACCGCTTATGCATTTTGCATAAGACTTTTACAACGCTAGGACCCTAAGTCCAAGACTTATTGCTTAAACCCCTAAGGTTCAAGACTTCCTTGCTCAAGTCCTATAGACCCAAGACTTCTGCTCAGGTTCCACGAACCGAGACTTTCTACTCAAGCCACATTGGCCCAAGACTTCTGCTCAGGTTCCACGAACCGAGACTTCCTGCTCAAGCCACACTGACCCAAGACTTCTGCTTAAATCCCTCATCCTTAAGACTTTTGCTCAGGCCCTCGATCCAAGACTTCTGCTCAAACCCATCAGGTTCAAGACTTCCTGCTTAAGCCCTACAGACTTAAGACTTCTGCTCAGATTCCACAAACCCAAGACTTCTCCTCAATTAATCCACTTGATTAATACTTTCAATGCTCTAGCACATATCAGGAGACTTACATAGCTCAAGCATCTTGGAGCGAGACTTGGATTTGCTCAATCAATCTAGTTGATTAAGACTTTCACCACTCCAGCACATAGCAGGAGACTTACATGGCTCAAGCATATTTGTGAGAGACTTTTGATCTAAACTGCTAAACAACATGTTTAGCAGAATAAAGAACAAGGTGTACTTGATACAAATATCAGAGGTACAGGGAAACCACCATAAAAAAGACCTAAAGCTCTTAAGATTTCTAAGATATTCAATGTGTA
Organism: Lathyrus tuberosus; assembly: GCA_022829125.1. Classification (NCBI taxonomy): domain Eukaryota; kingdom Viridiplantae; phylum Streptophyta; class Magnoliopsida; order Fabales; family Fabaceae; genus Lathyrus; species Lathyrus tuberosus. The sequence continues at coordinate 1,375,794 of JALAZF010000061.1, read as the reverse complement.
AGAAATCTTAAGGCTTTTACAATTACAACCTACAGCATAAAATCTGCATAACCATTTTAGTTTATAATTGTTGATCTTGTTACTCCTCCATCAAGTTAATCCTTATTAAAGATTCAGTTTAAACCTTTAACTACTTATATAGCATTTACAGAAGACTTGTCGTTGGAGAGATTACTTGATCAAGTGTCTTTGCTTTTTCAATAGTACAAGAGATGTTAAAGATAAATACACTAAAAGATCTTGATCCATTGTGTATCATGTTTAACCACTGAGTCTTCAAGGAGATCTTGTAATATAGAATCGTTGAGAGTAGATATCTATAAAGCATGCCAACTTTTCTTGAGCATTGTGAACTAAGACTCTAGCTGACAAACTGATTTGATAATGCAGATTGCTTTCTACAGTACAGATAACTTCAGCTTTATTACTAACTCTGAATGATCACTAGAAGCCAATTCACATTCACCAAGTTTAGAGACAATAATGTTGCTTCTTCTGATGTTGAGACCTTCAACTTTAGAGTCTATGCCATACATCACTTAGAGAGTCTTCTTCATATTCAGCACCACCAAAAGTTAGCAATTCAGCTTCTCTCAAGTGTGCCTTTGTATATTAGATTCTGTATATATATTTACAAGGATTAGAACCTGCATACAATAAAAACACATCAAATATAACCATTGTTCTTTTAATACTTTGTTATCATTAAAACCCAAGGAATATATGTCATGAACAAATCTTGTTCTAACAATCTCTCCCTTTTTTTATGATGACAAACATGAGTATTTAAAGGACAATGTTGGGCAATTATAATTTTCTTTGCAACATCAGAGTATGAGGTTTGTAAGTTCCCCCTAAGTCTAATAGTCCAAAGTTGAGTTCTGAAAACCCGCCCTAAGTACTACTTTCATGAAAAAGTATTTAGTTTTCTTAGTAACATTAGAGTTTGAGGTTTGTAAGCTCTCCCTGAGACAAAAAGTCCAAAGTTAAGGTTCGTAAGCTCTCCCTTAGATCTATATTTAAGAAAACTAAACATAATATTTTAACTTTCTTTGACAACACCAGAATACGAGGTTTGTAAGCTCCTTCTGAGTCTGATAGTCTAAGGTTGAGGTTTGTAAGCTCTTCCTTAGTTCTATGTATAAGAAAGTTAAAATATGTCACCTGGGAAAGATAACCAATATGTACAAAAACTAAAAAACCGTTATGTGCAAAAAATTATAAATGACCATTATGTACAAACTAAATGGGTTCAGTTTTTAATTGAATACTTACTACCTTTTCTCCCCCTTTTGTCACATAAAAAAGAATAAAAAGAGGGGAAAAAAAGAATTACAGTCATAAATGCATAGCAGGTCATCATTACAAGATCAATTTCCAAGGAAGGGAAAACGATCAAGTAACAGGTGTCATTAAGGCATGTATAGTGCATGTTAAATATTTATTAGTCATAACAATTTCAAGAATCAAGCAAAGGATTTTATTCAGTCGTTTAGGTTACCCATAATCTATTATAAAAGCAACCAAAACCTAGTTCATTTCCACCAACATCTTCAAAAACATTATGGAATCATCAGCTGAGAGCAACAAGATCTCGTCGTGATAGAAGTCATAGAGAACTCTACAAGCCTGAATATCCAGAACCTTCAGAAGCCAACAGCTTTAGAAGCTTCTGCTACTGGTCATGTGCCTCCTATCTTGAACACTTTAGACGAGGCTTCATCGACAATACCTCAAAGATCTACAGAAGTAGGTCCATCAGTAGATGTATTGAATCCAAAGAAGAAGTCCACGAAGAGGACAAAGAGGAAGAGGTTCAACAAGAAGTTTTACCGTCCTGTTATCCTAGAAGCAGAAGAGGAGGACATATATGAAGATGAGCTAGATATTGATTACTACAATAGCTTCTCTTATAAGGAAATGTATGACTTAGATAGAGATATATTCTGGGTCCAATCTAATTCCTTATATTTTTGTAATCATTTATGCTTAATTAATGAAAAAAACTATTTTGACCAGTAAATAGTACGCATTCGTACAAACACTTCATTTACCCATTAGATTTTCTGATAAAAACATTAATGAAGTAATGACCAGAAGCAACAGTTAACATGTTAACAATATTATCTATAACTTGTTAAAAGAATCTTAATAGGTCAGAATACTAGACATCATTTCCAAGAGTCGGTATTTAAAATTGATTTGACTTAATCAGTGAAGAATAATTAATACTCAAAGGTAACGACTGTAAAGACTCTATAAAAACCCCTAAGCAGACTCACTTTCATAATCACTTAATCTTCTAAACACTAAAATGTATAAACAAAAGAGAATTTGGGTTCCAAAGAGAGACTTCAAAAAGATAGCCATGCTTAATGCGGCAACCCAAGCAAACAAGAGTGATGCAGCAACTGAAGGATCTACAAGCAAGCAGATAGCTTCAGAAGCATACACTTCTTCAACAGCCTTCGTTGAGACACACAGAAGAAGAAGAATAACTTTCAGGTCAAAACGCAGAAATCAACTGAGAAAAAAAATGTAGAGTTTGCAAAGGAAGAATGGCAAGATTATTTAGACAGTCTAGATATGTCAGATGATCTTAGGGAGTACCTTAGGGAAAATATGAATGCCTAGAGAGTCTTAACAATTTGTAATCACTTCTAATTAATGAGAATGTTGCATTTTTAGAGTTTTTAATCCTATTTGTTTCATCCTGTTGAACAATAATATAAATAAATACTTATAACAGTTAAGATGCGCAGAATCATGAAGTCTAGATTCATAAACTCTCATAAAAAGCTTCAAACTTGTCTCTCTAGATTTTAGAAGAATTAGCTTCTAAACTTATGATAACTCTCTGCTGGACTAGTAGTTCTGAAAGATTTCATCCATAAGGAATGAAGAAAGTCTTTCCCTTGTGAAAGGAAGAAAGAGTCCTCTTCAAATGGTCAAACATAACTTAAGGAAGATCAATCTGTAAGTCAGAATTGAGAAGTAGTGTAAATCCTTTTCAATAGAGTCCACAAGGTCTAGATCCTTATCCTTAGGAAGCATATTTGAGTTTAGAATATGATTCCAAACACTTGCATCAGGACAAAGATTTGAGACTAGAGAAGTGTTAGATGGATCTACAAAGATATGCAAAGTAGGAAGATAGTGTTCCCAAACAAGAGTTCCTAGGATTTCTCCAATCTCCTCACAATTTATCACATTAGCATTCGTTTTAGAGGTTAATGTTATAGAAACACCAGTTACTTTAGAAAGAATAGCACACTCAGAGTTCAGCTTCAACAATGGAAGCATTGATCTCAAACTCTTTGACAAGACTTGGATAAATGAAACCACATAGCATCTCAAAGTATCCATTCCAACTTTGTTCAGAAACAGTCTTCAAGAAGCTAAAACCTAGATTAAGCAACTCATTAAAATCCACAAACTTTTCATTAATGACAACTAGTTGATTCAAAGAAGAATTGACTAGAGAATTCATCTCAGGTTTGGTTTGATCAGCACACAACCAAAAAGAATAAAAAGAAAAGAAAAGAAATGAACAAGATTCTAAAGGAATAAGAATCTTGTCAGAAAAAGGACACAAAATGATGTTTTACAATACAAGGGATAGAGATAATAATAGTATAAAAAAACATCATTACCCAAGGAGTCTTATCTAACAAATTTCCTTAATCCACTAGATGATTTTCACATTTATGAATATTTAAGTAATATAAATCTTTTTTAAAAATACCTTCTACTTAAAGTGCTTTATCTGAAGTAAAGAATCCTTTTTCTGAATCTTAAAGTCTGACAATTTTTAGAAGCTATCAGCCATCAGAGTCTAGTAGATCTAGACATAGAGAGAGACATCTTCTGTCAGTCATCAGTCTTCAATATTCTATTCAGAACCAAACATTTTCTCTTGAAACAAGAGTCATGAGTGATCTAAGAATATTGAATTGGTTTCTTTGACAGCTAACAAACAGTAGTATCATCACAAAAAGTGAGGAAATTATTTATATAAATATGACCGTCATCCAGCTAATAAAATATTCAGTATAGATAAATACAATTTAGTTTCTTCTTAAAGATTTCTAAATATTCTTTTATCAAAGAGAACTTCTATAGAAATCTAACAAAGACTTTGTATCTACAAATACACAAATATCTCATTGATTCAAGTAATGAGCTAGAAAATAATAGACATACCTTTTTTTTGTTATTTTCTCGGTAAGACTCGTATGAGTATTCAGATTTGACCATAGAATTTGAATACCACTCTGAGTGAATTCTGATTCAATGGTTGTTAAACCATTGACTCCACTGCTTTCACCAAACTCAGTACCTCTAGCACTTGAGTTTGGGTTGTAGGTTCTTCTATCATCAACTGTTGCAAACAACCTTTGATAAGCGACATGGAAGATGTCTTTTTGCTGCTTTCTTCAATATCTGCAACAGCTACATTTTGAATAATGATACTCATATTTCTATGAGTCCACGCATGTTGGTCCATACAAGCTTTCCTTTTCCTTATGTCGCATTCTGATAGCAGTACCAGATTCATTCTAGAGTATCAGTTTAGGATGAGTCATGATATAAATAAGATCTTATTTTTAGAAGAATCATTGATTTCATTTTGTTGGATTAAGTCTTTTGACTTTGAAATCTTTGATAAGCAAAGAACCAGATGATGTTAGCTATCAGAGAATGGCATAAAGCAAATTAAAGCACTGTCATGTAATTGCTAGCAGCACGAAGAAGAATTGAAGGTTTCTCATAGAATTGTTCTTTAATATAAATCCCATGATGATCCTCAACCAAGGAGCAACGAGGTCACTTAAAATATCACCTTAAAGAACAGACTCCTTATTATAGAAATATTGAAGCAAGATAGATTTGGCATAATATCTTTCTCTTCAATACTTGATTTTTATTTCAGGATTTATATGCTTATTCAGAAGCAACAATGACTGACAGAGCCAAATTACTCTTTCTTCTGAATCCTGCACTAATGGCATCTTCAAATGAATATACAGTGAAGATCTATGACATTAGGTTCTGGTAGTGTCTCTCCTTGTTCTTGGATTTGGTAAATCAGTTGAAATATAAATATCTCAGAAGCTTCTGAAGTTACTCTTTTAATAATGGATGTCACGTTCCATTCAGCACGTTAAAGAAATCTTCTAATTTGGAAGGTTAATTCCTCATCATCAGACATTCCATATGAAGTATCCTTCAACAGGATTTAGAAAAGATAATATGTTAGATAGATTTTCATCATCTAATTCCATTTCTTTTCTATGAAGATTTCAAGATAAACATACAAGCCATTGTAAGCTCAAGTAGTTATGACTTCTTGAGTAACTATGACTTCAAGTTTAAATTCACAACAATTTTATCAAAATTTGCTTGGAAAGATTAGATGAAGTGTGACTGGACAAGCTTCATAACTGATTCCCATAAATCTGATCACAACGATTCAAAGATAGTATGGGCGTTAGACATATCAATGATGTTGATATACTCAGAATCGAGATAGAGAACCTACCAGAATGCATCTACATCTAAAGATATTTTCAATAAGCTTCTTCTGAGCTGGTGAGAGAGACTTTCAAATTTTGATCGTCCATGCTCCATCAACTTCTATAGTAATACCTTTTTCAAGGGTATTTTACAGACCTTCACAAACCCTTTATCAAGTCCAATGAATTAAAAATGTATTAAAATTTTCCATCATTTAAATTCAGCAGAATCACCCATTGAATATGATAGGAAAAGCAATGTAATATTTTTCATGTGGCACTTCATTCCTTCTTGAATGAAAATCTTTAAAAGACATACTTTTCTCAGTGGATTATTATATGCACAGTTGTTAAGTGTTATGTACATACCAAGCTCTGATACCAGTTGAAGGTGAGAAATAGTACACAAGAAAGGGAGTTGAATTGTGTTTTCCGTTTTCTTAATTTGCGTCTAATCATAGTTCAGAATCTAAACTGGTGTTCAGATTCTGATTATACTTAGCAGCGGAATGTTAATAGAACCAAATAAATAATAGCAAAAGACACAAAAAACAGCCTTTAAATTGATGCTTTTATCTTGAAGATCATATTTGCCTTCTTGTCACTAAGAGTCTTGTCTTCGTTAAAACATATTCATCATAGAGAATCTTGATTTCACATTGTCCTCCTTTTTGATGATGACAAACATTCCTCTTTGATGCGTTGTAATTTCCAGAAAATTTCTCCCCTAAGATGTATAACTCCCCCTTTATATGTGAAGCTTAAAAATATTTAAACTTGATCATCTTGAAGGAGTATTTGTAGAATTTGTACCTTTTAAAAGCATAAGACAAGGAAATACACAAGCATAACACATAACACCTTTATCCCCCTTTGACATTATCAAAAAGAAGGAAAGATGGGTGAAAGATAATAATTTGGAAAATATAATGGTTTAAAAGGGAAAATCAAAATCACAAGAAAAATTAAAATTGAAACTAACATTAACCATGTAACATAATTCTTAATCAACGTCTCATAAGAAAACAACCATACGGGCATTCAAAATAGAACATAGGCAAGTAAAATTGTTATGGTACATAGTACCTTACACATAAAACATAAACAACCCAAAACTTACTAAGAGCATAATTAAAGTTACATGCCAAAAGACAACACAAGACTTAAAACAACAAGATATAATAAACAACTAAGATTGGTCCATATCATGACTGTTGTTATTGATGATGTCTTGGAATGGATTGAATTGTTGAAAAGGTGTAAATGTTGGAAGAGAGTTGGATGGATTGTTAGGATCATAGGGTGGAATATGGAGGTGTGAGTAAAGATATGAAAGTTGACGATTCATGTCGGTTCTAAAATCATGGATTTGGTTGGTGGTTGCTGTTAGAACAAGAATTGATTCTACACTCCAAATAGTTTTGATGATAACAAACACTATATTATTTAGAACTTGATGCTCCTTAATTCATTTTTGTGATATGTAGGGAAGTTCTAATATAAAGAAGTTCTGATATAGAAGTATCACAAGTTCTAGTTAAAGCGAAGTTCTAGTCAAAGCGAAGCTCTGATATAGAAGTATCACAAGATCTAATCAAAGCGAAGTTCTAATAATGTGAAGCTATAATATGGAAGCATCACAAGCTCTAAACTAGCTAAGTACTAATCAAGCGAAGTTCTGATGAAGAATGTCTCACGCTTCAGCACCAAAGTTGCATTAAGCCAGAAACTCTGATAATTCAACAAAGCAACCTCTGATACGCTATCCTCCATAATTATGAGTATCACAAAGTAACGGATTGTGCCAGACAAAATCTGTACTTTTGGAAAGAGCATTCAATGGCATTATTATCAACCTCCAACGGATCAAATCATTTCTTCTATTTAAAGGAGTCCCTGCAGATGACCAAAATACTCTTTGCGCTCATACTCTTTACAAGATCATCAAAGTTTTCATCTGTTTTCATTTTTGATAAAAATATTCTGTAAACATCACGGTTGTGATAAAGCTTATTAGAAGCATATTATTTTCAATTGAAATTCCTTGAGAAAACCGAGTTGTGGTTAAAACTCAAGAAGACAGTGACGGTTGTCCCTGTGATTGTGTAATCTTTATTGATTAGTGGATTAAGTCCTCAAGAGAGAGAGGCGAAATCACCTTGGCGGGTGGACTGGAGTAGTTTGAGTTCAAACGAACCAGGATAACCAACGTGTCATTTTTGCTTTAACTTTTGAAAACCCCAATTCAACCCCCCTTCTTGTGTTATTCGTTTCTTCAATTGGCATCAGAGCGCCTGGTTCTGGGTGCTAACACTTAACCGTGTCAGATAAAAGATCCTTCACGAAAAACACTATGGCGGAACCCGTTCAGAACTACAATGACAAAATCAGTGGCAAACCACCAGTGTTTGACGGTGAAAACTTTGATTACTGGAAAGACTTAATCGAAAGTTTCTTTCTGGCTCATGACGACGATCTCTGGGATATGGTAACTGATGGTTACACTCACCCTGTTGGAAAAGAAGGTCAGAAGATTGAAAGGAAAAATATGACGGATCAACAGAAGAAAGGTTTCAGAAATCATCACAAGGCCAGAACGATTCTCCTCAGCGCAATCTCCCACACAGAATATGAGAAGATCACTAACAGAGAATCAGCCAAACACATATTTGATTCTCTGAGAATGACGCATGAAGGCAACACTCAAGTCAAAGAGACTAAAGCTCTGGCACTCATCCAGAAGTATGAAGCCTTCAAAATGGAAGATGATGAAACAATTGAGAAAATGTTCTCAAGGTTTCAAATTCTGGTTGCTGGACTAAAAGTTCTGAATAAAGGGTACTCAACATCAGATCATGTCAAGAAGATCATCAGAAGCTTACCAAAATTGTGGAGACCCATGGTCACAGCACTAAAGCTCTCCAAGAAACTCAATGAAATATCTCTTGAAAAACTGATCAGCTCTCTAAGAAGTCACGAGATAGAACTAGAAGAAGATGAACCCCAGAAGAAAGGTAAGTCTGTTGCTCTTAAATCTAAATATAAATATGAAACTAAAGCTATTCAGGTAGAAGAAGAAAGCTCTGGTGGCTCCTCAGAAGAAGATGAACTATCACTTCTTTCCAGAAGAATCCAACAACTATGGAAAAATAGGCAAAGGAAATTCAGAAACTCTAGAAGATCAAGCAGTCATTCTGAACCATCTTCTGGACACAAAAAGTCAAGAAACAAAGAGGTGGTGTGTTACGAATGCAAGGAACCTGGACACTACAAAAGTGATTGTCCTAAGCTGCAGAAAGAAAAGCCAAATAAGAAGTTCAACAAGGAAAGAAAGAAAAGTCTTATGGCTACCTGGGATGACTTGGAATCTTCTGAAGCAAAATCCAAATCAGAAAATAAACACGCCAACATTGCCCTAATGGCCAAAGTATCAGATGATTCCAACCCATCAGAATCAGACTCTAATTCAGAAACTAAAGAGGTATTCTCTAAATTCTCTAGATCTCAATTAGAAGAAAGTGTGTCAGAAATGCTTGAAAACTATCAGAAGCTTCAGCTCAAATATAAGAATCTGAAAAATGATCTGGTATTTGAGTCTGAAGCAAACAGAAAACTGAAAGCAGAAAATTCTGGATTAAAAGAAACCATTTCAAAACTCAACTCTTTTGAATCTCAAAAATCTCAGAAAAAATCTGACTCAGTAGTTCCCACTAGTTCTGATAACATTTTAAAACATTACGACTATGATTTTCAAAAATTTCTAGCTAAAAACATAGACAGAAGCAAAATGGCTTCAATGATCTATGGAGTTAGTAGAAATGGGAGAAAAGACATAGGATATGTTAATCCTAAAGGAGAAGCTCCATATAAACCTAAACAAGTTGATGATATGATCATAAAACACGCTCCTTTAAACTTTCACTTCACATATGGACACAAACATGATATAAAATATACTAGTGAGTCTTACTCTTCAAATTCTATTGAGAAACCAAAACTCAATCAGAATTCTGTGACCACTAACAAACAAGGACCCAAAGAAATATGGGTACCTAAGGATAAAATCCTATATGTTGCAGATGTCTTTAACAGCAAGATTGAAACACCAATCATGGTACCTGGACGCTGGATGCTCGCGACACATGACGGGAAGAAAGCATATGTTCCAAAGTTTGGAACTTAAAGCTGGAGGGTATGTAGGTTTCGGAGGCAATCAGAAAGGTAAAATCATTGGCTCGGGAACCATAGGTAAGGATACTCTACCCTCTATATCTAATGTTTTATTAGTAGAAGGATTAATGCATAACTTGTTATCCATAAGTCAATTAAGTGATAACGGTTATGATATAATCTTCAATCAAAAGTCCTACAAGGCAGTTAGTCAGAAAGATGGAACAGTCCTCTTTAATGGAAAGAGAAATAACAACATTTATAAAATAAAACTTTCTGAACTAAAAAGTCAGAATGTAAAATGTCTTTTGTCTGCTGACGACGAGCAATGGGTCTGGTACAGAAGATTGGGGCATGTTAGTATGAGAAGAATATCTTAGATTAACAAACTCAATCTAGTCAGAGGACTTCCTAACCTGAAGTTCAGCTCAGATGTTCCGTGTGAAGCATGTCAAAAAGGCAAGTTTTCCAAACCCTCTTTTAAACCAAAAAATGTTGTTTCTACCTCCAGACCATTAGAACTTCTACATATAGATCTGTTTGGACCAGTGAAAACTGCATCCATCAGTGGCAAGAAGTATGGATTAGTGATCGTAGATGACTATAGCAGATGGACATGGGTAAAGTTCTTAAAACACAAGGACGAGTCACTCTCTGTATTCTCTACTTTCTGTAACCAAATTCAAAATGAAAATGAGTTTAGAATTGTAAAAGTCAGAAGTGATCATGGTGGGGAATTTGAAAACAAAAATTTAGAAACTTTTTTTAATGAAAATGGCATTTATCATGATTTCTCTTGTCCTAGAACTCCACAACAAAATGGAGTTGTAGAGCGCAAGAACAGAACTCTACAAGAAATGGCCAGAACCATGATCAATGAGACTAACATGGCTAAACATTTCTGGATAGAAGCAGTTAATACAACGTGTTACATTCAGAATAGAATCTCTATAAGACCTATTCTGGAAAAGACTCCATATGAATTGTGGAAGAACAGAAAGCCCAACATTTCATACTTTCATCCATTTGGATGCACATGCTTTATCTTAAACACTAATGATCCTCTAAACAAGTTTGATTCTAAGGCACAAAAATGTTTCATGTTAGGATACTCTGAACGTTCAAAAGGATACAGAGTATATAACACAGAAACACGAAATGTGGTAGAATCCATTTGTGTCAGATTTGATGATAAGCTTGGCCTTCAAAAGCCAAAGCATGATGAATCTCTTGCAGAAATAGAAGTTCAAATTACAGGCATTGAAACCAGATCATCAGAAAAACAGTCGAACACCACAGAAGGAAACTCTAATTCTGAAGAATCCATCCAGAAAAGACAACCCAGAAGTTCTCTAATACATCCCGAAGACAAAATTCTGGGAAAGAACGATGACCCAATCAAAACAAGATCCTCATTCAAGAAGACTGAAGAATCTCTAGTGGGACTAGTCTCTCTAGTTGAACCCACCTCTATTGACGAAGCACTCTTAGACAACGATTGGATACTTGCAATGCAGGAAGAATTGAATCAGTTCACCAGAAACGACGTATGGGATCTAGTCCCCAAACCCAAAGGCTTCAACATCATTAGAACCAAATGGGTCTTCAGAAACAAACTGAATGAACAAGGAGAAGTGGTAAAAAACAAAGCACGACTGGTTGCACAAGGTTATAGTCAGCAAGAAGGGATAGACTATACAGAAACCTTTGCTCCAGTCGCAAGGTTAGAGTCTATCAAACTTTTAATTTCATATGCTGTAAATAATGACATCACTCTTTATCAGATGGATGTCAAAAGTGCATTTTTAAATGGTTACATTGATGAAGAAGTTTACGTGCATCAACCCCCTGGTTTTGAAAACAAAAAACATCCAGAATATGTTTATAAACTTAAGAAATCGTTATATGGTCTAAAACAAGCTCCCAGAGCTTGGTATGGGAGACTAAGTAACTTTCTCTTAGAAAATGATTTTACCAGAGGGAAGGTGGACACAACTCTATTCTGTAAGTCATTTAAAAATCACATTCTGATATGTCAAATATACGTAGATGATATAATTTTTGGATCCACTAAAAGCTCCTTGGGCAAAGAATTTGCTAAGACTATGTAGGCAGAATTTGAAATGAGCTTAATGGGAGAACTCAAGTTCTTCTTGGGAATTCAAATTAATCAAACTCCAAAAGGAACTTACATACATCAAAGCAAGCATGTCAGAGATCTTCTGAAGAAATTTGAAATGTCAGAAAGTAAGCCTTCCAAAACTCCTATGCATCCCACATGCATTCTGGAAAAGGATGAGGTAAGTAAGAAAGTAGAACAGAAGCTCTACAGAGGTATGATTGGTTCTCTCCTTTATTTAACTGCTTCAAGACCTGATATTCTCTATAGTGTTTGTCTTTGTGCTAGATTCCAATCAGATCCTAGAGAATATCACTTAACAGCAGTTAAGCGAATTTTCAGATATCTAAAAGGTACTACTAATCTTAGTCTTTGCTATAGAAAGTCCAGAGAATACAAATTGGTAGGATACTGTGACGCTGACTTTGCTGGACACAGAATAGAAAGAAAAAGTACCTCTGGAAGCTGCCAGTTTCTGGGAGATAACTTAATCTCTTGGTCCAGCAAAAGACAATCCACCATTGCACTATCAACGGCTGAAGCTGAATATATAGCTGCAGCTGGATGCAGTACTCAGATGCTCTGGATGAAGAATCAGCTTGAATATTTTCACATTTACGAGAGTAACATCCCTATCCTCTATGACAATACTTCTGCCATCTGTCTTTCTAAAAATCCTATTTTCCATTCTAGGGCTAAACATATAGAAATTAAACATCACTTCATTAGGGACTATACTCAGAAAGGAATTCTCTGTTTAAAATTTATAGACACAGACCATCAATGGGCTGATGTTTTCACCAAACCCCTTGCTGAAGATAGATTTAATTTCATTCTGAAAAATCTCTGTATGGAATTATGTCCAGAATGAAAATGTAATTTCTATATTTTTAACTCTCAAAATTTCTTTTTGTGAACATCTGACCAATAATTCTTCAGAAGTGAGAAGAAAGATTGCCTCAGAATCTATTCAGAAGATCTGAACTTTTCATTTCAAGGATAGATCATTAAGTTCACTTTAGCAAACACTTGTCAACCTATGCTCCAGATTTTCTCTGATGATGAACACGTGTCAAACTCTGGAAAACTGAAACGTCTGTGTTGACATATCGAGGCGCCAAGTCACATCGGTAACTGTTCCCAAAATTTCTCACGCTATCTCCCTTGTCAGAAATCATTACAGCTATTAATCATTATGTTTATTATTTTTAATTGCTATTTAATTCTTGATCACTCTTATATAAATGTCACTTCTAACACCCTCACACGCTCACTATCACTCACTTAGCTCTCTATCTCCTTCTCTGTATTATTTGCATTTCTTGTTTTGCTGTCTTCATTTCTTGTTCCTCTGTGTGTTCCCAATACCCTAAGTCTGTGAACAATGGCCTCCTGCTCTCAACAAAGCTCTCAACAAGCAATGTCTCAAGAATCAGCTGACCAAGTCATTGAAGAAAGGTACGTTGAGCCCTCAAGAACTCTTCTCACTCCCTTTGCCTCTCTTGAAGTTCTCTGTGAACTCATCGTTGATTTTGAAAGCATGAAAGATAATGGGTATGACCTTACTCCTGAGGTTGAGTTTCAAGGATGGAGCAAATACTTTAATCGCTTAATGGGTCCAGTTTTTCCCCAACTCGTTAAGGAATTCTGGATTTTTGCATCGGTCTCAAAACATCAAGTAACTTCGTATGTAATGGGAAAGAAGGTTGTCATCACTGAAGATCTTATTGGTAAGCTGATTGATCATGATGGATAAGGAATTAGATGCACTGAGATGGAAAAGGGCACTGATCTAAATACTATCTCAAAGGAAATCTTCACCTCCAGACAACACTCCAACAAAATCAAAGACCTAAAGGATCGTCATAGAATTTGGGCCAGAATCATTCTTGGGTGTATCTATCACAGGAAACCTTCAAGCTCGTCTGACTACATCAACAACGATCAACAATATCTTCTGTACCTCATCTCCACCTTTACCAAAGCGAATCTTCCTCACTGTCTATTCAATCATCTGAAGAACAGTGTTAAGGAAACAAGAGAAGACGAAAGAACCAAGAGAGATTAGATTCCTCTAGGTAGACTAATCTCAGATATTCTAACAGAGAATAAGCTGATAGAACACCTAACGGAAGCTCAGGAAATCTATGATCTTGAAACTATTGCTGGAAGACCTCTTAATGCAAAGAACCTCAAGAAGATGAAAATCATTGAGACCATCAAGAAGGATCCAACCCTAATCTCTAAGGAAGTCATCACCATCAGGAAAATACCTCTGAAAGATTTTCCTCTCTTCTCAGCAGATACTCATCCAGAAATTGTTCTCAGATATCTGGATAAGTGTAAAGCTGATGGAACCCTTCCAGAAGTTTCTTTGCAACAGCTCAGGTAAGCACCTCTAGAAGTTGCCACCAGAACTTCAAGAAAAAGAAAAGCCTCTGAAGGAACTCCTCAGAAAACTCCCAAAGCTGCTAAAAAGAAAGGTAACTCTTCTTTCATTTCTATCGTCGAATCCATATTGGTATCAACATCTGAAACCCCATCTTCTCCTAAACCTTCTGAAAATCCATCACCTTCACCACAAACTCTTGACGATTTTGACATTGACATTGACCCTACTCCTTCTGATTTTGTTGAACCACAACCAGAACTTGCACAAGTTCTGTCTGACATTGATCTTGAACCTCTCTTCACCTCTTCCCAACCAGAACATCAAATTCAAAACTCTGACACCTCTATTCCTGGTATCAACTGTCCTCTCAACTTCTTTCAAACCTCACCTAATTTCACCAGTCCCCCACAAATCTCTTCAGAAATTACATCACCTACCTCTCCTATTCTCATTTCTGACTCTCCTCCAACAAATCTCTCAGATGATCCCCTCAGAACTATAATTAACTTAGAAGCTCTAGACAAGCTTACCTCAACCTCTCACAAAGTAGCCATTCCCAAACCAAAACCAATGATCTCTAAATCAGATGTTGGTAACTCTTTATTGGCATTCGAGGTAGAAATGCAGAAATGGATTAACTTTCTAAAGCAGGGTTGTATGGAGAATCTGAATCCAGCTGCTTCTGACTATCTCTGGACCAAATTCAGAAAGTGGTTTAATTCTGAATCTAGGAAGAAGAAGGAACTCAGTTATGACATAGCTCAACCCCCCTTCTAGTGTTTTTCGTTTCTTCAGTTGCTTCATGATTTTGATTTATTTGGTTATGAATGGAAGTGTTGAATTGAGTCCATTGATCTTTCATTGAAGTGTTAAGGTTAGCAAATTGTGTAGTAATGTAATCATAGAGAGCTTGGTTGCTTGGTCCACTTGGAGTATGAGAAGGAGGAACATATTTGCCATCTTCATCTTCTTGATCACTTTCTTCATTGTCTTTACCAAGATAAGTTATAGTTTGGTTTTCTTGATCATAGCGAACACCCATTCTTTTGTCCACATTTTTTATGGTGATTTTGTGACCACTTGTGTTCATGAGACTATATTCAATACCTTCCAACTCTATGTCAAAGTGTTGTACAATACACGTAATAAACCACCCATAAGGTAAGGATTTGAACTTAGCGGTGTGATTTAACATATGATGCATAATGATACGAGCCCAATTTACCTTGATACCATTCTTTATTTCATACAGAATTTGCATCTCAACATTAGTGACATTGCAATGGTTGCCATTTCTAGGAATAAGAACATACACCAAAAATAATGAAACATCCTATAATTAATAGAAAAATTTCCAGCATACCACAACACTCATTCTAGTTCAGCTCCACCTAGTGATTTTACCTGTTTGTTATAATTATCCACTTCAGACACCCTACTGATGCTATAACAAAAGTATAGCTTATTATAATCCTTCCAAATATCATTTTCAAGATCACACAAGAGACTACCATCATAAGGGATATCTAAAAAATTTCCAAGTTTCTTAGAAGCCAAAATAAGCTTTTTGCCTCCAATATTGGTAACAAATTTCCCATCTTCTATACTCATATTACAATAAAAAATCCTAACCAAATTTGCATAGTATGGTCCAGAGGAAGCAATAATAGAACCCAATCTAAAAGAGGTTTACATATCTTGAAACTTAAATCATTTCGAAGGAAAAGTAGTAAGATCACCGTATTTTGGAGTTTGGACATGCTTCATTTGGTAGACCTTCTTATATCTCTCCATTTGCTCATCAGTGAGATCTTTGAAGATTGGAGGAGTTTCCACGGAGGAAGAGGCTTTTTCCTTTCCTTTTGCAGTAGAATAAATCTTCCTTTTTCCTTTTGAACCCATGGATGAAGAGTAGAAAAGGTTAGAGGGAAGCTTTAATGGAGTTTATTGATGACTTGGGAGAAATGAAATTTGTGGGTTTTGAGAGATAAGCAAGTGAAATATGGCTGCTAGGTTAAGAATGAGAGGCTGAGAAAAAAATGTTGTTTTAAAGTGATAAATGGTGAGTGATGACTAGACCAACCAAGTAAAAAAATAAAAAAAAATTGATTTTTCGCAGGTGCAAATCGATTTGCACATTGGTGAAATCGATTGCATGACAGTAAAATGCGAAAAAAACGTAAAAGCATCAGGTAGAAATTGATTGCTTGATGTTAAAAAATTCCAAAAACAAAAAAACAAAAGCAACGCTACAGACACCAATCGATTTGTACCAAGAAGCTATCGATTGGTCCTAAGAAAAATTTGAAAATTTTTAAAGTTCAGCAGCATAAACATGTTATTTAAATCAAGCCTTAAACACATATAAGAAGGTAGTAGAAGTAGAGTGGCGATAAAATAAATTGCCGAAATAAAATAGAAGAATTAAGGACATGTGTGCACCTTTGATAAATTTTTTAAGAAATATTATTAAGGTCGGCCAATGAACTTTGAGATTCTTTACACATTGCTTTCATCCAAGATGCCTAATTCCCTCCTTATTTTGTAAAAAGATTATTTTGCAAGCAGTTTGGTGAATATATCCGCAAGTTGATTATGAGTATCCATGAATAAGACTTTAACATCGCCTTTAAGCACATGATCACGGAGAAAATGATGTCGAAGGTCGATATGTTTTGTTCTCGAGTGCATGATTGGATTTTTAGTGATGTTTATGGCACTTGTTTTTTTACACTTTAACGGAATGCATCCAAGGTTCACGCCGTAGTCGCTAAGTTGTTGTTTTAACCAAAGAATTTAAGCGTAACAACTTTCTGCAACAATGTATTCCGCTTCAGTCGTACTAAGAGCCACACATGCTTGCTTTTTGCAGGACCATGATACAAGAGCGTTTCCTAGGATATGACATGTTCCACTTGTGATTTTTCTATCTATTTTACATCCTACATAATCTGAGTCACAAAAACTAATCAAGTTACATACACTACCTTTAGGATACCATAATCTGACGCTCATTGTTCCCTTGAGATACTTTATGATTCTCTTCATCGAGGAAATATGTGATTCCTTCAGGTTGGCTTGAAACCGAGCACATAGACACACACTGAACATAATGTCAGGACAGTTTGCCGTCAAATATAATAATGATCCTATCATACCTTGATACTTTGTAACATCAATTGAAACACATTTTTCATCTTGATCAATGTAAGTTTCGGATCCCATTGGAGTAGCCATAACTTTACAATTGTCCATGTTGAATCTTTTGAGAAGATCTTTGCAATATTTAGAGTAATTGATGAATATCCCATTCTTTTTTTGTTTGATTTGCAACCCAAGGAAGTAGTTCAACTTACCCATCATGGACATCTCAAATTCTCCTTGCATGATTGATGAGAATTCTTCATGTAAGGATTCATTTGTTAATCCAAATATGATGTCATCTACATAGACTTGCACTAAGATAGTATGATGGTTAATTCTTTTAATAAAAAGAGTAGTATCAACTTTACCTTTTCAAAATTGTGTTCACAGAGAAAATTACTTAACCAATTATACCATGCCCTTGGTGCTTGCTTCAATTTGTACATGGCTTTTTTTAGTTTGTACACATGATTAGGATGGTTGAAGTCTTTAAATCCTATAGGTTCACTTACATAGAATTCTTCAAGTATGTATCCATTTAGGAATGCGCTTTTATCGTCCATCTGGTACAACTGAAAATTCAAAGAACAAGCATATGCTAACAATAATCTAATTGCTTCTAGTCTAGGAATAAGGGCAAAAGTTTCATCAAAATATATACCTTCCTCTTGATTATAGCCTTGGGCTACTAATCTTGCTTTCTTCCTAATAATGATATCATTTTCATCTAGCTTATTTTTAAAGATCCATTTCGTTCCTATAATATGTTTACCTTTTGGTCTAGGAACTAAATCCCAAATCTTATTTCTTTCAAACAAATTAAGCTCTTCTTGCATGGCTATAATCCATTGATCATCATCTAGGGCATCTTTGACTTTAGAAGGTTCAATTTGTGAGACAAACACCATGTTGAGACATGCATCTTTAAGATTCAACATTGTTGCAACGCCTTGACTTATATCACCAATTACTTTATCAATCAAATGATCCCGATGGGTTCTCCATTCCTTAAGCAGATCATTATCCTTTGATTCTTGTTGAAATTGTTCTTCTTGAAGTTTCGATTCATTGTCATTGTTTGCTATTGAAGTATCTTCCTTAGGAACGTCTATAAAATCATCATCCTCATCATCATCACACAAAACAATTTCCTCCTTGGAGGGATTAGATTCATCAAATGACACATGCATAGATTCTTCAATCGTTAAAGTTCTTTTGTTATATATTCAGTATGCTTTACTAGAAATAGAATATCCTAGAAAAATTCCTTCATCGGATTTTTCATCGAACTTATCAAAATTATCTTTGTTGTTGTTTAGGACAAAGCATTTACAACCAAAAATGTGAAAATGAGAAATGTTTGGTTTCCTACCTTTAAAATTTTCATAGGGGTCTTTTTCAAAATAGGTCTAATAATAACTATATTACTTACATAGCATGTCGTGCTTATCGCATCCTCCAAAAAGTATTTCGGAAGATTTGAATCACTAAGCATAATCCTCGCAAGTTCAACAAGATACCTATTTTTCCTTTCCACTACTTCGTTTTGTTGAGGAGTTCTTGGTGGTGAAAAGTTATGTAGGATTCCATTTTCTTCACAAAAATCTTCAAAGGAAGCATTCTGAAATTCTCTACCATGATCACTTCTTATGGAGGCAGTCTTTGGAGATTTTTTATTTTAAATTTTCTTTGCATACTTCTTGAATTCCTTGAATGCATCACTTTTCTGTACTAATAAGAATGTCCAACAAAATCTAGAAAAATCATCAATAATAACTAATGGATATACATTACCTCTGAAGCTTCTTGTTCTTGATGGACCAAATAAGTCCATATGTAACAATTGTAGTGGCCTTGAAGTGGACACCACATTCTTAGGTTTGAAAATTGATTTGGTTTGTTTCCCCTTTTGACAAGCATCACATAATCTATCTTTGACAAACTTTATCTTAGAAAATCCAATGACAAGATCATGCTTGACTACTTTATTTAAATGTTCCATATAAATATGACCAACTATTGTATGTCATAGCCATGAGTCATTGTTATTTACCATTAGACATTTTACTTTCAAAGATATATCATCTAGGGAAATCATAAATATATTGTTGATTCTTTTACCTTTGAGTTTTACCTCATGTGTGACTTCATCTTCAATCAAGCATTCATCATTGGTGGACTTGATCTTGATGCCTTTGTCACAAAGTTGGCTAATATTTAGAAGATTGTGCATTAGTCCTTCGACAAAAAGAACATCTTCAATGGATGTGAAAGGTGGTGTTCCAACTTTTCCTATGCCAAGAATTTTTCCTTTATTGTTATCTCCATATGAGAAATAACCATTGGCCTTAAGCACTATATCTGAAAATTTGTTAATATCTCTGTCATATGCTTCGAACAACCACTATCAAGATGCCATAAATTAGAAGTGGTCTTTAAGCATACCTACAAAACAAATTAAGTTTTGTTAGGTACCCAAATTTCCTTGGTGTAACACCCCAAAATTTGCCCTCATGTTTCTAACTCTAACTGGCTTATGTTTCATTTCATTTGCATCGTCATTTCTGCATTTGCATGGTTCTTTTGGGCATGGGATCAAGGTATTTTCCAGCAGCTCATGGCGTCATCGGTTCCAGTATCATTTTCAACAATGTTCAGAGCCAAGCAAATAGCTTTCAAAGTCTATTTGAGCCTTTATTTTGCTCATTAGATGATTTGATAATCAGAAGCTCCGGCAGTCATTTTTTGATCAACGATTCAGCACCAGACGATTATTTTCAGCAGTACTCCAAGCACGAAGTAGAATTCACAGCATATTTCAAGTGTGTTTCAGTGTTAGTATCAAATGGCAAGTTTCAGAGGTCTGATGTGGCTCAGAACAAGTGGAATCAGGCGAATATCCAAGTTTCCCTCCAAAAGGCGCCAAATTCAAATTTTCCCTGTGTTAATCGATTAACACAATTTGTACTAAAATTGGTTAATCGATTAACCAAGACAAAATTTGCCCAAATATTTCATTTTTCAGCATTGTTTTTTTTGGGATTCAAATTTTATCACACAATTTCATTTTTACACCAGTAGAAGGATCTAGAGAGAATGATTTTCCACCCAAAATTCAAATTCTTTCCACTCTAATTCCATAATCCCTTTCCTAGCTCATTTTACACTTCCAATTCCACCCACTAAACCTCACTCCAAACCCAAACTTAACTCCTAACCTAGGGGTTATTTAATCTAATCAACTCCAAACCTCTCATAACCTTAATCATTTTCATTCTCAATTTTCAGAATTTTCTCTCACTTTTTCACTCTCAACCTCCATTTTCAACCACACTCAAAGCTCTTCCATAGAGAATAACAAATTCTTCATTGGAATTTGTTACTTCTTGAGTTATAGCCTCTCATCATCACTCCATTGTTGCTTTTGATTGGTGATTTTCGTCTGGATCTAGATCTGAAATTTCAGAAGGGCTTATTGGAAGTGATTTTGGAGTATTGGTAGCTTATTGCTTGGATTTTCAGCTTTTCCTTGCAAGGAGCTCATAGATCTTGGAATTTCTTGCTTGGATTCATCAAATTCTATTTGCAACACTTACCAAAGCAATTCGTAGCTTTGTAGGTTGGTTTTTCTTAGATCTATACTTGATATGGCTTAATTTTAGCTTATGCAATGTAGATCCTTGGTTTTGCATGTGATTTGATCCATTTGCTTGAAATTGATTGATCATGTTAATGATTGTTGGATCTAATTGATGTTTGATTGCTATGATTGAACTTAATTTTCGTGCATTTGTTGATTACATGATCATTGGAAATGATTGCATAAGTGAATTTGCTGCTGAAAGTGATTTTTCAACTGTTTTTCTGCTTCTGGTACAGGGTTAATCGATTAACCAAAACCAGTTCATTTTGGTTAATCGATTAACCAGTGTAAAATTTTCATAATGAGAGTTGTTAATCGATTAACCAAAATGAACTGTAATTGGTTAATCGATTAACACTAATGCAGAGTGTGATTTTTGTGCATTTTTGAGCATGTTTCGATCCCGTTTCACTTTAAATCTTCATGGATTGATATGACACATGTTTGTGGACTGTTTTGACGATGTTACACCTCACACCTTTGTATAAACATGATTTTCTGACACGCGACCTTTTGATTTCCATTGATGAATGTTCATGATTGCATTGATGTTTTCTTGATGTGATGAACACTTTGCACACACTCCTTGAGCATGTTAGTTATGAATTGTTGCTGGTGTTTCTGGAGTTGTTGTATTGTGCATACTTGCATTTAATTTCATGAGGTGTATGCTTGAATTAATGTGATCAAATGACAAATAATGTGCATTCTTTCATGATGATTTCAAGAGTTGTTTACCATGGTTTGTGGTGTGATGGTGATCATGATTAATTGATTAGTGTGAAATGTTTGATGCGTGTTCGTTATGTCATGATTGTATCGTTTCAAATATATGGTGTGCTGCCCTGTTTTGCACTGCTGTTCTGGTGCATATGGGCTAATATATGTGCTGCTGCTTGCCTTTTTACACCTGTTTTGTGTGCTGAACATGAGCTGTTGAATGCTGTTGGGTGTATTGTGTTGTTTTTACAGCTGTGCAGGTGCTGGAGCGCTGTTGTAGCCACTGTTTTTGATTTATCGCTTTGGTTTTTGCCTTGTTTTTTCTTGCTCCCTTAAGGCTCCTAGTCCGACTTAGTTTCCGATTAAGCTCGAAATGGGATAGACATTAGGCTCTCATCCATGCATGCTAACTTAGGTAGATGTTTCCCTTTTGAACTAAACCATAGGGCCACTTTTGCAAGACAACATTAGGATAGATTTCCCCGTAGTCTTTTCTTTTCGACTTGAGTCTTCTCTTCTCATCTCATAATGATTCTAAAGCACTTAATAAGGTTAACGTGTATTGCACATGAGCCTTGTATGTGGGAAGTGAGGAATGGGGGGTCTCTCTTTGTTCGTCTAGGGTGTTTAGTGTACGTCCCGTTGGGGACGATATACGACGCATTCGTTCCTATGTTATAGACTTGGGTGCAATGCAAGTTACGAACTAACTTTAATCCACTTCTGTCTAAAAAATACAAAACAAATTCTAACCCTTTTTTATCCTTCGGGATTGTTAAGTTTCAAATCTTTTTTCAGAAAAGAGCTCGTCGCTCACGTAAAAAACACTTACCGACCTCGTTAGGTCGAGCTACGTTTGCTCTGATTCCTCTTTCCCGTCCGATTGAGGATACTTAGGCACGAGATGCGATATCTCGATGAGCAACTTTACCCTTTTGGCGTAGTCCATTGAACTACGTTGACTCTGATTCTTCGTTCGTCCACGAAGGTACATAGGCATTGGATTTTTAATAAATCCTTGCGAGTCCGTCTTAGTCTCCCCCTCCTCGTTTTTTTGGTTTAGCCGTAGACTTTAGGATAACTCACCCTTTGATTAGACAACAAGCGTGGATCCCATCGAGTACGATGGACGCGTGGGGGTTCTAATACCTTCCCCTCGCGTAACCGACTCCCGAACCCGGACTATGGTTGCGATGACCATGTCTTTCCCTCTTTCAGGTTTTCTTCTATCGTTTCCTTTCCCTACGTCGGGATAAATAACGTTCGGTGGCGACTCTTTTGTTCCAGTTTCTCACCGATTTTTTTTCGCAGTTGCGACAGTTGGCGACTCTGCTAGGGACAGGTTGACCTCTTGTTGGTCCATTCCCTATGCAAGTCAATCCTAGCGCTTGTCTGTTTATTTTCATTGGGTGTTTATTGTTGTGCTTTATTTGTTGTATATTAGTGTTTTTACCACATTTTTTGCATTACATTTCATTACTGTCATATGCTGGACTGTGTTGCGCTGTACTCGATTTTCTGTTTGGCAGTTTGGGGGGTTCTGAGAGATAAGACCACTACCCAGGCTTGAGCATACACATAGGTATTAGCATGGATAGTCGTGTCGCTCCCGTGGTGTTGACCACGTGGGGTGTTCGCGAGACCCACAACCAGACGAGGTTCTATCGGGAGATGTCCGATACTGCATGTTGATGTAGGCCATTGGATCTTCTCTTGATGAACTGTCGACTCTGGTGACCATTCCTGAGGACTCAGTTGCGGCACTCCTCCCGAGAGGTGATAATGGCAGACCAAAAATGGCAAATCCATTACGCTTCTTGATCCGAGGACTCAATGCTGGGAACTTGCTATAGGATATCCTTTTTGAAACAGAATCAGTTGAGGCGCTCCTCGATTGGCGATAGTACTGTACCCAGAAGGATGAATGTACTATTGCTTCTCGACCTCAGTGCCAGAAGCTGAGGACCTTTCGCTTTCTAGAACCCACATTGAGAGGGGCGGGTTTTTGCAGGTTTGCAGGTAACCGTAACCTCCAACCTACCCGGTATTCTGGATTTCTTATTAGTGTGGATTTATCAGTGTGGTTATTCTGGTATTTTGGGTATTCGGATAGATCCTTGAGATTTTCCAGTCAGTTCAGTGCAGCAGTTGTCCAGCTTGTGTGGCAACCTTGATCCCATGCTCTGCATTGCATTATCATTTTTTCTGACATTCATATTTTTCATTTCCAGGTAGTATTTGACTTTTGTGTCCAGTCAACGGGCATTCATCGGGATGGACACTGAGAAGAAGAAGAAGAAGAAGAACATCATTCTTTACAAGTTCCCGAAGCTCACTCTCGGTCAGCTTAGCAGTCTACCAGATATGGCCAGTCCGGAAGTGTTGGGGGCTTTCAAGGAGAAATATGGTTGGATCCTATCTCTTGTCCGTAACCTCAGTAACTATGAATATAGGGTCCTGCATACTTTGATGCAATTCTACGATCCTCCCTTGAGATGCTTTGTGTTGACAGATTATCTATTGGTCCCTACTCTGGAGGAATATTCCAGCATCTTGGGAATTTCCATCAAGGAAGGTGCTCCGTTCTTTGGTTCCAAGGCAGATCCTGATTTCAAAGCTATGGCTGACGCTCTTTATTTGAGCAAATCAACGTTGGAAGCCAACATTTCTAGCAAAGGAAAATCTTGTGGCTATCATTTGGCATACTTGGTAAAGAAAGCTCAAGAAGCAGCTAAATAAAAGAAGTGGACAGTTTTCAACGCAGTACTAGCCCTCTGCGTGTATGGCATTGTTTTGTTTCCTAATGAACCTGACTTTGTTGATATAGATGCTGTCAGAATATTTACAACTCAGAATCCAGTGCCGACCTTGTTAAGGGGCCTTCATTATGCCTTGTATAACAGGCATGGGAAGAGACGAGGTGGAATAGTTCGAGGTGGGATGGTTCATTATGCCTTGTATACCTCAGTCAGGTGCTTTTGTGATACTAAAACTTCATTGGAATGGAGTCAACGGCTGATGGGTCTAGTTGCTAAAGATATCATCTGGGTGGATCGTGGGTTACTTGGTAAAGAAATCTTACATAGCTGTGGTGAATTCCCTAACGTCCCGTTGATAGGGAGAAAAGGAGGCATCAATTATAATCCTTCTTTGGCCATCAGGCAGTTTGGATATGCTCTAAAGAATCCACCGGCTGAGAAAGACTTGGAAGAATCTTTGCATTTTCATGCAGCTGATGGTTTGGCTACGGCACAGAAGGCTTCTAAAGCATCGTTCAGTAGGCAGAAGAAAGGTAAAGTTGCTTTGGGCAAATCCAACAATCAAGCTTTCTCTCCATATGTAGACTGGATTAAGAAGAGAGTGGAAGATTTCTATTTGCCTTTTGATAGGGCGCCTCCCTTGTATCCTGAGATTGTGGAGGAGAGGCTCACTGTACCCATTGAAGAGTTTAACAAGCAACGAGAGTTAGTGTATGAGTTGAGGGTAGAAAATTTTGACATGAGTTGTCGGTTGCAAGGTGCTCTTCAGGATAACTTGGAATTGAAATGGAAAGTTCAAGATGTAACGAAGCGCCTGGAAGAGAAAGAGAAGGACCTTGTTGACAGAGCTCGGCACTTTAGAAAAGTCAGCATGACTGCAGAATCTTCTAGCATAGCCCACCGGGAAACCAAGAAGCTCTTGACCAAGACGGAAGCCAAACTGGCCACCTATCAGGAGATGTGGGAGGAAGTCAAGATTGAAAATGGGGAACTGAAAGAAGAGTTTTAAAGGGTGAGTGCAGAAAAGAAGCATTTCTCTGACAAGTGGAAGGAGGTCCAGAAGGAAATTGAAGAGCTTAAGGTGCAATCCGAAGTCAAAAGACCAAAGCGAGGAGACAAAGACATTGAAGAACCGATTGTTAGACTAAATCAGGACATTGAAAGGAGAAACGTGCTGATTAAAGGGATGATAGAGCGACCTACACATCCCGACACTGTGAACCTTCTTGAGGAGATTGAGGAGAGTTTGTTTGGGATTGATTTGCAATGATATTGCTGTTTATCTTTTGTTGTGATTACCATCAGGATTGTTGATGGAATCGCCTTTGATTATATCATACCTGTTTGTATGAATTCTTACGATATGATATTGAAATGTTTGGTTCAATCATTTGTGTCTCAACGGTTCTTGTTCTCAAAGGGGTTTGCTTCCTTTGTTCTGGCTCTGCAGAATCTCTGTGTCCGGATTTATTTTCCGGTGTTGTGTCCAATCCCTTGCCCAGTTTCATAGGCTGGAATCAAAGTGGATACATCTTAGAAATGTTTAAATATGATGTTTGCATTTGCATTTGCATATTCATAATCATTGTGCATAGCAGGTTTATCTCTGGTTTTCTTATCTTGCTCTTTTCTTCAGACAGGATTGCTGATCAACGTATTCACCGATACTCTACCAGACAAAATCAAAGGAAAGCCATGGATCAGGTGCAAGTTGAGTTGATTGAGATGCGAACTCGCATGGCCCAGTTTATGGAGTTAATGCAAGGCATTGCCTAGGGGCAAGAACAGCTGAGGACTCTGGTCCAGCCTTTGGTTGCAAGAGTTGACAAAAACGGTGATCTTCATGGTGCCCTTCATAACGATGTTGTTCCTCCGGGCGGAGGTATTGTTGGTAATGATGTTCAGGGTGGTCCCGTTGCTGGTATTGTTATCCCTCCGGGCGAAGGAGAGAATGTGATTCCTTCTATAGTAGAAGGAGGCAACAGTGTCTGCGCGGTGCACGGTCGTTGCTATGATGATCAGCAGGATGATATATTTTCTATGCCGGGTGGGGATGCTGACCCCCGACTTGATAATGATCAGAGAACCAGGATGATTGAAGAGCGGTTGAAAGGGGTTGTGAATCAAAATTCCCTGGGTTTGGATATGGAGGACTTGGGACTGGTCCCCGGCGTCAAAATTCCGCACAAGTTCCAGGTGCCTACTTTCGAGAAGTATAATGGTGTTACTTGCCCAAAGACTCGCGTCCGAGCCTATGCTAGGAAAATGGCTGCCTATTCTAATGATGAAAAGTTACTGATGCATTTCTTCCAAGATAGCTTATCTGGGGCATCTTTGGAATGGTACATGCAGTTGGAGAGATCCCATGTTTGCAACTGGAGGGAATTAGTGGAGGCTTTTGTTAAGCACTATCAGTACAATACTGATATGGCTCCTAATAGGACACAGTTGCAAAATTCTTCGCAGAAGAATAACGAGAGCTTTAAGGAGTACTCCCAGAGGTGGCGAGAATTAGCAGCATGGGTGCAGCCTCCCATGTTAGAGCGGGAGATGATAAATATGTTCATGGCTACCCTGCAGGGTCACTATTATGAAAAGCTGGTACCTTGTATGCCCAGGAAGTTTGCCGACCTGATCTTAGTTGGAGAAATGGTAGGAAGCGGGATCAAAGCTGGAAAGATCTCTGGTAGTGAAGGGTCCTCATCTGGAGGAGGGAAGAAGCCGTATGCAAACTACAAAAGGAAAGAAGGAGATGCAAACTCTGTTTCATCGTACAATGGTAGGGGAAGAGCATGACAGAATTACAATCAGCAAGTTACCTCTGTAACTATTTCGGCTGCAACTATTCTGGATGTACCTTAGCAGCAGAGGAATATTCCTAATCAGTACCTAAACAGGCAGCCAAACCAGTATCAAAACCAACAAAGGAATGTTGAAAGGCATTTTAATCAGCCGCCCATGTCGTATGCTCAATTGTTGCAACACTTCTTACAGCTGCGTTTAGTTGAGCTCCGCACATTGGCTCCGCCCACTGGGAGGCTACCGCCGGGCTATGATGCTAACGCAGATTGTGATTTTCACTCCAGTGCTCCAGGGCATATAGTTGAAGGGTGTAGGGCGTTCCATTATAAAGTACAAGATTTGGTAGACTCCAAGGCCATCAACTTCTCTAATGACCGGCCAAATGTCATTCAGAACTCAATGCCAAATCACGGTGGGCCAAGGGTTAATGTCGTTATTGAAGATAATGAACCCTTGAATTTGGGCGTAGATGTGAACGAGTTGAAGACTCCCTTGCTTGTGGTAAAGGAAAGGTTGCAGAAGGGAGGGGTGTTCCCTGGTTG
Organism: Lathyrus tuberosus; assembly: GCA_022829125.1. NCBI lineage: Eukaryota > Viridiplantae > Streptophyta > Magnoliopsida > Fabales > Fabaceae > Lathyrus > Lathyrus tuberosus. The sequence continues at coordinate 1,347,987 of JALAZF010000061.1, read as the reverse complement.
TGATGAGGGCTGTTTTGAATGTGGGTTGCAATCAAACGGTTGTGATTTGTTGAGATCAGGTATTCAGAGAATGATTGATGAAGGACAGTTACAGTTCGACAGATGTGATAAGAAGAGGGAAATGTCTGACAAAGAGAATGATGTTTCTACTATAACAATCCCTTTCAAGAAATAACTATATCAGCACCAGCAAGACCAGCGCCGGTCATCATTACAGTTCCAGGGCCAGTCCCGTATGAGAGTACCAAGGTCGTCCTGTGGAACTATGGGGCTGAGGTGTTTGTTGATGGAAAGAAACAAGAGTTGGTAGGAACATCGGATGTGAGCTCAAAGGTTGGCAATACCATTAATGCGGGGGCTGTTACCAGAAACGGTAGAGTCTTCATTCCGTCAGATAATCAGGTTGGCAGTTCCAAACAAGATAAAGGGAAACAAGTGATGGATGATTCTGTATAGAAGTAGGTCGTAAATGATTCTGCAATGAAACAAGCTGACACTTCCTTCTCAGAAAATGTGGAAGAGTTTATGAGATTAATCAGGAAGAGCGATTACATGATTATTGATCAGTTGCATCAGACGCCGTCCAAAATATCCATCCTATCTTTGCTATTGTGCTCCGAGGCGCATCAAAATGCATTGTTGAAGGTTTTGAACACAACCTTTATGCCTCAAGAAATATTTGTTTATCAGTTAGAAGGGGTTATTGCTCACGTGAATGCTGGTAATGGCTTAGGGTTCACAGACCTAGATCTGACTCCAGCAGGGAGGAATCACAACAACGCTCTACATATTTCAGTGGAATGCCGAGGCTCCTTAATGTCACATGTGCCAGTTGATACTGGGTCATCCTTGAATGTGCTGCCGAAGAAGTCTCTGATGAAGTTAGATCCTCGTGGGCTGATTTGCACGCTGAGTGACTTGGTGGTGCGTGCTTTCGATGGTTCTAAGAAGTCTGTTTTTGGAGAAATTGTATTGCCGATCAAAGTTGGTCCTGAAATTTTTGATGCCACTTTTTATATCATGGATATTTAGCCTGCCTATAGTTGTCTATTGGGTCGCCCATGGATCCATAATGTTGGGGCAGTAACATACACGCTGCATCAAAAGCTGAAATATATGATGGATGGACATGTTGTGACAATCTGTGGTGAGGAAGACATCATGGCGAGTTACCTATCAACCTTCAAGTATGTGGAGGTAGATGGTGAGATACACGAAACTTTATGCCAAGCCTTCGAAGCTGTGAAAATTCCTGAAGAACCTCCAAGAGTAATCAGTCAGCCTGAGGTGGTTAATCAACCCAAAGTGGTAAATCAGCAGGAAGTTTCGATGTCTTCTTTCAAAGATGCACGCGCTGTAGTTGAAGCTGGCAGTTCCCAGAAGTGGGGCCAGGTCATTGTTGTTCAGATGAAGCAGAATACTTATGGACTGGGATATAAGCCACCCCGACGAGCTCAAGAGCCTCCTAAGTTTTATGGTCCAGTCCAGTTCACAAGTGCTGGTGTCTTCTTTAATCGGGTTAATGCCATTGATGATGAGGGGGATAACGACTGCGATATGGATGAATGGATCCGCCCATGCACCCCCGGTCAAAGTCTATGCAATTGGTCGTCTGATAAAGTCATCCAAGTGACCAGTCAAGAGTAATTGCCTTTGTTTTCTGTTAGTGTTAAATCCTACGTTCTGCCCAAGACATAGTGATATCTGTCTGTAGGGCTTTGATGCTTTTGTTTGCTTACTTTGTCATTAATAAAGGACGTTTTCGCATTCAAATATTTTGATCCCTGTTTTTCTGTTTTTACTTTTTGCATTAACTCATATCAAAATGGCAATGTGTTTTCTTGTTTATTGCATTCATAATAAACGAATATCATCAATCATGCAGGTTTCTTTGTTCAGATGCCACTAATAATGATTCAGCTATGGCTCGATATGACTTCAACAATCCTATCTATCAGGCTAAAGAAGAGACTGGTGAAGATTGTGACTTACTGGAAGAATTGGCCAGATTGCTGAAACAGGAGGAAAGGGTCATTCTACCTCATCAGGAGGAAATCGAGACAGTTAATCTGGGAACCGAGGATGCAAGAAAGGAGGTAAGGATTGGGGCTACTTTGGAAGACACTGTCAAGGGAAGGTTGATAGAAATGCTTCGAGAGTATATGGATATCTTTGCCTAGCCTTACCAAGACATTCCTGGGCTCGACACTGATATTGTGGTACACCGGCTGCCGCTCAAAGAAGGTTGTACTCCGGTTAAGCAAAAATTGAGAAGGACGAAACCAGATATGGCTGTCAAAATCAAGGAAGAGGTTCAGAAATAGTTGGATGATGGATTTCTTGCCGTGAGAAATTATCCTCCGTGGGTTGCTAATTTTGTGCCTGTACCTAAGAAGGATGGGAAGGTCAGGATGTATGTTGACTACAGAGATTTGAATAGAGCAAGCTCGAAAGATGATTTCCCGCTCCCCTACATTGACGTGTTAGTGGACAACACTGCTCAATACTTTGTATTTTCCTTCATGGATGGCTTCTCTGGGTATAACCAAATCAAGATGGCCCCAGAGGACATGGAGAAGACTATATTCATAACACCGTGGGGAACTTTTTGCTACAAGGTAATGCCTTTTGGATTGAAAAATGTCGGGGCAACCTATCAGCGGGCAATGGTGACTCTCTTTCATGATATGATTCACAAAGAGATCGAAGTCTATGTTGATGACATTATCGCGAAGTCACAAAAGGAGGAAGAACATCTGGTAAATCTTCAGAAGCTGTTTGAAAGGTTGAGGAAATTCAAGCTGAGGTTGAATCCGAACAAGTGCACCTTTGGGGTGAGATCTGGGAAATTGCTGGGGTTTATTATCAGTGAAAAAGGTATTGAGGTTGATTCTGCTAAGCTAAAAGCCATACAAGAGATGCCTAAACCGTGAACAGAAAAAGAGGTTCGTGGTTTCTTGGGGAGGTTGAACTACATCGCTAGATTCATCTCTCATCTTACAGCCACATGTGAACCAATATTCAAGCTGTTAAGAAAAGATCAAGAGGTCAGGTGGAATGAAAATTGTCAAAAGGCATTTCAAAAGATAAAAGAATATTTGCAGGAACCTCCAGTCCTCATGCCGCCAGTACCAGGAAGGCCATTGATTATGTATCTTACGGTTCTTGAGAGCTCAATGGGGTGTGTGCTCGGTCAACACAACGAGTCAGGTAGAAAAGAGCGTTCCATCTAGTACCTGAGTAAAAAGTTTACGGATTGTGAGTCGAGGTACTATATGCTGGAAAAGACATGTTGTGCACTCGCTTGGGTAGCTAAGCGTTTGAGGCAGTATATGTTAAACCACACAACCCTTTTGATTTCAAAGATGGATTCGATTAAGTACGTGTTTGAGAAGCAAACACTTTCAGGGAGAATAGCCCATTGGTAGATGGTTTTGACAGAATACGATATTCAATATGTTTCCCAAAAAGCTATTAAGGGAAGTGTTTTATCAGAATACCTTGCCGAACAACCAATCGAGGATTATCAACCGATGAAGTTCGAATTTCCAGATGAGCATATCATGTTTTTGAAGATGAAAGACTGTGAAGAGCCATTGCCTGACGAAGGACCTGACATTGGATCTCAGTGGAAATTGGTTTTTGATGGAGCTGTCAACTCAAATGGTAACGGAATCGGGGCAATCATTACATCTCCAAGGGGTTCTCATATACCCTTCACTACACGGTTAGCGTTCATATGCACCAACAATGAGGCAGAGTATGAAGCATGCATCATGGGGTTAGAAGAAGCAATTGATTTGAGAATCAAGAACCTCGATGTTTATAGTGATTCTGCGTTGGTAGTCAATCAGATTAAGGGAGAATGGGAAACTCGTCAGGCAAACCTGGTGCCTTATAACAACTACGCCAGAAGGTTGTTACCTTTCTATGACAGAGTTGATTTCCATCATATACCCCGGTCAGAAAATCAGATGGCAGATGCGTTGGCAACGTTGTCTTCAATGTATCAAGTGAACTATTGGAATGAGACTCCTTCAATCAGAATCATGCGTCTGGATAGACCAGCTTTTGTGTTTGCAGTTGAAGATGTATCAGATGGTAAGCCCTGGTATCATGATATTAAGTGTTTTCTGAAGAGTCAAGAGTATCCAGAGGGTGCGTCTACCAAGGACAAAAAAACTCTGAGGAGGTTGGCAGGAAACATCTTTTTGAATGAAGATGATGTGTTGTATAAGAGGAACTTTAACATGGTCTTGCTACGTTGTGTTGATGAACACGAGACAGGCCTGTTAATGGAGGAAGTTCACGAGGGATCTTTCGGTACCCATGCCAATGGGCATGCTATGGCTAGAAAGCTATTGAGGGCAGGGTATTACTGGATGACTATGGAGTCTGAGTGTTTCAAATATGCCAGGAAATGCCATAAATTCCAGATTTATGTTGATAAGGTGCACGTACCGCCTACTCCTCTGAATGTACTATCATCCCCTTGGCCGTTTACAATGTGGGGCATTGATATGATTGGAAAGATCGAGCCGACTGCTTCCAACGGGCATTGTTTCATTCTGGTTGCCATTGATTATTTCACAAAATGGGTGGATGCAGCCTCGTATTCCAACATCACCAGCAAGTGGTAGCCCGGTTTATAAAGAAGGACATCATATGTCGTTACGGAGTCCCAAAGAGAATCATTATTGATAATGGTTCGAATTGGAACAATAAAATGATGAAGGAGCTATGTCAGAGCTTTAAGATTGAACATCACAATTCTTCTCCCTATCGTCCGAAGATGAATAGTGTTGTTGAAGCAGCAAATAAGAATATCAAGAAGATTGTGTAAAAAATGGTGGTGACGTATAAAGACTGGCATGAGATGTTGCCTTACGCTCTACACGGTTATCGTACTTTGGTACGCACATCAACTGGGGCAACTCCTTTCTCACTAGTATAAGGTATGGAAGCGGTCCTACCATTAGAGGTTGAGATTCCTTCGTTGAGAATTCTGCCAGATGTAAAGCTTGATGAAGCTGAATGGGTACGTGCCAGGCTGAATCAGCTGAGCCTTATTGAAGAGAAGAGATTAGCAGCCATTGCACATGGCCGGTTATATCAGAGCAGGATGAAGAAAGCCTTTGATCATAAAGTGCATCCTCGGTGTTTTTAGACAGGCAAGTTGGTTTTGAAAAGGATCTTTCCTCCTCAGACAGATCACAGGGGCAAGTAGACTCCAAACTGCGAAGGGTCATATGTAGTAAGAAAGGTTTTCTCTGGCGGAGTCTTATTACTCTTAACTATGGATGGCGAAGATTTTACATCCCTTGTGAACGCAGACGTAGTAAAAAAATACGTTGCATAAAAGAGACCCGCTGGACATAAAAAGAAGATCCAGGCAAAAAAGCGCATCCCGGAGAACCATAAAAAGAGAAGGTTCGGGCAAAAATTAGGGATAAAAAAAAAATAATAAACTCGCAAGGTTAAAAACCTGAAAAAGGCAACTTTGGCAAAAATGGGTATCCCGGTGGATTGAAAACCCGAAAAGGGCGATCCAGGCAAAAGTTAGGGATTTGAAAGCAAGAGTCTACGATCTGCGTTCGCTCTGTGAGCACGTTTGATACTTAGGAATTTCGAAGGAAAAAAATCAGTCCAGTCAGTCTCTTCAAAGCTCAAGGCATCTGTGGATAAGCAAAGGCATATGAGTCATAACTGAATTGAATCATGGTGGATATCTGTTCCCACATTGTCGACATGTGTATTTTCTTTTTGTTTTTGTGCAATTACCTCTTTTCAGGAATTGCTTCAGGATGTAAATGCCTATTTACGAGCTAATTCATTCAAAAAAAAATTCTTTTCACTCAAAGAGTTTTCCGTTTATGTTTTTACTTTTACTGTTTTGTTTGTGAAAACGTTCGATATTTTGATAAACATTGCATGCGAAAATGTTAAGCTTTACAGAGCATATCGAAAAACCATGGAAATTGCTTAGGCAACGGATATTGTTGATGGTAATCGAGGTAGCCATTTTTGCATATGGAATATTCTGTTGTTGTTGTGTGCAGGGTAGCAATGTTTCTCCCCAGTAGAGTTACTCTCCCTAGCTTTGAAATTACATCATCCTCAGCAGATTGTTACTCTCCCCAGATAGAGTATAGAGGATTGTCTCTCCAGTCGAAGTGGTGATTGATTTGTTACTCCCCAACAAGCATTCAGTAGTTGATTGCTCCAAGGTAGACGTTGTTGTATCCCCAGCAGAAGACTGATGGAATATCTTCCCGGGCAAAGATTTTATCTTCCCCACAGAGTTTTGGTGTCTTCTTTCCTCAGCCGGTCAGGAAGTGGGTTCTTCACTAGAAACAATATACTCTAATCCCCAGCAGGGTGAGGGTAAAGTTATTTCCCTAGCAGCAGTTTAAGCTCAATGGCATCCCCATGCAGAGTTGGTGGTAATCTCTACAGCAGTTTGTTCAATGATGGTTGACATCCCCCAGCAGGTTTCAAGTCCAATGGTTATTGGCACCTCTTCTACAGCATATTTTTGGGTTCCATCATCGGCAGTCGTCATTCTTAATTCCCCTAGCAGAGAAGAAGTATCAGGTTTTGGGTTCTATCTTCAGTAATTGTTATTCTTAATCCCCAACAGAGTGGAAGTTCTCTCGGAGTTTTCATCTCCAGCAGAGATTGTGATCAGGAAAGTTATTCAGTGTGGTTTTCCTCAGCAGGGTTTTGTTCTCGGGGACAATTTAGTTTGTCATTCTTGGTGGAGTTGCCTTCGTCTTCAGCATTTATTTTGCTGGAGCGCTTCTTTTGCATTGCATAACCATGTTTGCATGGCATCCTCCCAAACGCGTAACATTTATATTTTGTATGGAGCATTACACCATAGAAAAATTCAAACATATGCATTCGAAGCATAAGCCAGGTTTGAGTTCTCATTTTCCAGATGTTTCCCCGGCAAGAAGAGTCGTAACTCAGGAGATATCATCCAACTTTATTCCCCAAGCGGTGGATTTGGTCATTTGGAGAGACTATTTGGTATACCCCTGCAGAGTTGTTTGTCAGGATCGTCAGTCCATGGTTTCTTCTCACCCCTCCGTCCAGGTGGTCTTTTGGTTTATCCCCTCAAAGTTTTTACCGTTAGACACTCGTTCGTGTTCTCTCAAACACCCGTTCATGTTATTTTGACACTCGTCCGCGTTATTTTTCATTTCCTCAATACTTCGTCCGTATTGATTTTAAACACTCGTCCGTGTTCTTTCAACACCCGTCCGTGTTCGGTTTAGCATTTCAATCCCCAGTAGGGTTGCCTTTTAAACTTTTTAGACACCCGTCTATGTTCTTTCAACACCCGTCCGTGTTTGACCTTACGCACCCGTCCGTGTTCTTTCACACCCGTCCGTAGTTGAATTTCTTTCATCACCCGTCCGTGTTTGAACCTTTTAGACACCCGTCCGTGTTCTTTCAGCACCCGTCCGTGTTTGAACCTAATAGACACCCATCCGTGTTTAAACTTTTTAGCCAATACCCGTTCATATTGACCTTAGACACCCATCCGTGTTCTTTCAGCACCCGTCCGTATTTGACCTTAGACACCCGTCCGTGTTTGAACCTTTTTAGCCAATACCCGTCCGTATTGACCTTAGACACCCGTCTGTGTTCTTTCATCACCCGTCCGTGTTTGAATTTCTTTCATCACCCGTCCGTGTTTGAACCTTTTAGACACCCGTCCGTGTTCTTTCAGCACCCGTCCGTGTTTGAACCTTTTAGACACCCGTCCGTGTTCTTTCAACACCCGTCTGTATTGACCTTAGACACCCGTCCATGTTCTTTCAGCACTCGTCCGTGTTTGACCTTAGACACCCATCCGTGTTCTTTCAGTACCCATCCGTATTAACCTTAGACACCCGTCCGTGTTCTTTCAGCACCCGTCCGTGTTTGACCTTAGACACCCGTCCGTGTTCTTTATCACCCGTCTGTGTTTGAACCTTTTTAGCCAATACCCATCCTTAATGACCTTAGACACCCGTCCGTGTTCTTTCATCACCCGTCCGTATTTGAATTTCTTTCATCACCTGTCCGTGTTTGAACCTTTGAGACACCCGCCCGTGTTCTTTCAGCACCTTTCCGTGTTTGAACCTTTTAGACACCTCTCCGTGTTCTTTCAGCACCCGTTCGTGTTTAAACTTTTTAGCCAATACCCGTCCGTATTGACCTTAGACAACCGCCTGTGTTCTTTCATCACCCGTCCGTGTTTGAATCTTTCAGCACCCGTCCGTGTTCCTTCAGCACCCGTCCGTGTTTGAACATTTTAGCCACTCGTTCGTGTTTGTCCCCAGCACAGTCAACACTCGTCTGTGTTTGTTTCAATACATATTCAATATTTAGTCCATATTTTTCTTTGGCACTCGTCAGTATTCTTGCGATACCCGTCCGTGTTTTTGGTCTTATACCTCTTATTACTTGTCCCCCAGCGGAGTCATCTCTCCTTTTGCAGTATGCAAATTTGTGCGGTTATTTTTGTATTTAAACTTCATGTATCCCGACCGTCTGGAAGCCTTTGCTTCCATACCCTCGGATCCAAGAAGTTTGAATAGGGGCAGCTGTAACACCCCAAAATTTGCCCTCATGTTTCTAACTCTAACTGGCTTATGTTTCATTTCATTTGCATCGTCATTTCTGCATTTACGTGGCTCTTTTGGGCATGGGATCAAGGTATTTTCCATCAGCTCATGGCGTCATCGATTCCAGTATCATTTTCAACAATGTTCAGAGCCAAGCAAATAGCTTTCAAAGTCTTTTTGATCATTTATTTTGCTCATTAGATGATTTGATAATCAGAAGCTCCGACAGTCATTTTTTATCAGCGATTCAGCACTAGACGATTATTTTCAGCAGTACTCCGAGCACGAAGCAGAATTCACAGTATATTTCAAGTGTGTTTCAGTGTTAGTATCAAATGGCAAGTTGCAGAGGTCTAATGTGGCTCAAAGCAAGTGGAATCAGGCGAATATCCAAGTTTCCCTTCAAAAGGCACCAAATTCAAATTTTCCTTGTGTTAATCGATTAACACAATTTGTACTAAAATTGGTTAATCGATTAACCAAGACAAAATTTGCCCAAATATTTCATTTTTCAGCACTCTTTTTTTTGGGATTCAAATTTTATCACACAATTTCATTTTTACACCAGTAGAAGGATCTATAGAGAGTGATTTTCCACCCAAAATTCAAATTCTTTCCACTCTAATTCCATAATCCCTTTCCTAGCTCATTTTCCACTTCCAATTCCACCCACTAAACCTCAATCCAAACCCAAACTTAACTCCTAACCTAGGGGTTATTTAATCTAATCAACTCCAAACCTCTCATAACCTTGATCATTTTTCACTCTCAATTTTCAGAATTCTCTCTCACTTTTTCACTCTTAACCTCCATTTTCAACCACACTCAAATCTCTTCCATAGAGAATAACAAATTCTTCATTGGAATTTGTTACTTCTTGAGCTATAGCCTCTCATCATCACTCCATTGTTGCTTTTGATTGGTGATTTTCGTTTGGATCTAGATCTGAAATTTCAGAAGTGCTTATTGGAAGTGATTTTGGAGTATTGGTAGCTTATTGCTTGGATTTTCAGCTTTTGCTTGCAAGGAGCTCATAGATCTTGGAATTTCTTGCTTGGATTCATCAAATTCTATTGGCAACACTTACCAAAGCAATTCTCAGCTTTGTAGGTTGGTTTTTCTTAGATCTATACTTGGTGTATTGTGCATGCTTGCATTTAATTTCATGAGGTGTATGCTTGAATTAATGTGATCAAATGACAAATAATGTGCATTCTTCCATGATGATTTCAAGAGTTGTTTACCATGGTTTGTGGTCTGATGGTGATCATGATTAATTGATTAGTGTGAAATGTTTGATGCGTGTTCGTTATGTCATGATTGCATCGTTTTAAATGTATGGTGTGCTGCCCTGTTTTGCACTGCTGTTCTGGTGCATATGTGTTGTTGTATGTGCTGCTGCTTGCCTTTTTACCCCTGTTTTGTGTGCTGAACATGAGCTGTTGAATGTTGTTGGTGTATTGTGTTGTTTTTACCGCTGTGCAGGTGTTGGAGCGCTGTTGTAGCCGCTGTTTTTGATTTATTGCTTTGGTTTTTGCCTTGTTTTTGCTTGCTCCCTTAAGGCTCCTAGTCCGACTTAATTTCTGATTAAGCTCGGAATGGGATAGACATTAGGCTCTCATCCATGCATGCTAACTTAGGTAGATATTTCCCCTTTGAACTCAACCATAGGGCCACTTTTGCATGACAACATTAGGATAGATTTCCCCGTAGTCTTTTCTTTTCGACTTGAGTCTTCTCTTCTCATCTCATAACGATTCTAAAGCACTTAATAAGGTTAACGTGTATTGCCGCATGAGCCTTGTATGTGGGAAGTGAGGAATGAGGGGTATCCCTTCGTTCTTCTAGGGCGTTTAGTGTATGCCCCGTTGGGGACGATATGCGACGCATTCGTTCCTATGTTATAGACTTGGGTGCAATGCAAGTTACGAACTAACTTCAATCCACTTCTGTCTAAAAAAACACAAAACAAATTCAATCCCTTTTTTATCCTTCGGGATTGTTAAGTTTCAAATCTTTTTTCAGAAAAGAGCTCGTCGCTCGTGTAAAAAACACTTACCAACCTCGTTAGGTCGAACTACGTTTGCTCTGATTCCTCTTTCCCATCCGATTGAGGATACGTAGGTACGAGATGCGATATCTCGACGAGCAACCTTCCCCTTTTGGCATAGTCCGTCGAACTACGTTGACTCTAATTCTTTGTTCATCCACGAAGGTATGTAGGCATTGGATTTCGAATAAATCCTTGTGAGTCCGTCTTAGTCTCCCCCTCCCCATTTTTTTGGTTCAGTCGTAGACTTTAGGATAACTCACCCTTTGATTAGACAACAAGCGTGGATCTCATCGAGTACGATGGACGCATGTGGGTACTAATACCTTCCCCTCGCGTAACCGACTCCCGAACCCGGACTATGATTGCGATGACCGTGTCTTTCCCTCTTTCAGGTTTTCTTCGATCATTTCCTCTCCCTGCATCAGGATAAATAATGTTCGGTGGCGACTCTTCTGTTCCAGTTTCTCGCCGGTTGTTTTTTCGCAGTTGCGACACTTGGGTCCTTTATAATTAGTACCTTTCTTTACCCACACATAATGCCCACTTGCCATACTAAAGTTTCTAACATAGCAGGCATTAGGTGTATGGACAACTATACCACAATAAAAACAAGTAGGAACAAAATTACTTTTATACCTAGGAACATATGATTTCTTTTTACCAAATCTTTTCCTTTTAGGATTAGGATGAACAACTTTGCCTATGTTAGCTATCTCTTTTGGAGATTGATCACTAGCTTTAACAAAAATAGTTTTACTTGAACTTGGTTTACTAAATTTTGAATAACCAAGACCACTTTTATCGTTAAAACATCTTTGTTGACTAAGAAAATCCTCCAAACCAATTTGTCATTTTTCATATCTTTCAAGAACTCTTTTTAGTTGGACAATTTGAAAAGAAAGAGATTCACATTCTTTGCATACAAAATTATGTTTTTGTTCACTTATTATCTTTTGTTTCTCATCTTTGAAATCTTTTTCAATTGTCTCAATTTTTTCTTCTAGAGATGAAATTTGTTTCTTTTATGTTGATATTGTTTTGTACAAAATTTTGCGTTCATTAAGAAGTTCATCTATAGCACCTTGTGCATCATTATCATAAATGGAAAATTCATTACTAACCTCTTCTTCATCATTGGAATGGTGTGAGGCCATCAATGCTAGATTTGCACATTCGTTGCTATCTGAATCTGATGAAGAACTTATCTCATTATCTTCCCATGCTATGTAGGCTCTTTTGTTCTTATTTTCCTTTTTATTCTTGAAGCCACCTTTCTTTTAGAGTTTCAGACAATCCGTCTTTATATGGCCTTGTTTTCCACATTCATAACAAGTGACATCGGGTGTTAAAGTGGAAGCCTCATTTTTCCTGAAATGTTTCCTTCTTTTTGCATAATTTAAAGATTTATCATTTTTACCAAAGAACTTACCAAGTCTTTTTACAAGAACCATGAAGTTCGCATCTTCTTCAAGAGCAACATCGCTTTATTCTTCTTTTGATTCGACTTTTAAAGTAATTTCTTTGGATTTCTTTTATTGATGTTCATGTTTTTCAAGTCTTCCAAGTTCAAGTTCATGTTCTTGGAGTTTTCCGAAAAATGATGCGGACGTCATAGTTGAAAGGATTTTCTTCTCAGATATTGTCGTCACTTTAGGTTGTCATTCCCTAGTTAATGATCTAAGAACTTTAAGATTTAATTCATCGTTAGTAAATGTCTTACCAAGAGAAATCAAATGATTTGTTAAGTGCATGAATCTCTTTTGCAATGCAACGATAGATTCTCCGGGCTGCATTTGGATCATTTCGTATTCTTGACTCAAGGTATTCAATCTTGACCTTTTAACTTCAGCGGTTCCTTCATGAGTTTCTACCAAAGTATCCCAAATTTCTTTTTCTGATTTACATTGAGAGATACGGAAGAATTCATCCATGATAAGTGCGCTTTGAAGTATGTTGATTTATTTCTTTTCATTTATAATTTTCTTCTTATCATCATCATAATAAGAACTTTTAGTCTTTGGAGTTCCGACACTATTAACGACACTAATTGGATTCTGTGGACCATTTTCGATGGTTTCCCAAATTCCTTATCCTTGTGCTTCTAAATGAGCCTTCATGTGGATTTTCTTGAAATCAAAATATTCACGTGAAAACAATAGGGGTTTGTTGCTACTACCACCATCTTTGAAAATCAGATTAATATTTGCGGAAGCCATATTGGATCTTGTAGGAACAGGTTACCTATAACCTGCTCTGATTCCAATTGTAAGTAAAGTATGCACCTAAGAGGGGGGTGAATTAGGTACTTAGAATGTTTTTCCGGTTTTTAACTTAAGTCTTATAATTTTTCTGTTTGAGTTTCTAAGTGATGAAAGCTGTAAAATGCGGAAAAATAAAATACACAGCAAAATATCCTGGTTTCCCTTGCAATCCGAGAGTACTCCAGTCCCCTTACGTAGTAACATATTTTTACTATTGTTAGATCCTATGGACAAGACAATCATAGTCTTTCTATATAGACTCTAACAAAAATCAACAAGACCAATCCTCTTGTGATTTTCACAAAGTGCATTAAGAGAGCAATCCTCCCTTAATCAATCTCTTGTTTCCAACAATCCTAGACAACAAGGATAACAAAAACTATTCTAAATTTTTACAAAATTTTGAAGTAATATACAATGTATCAATCTCTTGGTTGATCTCCTCTTCCAATTATAATAATTCACAAACTCTAAAGTGTTAGATTGCTTAAGAATTTTTTGGTCTAGATGATGTGAAAGTATGCAGAAAATTTCCTGAATAATGCTAGAAGACTAGAAATGTGAATTTTAGAAATCTAAGAGTTTGAATGGAAGAGGTGATTTGAAACATGAAAATATATGTATTTATATGAGTATGACACCTTTTCGAATCAATGTGAAGTTAACAAAAATTATTATGAACAAATGCTAAGTTATAATGAAAAGGTTTTAGAAGAGATGCACTAAAAGGTGTTTAACAAAAAGCTATTGTTTTTCAATTTCGTTCAGGTGCAAATTGACTGTTGTTATGTGCAAATCGATTTGCATAACGTAACATTATAATAAAAATTTGAAAAGCTTTAGTATGCAATCGATTTACATTAAGTGCAAATCGATTTGCATAAGGAAAAATATGAAATTTTGTAAAGGAAACTTAGGCATGGTACATGTGCAAATTGATTTACATAAAGTGCAAATCGATTTGCATATGATGAAATTTGAAAATTATGCCTAAGTATTTTATGCCATGAAAACAAATGATTTATGCAAGGGTGTTTGATCATTTGATCATCTAAGACTTTAGTGAAGGTAAGTATTGTCATTATACCTTCTTGACATTTTAAATCCATTGAAACCAAAGCCTTGAACTTGATGCTTTTATCTTGAATATCATATTTTCCTTTTTGTCACTAAGAGTCTTATCTTCATCAAAAGATATTCATCATAGAGAAGCCTGACTTCACACAACTAAGAGTAATTCAGTCCCCTTGCTTCACAAGAGATTTTCACTATAACCAAATCTTGGTTACAATCGCTTATGCATTCTGCATAAGACTTTTACAACTGCTCAGACCCTAAGTCCAAGACATCTTGCTTAAACCCCTAACGTTTAAAGACTTCATTGCTCAAGTCCTACAGACCCAAGACTTCTGCTTATGTTCCATGAACCGAGACTTCCTGCTCAAGCCACTCTGGCCCAAGACTTCTGTTAAAACCCCTCAGGATCAAGACTTCTGCTCAGACCCTCGATCCGAGACTTCCTGCTCAAGTTCCACGATCCTAAGACTTCTGCTCAAACCCCTAAGGTTCAAGACTTCCTTCTTAAGCCCTAAAGACTTAAAACTTCTGCTCGGGTTCCATGAACCCAAAAATTATGCTCAATCAATCCACTTGATTAAGACTTTCATTGCTCTAGCACATAAAAGGAGACTTACATGGCTCAAGCATCTTGGCCAGAGACTTGAATTTTCTCAATCAATCCACTTGATTAAGACTTTCATTTCTTTAGCACATAGCAAGAGAATTACATGGCTCAAGCATCTTGGCGATAGACATTGATCTAAACTGCTAAACAACATGTTTAGCATAATAGAGAACAATGTGTACTTGATACAAATATCAAAGGTACGGGGAAATCACCATAACAAAGACCTAAAGCCTTAAGATTTCTAAGATATTCAATGTGTAATAAATCTTACGGCTTTTATAATTACAACCTACAACAGAAAATCTGCCTAACCATTTGAGTTGATAATTGCTGATCTTGTTACTCCTCCATCAGGTTGATCCTTGTTAAAGATTCAGTTTGAACCTTCAACTACTTATATAGTATTTGCAGAAGACTAGCCGTTGGAGAGATAACTTGATCAAGTGACTTTGCTTTTTCCATAGTACAAGAGACGTTGAAGATAGATACAATAAAAGATCTTGATCCATTGTGTATCATTTTTAACCACTGAGTCTTCAAGGAGATCCTGTACTATAGAGCCGTTGAGAGTAGATATCTGTAAATCATCCCAACTTTTCTTGAGCTTTGTGAACTAAGACTCTAGTTGACAAATAGATTTGACAATGCAACTTGCTTTCTGCAGTACGGATAGCTTCAACTTTATTACTAACTTTGAATGATCACCAGAAGCCAATTTACATTCACCAAGTGTAGAGACAATAATGTTGCTTCTTCTGATGCTGAGACCTTCAGCTTTAAAGTCTATGCCAGACATCACTTAGAGAGTGTTCTTCAAATTCTGCACCACTAGAAGCTAGCAATTCAGCTTCTCTCAAGTGTGCCTTTGTATATCAGATTATGTATATATATATATATATATATATATATATATATATATATATATATATATATATATATATATATATATACAAGTATTAGAACCTGCATAGAAGAAACACACATCAAATATAACCATTGTTCTTTGAATACTTTGTTATCATCAAAATCCAAGGAATATTTGTCATGAACAAATCTTTTTCTAACAGTATGTTCATCTTTAATAGTTCACACCATCAAAAGCACGATTTATGACCTACAAAACAAGGTTCCACATTCTCTCTTTTGTATGATGAAAACACATCTCTCGGGGAGTTGACAAAAGAAATAACATATATTTATTTGGATTAAATAAAATCCCCCTCAAAAAGTAGAGAGTATACTTTACCCCCCCCCCCCCCTCCAGAGAGTATAATTCTCCCCCTTTGTCGAACTCAAAAAGCTGGGTAAAAATGATTTACGATAAATTTATATATGCAAACATGAGAAAATAAACATTTCAGAAAGGAAAAACCAGTGTTTGTAAACAAAGGGAACATTGTTTATAAAATTAAGTTAAAAATAAAAACAAAGGGAAATTGCAAGGAAAGAAAGTAACATAAGTAAGTAAAGAAAAATTAGTTCATCTTATCTTCATTATCCTTGCTTGAACCTATTAGTGAAATGAGGTTTCTTTTTCCTATTCTTTCAATGAGCTTTTTAATATTTGAAATCATTTCCCTTTGTTCATCATAGATATCATTGGGGATGTTTGAGGAGGATGGAGGAAGGTCATTGCTTATTCACTACCTTGCTCTTGTTAGCGGTAGTGGAACAAGTTCTCTTCTTTGAATATCATATCTCATTTTTCTTGCAAACCTTTTTCATATCTTATGATTTTTCGTTTCTTGCTCTCTGATATCATAGGTGGTATAGGTCAAAAACTTTTGATTAGTTCAACATATGGTAGAATGATATTTCTCTTTTTGCTATCTAGCATGTGGTGAAGTACGAAATCCACCCAAATTTGCTCAAATTGATTTTCCAAAAACCAAACTGTAGGAAAGTATGATTTTTTCATAGTGATATAGTTAATTTTCCTTGGGAAAAGTACATTATTCATTGTATAGTGAACTCATCTACTATCAAGGCATATGAGATTGACATTGAAGGGAGATGGAATTCCAAAAAAGGGATCAATGAGAAGAGTTTGAGCATAAACATTAGAGTTAAAATCATTACCTTCAAGATCAGTTTGATCATAGTCTTACTCAAAGAATGGTAGGTTTTAAACATGAGAAAAGTATTCAAAGGATAATGTGATATGGTGTTTCTTGACAACAAAATTTATGTTACCATCTTTGTAACTTAGATTTGCATAAAACATTCTTACCAACTCGGGATACCTATCTTGAGGCTTTTCTAACATGAATTCCTTCAGGTCAGCAAAGTTTAAGGCTTCCATGAAATTGAAATCTTTGAAAAGGTCCTATTAAATTCAAGCTTTCAATGAAGATGATTTTGATGAAGTCAATCCATAGTGTGAAGACATGATCAAATGCTAAAGTATGGAAAAATCTATTCAAATGGCTATTGTCATACCCCAAATTTTACCCTTAAATTCTTTGATCTTTTGCATATCATCTTAGGTCAATCATTCAAGCATAGCTAACCAAATCATCGGACTTTGCTTTGTTTTGTTTCACTTGTGAATTAGGGTTTTCTTTTAAGAGGCTCAAGGGATTGATAAATCAAATTTTTGGATGGATCACCAACAAATCAAATTCTCTTACTCTTAATAAATTTCACTTCATCAAATGTTAAGTGCAAAGTGGCCTCATTACAAGTTCTTCAAGGTTCAAATTCATCTGACCATGAAATTAGAATTTTTCAACCAAAGTCAACTGCATCTTTGACTTTTGATCAAGACATAATCTCAAGCCTTGGGACATGATTCAAGACATTCAAATACACCCTTGGAGTGCATCCATAGTGATCAAATGGCTCAGGAGATTGATTTCAATGAAGACCAAGAGGTGAAATTCATCTGATATACAAGTCATTAACTGCAAAGCCAAACCTTTGACTTTAGGGTTTTTTTGGTCAAATATGAACTTCCCAAGTCAAATTCCATGAAAACATGTCTTATGATTGAGTTTGATCAAGAAAAATAAAGAGAATTGAGGTTACTTGTAAAAAGGGCAACATTGAAGAAACTTGAATTTTTTTCTATGTCATGGAAAACCTTAATTTGGTGCTGACTTGCCAAGGTCATAACTTCCAATTTAGACATTCATTTTCTTTGATCCAAAGATCAATTTAAAGAGCTCATTCCATACTACAACTTTGTCAATGACGAGGAATTCCCAAAAAATGCATAGATTTCAAGTTATGATAGCATGAAGTTAAGAAAAATAAGATTATGAAATTCTATACTTTTTTCTAAGTGTTGAAGTTCAACTTGGAGGGTGGGTTTTCAAAGCCATTTTTATCATGGTTCTAGGCTCCAATTCAAAATTATTTCGACATGAAAGTTGTTCCCTATGTTTCAAGCTTTCCATTGATGCCATGAACTCCTCAATTGGATCAATACATCTCAAGTTATGGCATTTCAAAGTTAGGGTTTCAAAGTTGTCAAAAATCCATAACTTAGAAATTTTTCTAAGATCACTTTAGGCAAAGTTTTGAGTCCAATTTCCCTGAAACATTTCATAACCTTCCAAGCCTTATTTCCACTTGCTTTGAACATGAACTTTGTTCACTTATTTCCTATTTTCCATTGAGCCAAAGATCTCACAAATTAGATCAAAATCCATCAAGATATTATGCTTCAAAGTTGGCTATGTGACTTGGTTTCAATGCTTCATTCTTGAACTCCTTTTTTCATGCAACTTGAAATTTTCATGCAACAAATTCATGCCACCAATTTCATGTGTATACCTCACCAAAGCATCACCAAAACATCGCCCTTTCTAACCAACCCAAGCCATGTACCTCATGTGTTCATTTTGAAAAATTTTGCAAAATAAAGCAAGATGACAAAATACCCAAAAACTTGAATAGCAAGATTGTTCCTCCACCATCTCCATTATGATCCTCTTATTCCACTCACAAGGACAACAACAACACCACCATCTCATGCCATGCTCATACCACCACCCTCACTCCACTCCATTTCAAATTTTTCACAAAAATGATTAACCACAAGTTTAACCCTAGTAAATGTGTTTTAACCACACCACAAGCCACCATATATAATAAAAAGAAACCCTAGAAACATTCAATAACTTCATTCTATAGCCAAAATTCTCTCTCACTCTCAAAAAAATTTTTCTTCGAGCCTCCTTGTGCAACGCTTGCTTCTGCATTTTCTTATTACCATCATCATTCTCAAAGATTAAGGAAGCTAAAGGGAAGAGTTTAGTGGAGTGTTTGAAGCAAGGTCAGAAGCTACAAAGTGCTCCTTTGGGTAACACTTTCTACATTCATTTCTCTCTCTTTAACACCTATTTGAACATGTGATTGTTGTGTTTTGATTTCTGGAACCATGAGGAAGATGTTTGTGTTGTTGTTTTGTTTTATGAAAGTTCCATAAGGCACATCATTTTTTCGTGGCCACTTTTAAATATGTTAGAGGGTTCAAAAGCTAAAAGTAAGGTCAGATTTGTGATCTATAAAATAAATCCTTCAAGGAGGTGTTTTGGTTTTGGGTTTTGGAACATTTTACAGTCAACTCCGACGAACGGAGCGAAGGCTCCGACGTCTGATTGTGTGGTCTGGTCAACTCCCCTTGACCTGCTGAGGTATGCACCCATGTGGCGTTGAATCATGCCACATCATTTAATGAAACCCATATGGCACTTTTTTATTTTTGTTTCTGAATTTGGTTTTAAAAATACATGGGCCTAGCTTTTTTATATTCACACCCTCCTTTCCTTGGCCCAGAACACGCTACAACACATTCCTTGTTATTTCTGGTTTTAATACCACGCCTCCCTTTCCTTGTTCTTTTTAATTTTTTTTTTTTTTTACTTTCCATTTCAATTTTGTTTTTAATTATTTCTTCACATTAAAAATTTAAAAAAAAATATTTTTCTATTACTTAAATGTCTCAAGAATTTTATTACATTTTTATTTTTATTTTTTAAATAATTTTCCTATTTTATTTTTATTTATTTGTGAAGGTGGTTTTACTAAACTACCCTTGAACTAGGGTTCTTGTTTTTTATGCTATGAACACTTTCTTGGGCCAATCTTTTGCCAACTTTTGAAACTTGTTTACTTGATGTTTGAGTTTTTTTTGTGCTTTGATAATGCTTTTTTGGTCTCTTTTAATTTGACTTTGTGGAGCCTCGATTTATGCTCGATTTGTAAGGCATCTTGAACTTGTTGTTAGTTTTGTTTGAGCAATTGTGCTATTCTTTTGAGGATCTTTTCCTCACATATTGCCATGAGATAGAGCCTTTAACTTGCATTTATTTGATCATTTTTATATTTTTTATTGATGCCTCAAGTTAAGTTGATTTTGAACATGATCTTGGTTGTGTAGCGCGCGATTTTTGTCGGTGACGCGACCACCTTATCGCGGAATTTGGGTTTTCTCCTCAATGAAGAGGAGGGGGTGCTACTTTCTGATTTCTTATTTATCCTGTGAAGCTGGAATGGAAAGGGAAGCTATCTAAAACTAACCTTGCACGCGAATGTTTAATTGAACAAACGCTTATTTGTTCAAAGCCCAAGATTGAAGCCTAAGGGAGGAAAAATATATTTTGGTGTCTTGTTCAAAGCCCAAGATTGAAGCTAAAAGGTTTATTTGTGTATTGTTCAAAGCCCAAGATTGAAGCTAAAAGTTTTGACTGAGAGAGAATTTGTCATCTCTAAAGGGGAGACATCTAGTCTGTTTATCACAGTTGTTAGGTGACTGTTTATAAAGGAGGATTACTTTAACTGGGATATGTGAATCCAGCAATGCCATAATTTCCTTTATAGGGTTTTGTCCTGAAGGGGAAAACTGTAACTCAATGTAGAGCAATTCCATTTTTCCTTAGGAATTTCTCATGCTAAGAGAGGGATAGTGGCGTGGATGTAAATAATCCAGAGGCTTGCCGCTTACATCAATTAGATGAAAGAAAAGGATTTTTCCAGGATAAATGATGGACGACAGCTTGGATATTTGAATCAACAAGTGTTCCACTTACAGCAGTTATCTGGGATTAGGTTTTGTTTTGATTTTCTGTTTTGATAAGTGATAAACGGAGAGATGACTTCCTACAGAGAGATTTGGATTTCCTCTTAGGGGATGTTGATTTTTGTGTGCCTTGATCAAAGCCCAAGGGTAAAGCTAAGAGGTTGATTGACTCCACTAGGGAAGTCCTTATACAAAGCCTAAGAGGAGGCTGGAAATGACTAACTCAACAAGAGAGTGTTTTTATATGTCTTGTACAAAGCCCAAGATTGAGGCTAAAAGAGACTGACTCTTCGGGGATATCATTATACAAAGCCTAAGAGGAGGCTAAAGGTTGACTTTTCGGGGGAAATATTTTTTCTGTGTTGTACAAAGCCCAAGATTGAGGCTAAAAAGGATTTTGACTCTGTTGGGGAGGGTTCGTATGTGTCTTGTACAAAGCCCAAGATTAAGGTTGAAAAGAAGACTGACTCTGTGGGAAAGAGCTCTTTATCTGTCTTGTACAAAGCCCAAGATTGAGGCTAAATGAGACTTTACTGACTCGGCTGAGAATATTTTAAGTGTCTTGTACAAAGCCCAAGACAGAGGCTGAAATGAGTTTGACTCTACGGGAAAGTATTATATGTCTTGTACAAAGCCCAAGATTGAGTCTAAAAAAGAGTTTGACTCTGCTTAGGAAAATTTATATGGTGTCTTGTACAAAGCCCGAGATTGAGGCTGAAAAGGGGTTTGACTCAACAAGAGAGTGTTTTTATCTGTCCTGTACAAAGCCCAGGATTGTGGCTGAACAAGCTGGAGAATTCATTATACAAAGCCTAAGAGGAGGCTGACTTCTACTAGGGGAAATCATCATATCAAGCCTAAGAGGAGGCTGAGAAAGATTGTCTTAACAAGAGAATGCTTTTATCTATCTTGTACAAAACCCAAGATTGAGGCTAAAAGGGTTGACTCCACAAGATAATATAGAAAGGTGATTGACTCAACAAGAGAGTCTGAAAGTTGATTGACTCAACGAGAGAGTCTGAAAAGGTTAGCTCTGCTGGGGAGAATCATTGTACAAAGCCCAAGAGGAGGCTGGCTATGCTGAGGAACGGAAGGATCGTTATACAAAGCCTGAGAGGAGGCTATCTTCTGCTGGGGATTATTGAGATCCCGAGATAGGTCCAAATGGGGAATCAACTCTTACTGAGGGCTACAGCAGAGTTGAGGTATCAGATACCTTGAGGTTATGACAGTGTTATATTGATGATAAACTGACCCTGGCTAGGGAATTTTAGGAGAGAGACTGGGTTTTAGAACCCATGGGTTTTAACTCTACTGGAGATTGATCCAGAATGACCGTAAGGTGCTTGAGAATGTCTTTGAGATCCGAGAAGGGATTTAGACTGTCCAAGTCTACTGGTATGGGAGAGTTTATCTTTGCATGATGCCCAAGAGGAGGCAGGTCTTTTTAAGGGATGAGAATCAACCCTAAATTGGTCTGAGATTTGACACTGGAAAGACTGCTCTAGCAAAGGATAACTAAGTTCTATCTTATACCTTTAAGAGGTCTTCAAGGTCCTTGTATTAAGCCTAAGAGAAGGCATGAGAACTTTTAAGAAGCCAGAGGGTCCTTGTACAAAGCCCAAGAGGAGGCGGGGATACTTCTCGGACTGCTTCTTCAAAAAGATCTTTTTCATCTCTTTTTCCTCAAGAGGGGGACAAATCTGGGCGGCAATTTCATGCCATCACTGAGCATATTCCTTAAAGTTTTCCTTGTCCTTCTGCAACATATCTCTGAGTTTATCTCTGTCTGGTGGCATGTCCAGGTTATACTTATACTGCTGAACGAAGGCAGCACGAAGATCTCTGAAAGTGATGATCTTAGTGCGGTTTAAACCCATGTACCATTTGAGTGCGGCACCAGTTAAACTATCTTGAAAATAATGGATCAGTAGTTGTTGGTTCTCTATCTGAGTTGACATCTTTCGAGCGTACATCACCAAATGACTTTGAGGGCAAGAGTTGCCCTTGTATTTTTCAAATCCAGGCACCTTGAATTTGTACGGAATTTTCACATTGGGGACCAAACAAAGGTCTGCGGCATCCTTTCCGAATAAATCCTGATCGCGAATGGCATGCAGTTCCTTCTGCATCTCCATGAACTGTTCCTGGAACTCATTCAATCTGTCGTACATACTTTCGTTTCCACCAGAAGGTATCTGTGGAATCTGTCCTTCCGGGACAGTGTGTACCACAGGTGGTGGTATAGTTATTACGACAGTGACTCTTGGTGCTTCCCTATCTTAAAGTTTGTAACCTTTAGGAGTTGTTGTCATGCCCCTTGCATCTTCGTTTTCCTGAAGTTTGTAACCTTCAGGCCCAGCGGTTCCTGCTGCAGTTTCTGGATCTTCCATGATCGGCGGAATATATCCTTCCGGGATATAGTTGAGTGGCATGCCCCAGGGACGATCTTTAGGCATGTTGTACAGAGGATCATACTTTTCCACTATGGGCGTAGATGTGATCTCTGAGATCACCGTCCTTTGTTGTTGTATCTGAGCTACTGCCAGAGATTGCAAGTCATTATGAAGTTTCCTCAGATCTTCTTTCAGAGTGTCGATTTCTTCTCTCAACTCTATGTTCTCTTCCTCGAGATCATCCATTTTCTTTTGTCGATTGGCCCGGGTATTGTACGAATGAGACAGTTTGGCTCTAGAATCGAGACACAGACGTGAGATTCGTAGGTAAGAAGAATGCGTTATGTGAGAATGATGAATGATATGCAATGATTATATTAAGAATTTTTTTTATTTAATCAAAAGAAACTTCAACATTTGGATTGCGAATATCATACAGTGGGGAAACCCCGTTTTATTGAATTCAAATATTGCGAAAATGGAAATACAGTAATTTACAAGGTGTTGCAAAAGGAAATGTCTAAGCTTATGGATCTTGAGTCCTCTCTGAGGAGAGCTCAGGTGCTGGTTCTGGTATTTTCCTTTTCTTTGACCGGGGCTCTTGAGCCGTTGTTGGGTTGTCAGTCCTTTGCCAAGTGAAAGGAGCGAGCAAATTCCTTCGGTCTTCTTGATTTTCTACAGCATGTTGCTCTAAAATCTTGATCAGAGCATCTTTTTCTTTTAACAGTTGTTGTATTTTGGTACACTCCACATTGAGAATGCGGTACTTGTTCTTCCAATATTTCTTTTCCCGTTGAACTTTGTTGAGAGTGACCTGGAATTTTTCTGTATCAGACATAAAATAAAGGACAGATTCCTTTAATGGAAGAACTTGTTGACGAGGGTAAGGCATCCTCAACTTGAGAGCTCTAGCTTGTACCCAGTGGAGATAAGGTTCCACAGAGACAAAGTCTGGTTTTCCTAGAGACTCTCTTCCTTTTCGGTGAACATGTTTCCAAGCATGCACTATTTCTGTCTTTAGTGCCCTGTCATTTTCTCCTTCCTTGAAGAAAAGGCCTTCCAGATGAACATTACGCGGGATATGTCTCATCGGGTATCCGAGTTGACGACGAACTAAAACTGGATGATAGTTGATTCCTCATTTAGTTCCTATGTGAGGTATACTAGGGAAATTTCCACAACGGCCAATGATTCTTATCCCGTCATAGATCCGATTGTACTAGTCTATGTCAGAGTTGGTAAGAGACATGATTCTCTGTGACCAACGTAGAGTAATCTTATGATCCCAAAAAGCAGCAGACTTGGGCAAGTGGGAAGTGAACCATTTGTATAGCAGGGGTACACAGCATGTGATCATTCTTCACTATACAAACTCCTTAAGTGTACAGAATGATAAGCATCTGCGAGCAGGGTTGGTACAGGGTTTCCAATCAAAAATATCTTAATGGCATTGGCATTAACGAACTTATCAATGTTGGGAAATAGAAATAACCCGTAGGTGAGCAGAACAAAGACGCTCTCAAAAGCAGTCATGTTCCCTATACTAGCAAAGTACAGAGCTTTCTTTACCAAAAACTTGGCTGGTAAACCTTGGATTCCACCCTTAATGGTCATGTGAGTTCTGATTTCTGACTCGTTCAAATAGATTGCTCTTGCAATGGTTTGATCCTTTGGAATTTCTTCCAGTCCAGAAAAGGGAGCTTGGCCAGTGATGGGTAAATTAATCAGGTGAGAGTACTCCTCCAGTGTTGATGCTAGTTGATAATCTGGGAATGTGAAACAGTGATAGACCGAATCGTAGAACTGAATCAGCGTAGATAGGATTCCTTCAATTACAAGGACCCTTAACAAAGACAGCAGTCCTCCATACTTAGCTCTGAAAGCATCAGGGTTGGTGATCATCCTTGCCAACCCTCTTAAATCCTCTAGTTTTGGAACCTTAAAGGTGTACTTGTGAGTCTTCCTTCTACCTAAATCTATAACGCAATCTTTCTCTCTGATATTTGCAATCATTGTCTTAGTTTAATTTGAAAAAAGAGAGACTAGAAGAGAAGATTTTTCTTTGTTTAAAGTTTTTTTAATGAAATGAATGCATGAATGCAGCACACAAAAACATAGAAAAAACATGGGTTCAAAGGTTCAGCGTCACGAGCATGGAGTCATGGCTCTACCCATTCCCAAAGGTTGTACTATGGTGAATTTTTGTACATATCCTCAAAATCATTGACCCCCCTTGGGATAACAACAGAAGGCTGGTTCACCCGAGCGAGCTGTAGTATCTTAGGGTAATCTCAAATGAGGGTAGTATAGTGTGACAACTATTTCCGATAGCTTCCGCACTACAAAATAGTCACATGGCCTCAGTCTACTAAATCCTCAGTTTCATGGATACCACAATCGAACAATCTGCTTTTGCAACTGAAGTAACTAGACATTGAATCCTCAAAGGGTATCTCCACTGGTTCGATGGTCTACCAGGATCGCTTATTCGGGAATCACTCCTTGTAAGACCACCCGTCTATGCCATCACTTATCTTAGGTATCACTCAAACTTTCCATATGCAGCATCACCCGCAGTCCCATTAGCAGAAAAATAAACACGGATATCAAGTAGGAAAAGCGTTATATATATATATATATATATATATATATATATATTCATTCCTAATACTATCATCCTAGACCTCTTAGGAGCTATAATCCTAAACAAGACAAAATGACTCCCCAGCAGAGTCGCCATTTTTCTATGGAAAATGAGGACGATGATGATTAAGTTAAGACAGATTCTACTTTGACTCCCCTGCAGAGTCGCCATTTATCTCTAGCGCGCGATTTTTGTCGGTGACGCGACCACCTTATCGCGGAATTTGGGTTTTCTCCTCAATGAAGAGGAGGGGGTGCTACTTTCTAATTTCTTATTTATCCCGTGAAGCTGGAAGGGAAAGGGAAGCTATCTAAAACTAACCTCGCACGCAAATGTTTAACTGAACAGACGCTTAAAGAGATTCGGGGAGTTCGGGGTCAGGTTATACAATGGGGAGTTGTCAATTACCCATCTTATATGTGGTTATCCACAGGATGTTAGCTTTAGGTTCTGCTTTGTACTTGATGGTGTTTATCCGTTAATGGGTTGGGAAAGTTTCATGGGAAATATGAGAGAGAGAGAGAGTGAGTTTTTGTTGAGGTCTTTGAAGTTCATCTTGAAGCTTCAAGCCATGCCTCACTTCACAAGTTAACTCATGGGTTTAATTAAGTCAAAACCCTAATTCCTGATTCTTTGATAGATGGACCTTCAAGGTGATTTTGCCATTGTGGATGGGCTCTTGAGATCCTTTTGAGCTTATTGGACCATACATTCAGGCATTGGCTCATGCCTAGATGGAAATTTTCATCTGGAGGCCTCAGTCGACCAAAACCCTAATTTGGTGACACTGGCGATCTTGAGGCTTGATCCACTTGGATTGCTGCAACCTTGTGCTTGATTCTTGATGTGGGAGTCCTCTTGATCCTTTGTGGGTGTTTGACAAGCTAGACAAGTTGAAGATCATGTCATTTCTTGATTGATCCTTATCTAAATGCACTGAGAGGGCTCAAAACCCTAATCTTTGATTGTAGTGAATGCTTAACCATCATTGAGGAGATTGATGAGGCATGATGGTTCATCCATATTTTGATGATGATTTACACAATGATGGGAAATCTTGGTGGTCAAAATTTGGGGTATGACAAGTTGGTCTTTGACCTAGTTTTTGGATATGTTTCTTGTGTGAATCTCTTTGATGCTTGGTGATTTTATATGACTTGAATACCATGGTTGAGCTTATGACTTTCATTGTTTCAATGTGTATTGCTTTCCCATTTGTCTTTCTTACATACATTAAATGTTTGATACCTTTTGTGGATGACATTGATGGATGCATGCTTAGTTGTTGGTCTTATTTTGAATGTGATACTTCTTGAACTTTCTTGATATCATGGTGTTGCTTATAAGTTTTAATGTTTGGTATTGCTACTGTCCCATCTTGGTTTCATGCTTTGACCTAAATGTTTGATTCTTCTTTGAATTTTTCTTATGAACTTGTTGTTAACAAGTGTGTGACTCATGATTTGGTGCATGTTTGATGTTCTTGTAACCTATTCTTGATCTTTTGTATATGTTGAATAGGATGTAGTGTAGCTACTGAATTTTTGAGTTCTCATCTTATTTGGTGCATGTTTGATGTTCTTGTAACCTATACTTGTTGCTTTAATTATTGAGTTGATTTGGTTACCTTATCATTTTCTTTGCATATGTTGCCATTCATTCGTGCCTTTAGCTTTGATACTTGAAGCTTTTCTTGGTGCTCCTTTGATGTTGTTTACCTGTGCCTAATTCCAAAGGAAAAGATTCCCCTCTTGTTGACTTATTTTCATAAGTTAGTATAGCCTTGCCTACCATTCCTTTGAGACCTTTTTAGAGTCTTTAGCTTACCCATCCTAGCCTTAGGATTAGAATTTGTTAACTCTAGGAGTGTTATGGTTATGAGCACTTCCCTTTCCTTATGACCTTGTTAGAGTCATTAGGCTTTTCAACTTAGACTTAAGATAGAGTTTGTAGAGCTCTATGTAAGTGTCATTGTTATGGACACTTACCTCCCCCTTGGAACCTTGATCACTATCAAGTGTTCCTAACCTGTAGTTAGGTGAACTACAGATGCTCTGATTTCATCCTTGTTAGGATACGTAGGTACAAGACCGTGAAGTCTTGGCGAGCATACTTAGGAAAAACTTTAGTTCCTTCCCCATAGCAACCAATAGTAAATAATAAGCTTAACACAAATACAAATAAGAAGTTCCTGTAGAGTACTACAGATACTTAGGGTGCTAATACCTTCCCTTATTATAACCAACTCCCGAACCTTAGATCTCTTAGCTTTGTTGTTACATTGCATACTTAGGGTTTTCTTCGATCTTTTCCCTTTTCTTTGGATAAATTAAAGTTCGGTGGTGAACTTCAAAGATTTGTGATTCAAGTTAATTCAATAGCTTGATATCCGATTCTCGCCGTAACATAAATAACGACTTCATTGGGGATCGTCTCTCCTAAGAGGGTTAAGCCTATCTTGTTTGTATTTGTGTAATTTTTGCTTGCTTGTATACTTGTGCATATTTGTATATATTTTCATTGCGTGGATTTTTTTTTCTGTTTGGGTGATGACATTTTGTGTGGTGAGATAAGTCCTAACTCGGACCTGAGTACACATAAATAAGATAGGATTGTGGTATAATCAATAGTTAACTGTTGGGAGTAGTCCTGGCATGATTAACATATGATATAACCATGCTCAGTGGAGGCCCCTTTGGGATTACTGATGTCGTACGAGTAGTCGTATTGGTATTATTTTTTCCGACCTGGGAGTCCATGAAGCTGAGGACCTTAGTATCCCTTCACCCCTTTAAGCCTTTTTAGAACGTAGTGCAGTGATTATCCATGTGTAGACCTGTGATGGTTGTCATTCGATACTACACTTAGACAAGTTTATCTTGAGAATATTATTAGCTTGCATGAGTAGTCGTGTAAGCCGATAATATCTGAAAGATTTATCGATGACCCTGGGAACTTTGTGGAGCCCGTTGTACAGGTACAAACAAACCCATAGTACATACCTTTGGGATTGGTAGACTATGACTCCATGCTCGTGATCTCGAAACCTAAACCCCATGTATGTGAATATGTGTATATGTGTGTTTGTGCATACATTCATCCATACATTCATGTATTCATTAAAACTCTTTTTTGGTTTCAAGGAACTCCATTGTCTTTTCATTTGCAAAAATCAATAAGTATCATGGATTTTGGGAAGAGAAATACCAAGAAGTACAACTTCAAGAAGCTTGATCTAATAGAGTTGAGAAAGCTAGGGGCTTTGGTTTCCTATCCCGAGAATTTTAGAAAGCGATATGAGAGACTGTTGGGTATTATCAAGACTAAGATGGAAGAGGGAGTTATTGACACCCTTGTGTAGTTCTATGACCCACTCTATCACTGCTTTACACTCCCTGATTATCAACTTGTCCCTACTTTGGAAGAGTATTCATATTGGTTCGGTCTACTAGTGTTGGATAAGAAGCCTTTCAGTGGTTTGTAGAAGATTTCATCACCTAAGGACATTGCAGATGCCATTCACTTAGAAGCATCCGAGGTCAAAGCCAATTTTACTACCGAAGGAGGAATCAAGGGTTTTCCTTCCAAATTCTTGATAGAGAAATCCATTTTCTTAGCCAAGGAAAATAGTATGGACGCCTTCGAAGATATCCTCGTATTACTCATTTATGGGTTGGTTTTGTTCTTGAACATTGACGAGTTTGTTGATGTTAATGTTATCTGGATCTTTCTGAGTGGAAATCATGTTCTTATGTTGCTTGGTGACACCTACCATTCCATCCATCATAGGACTCTCAAGGGAGGCAAGACTATTCTATGTTGCACTCCTCTACCCTACAAGTGGTTTATTTCACACTTGCCTCAAACTGAACTCTTCAAGGAAAATCCAGAAAAGCTTAGATGGTCCCAAAGGCTCATGTCTCTTACTCACATCGATGTGCATTGGTATGACCCTGCCTATGACAAGGGAGTCATTATTGATAGTTGTGGCCAATTTTCCAACGTACTTCTTCTTGGTATCCAAGGTGGAATTAGTTACAATCTTATTCTTGCAAGGCGTCAATTTGGGTTCCCTATGAAGGAAAAACCTAGCAGCATTCTGTTGGCGGTTTTCTTTTATCTTAATGAGGAAGCCATTGCATAATCTAAGGACAGAATTATGCACGCTTGGGGGACAATTCATAGGAATACTAAGAATGATTTGGGGAAGAGGAACCATGTAGCCTTTGAGCCTTTCACTCAGTGCGTTCAATCTAGAGCTCGTGAGCTCAAGATGCCATATCTTCTTGAAAAACCTTCATAGCCAATTGTCGCATCATTATCTACTATCCCCATTGAGCGTATGGTGGAATATCAAGAAGTGTTTGCAAGGATGAAGTTGGAGCGAGATACTTGGGAAGGTAAGTATCATGCCATCCATGCCGAGCAAATAGAGATGAAGAAGCAGCTAAAGGAGAAATACGACTTGATCGAGTTACTCGAGAGGCGTGTTGTGGAGAGACATGTGGCGCAAGAGAATTTATTTTTCTCTAGTGTTCAGCCAGTTCCCAGTACTCATGAGTATTACGACATTCTTCCAACGCCAGGCGCTTGGGAAAGGATCATTGACAAGCTTGTGTTGGAAAAAACCGAGTTGAAGAAACAGAAGAGGATGCATGGAATATGACCTTCTAAGATAGGATTCCTTATGACCCATTAGGCTTTACTTTATCCTCTTGTATTTTCGGCTTCTTGTTTTGTACTTCAAAATTGTAACTCTTCATTTTATTAATGAATGAAGTTTTAGTTCCAAAGTGTGTTACTTCCTTTGAATGTTTCCAATTTACTTCTTGAGATCCTTGAAAGCATTGCATTGCATTTCATACATTCATGTCATCACATGTGCATTCCCTTTGCATTTGCTCATTCCATTGTCTTATCTTCAGTTTTTCACCCTGAATCCTCCACCCCCTTACAACACCAGAGCTCAAGCTTGAAGAAGGATGGCAGAACAGAATCAAGAGCTTGACCGAGTCAGCAATGAACTAGAAGACCTACGTGGGAATGTATGGCAAATTATGGAAATGTTACAAGTGATACGTGCAAAAATGGATACACAACCCACTATTGTTTTTGAGATTGTTAATACAGTTGTGGATCCTCAGCCAGAAATAGTTACTACAACAAATTTACCTCCATTTGGTCTTCCACCTAATTTTTTGCCTAGGCCTACTGCAGTTCCAATTATTCAACAAGTTGTTCCTTTGACTACCGAAGCTCCTCATATGGTTCCTACTTTTGCACCAGCTGCTGTGCATACCCATGTGCAACCATACTTCAATGAACATCAGCCAGTATATGATGTCCCTAACATGTCAGAGGATGGGGATGAGCGTCATGAGAGGCTTATGGAGAATGTGGAAACTATTGAGAAGAGATTAAAAGCGATGGAAGGTGACCAAGTCTTTGGTACTGCTGCCAGAGAGATGTGTCTTGTATCCGGTTTGGTTATCCCACCCAAGTTCAAGACCCCAAACTTTGATCAATATAAAGGTTCCACCTATCCAAAGAACCATCTTATCATGTACTATAGGAAGATGGCTGCTCATGTTGACAATGATAAATTGATGATTCACTGTTTCCAAGACAGTTTGAAGGGTACTTCTTCTAAATGGTATTTAAGTTTGGATCAGTCTCTTATCAGATGTTTCCAAGATCTGTTAGATGCCTTCATCAAATACTATAAATATAACATGGATCTAGCTCATGATAGGAGACAACTATTGAGTATATCGCAGAAAAGCTTTGAGTCGTTTATGGAATACGCTCAGCAATGGAGAGAAACTGCTTCCCAAATGGAACCACCTTTAACAGAAAAGGAATTGGCTGATTGGTTTGTTGACCCTGTGCGTATAGAATTCTACGAAAGGATGGTTGGGAGTGTAACCGCTAACTTTTCTGATATAGTTGTTGTGGGTGTTAAAGTAGAACTTGGTTTGAAGAGTGGTAAAATGACTAGTGCAGTTGACAGCTCAAGCACCAACAAAGACCATGCTAAGAATTCTTCTAGAAGTTTCCACAAGAAAAAGGAAGGGGAAACTAACGCAGTAATGTCTGGTAGGAGAAGAAATCAACCTTGGAAGCAACAACAACGACAGTGTTATGCACAACAATCAGCCTATCCAGTTCAGTTTGCCCAACAGCCGTATGTGGCCGCAGTCAGTGCCTAATTAAATCAGCAAGTTCCTGTATATCAGCCTGTACAACCGGCTCTTGTTTATCAACCAGTTCCTATCTATCAATCAGCTCAAGCTCCACCCAATTATCAACGAGTGACCAACGCTCCTGCCTATCAACAACAGAGAGTTTGAGTTCTTCACCAGAATGTTCCTAATAGAAGACAGAGTGGTAAGCCTCCTATTCCTCCCATTCCGATAACTTATACCGAGCAGTATCCTTCGTTGGTGCAAAAACGTTTTATCACTACAAGGCCTTTGGTTCCACCTCCCAACCCTCTTCCACCTCATTTCAATCCAAATGCTCATTTTTTATTTCACGAAGGCGCCCCAGGCCATGATCTAGAAGGTTGTTACACTCTAAATCATATTGTAAGAGAGCTAATGGAGAAAAAGATCTTGTCTTTTGGTGATTCTCAGCCTAATGTCAAAAATAATCCTTTGCCCACTCATGGGGCCATTAATGCTATTGATGAGGCATTTGATGAAAGTCTTATCCTTGATTTTGTTGACATTAAAACCCCTCTTCGAGCCTTTCATGCAAAGCTAGTTGAGGCAGGTTTAGTCAAGAGTTGTTATGCTAAGTGTGAAGATTGTACTACCAGTCTTAAGAGATGTATGTTGGTTCATAGTGACATTCAAAGTTTGATCAATGATGATTTCCTAAATGTGAGTAGTAAGTTGAAGAAAGATGAAGTTTCTGTGATTGAGCCTATCCTTAATCTACCAGAATCAAGTGATAAAGTGCCTAAGTTTAATCTTCCGGAATAAAGTTCTATAACACTTTTTTTCCGTACACCAAAGCCTGTATTCAACATACCAGAATCTACTCTTGTTCCACCAGTTAATCAGCCGAAACCTGTGATTATTCAAAAGCCTAGCCCATTCTCTTTCAAAGATACCAAAGTTTTACCTTGGAAGTATGATGTGACAGTGATTAACCAAGAGTCTGGGAAGGTTATTCTGAAAGAAGATTTGAATAGTGTTATTGAAGATGTGACCAACATAGATGGGGCAAGAAAGATGACATGTAGTGGTCGTGTTTATACCCCCCGTTTCAATGAGGCTCCGCCTAAGGAAATTGTTGCCACCATGCCTGCTAAAGATAAAGAGAAAGAAGTGGTTGTGAATGATGAAAATGTTGAGTTCTTAAGGATTATCAGAAAGAGTGATTATATAGTCATTGGTCAACTTCACTAAACCCCTTCTAAGATTTCCATTGTGTCTCTTCTGATGAGTTCACTAGCTCATAGAAGCGCTTTGGAGAAGATGTTGGCACAAGCCCATGTCGCCCAAGATATTACTATTGGCCAGTTTGATAGTGTGATTGCAAATATTACTGCCTGTAACACCCTCAGTTTCAACAAAGAGGAGTTACCGAGAGAAGGTCAGAATCACAACCGTGCTTTGTAGGTGTCTGTAAAATGTTAGGATGGATCTTTGGCAAGAGTGCTCGTGAATGTCGGTTCCTCTTTGAATGTTTTACCTAAGAGGACGCTTGCAAAGCTGGCCTACAAAGAGACTGAGATGAGACCCACTTCTTTAATAGTCAAGGCTTTTGATGGTTCCCGCAGAATAATAACTGGAGAGGTGGAGCTGCCAATCTTAATTGGACCACGTGTATTTGATATGACATTCCAAGTTTTGGACATCAACCCTGCTTATAGTTGTTTGCTTGGAAGGCCTTGGATTCACACTGCTGGTGCTGTGACTTCAACCTTACATCAAAAGATGAAGTTTGTGGTCGATGATAAGTTGGTGATTGTGCATGGTGAGGAGGACCTCATGGTAAATAACTTGTCTTTGTTTCGTTACATAGAGGCTGACGAGGACACCTCAGAAAATTCTTTTCAAGCACTCGAGATAGCCAACGATGTCCTGTTGGAAGTTGAGGAACCAGTGCGTAAGGGTAATCCATCTTTCATATCTATCAAAAGTACAAGATCAACTATTGAAGAAGGCGTTCTCGAGGGCTGGGGAGAAGTCATAGACGTCAAGACAAAGCTGGATCATTATGGGTTGGGTTACAAACCAACTAATGATAAAGCATCTACATCTGCCAAAGGTCACCCGAAGACTATTTAAGAAGTGTTTGTTAGTGGAGGTTTCCAAATCAATACTATTGAAGATGATAATGAAGGTGAAGATTTGAGTAATCTAGTGTTTAAGTGCGATGCTGCTTTGGATATTTGGGAAGCAATAGAGATCCTAGTGATTATTCCCTTGTCAAAGTAATTTATTGTCTTTTTGTTGTTGTTTTCAAAAATTCCATAGCTATGCCCAAAGCTATTGGACTATTTTGTAGGGGCCCCCTTTTACACTTTCAAATAATTATCAATGAATGCATTTTGTTAAATTCTCATTGTTTCATTTATTGTTTTTTGCTTTTAATTTTAAAAAAGGAAATTGGCAATCTTTCAAAACTACCACAAAAAAAACATTTTCCTTTTGCATTCCTTTTGTGCTTTTTAATAAAATAAGTCATTCCAAACATGCAAAATAATCCAAAATCATGTTGAATCCAATGACCCTGCTTTCACTCCTAACTTTGATTCACCCATTTATCAAGCTGAGGATGAGGGTGAGGAAGATTATGAAGTTCCCGCTGAACTGGCAAGATTGGTTGAGTATGAGTGCACTAAACTTCAACCGCACAAATAACATGTAGAGATGATTAATATTGACACTGATGAAGAAAAGAAGGAGGTCAAGATTGGTATAATACTTGAGGCTGATGTCAAATAGAGATTGGTCAAGCTTCTAGAGGAATATGTTGATGTGTTTTCATGGTCATATCAAGATATGCCCGGTTTAGACACTGATATTGTTGTTCACAAGTTGCCGCTTAAACCAGAGTGCCCACCCATAAAGCAGAAACTTCGAAGAACTAGACCAGACATGTCTCTAAGGATTTGAGATGAGGTTAAAAGACAGCTTGATGCAGGTTTTCTAAAAGTTGTGAAGTACCCTGAGTGGGTAGCCAACATTTTGCCGGTGCCCAAAAAGGACGGTAAAGTCAGAATGTGCGTAGACTATAGGGATTTGAACAAAGCAATCCCAAAGGATGATTTCCCTCTACCACATATTGATACACTTGTGGAAAACACAGCCTGTTTCATAGTCTTCTCTTTCATGGATGGCTTCTTTGGCTATAATCAGATCAAGATGGACCTTGCTGCTATGGAAAAGAGTACATTCATCACTCCTTGAGGAACTTATTGTTATAAGGTTATGCCCTTCAGTCTGAAGAACGCAAGGGCAACATATCAAAGGGCAATGGTCACTCTCTTTCATTACATGATGCATAAAGAGATCGAGGTGTACGTCGATGATATGATTGCCAATTCTTAGAGTGATGAGGACCACTTGGATCATCTGTTGAAGTTGTTTGAACAACTCAAAAAATACCAGTTGAGATTGAATCCTTCTAAGTGTACTTTTGGCGTTAGATCTGGAAAGTTACTTAGGTTTATCGTCAGTCAATGAGGAATCAAAGTATACTCTGATAAAGTCCGAGCAATTCAAGAAATGCCTGCTCCACAAACTAAAACACAAGTAAGAGGTTTTCTTGGACGTCTGAATTATATTTCCAGATTTATATCCAATATGACTGCTACATGTGAACCAATTTTCAAGTTACTCCCCAAGGATCAGATCATTGACTGGAATTATGATTGCCAACAGGCTTTTGAAAAGATCAAAGGTTATTTACAAGAGCATCCTATCTTGATTTCGCCTGTTCCTGGAAAGCCTATTTTCATGTATCTGACTATTCTCGAGAAGTCTATGGGTTGCGTATTAGGCCAACACGATGAGATTGGATGAAAAGAGCACACCATCTACTATTTGAGCAAGAAGTTTATCGACTGTGAAACCAGATATTCACTCTTTGAAAAGACTTGTTGCGCTTTAGCATGGGCTCCGAAGCATCTCAGGAAATATATGATCTGTCACACTACTTTATTGATCTCCAAGATGGATCCAATAAAGTAAATTTTTGAAAAGCCTGCTCAAACTAGAAGGCTCATCCGTTCGCATATGTTATTATCTGAATATGACATCCAATACGTAACTAAGAAGTCTATTAAAGGAAGTATCTTGTCAGAATACCTTGCAGATCAACCGGTTGAAGATTATGAGCCTCTGAAGCTTGACTTTCCCGATGAACACATTATGTTGGTGAAGAAAAATTGTGAAGAGCAAGATCCTGATGAAGGTCCCGAGCCAAGTTCCCATTGGAAGATGATGTTTGATGGTTCCTCTAATTACAGTGAGCATGGCATAGGTGCCATTTTGATGAATCCAAATGGTGGTTACACTCTGTTTATAGGGAGGCTATGCTTTGAATGTACAAACAACATCGCAGAATATGAAGTGTGCATTCTAGGGTGAATGGGAGACCCGAGACGAAAAGTTGATACTATACCGCGCTTATATTATGGAGTTGATCAAATAATTTGATGAGGTCACTTTTTGATACGCCCCAAGGACTAAAAACCATATAGTTGATGCTTTGGCTATGCTAGCCTTAATGCAGAAATTTAGATTCGTTAATGAAGTGCCGCTTATCTGAATTGAACGCAAGACCAGGCTTGCTTACTGTCAATTAGTTGAAGAAGAAACTGATGGAAAGCCTTGGTTCAACGACATCAAAAATTATCTACAAAACTAGGAATATCCAGCTGATGCTACAGCTCTTGACAAAAAGACTATGAGAAGATTGGCGTCCAAATTCTTCCTCAGTAATGATGTATTGATGTAGAGATACCGTCTATGAGGGTCTTGATGGAAGCCAAGCTTGATGAAGCAGAGTGGGTCCAAGAAAGATATGATCAGCTGAACCTCATCGACGAGAAGAGCATGACTGTGATGTGCCATGGTCAATTGTACCAGAAGCAGATTAAGAGGGCATTTGACAAAAAGTCTGTATCTGAGAATTCAGAGAAGGAGAACTTGTACTCAAGAAACTCTTGCCAGTTCATAAAGACATGCGTGGAAAATGGACTCCCAACTATGAAGGTCCATTTGTTATAAAGACAGTCTTCTCAAGAGGTTCACTAATTCTCGCAACAATGGATGGTGAAGAGCTTGCACACCCTGTGAACTCTGATGCAGTCAGAAAATATTATGCCTAAAAACCCGGCTAAGTCGAAAACCTGAAAAGGCGACTTAGGCAATAATGGGTATCCCCGTGGATCATAACCTATGAAGGAGATCCAGGAAAAAATTAGGGATGAAAATTAAAAAAAAATAAGAGCTCGCTAAGTCGAAAAACCGAAAGGGAGGCTTAGGCAAAAATGAGCGTCCCGGTGGATTGAAAACCCAAAAGGGAGATCCAGGCAAAACTTAGGGACAAAATGCATTTCACTGTATCAAATGGTGTTTACCATTGCAGAAGATCAAAGCAGAAGTCCAATCCAGCCGCTCTTGTCAGAAGCAAGGTTTTGGGATGTCTTAGTTGTTAGGGATAATAGTTGTCGTTGGATTCAATGTAACCTTTTCCCTATTGCCAATTTCAAATTGTAATACTCCATGGAGCTTTGCCATTTGCAAGCTATCATTCTTCAATAAAATCAGATTTTTGCCTATTCAATTCTTTCCATTTATGCTTTCTCTACTTTTCCTTGTTATGCAAGATGTCATTTATTTGTTAATAATGATTTTAAAAGTGAAAAGTTTTGAATTAAAAACCGTTTTTGAAAATACAATGAAAGAACATAAAGTTTCTTTGACCTGTGGAAGGATTTGAAAGAAATCTTTGTTTCCCCAAGAAGTCTTAATGTTGCAGAAGCACTTTTAGACCATTTCAGCAAAAATCCCCAACGAAGGATAAACTGACGGCGCTTGTTGATTGATCTATTGATCATGAACCTCCCCAGTGTGCATCATGTGATGCATGTTTATTGATGTTGAGGATTTTCTCCCCAATGGAGTCATCTTTGTTCCCCACTAAAGTTACCTTATTTTCCCTAGTAAGTTGGCTTGGCTTCATACTTCCCCAAGTGAAATGGATGTATGTCTCCCGATGAATCTTTGGATTCTGTTGTTCCTCAGTGAGTCTTTGGACTCTACTGTTCCTCAGTGAATCTTTGGACTCCTCCATTCCAAGGTGATTTCCTGTGACTCCTTTCATCCCCAACGAACTGGATATGTTTATCTATTCCCCATAGAGTTTTAACTCAGAAAATTACAGCCACGACTTTGGCCTAAGCTTCCCCAATGAGGTGAATATTTATTTTTCCCCTATGAAGTCTCTAATCATGGGTGACCCTTTCCCAGTGGACATTTCTCTTCCAACAAGGAAATCAGATTCATGATGGTAATCCCTCAGGTGAAGTCATGATGTTATATCCCCGAGTGGAATACTTTTTTCCCTATAGGAGGTTGAAACCTTGAAGTAAGGATTGTGGTTCTGCATGTGGTTTTATTCATCTCTTGATAGATGTCTCCTTCTTGCAGAGGTTGGCCGAGTATCCTCGTCTAGATGTTTATTTCATCTCCAGTTTACTTCTCCTTGTTTGTTTTGTCAACATAAGCATGAGCATGACATACATACGTTCATACAGATATACATAGCATATGAGCATGTTTACGACCTTGATTTCTTTTGTTTGTTTACTTTGGTGGTGTTTATTACCAAGTAACCTGGTTTGTCTCCTCTCTCCAGTAGAGTCGTCAACCTTAAGCAGAAAGTGTACATCCTTTCTAGTTCCCCACTGAGATTGATCCTCATGGAAGATTGGTTGCTTCAGTTATCATTTCCATGTTTGGATTAGATAAATCCCTAGTTGAGTTCATTCCTCAATGGGTAGAGTCTCGTTTGACTGTTTCTCTCTAGCTTGTTCCTAGATTGAACTTTGGCTTTTGGCAATTTTGTTTTTGAACCTCTCTAGGCTGCTGAATCTAGATTAAGTGTGCATTTATTTTGCACTTTGCCTCCCAAGAAGAATCTATTTATAGATCCCCATTGAAGACAAAGTCTTATTTTCCAGCAGTGTTGTTGTAACATCCTCTTGGAATTAATACTTACAACAAGTAGCGATCTCTTTGAGAAGCTTGTTTTGATATTTCGATGATAAGTGGCACTCTCTTTTGAGAGGCTTATCCATTTTTGCTTACAACGATAAGTGGTAGACTCCTTTGAGAAGATTATCTGTTCCTGGTGATTCGTCAACCCTTACGAGGATAAGTGGCAGTCTCTTTTGAGAAACTTATCTGTTCTTGATGGTTCCCCAATCTAATTACAAAGTGCGTCTCCCCGTGAAGTCCAGTTGTTACTGGCATCAATCCGTTGGAAGCTGGTCTTGATACCTATGCTTACGATTTAAGTCCAATTGTTTTGGCACATATAGAAGAGTTTAATTACCCTGTATCTTTCCTAACGTTTCCTGAAGATATCGTTTGATCTCTTCATTTTAAGGAATTTCCAGAAAGCTTGGATATTTATTCCTGTTTGAAAACTCCAGCATTTGTTTTCATGATCCTATTGTTATGAGTAAGGGTGTGCAAAAAAACTGGTTTCACTACTACAAAACGCTAAAACAACAACGCCAGGCTTACAACGCATCCTTTTATGCCGTTGTAATAGGTTAAAAATTTCTCGCCCATGTAAAAGCTGAGTCATTTAATGACGGTTGAGTGAAACCACCGTAGTAATAAATAAAATGTATCTAGCTTCGATTCCATGCAACTACATTTTTTTCCATTTTTTAGAGTACATTTAGCGTGTGACAATTAAGTCCATTATTTTAAAAATAAATTGTAAATTATTTTACAACGGTTAAGATAAACAACCGTAGTAATAAATGAAATGTAACAAGCTTCGATTCCCTGCAACACATTTTTTCCTTTTTTTAGGATACATTTAGCGTGTGTCACTTAAGATTCCACGACGGTTTGTTTTTCCAACCGAGATTAAAAGGTTTACTGATAAATTAAAACAAAACTTATTATGTATTTCTTTCATAAGACGCCCTAATCGAACAAGTGAGCCAGAGACGCCCTAACCTTTACCCTCTTCATATCCATTCATTTGGAGCTCAAATATTGATCAAATAAGGTACTCTTCAACATCTTCATTCCTTTTTTCTTGGTTTATGCTCAAATATTGACCGTCTTCATCATTCATTTGCTTCTTCAGCTTCGAAGTAAGGTTCTCTTCAACATCTTCATTCCTTTTTTCTTGGTTTATGCTCAAATATTGACCGTCTTCATCATTCATTTGCTTCTTCAGCTTCGAAGTAAGATTCTCTTCAACATATTCATTCCTTTTTTCTTGGTTTATGCTCAAATATTGACCGTCTTCATCATTCATTTGCTTCTTCAGCTTCGAAGTAAGGTTCTCTTCAACATCTTCATTCCTTTTTTCTTTGTTCATATTGTATATGCTCAAGTCAGAATGAGATGTTTCATATGCTTTACGCTTAGTATGAGAGTACATCTTCATTGATTTTTTCTTTATTCATATTGTATATGCATATGCTTGAGTTTTTGGATTAGATTTTGGTGTGTCATTCACATTATTATACATGTATAAATTTCAGAAGTTGTAATGGATCGTAGTTGGATGAAAGCCAATAGATTAGATCCGGTTTATGAGAACGGAGTTTGTGAATTCCTTGAATACGATGATAAACATCTTCCCGGCAATGATGGTATCTTTTATTGTCATTGTGTTGTTTCCGCTAATATCAAAAAGGGTACAAAGAAAGAAATACACAATCACCTTTGTTGTGATGGTATATGTCAAAATTATATAATATGGACGTGGCATGGTGAGGTGGATAGTAAGGAAAGTCGGGCGTCACAAAGTCAAAGAGTGGAGGAAGATGAATATATTGAAGATCACCTAGAGGATATGTTCCGTGATATTGGGGAATCTTCTTTTATGAATGCTCATATTTATGATAATTTATGTCGTGATAAAGACACCCATTTATATAAGGAATGCACAGAGTTCACACGATTGTCGGCGGTGTTAAAGTTGTTTAATCTGAAGGCAAAAAATGGATGGTCGGATAAAAGTTTCACGGAATTACTTGAATTGCTACAGAAAATGTTACCAGAAGATAACAAATTGCCGGATCATTCCTATGAGGCCAAGAAGATATTGTGTCCACTGGGTCTGGAGTATATCAAGATACATGCTTGCCCTAATGATTGCATATTATACCAGAAAGAGTATGAAGACTTGTTTCAATGTCCGAAATGTGGTGTGTCGCGTTACAAGCTGAAGGCTAGCAATGGTGATGACAATGATCACTATGACAATGTTAGTAGGAAGCATCCTCTTGCTAAAGTGTTATGGTACTTGCCAATACTTTCACGATTAAAGAGACTTTTTGCTAATTCGAATGACGCAAAGAATCTTAGATGGCATGCAGATGAAAGGATTCATGATGGAAACATTCGCCATGTAGCTGATTCTTTGCAATGTAAGAAAATTGATTCGTTGTTTCCGGATTTTGGAGTCGAGCCAAGAAATATTAGGCTTGGGCTTGCCACCGATGGAATGAACCCCTTTGGTAATATAAGCACTAATCATACTTCATAGCATGTTCTTCTCACTATTTACAACCTATCTCCTTGGTTTTGCATGAAGCGCAAGTATATACTGTTAAGTATGATGGTTTCTGGACCACGACAACCCGGTAACGACATAGATGTTTATCTTAGTCCATTAATTGATGATTTACGACTCTTGTGGGATGAAGGCGTAGAAGTTGATGATGCATATTCTGGGGAAAAGTTTAATATGCGTGCAATGTTATTTTGCATAATTAACGACTTTCCGGCTTACGGTAACTTGGCGGGATACAGTGTCAAAGGACATAAAGCGTGTCCTATATGTGAAGATGATACTTATTATCACCAACTTGAGTTTGGAAAAAAGACCGTTTACCTTGGGCATCGAAAATTTCTAAAACCAGGTCATCCTTATCATAGATTGCGAAAGGGTTTTAATGGAGAGAAAGAGTTTGGTGAGGCTCCTAAACCTTTAACCGGGGATGAAGTTTATCAACGGCAGGAATACATTAATGTTGTCCTTGGGAAGAGAGAAAAAGAAAAAGGCGGGAAGAGAGAAAAAGAAAAAGGTGGGAAGAGAGGAAAAGAAAAAGGGACAATTGCGAAAAATATATGGAAAAAGAGGTCCATCTTCTTTGATCTTCCATATTGGTCAAGTCTTGATGTTAGACATTGTCTTGATGTGATGCACGTGGAGAAAAATGTGTGTGATAGTTTGATTGACACACTTCTAAACATTCCGGACAAGACTAAAGATAGTAAGACTTCCCGTCTTGATATGGAGAAGATAGGTATACGAAAATAGTTGGCTCCAATAGAGAAAGGAAAAAGAACTTATCTACCTCCAGCATGTCAACTCTATCTAAAAAGGAAAAGAAGATGTTTTGCGAGTGTTTGCAAGGTATTAAAGTTCCTCAAGGTTACTCATCAAACATCAATAAACTTGTATCAATGAAAGATCTCAATTTAATTGGTTTAAAATCTCATGATTGTCATGTATTGATGCAACAACTTCTACCAGTGGCTATCCGTGGGATCCTTCCAAAAAATGTGAGAGTAACTATAACGAGACTGTGTTTATTCTTCAATGCCATATGTAATAAAGTTCTTGATGTCAAAAAATTGGATGAATTAGAAGATGAGGCTACCATAATCTTGTGTCAATTGGAGATGTATTTTCCGCCATCATTTTTTGACATTATGGTTCACTTACTTGTTCATCTCGTAAGAGAAATCAGAATTTGTGGTCCAGTTTATTTAAGGTGTATGTATCCAATAGGGCGATATATGAAGATCTTTAAAGGATATACGAAGATTCATCAACGACCGGAAGCTTCGATTGTTGAAAGGTACACCACAGAAGAAGCTGTTAAGTTTTGTACAAACTATTTGTCTGATGCAGATTCTATAGGAATTCCAAAGTCTCGTCATGCTGACATAGACGGAAGAGGTATTCAAGGTCTAAATGTTAGGTCAATGGCTCGGGATGTAGTTATTCAATCACATTTCTATATATTGAATAATATAGATGAGGTTCAACCTTTCATAGATACTCACAAAAGACTTATGAAGAAAAAATATCCCCGAATGAATGACAAGTTGTTGTTGATAGAGCATAATAATAGATTCATGGATTGGTTTAATAAAAGTTTATCTAATG
The DNA here is from genome assembly GCA_022829125.1 of Lathyrus tuberosus. NCBI lineage: Eukaryota > Viridiplantae > Streptophyta > Magnoliopsida > Fabales > Fabaceae > Lathyrus > Lathyrus tuberosus. The sequence goes on along the minus strand of JALAZF010000061.1, from coordinate 1,304,903 downwards.
ATCCTAGTGAATCCGAGATACTTAGATGGTTGTCGTACGGGCCAAAATTTTGTGTCATTACCTGGAGTGCATACGACATTGGTCATTATACCTTTTATAAAAAATCAAAAGATGATCATAGTACAATGCAAAATAGTGGGGTTATGGTTGAAGCCGAATCGATGTATTTCTCTAGTTCGAAAGATAAGAATCCGGTATTGGCAACTACTGCGTTTTATTGTGTCATTGATGAGATTTGGGAGATTGATTATGTTATTTTCAAAGTGGCTTTATTTAAATGCAAGTGGGTTCCCAATAATAGTAATGGTGTAGACATTGATGACTTAGGATTCACCCGGGTCAACCTTGGCAAGGCATCTTTTAATACAGAACCATTCATCATGGCTTCTCAAGCAAAACAAGTTTTCTATGTTTCTGATCCATCGGACAAATCGGGGAAATGGTCAATCGTTCTCCAAGGAAAATACATTCCTCTTAGTGATAAAAGTCTTGATATTCCATCCACACCTTCTTACACAACACAAGTTCCTACCTCATATGATGAAGTTGATGGATTTGTCGTGCATGCTATACGACTCGATCATGAAGAAGGCATATGGGAAAATTAACAAGTACGTAATTTATTATTTATTCATAATATATTAATTGTATGTTATAGTTTAGAAGTATTTTTACTAACAAGTATAATTATTTGAAATCATAGGTATTTTGAGTCCAGACACCAGGCCAGGAGACAAGACACCAAGAGACAAGATACCAATACACCAAGTTACAATTATGTGAAGTTATGTAATGTGTGTAAACTGTAATATGGTATATGTGATATTTTATTTATGTAGGTTGTTTGTTCAGATAAACTGTAATCTGGTATATGTGATATTATGAATATGATACGATTAATATTATTATGAAAACTGTATCACAAAATGTGAATTGTATTTTTCTGTTGTGCTGAGATATGGAGAACAATAATACAGGTAAAAAAATGGGATTAATTATAAAAGCATGATGATATTTGTTAATTTTGCAGAAACTTTAACAACGGTTATATTTCCTAACCGTTATAATATCTGGCGCGCTGTCCAGCAAAAAATAAATATCAAAATTGTGCTGCTGAGAATCGAACTGAGGACAATTATATTTATTACAACGGTGTAATGTAAAACCGTTGTGATAGTTAGCGCGCTTTCCTGTTTATTAAAACGCATACAAGGTCATCGTTGTAAGTATCATATATACAACAACAATCTACATAACAACGCCCTCGCCTGCGTCATTATATGTCATTCCCAACCGTTGTTAAATGGGTTTTTCGTAGTAGTGTTTACATGAACCATTTTCAAAAATATGGGGTACCTATTTTAAATGTCCATATTATTTTGATTAAAACTAATCCATATCCATTTCATTAAAACCACAAAAACCAATAACCATTTTTTAAAACCAATACATAAATGGTTAACCAATATGCTCTTCACCTTATCTCTTATTCATGGTCATTAATTATCAATATATTGTAAATATTAACACAACACTAACTACACATTAGTGCATTGCTACCAATTTTGGTAATGGTTTTCATTAATCATCTCTCAAATTGAATTCTCTCTATTTTTGTATTATCGTGGCTCTCAATTTTTGACATGAAATTTTTTTAAAAATAACCAAAATAATAAGCATCAGAGTAAAGTAAAACAAATTTATTATGCTGCAATTGATATTTGATTCCCTAAAAAATCTAAGACAATGTTTTAACAATTTCTTTACGTATTTGTTTCATAATTGTTAGTAATTAATTCAATTTAATACTATATGTTCAACTTTGTAATTTTATTATTATCTCATTTTATGCATTTAAAATAAATCTTCTAGTAAAAACATTTAGATTTTCAAATCACGTTGCATTTTTTATTTGTTATGATTTGTTATTATGTTTCTTACCATTTCTTAATGTTTCTATTCTTACAAAAATAAAACAATTGTTGATTTGATATCGCAAATATGAAAATTGAGATTTAAAATCGGCCGCCACCAAGAGGTTATTGATTTCAAAAATGAATTTAAAACGATTGGATGGTGTTAGGAAAAAATTGTTTGAATTGAAAACTGAGTTTTAATAAAAATCAAGTTTGAGAAAAAATTAGTTTTGAAACTAAAATCCATTTTTTGGTATAAACCTGTTTTGAACCAAACCAATCCAAATATAAACCAGTTTTTTAAAAAATAAACTAGTTTCATTAAAATGGTTTTAAGAACCAAACTGAACCATATATTTGGTTCAATTTGGTTTGGTTTATGAACCATGCACACCTCTAGTTATGAGGGTCTTGTTTTATCTTTTGTTCTAGAGTGTCACCTGGTCATGTTTGAACCCGTTGATCAATCACTCTGAATATTTCCCAGTGGAGACCATCTTTCCGGTTCTACCTCTAGTGAGGATCTTTTCTTCAAAAATGTCATCCAGTGTCATCCGGTCATGTCTGAACCTGTTGATCAATCACTTTAGATAGCCCAACTTATTTTCTTTCCCCAGTGGAGACCGTCTTTCCGGTTCTACCTCCAATGAGGATCTTTTCTTCTAAAGTATCAGCCGGTCATGCCTCAATCTGTTTATCAGTCACTTTAGATTTCCCCGGTTATTTTGCATGATCATATTGTTATAAGGATTTTGCTTGTTTGATCCTATTGTTATGAGGGTCCTGTTTTGTCTTTTGTTCTAGAGTGTCAGTCGGTCATGTCTGAACCTGTTGATCAATCACTTTAGATTTCCCCAGTTTGTTTTTGTTCCCCAGTGTTTGGTCATCCCCAGTGAGTTGTTACCCATTGTGTTGACTTTATCCCTGTTTTCTTTCTTTCTTTGTCTGCATTTTGCATTTATCATCCCATCATTTTCATCATACTAGAGTTCATTGCATGTCAGCATTTTTTCTAAACACTATCGGTTTCCTTTTGTCCATGGCATAGCATGCCATTGCATCTATGGGAAAAATTTCTGGTTTTCTGTATTTAAGCACATTTCACCATGATTTCATGAGGATTATCATCGCTCATGTCATTCGGTGAAGTTATTTAAATTAGGGCAACTGTCATACCCCAAATTTTACCCTTAAATTCTTTGATCTTTTGCATATCATCCTAGGTTAATCATTCATGCATAGCTAACCAAATCATCAGACTTTGCTTTGTATTGTTTCACTTGTGAATTAGGGTTTTGTTTCAAGAGGCTCAAGGGATTGATTAGTCAAAGTTTTGGATGGATCACCAACCAATAAAATTCTCATACTCTTAAGAGATCTCCCTTCATCAAATATCAAGTGCAAAGTGGCCTCCTTACAAGTTCTTCAAGGTTCAAATTCATCTGACCATGAAATTGGGGTTTTTCAACCAAAGTCAACTGCATCTTTGACCTTTGATCAAGACATAATCTCAAGCCTTGGGAATGATTCAAGACATTCAAATACACCCTTGGAGTCCAACCATGGTGATCAAATGGCTCAGGATATTGATTTCAATGAAGACCAAGAGGTGAAATTCATCTTATATACAAGTCATTAACTGCAAAGTCAAACCTTTGACTTTAGGGTTTTTTGGTCAAATATGAACTTCCCAAGTCAAATTCCATGAAAACATGTCTTATGATTGAGTTTAATCAAGAAAAATCAAGATAATTGAGGTTACTTGCAAAAAGGGCAACAATGAAGAAACTTGAATTTTTTCTAAGTCATGGAAAACCTTAATTTGGTGCTGACTTGTCAATGTCATAACTTCCAATCTAGACATCCATTTTCTTTGATTCAAAGATCAATTTGAAGAGCTCGTTCCATACTACAATTTTGTCAATGAGGAAGAATTTCCAAAAAATGCATAGATTTCAAGTTATGATAGCATGAAGTTGAGAAAAATAAGATTTTGAAATTCTATACTTAGAATTTTTTCTAAGTGTTGAAGTTCAACTTGGAGGGTGGGTTTTCAAAGTCATTTTTCTCATGGTTCTAGGCCCCAATTCAATATTCTTTCAACATGAAAGTTGTTCCCTATGTTTCAAGATTTCCATTGATGCCAAGAACTCCTCAATTAGATCAATACATCCCAAGTTATGGCATTTCAAAGTTAGGGTTTCAAAGTTGTCAAAAATCCATAACTTAGAAATTTTTCTATGATCACTTTAGGCAAAGTTTTGAGTCCAATTTCCATGAAAAATTTCATAACCTTTCAAGCCTTATTTACACTTGCTTTGAACATGAAGTGTGTTCACTTATCTTCCTACTTTCCATTGAGCCAAATATCTCACAAATTGGATCAAAATCCATCAACATATCATGCTTCAAAGTTGGCTATAAGACTTGGTTTCAAGGTTTCATTCTTGAACTCCTTTTTTTCATGCAAATTGACATTTTCATGCAACACATTCTTGCCACAAATTTCATGCGCATACTTCACCAAAACATTTCCCTTTCTAACCAAACCAAGCCATGTACCTCATGCGTTTATTTTGAAACATTTTTCCAAATAAAGCAAGATGACAAAATACCCAAAAAATTGCATAACAAGATTGTTCCTCCACCCTCTCCATTCTGATTCTCTTATTCCACTCACAAGGACAACAACAACAACAACACCATTTCATGCCATGCTCGTACCACCACCCTCACTCCAATCCATTTCAAATTTTTCACAAAAATGATTAACCACAAGTTTAACCCTAGTAAATGCGTTTTAACCACACCACAAGCCACCATATATATTAAAAAGAAACCCTAGAAGCATTCAATAACTTCATTCTGCAGCCAAAACTCTATCTCACTCTCAAAACTTTTTTTATTCGAACCTCCTTGTGCAAAGCTGTTAGGTGCAGATTTGACCTAAAAATGGACTATCGTTCTTTGCACTTTTTCTACTAAATTCTCATGTTTTTATTGATTTTACTCTTGATTGTTGTTATTCTTCTAACATTGAGAATATGCCTTTGGTGCTTGTAATAAGTGTGTTATTGTGCAGAAAAGTGCACTAATTGATCAAAGTTGGAAGACACAAGGAATTGATGCAGGCTGCCAAAGAACAGAGGAATGCATCAGTTGGTTTGCTTTGCGAAGAGGAAAGCGAGGCCAGCGAATGTTCGCTTTGCGAACCCTGGCGAGTAAACCAGCGAATGAGCCCAAATTTGGACAGGGGAAAAAGGACCTAAAGTTTGCTTTGCGAACTCCTAGCGAAGGTTTGCTTTGCGAACAAATCCTTCGCAGTGCGAAGTCACGAGAAAAGTCTGGGGCGGTTTAAATGTTTGAGGCACCTGAAGTGCCAGCTTTAACCATTCGCTGTGCGAATGATGGGTTCGTTGTGCGGACAGTGAAAATCCTGAACTTGTATAAATAGAATTTTCACACTTTTTAGGTTTATGTTTTAGTTTTGGAGAGTGAGAACTTGTAGTTTTCAGCATTGAACATTACATTTCTTCATTTCCAAGGGAGAAAAGGTAAGAGCTTTGATTTCTTGTTGGAAAGGGATGTAATCTTTTGATACCTTATGTATTTCCTCTAATGTATGTTTGTGAATGAATTCTGATTCTCTATTGTTGTTGTCTTGGATTGATTATTTGTGGTCTTGACAAAACCTTTACAAATCTTTGGGCTTAGGTTTTCTTCTATCAATGAGCAAGCTTTTGACATAGTTTTGTGAGTTGATATTCATTTTATCTTTTGTTGTATTGTGTTGATTAAGTAGCATGGGTAGCATGAGTAGGATCGATACGGTATCGCGAGGATGCGTGATAATAGTGATGAAGAAGGATATTCACATTCATTGGGAAAATTAGTTGAATACATGTAAAAAGGGTTAAGCGTGTGTACGTATTTTGATCTTGACTTTAATATGAAGAAATCATTTATTTAATATGGATGTTATAGTAATATCTGTTGGGGCTAGACTCTAGAGATAGATTTAGACTTAACACTTGCGTGAGTATCAGTTCATAATGCTTTGTGTTGGTTTTGTTGCGTGAGACATCACTGATGAGACAATACAGTTGGCCTCTCGACTTTGCGTTAGACATAACCTCTGTTGTGGGTGATACGTGAGGATATTAGGCGAATGATTGATTTGTGTTTACTTGGTCAGAAGAATACATGTGTTATCAATTGATGAGATCCAATTCCAACAAGGCTCTATTTATAATCAGTCTTTATTTTATATTTTCTGCATTTACATTTCCTGCATTTTATCTTGGTTCCGTTTTAAAACCAAAACTTTTGAGCTTAGAATTATAGATACCGTCGAATGACATTCTTTCCCTCGCACTGATCCCTGTGGAGAATGATAAAATTGGGTTACTTGTATATTTTTGCTTGCTGCTATTCTAGCCTCAACAAAAGCTTGCTTCTGCATTTTCTTACTACCACCATCATTCTCAAAGCTTAAGGAAGCTAAAGGGAAGAGTTTAGTGGACTGTTTGAAGCAAGGTCAGAAGCTACAAAGTGCTCTTTTGGGTAACACTTTCTCCATACATTTCACTCTCTATAACACCTATTTGAACATGTGATTATTGTGTTTTGATTTCTGGAAGCATGAGGAAGATGTTTTTGTTGTTGTTGTTTTGTTTTATGAAAGTTCCATAATGCATATCATTTTTTAGAAGCGACTTTTAAGTATGTTAGAGGGTTCAGAAGCTAAAAGTAAGGTCAGATTTGTGATTTACACGAAAAATCCTTTAAGGGGGTGTTTTGTTTTTTGGGTTTTGGCACACTTTACAGTCAACTCCGGCGGCCATCGCCGGAAAAGACGATCGGAGCTAGGACTTCGGCGTCTTACTGTGTGGTCTAGTCAACTCCTCTTGACCTGTTCAGGTATGCACCCATGTGGCGCTGAATCATGCCACATCATTTAATGAAACCCATGTGGCACTTTTTTATTTTTGTTTCTGAATTTGGTTTTAAAAATACATGGGCCTAGCTTTTTTTTATAATCACACACTCCTTTCCTTGGCCTAGAACACGCTACGACACATTCCTTTTTATTTCTGGTTTTACTACCACACCCCCTTTTCCGTGTTCCTTTTTATTAATTTTTATTTTTTTTACTTTCCATTTCAATTTTGTTTTTAGTTATTTCTTCACATTAAAAATTCACAAAATTATTTTTCTAATACTTAAATGTCTCAATAATTTTATTACATTTTTATTTTTATTTTTTAATTATTTTCCTATTTTATTTTTATTTATTTGTGAAGGTGGTTTTACTAAACTACCCTTGAACTAGAGTTCTAGTTTTTTAAGCTTTGAACACACTTTCTTGGGCCAATATTTTGCCATATTTTGACATTTGTTTACTTGATGTTTGACTGATTTTGTTGTTCTTTGATGATGCTTGTTTTGTCTCTTTTCATTTGACTTTGTGGAGCCTCGATTTATGCTCGATTTGTAAGGCATCTTGAACTTGTTGTTAGTTTTGTTTGAGTACTTGTGATATTCTTTTGAAGATATTTTCCTCAAATATTCTTGGACATATTTCCATAAGATAGAGCCTTTAACTTGTATTTATTTGATCATTTTTATATTTTTTATTGATGCCTCAAGTTAAGTTAATTTTGAACAAGATCTTGGTTTGTCTTTAACCTGGTTTTTGGATATGCTTTTTGTGTGAATCTCTTTGAAGCTTGGTTCTTTTATATGACTTGAATACCATGGTTGAGATTCTAAATTTCATTGTTTCAATGTGTATTTTTTTTCAATTTGTATTTCTTACTTGCATTGAATGTTTGATACCTTTTGTGGATGACATTGATGGATGCGTGCTTAGTTGTTTGTTCATATTTTGAATGTGATACTTGTTGAACTTTCTTGATATCATGGTGTTGCTTATAAGTTGAAATGTTTTGTATTGATACTGTCCCATCTTGGTTTCATGCTTTAACCTAAATGTTTGATTCATCTTTGACTTTTTCTTATGAATTTGTTGTTGACAAGTGTGTGACTCATGATTTAGTGCATGTTTCATGTTGTTGTGACCTCTTCTTGATATTTTGAATGTGTTGAACATGATGTAGTGTAGCTACTGACTTTTTGAGTTCTCATCTTATTTGGTTCATTTTGGCTTTGTGTGATAGATAATAATGTTTATTTGACACTTTAAGATACAAATGCTTGCACTACTTGTTTGCCTTCATCTCTAACATGTTGTGTGCCTTATTGGTGACTTGTTGTTTTACTTATTGAGTTGATTTGGTTACCTTAGCATTTTCTTTGCATATGTAGCCATTCATTCATGCCTTTAGCTTTGATACTTAAAGCTTTTCTTGGTGCTCCTTTGATGTTGTTTACCTGTGCCTAATTCCGAAGGAAAAGATTCCCCTCTTGTTGACTTATTGTCATAAGTTAGTATAGCCTTGCCTACCATTCCTTTGAAACCTTGTTAGAGTCTTTAGCTTTCCCATCCTAGCCTTAGGATTAGAATTTGTTAACTCTAGTAGTGTTATGGTTATGAGCACTTCCCTTTCCTTATGACCTTGTTAGAGTCATTAGGCTTTTCAACTTAGACTTAGGATAGAGTTTGTAGAACTCTATGTAAGTGTGATTGCTATGGACACTTACCTCTCCCCTTGGAACCTTGATCACTATCAAGTGTTCCTCACCCATAGTTAGGTGAACTAAAAATGCTTTGATTTCATCCTTGTTAGGATACGTAGGCACAAGACCGCGAAGTCTTGGCGAGCATACTTAGGAAAAAATTTAGGTTCTTCCCCATAGCAACCAATAGTAAACAATAAGCTTATTACAAATACAAATAAGAGGTTCCTGTAGAGTACTATAGATACTTAGGGTGATAATACCTTCCCTTAGTATAACTAACCCCCGAATCTTAGATCTCTTAGCTTTGTTGTTACATTGTACACTTAGGGTTTTCTTTGATCTTTTCCCTTTCCTTTGGATAAATTAAAGTTCGGTGGTAAACTTCAAAGATTTGTGATTCAAGTTAATTCAATAGTTTGATATCTAATTCTCAGCGCAACAACTATAATATAGATGATTTAATAAGATGGTAAATATGGTGTCTCATGGTTAAATATAACCTTAAATGCTCACCCTATCTAAATCAATCCATGACATCTCTCATAATTCATGTCTTTGCATTTTATACTTAGAAAATTTTGCCTAGTTTTCAAATTGAAAAAAAAAACATTTTCTAAACCAAACAATCGATTGCATGGATACTTTAATCAATTGTCACCTTTCAAATTTGTAATTTTTTTAAAGCAATCAATCGATTGCATGGAATGAGCAATCGTCTGACACTAGTTCAAAATTCAAAATATTTCAAACGTATTAAAGAAGTAATTGATTGACCATCCCTTTTAGAAAAATACTTTTTGCATTGCATCTTTTCATGGCACCTTCATTTGTATCCTTTCAAATAAAAATCACACCTTATCATAAATTTATCAAGAGTTATATCTTGATTCAAAAGGGTGTAAGTTTCCATATAAATAAGAAGTATTTTCTATGATTAAACTCACCTCTTTAAAAAAAATTATTTCCTAAGTATTTCACTCTATTTCACTGCACCTGTTATTTTCAATCTTCAAGAACTTGTGCATTATTTTCATATTCAAATAACATGAAAGTTCTTGAGCAATTAAAGATATATTGTTATATACCATATTTTTGAAAGGAAAGAAATTCTACAAGTTAGAATTTATTTTGTCCTACAGCATAAAACTTATAAGTATCAAAAACTTAAATATTTGTTTCTGTATCTTGTTGTCCAGGATTGTTGGAAACAATAGGGTTGAAAAAAAGAAAGTGTGTTTTTTTTTTCTGTGTTGTAAAATCTGAAGGTAGTTTTCCTAGGTGATTTAGTTAGAAGCTTGTGTATAGAAGCTAGGTATAGGCTTGAAAAAAGTTCTAACAATAGTAAAATCTCTTACAGTAGTAAGGGGACTAGGCGTACTCCCAGATTGTGAGGGGGACTAGTATAATTCTATGTGTTAATTTACTTTACTGCATTTATTTTTATGCATATAACTTCTATATCTTAAACCAGAAAAATAAAAATTCATCACTTTATTACTCATAAAACCTGTCAAAGTAAACCATAAATTTCTTAAGTAGAAAGCTTATTATTGTCTCTTTATAAATCAGTAAACCTAATCCCCGCCTCCTCTTAGGTGCACTTTATACTTACAATTTCATCAGAGCAGTTTATAGGTAACTTGTTCCTAAAGATCCAGGAATAGATTCCGCAAATACGGTTTTTAGAGAAGGTGGTAGCATTAATAAGCCTTCATTGTTTCATGGTGAATACTTTGAGTTTTGGAAAAATCGTATGAAGGCACATCTTGAAATACAAGGAGAAGAAATCTTGGATGCTGTAGAAAATGGTCTATTTGTTCCTAGAAGTGTTGCCAACGATGTTGATACAACCAAGATCAAAAGTTCTTGGTATGAGGATGATAAAAAAAAGGTTCTCTATAACAAGAAAGCAATCAACTTACTTCAAAGTGCACTTAACATGGATGAGTTATTTCATGTTTCTCCATGTACAATAGCAAAGGAAATATAGGATATGTTAGTAGTCACTCATGAAGGAACCTCAGAAGTAAAAATAACAAGACTAAATACCTTGAGTCAAAAGTATGAGTTATTCAGAATGCAACCCGGAGAATCAATCCTTGAATTGCAAAAAAAGATTTGTACACTTGACCAATCACTTGATTTCTCTCGTAATACTTTTAATAATAATGAATTTAATCTTAAAGTGCATAGATCTTTAACCATGGAATAACAACCAGAGGTGACGACAATATCTGAAAACAATAGTCTATCTACTATGACATCCACATCTTTATTTGGAAAACTTCAAGAGCATGAGATTGAACTTGGGAGACTAGAAAAGCATGAGATTCAAGATAAGAAATCCAAAGGCATTGCTTTAAAAGTTAACTCAAGATAAAAACTAGAAGAAGATGCTCCAAATGAAGATGAGAACTTCATGCTTCTTGTAAAAAGGCTTGGTAAGTTTTTTTTAATAATAATGATAAATCTTTAAACTTTGCCAAAAAAAAACTTCAAGAAAAAACAAGCCTCTACGTAAACACAAAATGTCACTTGCTATGAATGTGGAATGTAAGGACACATAAAGACAGATTGCCCAAAATTCACCAAGAAAAGTTGTTTCAAAGGGAGAAAAGAGCTAAAGTCCAAAAAGGCCTATATTTCATGGGATGATAATGAAGTGAGTTCATCATATAGTTCAGAAAGTGAGGAATATGCAAATCATGTGTTGATGGAATCACACCATTCCGAGGATGAAGAATAAGAGGTAAGTAACGAAATATTTTCTTATGATAATGATGCTCAAGGAACAATAAATGAACTACTCAATGAATGTAAAATTCTTTACAAAACGGTGTCAACACAAAAGAAACAAATTCCATCTCTTGAAGAAAATATTGAAACAATGCAAAAAGATTTTGAAGTTGAAAAACAAAATTATTTTGAAAAAGAAAAACAAAATTTTACATGCAAAGAGTGTGATTCACTTTCTTTTCAAATTGTCCAATTAAAAAGAGCTATTGAAAGATATGAAAAAGGACAAATTTTATTGGAAGACAACCTTATTATACAAAGATATTCAAATGATAAAAATGGACTTGGTTATTCAAAGTTTGACAAACCAAGTTCTAGAAAAACTATCTTTATTAAGGCAAGTGACCAGTCCACAAAAGAGAAGGTGAACAAAGTGAAACATGTTCATCATTATCCTAAGAATGGAAATGGTCAAAAAAAGACTTAACTTCTAAGATATAAAAGTAATTTTGTTCCTACATGTTTCTATTGTGATATAATTGGTCACACACCTAATGTTTGCTATGTAATGAACTTTAGTGTTGTTAGTTGGCATTATGTGTGGGTCAAGAAAGAAACTAATTGTGAAGGACCCAGGGCATGCTGGGTACCTAACAAATCTTAATTTTTTTGAACGTTTGCTTGAAGACCACTAGAAATATATGGTATCTTGATAGTGGTTGTTCTAAGCATATGACGGGAGATATAAGCAAATTTTCATCTCTAGTCCTAAAATCCCAGGGATATGTCACATATTGGAACAACAACAAAGGAAAGATTCTTGGCATAGGAAAAGTTGGAGCATCACCTTTCACATCCATTGAAGATTTACTTTATGTTTAAGGACTAAAGCACAATCTTCTTAGCATAACCTAACTTTGTGACAAAGGCTTCAAAATCAAGTTCATCAAGGATAAATACTTAATTGAAGATGAAGTCACTCATGCAGTAAAACTCAAAGGTAAAAGATTTAATAACATTTTCATAATTTCTTTAGATGATTTATCTTTAAAAGTAAAATGTCTCATTGTAAGCAACAACGACTCGTGGCTTTTGCATAAAAGAGTAGCACATATTTATATGGAACATTTAAACAAACTAGTCAAACATGATCTTGTCATTGGTTTAAAAAAGATGCTAATACCTTCCCCTTGAATAATCGACTCATGAACCCAAATTTTGTTACGACGGCCATTTTTTATTTCTTTTAAGGGTTTTATTAGTATCTTCTCTTTCCTTCTTTGGAATAAATAAATTCTGGTATCACTTATAGTGGAATAGATGGTGGAAAATAGACTTAAGTAGTTTGGGCATGTAGAGAGAAGATCGGTAGATTAATTATGTAGTAAGAAGGGTAGCCTAGATGAAGAGAAGGCAAACAATTAGAGGAAGGGGAAAAACTAGAAAGACTATCATAGAAGTTATTAATAAAGATATCAAGAATAATGATTTAGATAGAAACATTTTCCTTGATAGAACATTATGTCGAAATTTGATCCATGTAGTCGAGCCCATTTAGTGGGATAAAACTTAGTTGTTGTTGTATTTGTTTCCTTAATGTTTTTCATCCACACTAATGGTTCCTCATATTAACTTCTATTGACAGATGATGAGAGGTACGCCATTTGACATGTAAGTGTGGCAAAGATGCTGAAATAACATGACATGAGATAGCTTTGACTTATTTATATTAATTAGTTAAATAGAGACACATTGTTTAGATGCTAAATTTGTCGCATAAGATGAAAAAGATGAAAATTCATAATTAAAACCTAAAATCCTTCACTAAAACTCAAAATTCTTCACTAAAGTCATTTTAAAAGATGAATATTCATAGCTGAACCCAGAATCTAGAATTCGTCACTAAATTACAAAATTTAGAATATATATATATATATATTTCATGAAGCATCGGTTCTACCATGAGCTGTGATTGCATTGCTCTTGCCTTTCTCTAATTTGACTAGTCTAGGACGAACCGAACCAGGATTTGACACTAGAAGATTGTAGCTAAATTTTCAAAGATGAAATCCATGTTTCCTGAAATGCGGCATGATTTGTAGAATTGGCACATGGAATGAGCATAAAGTGTATCTTGATTTCCAATGAATGCACAACTCTCAGTTATTGAAAGATCATTGTCTAATCGAAATGCCACTGCTTGATGTGCATCAGGACCTGCTGTGTTTTGGAATGTTATATCTTTTGCCATGAATCTGTAGCCAAGAACAACTGCCAACATCAATCAAATAACCTAAATGTTAACCATTTAATAACAACCATGGTTGCATGCATAAATACTTTAAGCGCGTGAAAGGGATTGTTAAACATTGTTAAACATGTAATCTACGGGTTAAACTTAAAATCAGACAAATCAAAATCAAACTGAATTGTGTAATTTAGTGACAGATTCTGAGTTTTAGTGGCAGATTATGGGTTTTAGTGATTAATTTTGGGTTATAAGTATTAACCTTTATCTTTTTCATCTTATGCAACGAACTTAGCGTCTAAACTATCTGTCTCTATTTACTTAATTAATATGAAAGGATCAATGCTGCCATATTATACACCATGTCAGCATCTTTGTCACACTGTGATGTCGCGCGGTGAGCCACATATTCTCCGTCAATAGAAGTTAACTGGAGAGATCATTAGTGTAAGCAGAAAACTTTAATTGAAGGAATGTTTGAAAGAAATATTTTGTAAGACTATAACAAATAAGACTCCAAATCATTAGTATAATGTTTCAACCATGACTTCCTTTCTGTAACCAATAAGACTTTCCAAAACACTGTACAACTCTTCTGTCTTTAGATTAGACTGATCTAGAGAATAGAATTGATGAACTTGGTCATCAACCTCAATCCAGCTGCATCCTGGAATTTTATGAGACTTTTGTTGCTTCAATTTGTACCACACATTCCTCACTTCATCCCACTTTCCTAATTCTCCATATATATTAGCCAACATTATACCATAACCGCCATTATGTGGATCAATTTCAACTAGCTTTTTGGCTGCAAATTCCGCCAAATCGGTTCGACCATGAATCTTACATCCATTAAGCAAAGAGCCCCAAACCACTTCATCAGGCTCCATGCTCATTCCCTTGACAACATCCATTGCCTCTTCAAATCGACCTGCCCGACCAAGAAGGTCAATCAAACACCCATAATGCTCGATATGAGGCTCTATCCCATACATCTTAATCATCATCTCAAAATAGCCACAACCTTGTTCAACCAATCCACCATGAGTACAAGCATTCAAAAGCCCGATAAAGGTAACCTCGTCTGGTTTCACACCACTGCCGCCACACTCCACCATCTGCTCAAAAACCGCGATCGCACCCTCACATTTCCCATGCAACGCATAACAATTAATCATTGAATTCCATGAAGTCAAACCCTTACATCGGTCCATCTCAAAAACCTTCCTAGCCTGTTCTAAACTCCCACACTTCCCATACATATCCACAAGTGCGTTCGAAACAAACGAGTCAACCACAAAACCGTGCCTATAAACATAACCATGTATCCATTTCCCAAGCTGAAGCATACTAGCATGACCACAAGCCGAAAGCACACAAACCACCGTAACCTGATTTGGCTTATTACCCTTACAGAACCCTCCCTCACAACCAGCAGCAACCAAAACCATTTCTCTAAACAACCTAATCCCCTCAGAGAAAAACCCATTCTGAGTACAACCACTAATCACAGCATTCCAAGCAGGAACATCCCGTTCCACCATTTCACCAAACACCTCCAAACCATTTTCCACATCACCAACTCTCAAATACCCAGAAACCAAAGCAGTAAAACACACAACATTTATCTCCGACATTTCATCAAACACCTTCTTAGCATCCCCTAACCCTCCCAAAACCTTAGAATACGAATCAACAAGCGAAGTTTCAACAACTTGGTATCGTAAAAAACCAGTTTTTATAACATGGGCATGCACAGAACCTGTTAAAAACCGTTCCTTTAACGATTTCAACACATGGGGATAGATGAAATTATTAGGACGAATTGGGCTATTGAGCATATTTTTAAAGAGAGAAAAAGTGAGTGAATGATTGTTTTGCTGAGAGGAATACGCAGTGATGATGGCAGTGAAGAGGTAGATATTGGGAGATTGAACATGGTTGAAGATTCGATGAGCATAATGAAGATTAGAGAGTTTGAGGGAACAAAAACGAAGGAGTTTGAAAGCATAGAAATGGGTTTGGGAATGACCAAGTGTGATTAAGTGTGATTGAAGTTGTTTCAAATGGTTTAGGTGATTGATTTTGTTTAGGATTGTTGATACCAACTCGTTTAGGTTTCGTTTCATTTGGTTGATTATTTGTCTTGTTTTGCTTACTCTTGTGGCATGGTTTTTCAAATTCTCAATCCAACACAAAATGTTCAATGTATCCTTGTTTCAATTTCACATATATTAAAAATAAAGAATGAGAAAATGATATTTTTACTATTATCATGTATAAGAAATAATACAAACAATATTAATTAGAGGATAAAAAAAATACATTGAAAATCTGAGTCACTTATTTTAGAACACTCTTTTGTTTTAAGTAGATCACTCATTATGAGATGAAGAGAGTACCTTCAACCAATTACCATATATTATTTAATTTTTACATATTTAATTATTTATTAAATAGTGTAATTTTTTTGTTGTTTTCAAAACATTTTATACTAAGGTAATTTTACCCAACTTTTTAAGTTGCGTAAATAAAAATTCACTTTTTTTTACAACATAAAGTATTAAATTTGGATTCTCTATTATGTTTGTCGTTGTGCTCCGTTTTATTTCTGAGTATAAATTTGCATATATGAAATTTTACATCTTTTAAAATTTAGGAGTGTAGGATCGGCTCTGTCTTCACTCTCATTTTTTTATAAAGCGGATTAAAATTTTAGACCATCAACCTATATTATGTTCGCACCACTCCTCTCTAAATTTTTGTATATTTTTACGTGACAGACATGTTTGTCATCTTTTACATTCAAGAGTAAGAAAAGAGAAAACACTATACACCAATAAATTTAATAATAAAAATAAAATCCCATTAACATTTCAAAAATATTGATATTTAAGATATAAGTATAAGTTTTTCCTTTAACAATAATACTCTTTATTGACCATGTCCACAAGCTTTAACACATCGTCGTCCAAAAGTCTCTCCACTGCACATGATTTGCGCCACAAACTCTATGGTTAATATTAAGCTAAATCCAAGTATACAACTTTTCTTAGAAGAGAGAATTTCGGAGCTCGCTTGACACGAAACTCGACCAGATTTGCATGGTAATAAGGCAATCCTTAAACACATGCAAGCTAGTCTCCATCATATCACCACAATAATTACACATAGCATGCCCTAACCCCATCCTACTTTTGATGTGATTTATTTGGAATATGTTATAAGCCAAAAGTCAAATGAAATACTTTATTTTCTCTGGCACAGACAACTTCCAAATTTTGTCCCAACCTTCTTGAATTATGTCATCATCAAAGTCACATAGAAGCTTATACATAAAACCAATTGAGTATGTATTTGTACTAGAACCAGCTACAATGTACTCATCATCGTTATACTTTTCCTACGGAGGAACGATCGGTGCAATTTTTTGGAGAAGTTGCGACATCCAATTTTACATCAAGTGCCACTTTCACTCACCTTATAATCCAACCAAATCACATAACTTCGCATCATCAAACTTCCCAGAATCTTCAAGTTTTGATCATTAATACAAAAATCAGTCTCCACCCAAATAGAGCTCCAATGATTAATAGTTTTTCCATCACCAACAACCCAGATTCCAACGTCCTAATAAGCCAGGTCTTCATGTTGTGCAATTAACAAGTGATTAATATAGTGCAAAGCAGGCTATAATAGTATTGTTGATGGACCATGAGCTCACCACTAAATTGGGTGGAAACCTCCAGCGAAAAGGATGGTTAAAATTAATATGGATGATGCGTGCAAGGACAACGATAAAATGGAGTGTGGTGGCATTGTCAGGAATAGTGGAGGCTATTGGATAGATGGTTTTGCTAAGTCGTTGGATTCATTTAGTTTCTATGTAGTTGAGTTATAGTGAGATTATGAAGGTTTAAAGTATGTTCAGAGAATTGGAGCTTCTTCGATGGACTTATTCTATGGAGGAAATTCAAGTGATTAAGAATGGTGTGTCTAGAAATAAATCAGGGAACTTTAGTTAGAAACATTCATCGCTTGTTGGATTTGCATTATGAGGTAGTTGTTGTTCACTTTTATAGGGAGATAAATTATTGTGTTGGTGATTTAGCAAACATAGGGTACAATTTAGAGCATTGCAGTGTTTTCATCGAGGATCCTCCTAGTCAGATAAGACACTTGGTTAATGCAGATAGGGGGTTACTCCCATAGTGATTTCGTTTTAGTTTTTTTTTTCTCTTCGGTGTATGTCCTTTATTTTATTAAAAAAACAATAATACTCAATTACAGTAAATGAGTTTTATTTTTTCAAATAAATTATGAATTTTCAAAGTCTATGTGAGTTTAATTATGGCCAAGGGTCCTTTGCATCAATGTGAGGGTTTACTTATATAGACCATAGGTTTGGAGTGAGTGGAGGTTTGGAACTTAGTATGGAGGTAGTTAAATGAGGCTTGGAATTTGGTATGGAAATAGTTAGATCCAACTCACTAAGTTGGGGTCTAACTCAGTTAGTTATTGGTTAACTCAGTTGGAGAATCCTAATGAAACTCAATGATCAAGTGGTCCAAATGATTGGAAATGAGGGTGCATGGTGAGCATTATTGATAGTGAGGTAGTGTAACAAATGTAGCTGATATTTTTTGGTGTAATCACATGTCTAGAATCTTCCATAAGATGCTAGAATGATGTAGGCCAAAGGAATAGAAAAGAAGTTGCTGCAGTGTGGAGAGGCTGCTGAAAACTGCAAAAACAGCAGGTGTAACCGGATACAAGAATTCTGTTAATCGGTTACCACAAGCAAAACGTTCCTTCCTTGGGCTGGTACAGAGGGTGTAACCGGTTAACGTGATTTGGGTAACCGATTACCACAGGCAAAATCTCACTTTTTTGGCTTGAAATGAGGTGCTTTGGCCATGGTTCTGTGCTTCGACCCTGTGCTTGGATAAATAGGCATAGAAACTCTTATGTTTTGTCTTTATTGATGCTTTGACGACTTTTCTTGGATGCAATTACGCACAGCCTCGAGACTCTGCGGGGATTTGGATATACCTATAATAAATCCACAGATAAAAATGTCGATGTGTATGCTAGGAATGTAAGTGCACATGTTTAGGCAAAAGAGGAAAAAGGGAGGTCAAATTTTGGGTTACGACAACCTTATCTGTTTGCCACTTAAGAAAGTTGATGTAGTCTTAGAGATGGATTGTCTCTCTTCTAATTAGGTATTTATTGGGTGTGAAGAAAAGTTAATCATCATTTCGTCTAGTGAAGCTACTCCGAAGGATGTGTTAACTACTATTTTGGAAGGTACAGTTAACATGGTTAATTTCTTGTTCGAGGAGGAAAAGTTTGTTCTCTAGGTTCTCACTAAGGAAACAAGTGGCGACCTGAAGGTTTCAAAAATCCCTATAGTCTGTGAGTTTTCAAAAGTTTTCCCTGAGGATGTCACTTCTCTTCCTCCGAAAAGGGAAGTGGAATTATCTATTGATCTGATACCTGGAACGACTCCAATATCCGTTTTTCTATATCGTATGACATCGCTCGAGTTAAGAGAATTGAAGGAATAATTGGAAGAGTAGTTGGCTAAACATTTCGTTCGACCTAGTGTCTCACCCTAGGGAGCTCCAGTACTGCTAGTAAAGAAAAAGGATGTTAGTATGCATTTGTGTATTGATTGTCGCCAGTTGAATAAAGTCACCATCAAGAACAAGTATCCCCTACCCAGGATAGACGACCCGTTAGATCAATTAAAAGGAGCCCGTGTGTTCTCGAATATTATTTACGGTCAGGATATCATCAAATTCATGTAAATAATTCTGATGTGCCAAAAAACTCATTTAGGAACCGATATGGCCATTATGAATTTCTTGTGATGCCTTTCGGTGTGACGAGTGCTCTAGCTGTTTTCATGGACTACATGAATTGGATATTCCAACCTTACTTGGACAAATTTGTGGTGATCTTTATTGATCACTGTCATACCCCAAATTTTGACCACAAGATTTCCCATCATTGTGAGGATCATTGCCACAATATAGATGTACCATCATACCTCATCAATCTCCTCAAGGATTGTTGAGCCTTCACTACAATCAAGAATTAGGGTTTTGAACCCTCCCAGAGCACTTAGACCAAGGATCAATCAAGAAATGACACGATCTTCAACTTGTCTAACCTCTCAAACATCCATGAAGGATCAGGAGGTCTCCCATATCAAGAATCAAGCACAAGGTTGCAACATTCCAAGTGGATCAAGCCTCAAGATTGACAGTGTCACCAAATTAGGGTTTTGGTCGACCAAGGCCTCCATATGAACATTTTGATCTGGGCATGAGCCAATACCTCAAAACATGATCCAAAATGCTCCAAGGGACCTCATGGATTCAATTATCAAGTCAAAATAGCCTCAGGAGAAGCATTCATCAGAAATCAGGAATTTAGGGTTTCTTGACCTAATTCACCCTTGAGTTGACTTTTGAGGCAAGACATGAGCCAAGACCTAAATACATGATTTGAGGGCCTTAAATACACCACATTGATCTATTTACAATAATGGATTGATCTAAGAAGTTTGATTCACAAGTTTCAAATTCATCTGGACCACAATTAGGGTTTTGAAGAAAAAGTCAAGTTTACCTTTGACTTTGGACCAAAACATGTTCCCAAACCTTGGAACATGATTCAAGACACCCTAAAACACCTATGGAATCCAATCATTAGGTTTGAATTAAGTCAAGAACCTGATTGCATAGGGAATCACGCAGTTTGGAATTCATCTGACAAAATGTCAACTGTACCCATTATAAAGTTTGACTTTTTGATTTTTTTCACAAATGTGGTTCCCCTAATTCAAAAACAATGTTAATGTATGGTTTTGATCATCATCCATTAATAAAAATCAAGAAAAGTGAGGTTACTTGCAAAAGGGGCAACCATAAGAAACTTAAATTTATCTAAGTTATGGAACAAAATGGATTTGGTACCAACTTTGCAAGGTCATAACTCCCAAACCCTAAGGCCTTTTTCTTCCATCCAAAGCTCAAATGAAAGTTCACATGACATACTTCAAAATTTTCAGCTACAAGAGATTTCAAATCCTCATGGATTTTGAGTTATGGATTGATCAAAATCATAAAAACATGAAAATGACAACTTTTTCCAACCCTTAGAAAATTTTTTAGACAGAATATGTCTAAGTTTTTCACCAACTTTTGGACCATTTTTCACCTTGATCCAAGTTGAACCAGGTCCATTGGTGGACATCAAAGTTAAAGTATGTCATATAAGCTTTCCAAAGAGTACAAGAACTCCCATTAATTCAACTTGAGCAAGTAGTTATGGACCTAACAACATGCCTTCCTCAAACTGGTTTTCAAGACAGATTTGGTGCATTCCTTGTACCACACGATTTTCATTTCAAATTTTGTCATCTTACAAGCTTTGTCCTCTTCCAAGATCAGAGGGAATCTTGATGAATCACTTGATATTTTCAAACTTGGACCATTGAGTTAAGGATCCAATATTTTGGCATGTGATCATTCAAGTTTCAAATCCAAAACTTCAACTTTGTCATTTGGCATTGATGTGGATGCTGAAGCAGTAAAGTGGCAAGCAAAAGTTATTTTTGGAAGAATTCCCTCCGGGATTTATATCATGTCCATAGATATCGGTGCTATTGAACTGCCGTTCGACAAGTCTCGCGTTTATGAGTTTGGACTAAATTAGTTAAAGTAAAAGCAGAAAAATAAATATGAACATAAAAAGAATTCATTCTTCAGAGAGAAGAAACTTATACGGTGTGCATATAATCCACTCCTCACAAACATAAACTTACCGACCAGTTATACTCAACCTATAATACTCCTCAATATCATCCAGCATCGTTCACAATAGTGTCCATCTCTGACACACTGAGCTGAGAGACAACCGTATTACTCTCGTCGACACTCTCGCACCCGACTCAAACAACACGGAGGTATTAAGCTCCAATGACAGAGCACTAAAGAAAGAAATAGTGCATGCCTGGCAACATATTCACAAGAAAGGCAGAGAGTCTTTGGGAAGACCAAACTGTACCTCCATGGAACCTTATCTCCACCGGGTGCAAACTAGAGCCCTCAAGCTGAGGATGCCTTACCCTCGTCAAGAAGTTTTTCCCTTAAAGGAATCTGTCCTTTATTTCATGTCTGATGCGAAAAAACTCCAGGTCGCTCTCAACAAAGTTCAACGTGAAAAGTGCGCTTGGAAGAACAAATACCAGATCCTCAATTTGGAGTGTCCCAAGATTCAGGAACTGTTAAAAGAGAAGGGTGCTCTGATTGAAATATTAGAATAGCATGCTATAGAAAGTCAAGAAGACCGAAGAAATTTGCTCGCTCCTTTCACTTGGCAAAGGGTCGTCGACCCGACAATGGCTGAAGAGCCCCAGTCAAAGAAAAGGAAAATACAGGAACCAGCATCTGAGCTCTCTTCAGAGAGAACTCAAGATCCATGAGCTTAGACATTTTCCTTACAGCACTTTGTAACATACTGTACTTTTTCCTTGTAAAATATTGCAATCTTTCGAATTCAATAAAAGGGGTCTCCCCCACTGTGTGATATTTGCAATCTATTTGTTGAAGTTTCCTTTTGAATAAAACAAAAACTAAAAAAATATGTCTTTGTATATCATTCATCATTCTCACATAACACATTTTTCTTATCTTTGAGTCTCACGTATGAACATAAAAAGAATTCATTCTTCAGAGAGAAGAAACTTATCCGGTGTGCATATAATCCACTCCTCACAAACTTAAACTTACCGACCAGTTATACTTAACCTACAATACTCCTCAATATCATCCAGCATCGCTCACAACAGTTTTCATCTCTGACACACTGAGCTGAGAGACAACCGCATTACTCTCGTCGACACTCTCGCACCCGACTCAAATAACACGGAGGTATTAAGCTCCAATACCTATAAAGATTTTTAGCTCTAAATCTATCTCTAGTATCCAGAAACTAACAGATAATCATCCCTAATAAAGGTTTGTGATGTTTATCTCTAACACAACCCAAACCCCGAGCATAAAGCAAAAAATCAAGGACAATCACTGATAAAGATTTGTAAAGCAGATTTTATACAACGCCATGGACGATAAATATAGATGAGTTCAAAGTAAATACATATACAACAACCCAACAAAGAAGAATACACAAAGAAGAAGAGAAATGAACTAAACATCTCGCGGTTTGTCAGCGCAGGTCGATGAGAAATCCAACCTGGATTATCCGTGTGCAAGCTCCAATGTTGTTTTCTAAGCTAATCCTACTGAAAAATGACTTTGATGGAGTTGGGAGCAAAAATCCCCAAAACCATAACCTAAAAAATGAATGAAATGAACTTAAATAGAATTTTGGTTCAGACAAATTCGCCTAGCAAAATGAAGCTTCGCCCGGTGAATTTCCTTAGTTCTCTTACACCAGCTGTGCAATATTACACCCTGTCAAAAAAATATCTTCTTTCGCCCAGCGAAGGGATGCTTCGCCCTGCAAAAGTCTCAAAACTCGCCCGACGAACAAGACGCTAGTACCATACAGAAGCTACTGGAATTTCCTCATTTTCTCTCGCCTCAGCTTCGCCCAGCGAAAAGGAGTTTCGCCCAGCAAAAAGAGGCTTCGCCCAGTGAGGCATGACATACAGCATTTTTCCTGCTGCATTTCGCCCAACGAAAGGAAGTTTCGCCCAACGAAAGTTGGCAGACTGCACTTCTTTATTTTGGCTTCCTGGTTCTCTTCCATGGCTTTCTTTCTTTTCCTTCTTCCATTTATTGATCCAAATGGTGCATCCTGGAGCTTTTATTACTCATTGCTCCAACAATGCTTAATTACCTACAAAATGAATGGAAAATTATTAATCGTTACATAAGCGAATCAAAAACACAAGTATACACTAACTAATGTATTTATACACAAAGTTGGAGAATTATTCACTGAAATTACACTAAAACTCGATAAGTGCCACAAAACTATATAAACAAAAACACTACAAAATAAAATTTATCAAAATCTCCCCAATTTAAACTTGTTTGTCCCTAAACAACAATCAACTAGCTCAAGGAAACAAACGCAAAAACCCAAAAATCACGAATCAACAAATTTTTAAAAAACGGAAACAAATGTATGGTTCAAATGAAAAACGGTACACACAAAGTAAATAATTACCACTAAACTACGACGATAACATAATCACGAAACAAATGCAAAATACAAAAATCATGCCAAACATCCTAAAACAACACAAGTTCAAACGTGAATCACACCTAGCAAAAACAATCATCGGTAGATGAAAAACACAAAATGAGGTACTTTTCACTCACACAACAATCTTACAAACAAAAGACTAAATTATGCATTCATCCAAAAATTCACATTGAACATACAAAGGCAAGAACCACAAGGGATTTCAAGGTTGTAACGTGGTCGGGTAAACAAACAAGGGGCAATTTCTGAAGGTAATTGAAACAAAAACTTGTCTAAACCTAAGGGAGTGATCAACTCACAAAGACTCAAACACAAAATTCCAATCAACTTCTTCTAAAATCCCAAGTGTTACACAAAACACAATACTTATTTAGCATAATTATATGAACTCTTTTTGTTTCCTTTCACAAGGATTTTCTTTATCTTTCTTTTTCTTTTCTTTTCTTTTTCATATTTTTCCCTTTTTTCTTTTCTTTTTCAACCTCATAGAAACCAACCAATGAGTAAACAATCATTCTCTCTCAACTTGAATTCAACCACATCATCATGTGAATACTCCCTACTTTCTAAGACAAGGTAAAAATTCATACAACAACACAAAGTTGAGGGTTCAAGAAAAAATAATCAATCAAAATCCATACAAAAAGTGAATTTAATACTCATAGACAAGCATTAAGTTCAAATAACATGGATAATGATAGAAAGGCACAAAGGGGTTTAACAAATGCCCACACACTCACAGGGTGAATTGACTATTTGACTAGGTAGCTGTGCTCAAATGAAACAAAATGCCTTGATCCTTTTCATACTTTCATATAATCAACGCAAACAAAAGATTAAGCATAATAAAATCCAGTTAGATCAAGAATGGTGGTACTCCGCGCATATATGAACAATGGAAAGCTACCTCACAAAAAGGGTGGGAACTAAAGTGATTCACATCCAGAACAAGTATACAAAAGAATGAACGACATGGAAGTTTGTAAAAAGCCTAAGTATCATGAATATGCAAAAGTCTAGAAAGCGATAAACACATACCTTGGACATGTACAAAACTTAACAATATCATTACCATACATCCGCTAGTTGAAACGATCAAACTTGGAACATCACCACAAATTTCCTCAAGCTACTCAAAATAAGCTCTTAGACAAACACAAAAACTATTAATATAAACAAACTAAAAGATCGACTGAAAATGGATTAAACAAGTTTTAAAGTAAAGATTTGAGAATTTTATGAACAATCCGAGTACAACTTGTTTAATGAATGTTCACCACACTACCTAAGCTAGAATGAAAAAGTAATAACGAAACAAAAATGATAAAACATGCTTATTTTACGTCATAAGCTCAACGCCTTTATTGTGCTTAGCTAGTAACTTCCTCCCTTCATGCCATGGTGATGCCGCACCACGTAAACCAAAAGCAACTGTCCTAACCAAACACTTGAACAAACGTTACGGGAATAAAATGTATACAACGCTTGAACTAACATAATGGAAAATAAAAGCAAAACAAGTATCTATACAAGCATATATACAATATAAACAATTATGTACAAAGCTCCAAAACATCGAAACTATCGCAATGCAATTCAATATCGAAACTAATCCCCGGCAACGGCGGCATTTTGCTGAAGCGGTAAAGTAGAAAGTAAAAATTATTTTCACAAGAATTCCCTCTGGGATTTATATCGTGTCCACAGAGATTGGTGCTATTGAACTGCCATTCGACAAGTCTCGTGTTTATGAGTTTGGATTAAATTGGTAAAGTAAAAGCAGAAAAGTAAATTTGAACATAAAAAGAATTCATTCTTCAGACAGAAGAAACTTATCCGGTGTGCATATAATCCACTCCTCACAAACTTAAACTTACCGACCAGTTATACTCAACCTACAATAGTCCTCAATATCGTCCAGCATCGCTCACAACAGTGTCCATCTTGACACACTGAGCTGAGAGACAACCGTATTACTCTCGTCGACACTCTCGCACCCGACTCAAACAGCACGGAGGTATTAAGCTCCAATACCCATAAAGATTGTTAGCTCTATATCTATCTCTAGCATCCAGAAACTAACAGATAATCATCCCTAATAAAGGTTTGTGATGTTTATCTCTAACACAACCCAAACCCCGAGCATAAAGCAAAAAATCAAGGACAATCACCGATAAAGATTTGTAAAGCAGATTTTATACAACGCCATGGGCGATAAATATACATGAGTTCAAAGTAAATACATATACAACAACCCAACAAAGAAGAATACAGAAAGAAGAAGAGAAATGAACTAAACATCTCGCGGTTTGTCAGTGCCGGTCGATGAGAAATCCACCCTGGATCATCCATGTGCAAGCTCCAATGATGTTTTCTAAGCTAATCCTACTGAAAAATGATTTTGATAGAGGTGGGAGCAAAAATCCCCAAAACCATAACCTAAAAAATGAATGAAATGAACTTAAATAGAATTTTGGTTCAGACAAATTCGCCCAGCGAAATGAGGCTTCGACCGGCAAATTTCCTTAGTTCTCTCACACCAGCTGTGCAATATTACAGCCTGTCAAAAAATATATCTTCTTTCGCCCGGCGAAAGTCTCAAAACTCGCCCGACGAACAAGACGCGAGCACTATACAGAAGCTACTGGAATTTCCTCATTTTCTCTCGCCTCAGCTTCACTCAGCGAAAAGGAGTTTCGGCCAGCGAAAAGAGGCTTCGCCCAGCGAGGCATGATAGACAACATTTTTCCTACTGCATTTTTCCCAACGAAAGGAAGTTTCACCCTGCGAAAGTTGGCAGACTGCACTTCTTTATTTTGGCTTCCAGGTTCTCTTCCATGACTTTCTTTCTTTTCCTTCTTCCTTTTATTGATCCAAATGGTGCATCCTGGAGCTTTTATTACTCATTGCTCCAACAATGCTTAATTACCTACAAAATGAATGGAAAACTATTAATCGTTACATAAATGAAACAAAAACACAAGTATACACTAACTAATGTATTTATACACAAAGTTGGAGAATTATTCGCTTAAATTACACTAAAACTCGATAAGTGACACAAAACTATATAAACAAAAACACTACAAAATGACACTTATCAAACTCTCCCCAATTTAAACTTGTTTGTCCCTAAACAACATCAACTAGCTCAAGGAAACAAATGCAAAAACCCAAAAATCACGAATCAAAAAATTTTTAAAAACGGAAACAAATGTATGGTTCAAATGAAAAACGGTACACAAAAGTAAATAATTACCACTAAACTACGACGATAACATAATCATGAAACAAATGCAAAATACAAAAATCATGCCAAACATCCTAAAACAACACAAGTTCAAACGTGAATCACACCTAGCAAAAACAATCATCGGTAGATGAAAAACACAAAATGAGGTACTTTTCCCTCACACAACAATCTTACAAACAAAAGACTAAATTATGCATTCATCCAAAAATTCACATTGAACATACAAAGGCAAGAATCACAAGGGATTTCAAGGTTGTAACGTGGTCAGGTAAACAAACAAGGGGCAATTTCTAAAGGTAATTGAAACAAAAACTTTTCTAAACCTAAGGGAGTGATAAACTCACAAAGACTCAAACACAAAATTCCAATCAACTTCTTCTAAAATCCCATGTGTTACACAAACACAATACTTATTTAGCACAATTATATGAACTCTTTTTGTTTCCTTTCACAAGGATTTTCTTTTTCTTTTTTTTTTCTTTTCTTTTCTTTTCTTTTTCATATTTTTCTCTTTTTTCTTTTCTTTTTCAACCTCATAGAAACCAACCAATGAGTAAACAATCATTCTCTCTCAACTTGAATTCTACCACATCATCATGTAAATACTCCCTACTTTCTAAGGCAAGGTAAAAATTCATACAACAACACAAAGTTGAGGGTTCAAGAAAAAATAATTAATCAAAATTCATACGAAAAGTGAATTTAATACTCATAGACAAGCATTAAGTTCAAACAACATGGATAATGATAGAAAGGCACAAAGGGGTTTAACAAATGCCCACACACTCACAGGGTGAATTGACTATTTGGCTAGGTAGCTGTGCTCAAATGAAACAAAATGCCTTGATCCTTTTCATACTTTCATATAATCAACACAAACAAAAGATTAAGCATAATAAAATCCAGTTAGATCAAGAATGGTGGTACTCGTGCATATATGAACAATGGAAAGCTACCTCACAAAAAGGGTGGGAACTAAAGTGATTCACATCAAGAACAAGTATACAAAAGAATGAACGGCATGGAAGTTTGTAAAAATCCTAAGTATCATGAATATGCTAAAGTCTAGAAAGCGAAAAACACATACCTTGGACATGTACAAAACTTAAAATATATCATTACCTTACATCCGCAAGTTGAAACGATCAAACTTGCAACATCACCACAAATTTCCTCAAGCTACTCATAATAAGCTCTTAGACAAACACAAAAACTATTAATATAAACAAACTAAAATATCGACTGAAAATGGATTAAACAAGTTTTAAAGTGAAGATTTGAGAATTTTACAAACAATCCGAGTACAAATTGTTTAATGAATGTTCACCACACTACCTAAGCTAGAATGAAAAAGTAATAACGAAAAAAAAACGATAAAACATGCTTGTTTTACATCATAAGCTCGACGTCTTTATTGTGTTTAGCTAGTAACTTCCTCCCTTCATGCCATGGTGATGCCGCACCACACAAACCAAAAGCAAGTGTCCTAACCAAACACTTGAACAAATGTTACGGGAATAAAATGTATACAACGCTTGAACAAACATAATGGAAAATAAAAGCAAAACAAGTATCTATACAAGCATATATACAATATAAACAATTATGTACAAAGCTCCAAAACATCGAAACTATCGCAATGCAATTCAATATCAAAACCAATCCCCGACAACGGCGCCATTTTGCTGAAGCGGTAGAGTAGCAAGCAAAAATTATTTTCTCAAGAATTCCCTCTGGGATTTATATCGTGTCCACAGAGATCGGTGCTATTGAACTGTCGTTCGACAAGTCTCGCGTTTATGAGTTTGGATTAAATTGGTTAAAGTAAAAGCAGAAAAGTAAATATGAACATAAAAATAATTCATTCTTCAAAGAGAAGAAACTTATCCGGTGTGCATATAATCCACTCCTCACAAACATAAACTTACCGACCAGTTATACTCAACCTACAATACTCCTCAATATCATCCGACATCGCTCACAACAATGTCCATCTCTGACACACTGAGCTGAGAGACAACCGTATTACTCTCGTCGACACTCTCGCACCCGACTCAAACAACACGGAGGTATTAATCTCCAATACCCTTAAAGATTGTTAGCTCTAAATCTATCTCTAGCATCCAAAAACTAACAGATAATCATCCCTAATAAAGGTTTATGATGTTTATCTTTAACTCAACCCAAACCCCGAGCATAAAGAAAAAAATCAAGGACAATCACCGATAAAGATTTGTAAAGCAGATTTTATACAATGCCATGGGCGATAAATATACATGAGTTCAAAGTAAATTCATATACAACAACCCAACAAAGAAGAATACGCAAAGAAGAATAGAAATGAACTAAACATCTCGCGGTTTGTCAGCGCCGGTCGATGAGAAATCCACCCTGGATCATCCGTGTGCAAGCTCCAATGTTGTTTTCTAAGCTAATCCTACTGAAAAATGAGTTTGATGGAGGTGAGGGAAAAAATTCCCAAAACCATAACTTAAAAAATGAATGAAATGAACTTAAAAAGAATTTTGGTTCAGACAAATTCGCCCAGCTAAATGAGGCTTCGCCCGGTGAATTTCCTTAGTTCTCTCACACCAACTGTGCAATATTACAGCCTGTCAAAAAAATATCTTCTTTCGCCCAGCGAAGCGAAGATTCGCCCAGTGAAAGTCTCAAAACTCGCTCGTCGAACAAGACGCGAGCACTATACAGAAGCTTTTGGAATTTCCTCATTTTTTCTCGCCTCAGTTTCGCTTAGCGAAAAGAAGTTTCGCCTAGCAAAAAGAGTCATCGCCTAGCGAGGCATGATAGACAGCATTTTTCCTGCTGCATTTCGCCCAGGGAAATGAAGTTTCGCCCAACGAAAGTTGGCAGACTGCACTTCTTTATTTTGGCTTCTTGGTTCTCTGCCATGGCTTTCTCTCTTTGCCTTCTTCCTTTTATTGATCCAAATGGTGCATCCTGGAGCTTTTATTACTCATTGGTCCAACAATGCTTAATTACCTACAAATTGAATGGAAAACTATTAATCGTTACATAAATGAATCAAAAACACAAGGATACACTAACTAATGTATTTATACACAAAGTTTGAGAATTATTCACTGAAATTATACTAAAACTTGATAAGTGCCACAAAACTATATAAACAAAAACACTACAAAATGACACTTATCAGTGGAACATAGAGCTGTCATGGACTAAGCCATATCAGTCCAATTGAGTCAAGATTGACTCAAAATTCAGAAGACCTAGAGCTACCAAGAGCAGCTCAAGTCAATGGCTAAGAGAGGACTTGGTACCTTGACATTTAAGAAAGTGCTACATGGGCATATCCATTGGATAATAGAGTGAACCAGTTGCCATTCACTATTCCTTCAAAAACAAACTCCCTCTACTATAAATAGAAGTCATTTCTGATGTTTCAAACCACACCAAGACAATACCAAAGCCTTGTTTTCTCACTCTCCCTCTCTTACTTCATTTTCAAGTCATTATGGAGCAATTTGGGAATTCTTGAAACCAGAGCAAAAACCACTCAAATAACTATCCAAACACATCATAAATCATCCATTGGAGGTGTTCCAACCTTCATCCTCATTGTACAACATCAAAATCAGAAAGTCAACCTCCAAAACCTCAAATTTTGACTTTTCTGCATTTTTTAAGCCATGCCTTGATCCAGTCACTTTCAAAACCAATTAACCCTTCAAATACTCTCCAAATATCATCCTTGAGATGTTCCAACAAGTATCCCTCAACTGTAACACCATTTGAGTGAGATACTATTTTGGTCACTTTTGCCACTTTTGCAAGAAATAGCCAATTCTTGTTCCAGAGATTTCCAGTTGGTTTTGATCATCCTAAAAGCTTCTAAGGGATCAATCAAGAGTGTCTAAAGCATTGGATTACTTCTGGCACAAGCATCTTGACAGTTAGCACAAGGAACTTCAAGAGGTAAATGCATAGCAACTTGAACTCTTTAAAATATGCGCTTTGATGTCCATTGATCATGAACATGTCATACATATCATATGTGTTGTGTTTGAACCAATTTACCATGCTATTATTGCTTGTATGATGTGGTAGCATAGAACTTGCAAATCTTGGCCTATTTTGAAACCACTATCGGGTTTTAAAATAGAAGCATCTTTAGAAAATTCTGAGACCACCATTGGATTCCTCATGAAATTCTAGGCTGGATCCATCTAAATTTCATCCAATTTCATGGAAAAATGCGGGAGATATGATCCTTCTTGCAAATCACACAAAACTTTGTTTTTGCCTTGGCCTGACCTGAATTTAGGCTACCCATATATGTTTATGGGGTGGTTTTGATACACGGATCTATCGCCACCCCAGTGGTAGCAACGCATGTGTGTTTGGTTGGAGGGTGTGGGTTTAACACCCACCCTGACAATTTTTTATTTCCCTCTCATTTTGCTTTTTTTCTTATTTTTCATGATTTTCTTAATTAATCTCAAAATTAATTTCTCTCTCAATTTTAATTATTTTTTATTGGTTCATTTTTTGGAAATTCACAAAAATGTTGAAATATTTTATTCAACAAAAAAATTGAATTTGTATTATTTATTTAATATAGTTTGAATTTTTGTAATTATTTTCATTTTATTTGTTTTCAAACATTTTTAAAATGAGATTTCCACCTTGATTTTTCAAAACCAATTGAATTTCAATCCTTCATGTGATTAAACATGATTTTCCAAGATATTTTTCAAAGCTTAGCATTTGTTTTAAAATATATTTGAGATTTCTATTTAATTTCCTTTGAAGATTATATTAAGAAAAATTAAAATTAGGGTTTTCCTCAATTTTAATTTTTCAAACTTCATTTGAAACACTTTTGGGCCTCTTGATAAAGTGTAAGTCGCATCCCTTTGAAAATAAACCATTTTGGGCCCCAGTCATTGTATAAGTCCCGGTACGTTTTTAAATCTCGGTGTGATCGCCGTTTTCAAAACAAAAAAAAACCATCTCAGCCTCCCCTTGTGTTGTAAGTCCCATTTTTCTTCTTTTTCACACACTTTTGGGCCTCTAATAGAGTGTAAGACCTAACCCCCTTTGTACATAAATAATTTGGACCTCAGTCATTTGTATATGTCCTAGTACATGCGATCGTTGTTTTTCATCTGGGCCTTTCCTTGAGCTATAAGTCCCAACTCTTGTATAAAAATAAACTTTTGGGCCTCTAATAGAGTGTAAGACCTATCATTTTGCAAATACAATAATTTGGGCCTCGGTCATTGCATAAGTCCCTCTGTGGTTTCCAAAACTACGACGCGATCGCCGCCTTTTCAAAAGAATTCATCTGGGCCTCTCCTTGAGTATAAGCCCCAAACTTCCTTTTAAAACAACTTTCTTTTTTATTTAGATTCAAATTCAAAGTTTTTATCAAAACTTTCATCAATTTCTTGAATAACTAACCATGCAGTTACAATTATTATGCTTGGGCTTGCACAACTGTAAATTCCACTATCTTCTCAACATACTTGTTTATATATATATATATATATATATATATATATATATATATATATATATATATATATATATATATATATATATATATATATATATATATATATATATATATATATATATCATCTGTATATATATGTTTGTACGTATTTTCTTAGAGTTTTCCCCATCAATTAGGTCTAGGTCTAGATCAAACCAGTGGTTACTGTTTCAACACATTCAAAACTAGCTCCCCATAGCGAAATCCAGATACAGACTTGCCTCCTCTTGGGCTTATACAATATGGAACATAGAAAGGCATTATTCCCGGTGAAAATTTTCTCAAGACTGTCCTAAATTAGAAGTATTGAGTACAAGAAACTCATTTCCCCAGAGAGGATTAATTCCCAGTGAAACCTCTCCTGAATTTCTTCGAACCCTAGAACTGTTCTACAAAGAAAGGATTTATTCCCGGTGAAATCTTTCTTGAACTTTTCTCAGGCTTGGACCCACAGGCTTCCTAAAAGTATCCCCAGCCTCCTCTTAGGATTTGTACAAGGACCCTCAGGCTTCTTAGAAGTTCTCAGCCTCCTCTTGGGCTTAGTACAAGGACCCAAAGACCTCCTACAGATATAGTGCAAAACTTAGTCATCTCTACTAGTTCAATCCTCCAGAGAGTCTGAATTCTAAAACATCAGATTAGTTTAGGGTTGATTCTCATCCCTTAAATCATCAGCCACCTCTTAGGCATCATACAAAGATCATTCTCCAGTGAAGAGTCAACCTTTTCATACTAGTAGACTTGGAAAGTCTCATCTCCTCTTGGACCTCAAGGAAACCCTCAAGTTTCCTAAGAAAATGGGAAAAAACCTGATCATTCCATCAATCTCCAACAGAGTTTGAAACCTCCATATGTTTTCATACTCAAAGTTTAAACCTTTACCCTCAATAAAACATTAATAGAATCAGAACCTCAGGGCATCTGATATTTCAACTATTCTTCAATCATCAGCAAGAGTTGATTCCCCAATTTGGACATGTCTCCGGATCTCAATAATCCTCAGCAGAAGCCAGCCTCCTCTTAGGCTTCATATAAGAATTTCCCCAACCAGCCTCCTCTTAGGCTTTGTATAATGATATTTCCTCAGCAGATTTAGCCTCAATCTTGGGCTTTGTACAAGACAGATAAAACCTCTCCCCAGTGGAGTCAATTTCTTTTAGCCTCAATCTTGGGCTTTGTACAAGACATACAAAATACTCCCCAGAAGAGTCCCTCTCTTTTTAGCCTCAATCTTGGGCTTTAATCAATACAAATCATACTCTCCATTTGAGTCAATCTCCTTTTAGCTTCAATCTTGGGCTTTATACAAGACAGATGTAACACTCCCTAGTAGAGTCAACCTTTTAGCTTCAACCTTGGGCTTTGAACAAGGCACACAAAAATCAACATCCCCTCAGAGGAAATCAAGAGTTCTCTCTGTAGGAAGACATTTCACTGTACATCGTATATCAAAACAAATAATCAAACAAAACCTAATTCCAGATAATTGTTGTAAATGGCACACTTGTTGATTCAAAAATCTAAGTTGTAGTCCCTTTTTTATCCTGGTAAACTTCCTCTTTCATCTAATTGTTGTAAGTGGCAAGTCTCTGGATTATTTACATCCAGCCAATGTCCCTCTCTTAGCATGGAAGATTTCTAAGGAAAAATGGCATTGCTCTACACTGAGTTAAAGTTTCTTCCTTCAAGACATTTCTCTTATAAAGGAAATTATGGCATTGTTCGATTCCATACATTCTAGTTAAAGTAATTCCCCTTTCTAATCAGTTACCCAACAAACTGTGATAAACTTTAGGTCCAGTACCTTGCCAAAAACAACAGAAAACCCTAAAACAACAAAAACACTCTCTCAACACTCCCAAAGGAGAAACTTTCCCAACCCATAACAGATAAACACCAGAAAGTATTTAAACATGCCAAAGAAGATCTATGGATAACCATACATACACTGGGTAATTGACAACTTCCCTTTGTATAACTTGACCCCGAACCCCCCAATCTCTTAGCATTTGTTAAAGAAAACATTTGCGTGCAAGGTTAGTTTTAGATAGCTTCCCTTTCCTTTCCAGCTTCATAGGATAAATAAGAAATCAGAAAGTAGCACCCAATTCTAACCATTGTGTTAAGGTGGTCGCGTCAACAACAAAAATCACACGCCACAGAAAAATGGAGACTCTGCTGGGGAGTCTTTAGGATTAGAGTTCCTAAGAGGTCTAGGTTTTGTTTTGCATTTTCTATACTTTCTACTATATATATATATATATATATATATATATATATCATTTACTGTTATACTACTTGATACCCGTGTTTAAATTTCTGTTAACTGGGAATGCGATTAATACACATTGGAAAGTTTGAGAGAACATTAAGATAAGTGGTGGCATATCCAGGAAACGCTTATAGGGAGTGAATCCCGACCAAGCTAACTTGGCAGTCCACCGAATCAGTCTAGGTACCCGTGCGGAAATATCGATGTTGAATGACCGATTGTCGTGAAAGCATTGTCTATCCCAGTGCGGTACCCATGACCCTGAGGATTTAGTAGACATTAACCATATGGCCATTTGGTAGTGCGGTAACTATCGGGAAAAGTTTATACGTGATACTATACTCAAATGAGATTCATCCTAGGATATTAAAGCTCGCTCGAGTGAATCAGCTTGCTGTTGATATCCCTATGAGGGGTCAATGATTTTGGGAACCTTTTAGAACCCGTTCTACAGGTACAAAAATTGACCAAAATAGTACAACCTTTGGGGATGGGTAGAGCCATGACTCCATGCTCGTGACGTTGAACCCTTGAACCCATGTTTTCAAATGTTTTTGTGTGCTGCATTCATGCATTCATTAAAAAACTATTTTCAAACAAGAAAAAAGTCTCTTTTTTTTTCCAAAAGAACTAAAACAATAATTGCAAATATCAGGGGTTGCGTTATGGATTTTCGTAGATGAAAAACGCACAAGTACACCTTCAAGGCTCCGAAACTAGAAGACTTAAGGAACTTGGGAAGGATTATTACCAATCCCGAGGCTTTCAGAGCTAAGCACAGAGGGCTGTTGTCTCTGTTAAGGGTCAATGTGGTTGAAGGAATCCTGTCTACACTGGTACAGTTCTACGATCTAGTTTACCACTGCTTCACTCTTCCAGATTACAACTTGCACCAACACTGGAAGAGTACTCCCACCTGATTAATTTACCTATCACTAATCAAGCTCCGTTTTTTGAACTGGAAGAAATTTCAAATAATCAGGCCATTGCAAGAGCAATCTCTCTGGATGAGTCAGAAGTTAGGACTCACATAACCACTAAAGGAGGAATTCAGGGTTTACCGGCTAAATTCCTGATGGAGAAAGCTCTATACTTTGCTAGTATAGGAAACATAACCGCCTTCGAATACGTCTTTGTCCTGCTCATATATGAGTTATTCCTCTTTCCCAACATTGACAACTTTGTTGATACCAATGCTGTTAAGATATTCTTAATAGGAAACCCCGTACCAACCTTGCTCGCAGATGCATATCATTCTGTACACTTAAGGAATTTGTACAGTGAAGGAATAATCACATGTTGTGTACCCTTACTCTACAAATGGTTCATTTCCCATTTGCCCAAAGCTGCTACTTTTTGGGATTACAAGAGTACTCTACGTTGGTCACAAAGGATTATGTCTCTTACTAATTCTGACATAGATTGGTACAATTGGATATACGAAGGGATGGAGATCATCGACAGATGTGAAAATTTTCCTAATGTACCCCTCATTGGAACTAAAAGAGGAATCAACTATCATCTAATATTAGCTCACCGTCAACTCGGATACCCGATGAAGAATATCCCACATAAAGTTCATCTGGAAGGTCTTTTCTTCAAGGAAGGGGAAAATAACAGAGCACTAAAGAAAGAAATAGTGCATGTCTGGCAACATATTCACAGGAGAGGCAGAGAGTCTTTGGGAAGACCGAACTGTACCTCCATGGAACCTTATCTCCATTGGGTGCAAACTAGAGCCCTCAAGCTGAGGATGCCTTACCCTTGTCAAGAAGTTTTTCCCTTAGAGGAATATGTCCTTTATTTCATGTCTGATTCGAAAAATCTCCAGGTGGATCTCAACAAAGTTCAACGTGAAAAGAGCTCTTGGAAGAACAAATACCAGATCCTCAATTTGGAGTGTCCCAAGATGCAGGAACTGTTAAAAGAGAAGGGTGTTCTGATTGAAATATTAGAACAACATGCTATAGAAAGTCAGGAAGACCGAAGAAATTTGCTCGCTCCTTTCACTTGGCAAAGGGTCGTCGACCCGACAACGGCTGAAGAGCCCCAGTCAAAGAAAAGGAAAATACAGGAACCAGCATCTGAGCTCTCTTCAGAGAGAACTCAGGATCCATGAGCTTAGACATTTTCCTTACATGACTTTGTAAAATACTATACTTTTTCCTTGTAAAATACAACAATCTTTCGAATTCAATAAAAAGGGTCTCCCCCACTGTGTGATATTTGCAATTTATTTGTTGAAATTTCCTTTTGAATAAAACAAAAACTAAAAAAAATATGTCTTTGTATATCATTCATCATTCTCACATAACACATTTTTCTTATCTATGAGTCTCACGTATGAACATAAAAAAGAACTCATTCTTCAGAGAGAAGAAACTTATCCGGTGTGCATATAATCCACTCCTCACAAACTTAAACTTACCGACCAGTTATACTCAACCTACAATACTCTTCAATATCAACCAGCATCGCTCATAACAGTGTCCATCTCTGACACACTGAGCTGAGAGAGAACCGTATTACTCTCGTCGACACTCTCGCACCCGACTCAAACAACACGGAGGTATTAAGCGCCAATACCCATAAAGATTGTTAGCTCTAAATCTATCTCTAGCATCCAGAAACTAAGAGATAATCATCCCTAATAAAGGTTTGTGATGTTTATCTCTAACATAACCCAAACTCCGAGTATAAAGCAAAAAATCAAGGACAATCATCGATAAAGATTTGTAAAGCAGATTTTATACAACACCATGGGTGATAAATATATATGAGTTCAAAGTAAATACATATACAACAACCCAACAAAGAAGAATACACAAAGAATAAGAGAAATGAACTAAACATCTCGCGGTTTGTCAGCATCGGTCGATGAGAAATCCACCCTGGATCATCCATGTGCAAGCTCCAATGTTGTTTTCTAAGCTAATCCTACTGAAAAATGAGTTTGATGGAGGTGGGACCAAAAATCCCCAAAACCAGAACCTGTAAAATGAATGAAATGAACTTAAATAGAGCTTTGGTTCAGACAAATTCGCCCAGCGAAATGAGGCTTCGCCCTACGAATTTCCTTAGTTCTCTCACACCAGCTGTGCAATATTACAGCCTGTCAAAAAAATATCTTCTTTCGCCCGGCGAAGGGAAGCTTCGCTCGGCGAAAGTCTCAAAACTCGCCCGACGAAGAAGACGCGAGCACTATACAGAAGCTACTAGAATTTCCTCATTTTCTCTCACCTCAGATTCGCCCAGCGAAAAGGACTTTCGCCCAGCTAAAAGAGGCTTCTCCCAGCGAGGCATGACAGACAACATTTTTCCTGCTGCATTTCGCCCAACGAAAGTTGGCAGACTGCACTTCTTTATTTTGGCTTCCTGGTTCTCTTCCATGGCTTTCTTTCTTTTCCTTCTTCCTTTTATTGATCCAAATGGTGCATCCTGGAGCTTTTATTAATCATTGCTCCAACAATGCTTATTTACCTACAAAATGAATGAAAAACTATTAATCGTTACATAAATGAATCAAAAACACAAGTATACACTAACTAATGTATTTATACACAAAGTTGGAGAATTATTCACTGAAATTACACTAAAACTCAATAAGTGCCACAAAACTATATAAACAAAAACGCTACAAAATGACACTTATCAAACTCTCCCCAACTTAAACTTGTTTGTCCCTAAACAACAATCAACTAGCTCAAGGAAACAAACGCAAAAACCCAAAAATCACGAATCAACAAATTTTTAAAAACGAAAACAAATGTATGGTTCAAATGAAAATCGGTACACACAAAGTAAATAATTACCACTAAACTACGACGATAACATAATCACGAAACAAATGCAAAATACAAAAATCATGCCAAACATCCTAAAACAACACAAGTTCAAACGTGAATCACACCTAGCAAAAACAATCATCGGTAGATGAAAGACACAAAATGAGGTACTTTTCACTCACACAACAATCTTGCAAACAAAAGACTAAATTATGCATTCATCCAAAAATTCACATTGAACATACAAAGGCAAGAATCACAAGGGATATCAAGGTTGTAACGTGGTCGGGTAAACAAACAAGGGGCAATTTCTAAAGGTAATTGAAACAAAAACTTGTCTAAACCTAAGGGAGTGATCAATTCACAAAGACTCAAACACAAAATTCCAATCAACTTCTTCTAAAATCCAAAGTGTTACACAAACACAATACTTATTTAGCACAATTATATGAACTCTTTTTGTTTCCTTTCACAAGGATTTTCTTCTTCTTTCTTTTTTTTTTCCTTTTCTTTTCCTTTCTTTTTCATATTTTTCTCTTTTTTCTTTTCTTTTTCAACCTCATAGAAACCAACCAAAGAGTAAACAATCATTCTCTCCCCAACTTGAATTCAACCACATCATCATGTGAATACTCCTTACTTTCTAAGGCAGGGTAAAAATTCATACAACAACACAAAGTTGAGGGTTCAAGAAAAAATAATCAATCAAAATTCATACAAAAAGTGAATTTAATACTCATAGACAAGCATTAAGTTCAAACAACATGGATAATGATAGAAAGGCACAAAGGGGTTTAACAAATGCTCACACACTCACAGGGTGAAATGACTATTTGGCTAGGTAGCTGTGCTCAAAATGAAACAAAATGCCTTGATCCTTTTCATACTTTCATATAATCAACACAAACAAAATATTAAGCACAATAAAATCCAGTTAGATCAAGAATGGTGGTACTCCGCACATATATGAATAATGGAAAGCTACGTCACAAAAAGGGTGGGATCTAAAGTGATTCACATCAAGAACAAGTATACAAAAGAATGAACGGCATGGAAGTATGTAAAAAGCCTAAATATCATGAATATGCTAAAGTCTAGAAAGCGATAAACACATACCTTGGACATGTACAAAACTTAACAATATCATTACCATACATCTGCAAGTTGAAACGATCAAACTTGGAACATCACCACAAATTTCCTCAAGCTACTTAAAATAAGCTTTTAGACAAACACAAAAACTATTAATATAAACAAACTAAAAGATCGACTGAAAATGGATTAAACAAGTTGTAAAGTGAAGATTTGAGAATTTTACGAACAATCCGAGTACAACTTGTTTAATGAATGCTCACCACACTACCTAAGCTAGAATGAAAAAGTAATAACGAAACAAAAACGATAAAACATACTTGTTTTATGTTATAAGCTCGACGCCTTTACTGTGCTTAGCTAGTAACTTCCTCCATTCATGCCATGGTGATGCCACACCACACAAACCAAAAGCAAGTGTCCTAACCAAACACTTGAACAAACGTTAAGGGAACAAAATGTATACAACGCTTGAACAAACATAATGGAAAATAAAAGCAAAACAAGTATCTATACAAGCAAATATACAATATAAACAATTATGTACAAAGCTCCGAAACATCGAAACTATTACAATGCAATTCAATATCAAAACCAATCCCCAACAACGACGCCATTTTGCTGAAGCGGTAAAGTAGCAAGCAAAAATTATTTTCACAAGAATTCCTTCTGGGGTTTATATCGTGTCCACAGAGATCGGTGCTATTGAACTGCCGTTCGACAAGTCTCGCGTTTATGAGTTTGGATTAAATTGGTTAAAGTAAAAGCAGAAAAGTAAATATGAACATAAAAAGAATTCATTCTTCAGAGAGAAGAAACTTATCTGGTGTGCATATAATACACTCCTCATAAACTTAAACTTACCGACCAATTATACTCAACCTACAATACTCCTCATTATTATCCAGCATCGCTCACAACAGTGTCCATCTCTGACACACTGAGTTAAGAGACAACCGTATTACTCTCGTCGACACTCTCGCACCCGACTCAAACAACACGGAGGTATTAAGCTCCAATACCTATACAAATTGTTAACTCTAAATCTATCTCTAGCACCCAGAAACTAACAGATAATCATCCCTAATAAAGGTTTGTGATGTTTATCTCTAACACAACCCAAACCCCGAGCATAAAGCAAAAAATCAAGGACAGTCATCGATAAAGATTTGTAAAGCAGATTTTATACAACGCCATGGGCGATAAATATACACGAGTTCAAAGTAAATACATATACAATAACCCAACAAAGAAGAATACACAAAGAAGAAGAGAAATGAACTAAACATCTTGCGGTTTGTCAGTGCCGATCGATGAGAAATCCACCTTGGATCATCCGTGTGCAAGCTCCAATGTTGTTTTCTAAGTTAATCCTACTGAAAAATGAGTTTGATGGAGGTGGGACCAAAAATCCCCAAAACCATAACCTAAAAAATGAATGAAATGAACTTATATAGAATTTTGGTTCAGACAAATTTGCCCAGCGAAATGAAGCTTCACCCGATGAATTTCCTTAGTTCTCTCACACCAGCTGTGCAATATTACAGTCTGTCAAAAAATATCTTCTTTCGCCCGGGGAAGAGAAGCTTCGCCCAACGAAAGTCTCACAACTCGCCCGACGAACAAGACGCGAGCACTATACAGAAGCTACTGGAATTTCCTAATTTTCTCTCGCCTCTGATTCGTCCAGCGAAAAGGAGTTTTGCCCAGCGAAAAGAGGCTTCGCCCAGCGAGGCATGACAGACAGCATTTTTCCTGCTGCATTTCGCCCAGTGAAAGTTGGCAGACGGCACTTCTTTATTTTGGCTTCCTGGTTCTCTTGCATATCTTTCTTTCTTTGCCTTCTTCCTTACATTGATCCAAATGGTGCATCCTAGAGCTTTTATTACTCATTGCTCCAACAATGCTTAATTACCTACAAATTGAATGGAAAACTATTAATCGTTACATAAATGAATCAAAAAAACAAGGATACACTAACTAATGTATTTATACACAAAGTTAGAGGATTATTCACTGAAATTACATTAAAACTCGATAAGTGCCACAAAACTATATAAACAAAAACACTACAAAATCACACTTATATGTGGAACATAGATTTATCATGAACCAAGCCATATCAGTCCAATTGAGTCAAGATTGACTCAAAATTCAAAAGACCTAGAGCTACCAAGACCAGCTCAAGTCATTGGCTAAGAGAAGACTTGGTACCTTGACATTTAAGAAAGTGATGCATGGGCATATCCATTGGATAATAGAGTGAATCAGTTGCCATTCACTATTCCTTCAAAAACAAACTCCCTCTACTATAAATAGAGGTCATTTCTGATGTTTCAAACCACACCAAAACAATACCAAAGCCTTGTTTTCTCACTCTCCCTC
The DNA here is from genome assembly GCA_022829125.1 of Lathyrus tuberosus. Classification (NCBI taxonomy): domain Eukaryota; kingdom Viridiplantae; phylum Streptophyta; class Magnoliopsida; order Fabales; family Fabaceae; genus Lathyrus; species Lathyrus tuberosus. The sequence goes on along the minus strand of JALAZF010000061.1, from coordinate 1,262,790 downwards.
TCTTACTTCATTTTCAAGTCATTATGGAGCAATTTGGGAATTCTTGAAACCAGAGCTAAAACCACTCAAATAACTATCCAAACACATCATAAATCATCCATTGGAGGTGTTCAAACCTTCATCCTCATTGTACAACATCAAAATCAGAAAGTCAACCTCCAAAACCTCAAATTTTGACTTTTCTGCACTTTTTAAGCCATGTCTTGATCCATTCACTTTCAAAACCAATTAACCCTTCAAATACTCTCCAAATATCATCATTGAGTTATTCCAATAAGTATCCCTCAATTGTAACACCATTTGAGTGAGATACTATTTTGGTCACTTTTGCAAGAAATAGCCAATTCTTGTTCCTGAGGTTTTCAGTTGGTTTTGATCATCCTAAAAGCTTCTAAGGGATTAATCAAGAGTGTATAAAGCATTGGATTACTTCTGGAACAAGCATCTTAACAGTTAGCACAAGGAACTTCAAGAGGTAAGTGCATAACAACTTGAACTCTTTAAAATATGCATTGCTTTGATGTCCATTGATCATGAACATGTCATACATATCATATGTGTTGTGTTTGAACCAATTTACCATGCTATTATTGATTGTATGATGTGATAGCATAGAACTTGCAAATCTTGACCTATTTTGAAACCACTATCGGGTTTTAAAATAGAAGCATCTTTAGAAAATTCTGAGACCACCATTGGATTCCTCATGAAATTCTAGGCAGGATCCATCTAAATTTCATCCAATTTCATGGAGAAATGAGGGAGATATGATCCTTCTTGCAAATCACACAAAACTTGGTTTTTGCCATGGCCTGACCTGAATTTAGGCTACCCATATATGTTCATCTGGGCCTCTCCTTGAGCTATAAGTCCCAGCTCTTGTATAAAAATAAACTTTTGGGCCTCTAATAAAGTGCAAGACCTATCATTTTTGCAAATACAATAATTTGGGCTTCAGTCATTGTATAAGTCCCTCTATGGTTTTCAAAACTACGACGCGATCGTCGCCTTTTCAAAAGAATTCATCTGGGCCTCTCCTTGAGTATAAGCCCCAAACTTACTTTTAAAACAACTTTCTTTTTTATTTAGATTCAAATTCAAAGTTTTAATCAAAACTTTCTTAAATTTCTTGAATAACTAACCATGCAGTTGCAGTTACTATGCTTAGGCTTGCACAACTGTAAATTCCATTATCTTCTCAACATACTTGTTTATATATATATATATATATATATATATATATATATATATATATATCATCTGTATATATATGTTTGTACATATTTGCTTAGAGTTTTCCCCATCAATTAGGTCTAGGTCTAGATTAAACTAGTGGTTACTCTTTCAACACATTCAAAACTAGTTCCCCATAGCGAAATCCAGATACAGTCTTGCCTCCTCTTGGGCTTATACAATATGGAAGAGATAAAGGCATTATTCCCGGTGAAAATATTCTCAAGACTGTCCTAACTTAGAAGTATTAAGTACAAGAAATTCATTTCCCCAGAGAGGATTAATTCCCTATGAAACCTCTCCTGAATTTCTTCGAACCCTAGAACTGTTCTGCAAAGAAAGGATTTATTCCCGGTGAAACCTTTCTTGAACTTTTCTCAGGCTTGGACCCACAGGCTTCCTAAAAGCATCCCCAGCCTCCTCTTGGGATTTGTACATGGACCCTCAGGCTTCTTAGAAGTTCTCAGCCTCCTCTGTGGCTTAGTACAAGGACCCAAAGACCTCCTACAGGTATAGGACAAAACTTAGTCATCTCTACTAGTTTAATCATCCAGAGAGTCAGAATTCTAAAACATCAGACCAATTTAGGGTTGATTCTCATCCCTTAAAACATCAGCCTCCTCTTAGGCATCATACAAAGATCATTCTCCAGTAAAGAGTCAACCTCTTCATACCAGTAGACTAGGAAAGTCTCGTCTCTTCTTGGACCTCAAGGAAACCCTCCAGTTTCCTAAGAGAACAGGAAAAAAAACCCTGATCATTCCATCAATCTCCAGCAGAGTTTGAATCCTCCATAGGTTTTCATACTCAAAGTTTAAACCTTTACCCTCAATAAAACATTAATAGAATCAAAACCTCAGGGCATCTGATATTTCAACTATTCTTCAATCCTCAGCAAGAGTTGATTCCCCAATTTGGACATGTCATGGAATCTCAATAATCCTAAGCAGAATCCAGCCTCCTCTTAGGCTTCATATAAGAATTTCCCCAACCAGTCTCCTCTCAGGCTTTGTATAATGATCTTTCCTCGGCAGATTTAGCCTCAATCTTGGGCATTGTACAAGACAGATAAAACCTCTCCCCAGTGGAGTCAATTTCTTTTAGCCTCAATCTTGGGCTTTGTACAAGACAGACAAAATACTCCCCAGAAGAGTCCCTCTCTTTTTAGCCTCAATCTTAGGCTTTGAACAATACAAATCATACTCTCCAGTTGAGTCAATCTCCTTTTAGCCTCAATCTTGGGCTTTATACAAGACAGATGTAACACTCCCTAGTAGAGTCAACCTTTTAGCTTCAACCTTGGGCTTTGAACAAGGCACACAAAAATCAAAATCCCCTCCGAGGAAATCAAGAGTTCTCTCTGTAGGAAGGCATTTCACTGTATATCACATATCAAAACAAATAATCAAACAAAACCTAATTCTAGATAACTGCTGTAAGTGGCACACTTGTTGATTCAAAAATCCAAGATGTAGTCCCTCTTTTATCCTGGTAAACTTCCTCTTTCATCTAATTGTTGTAAGTGGCAAGCCTCTGGATTATTTACATCCAAGCCAATGTCCCTCTCTTAGCATAGAAGATTCCTATGGAAAAATGGCATTGCTCTACACTGAGTTAAAGTTTCTTCCTTCAAGACATTTCTCTTATAAAGGAAATTATGGCATTGCTGGATTCCATACATTCCAGTTAAAGTAATTCCCCTTTCTAAACAGTTACCCAACAAACTGTGATAAATAAGTGAGATACCTCCCTTTAGAGATGATAAATTCTCTCTCAGTCAAACCCCTTAGCTTCACTCTTGGGCTTTAAACAAGACACCAAACATCATCTTTCCTCCCATAAAAATAGGAGGAACTACGATTGCTCTGATTTCCCGAGTACCTTTACGGGAATACGTAGGCATAAGATTACGAAATCTAAGTGAGCACACATACCAAAAACTATAGGTCCAGTACCTTACCAAAAACAACAAAAAACCCGAAAACAACAAAACACTCTCTCAACACTCCCAAAGTAGAAACTTTCTCAATCCACAACAGATAACCACTAAAAAGTATTTAAACATGCCAAAGAAGATCTGTGGATAACCATATATACACTGGGTAATTGACAACTTCCCTTTGTATAACATGACCCCGAACCCCCCAATCTCTTAACATTTGTTAAAGAAAATATTTGCGTGCAAGGTTAGTTTTAGATAGCTTCCCTTTCCTTTCCAGCTTCATAGGATAAATAAGAAATCAAAAAGTAGCACCCAATTCCAACCATTGCGTTAAGGTGGTCGCGTCAAAGAAAAAAATCACACGCTACAGAAAAATGGCGACTCTGCTGGGGAGTCTTTAGGATTAGAGTTCCTAAGAGGTCTAGGTTTTGTTTGGCATTTTATATACTTTCTACTATATATATATATATATATATCATTTTCTATTATACTACTTGATACCTATGTTTAAATTTCTGTTAACTGGGAATGCGATTAATACGCATGTGGAAAGTTTGAGAGAACATTAAGATAAGTGGTGGCATATCCAGGAAACGCTTATAGGGAGTGAATCCCGACCAAGCTAACTTGGTAGTCCACCTAATCAGTCTAGGTACCCATGCAGAAATATTGATGTTGAACGACCAATTGCCGTGAAAGTATTGTCTATCCCAGTGCGGTACCCATGACCCTGAGGATTTAGTAGACATTAACCATATGGCCTTTTGGTAGTGCTGTAACTATCGGGAATAGTTTATACGCGATACTACACTCAAATGAGATTCTTCCTAGGATATTAAAGCTCGCTCGAGTGAATCAGCTTGCTGTTGATATCCCTATGAGGGGTCAATGATTTTGGGAACCTTTTAGAACCTGTTCTACAGGTACAAAAATTGACCAAAATAGTACAACCTTTGGGGATGGGTAGAGCCATGACTCCATGCTCGTGACGTTGAACCCTTGAACCCATGTTTTCAAATGTTTTTGTGTGTTGTATTCATGTATTCATTCAAAAACTCTTTTCAAACAAGAAAAAAATCTCTTTTTTTTCAAAAGAACTAAAACAATAATTAAAAATATCAGAGGTTGCGTTATGGATTTCGGTAGAAGAAAAACGCACAAGTACACCTTCAAGGCTCTGAAACTAGAAGACTTAAGGAACTTGGGAAGGATAATTACCAATCCCGAGGTCTTCAGAGCTAAGCACGGATGGCTGTTGTCTCTGTTAAGGGTTAACGTCATTGAAGGAATCCTGTTTACATTGGTACAGTTCTACGATCTAGTTTACCACTGCTTCACTCTTCCGGATTACCAACTTGCACCAACACTGGAAGATTACTCCCACCTGATTAATTTACCTATCACTGATTAATCTCCGTTTTCTGGACTGGAAGAAATTTCAAATAATCAGGCCATTGCAAGAGCAATCTCTCTGGATGAGTCAGAAGTTAGGACTCACATAACCACTAAAGGAGGAATCCAGGGTTTACCGGCTAAATTCCTGATGGAGAAAGCTCTATACTTTGCTAGTATAGGAAACATAACCACCTTCGAATACGTCTTTGTTCTGCTCATATATGAGTTATTCCTCTTTCCCAACATTGACAACTTTGTTGATACCAATGCTGTTAAGATATTATTAATAGGAAACCCCGTACCAACCTTGCTCGCAGATGCTTATCATTCTATACACTTAAGGAATTTATACAGCGAAGGATTGATCATATGCTGTGTACCCTTACTCTAAAAATGGTTCATTTCCCATTTGCCCAAAGCTGCTACTTTTTGGGATTACAAGACTACTCTACGTTGGTCACAAAGGATTATGTCTCTTACCAATTCTGACATAGATTGGTACAATCGGATTTACGAAGGGATGAAGATCATCGACAGATGTGGAAATTTTCCTAACGTACCCCTCATTGGAACTAAAGGAGGAATCAACTATCATCTAATATTAGCTCGCCGTCAACTTGGATACCCGATGAAGAATATCACACATAAAATTCATCTGGAAGGTCTTTTCTTCAAGGAATGGGAAAATGACAGAGCACTAAAGAAAGAAATAGTGCATGCCTGGAAACATATTCACAAGAAAGGCAAAGAGTCTTTGGGAAGACCAAATTGTACTTCCATGGAACCTTATCTCCACCGGCTGCTGAGGATGCCTTACCCTTGTCAAGAAGTTTTTCCCTTAAAGGAATCTGTCCTTTATTTCATGTCTGATGCGAAAAAACTCCAGGTCGCTCTCAACAAAGTTCAACGTGAAAAGAGCTTTTGGAAGAACAAATACCAGATCCCCAATTTGGAGTGTACCAAGATTCAGGAACTGTTAAAAGAGAAGGGGGCTCTGATTGAAATATTAGAACAACATGCTATAAAAAGTCAGGAAGACCGAAGAAATTTGATCGCTCCTTTCACTTGGCAAAGGGTCGTCAACCCGACAACGACTGAAGAGCCCCGGTCAAAGAAAAGGAAAATACAGGAACCGACATCTGAGCTCTCTTCAGAGAGAACTCAGGATTCATGAGCTTAGACATTTTCCTTACAACACTTTGTAAAATACTATACTTTTTCCTTGTAAAATACTGCAATCTTTCGAATTCAATAAAAAGGGTCTTCCCCACTGTATGATATTTGAAATCTATTTGTTGAAGTTTCTTTTTGAATAAAACAAAAACTAAAAAAAATATGTCTTTGCATATCATTCATCATTCTCACATAACGCATTTTTCTTATCTTTGAGTCTCACGTATGAGCATAAAAAGAATTCATTCTTCAGAGAGAAGAAATGTATCCGGTGTGCGTATAATCCACTCCTCACAAACTTAAACTTACCGACCAGTTATACTCAACCTACAATACTCCTTAATATCATCCAGCATCGCTCACAACAGTGTCCATCTCTGACACACTGACATATTACTCTCGTCAACACTTTTGCACCCGACTCAAACAACACGGAGGTATTAAGCTCCAATACCCATAAATATTGTTAGCTCTAAATCTATCTCTAGCATCCAAAAACAGATAACATCCCTAATAAAGGTTTGTGATGTTTATCTCTAACACAAACCAAACCCAGAGCATAAAGCAAAAAATAAGGACAATCACTGATAAAGATTTGTAAAGCAGATTTTATAAACGCCATGGGCTATAAATATACATGAGTTCAAAGTAAATACATATACAACAACCCAACAAAGAAGAAAACACAAAGAAGAAGAGAAATGAACTAAACATATCGCGGTTTGTCAGCGCCGGTCGATGAGAAATCCACCCTGTATCATCCGTGTGCAAGCTCCAATGTTATTTTCTAAGCTAATCCTACCGAAAAATGAGTTTGATGGAGGTGGGAGCAAAAATCCCCAAAACCATAACCTAATTAATGAATGAAATGAACTTAAATAGAATTTTGGTTCAGACAAATTCGCCCAGCGAAATAAGGCTTCGCCAGACGAATTTCCCTTGTTCTCTCACACCAGCTGTACAATATTACAGCCTGTCAAAAAATATCTTCTTTCGCCCGGCGATGGGAAGCTTCGCCCGACGAAAGTATCAAAACTCGCCCGACGAACAAGACGCGAGCACTATACAAAAGCTACTGGAATTTCCTCATTTTCTCTCGCCCTAGCTTCGACCAGCGAAAAGGAGTTTCGCCCAGTGAAAAGAGGCTTCGCCCAGCGAGGCATGACAGACAACATTTTTCCTGCTGCATTTCTCCCAGCGAAAGGAAGTTTTGCCCAGCGAAAGTTGGCAGACTGCACTTCTTTATTTTGGCTTCCTGGTTCTCTGCCATGGCTTTCTTTCTTTGCCTTCTTCCTTTTATTGATCCAAAAGGTGCATCCTGGAGCTTTTATTACTCATTGCTCCAACAATGCTTAATTACCTACAAATTGAATGGAAAACTATTAATCGTTAGATAAATGAATCAAAAACACAATGATACACTAACTAATGTATTTATACACAAAGTAAGAGAATTATTCACCGAAATTACACTAAAACTCGATAAGTGCCACAAAACTATATAAACAAAAACACTACAAAATGACACTTATCAGTGAAAATTAGAGTTGTCATGAACCAAGCCATATCAGTCCAATTGAGTCAAGATTGACTCAAAATTCTGAACACCTAGAGCTACCAAGACCAGCTCAAGTCAATGGCCAAGAGAAGACTTCGTATCTTGGCATTTAAGAAAGTGATACATGGGCATATCTATTGGATAATAGAGTGAACCAGTTGCCATTCATTATTCCTTCGAAAACAAACTTCCTCTAATATAAATAGAGGTCATTTCTGATGTTTCAAACCACACCAAAACAATACCAAAGCCTTGTTTTCCCCCTCTCCCTCTCTTACTTCATTTTCAAGTCATTATGGAGCAATTTGGGAATTCATGAAACCATAGCAAAAACCACTCAAATAACTACCCAAACACATCATAAATCATCCATTGGAGGTGTTCAAATCTTCATTCTCATTGTACAACATCAAAATCAGAAAGTCATTCTCCAAAACCTCAAATTTTGACTTTTCTGCATTTTTTTAAGTCATGTCTTGATCCAATCACTTTCAAAACCAATTAAGCCTTCAAATACTCTCCAAATATCATCATTGAGTTGTTCCAACAAGTATCCCTCAACTGTAACACCATTTGAGTGAGATACTATTTGGGTCACTTTTGCCACTTTTGAAAGAAAGAGCCAATTCTTGTTCCTGAGGTTTCCAACTAGTTTTGATCATCCTAAAAGCTTCTAAGGGATCAATCAAGAGTGTCTAAAGCATTGGATTACTTATGGCATAAGCATCTTGACAGTTAGCACAAGGAGCTTCAAGAGGTAAGTGCATAACAACTTGAACTCTTTAAAATATACATTGCTTTGATGTTCATCGATTATGAATATGTCATACATATCACATGTGTTGTGTTTGAACCAATTTACCATGCTATTATTGATTGTATGATGTGGTAGCATAGAACTTGCAAATCTTGGCCTATTTTGAAACCACTATCGGGTTTTAAAATAGAAGCATATTTAGAAAATTCTGAGACCACCATTGGATTCCTCATGAAATTCTAGGCAGGATCCATCTAAATTTCATCCAATTTCATGGAGAAATGAGGGAGATATGATCCTTCTTGCAAATCACACAAAACTTGGTTTTTGCCTTGGCCTGACCTGAATTTAGGCTACCCATATATGTTTATGGGGTGGTTTTGATACACAGATGTATCACCACCCCAGTGGTAGCAGCGCATGTGTGTTTGGTTGGAGGGCGTGGGTTCAACACCCACCCATACCATTTTTTATTTCCCACTCATTTTGCTTTTCTTCCTATTTTTCATGATTTTCTTAATTAATCTCAAAATTAATTTCTCTCTCAATTTTAATTATTTTTTATTGGTTCTTTTTTTAAAATTCACAAAAATTTTGAAATATTTTATTCCACAAAAAAATTGAATTTTTATTATTTATTTAATATAGTTTGAATTTTTGTAATTAATTTCATTTTATTTGGTTTCAAACATTTTTAAAATGAGATTTCCACCTTGATTTTTCAAAACCAATTGAATTTCAAGCCTTCATGTGATTAAACATGATTTTCCAAGATATTTTTCAAAGCTTACCATTTGTTTTTAAATATATTTGATATTTTGTATTTAATTTCCTTTGAAAATTATATTAAGAAAAATTAAAATTCGGGTTTCCTTCAATTTTAATTTTTAAAACTTCATTTGAAACACTTTTGGGCCTCTTGATAGAGTGTAAGTCCCATCCCTTTCTAAATAAACCATTTTGGGCCTCAGTCATTGTATAAGTCCTAATACGTTTTTAAATCTCAGTGAGATCGCCGTTTTCAAAACAAACAAAAAACCATTTGGGCCTCCCCTTGTGTTGTAAGTCCCATTTTTCTTCTTTTTCAAACAATTATGGGCCTCTAATAGAGTATAAGACCCAATCCCCTTTGTACATAAATAATTTGGGCCTCAGTAATTTGTATAAGTCCCGGTACAATTTTCAAAATAACGGTGCGATCGTTGTTTTTCATTTGGGCATCTCCTTGAGCTATAAGTCCCAACTCTTGTATAAAAGTAAACTTTTGGGCCTCTAATAGAGTGTAAGACCTATCCTTTTTGCAAATACACTAATTTGGGCCTCAGTCATTGTATAAGTCCCTCCGTGGTTTTCAAAACTACGACGCGATTGTCGCCTTTTCAAAAGAATTCATCTGGGCCTCTCCTTGAGAATAAGCACCAAACTTCCTTTTGAAATAACTTTCTTTTTTATTTAGATTCAAATTCAAAGTTTTTATCAAAACTTTCTTCAATTACTTGAGTAACTAACCATGCAGTTGCAGTTACTATGCTTGGGCTTACACGACTGTTAGTTCCACTATCTTCTAAACATACTTGTTTTTATATATATATATATATATATATATATATATGTTTGTACATATTTGCTTAGAGTTTTCCCCAGTAATTATGTCTAGGTTTAGATAAAACCAGTGGTTACTCTTTCAACGCAGTCAAAACTAGTTCCCCATAGGAAAATCCAGATACAGTCTTGCCTCCTCTTGGGTTTATACAATATGGAACAGAGAAAGGCATTATTCCCGGTGAAAATTTTCTCAAGACTGTCCTAACTTAAAAGTATTGAGTACAAGAAATTCATTTCCCCAAAGAGGATTAATTCCTGGTGAAACCTCTCCTGAATTTCTTCGAACCCTAGAACTGTTCTGCAAAGAAAGGATTTATTCTTGGTGAAACCTTTCTTGAACTTTTCTCAGGCTTGGACCCACAGGATTCCTAAAAGCATCCCCAGCCTCCTCTTGAACTTTGTACAAGGACCCTCAGGCTTCTTAGAAGTTCTCAGCCTCCTCTTGGGCTTAGTACAAGGACCCAAAGACCTCCTACAGGTATAGGACAGAACTTAGTCATCTCTACTAGTTCAATCCTCTAGAGAGTCAGAATTCTAAAACATCAGACCAGTTTAGGGTTGATTCTCATCCCTTAAAACATCAGCCTCCTCTTAGGCATCATACAAAGATCATTCTCCAGTAAAGAGTCAACCTCTTCATACTAGTAGACTTGGAAAATCTCATCTCCTCTTGGACCTCAAGGAAACCTTCAAGTTTCCTAAGAAAACAGGAAAAAACCTGATCATCCCATCAATCTCTAGCAGAGTTTGAAACCTTCATAGGTTTTCATACTCAAAGTTTAAACCTTTACCCTCAATAAAACATTAATAGAATCGGAACCTCAGGGCATCTGATATTTCAACTATTCTCCAATCCTCAGCAAGAGTTGATTCCCCAATTTGGACATGTCTCCGGATCTCAATAATCCACAACAGAAGCCAGCCTCCTCTTATGCTTCATATAAGAATTTCCCCAACCACCCTCCTCTTAGGCTTTGTACAAGACAGATAAAACCTCTCCCCAGTGGAGTCAATCTCCTTTTAGCCTCAATCTTGGGCTTTATACAAGACATGTGTAACACTCCCTAGTAGAGTCAACCTTTTAGCTTCAACCTTGGGTTTTGAACAAGGAACACAAAAATCAACATCCCCTCAGAGGAAATCAAGAGTTCTCTCTGTAGAAATACATTTCACTGTATATCACATATCAAAACAAATAATCAAACAAAACCTAATTCCAGATAACTGCTGTAAGTGGCACACTTGTTGAATAAAAAATCCAAGCTGTAGTCCCTCTTTTATCATGGTAAACTTCCTCTTTTATCTAATTGATATAAGTGGCAAGCCTCTGGATTATTTACATCCAAGCCAATGTCACTCTCTTATCATGGAAGATTCCTAAGGAAAAATGGCATTGCTCTACACCGAGTTAAAGTTTATTCCTTCAAGACATTTCTCTTATAAAGGAAATTATGGCATTGCTGGATTTCATACATTCCTGTTAAAGTAATTCCCCTTTCTAATCAGTTACCCAACAAACTGTGATAAACAAGTGAGATACCTCCCATTAGAGATGACAAATTCTCTCTCAGTCAAACCCCTTAGCTTCACTTTTGGGCTTTAACCAAGACACCAAACATCATCTTTCCTCCCATAGAAATAGAAGGAACTACGATTGCTCTGATTTCCCGAGTACCTTTACGGGAATACGTAGTCATAAGATTGCAAAATATTAGCGAGCACACATACCAAAAAATTTAGGTCCAGTACCTTACCAAAAACAACAGAAAACCCGAAAACAACAAAAACACTCCCTCAACACTCCCAAAGGAGAAACTTTCCCAACGCATAACAGATAAACACCAGAAAATATTTAAACATGCCAAAGAAGATCTATGGATAACCATAAATACACTGGGTAATTGACAACTTTCCTTTGTATAACCTGACCCCGGACCCCCCCTAATCTCTTAGCATTTATTAAATAAAACATTTGTGTGCAAGGTTACTTTTAGATAGCTTCCCTTTCCTTTCCAGCTTCATAGGATAAATAAGAAATCTGAAAGTAGCACCCAATTCCAACCATTGCGGTAAGGTAGTCGCGTCACCGACAAAAATCGCAAGCTACAATCACATTCTTATTTATTATCGTAGTCCACAAGAGCATGGAGAGTATCTAAGGATTGTCCTATCGGTGTTGCAAGAGAAACAACTTTTTGCCAAGTTAAGAAAGTGTGAGTTTTGGATGAAGGAAGTTAAATTTCTTGGTCATGTAATATCTCAAGGAGGTGTAGTAGTAGATCTGTTAAAAGTTGAAGCGGTGATTATTTGGGAGATACCAAAGAATGATTTCAAAGTTAGAAGTTTTTTAGGATCGGCACGTTACTATAGAAGGTTCATCAAAGGCTTTTCTCAGTTTGATTTACCAATGACTCGACTTACCTGGAAGGAGATTCCTTATAGTGAGATTCAAGTTATGAACAAATTTTTATGAGTTTGAAGGAAAGGCTGACGACTGCTCTTGTTTTGATTATTCCTGATCCTAGTAAGTCGTATGAAGTATTTTGTGATTACTTGAAGCAGGGATTAGGAGGAGTGTTAATGTTGGGTGGTCAGGTTGTAGCTTATGCCTCTCGTCAATTGAAATTTCATGAAGAGAACTATCCAACACAAGATCTGGAGTTAGCGGCTGTTGTTTTTACACTGAAGATGTGGCGACACTACTTGTATGGAGTGAGTTTTGAGATGTTCAATGATCACAAGAGTTTAAAATATTTGTTTGATCAGAAGGAGTTGAATATGCGCCAAAGGAGGTGGATGGAGTACTTGAAGGACTTTGACTTTGAACTGAGGTACCATCCAGGTAAGGCGAATAAGGTGGAAGATGCGTTAAGTCGGAAAGAGATACACAAAACTGAATTAATGATGTTAGAGTATGCATTATTGGAAAAGTTTCGAGATCTTAATATTCAATTTGTTTGGACTCAGAGTGATGTGATAATGGGAATTTTGAATGTTACTTCCACTCTAAGAGAAGAAATTTGACAAGGGAAATGATAGATGCAAAGTTACAAGAGGTTTTTATTCAACCAGATTTCACTCATGCCGCAGATGGAGTTGTTCTTTTTAATCAAAGGATTTGTGTGTCAGATGATGTAGAGTTGAAAAGAAGAATTTTGGAAGAAGCTCATAAAGCTACTTTTATAATACATCCAGGTTCCTCAAAGATGTATCAATACTTGAAAAAGGACTATTGGCGGTCTGGGATGAAAAGGGATATTGTGGAGTATATGTCTGAATATGTAATATGCCAACAGGTAAAGGTTGAGCACCAGAGACTGGGTGGTTTATTTCAACCCTTAGAGGTTTCGATATGGAAATGGGATAGCATTTTAATGGATTTTTCAATTAGGTTACCTCGTACATGAGGTGGTTATGACTCCATATGGGTGATTGTGGATTTGTTGACAAAGTTCGCACATTTCCTAGTAGTGAAAACTACTTACAAGGAAAGTTATCTTGCACGGTTGTTTGTTGCAGAAATTGTAAGACTACATGGTGTCCCCTCTAGTATTGTGTCTGATAGAGACCTAAAGTTTACTTCAAGATTTTGGATAGCTTTTCAGTAGACCATGGGATCTAAGTTGTGTTTAAGCACGTCGAATCATCCTCAGACGGGTGTTCAAACGAAAAGGACGATACAAATGTTGGAAGATATGTTAAGAGCTTGTGTGTTTGAAAGTGGAAGAAATTATAAAGAGCTTTTTTCATTGATCGAATTTGCATACAATAATAGTTACCACACAAGGAAATGTAGCTTTGTACGGAAGGAAATGTAAAACACCTTTGTGTTGGACGGAAGTTGGCGAAAAGCTGATTTTAAGACCGGAGATTGTTCAAGAAACTACGAAGAAGATAAGAGTGATTCGTGACAAGGTAAAGAAGGAACAAGATCGTCAGAAGAGTTACGCGGATAACCAAAGGAGGTCGTTGGAATTTGAGGAAGGTGATCATGTGTTTTTGAAGGTTACTCCAAGATTGAGACTGAAAAGACCATTTAAATCGCGAAAGTTAAGTCTGAGACATAGGACCATATCAGATCATAGAAAGGATTAGTGAAGTAGCTTACGTATTAGCCTTACCACCTTCTCTATCTTAAATGCATGATGTTTTTCACGTGTCTCAACTCCGGAAGTTCATTCCCGATACTTTTCACCTAATTCTTCCAGATTCGGTGGAAATAGAAGCAGACCTAACTTTTTAACCTCAACCAAGTCATGCAGTATGAATAGAAACTAAGGTGCTGAGAAACAAGGAGATTCATATTGTTAAGGTTCAGTCTTTTTTTTCGAAATCTTGGTATCCGGCCTTACGACCGACTAATCCAAGAGGACCAATCCCACCTTCCACTAGCGGGGGGCCCGTTTAAAGCCAGGGAAAAGCTTTGTATGGACTGGCCCACACAAGGATTGATTGCACCCAGCAGGATTCAAACTTGAGACCTTGAGAGGATCATACTCTCAAGACCTAAGCCTCCACCACTAGGCCAACCCTTGGGGGTTGAGCTCAGGTTGACTTAATTAATGTTATTCAACAATGACATTTTATTAATTGGTACAATTGAGACATTTTGATAACATTAATAATGAGTCAAGTGCTCTAGTAGAACAAATATTAAGCATTGTACCAGTTAATATTTATGTTACTACTAAAGTTATCATTTTCTACCATATTTTCCACCACACGTGCCAATTGGCCTTACTAACTCTAAATTATATTTCTATGTTTCATTTTCTTTCCTTTGATTTCCAACAAAGTGGGAGTATTAGAGAGAAAAATATAGAAAAGGGAAATAGAAAAAAAGAAGAGAACTATAAGGAAGAGAAAGAAAACCTAGAAGGAGAAGAAGAAGTTGGAAGTCTTCAACAAAATCATCTCATCTTCATAATCCAACAATTTATACATCAATTGCAAGGTGGGTTCTAGGTAGATACCATAGATTGTAGAAATTAATTATTTTAGGTTTTGAGGTAGAAATGGAATTTGTTGATATTTGATTCTCCCCAATACCATGAAAATCTTATGAATGTGTTATTATTCAGGTTATATATTCTAAAATGTTTCACTGTGTGTTATATTTGGTTGTGTTTAGAACATATTTGGGGGTGGGTGGAAAAACCCCCATGACTGCCTTAGCTCTGCTGGCATTAATGCAGAAAACAATGTGGTCATCGGGCAAGCTTGGGCGAGCCCGTGATGACTTGTTTTTCTTCTACGGTCGCCAGGAAAGCCTTGGCGAACAGAAAGCGAGATACCTTGTTGATGCTCTCTATGTGAACATGATGCATTTTTAGTTCTGTCTGCCCTTCTCCTGAGGTTCGTCGGTTGAACCAAAGGCGAGCCAGCCTCGCTAGCTGCTCGCTGGGCGACCAAGATAGGATTTTTGAATTTTGTTTTGGTTACTTATTGTGGTGTTTCACATGCATGCCTTAATATTATTTATGTCAATTACCATGGATTATGATTGATATGCATGCCTTCCATGTATGATTGGTTGCTTGTGATTAATGTTAACATAATTGAAAAACTTTGAATAATAGTGAGGAAACCCTTATAACCCATTAATAAAATGAATTAGTAAGATGATTAGGACATGATAAATGACTTAGATGGAAATGCTTATGCAAATGATGCCTATGTGTGTGTCATTGACAAGTAGTTGTCTAGTGGAGAGGTGAAGCATTATATGGAACATGTGTTATTGTTGTGAATGCTAAGGTGATGTAGTCGTCTCGTGGTTGTCGAATACAATCATGATATCCTTATTGATCACGTAATCGGAAACAACCCCCTATTTGTGACATCCCAAGAGTGACGCTTATGTAGAGCTCCTTTGGGATGTATGCACCATTACTTTGAAAGGGTTAAGTCCACATAGGCGATGGTGCCTACGGGTAAAAGACTTGAAATGGTTTTGGAGTCCCATAGGAAGCGACGTTTCGTAAGGTTGATGTTATCCCTTAGAATCCAAAATCCATTCGTATGTCAAAGTATGATACAAGGATCTGTGACCCGTGCCGAGAGTTGTAGATGTAGGATCCGACGAGGAAAGATGCCTTGGCATGGTTTCCGATTAGTGATGGTTTGAGTTGTTTAACTCAAACAACATGTTTCCATATAATGCAAAGATTGAGAACTTAAGTCTTTTTCTCCCTTTGTGACTTGAGCTAGTAAGATAGTTAGAACCTTTTAGAGCCGAGAGAACCCATAAGATAGGGAACTCACTGGGATTATTATCTCACCCCATGTTGTTGATTATTTTTCAGGTGGTACCGATTCGACGAAAGGTAAGGACAAAGTGGCATGATGTCCTTACATATATTATCTTTTGGATGGCCTTCCCATGTGAAGATGTTATTTTGAGATCATTCAATGATGATCTAGTTCTTAGTTATATTTTGGGGCATCTTGTATATATTATGCCATTGTAGTTGTTTGTTTGTTTTGGGCATGTAGTATGTACAATGTGTCACTAGAAACTTATGTATTTCAGTACCAAATTTTCAATTATGTATAATATGTATATTCTAGACATATATTATATATGGGTTTTACAAATATAGAAGGAACAAATAATACTTTACCTAATAGTCATGCATGGCAAAAGTTTATGTCTCAAAGGAATATGATAAAACAACAGCAACACAACCATTCCATATGATTTTCTTTTGATCTTCACAATGAAATCATATCATTATAAAAATTGTTTTACATGACACTATCTGGAGATAGGTATATATGATCCGAAATCGACGAGGCTTGCATTTTCCCTTTGCTTCCTTTAGATGTTTCATTTTCCGTTTCAGAAACTTAGTTTACAACCCCATCTGTTTTTCCCTCAGCATGTATTCCTGTTACTTCATCAACACAACGTCCACCTTTGCCTACTTACGCAGTTTCTTTACTATTTATGTATTCTTCCTCGCACCTTAACCTTTTCTTACCTTTCTTCAACACTTGAGACTCTTCAAACTCGAGGTAATAAAATTCCATTTCCAGTTGTCGCCAAGCGGCGTCCCTCTCCTGTTGCTCGACACTTGGATTGTAAAAATGATAGAACGTGTAAAATGATTCATAATTCAACATTAAAATGGAGAAAAACATAACATTTGGATGAATGGAATGACGATATGACTGGAATATCATATGTTTGACAGGAAATAAGAAGCAAAATACCAATTTTTTTGTAAATCAACATGAAAATATTGTATCCTATGAAACGTATCAACAGCCTTCTGTATTTTCACAAAAATGGTGAACAACACTGAAATCTACATAAAAATAGAAAGAAACATGCTTACCCAATCAGTGTGACATTTTGGCTTCCCGAGTTCGTCTTCGCAGAAGAATCCGTGGCCAAGTTTGTGGGAGGATATTTGTATTCTTCGTTTCTACAAACCCTTCTACGTGTTCTCTAGAACAACAAGGCAATGAAACGTGCAAATGGATTTGGATAGTATTGTATCAATGAATAGCTTTTTGTTTCCCAACACCTATCTTCCACTGATAATGCACACCTAAGTGTCCCTTAAGTTCTTCTTACACGTGTTAAATTTATTCAACACACCTTTATTTTTAATTTTTTTTTTGTAAATCTCTTCATAATTTAATTACTTCATAAATAAACCATTATATAAATATGATTTTATTTATAAACTATAGGTAAATACACTATTATAAATACACTATGTTTACATAATTATATTTTAATCCTTTTCTCATTTTGTTAGATCTAGGATCATCAATTACCAACAATCTAAGTTAAAAAGGAAAACACAAATAAAACAACAATGAACATTAATTTTCTCTAGCTGCTGCAGCAGTCAGGATACATAATATATAGTAGGGTTTTAACTAAGATAATGGGTCTGGCCCAATAACAATAAAATAATAAAAGAGTAAAAATTCTAATACACCCACTTAATATTGAAAGCACTCCTCCAGCCACTTGGGCTGTTCTTTAATTCTATTGGGCCGTTTCTTAACAATACTATCGGGCCCAAGATTGACCTTGTCCTCAAGGTCCAAGATGAGTCGGTTATGTGAATCAGAGTTGGATGGGGATTGGGCCGAGTCATGTGGGAAAAGATAATTTTTTAATGGAAAGTGGGGGATAGCTAAGGGAGCATTAGAAGGTGTGTTGGCTGGGATAGGTAAAGTATGGGCGGTGCATGTGGGTTTTGAAAATAAAGTCGTTGGGAGAGGTAAAGTAGTGGGTTGGTCAGACTTTTTAGTGTTGGGAAGGTATGCATGGGTTCCACGTGTCGGTTTTGATGATTGTTTTGAGGGAAGTGGACTACAGCTGGTATGTCAGGGAGGCGTGTGGACCGTTGGATTGGAGGGTTTAGTGGGCAGATTATTGGGTGGCGTGTTGGGGTTAATAACACGGATTGAAGTTCCTTTAAGATTATTATTCCCCACATGAGGTTGTACTTCACACTTCTGAAGTTCTTCTTTTTCTTCCGTTTCTTTCAGTTTCCCAGTTCTCTTCTTAGTTCCAAAATGTGTTACCCTTTCCTCTTCAAGTCCAAAACTCGTTACCCTTTCATCTTCAGTTCCTCTTTGAACTTCAAAATTTGTTTCCTTGTTTGCATCTCTAACTCCATGTGTCGTCAAAAAAGATTCTCCTTGTGTCTTTGTAGAGTTATCAACCAAACCATATTTGACAAAAATACTTGAAAGATCTAAAGGCAGGTTTGAGGTGTGCGGTTTCGTTTCCCCAAAATAAGGACGCAACATGGAAACATGCACCACCAGGTGGATTTTTGAAGACGAAGGGAGATCCAGAGTATACGCTACCTCACCGACGCGTTTGATCACTGAAAAAGGGCCATAGAAGCGTTTGGAGAGTTTTTGAGAGCTTCTGTTTTCATGGGTTTGTTGCCGGTACGGCTGGAGTCGAAGGAGGACGCGATCTCCAACTTGAAAGGTAAAAGCTCTTCGCTTTTTATCAGTTTGTGCTTTCATTTGAGTTTATTAATAACATTTTGCCTTTGTTGCAAGGAGGAATCTAAGGTCTCAACTAAAGAGGTACCCGGAAGATAGTCAGGGATGGACGGTGGTGGACGACCATATAAAGCGGAGAACAGAGTCATTTTGATTGCTGAATGAAAGGTCGTGTTGTACCAAAGTTCAGATAAGTGCAAAAACTTAAACCACTTTTTTGGTTGGTCGCTTGCGAAGCATCTGAGGTATGTCTCTAAACTCCGGTTTACCACCTTTGTTTACCCATCTGTCTCTGGGTGGTATGCTGTACTAAATCTGAGTGTTGTTCCTTGCAGCTTGAATAGTTCTCGCCAGAAGTTACTAAGGAACAATGGGTCACGTTCAGAGATGATGGATTTTGGAACTCCATGGAGGCGACATATTTCCACCGAGAATCTGGTAGCCAAGTCAAAAGCTGTGAATCTGGATGGAAGAGCAAGGAAATGGGTGTATTTCGTCAGCCGGTCACAGATGACCCACACCACCGTATGACCGTAAGAGTTAGGTAGGTGTGTGATAAAATCCATCGTAATGTCCTCCCATACTTTGTTCGGTGTCGGTAACAGCTGTAATAGACCTTTTTTCTTTTGTGTCATGCACTTATTGTGTTGGCATATTTAGCAATGCTTGACGTAGGTTTTTACATCATTGTGGAAGCCAGGCCAAGCGAAGGAGGCGCCTAAGTGATCAGTGGTGGGTTTGACGCCTGAGTGACCAGAAGTTGGTGTGTTATGAAACTCATGGATTAGCGAATGGCGTAAACGATCACAATCAGGTATAAAGATCTTATCTTTGTAATAGAGTATACCGTTGGTAAATCTGTAATCGCTTGTTGCTTCCGACACTACTTTTGTAACTAATGTTGTACCTTGTAGGTCTGTTGCGTAGAAGTGGCGCATACGAGTGAGCAGATCTGGGATTGGGGAAGAGACAACCATTAGAAGTAACCGTTCAGGGGAAAACTTGCGGCTAAGAGCATCAGCAACCAAGTTTGTGCGACCAGGTTTGTAAAATATTTCAAAGTTGAACCCTTGAAGTTTGAAAGCCCATTTCTGTTGCTCCGGTGTTTGAATCCTTTGTAGCAATAAGTTTCTAAGGCTTTTCTGATCTGTGTGAATATGAAATTTATGTCCTATGAGATACTGACGCCACTTCTTGACTGCTTCTGTCACAGCATACATTTCGTGAACATAAACTGAGGAAGCCTGGAGGCGAGGACACATCTTTTTGCTAAAGAAGGCGATGGGATGGCCATCTTGAGAGAGAACTGCACCAATAGCAACACCAGACGCATCTGTTTCAACCACAAAAGTTTTTGTAAAATCTGGCAATGCTAGGACCGGCATGTCGGTCATAATTTGTTTTAGCTTTGTAAAGGCCATAGCTACCTCTGTACTCCATGAAAATTTAGTGGAACGAAGTAAATCAGTGAGAGGAGCGGCGAGAGAGGCGTAGTGGCGCACAAAGCGTCTATAAAAACCGGTGAGGCCGAGAAATCCTCTTAATGCCGTGAGAGATCGTGGAACAGGCCAATCCAACATTGCCTGGACCTTATCCGGATCTGCAGACACACCACCTTTTGAAATAATATGCCCTAAATAATTCACCTCTTGAACTACAAAAACAATAGACAATTTTGCAATAAACGAATTGGACTTTAACAAGTTAAAAGCAATATCCAGATGAATCAAATGGTCTTTCAATGACGAGCTGTAAATCAAGATATCATAAAAAAAAACTAAAACAAACCGTCGCAGATACGGGCGTAATAATTCATTCATAGCCGCTTGAAAGATAGAAGGAGCGTTTGTGAGGCCGAAGGGCATTACGAGAAACTCGTAGTGACCGTCGAATGTTCTAAAAGTAGTTTTATGAGTGTCTTCCGATGAAACTCGGATTTGATGATAACCAGATCGAAGGTCTAACTTGGTATAAATTTTTGCAGCACCTAATTCATCCAAAAGTTCATCAATGGTTGGGATAGGGAAACGATCTTTAACAGTCACTGCGTTGAGTGCGCGATAATCGACACAAAAAAGCCAACTTCCATCCTTCTTTTTTACTAGGAGAACTGGTGAGGAAAAGGGACTTTGACTAGGCACAATGATGCCTTCTTTTAGCATATCTTGTATAAGAGTAGTCATTGCTTCTTTTTGGGAATGAGGATATCGGTAAGGTTTGACATTTATGGGTGGGGCTGCTGGTGTGAGAGGGATCCGATGATCATAAGGATGAGATGGAGGGAGGCCTGGTGTACCCTAAAAAACAGTAGGATATTTTTGGATCAGCTGAGTGATGGCAGGGTTAAGGGAAGGGACTTAGTCTTTTCTGTTGGAAGGATGTGATGGTTTTTGGTCGTGCTGATCTTTTGATTGGAAAGTCATGAGGTGGAATGAAGCAATTGAATCAGTATGAATGAGCTACTGGAGTTAGTGAAAAGTAGTAAGGGAAGGTGGGGGTTTCTGGGTCACCCTTAAGGGTAATTGGGGTAGCTTTGTGGTTAAAAGTGAGAGAGGGAATTGAGAAATCCGCATGGATCTGGCCTAGAGTACGTAATCATGCCATTCCAAGCACTACGTCAGCACCCTCAAAAGGTAATAAATAGAAGGGAATGGAGAAGGGTTTAGTTTGGAGGGTAAGTTGGACATTGTTGCAAATACCCTCACATTGTAAGTGTGAGCCATTTCCAACCATTACAGAAAATTGGGGGGTGGGTGAGATTGGGAGCTGAAGGTGTTGTGCAATTCATGGTTGCAAAATGTTATGGGTGCTTCCAGTATCCACGAGAACCATCACCGGGAGTCCAGCAATTAGGCCTTGGAACTTTAGTGTTTGGGGGCAGAACTGGCCTGTTAAAGCTTGAGGGGAAAGTTGAAAGTAAGTATCCTCGATTTCCTCCTCAACTTCTTGTTGAGACGTTTCTAATGGGGGGTCTGTAATGGTATCCTCATCAGCCAATAATAATAGGAAGCGGCTTGCTGCACATTTATGACCTGGTATAAATTTCTCGTCACAATTGAAACATAACCCTTGAGCGCGACGCTCTTGAAGTTGGTTGTTGGAGAGGCGTCGGATGGGAAGTTTAGTAGGGTTGGTGGATAGAAGCTTAGGGACAGATTATGGTTGTGGGTTAGGTGTATTGGAATTGGATGTGGGGGCGGAAAGGTTAGGTCGAGGGTATTGGCTGGAAAATTGTTTGGGGAATTTTGGTTTGGTGTCTTTCAGTTTTGATTCAATTAGTTTTGCAAGACCGATGGCCTGTGAGATTGAAATAGGTTTGTGAATAGCAAGTTCATTTTGGATATCATGTGATAGGCCCGAAATGAAATAATTGAGTATAGCATCTGGTGGTAAAACCACCACTTGAGTACCTAGTTTTTCAAATTTTTCTTGGTAATCACCAACTGATCCGTCTTGTTTGAGTTTGAAAAGCTCAGCTTGGTGATTAGCATACGTGGATGGACCAAATCGCAATTCTAATGCCTTAGTGAAGGAAGGCCAATCTGTTAGGAGCTGACTTTGATATAACCATTTGAACCAACCTAGAGCTTCTCCTTTCATGTAAAAAGACATCATTGCTAATCGGTTTTCGGGTGTGGTTTGGTAAAAATTGAAAAACTGATCAGCTTGAAATAACCAATCTAAGGGGTTTGAGCCATCGAACATTGGAAGTTCCAACTTAGGGGTATGAAAAGGGGGTAAGGGTGGTATCTGTTGTGAATGGGAAAAGGGAAATTGATTGAAATTTGGAATATGTGTGCTTGAGAAGGAAGATGGTGTGTGAAGGGGGGGTGGGTCCATAAAATTTAGGGATGAGTAAAATCTGGGAATTGGAGTGTACCCAGTGGCTGTTGTGGTACGAATGGGAATAGTGGGGATAGGTTGGGGAATAGCGTGTGAAAAAGAGGTTGAGGAAATATATTATGGGGTGGTTTGTGGAGTTGTTTGCGTCAGAATATGAGAACCTTGGGCTGTGTGTGATTGAGTAAAACCAGTGGTAATTTGGGGGGTTGGCAAGGGTAAACAAAGAGGGACATGGCTAATACCTGAAGATCCAGCTTGGTTGGATGTAGGGATACGCAGCTGCTGCGGCTGTTCTTTGAGGTTAATGAGGAGTGTTTTGATGGATTCAAAATGTTCCGATTCAAGAGCTTTCTCATGGGACAACATTGAATGCAACTGGTCGATTTTTTTGATCCAAATCAGCGGTAGCTCTAGTGATTTTTTCGTCCAAATCAGACTGGTTCTGTTGTAAGGTAGATTCTATGAGAAGTTGAGAAGCATGAACAACTTCATCAATAATCTCTCTAGATGATTGATTTTGGGGTTTTGGAGGAGCCATGAGTAAGGGATGAAAGCACCAATGTTAGATCTCGGATCATCAATTACCAATAATCTAAGTTAAAAAGGAAAACACAAATAAAACAACAATGAACATTAATTTTCTCTAGCTGCTGCAGTAGTCAAGATACATAATATATAGTAGGGTTTAAACTAAGATAATGGGTCTGGACCAATAACAATAAAATAATAAAAGAGTAAAAATTCTAATACACCTACTTAATATTGAAAGCACTCCTCCAGCCACTTGGGCTGTTTTTTAATTCTATTGGGCTGTTTCTTAACACATTTACTTTACTTTAAATTCATTATTATTTTTATTATTATTATTATTATTATTATTATTATTATTATTATTATTATTATTATAACTCTATCATTTATAAGAAAATTTATAACTCTTTTTCATAATTATATTTTACTAAATATGCCTTAAATGCATTTTTTTTAACAATGGTTGTTTTAGACACTTAATATAATTATTTTGAAATATATTTATTTTTTCCCTTTTATACAATAAGTTTCCTGTCATTTTTAATTTGTTTCAGATATTAAACCAAATGGGTGACAATTCCGCAATCCACGCCTGTACCAGTGGGGACACACGGGTATCCCACTAGTTAATATTTAAGATTTAAGTATAAGTTTTTCATTTAACAATAATACACTTTATTATCCACATCAACAAGCTTTGACACATCGTCGTCCAAAACCCTCTCCCCTGCACACCATTTGCGCCACAAACTTTATGGTTACTATTCGTTAGATCCAAGTATACAACTCTTCATAGAAGAGACAATTTCAGAGCTTGCTTGGCATGAAACTCAACCAGATTTGCATGGCGATAAGGCAGTCCCTAAACACATGTAAGCTAGTCTCCATCATATCACCACAATAATTACACATAGCATGTCCCAATCTCATCCTACTTTTAATTTGATTTGTTTGTAATATGTTATAAGCCAAAAGCCAAATGAAATACTTTATTCTCTCCGACACATACATCTTCCAGATTTTGTCCCAACCTTCTTGAATAATGTCATCATCAAAGTCACACAGAAGCTTATACATAAAACCAACTGAGTACCTATTTGTACCAACACTTGCTACAATGTACTCATTATCATTGTACTCTTCCTACGAAGGAATGATCGCTGCAATTTTTTGGAGAAGTTGTGACATCCAATTCTACATCAAGTGCCCCTTTCACTTACCTTCTAATCCAACCAAATCACATAACTTTGCATCCATCAAACTTCCCAGAATCTTTAGATTTTGATCATCAATACGAAAATCAGTCTCCACCCAAATAAAGCTTCAATGATTAATAGTTTTTCCATCACCAACAACTCATATTAAAATGTTCTAATATTTTAGGTCTCCATGTTGTGTAATTAACAAGTTATTATTATAGTGCAAAGTGGGCTATAATAGTATTGTTGATGGACCATGATCTCACCACTAAATTGGGTGAAAACCTCCACCGAAAGGGATGGTTAAACTTAATTTGGATGGTGTGTGCAAGGATAGTGACAAAGCGGAGTGTGAAGGCATTGTTAGGAATAGTGGAGGCAATTGGATAGATGGTTTTCCTAAATCGTTGGGTTCATTTAGTTCCTAAGTAGTTGAGTTATAGTGAGATTATGAAGGTTTAAAGTATGTTCAGAGAATTGGAGTTTCTTCAATGGACTTATTCTATGGAGGAAATTAAAGTGATTAAGAATGGCGTGTCTAGAAATAAATCAGGGAGCTTTAGTTAGAAACATCCATCGCTTGTTGGATTTGCATTGTGAGGTAGTTGTTGTTCACTCTTATAGGGAGACAAACTATTGTGTTGGTGATTTAGCAAACATAGGGTACAATTTAGAGCTTTGCAGTGTTTTCATCGAGGATCCTCCTAGTCAGATAAGATACTTGGTTAATGCGGATAGGGGGTTTACTCCCATATTGATTTCGTTTTAGTTTCTTTTCTCTTGGGTGTATGTCCTTTATTTTATAAAAAAAAAAAACAATAATACTCAATTATAGTAAATGAAGTTTTTCAAATAAATTATTCATTTTCAAAGTCTATGCGAATTTAATTCAAGTAAATATGAAGCACAAATTTTTGTAATAAAGGTAATTTATTTAATAAAAAAGAAAAAAAAAACAAAAAGCGTGACTGGGCGTAAAACCTAACTCATAAAAACTAGCAAAAATGACAGTTGGACATGTCCAACCTATCACTCTAAAAACGTCCAAAAGCATAAATAGGAAGCGAATTCCACCACGTGTCATAATCAACAAATAAAAACTCCTTTGACTAATCTATCTGCACATTCATTTCCTTCTCTAAAAATTTAAGATATCTTGAAACTAAAGGACTGTATGATGTGCTAACTATTCTTCCATTTAATTAAAAGATGACAAGGGACAATATTCAAATTAAAAAATGGACTAACGGCCAACACTGTATCAGTTTCAAACCAAAGATTTTGTTTCAATTCTTACTATTAGCATATTGGATAGCAAACATGATTCCATGCAATTTAGCTTAAAAGCACGGTTTGAGATATGATTGATTTAAAAAAATTAATTAATTTCACAATCAAAGTATTTTGGATATTTTAGATTGTAACTAAATATATAAAAAGTGTTACTAGCAAATATTAACGTCAAATGGTTATTTGGACTTTTTGATAATGTAACTTGTTGACACATTAGTATATAGATTTATTTAAATTATTTTCTATTGATGAAATTAATTTATACCACTAATAATATGTTTGCAAATATTAATACATATTTAATGTCACCTTACATTTTTATGTATTAAAATGGTTGCTTACTATCATACCCCAAATTTTGACCCTAGATCCCATCATCATTCTAGGAACATCAAGCATTGCATTGCTAACCCTAATATTATTCAAGTTTGTTCTTGTTTGATTCCTTCTGAATTAGGGTTTTGACTCAAAAAAATCAGGAGGATTTCTATGTGATCAGTCAATGTTTTGGATTGATCATCAACCAATAAAGTTTGTATACACTCAAGATGCCTCTCTTCATCAAGAATCAAGTGCAAATTGGTCCTATTACAAGTGCTTTGAAGCTCAATTTCATCTGGCCCCAAATTAGGGTTTTACTTGGAAAAGTCAATTGTGCCTTTGACTTTTGATCAAAGCATGATCCCAAGCCTTGAGACATGGTTCAAGACACTCAAATACATCTTTGTAGTCCATCCATGATGTTTGAAAGATTCAAGAATGCAAGATCATTGAAGATCACACAGTTGAATTCATCTGATACATAAGCTTTATCTGATAAAGTCAACACTTTGACTTTTGGGTTCTTTGGTCAAAATTGAGATCATCAAGCCAAATTTCATCAAGACATGTTTGGTCAATGAGTTTGAGCATGAAAAATCAAGATTTGAATGGTTTCTTGCAAAAGGGGCAAAGTTAAGAAACTTTGAATTTTTCTAAGTATAGGAAAAAAAACCCTAGTTTTTGTGCCAACTTTGAAGAATCATAACTTTCAATCTACACATCCAATTTTGGTGTTACAAAGATTAAATTGAAGCCCTCACAACATACTACAACTTTGTCACTTTGAGTCCATCTCCAAAAAGTGCTTGGATTTTGAGTTATGGAGCCATTAAGTTTGGAAAAATCTTCCAACGCTTAGAAATTTTCCCAAAACATTTTTTGTTCATTAGAAGTACTAATATTTGGAGATATGTTTCACCATGATCCCTTGGGATTCAAGAAATTCATCAAACATGAAAGTTGTGGAGCATGTTTGGGGCTTTCCTAAAAAGTACAAGAACTCCTCCATATCATTTGTGAGCTAGGAGTTTCGAAGAGGAGAAGTTAGCCTCAAAACCTGATTTTTCAAGTCATGTTCTTGGCAAGAATCAAGTGCAAATCCATGCCAAACCAACTCAATATGATCTTGCAGGTTATGTTGCTTCTAAACATCCACTTATTTGAGTGTTTACACAAATCCTTGGTGCATTACACAAGGAATTGAGCCATTATCCATGTGATCATGCTACTTAAGGAATGTTTTGCCATAAAGATCACACTTCCATTTCCATAAATGGGCTTTAATCACAAAGTCCACTCTTCTTGAGCTTTGTGGTTGTTCCTTCTACACAAACCTTTTGGAAAAGGTCAGAAGCAATCTCTCAACAACCCTACAGCTTGGTACAATGCACTGGAACCTCAGATTTCTTTGAAACCATCCCTTTGCATTTCAACTAAACCATGAACCAAACCAAGTGGACAATGTTTGCAATTCTGCAGAACCTCAAGCCTCACTCTTTCCCTATAAATAGAGGCTCTTTCTAAGCCTCAAACACACAACAAATCCTCAGCAATCACCTCTCCAAAAATCTTCAAACCAGAAAGTTGCTCTCTTTCTCTTTTGTGCAAGTAACCTTTAAACTTGCACAAAAATTGTAATCTTCCAACTACAAACCATAAACCACTAATCTAACCATCCAAAAACATCATAAATCATCCCTTTAAGGTGTTCAAACCTTCATCTTCACCCCAAAACACCAGATCAAAATGTCAACTATCAAAACCTCATATCTTTGACTTTTTGCATTTTATCAGCCATGTCTTGATTCTGGTCTTTTCCAAACCATCCAACACTTTAAACACCCTTTAAATAACATCCTTAAATTGTTCCAACAATAGTTTTTCAACTGTAACATCATTTGGTGGAGTTACCATCTTGGTCACTTTTAACCATTTTGCAAGAAGGAGCTAGTTTTTGTCCTAGAAGTTTTCCTCTTGTTCCAAGCATCCAAGAAGTTTCTTTGAGGTGTATTTGAGGTGTCCAAAGCATTGGTTTACTTCTATAACAAGAATCTTGAAAATTGGCAAGTGAACTTCAAGAGGTAAGTGCACTTAAGCTTTGAACTTTGTTAAAAATGCATGACTTTGTTGTCACTGAGTTTGAACATGTCTTATATGTCATTTATGTTGTGTTTGAACCATGTTTGAGGGCTATTATTGACTGTGTATGGACTTGACATAGAACTTGCAAAAACATGTCATTTTAGGTCTTACTATCGTGTTTTAAAATGCAACCATATTTAGCAAAGTCTAAGACCACCATTAGATTCCTTAGGAAATTCTAGGTGAGGTTGATCTTTATTTCATCCATTTTCATGGAGAAATGAAGAAGTTATGACCTTCTTACAAATACCACAAAACCTAAATTTTTGCCCAGCCAAACTAGCCATGGCGCCCTTGCTGGTCAGTCATCAGGCCTACTTTAGGTACATGTATTAATAGGGTGGGATGATACAACGGATGTATCACCACCCCAGTGGTTAAACCTGCGCGCTCTTAGTACCTTTCACCTTTGAAACTGGGGTTCGAATCCCCCTCGCCCCAGCTTCATTTTATTTTTCTGATTTACCAAGTTGTTTCACATATATTATCTTGTTTCCATTCTTAGTCACCATGCGCGTTTGGATTGGCCTTTGTCTTAACCTACAAGCAAGCCAGCGTGGGTTCAACACCCATGGGGACCATTCCCCATTATTTTAATACTTTGTTTTCTTATTTTTCTTTACAAATTCAAGTTGTCATAACTTTCTCATTTTTAATCATTTTGAGACCATTCATTTTGCAAATTATTCTTGACATTGTGTATTTTTTGTTTGTGAAAATAAATTACCAAAAATATTTATTTTTGATGCATTTATGAATGTTCAAAGTTTGTGGTTATTTTAGGGTTTCCATGGTTTCCTCTTGATTCTTTTGAATGATTCCCTAGTTTCTCTTGTACATGCTGACTTGTTTAAACCCTACATACCTTATAGAAACTTTGTATGACTTTATGAACTTGTACATTGTCTTTTTGCTTGAAATTTGTGCCTTTTTTATGCATGTTTACATGTTTAAAGTGTATGTTGAACCTTGTCCATACCATGAGCCTTTGCACAACTATTTTTCCTTAACATAAGATGTTATTTCCATGTTTACATGACCATGATGCATGTTTGCTTTTGTGATTGATTTCACCATGTTTATGTGTTCTTAAAGACTTAAAGTTTGCCTTGAAAATGATTTTGAATGCATGTTTGTATGCCTAAACCTTTGTGATGTTCTTACTTGTTTATGACTATGTTTGAACCTTAATATCCATTATTGGTTGTTACTTATTTGTCTTAACATGTTCAACTTGTATCCATGCCTAAATGTTCAAGTAATACCTTAACTTGTTCACATGATGTTTAAACTTTAAACATGTCATCTTTAAGCATTCTCACATGCCATCCCTTGTATGCTTGCACACTCATCCACATGTTGTTGTCATAAACATGTCCTTTTATCCAAAGTATGCTTGGTTTTTACCTTTACTTATTTTTAAATTGTGTTCATGATTAAGTGATATTTTAACTTATACATGTATGCTTTGAACTTTGATTGTAATCATGAAATATCCCATCATTAAACTTCATCCATGTTTAGGTATTATTATAACATTTGCATATCAACTTGAAATTTATATCCTTTCATGTCTAAGTAATTTCTTAACTTACACATGTCATATTTGAATCTTACCATGGTTAAGTATTGTAATGACTTATCCATGTTTGAAATGTTTAAATTGTATTCATGATTAAGTGTTGTTGTAACTTATCCATACTTGTCTTGTATTCATGATTAAGTCGTGTTAATAAACCTTAATGCATGCTTGCTTTGACTTTGAACTTAACTTGTTATCCATGATGCTTTAGTCTTGTTAGAAATATAATTCATGAATATTTAGATATTGTAACATCTTTGTTTATTTTGGTTGTCACCATGTTGTTTTTGAAGGTGTGAGAAAACACAAGAAAGGGGGGGTTTGAATTGGGTTTTCAAAATGAAAGCTTTTTTCGAAACTCAAACAAAGATCACAAACAAACTAGCAATAGAGAAAGACACACGATATATCCTGGTTCACTTGAAAACTATTAAATTAATCCAGCCCATCCGCCAAGGTGATTTCGCCTTATACACAAGGACTTAATCCACTATAATCAACTGATTACACTGCACTAGCAACTGCCGGTGACTAACAAACAAAGACTAACCATCTCTTCTTAAGGATTCTTACCCAACTGGTCCCTTAAGGAATACAAACAACTGTTTGAACAAATTTAATGTTTACAATGAATTGCTTCTACACAAGCTGATATAAACACTATGAATAGCTCAAATAAAATCTATACATTATGAACTATGTATTTTGCTTTGTATTGTGGTGCTTTATTGTTCATGCATGTCTCTCTCGTATATATCAGTGACACATATTTCTTCAAGTGATCAAGTCCTTATATAGCCAGAAAAAGATCCGTTGGAGGGAAGATCATGAATATCATTGAGATTGTTGGAGACTTAAAATAATGTCGTTATGCTGGGATGAAAATCATACACAAAAGTTATCCTTTGTACCACCAAATCAGGGTAGTGGAATGGTAGTGGAAAAGAACGTGTTTGACATGTACTATGTAATATTTTCCCTCACAAACGTTTCATCTTCTGTTCATCAGAGGCTTCTGAATAGATATGGTTGAAGCATGATCAGAATAATTGATCACTAAGTCTTCAGAGTCTTCAGAACTTGTTCACCAGAACCTTGTCTTCAGAGTCTTCAGCACTCCGTCTTCAGAACCCTTAGTTATCAGAAACTTAAGTCTTCAAATTCTTCAAAACGTTGTTCAGCTGAACCTTGTCTTCAGAGTCTTTAGCACTTAGTCTTCAAAAACTTAAGTCTTCAGAGTCTTCAGAATGTTGTTCAGCAGAACCTTGTCTTCAGAGTCTTTAGCACTTAGTCTTCAAAAGATAAATATCAGAGCCATATTCATAGCCAGAATCCAAGAGAACATTGCAGCAGCAACATATTGTCTTCTTAGAATCTTTCTGAAGTTGAGCAGATCAGAAGCAAACTTGCTTCTTTGACGCAGAAGCAACTTTTGGTCAAATGAGAGTGACGTTCCACATGATCTCTATCAGAATCAGAGCTTTCTTTATCAGAGTCAGATCTTGTTTGTCAATTCTTCAGAAAACAAACGTTAGAGTACCAAAATTGTTCTCACACAAATACTACTTTGTCATTATCAAAACATAGAGATATCTTGCAAAACCAAATATTGTTCTAACAATCTCCCCCTTTTTGATAATGACAAAACAATGTATTTTGATAACACAATTTTGTACGAAGATAATTAATAGGAAATGACTCACATAAGTTCAGAGTAAACTTCCCTTTATCAAGCTCCCCCTGAATCTAAGACTTAAAAAATATCTTATCAGATTAGGGATACCAGAGCTTGATTACTAGGATCTAGTCAGATCTAGAATATCAGAGCTTGATCATAATGGTAACGGAGTCTGATAATAGAGCTTGATTGGTTAGATCAGATCCTGATTAAATCAGAGTCAGATTGCCAATATAAATATTGTTCCTGAAAAGCATTCTAAGAAAAATTTGCAATTAATGTGTTAGAATGTTAGAGCTATGATTCAGAGACAAAATATTTATCAAAATAACTTTCCATTAAAATACTCCCCCTTTTTGTCATAATCAAAAAGGGTAAACCAAAAAGATAAACAACATAGGATAAACAAACAAACAAACAAACAAAGCAAAACTACGGGGTAGCCTAGAAAAGTGCCTAAGGTTGAGAAGGAGGAGGGAGCCTTTGAAGGATCTGAGCAAGTGCATTCTGAATGATGGAAGTGACTTCATTTTGCTTGTCCATCCTTGATCTGAACAACTCTTGCTCCTTCTGAATTCTAGTTAGAGTCTTCAACACTGGATCAAAGTTAGAGTTTTCAGCAGCTTCTCTCTCAGCTTGATCTTGAGCTTCCTTAGCCAACCGTTCATCTTCTCTGTCAAGATACTCCTTGGCTAACCTCTCAGCTAATTCCCTTTCAGTAGCTAGCTTCAGCTTCAGCTTCCTTCTTATATTCCAGCCTCTTTTCAGCTTGCTGGACAAAATACTCTTTTGTCTGAATAGAGAGATTTTGAATCCTCTGAAATTCCTCAGACATCCACTAATTGAATTAATCCCACGGAGCACCCAAAGCAGAAGGGTCTTGGCTAGAACTTGATTCATCAGAGAGTGTTTTGAATCTCATTACCACACTATCCTTAAAAGCAGAAATTACTTCATCTAGGTTAGGAGGAAGGTCAGAGGGTTGATTCTCAGGGAATGGTTGATTTTTTTCAACAGAATCACCCAAATTGGTGGTATCATTATTTGAAGAAGGTTCATGGTTGTTTGGTATGGATTCTGGTATTATTTGTGGAGAGACTAATGGAGTAGTTGACGGAGAGTTGGTTGTTTGAAGAAGTTTAATGGGAAATTCTTCAAAAAAAAGATTGAGTGGTTAAAGGAAAGGAGATGGTTGGAAATGGTTGTTTAGTAATGATGGTGTTAGGTTGTATGGATGTGGTGGAAGATGGTTGAGTTGATGTGATTTCTAGTATTTGTGGTGTAAATTGTATAGATGAGGCAGAGGATGGAATTATTTTAGTTGGTGATTCAGATATGGGTATGGGAGAGGTGGTGACAACAGTTGAAAATAGTAGTGGTGGAGTAGAGAGTATTGGTTGTGTTGAAGGAGGTGGAGATGATGTAGGAAGAGATGAAGATAAATTTCTGATAATAATAACAGGTGCAGTTATAGAAAGAGATTCAGAAGACTTACTCTATTCACTAGCAGGAGAAGTGAATGTAGATGCCATCTTCATCTTCTTTGATGATGGTCCATCAGCATCATCACTTTTCTTTTT
This sequence comes from Lathyrus tuberosus, assembly GCA_022829125.1. NCBI lineage: Eukaryota > Viridiplantae > Streptophyta > Magnoliopsida > Fabales > Fabaceae > Lathyrus > Lathyrus tuberosus. Next base: position 1,229,973 of record JALAZF010000061.1, on the reverse strand, counting down.
CTTGACTTTCCCCTTTTTCTAGAAGATCTTAGGAAGAGCATCCGGAAGATTAACCATGTAAATCCACACATCTAGTGCTTCATCTTTGCATCCAGCAAGATAGTTTGTAAGCTCATCTAGATTATAAGTCTTTGAAAAAGATGGAAATCCAGAAATTGGAAACCTAACAAAGTTAAGTTCATGTTGTGTTGGAATAGCAGTTCGATGAGTGATCTTTTTAAGAAGCTTCATATTCTTCAAGTTCTTAGCCTAGAAAACGTGTCCAAAGTCCTTTTCTAGTTCTTTAGTGAACCCAGCAACTAACAGATCTTCAACTAAACCATACTCAATAAGAATATCAGAGATGAGTCTGCCGTAAGGGATATGATTTCCCTTTTTGGTAGAGCCAGTCCTTGAGTTTACTGTTGACTCTCACAGAAAACTGAACAGGATAAATGGGAGATGTACTTTCTTTCCTTTCAACAGAAAGTATAGAACATACTTCTGAGATAGATTAATGTAATCAGACAAACGAGTAGGATGACAGTGGTAAATGCTTCCCAACATGATTTTGAACCAAACTCTTAGAGAGTATTTTAAGAATGATGAGAAAGGGTCCTTCTTAGAATCCAGAACAGTTCCTTCTTTCAAAATAGAAGTTGTGACTTTGGCTTCCCTTTGCTTATCTGCTTGAACATTGAAGATTCTTAGCCCTTTTCCATTAAGAGAGATTAAATCACGGATAGTCTTTTCTGTAATGATGATTCGTCTTCCAAACACAGTAGAAACAATGACATTCCTACTAGTAGTTGCATGAATTCATAAATCTTTAACTCAGATAGGAAAGGTGGATCCGTCCAATCTTTTAAAGAAACCATTCCAGCCTTGGAAATCAAGTGTTTGAGTAAGACCACATCCAATATCCTTAAGATTTTTGAAATCCACCATAGTTTCACAATGAACACGGAGATCAGCTACCGGCGTGTTGAGAGTGATAAGACATTTCTCTGGAATAATGAACTGATATCTAAGTAGTTGAACTTTAGAGAGAGTTTGAGATGATTCAGCCATTAATGAAGATGGTGGTGAAATGGAACACAAAAGGGTTTTAGGGTTTCTAAGAAAAAGTGTGTGATAGTGAGTATTTATAAAAAAAATATTGATGATGATAAAACGGTGGGAGTAATAGGAAATAATTACTTGAAACCTAGTCTCACGAAATCACAACCCTCGAGGCAGAAAGGTATGATTTGATTTTGGACAAGTGTCACAATTAATCATAACCGTTTGTATTTCAAGAGAGCATGTTTGATATTCCCAAGGTCAAGAATACCAAGAGGTATCTGGCTGGACGATTTTCTGATCAGAACATTTTCTAACATGTAGAAGTATCGTTAATCAGAAGGACATAAAATAAATAAATAAAAACTTTACTTAACATCAAAATCTTATCTAAGAAGTTCTGGTGACTTGACACATCAAAATATCATCTGCTCATTATGGACATGGTTTTATAGATAGATTTTCCAGAATGAATACGAATATATCCTCAGCAACGGGTTTTGTGAAAATATCAGCCCTCTGGTGGTCTATATACACAAATTTTAACTGAAAAGTACCCTTCTGAACATAGTCACGTAAAAGTGATGTTTTATTTCAATATGTTTTTCCCTAGAATGCATAATAGGATTCTTAGATAAGCAAATGGTAGAAGTATTATCACAGAAGATAGCAATGTTACTCTCAAGGTAGATTTTGGTATTTTGCTCGATTTGGCAAATTTGGACAACTCCAAGCCTTGTCATCCATTTGGACACATCAGAGGATGAAATCAAAGGGGAATGATCTGATCCCCAAGCCTCCCAAGTCCAAAGATCTACATATAGCTATGTCATCCTAAAAAGGCTAAAAAGTGCCAAGACTCCAATTTTGTTTCAATGCATTCAATGGATGCATCAAGGTGGCATGAGCTGAGGAAAACTTAACTAAATGAGTTAAGCCTTATCTCTGAACCAAAAGACCATAGGCCTGTGCTCTAACCTCAAGTCAATGGCTAGAGGAGACTTGAGATTCCATTTGATCCACATTGGCCACAGACCTGCTGCAGTTTGTGACACCCCCAATCTATACCTCCAAGCTATTAAAGCGATAAATAAAATACAAAATCTCATCAGAGTATATTTAAACATGCACGGCATAGACCGAGGGGTCACATCAATTTGAAACAAAACACACAATCTCCTGCTCATACAGATATGCAACAATCTTAGGTAGTAATACACCCACAATCCAATTACAGAATATAACCGGAAAATCCGTAACTGAATATCAACATATATATGTATGTATATATATATATCATGAAAGTTTGTTCGTCATGTACAACCATACATGTACAATTCAAAATATACATATACATAATACAAATAATCACAAACGGCCACCCTAACTACCCGGTGTCACATAGCAGAGCCGACCGACAAAAGAATGAAGACGCAAAGCTTCACAAAAAGACCTCCAGCAACTCTAATCTGCAATGCCTCATAGAGCATTATAAAACAGCAGAAAGGTGAGAAAAACAATCATAATACAGTTGCATATAATTATATATTCACACCGAAATACACAGGTAAAACATTCTCACCACAAATGCACCCCAATCAATTACAACCCAACACAGTACAATTCTCAAGTATCAAATACCACTACACATCAATCATACACAATACACTCATCATCAATACAATTACACATATTCCATCTCATCAATCACATTCACAATTCCATGCACAATTAATCCATGATTTATGCAAATGCACAGAGACCGACACAACGACTCTATGCACATGCCATGCGGTACCGACTTCCAATATTGCTCATCACTAGTTCACTCAGGAACTCTGCTGGAATCATCGCTCGTTACTGAGGATCACTCAAGTAACACCCCGTCGGGCCTACGATGTTCCCCGTTGCTTTAGGTCCTCTTGGTATAAGGCGCACGACGTTTATGGATTGCTTTAGGTCCTCTCGGTATAAGGCGCATAATCCGATCGCTCACACCCCACATGGGCACACGATCATCTATAACCATCACTTTAGGTCCTCTTATTTTTAAGGCGCACGATATATCAAATTGCTTTAGGTCCTCTTATTTTTAAGGCGCACGATGTTATAGCAGATTCCCTCTGGAATCAATCCGTCACTCAGGACGTCACAACAATGCATATCATGATGCTTGGCATACAATGACTCATGACATTTAATATGCACACATATACACATCCATAATCATGCATATATCAATAATTACCATACATCACATTTTCTTGCCGTAAGGCCACCAACCATCATCACAATATGTATTTCATGCAATTTCATCACTCAACAGTACACAAGTCATACAATATCAACACCAACAGCACATTGCACATACACATCAAGTTCACACAATTAAACGACAAAAGTCGACAACAAAACAACACATTTTCTAATTCCCGACATAATTTAATCGGCCAACAATTCTCAAAACCATCATCATAATAAAGTACATTTTATAAGCTTTCTAACGCATCAAACCACGCCTCAAACCGAACCACAGATCAAAAGTTACAAAGAAAACAAATTGGGAAAAGCTGTCCTGTTCGCAGTGCGAAGCTCCTAACGAGTCCTTCGCTTCTTCATTCGCAGTGCGAATGTTCCAGCGAACAGTGGCAGAAGCAAAATAGCCTAGAAAATTCCCAACGTTCGCAGTGCGAACCATCCAGCGAATGCTCGCTACCCCATTCGCAATGCGAATCCTCCAGCGAACAGTGGCAGAATGAAAAATAATACAACGTTCGCAGTGCGAACCTCACGCGAACACTCGCCACTCCATTCGCTGGCCATTCGCAGTGCGAACCTGCGATTTCAGCAAAACCCAGCAGCGCACCAGATCATCCAAAAATGACATTTTCTCAACCAAAACATTTCCAAACCAACATATAATAATTAGAACATAACTCAAACATGGTAACAAGTATTCTACTACGTTTACATCGATTTTCGACCGTGAAACCATCGATTCCTAATCATTTTATCATTTTCGACCTAGAACTCAAAAGCCATGGAAAGACAAGAAACATCCAAGCAAACACATACATAATCATACACAAACATAGTATAATTGAGTTTCGCACCCTTACCCGATTTAATCGTGTTCTAGAAAGTCGGTTGATTGATTTCCAAGTTTTCCCAAATTCTCTCTTTTCTTCTCTTCTCCTTTTCTTTTCTTCTTCTCTTCTTTTTCTTTCTCTTTTCTATTTTTCTCTCTTTCTATTCTATTATATTCTAACTTAACAAAATAAATCAAAATGCCCAAAATACCCCTACACTCAAATATCTCACAAATGTTCCCAAAACGCGATAAAATATATTCACGACGAAAAATAACATATTTTCACATCAAAGTCAGAAGTAAAGCAATATAATAATAAAATACTCAAAACGACTCAATTAATTAAAAAGACAAAACTGAAAAAAATGGTCGGGGCGTTACACAGTTGCCACACACTATTGCTGCCAAAACAAACTTCACACACACTATAAATAGAGCTCATTTGTGATCAGTTTGAGTACACCAAAGCACCCAAACTGATGCTTTCCTCAAAATATCCCTTTCACTCCAATTTTTCCTTCTAACTCAAGTCACTATCGGGTTTTGAGATTGAGAGTGATTCCAACCAAACCAATCACACACACACACACACCTCATAAACATCATGTATGAGTGATCCATAACACAAAATCACATCTGGAACATCAAAATCACAAAATCACCAGCCAATTGCTCAAGTTCTTGACAGAATTGTAGTTGAGGTACCACAACCAGTTCCAGCTCATTTCAATCCACTTCAAGCATTCAAACACATTTCTTGGCACCTAAGGAAGATGTCCAGATCATTGGAACCTAGCTTCAACACCTCCATCATAAAGCTCGATCACCAGCTGCAAGAGGCAGGCTTGAACCCTTCAAACTCTATGATCCATGCATCATAAAGAATTTTTGAGTTACCATCTTGTTTATGCATGTTTGTAGAGTAATAACCCTCAATCAATTGCCATGAATCCATAGTGTATGGAATTTTATTGTGTTCATGCTGAAATTAGGGTTCTTGAGGTTTTCTGTTGATTTCTTCCTCCATACTTAATATAAATGCAATTAAACTATATGGTTGTGATCCTTGTTCAAAAACGAACAAGATTGGTACTTGAATCATGCAAAACCATTGAGAAATCATGGAGAAAAGTGGGAAAACGTAAATCTGAAGAAAAAAAACAGGGGACGCGGGCAAGAACCAAGTGTTCTTGGCGCCATAATTCAAAATTTTGAATTTTAGTTATTTTGTTTAATTGATTCAAAAATTAATTTCTCTCTGAATATTTGTGTTTTTGAATTGATTCTTTTTCTCAAAATTCACAAAAATGTTTAAATATTTCATTTTACAAAAAAATCCAATTTATATTACTAATATAGTTAGAATTTTTGTAATTTATTTCATTTTTATTTGTTTTAAACAATTTTAAATGAAATTCCCACTTTGATCTTTCAAAACCAATTAAATTTCAAACTTTCATGTAATAAAAACATGATTTTTCAAAATATTTTTCAAAGTGTACAACTTGTTTTTGAATAAATTTGGTATTTTATATCATTTTTTTCATTTAATTTCCTTTGAAAAATTACATTTTAATTTAAAATTAAGGTTTCTTCTCGATTTTAAATTTTCAAACATTCTTTGGGCCACTAATAGAGTGTAAAACCCAACCCCCTTTTGTACATAAATAATTTTGGGCCTCAGTCATTGTATAAGTCCCGATACGATTTTAAAAATCCAGGTGCGGTCGTCGCCTTTTAAACAAAAAAACCATCTGGGTCTCCCCTCATGCTGTAAGTCCTATTCTCTTTTCTTTTAACATTCTTTGGGCCTCTAATAGAGTGTAAGACCCATTCCTTGTTTTTTAAAACATTTTTGGGACTCAGTCATTGTATAAGTCCCAGTACGTTAAAAAATCTCGACGCGATCGTCGTTTTCAAAACATTTTCATCTAGGCCTACCCTTGTGTTATAAGTCCCATTTCTTTTCTTTCTCAAACCTTTGGCCTTCTCTTTGAGTTGTAAGGCCCATCTCTTTGTACAGAGAACCTTTTTTGGGCCTCAGTCATTGTATAAGTCCCGATACAATTTTCAGATCAACGGTACGATCACTATTTTTCATCCGGGCCTCTCCTTGAGTATAAGCCCCAATCTTCTTTTCAAAACCAACCTTCCCTTTTGATTTAGGTTCAAACTCATAGTTGTTATCAAAACTTTCTTTAATTTCTTGAACAACTAACCATACAGTTGTTACAATGGAAGCTTGCTCGCTTGTAAGTTTTATCAGCTTTCTTTTACATACTTGCACACACACAGTGATATTTCATCTGTATACAGTTGTTACAATTGTTTGTACTGGAAGCTTGCTCACCTGTAAGTCCTCCTACCCTCTTTTACATACAGTGATATTTCATCTGTATATATATGCATGTATATTATCTGCTTAGAATTTTCCCCGACAATTAGGTCTAGAACAATATAAAGCCAGTGGTCACTCTTTCAACAGTCAAAACTAGTTCCCCATAGGAATTCCAGATACAGTCTTGCCTTCTCTTGGGCTTATACAATATGGAACAAATAGAAATGCATTATTCCCAGTGAAACTTTTCTCAGACTGTCACTATTAGAAATTGTCAAAGAAATTCATTCCCCCAGAGAGGATTAATTCCCGGTGAAACCTCTCTTGAATTTCTTCAAACCCTAGAACTGTTCACTAAAGAAAAGATTATTCTCGGTGAAACTTTTCTTGAACTCTTCTTAAGTTTGGACCCACAGGCTTCGTAAAAGCATCCCCGCCTCCTCTTGGGCTTTGTACAAGGACCCTCCGGCTTCTTAGAAGTTCTCATGCCTTCCCTTGGGCTTAATACAAGGACCCTAAAGACCTCTTAAAGGTATAAGACAAAACTGAATCATCCTTTGTTATTGCAGTCTTTCCAAAGAGTCAAAACCTTAGACCAATTTTAGGGTTGATTCTCATCCCTTAAAACATCAGCCTCCTCTTGGGCATCATACAAAGATAAACTCTTCCATACCAGTAGACTTGGATAGTCTAATCTCCTCTTGGATCTCAAAGACATTCTCAAGTTCCCTACAAACACGGGAAAAACCCTGGTCATTTAACCAATCTCCAGTAGAGTTAAAACCTTTATAGGTTTTCAAAACTCAATCTTTAAACTGTCACTTTAAATTTCCCCAGCCAGGGTCAGCTTATCATCAGTATAACACTATCCCAAGTCAGAACCTCAAGGCATCTGATACCTCAACTCTTCTATAACCCTCGACAAGAGTTGATCCCCCGACATAGACCTGCCTCTGGATCTCAGTAATCCTCAGCAGAAGACAACCTCCTCTTAGGCTTTGTATAATGATTTCCCTCAGCAGAATTAGCCCCAACATCACCCTTTTGTTGAGTCCATCTCCTTTATTAGAACACTCTCTTGTTGAGTTAACCCTTTTACAGCCTCAATCTTGGGCTTTGTACAAGACAAACAAAGCACTCTCTTGTTGAGTCAATCACCTTTCCACACTCTCTTGTTGAGTCAATGGTACAAAACATAAACACTCTCTTGTCAAGTCATTCTTTTTAGCCTCAATCTTGGGCTTTGTACAAGACATATATAAACTTTCTCCAACAAAGTCAAAATCTTCATAACCTTCTCTTAAGCTTGGGACAAATATCTTCCCCAGCGGAGTCAATTCCTCCCAGCCTTCCTTTAGGCTTTGAGAATTAATATCCCTAAGCGGAGTCGATCCCCTTTTCAGCCTCAATCTTGGGCTTTGTACAAGACACCCATAAATATTCTCTCTTGTTGAGTCAGTCACATTTCAGCCTCAATCTTGGGCTTTTTACAAGACACCAAATAAAACACTCTCTTGTTGAGTCAGTCTCATTTCAACCTCAATCTTGGGCTTTGTATAAGACATCGTATAAATATCTCCAGCTGAGTCAATCCCTTTAGCCTCAATCTTGGGCTTTGTACAAGACAGATAAAACCTCTCACTAATAGAGTCAAAATCCTCTTTAGCCTCAATCTTGGGCTTTGTACAAGACAGACAAAATATTTCCCCGAAAAAGTCAAATGTCCAACCTTCTCTTAGGCTTTGTATAATGATATCCCCCAAAGAGTCATTCTCTTTTAGCCTCAATCTTGGGCTTTGTACAAGACAGACAAACACTCTCTTGTTGAGTCAGCCTTTTCTAGCCTCCTCTTAGGCTTTGTATAAGGACTTCCCTAGTGGAGTCAATCAATCTCTTAGCTTCAACCTTGGGCTTTAATCAAGGCACACAAAAATCAACATCCCCTCAAAAGAAATCAAAATCTCTCTGTAGGAAGACATTTCTCCGTGTTATCACACATCAAAACAAACAAACCAAAACAAACCTTAATCCCAGATAACTGCTATAAGAGGCACACTTGTTGATTCAAATATCTAAGTTGTAGTCCATCTCTTATCCTGGTAAATCCCTTTCTCTCAGTTAATTGTTGTAAGTGGTTAGCCTCTGGATTATTTACATCCACGCCAATATCCCTCTTTTAGCATGAAAGATTCCTAAGGAAAAATGGCATTGCTCAACACTGAGTTAAAGTTTTCTCCTTCAGGACAAATCCCCTATAAAGGAAATTATGGCATTGTTGGATTCTCACATCCCAGTTAAAGTAATTCTCCTTTATAATCAGTCATCCAACAATTGTGATAAATAGACGAGATGTCTCCCTTTAGATATGACAAATTCTCTCTCAGTCAAACCTTTTAGCTTCAATCTTGGGCTTTGAACAAAACACAAATAAACCTTTTAGCTTCAATCTTGGGCTTTGAACAAGACACCAAACATCTTTTTCCTCCCATAGAATAGGAGGAACTACGATTGCTCTGATTTCCCTGTTTCTTTAAACGGGAATACGTAGGCATAAGATTGTAAAATCTTAGCGAGCACACCAATAAAAAACTCTAGGTCCAGTACCTTCACACACTAATCAAAATTTAGGTCCAGTACCTCACCAAAATCATCAAAAACTCACTTTCTCTATCAAACATCTCCCAAAGGAGAAACTTTCCCAACCCACAACAGATAAACACCATCAAGTATAAAAGCAGAACCTATTGCTAACAACCGGTGGATAACCATATATAGGATGGGTCATTGACAACTCCCCATTGTATAACCTGACCCCGAACTCCCCGAATCTCTTTAAGTGTTTGTTCAGTTAAACATTCGCATGCAAGGTTAGTTTTAGATAGCTTCCCTTTCCCTTCCAGCTTCACCGGATAAATAAGAAATCAGAAAGTAGCACCCCACTCCTACCATTGTGGTGAGTAGAAACCAAATGGCGATAAGGTGGTCGCGTCACCGTAAAAAATCACACGCTACACTATGAATACAAAGGATCTTAAAGAGTCTGTAGCAAATTATACAAATATCATACAACTCATTTACCAAAGACCAAGATCAAGCAATGATAATTAAAAAAGGAGTTGGTGTTACTCGAAAAATAGATGACCGGATGCTAAAAAAGAAACATAGTCGCCATTGAACTTTATTTATCCCATGAGGGGGAGAGAGAACATCAAGAAAACCCCAAGAAGAAAGGATAAGATGGTCTCGCAACCAAATTATGGGTTCGGAAGCCGGTTATGTGAAGGGAAGGTATTAGCGCCCCCCCTCCCCCACACATTCATCGTACTAGATGGGAACCATTCACTTGTCTTATGTGTAAGGATGTTTGCTAAGGATTGCTTGCTAAGAGTGCTCTAAGAGGGAGGGAAGAGGGGTTGGAAATAAAGATAAAGAAAAGAATAAGGGAAAAAGGAAACGAAAAGGGTGGAAACAAAAGGAGACTCGATAGGACTTCGCAGTCCTATGCCTATGTATTCCCTCGTGCAATGGGAAAGTCAGAGTCAACGTAGTTCGAAGGACTACGGGTGAAGAAAATGGAAGGGTGCTCGCCAAGGATTAGGGCCCTTGAACCTACGTATCTTCACTTAAAAAAAGTGAAGAATCAAAGCGTTCATAGTTCGTGGGACTATGGGTGAAGAAAATGGAAGGGGGCTCGCCAAGGATTAGGGCCCTTGTGCCTACGTATTTTCACTTAAAAGAAGTGAAGAATCAGAGTGTCTGTAGTTCGTGGGACTATGGGTGAAGAAAATGGAAGGGTGCTCGCCAAGGATTGGGGCCCTTGTGCCTACGTATCTTCACTTAAAAGAAGTGAAGAATCAGAGCATTTGTAGTTCGTGGGACTATGGGTGAAGAAAATGGAAGGGTGCTCGCCAAGGATTGGGGCCCTTGTGCCTACGTATCTTCATTTAAAAGAAGTGAAGAATCAGAGCGTCCGTAGTTCGTGGGACTACGGGTGAAGAAAATGGAAGGGTGCTCGCCAAGGATTTGGGAACTTGTGCCTACGTATCTTCACTTAAAAGAACGGACGATGGTTTGTTGATTTTTTATGGATGATGCTAACGTGTGCATTCTAGCAGTTAGGTGTATTGCAGCTCGCTCGTGGAGTCTTCTGCGTTACCTGTTTGCGATAGGACAGACGTAACATGCCCTTTTTGAAAAGGTTGATTTTTTCCATCAAGGAAAGATGTCACATTTGATTGGTGGAAGTGGATTTTAGGGGTGAAATAAGTCCTCGGATAGGAACCCCTGTGGGTAGTACCCAATTCTTTATCTCAAAAGATTTGTTTTGAAAATTGTGTGGCGAATATAGTCACGTCGTCGTATTGAAAGACGAGTATCAAGACCACACACTCTAAAGTGAACGTCCTAATACTCAGAGAGGAAGAAGTCTTCACTCAATCCCCTCTCTTTAGTTCAATACAAAGAGAACCTCATTCTCTTGTTTAAGATGTGTTTTATTTTAGATGGTAAGTGTTTTATGACAATGAACCCTAAAGGTAATGTCAAGCACTCGGGATAGGACAAGGCATTCGCCTAATCACTCCACAACCATCTAAGCTTATTAAGAAAAGTTTAAAAATGCACTTGGTACAAGACCAAGGTTTTTTACTTAAGAAGAAAAGATAAAGAGAGAAAAAGTAAAGAAAGTGTGGTGAGTAGAACAAGGTAGGTTGATAGCGATGTGCAAGGCGATCGACTTACAAGGGTGAAATGCATACAAGGTTAGTGTGGGGTTAATGGAAGTGATGAGAGAAGTGAGAATGAGGAGAAAGGAGAGACCCTAAGGTGTAAATCAAGTTAATGAGTTTTGAAAAATGACTTGACGTTGGATCAAGCCTTATTTGTCCATTATTTTGAAAAGGTGTTCTAACCTAGTTCATTTTATCTTTCTTAACAATCAAGCAAGCAAGCATAAAAAGCAAAAAGAAACTAGACTATTACATTGTAATGGGGAGAGGGATACATGTAAAGTACACGGGTTTGCAAGAAATAAACGGTATCATTGTCAGGTAGCCCAAGAGGAAGCCGTGTGTGCGCGAGGTGTTCTAAACTAAGCAATGAACAAGAGTTCAGAAAAAATCTCCTAGTTCGTGTTTCTATACAAAGTCCAAACTCCGTGTCTCAGAATAGTAACCAAAACTCCACCAATTGAAAGTTTTTAGGGTTTCGATAAGTTTATATTTTTTGTGTTTTCGAATAAGATGAACAAGATAAGAATGATATGACAATAACATGGAAAATGACAATAAGATATTGTTGCGGTGAGAATCGGATACTAAAGCTATGGGATTAGCTTGGCTCGCAATAATAAGATTTCACCACAGAACTTTTATTTTATCCAAGGGAAAAAAGGGAAAAATATCCGACAAAAAGCCTAAGTAAAATGCAAAGCAAAAAGCAAGGCCTAAAGCTAAGCAAAAGAGAGATCAAAGCTACGGGGGTTGGTTATACTAAGGGAAGGTACTAGCACCCTAAGCATCTGTAGTACCCTACAGGAACCTCTTTGTTAGAGCAAGAGTTGTCTCCACAAGCCATCTATATGTTATGTTCTAATGTGTGTTATGTGCAGATCATAATCATAAGAAGATATCAGATCCAACAAGCACCAGCTAGATGTGCGTAATTGACTATATGCGAAGTTAATATGTGTGACACAAGTCGCAAGAAGCAAGTATGCTTCTGTATCTGATCATAATCAGTCAGATCCAAGGATGCCGATATTGCTGTTGCAATGCTCTTGTGGATGCTCTCTGAAAGTGGTTGTGATTCTGAAGATTGCGAAGCTTCTGAAGAAGACAATGTTATAGAGAACCGAAGTGCTGAAGATTCCAATGACTTGAAGTTCTAAAGGATGAAGGCTCTGAAGAGCAAGTGCAGAAAGACTCTGAAGACTTATGCGTTCTGAGGATTATGGTTCCAAAGGTCAAGTGCTGAAGACTTTGAAGACGGATTCCTAATGGACAAGTTCTGAAGTTTCGGAAGACTTGAATCAATAAAGGATAACGGATTTAAAGACAAGTGCTGAAGTTCTGAAGGCTGATTCCTAATGAACGACTTCGAAAGACTGAAGTCTTGGAGTTTCAGATATCTTGTTAAGAAGTCTCTACTCATGCTTCAATTAATTACCATCAGAAGCCTCTGAAGATTTGAAGACAAATGTTACCATTAGCAATGATTGTACACCGCTCTAAAAGACCAATCCCTTCACTTCTACAGTAAAAAGAAGATATGGCAGTACAACTTTAATCATTTCATAACGACTCTTTTCAAACGGCCAAAAGCTCTCCAACGGCTATATTTTACTTGGCTATTTAAAGGAAATGAGTATGCGCTTCTGAAGGTGTCAATGTGATGATAATCGCAACAATCAGTTTTTGTTGTTACACTTAACATTAAAACCTATCACCATTTACACACGACCATTGTTGTTGAAGCTCAAAGATCATCATTCAACACAACAACAATCAATTGGAACAGAAGTTGTTGATGAACAAGACAACATCGCAAATCAGTCAAGTCATCAACCAACTACATCATCTATGAGGATCAAAGATTAGTAGCAAGGGAGTTGTTGCTCATTGCCTGCTCAATGAGAAGATGAAGAATTCTCAAGATGTTGTTCACTGTCAAATCATGTACATCTTGTAAGAATAATGTAGTTTGCAAGGAGTTGTTGCTCATATCTTGCTAGAACACTGTGTGTTCTTTTGTACTTTAAACTTAGGAGAACTCTGATTGTTAAGAAGCATTCATGTAGCCTCCAACAAACTAATTCTATGTGAATTAGGATTCCTCAAGTGATCAGTGTGATCAGATACTTGAGAAGACAATGGCTTGGTGTCATTGTGGTAAATCCTGAAATAGTGTCAGTAAACGTTATATTCGTTGCGACGAATCCCTGAACGCTTAGCTGTGAAATCCTGACAGTAGATCTTGCGAGATTGGAACTTGCAGGTCAATGTTCGTTATATTTATTAAGTTGAATCCCTGAAAGGTTCATTGTGTGTAAGTCACAACTGCGGTTGTGCAGGTTGTTAGTCACCGGTTGTTGCCCGTGCATCTGTAATCGAGATTGATTATAGTGGATTAAGTCCTTGTGTTCAAGGCAAAATCACCTGAGGAGGGTGGACTGGACTAGCTTGGGAATGGCTCAAGTGAACTAGGATATATCACGTGTTCTTTACTTTTGTTATGCTTTATGTTATTGTTTATGTTTCTATATTGAGTATCATAACCTTACACAAGCAAGTCAAAACCTTGCAGCTTAACTCTGATAAGCTTCCGCACTGCAAGTTTTGAATGATGCATATTGCGTTCAGACTCTTGTTGGTTCTTAGGCTTCATGCATGGCAAGTCTGAATGTTACTTCACCAGTCAGAGTCACTTAACGAATTCTTATGTTATCTCAGCGTCTTAACGATAAGAAGTGAAAAGTTGTTAAAGAGTAAATACACAATTCAACCCCCCTTACTTGTGTTTTTCTCGCACCTTCAATTGGTATCAGAGCGCTGGTTCTATTATTAATGGATATCAAACACTTAACAGTGTTATAAAAAGATTCAGATGCGGTGTGTAGAAATATTCTGGGTGAGATTTCAATCCACTTACAATTTCTGTAACAGCTCAGAAGATGACTGTGTACAAAATTGTAATCAACAAGATGACTTGAGCAAGTCACTGATTCTGGAAGTTTTTACAGTTGAAAATAACTAAATCTTCTTCACTTAAGTTGTGATGAAGTTTGAAGAATCAGCTGATATGATAGATTCATCAGATAAGAAGTAGTATCTGTTGAATGCTTATATTAGAAAATACATGTGGATGAACCACGTATTTTGCTCATGGTTGAATCATCAGAAAACAAGAAGTCTTGTTTGCTGAAGATTAATTCTTTATGAGTTTTTGAGATGTTTTCAAGAAACAGATTAGGTCCACCCTTGACTTTCTCGTTTAAAACTCATTTAGAACTTCTTCATGTAAAGAAGAAAGATTGTTGTTCTATGATTTTGAATTTCAGAATGAAGAAATCAACTGACATTCTTTTCAAAAGTAGATATGCTGTAAATCCTTGAGAATACTTATCTCTGAACAAGATTTGTATCTATTCAAGGAAACAAACTAACGATGTGGTCATCTGAAGAGAAAATGATTCTAGTTCTCAGACTAGAAGGACATCTATATTCGTCAAACATCAAATTACCCAGATGGAAGTAGAAGATGAAGGATGATGATCAAAATCTCAGAGTCAGAATGAAGAATTCTCAGATAAATATACTCCGTACAAGATCTTAGTATCTTCAAGGTACATTTTTCTTCTTCATTTATGACTTATTAAAATTCATGATAAATATACTTGAAAATTCTATTAAAAAAAATTAATTAAAACAATTGTCATGCCATGTTAAGTTCCATGAAAATAGGTAAGAAACTTGCTCAAAAATTCTTATGTCCTTCTGCTTCTACAAGTGACTGATGTATAGCTAGTCTCAAATGTAAGCTTCTCTTCATCATGTCAATCACGCTGTATTGACTACCTCTTATAGTTCATAAGCATACCCTTACAAGTATTCTTATTCTTCAAACCCCCTCCTCCTCTTAGAGTCTATCAATCCAGTCTTGGAAATGATGATGTTAAATTACCTCAGCTCAATTTCTCTTGAGTCATCTCAGAAGGAAGTATCTATTCCCAACAACCTTACCTTACTCTCTCCTTAGGAATATCTCAGCCATTCAAAGTCTTCTTGAATACGCATATTGAATGACAACTGTTTGACTATTCATTATCATATTGATAACACTTAAAACGCTCAAATGCTCTAAACTTTTTGATGATGTCAAAAAGGGGGAGAAATAGAAGTATGATTTTGATTAAAGAAAAACTCAAACAAAGTAAATCAATGATATAAAATGAATTTACCACTAACATTTGTTGCTTGATGTTAACCGAGGAACTCTAAAGAAGTTCACTAGGCATTCTAAGAACAGGTTAAGAAAGAAGAACTCTGATAGAATTTCTTATGAACTATTTGTTAATATGATTGAAGTTGTACACTTCGTGAACATGTGTTTAGAATCAAATTTACCCAGTACTGTTCAGAAGTTGAGAACTTTCTGAAAGTCAAAGTTACCGTGATCTCTATTTCATTTGGTTCAGAAGATGTAAGCTGTCTGAGAATATGATATTCAGAACATAAGAATCAGAAGAAGGAAAGCTCTGAAACAAAAGCTCTGAAAGCAGTCAAAAGTAAAGCCTACATCTAAAGATGCTTTTCAGAAGAACTGTGCAAATCAGAAGTCAAGGACTGTCTGAAGATCTGAATTGAAGATCCAAGAAAGAGAAGTTCTGATTCTAACCAAGAATCCAACTGAGAAGAAATGATTTGGTATCAGACTAAATCAACAACTGGTAATCATACTCAGTCTGCAGTAACATTAATCAGAGAAAACCTCTGAAATATTGTCAAACACCTTCATTGGTATCAATTCCAGCACACTAAGGAAATACCCTTCAAGAGGTATGAGAAAAATACCTCAGTCGGTATCAGACTCAGCACATAATTTTGTATCAGATAAGAGTCAGATCACATGTGTACCAGATTCAGAATCAAGCGTTGATTGATCACTAAATTAACCTTCTATTGATATCTGATCAAGAATCAAGCTTTGATGAAACACTGAGTTATGACATTAACAAGGTTCTGAGATGAAGGCCTGTGTTCCAAGTCAAACTCTGAAAATTCATGATCTATTGGTGAATTAAAATTGATATATCTGAATTACGATTCTGAAGATCCCAATATCTGACTTATGGAAATTTAGGGGGAGAATACCCAGAAGATTAAAATGTTAAATTCTAAAATCTTCATAAAGTCTGAAACTCAGGGGGAGTTTCTCAAAAGACAGTGTCTATCTCTGATAAATAGCAAGGCTATGTTATTAGAAAAGAACTTTTCTGTTTTTGTGCTAAAATGATTCTGCTGAAAAGTAGAAAATGCTTCAGATGACTCTGAAGATTATAAGCTCTGATATGACATTAAAAAGGAACTAAGTTCTAAAGATCTGAAGATGGAAGTTCTGATGAACTAGTCCAGATGCTGAAGACTTTTGTCTCCTTAAAGACAAGATAGAGAAGTAGTCCTTTTCTATTCTTTGTTCTGGCAACTCAAGTTGTTATTTTGTATGTCTTTGGATCATATAAGATTCTAGATGATCACAGATAAAACTTTGAGGATAACACATTCAGGGGGAGCTGTTGTTCCAGACTCTGAATTTGTTTAGTTTTGTTTATTACCTTGTATAAAATGTTCAATCAAAATACATGGTTTTGTCATCATCAAAAAGGGGGAGATTGTTAGAGCAAGAGTTGTCTCTACAAGCCGTCTCTATGTTTTGATGATAACAATGGAATTTGTGAAAGAACCATTTTATGTTCTAACGTGTGTTGTGTGCAGATCATAATCATAAAAAGATATCAGATCTAACAAGCACCAGCCAGATGTGCGTAATTGACTATATGCGAAGTAACTATGTGTGACACAAGTCGCAAGAAGCAAGTATGCTTCTGTATCTGATCATAATCAGTCTAATCCAAGGATGCCGATATTGTTGTTGCAATGCTCTTGTGGATGCTCTCTGAAAGTGGTTGTGATTCTGAAGATTGTGAAGCTTCTGAAGAAGACAATGTTATAGAGAACCGAAGTGCTGAAGATTCCACTGACTTGAAGTTCTGAAGGCTGAAGGCTCTGAAGACCAAGTGCAGAAAGACTCTGAAGACTTATGTGTTTTGAGGATTATGGTTCCAAAGGTCAAGTGCTGAAGACTCTGAAGACAGATTCCTAATGGACAAGTTCTAAAGTTTCGGAAGACTAGAAGCAATAAAGGATAACGGATTTAAAGACAAGTGCTGATGTTCTGAAGGCTGATTCCTAATGGACGACTTCGAAAGACTGAAGACATGGAGTTTCAGATATCCTGTTAAGAAGTCTCTACTCATGCTTCAATTAATTACCATCAGAAGCCTCTGAAGATTTGAAGACAAATGTTACTGTTAGCAATGATTGTACATCGCTCTAAAAGACCAATCCCATCACTTCTACAGTTAAAAGAAGATATGGCAGTACAACTTTAATCATTGCATAACGACTCTTTTTAAATAGCCAAAAGCTCTCCAACGGCTATATTTTACTTGGTTATTTAAAGGAAATGAGTATGAGCTTCTGAAGGTGTCGATGTGATGATAGTCGCAACGATCAGTTTTCGTTGTTACACTTAAAATTAAAAGCTATCACCATTTACACATGGCCATTGTTGTTGAAGCTCAAAGATCATCATTCAACACAACAACAAACAATTGGAACATAAGCAGTTGATGAACAAGACAACATCGCAAATCAGTCAAGTAATCAACCAACTACATCATCTATGAGGATCAAAGACCAGTAGCAAGGGAGTTGTTGCTCATAGCTTGCTCAATGAAGAAGATGAAGAATTCTCAAGATGTTGTTCATTGTCAAATCATGTACATCTTGTAAGAATCATGTAGTTTGAAAGGAGTTGTTGCTCATATCTTGCTAGAACACTGTGTGTTCTTTTGTACTTTAAACTTAGGAGAACTCTGCTTGTTAAGAAGCATTCATGTAACCTCCAACAAACTAATTCTATGTGAATTAGGATTCCTCAAGTGATCAGTGTGATCGGAGACTTGAGAAGACAATGGCTTGGTGTCATTGTGGTAAATCCTGAAATAGGGTCAGTAAATGTTATATTCGTTGCGAAGAATCCCTGAATGTTTAGCTGTGAAATCCTGATAGTAGATCTTGCGAGATTGGAACCTGCAGGTCAATGTTCATTATATTTATTAAGTTGAATCCTTGAACGGTTCATTGTGTGTTAGTCACAGCTGCAGTTATGCAGGTTGTTAGTCACCGGCTGTTTCCCGTGCATCTGTAATCGAGATTGATTATAGTGGATTAAGTCCTTGTGTTCAAGACGAAATCACCTGAGGAGGGTGGAATTGACTAGCTTGGGAATGACTCAAGTGAACCAGGATATATCGTGTGTTCTTTACTCTTGTTATGCTTATGTTATTGTTTATGTTTCTGTATTGAGTATCATAACCTTACACAAGCAAGTCAGAACCTTACAGCTTAACTCTGATAAGCTTCTGCACTGCAAGTTCTGAATGATGCATATTGCGTTCAGGCTCTTGTTGGTTCTTATGCTTCATGCATGGCAAGTGTGAATGTTACTTCGCGAGTCAGAGTCACTCAACGAACTCTGATGTTATCTCAGCGTCTTAACGATAAGAAGCGAAAAGTTGTTAAAGAGTAAATACACAATTCAAACCCCCCCTTTCTTGTGTCTTTCTCGCACCTTCACTCTTGAAATATTTGTGTTTTGGCTAAAATTATTTGATAAAGGTAAAGATGGGCAAAGAAAAGAGAAAAGGCGGAAAAAGAAAAAGGTAGCTCGCTAGGATCGTCACAATCCTATGCCTACGTATCCTGTATAGGAAGTCAGAGCAATTGTAGTTTGGAACTACGATGAAAAAAGTGTAAAAGGAAAAGAGTGAAAAAAAAGGTTGCTCGCCAAGGATCGGGGCCTTGTGCCTACGTATTCTCAAGAGGAACTTGAGAAATCAGAGCGTTCGTAGTTCGTGGAACTGCAAGTTGCCAGGTTCTAAGAACCAAAAACAACAAATACAAGTAAAGAAACAAACAAGGGACATGCACAATGACGATGAATCAACATACAATCCCTTCCCTTTGGTTAGGTCAACAAGGATCAAAGATAGTAGCGGATACATGGAAAAACATCATGTAAATGGCAAGCAGATAAGACACAGACATAATACATGGAAGAACATCATGGTAATCAGACGGATAAGATATTACAGAGTACACATGGAAAAACATCATGGTATGAACAGACAGAAAAGTCAACAGAAGTACACGGCAAAGCATCGTGTAAAATAAATAGGAAGTGCATGGCAAAGCATCGTGAGACAAGATCAATCACGGAAAATTATCGTGAGAAAATCCACATACAAAGAAAACATACATGGAAAAACATCGTGTAAAATAACAGACAATGAAAACATACACGGAAAAGTACCGTGTAGAAACATATACATTCACGGCAAAACATCGAGTAAGCAACAAACAGCCAAAGATACGTGGAAAAACATCGCGAATAAAATCCACAAACAATCACAGCAAAGCATCGTGAAAAATCATCAACACATAAAATCAATAGACAGTCACGACAAAGCATCATGAGAAATCATCAACACATAAAATCAATAGATAGTCATGGCAAATCATCATGATTAAAAGCAGATAAAATTAACTACATACACGACAAAGCATCGTGAGAAGTAAATGCAATCAACAAGGCATACATGGAATATCATCATGTAGAGGTGATAACGAATAAGATCCTCAAACACATACGGCAAAACATCGTGTAGAAATCTGATTAATCTAGGAAGAGCATCAAGACTAAATCAGAGAGGACATGCCTAAAACAAGGAAGCAGACAAATCGCAAAAATAAAATCGGGCAGCAGAAGAATTATTAATTAGTTTAAATATAAATATTTAATAAGATTAATTAAATAAAAATGTTTAAATTAATTAATAATTAGACAAAATTATTTTGCAATTTTTTTTATATAATTCAAATTAACTAATAAATCGAAATAATTAAAATAGTCAAAAAGCATGAAAAAAAAAGCTTTTTTGGTTTTTTTTAAACATTTAGACAAATTATCTAAAACAAATAATTAATTTTTATATTTAAAAAAAAAAGATTTCGCTCATTCTCTTTCAAATCTAATAAGTTACACAAGTGAATGCTAATACACTGCAACCTTGTACGAGGCACTAAAGAAAACCACATATGCAATACCATGCACAAAATACAACACAATAAATTGAAGCAAAGGTTAAGTATAGAATGATGATTCTACAATTTCTGAAAATATGAAAAGGAAGCCTTCAACTACCTACCCATTAACAATAAGCACACTCATTCACCCTAATATACCCTTCTTAAAATTTGAATTAATGCCTAAGCAAAGGGTAAATGAGTAAATAACATATTCATTTTTTCTACAATGCTTCTAAGGCTTCCACATGACACCTTTCCACTTCCTATTGGTCCAAATTTCCTATTTCTTTGCATGATATACCTTCCTTCTCTTTTTTCCTCATTTCATTCTCACTTCTCTCTCGTCTCTCCTAGTCTGTGTCAAGAAAGATTTAGAAAGCTTGTTTTTTCACAAAAAGGTAATGACCTAATTTCACCTTATATCATCATTCTTTGAAGATGAACAACCACCATTGTTGAATATTGTAGATTTCGAATGGCATAAACAAACATTAAATAACATGAATGTGAACAAGTTTGTCTCTTCAATGTATTTCTCACTTCTCTCTTGTCTCTTCATTGTTTTCTTTTTGAAGTCAAGTTTATAATTTTATTGTTATTTTAAGTTTTGTTGTGAAGAAAGTTTAAGTTTATCATTGTTTTTATCTTTTTGAAGTCAAGTTTATGTTTTTATTGTTATTTTAAGTACAGCTTATATTTTTATGTAAATGTAAGAGAGTTTAGTGTCTTTGGAAAGCATCAAGTTTTAAACTTTATAGTGAATACACTATGATAGTACATGGAAGACATGTTATTTTTATTGTTCTCATGGCATTATACTTTATATATTATTGCTGCAACTTTTCATGATGTTTTTGATGGATTTTAAGGCTACTCATGGATATTATACTTGCAATTTCAGTAACACAACATGTCACGGCCACCGATTATGATTGCTGATCTGAAAGTTGACAACAATGTCTGGAAAATCGCCATACGCATAACTGATCTGTGGATTGTTACTGAACAGAATGGACAGAAACATTTTGAATGTGTTATCCAGTATTCGAAGGTATGTATTTAAACTTCCATATTCTTTAAACAACTTCAATGTTTTACATACCTTCTAACTATGTTATATATGAACAGGGTGATCAAATACATGTTGTCACTAGGAATCGTGACTTTGATTGATGGAAGGAAACTTTACTTGAACACCAAACCTTCATGATTTATAATGGGGATCCTCTTGTGAATGATTTAGCCTTTAAAGTTTGTAAAAATAGTTTGAAACTTTTTCTTCATGGTGGTACCACTATTACCATGGTGGACATTCCTGAAATACCATTGCACAAGTTCCATTTCAAACCAATTCGTGCTATATTGGATGGTGATTTTGAAGCTAACTATTTATATGGTAAATCAATCAACTTTAATGGTTATTTACAAATTTTGTATTTTATTAGTTAGTGACCAGTGTAACTTTGACTTATTATGAAGATGTTGTGGGTGTACTCCATCAAGTGACCAAAACTCAGGCTGTCGGTGGTGGCAAGAAGGCGTGCATCAACATTGTTTTAGCAGATGAGTTGTTGTCATACTTTGGCTGTTCTTTGAATTCATTATAAAATTTGTATTTCATAATATTATTTATTAACTATTTATGTATGTTTTTTTTGAAGTGGAAGTGAAATCAATGTAACTCTGTGGGAAAGATATGCGAACCAATTTATGGTAGATAGTGTATCCGATCCCACCAATGTTCCCAAAGTCTTCGTTCTCACACATGCTATGTTTCAGCAAGTACAAGTAACATTACAATTTTATACTAATTATTACAATATATGTTTGACTTGTCATTATATGCCTCTAACAAATCGGTTCGACATATCATCTAATAGTTTTGACTTATGTAGTTTTTCTTTCATTTAGCTACTGGAAAGTTATACATTTCCAATGCCTGGAATGGTTCCAAACTCTTTATTGACTATGATCATCCACAGGTCATTGAATTCAAAACAAAGTATGTTAATTTGCTGTCATTTAATCTCAAAATCATGGTTCTATATCATTTTCTCATTATTAAATGCTTATGAGCTGCTTCATCTTTTGTTAGGTTAGGCGACATTGACGAATCCAATGTCCACTTGTAGCAGCCATCTCAAAATTCAGCATCTCAGAGCATATTTGAAGACTGGTCTTTCTCATATTCGAATGACATCCTGACTATTGGGGACATAAATTCTCTTCATAATGTAAGTGATAATCACATTTTACTTTCATGCTCAATATCTAAATTTAATTCAATTGCAATTTAAACAGTTTTTATGAAATGCTTTATATATCTGCTTGTAGTCAACATTCTGCAACACTTTTGGTAAAACCAAAAGATTCAAATCAAGTCGTTTCGGTTGGTATTATGAGTAGTGTCCAGCTTGCAAAAGGACCAACAAATCTCCAGGAGTTCCTTTCATCTGTAACTGTTGTGAGAATCCGGTAGCTCCGATCACAAAGTAAGCCAAACACATTCTTCATACCTTTTATTGGCTAATAAAGAATTTTGTTGTGACTATGTTACAATTGGATAACTTTGATTCCGTAGATACAAAATTGAGATCGAGGTTGAATATGAATGGAGGATTGGTTGTTTTGTTTTTTGGGACAAGGAGTGCATTCAATATGTTAGTATGTCTGCTGCTGAGTTAAGAGAAGTCATGAAAAGGTATGGACAGATTTTCGTTAAGTTTACCTGATCATACAACAATTATATTATAACCTGATCTGTCATTGTCACTTTTTACTAACGCGGATGTATAACTCATATGAATACAACAAATTTTCAATGACTATCCAATGTTCGATCGTATTCTGTATATTGACATTATTATACTAGTGTTTTAAAGATACCTTCACCTTCACCTGGATTGTATTTTGTATGTTGATGTTATCGTATTTTGTGAATATTATTTCGGTTAGACAAATGAAGATCATCCACAGATATATCCCATACACCTGGATAATCTGTTGGAGAAGGAATTCACTCTCTGCGTTAAGTACCAACCTGATTATAAACAGGCATCTGTTGTAAAGCTTACACAGGATGAAGAAATTGTGAAAATGATCAAAGAAGGCTTGGTTCGTAACGAGGTATTTCCATAATTTTCAAATTATGCTAATTGTGAAAATGATTAACTAATAATGCTTGGTCCTAACAATAAATGTTGTGTAGCATACTTCTCAAATTGCCTCAAACTCTCCTGTAGACAAAGGGAAAGAAATAGTTGTTGTCACTCCTACAAGGATTCCTATTGGAACTATGGTATGTTTGTATCAAAATGAAACTACTTATTTACAATTCAAAGTATATATAACAATTAAAATCTTTATAAAATAATGACATTTTTTTGAAAAATGTTAACAGTCTAACATTTCTGCCTCACAAAACTCAAACGGAGATGTTGACTCAAGCCAAACTCCCTGTAAGAGGTTGTCCCAGGATAGTGGATCTCATGAACAAGGAGAGTCAAGTATGCTGTCTCTGAAACTATCTACTACCAAGGCTCCCAAAATTTCAACTGCAAAGGGTGGCAAAATGTCTAAGAAAAAATGATTGTGTCCATTATTGTATTGTATTAATTAGCAACAAACTTTTATTATGTTGTTCTTCAAAACAATGTTTCTTTTTGGGGATTTCATGCTAAACATCCAGTTTTTTGTCTGGATTATCTATTTATTTTGTGATGTTTTGACCAACACCTTTTGCTAATGGTGAATGGCTAACTTGTAGATGAATTTACATGTTTAATAACAATTACGTTTTGTATTATGGTTTGGACCAAGTCTATGTCTTATTGAAATACTCATGTTTGACAACTTTTAAATTGTATGTTGTGATTCGCAACGTTTCAACCATTCATTTTTTAGAAACTTTATTTTAATTGGATACTCAATTTGTCATATTCTTTAAACATAGAAATTGTTGTTGATAATGAAATTCCTTACAATGTTTCTTTGAAAAATTCATTTATTCACACAAGTCACACTAAAAATTTGAAGTCTAAACCATCAATATAATGACAACAGCAACATCATGATCTGCGTTTCTATTTCATTTTGTACTCAATAGCACTTAATCAAAAAGTTCTTTGTAAACTGGATGGTTATCATTACTTTTCAACTTTGCCACTTCTTACACTTCTCAACTCAAATTACCTTCACAACAAACTTTTGATAGGACTGCAACATGCATTGTTTATGTCCAATTAAATGAATATAAATCACTCATCAATCCTGTCATAGTTACTCTATATAGGTTATGATGTTATCAACTTGCATAAAACAAGGAAAAAGTCTGAAGTATTACTTATGCTTTTTATTAATTTAATAATACATTTGTACAAATTGTATAGAATAGCTTTTTCAAGTGAAATATTATAATATACCTACTCATGCTGATAAAGTATGTTTTTGCTGCAAATGTATAAACTAAATTACTGGAAAACAAAATAAGCTGTTGAACAATGGATTTTAATGATGGCCTGCTGTACACGATACCAATTGTTGTACCTCTTTCACCTTAACGTTGTTTATCTCAAACAAAGTTACATGCTGTATTTGCAGCATTTTAAAATCATATGTCACAATCACAAGCTGTTGCTTTTGGCTGTCATTTTCAATAAGATTTTTGGTTCCTTTGGCTTATTTCCAACCATAGAGGTTATAATTAAACTAATGACAGCAAACACCAATAGTTACAAGAATTTGTTGACTGTATTATGAAACAAATTTGTTATATTTCATCCCAATTATTTAATATTTTCCTTTTTACGTTGACTTTCCTCTGTTTGTACTATCACAATTTTTATTCAACATCAACTATTATCTTATCTTTTAGGCATACATTTTTAAGCAAATAATATCTCCTTGTCAAAAATGATGTTGAATACAATGTGAATGTTCAAACTAGTCCAATCTCAAGGTAAAATTATTTTTCCATTGTGAATAACTTAATGTGTTGAATATAATGTGGATGTTGTAGTTTTTCTGCCTGCTCCCATTATAAATTTAGATAAACCATAATAATGTGCATGTTGTATCATATAAGACTGTCAATTTCTCCATGTTGTAGTTTTTCAACATGCCCTAATGTCTTACTAAGACTGTCAATTTCACCACAGTGATGTTGCTTTGCAATTTCTTGGCTTATTATACTCATATTATACACTTCCATGCAAGCTTGTAAATGAACTAACAAGCTCCAAATGTTCCTGGCTGTTTATATATACTCATTGGGTTTATTGCACTACTTATTCAATCATGTATGAAGAATTTCAAACCGCCTCAGGAACTTTCATACTTCGCTATGCGAAGTAAAGTTCGCTATGCGAACTATGGTCACTTCTTCTCGCTTCAAGCGAAGGTTGGTCATTTTGGTTCTGTTTTGAGTTGTTGGTTCCTCACTTTTCCTCGCGTCGCGACTTTCTCTATGCGACCCATAGCGATCTTCAAGCGAAGTTTGATCAATTTGATTCTGTTTTGTTCAACTACATCTCGCTTCCTTTCGCATAGCGATGCTTCACGTAGCGAAGCTTTTGGTCGCGATGCGAAAGTTGCAGGGCATGGTTTTTCTCTTTGTTTCAACTGGTTTTCTTCGTACCTAATACCTGCAAAACCACACAAATTCCCAAGTACCAACCTTTTGGGTCTTTTGTTATTCAATTCTCATAAAAATATAAAGGAACAACGCAATTCGTATGAGTTTCGACTAATGATACATTGTCCTTTGGATTGTTATCAATAGTGATGCTATAAAATGCTGATGAAACATAGTTTCTATTCCATGCTATACTTGTGCTTAAAAATTTGTCTTCTGCAGTGCCATAGATAGTATAAATACTTTAGTGCCATAGAATGTAATAGTAATGCTATAAAATGCTGATGAAACATAGTTTCTATTTCATGTTATACTTGTGCTTAAAATTTGTCTTCTGCAGTGCCATAGAAAGTATAAATACTTCAAGTGTAAAGTATTGGAATTACTTCCAAATTTCATTTCAAACTATTCCTAATTTATATTTTTCCTAATTAAGTTATTAAATTTAAATTTACCATTATGTCATGATATATATTATTCAATATGTTGGTTTTTATTTTTAATGATCCTTTCTTTTGTGACATGGAGTAGGCGAATCAAAAAAATATCTTAGCAGTGATTCATTAAGTTTATTGCACTACTTATTCAATCATGTATGATCAAGTTTTTAACCAGACAACAAATTGGTAAAAGTAGCCAACCCATGTCTTTCGGTTAATTTTCGTAGTATATTTCCACTTTTCCATTTTAACACATTATATTATAATGTTGTATTCTCATAGGACGAATGACGAAACATCGCATAGAAAATTACGTTGTAAGAGAGCAAGATTGCGGAGAAGATTCATATTAAATGGAAAACAACATAAGTGAATTAAGTTTACTTCACATGACGTGCCGGATAAACAATTGAGTCAAATTCCATTATCTTGTAATCGCCCCCCCCCCCCCCCCCCCCCCCCACTTCTGGATGTAACGCCAAGAGATTACAATCAACAGCTTATCAATAAAATTGTTTTTGATGGAAAAAAATTGATTCTTTATTGCAAGCAAGCAATCCTTCAACATCTCAACCGACATTCCGTGCACCCTTCAAAGTTGCAAAAATCGGAAAGTTATCAACAAACCTTATGTCTAAGTTCAGTGATGTTGCGTCCCTCACCGACAAGGAAAATATCATACCTCAAGAGGTAATAAGCACAACATTTCCTCAAGTATTTCAAGCCACAACAACCAATCATATTGGATTAAGCGAACATAGGTAAGTCTTATATAGCATTGTTCTGTTCAATGGAATTTGCAAGGTATTGTTCAATTTTACAGCAAGTTATTTTCCACAACAATACTATTGCCACACCTATAGAAGAAAAACAAAACTTTAACAGTCATGGAAGAGGGTGTCCTAAAACATTACCTGGTGTGCCAAATCTTGCTTACAACATAACAAACAACATACCACAGACAATACTCAAGGAGGACATTAATCCTACGCTAGTATAAACACCCTTAATAGTTAGACTTTCTATATGTTTAGCTAATGTATCTCAATAAATATTTTTTTTACTTCATTTAATAAAGTATAATATTTGTTGTAGGTTTGATTCAACACCCAACCATTTCAAGCGGGGAAGAGGTCGTCCAAAGAAATCTACACCGATCATACCCAATGCCAATGTTTGTAACAATACGGCGGTTATCGTAACGTGAGTTAAATATTTCCATGATCATACTTTACTTCCAAATATGTTTATAAAAATATCTAGCATTGATTTAGTTCCCACTTTTTAATTACCAAACAGAAAAAACAGAACGTTAAGTTCACTGTGCCTAAGTGTCCGAAATTCACGTTTGCCGACAACAAACATTTCTGCAGCTCATCAGTCGAGAATTTCAATATTCACACCTACACCAAACCTTGATTTTGATAGTGAAAGCGATGATAGTTCCGACTACGATCCATTCTTGGGTATGTCAATGTTGCCTTTGTTGATGAGATTTCGCAAAATCATAGAATAATTTCAGATTTATTTCTGTTTCTTGCTTGTATATTCTACAGATCACGTATCGGATGATGATTCAAGCAATGATGAATCATACACCTGTCCACCTTTTTCAATAGCAAATCAACCCAACGGAAATAATGAAGGTATTCAGCAATTATAATACATTCATGTCAAGCCTTTACATTAATTACATTCACGTTTTTTACATAGATATTTATACTTATCCTATTCATGCATATAAATTGTAATTAGAAACTCCATTGACACCTTGAATTGTAAACATAATTAATTATATATTTGTGACAGATTATTATGATTTGGGAGATGCTACGATTGAATGTCGATATTGTAAGTCCATGATGTGGTATCAAGAAAGGATGGAGAAATATAGGCATGCTGCAAATCTGAAATACCATTTATGCTGTGGAAATGGTAAAGTTGAACTACCCATGTTGAAACATCCACCTGAAGTTTTATCTCATATACTTTTTTATCAAAATGCCAAAGACAGTAAAAACTTTCAATCACAGATAAGGACTTACAACATGATGTTTGCATTCACATCACCGGGAGCTAAGTTTGACAACAAATTTAACAACGGTCGCGGTCCTCCTACATTACGTATCCAAGGTCAATCTTGCCACTGCATTGGTAGTTTATTGCCACCTTAAGGAAAGCCACCCAAATTCGCACAACTTTACATATATGACACGGAAAATGAAATCACAAACCGTATGGTCGGTCTAAGGTATACATATGAATCTATACTATTTTAAAATAATAAGTTTCGATTTCACAATGCTGATCATTATCAAGTTCTCCTATGTCTTTGCATTTGAATAGCAACAAAAACAAAATTCTTCCAGAAGTCATACAAAGGTTGTCTGATATGTTGTACACACATAACATACATGCCAAAAGTTTTATGATGGTTAGACAATGGATAAATCAAAATAATCTCCACAATCTCAAACTCAAGTTAATTTTATCTAGATCTACTGATGGAAGATTGCACAATCAACCTACTGTTTCTGAGGTTGCAGCTTTAATTGTTGGAGACATTGACACGGCTGAAGAAAGAGATATTATAATGCAAGCCAAAGGTGGAGAACTACAACGAATTGATGAATTTCATCTTGCATATTTGGCATTTCAATATCCTTTGATTTTTCTTTATGGAGAAGATGGATATAGACCAAACATTGCCCATAGAGATCTTGAAATTTTTTATGATAATCAAAGGAATCGACTTACAATACGCGAATGGCTTGCATTTCGAATCCAAACAAGACTCGATGAGGGAAAGACATTGTTATCATCCTGAAGACTTTTCCAACAATTTTTGGTTGATGATTACATTATGCTTGAAGCGGAACGATAGAATTAGCTTCAAAAAAATCAAAGCAAACTAAGAGTGTCAAAATTTGCGAGTTTGAATGAAGAGCAAGATCAATGTCAAGGCTCGAGCATAGGAAAGAGAGTCATATTGCCATCGAGTTATGTTGGAAGTAGGAGATTCATGGATCAACTTTATTATGATGGCACGACAATTTGTAGTAAGATTGGATTTCCAGATCTATTTATAACATTCACCTGTACCCCAAACATAGAATCTTGCACGCCTACCCAAATCCTCATCACTTAATTCTTCTTCAGAACTGCATAAATAACAAAATCGTTATTGACTTTGACAATCATACAAACCATTCTCAAAATTAGTTGCTAACATAAAAAATCTGCACTATATACTAGAATGAAGTACCTTTCACTATCCGACGAAATTGAAATGTGAGAAGACTCAGCAAATTTTTCATTATTCCCATCATTGTCACTTTGTTGTTCCTTAATTCTAGTATGACTGCAAAATTGTAACATATATTAGATAATAATATCAAAAAATGAAACTTTCACAATATTCTTTGCATTTGATAAGGGAATTGATTTATCCATGGAATATAGACAACCTTGAATCAATGATACAGGAAGTTTTGGTTGAAATGTTCTGGATTTCATCTGTAACTACAACCTTGGATGTTGAACCTTTCTGTTTAGTAGCATTGAAGTTCTCAATTGACATAACTTTCTTCTTCCCTTTTCTCTCAGAGCAAGCCTCTTCATACTCAAGAGCATCAAATTCCATCTGAAGTTGCCTCCATTTTTCTTCTCTTTCAGCTTGAGATGGACTATGACAACAACACAACATGGGATGAAATCATAAGATGAACTTGAAAAATCAATAAAATCGCAGATCAAAAACATAAATTAACATGCAAAGGTATTTGTAAATCAAAAAAATCAGAAACATATATCAACATGCAATTTTATTACACATGCAACGAAACATAAATCAATAATATCAAAAACATATATCAACATGCAAAGGTATTTGTAAATCAACTTGAATAATCAGTAAAATCGCAGATCAAAACTTATTTCATAACACATGCAACGAAAAATGAACATAACCACAAACTTCATGCTAAATCATTACGAAATAACAAAATACAACTTTCTATGAAACAACAACAACATCAGATTCAACTTTCTATAAGTAAAACACACACATGCATAGAAAACGAAATACTAAAAATGAGACCTGATGGACCGTTCGTCCGCATTGTGACGAGCCATTTGTAGTGCCCTTTGCCTTTGGATGGAGCAACTGAACAAATAATGCTGGTTGCGGAATAGCGGCAAGCAGCAAAAATATTTATTTTCGGAAGAATTCCCTCCGGGATTTATGTCGTGACCACAGAGATTGGTTCGAGGGAAAGAATGTCGTTCGACCGTCTCTCGCGTTTATGAGTTTGGATTAAAATGGTAAACATAGAAACAGAAAAGTAAATATTAACATAAAAAGAATTCATTCTTCAGAGAGGAGAAACTTATCCGGCATGCACATAATTCACTCCTCACAAACTTAAAATTACCAACCAGTTATACTCAACCTACAATACTCCTCAATATCACCCAGCATCACTCACAACAGTGTCCATCTCTGACACACTGAGCTGAGAGAGCAACTGTGCTACCATCGTCGACACTCTCGTACTCGACTCAAAACACGGATGGCATTAAGTTTCGATGCCTATTGAAGATTGTTAGCTCTAAATCTATCTCTAGCATCCAGAAACTAACAGATAATCATCCCTAATCAAAGTTCGTGATGTTTATCTCTAACACAACATAAACTCCGAGCATAAAGCAAAAATCAGAGACAATTACCAATAAAGATTTATAAAGCTGATTTCATACAACGCCATGGGCGACAAATATACATGAGATCATAGTAAATACATATACACAACCCAACAAAGAAGAAAAACACAAAGAAGAAGAGAAATAAACCAAACATCTCGTGGTTTGTCAAAGCCGATCAACGATCAATCCACCCCGGTTCATCCGTGTGCAAGCTTCCATGTTGTTTTCTTGCTAATCTCTACCAAAGAATGAGGTTGATGAAGTTGGGAGAGCAAAAATCACCTCCAAACAACATAACCTAACAAAAATGAAGTAAAATGAAATAAATACAAAATTCTGTCTCAGACGCTTCGCCCGGCGGAAGAATGGCTTCGCCTGACGAAGCTCTTTATTACTCTCACATCAGTTGTGTACTTAAACAGCCTGGCAACAAATATCTAGTTTCGCCCGGCGGAAAAAGCGTCTCCCGGCGAAAGCTCAAAAACATGGAATGCTACTGGAAGTTCCTTATTTCCTCACGCCGCTGCTTCGCCCGGCGAAAGGGAGTTTCTCCCAGCGGAAGGAATCTTCGCCCGACGGAACATGACAGTCAACAAATCTTCTGGTGTAATTCTCCCGACGAAAGGCAGTATCGCCCAGCGACACTAGCTTCGCCCAACGAAATCAGGTTGACTGCACTTCTTTATTCTGGCTTCCAGCTTCTATACAATGGATTTCTTTCTTTGCCTTCTTCCTTTTATTGATCCAAATGGTACATTCTGGAGCTTTTATTACTCTTTTCTCCAACAATGCTTAATTACCTACAAAATGAGTGGAAAACTATTAATCGTTACACAAATGAATCAAAAACACAAGTATACACTAAAATGTAAAGTAAACGTATTTATAAATAAATTGGGGTTTATTCGAACGATATTAACCAAAAAGTATTGATAAGTGCAACAAAACTTATATACAAAAATAGTTACATTTTGTACTTATCAAACTCTCCCTAACTTAAACTTGTTTGTCTGCAAACAAGAATCAAGCAAACTTAAAAACACAAAAGCAATATCCAAAGAATCACAAATCAACAGGTTTTGAAAAACGGAAACAAATGTATGGTTCAAATGAAAAACGGTACACACAAAGTAAATACTTATCACTAAACTACGACGATAACATAGTCACGAAACAAAAGCAAAATACAAAAATTATGCCAAACCATCCTAAAACAACACAAGTTCAAATGTGAATCACACCTAGCAAAAACAATCATCGGTAGATGAAAAACACAAAATGGGGTACTTATCACTCACACAACAATCATGCAAACAATAGACTAAATTATGCAACCATCCAAAAATTCACATTGAACATACAAAGGCAAGAATCACAAGGACTTTCAAGGTTGTAGCATGGTCGGGTAAACAAACAAGGGGCAATTTCTAAAGGTAATTGAAACAAAAACTTGCCTAAACCTAAGGGAATGATTAACTCACAAAGACTCAAACACAAAATTTCAATCAACTTCTTCCAAAATCCCAAGTGTTACACAAAACACAATACTTATGTAGCACAATTATTTGAACTCTTTTTGTTTCCTTTCTCAAGGATTTTCTTTTTCGTTCTTTTTTTTCTTTTCTTTTCTTTATCATATTTTTCTATTTTTTCTTTTCTTTTTTAACCTTTTAGAAACCAACAAATGAGTAAACAATCATTCTCTCCCCAACTTGAATTCAACCACATCATCATTTGAATACTCCCTACTTTCTAAGGCAAGGCAAAAATTCATACAACAACACAAAGTTGAGGGTTCAAGAAAAAACAAAATCCAATCAAAAATAAGTGAACTAAATACTCATAGACAAGCATTAAGTTCAAATAAAACATGGATAAAAAATCTCAAAGGGGTTACGATTGATCACACGCTCACAAGGTGAATGACTATTTGGATAGGTAGTTGTGCTCAAAATGAAACAAAATGCCTTGATCCTTTTCATGCATTCATATAATCAACACAAACAAAAGATTAAGCATTATAAAATCTAGTTAGAACAAGAATGTTGATACTCCGCACATATATGAACAATGGAAAGTGTCATACCCCAAATTTTGACCACTAAGATTTCCCATCATCACAATATGGATGAACCATTAGTCTCCCCAAAGATGGGTGAGCCTTCACTACAATAATTAGGGTTTCAAGCCCTCTTTGAGCCTTAGAAAAAGGATCAATCAAGGAATGACATGATCTTCAACTTGTCTAAACCTCTTAAATATCCACAATGGATCCAGAGGACTCCCACATCAAGAACCAAGCACAAGGTTGCAGCAGTCTGAGTGGATCAAGCCTCAAAATCAACAGTGTCACCAAATTAGGGTTTTGGTCGACCAGGGCCTCCAGATGGAAATTTTCCTCTGGGCATGAGCCAATGCTTCAAAGCATAACCTATGATGCTCCATGGAACATCATGATCCCAATCATCAAGTCAATTTAACCTCAGGGGATGCATTTACCAAAAATCTGGAATTAGGATTTCTTGACTTAATTCACCCCTAAGTTGACTTTTGGGACAAATCATGAGCCAAGACCTCAATACATGATTTGAGGGTCTCTAATAAACCACATTGATCTATTTGCAACAAATGGATTGATCCAAGAAGCTTGGCTCCCAAGTTTCAGGTTCATCAGAACCACAGTTAGGGTTTCGCAAAAAAAGTCAACTGTACCTTTGACTTTTGACCAGGACGTACTCCCTAGGACATGATTCAATACACCCTATAACACCTATGAAATCAATCCATCAAGTTTGATTTAGGTCAAGGACTTGATTTCATAGAGGATCGCACATTTTGAAATTCATCTGATAAAAAGTTAACTATGCACAAAAGTCAACTTTGACTTTTTCAGATTTTTCACAATTATGGTTCCTTAACCCTAAAATGATGTTATTGTGTGATTGGAATCATCATTCATCAAGAAAAAATAAGAAAAGTGGGATAACTTGAAAAAGGGGTAACCATAAAAACTTAGAAATTTTTCTAGGTTATGGAACAAAGTGGCTAGGGTACCAACTTAGGAGGATCATAACTCCTAAACCACAAGGCCATTTTTCCCCATTTCAAAGCTGGATTTGTAGCTCTCATGGCCCTCTAAAAAAGCTTCAAACATAACTCATTCCAATTCCTCATGGATTTTAAGTTATGGAATGATCAAAATCACAAAAAGTGAAAATGTCACTTTTTTCCAACACTTAGTGAAATTTTCACTAAGTCAGAATCTGCCTTCACTTTTTTCCAAATGTAGGGGCATTTTTCACTTGGATCCAAAAAGTATCAAAACCAATTATGATCAAACAGTTGTTGTATCATATGAGGGCTTTCCAAAATGGCCAAGACCCCCATCAAATTCCACTTGAGCCATGAGATATGACAATGGCAATATGCCTTACTGAAAACTGTCAAAGCAAGGCAGATTTGTGCATTTTGCTCGATTTGCCAAATTCGTGCAAGTGACAAACACACTTATCCATCTGACCACCTCAAGGGGATACCAAGGAGGAACCAACTCTGATCCCAAGCCTCCCAAGTCCTTGGAACTAAAAATAGCATGCCAAACCTAGAAATCCCTAAAGAGGGGAGAAGACTCCAATTTTGTTTTGGAGCATTCAATGGATGCACCAAGGTGGCATGGACTGATCCATTTCCAACTGAATTCAGTCAAGACTTATCCAAGACCAAGGGAACCAGCATCATATACCCTAACCTCTAGTCAATGGCTAGAGGAGACTTGGATTCTCATTGATCAACATTGGCCAAACCTAAGCAACAGTTGCCATTCACTATTTCTTGCAAAAAAAACTTGCTCTACTATAAATAGAGCTCATTTGTGATCAGTTTGAGTACACCAAAGCCATCAAAACCTTTTTGGGCCTCAGTGTATTGTATAAGTCACGATACCATCAAAAGGTTCGACACGATCGTCGCCTTTTTCACAAAAATCTTTGGGCCTCTCCTTGAGCTGTAAGCCCCACCACTTGTACAAAAATAAATCATTGGGCCTCTAATAGAGTGTAAGACCCAACCCACTTTTAACCAAAACTTTTTGGGCCTCAATACATTGTATAAGACCCGGTACGGTAAAGAAATCTCGACGCAATCGCCAGTTCAAAAAAACCAAATCATCTGGGCCTACCCTCGTGTTATAAGCCCCATTCTTTTTCTTTAAACACCTTTGGGCATCTTGAGAGAGTGTAAGACCCATCCCTTTGTACATAAAACCTTTTTTGGGCCTCAGTCACTTGTATAAGTCCCTGTACAAATTCAACAGTGCAATTAATGATAACCTTGGGCCTCTCCTTGAGCAGTAAGCCCCCAACAACCTTTTCAAAGCACTTTCTCCTTTGATTTTGAATATAATATTTTTATCAAAGCTTTCTTTGTTGAACAACTAACAAAACAGCATGGAAGCTCTACAACCGAGTAAGTGTTTACCCGCTTTCTTTATCCGCTTTCATATATATAACTGTATTGTGGGGCTGCTCACTGTAAGTCTTCTTTCACAAACTTTTATATACTTGTCAAATATCCACTGTGTAATACTAGTATAGTTATTTAGAGTTTTCCCCGGCAACTACGTCTAGCACTAGGTAAAGCCCTGTTGATCACACTTAAATACAAACAACACTAGATCCCCATAGGATTACCAGACACAGTCTTCCCTCCTCTTGGGGTTAAACAATATGGAGATGTGAAAGGCAGCATTCTCTGTGAACCCTTTCTCAGACTGTCACCCTTAGAAATTGTCAAAGAGACTCTATTCCCCAGGGATGATCTTTTCTCCGTGAATGGCGTCTCTTGAGTTTCTTCCAAATTCTCGGACTTTCCTGGCTTGATCTATTCTCGGTGAATGGCATGTCTTGAACTTCTCGGGGTTTTGGGACCCACAGGCTTCTTAAAAGCATCCCCGCCTCCTCTTGGGTGTTGTACAAGGACCCTTCGGCTTCTTAAAAGCTCTCATGCCTTCTCTTGGGCTTAGTACAAGGACCCAGAGACCTCTACAGGTATAGGAACAGAACCTAGTCATCAATTTGCTAGAGCTGTCTTTCTGAGTCATGTGTCAGACCAGTTAACGGGTTGACCTTCATCCCTTAATATACCCGCCTTCTCTTGGGCATCATACAAAGATCATTCACTACCTGAGAATCAATTTCTCAAAACACCAGTAGACTTGGACAGTCTCAATACCCTTTGGATTTCCCATTTCCTTAAAGAACAGGAAATAACCCTGATCCTACGATCAGTGCCAAAGCACAACCTTACCTTCAATCTTTATAAGAACTGATTTTCTCTTTTATCCAACATACGTGACCTGTCACTAAACTGAAACAGTTACCAACATAAGTAGCCTCCTCTTGGGCTTTGTACAATGATTCTCCCCAACGGAGCTAACCTTTTCACACTCTTTTGTTGAGTATAAAAGAGTCTCTTGTTGAGTCAACCCCCTTTTAGCCTCCACCTCGGGCTTCGTACGAGATGCTAAATCACTCTCTTGTTGAGTATAAAAGACTCTCTTATTGAGTCAATCCCTTTTAGCCTCCATCTCGGGCTTCGTACGAGATACAAATCACTCTCTTGTTAAGTATAAAAGATTCTCTTGTTGAGTCACTTCCTTCTCCGCCTCCATCTCGGGCTTCGTACGAGATATAAATACACTCTTTTGTTGATTCAAACCTTTAGCCTCTCTCTTGGGTTTCGTACAAGACACATAAAAACACCCTCTTGTTGGGTCAATAGCCTCCTCTTAGGCTTTGTATAAGGAAAACCCCTGTTGAGTCAATCAACCTTTTAGCATCAAAATTTGTGCCTTGCTCACACTATACAAACATCAACAACTCCTTTTCCTTCATCTAATTGCTGTAAGCGGCAAGCCTCTGGATTATTTACATCCACGCCATTATCCCCCTTTTAGCATCAGAAATTCCTAAGGAAAGATGACATTGCTCTAAACTGAGTTAAAGTCTTCTCCTTCAGGTTAAAAAATCCCCTATAAAGGAAATTATGGCATTGTTGGGTTCACATATCCCAGTTAAAGTAATTCTCCTTTATAATCAGTCACCCAACAGTTGTGACAAACATACCCCCTTTTAGAGATGACAAATTCTCTCTAAAGTCAAACCCCTTTAGCTTCACATCTTGGGCTTCGAACAAGATACAAATAGACCCTTCAGCTTCACATCTTGGGCTTTGAACAAGATACAAACCACATTTAGCTTCACGTCTTGGGCTTTGAACAAGACACCAAAACAACCTTTTTCCTCCCATAGAATAGGAGGAACTACGATCGCTCTGATTTCCCTGTTTTGTTAAACGGGAATACGTAGGCATAAGATTGGAAAAATCTTAGCCAGCATACTAATGAAAAACCCAAAATCCCGTACCTTCATACATCAATCGAAAAGCATCAGTCCTAACATTTTACCAATAGTCCAGACATTCTAATCTTAACAAAATAACCGAAGAGGGGCCCACATCTTAATCACATATGTAACCTAACAGGGTTAATTGGAGACATCTATTTCCCTTCCTTAATCAGTTCAATAGGATAAAAAATGAATCGAACTGTAGTGCCCAAGCGATCGTGACTCAGGACCACAAAAATCGCGCTATAAAAAGCTACCTCACAAAAAGGTGGGAACTAAAGTGATTCACACAAGAACAAGTATACAAAAGAATGAATGGCATGGAAGTTTGTAAAATGCCTAAGTATCATGAATACGATAAAGTCAAGAAAGCGATAAACACATACCTTGGACATGTACAAAACTTAACAATATCATTACCATACATCCGCAAGTTGAAATGATCAAACTTGGAAAATCACCAAATGCATCCTCAAATTACTCAAGACAAGCTCATTGACAAACACAAAAATATTAATATAAACAAACTAAAAGACCGGGTGAAATTTCATTAAACAAGTTGTAAAGTGAAGATTTGAGAATTTTACGAAAAATCTGAGTACAACTTGTTTAATGAAAGTTCACCATACTACCTAAACTAAACCACAACAAAAGAAAATAATACAACATGCTTGTTTTACGTCGTAAGCTCTACGCCTTTACAATGCTTAGCTAGAAACTTCCTTCCTTCATGCCATGGTGATGCCTCACCGCGCAAACCAAAAGCAAGTGCCCTAACCAAACACTTAAACAAACGTTAATCTACAAGTATCAGTATAACAAGTGAAAATATACAATATATACGATATCTACAAAACTCAAAAACAAAGAAACTATCGCAATGAGATTCAATAACAAAACCAATCCCGGGCAACGACGCCATTTTGTTGGTAGTGGAATGGCGGCAAGCAGCAAAAATATTTATTTTCGGAAGAATTCCCTCCGGGATTTATACCGTGTCCACAGAGATCGGTTCGAAGGAAAGAATGTCGTTCGACAGTCTCTCGCATTTATGAGTTTGGATTAAAATTGTTTAAACATAGAAACAGAAAAGTAAATATTAACATAAAAAGAATTCATTCTTCAGAGAGAAGAAATTTATCCGACATGCACATAATTCACTCCTTACAAACTTAAACTTACCGACCAGTTATACTCAACCTACAATACTCCTCAATATCACCCAGCATCGCTCACAACAGTGTCCATCTCTAACACACTGAGCTGAGAGAGCAACTATGCTACCATCGTCGACACTCTCGCACTCGACTCAAGACACGGATGGCATTAAGTTTCGACACTTATTGATGATTGTTAGCTCTAAATCTATCTATAGCATCTAGAAACTAATAGATAATCATCCCTAATCAAAGTTTGTGATGTTTATCTCTAACACAACACAAACTCCGGGCATAAAGCAAAAATCAGAGACAATCACCAATAAAGATTTGTAAAGCAGATTTCATACAACGCCATGGGAGACAAATATACATGAGATCATAGTAAATACATATACACAACCCAACAAAGAAGAAAAACACAAAGAAGAAGAGAAATAAACCAAACATCTCGCGGTTTGTCAAAGTCGATCGATAATCAATCCACCCCGGTTCATCTGTGTGCAAGCTTCCATGTTGTTTTCTAGCAAATCTCTACCAAAGAATGAGGTTGATGAAGTTGGGAGAGCAAAAATCACCCCCAAACAACATAACCTAACAAAAATGAAATAAATACAAAATTATGTCTCATACGCTTTGCCCGACGGAAGAATGGCTTCGCTCGGCGGAGCTCTTTATTACTCTCACATAAGCTGCATACTTAAACAGCCTGGCAACAAATATCTAGTTTTGCCCGGCGGAAAAAGCGTCACCCGGCGAAAGATCAAAAACATGGAATGCTCCT
The DNA here is from genome assembly GCA_022829125.1 of Lathyrus tuberosus. Classification (NCBI taxonomy): domain Eukaryota; kingdom Viridiplantae; phylum Streptophyta; class Magnoliopsida; order Fabales; family Fabaceae; genus Lathyrus; species Lathyrus tuberosus. Next base: position 1,190,454 of record JALAZF010000061.1, on the reverse strand, counting down.
AGAAGTTCCTTATTTCCTCACGCCGCTGCTTCACCCGGCGAAAGGGAGTTTCACCCGACGGAAGGAATCTTTGCCCGGCGGAACATGACAGTCAGCAAATCTTCTGGTGTAATTCTCCCGACGAAAGGTAGTATCGCCCAGCGACACTAGCTTCGCCCAGCGAAATCAGGCTGACTGCACTTCTTTATTTTGGCTTCCAGCTTCTATACAATGGCTTTCTTTCTTTGCCTTCTTTCTTTTATTGATCCAAATGGTACATCCTGGAGCTTTTATTACTCATTGCTCCAACAATGCTTAATTACCTACAAAATAAATGGAAAACTATTAATCGTTACACAAATGAATCAAAAACATAAGTATACACTAAAATATAAAGTAAACATATTTATAAACAAAGTGGGGTTTATTCGAACGATATTAACCAAAAAGTATCGATAAGTGCAACAAAACTTATATACAAAAATAGTAAATTTTGCACTTATCTAATACCCAAAAAGAAACAAGGAGAATGCGCACGGTTGGAGAATGAAAGATATGACAAACCCTCAAATTGCCTTTTCTAAATCTTCCTTGGGCCCATCAATCTCTATTCCATATGGGTCCAAGTTTTTAATGCAAGAATTTTAATAACTCCTTTTTTATTATTCTAATTGTAAGTTTTATTTGATTAATAACTCTCTTCCTTAATAATCTATAACTTCCAAAATGAGAAATTATTTTATCTAATTTATAGCTCCTAACTCATTAACTGTATTTATTTTATATCTTTTTTTAATACATTTATTTTACCCATATTTATATTTTTCCTTTTACTTTTAAATTTGGAATAAATCATTTAATGAAGGAACCAATAAATAATATAAATTTCTACAAAATTAATATTTACCTATATATTATGAATGTTTTATACTTTTTAAAAAAAGTTTTTGCTAAAACTTAACCTAATTTTATGAATGTTTTACATAAATCAAACTAATTTTCATAAATATATTTATTGTCTATGTTATGATCATTCTAAATTAAACGTAACTTAATTTATAAATTCTCTTACCCGTGCGGACGCACGGGTCTTCTACTAGTTATGACAAGAAAACAATTATCAGAAAAAAATTGCCTTTACTCAAAGACAGTCAAAATTACAAAATTTGCGTCGAACCGACAACGAAAATGCGACAATCACAAAACAAACAACAAGCCGAGTAACAACAATGATAACATTTCAAAAAACTCTACTCAACCCAAAAATCGAAACGAGTATACTGGATTAAACATGTAAAGGCATGTAGCATGCGATTTTTGTCTGTGACGCGACCACCTTATCGCAAAAGTTGGGTTTTCTCCCCAATGAAGAGGAGGGGGTGCTACTTTCTGATTTCTTATTTATCCCGTGAAGCTGGAAGGGAAAGGGAAGCTATCTAAAACTAACCTTGCACGCGAATGTTTAACTGAACAAACGCTTAAAGAGATTGGGGGTCCGGGGTCAGGTTATACAATGGGGAGTTGTCAATTACCCATCCTATATATGGTTATCCACAGGATGTTAGCTTTAGGTTCTGCTTTGTACTTAATGGTGTTTATCTGTTAATGGGTTGGGAATGTTTCTTGGGAAATATGAGAGAGAGTGTGAGTTTTTGTTGATGTTTGGGTTTTTTGATGTTTTTGGTAAGGTACTGGACCTAAGTTTTGATTGGTATGAAGGTACTGGACCTAGAGTTTTTTATTAGTATGCTCGCTAAGATTTCGCAATCTTATGCCTACGTATTCCCGCTTAAATGAAATAGGGAAATCAGAGCAATCGTAGTTCCTCCTATTCTAAGGGAGGAAAAATGATGTTTTGGTGTCTTGTTCAAAGCCCAAGATTGAAGCTAAAAGGTTGAGTATTTGTGTATTGTTCAAAGCCCAAGATTGAAGCTAAAAGGTTTGACTGAGAGAGAAATTGTCATCTCTAAAGGGGAGACATCTTGTCTGTTTATCACAACTATTGGATGACTGTTTATAAAGGAGGATTACTTTAACTGGGATATGAGAATCCAGCAATGCCATAATTTCCTTTATAGGAGTGTTGTCCTGAAGGAGGAAACTTTAACTCAGTGTTGAGCAATGCCATTTTTCCTTAGGAATTTCTCATGCTAAGAGAAGGACAATGGCGTGGATGTAAATAATCCAGAGGCTTGCCGCTTACAGCAATTAGATGAAAGAAAGGGATTTACCAGGATAAAAGATGGATGACAGCTTGGATATTTGAATTGACAAGCGTGTCACTTACATTAATTATCTGGGATTAGGATTTGATTTGAATGTCTGTTTTGATATGTGATTTATGGAGAAATGACTTCCTACAGAGAGATTTTGATTTCCTCTGAGGGGATGTTGATTTTTGTGTGCCTTGATCAAAGCTCAAGGTTGAAGCTAAGAGATTGATTGAATCCACTGAGGAAGTCCTTATACAAAGCCTAAGAGGAGGCTAGAAAAGACTGACTCAACAAGAGAGCGTTTATATATGTCTTGTACAAAGCCCAAGATTGAGGCTAAAAAAGAGATTGACTCTTTTGGGGATATCATTATATAAAGCCTAAGAGGAGGCTAAAAGTTTGACTTTTCCCGGGAAAATGTCCTGTCTGTCTTATACAAAGCCCAAGATTGAGGCTAAAAGGGATTTCGGTTCCACCGGGTAGGGTTTGTATGTGTCTTGTATAAAGCCCAAGATGGAGGCCGAAAAGAAGACTGACTCTGTGGGAAAGAAATCCTTATCTGTCTTGTACAAAACCCAAGATTGAGGCTAAAGTGAGACTTTACTAACTCAGCTGAGGATATTTTAGGTGTCTTGTACAAAGCCCAATATTGAGGCTGAAATAAGTTTGACTCTGCGGGAGAGTATTATCTGTCTTGTACAAAGCCCAAGATTGAGGCTAAAAAAGAGGATTGACTCTGCTTAGGAAACTTATATGGTGTCTTGTACAAAGCCCAAGATTGAGCCTAAAAGGGTTTGACTCAACAAGAGAGTGCTTTTATTTGTCCTGTACAAAGCCCAGGATTGTGGCTGAACAAGCTGGAGAAATCATTATACAAAGCCTAAGAGAAGGATAACTTCTGCTAGAGGAAATCTTTATACCAAGCCTAAGAGGAGGCTGACTATGCTGAGGAAAGGAAGGGTCATTATACAAAGCCTAAGAGGAGGCTAGCTTCTGCTGGGGGATTATTGAGATCCCGAGGCAGGTCCAAATGAAGAATCAACTCTTGCTGAGGGTTACAGAAGAGTTGAAATATAAGAGACCTTGAGGTTCTGATTTGGGATAGTGTTATACTGATGATAAACTGACCCTGTCTGGGGAATTTTAGGAGAGAGACTGGGTTTTAGAACCCATGGGTTTTAACTCTACTGGAGATTGATCCAAAATGACCAGGGTTTCTCCTATGTTTGTAAGGTACTTGAGAATGTCTTTGAGATCCGAGAGGGGATTAGACTGTCTAAGTCTACTGGTGTGGAAGAGTTTATCTTTGTATGATGCCCAAGAGGAGGCAAGTGTTTTAAGGGATGAGAAGCAAGCCTAAATTGGTCTGAGATTTGACACTGGAAAGACTGCTCTAGCAAAGGATGACTAAGTTATGTCTTATACCTTTAAGAGGTCTTCAGGGTCCTTGTATTAAGCCCAAGAGAAGGCATGAGAACTTCTAAGAAGCCAGAGGGTCCTTGTACAAAGCCCAAGAGGAGGCGGGGATGCTTTTAGGAAGCCTGTGGGTCCAAACTTAAGAAAAGTTCAAGAAAAGTTTCACCGAGAATAATCTTTTCTTTAGTGAACAGTTCTAGGGTTTGAAGAAATTCAAGAGAGGTTTCACCGAGAATTAATCCTCTCGGGGGAAATGAATTTCTTTGACAATTTCTAATAGTGACAGTCTGAGAAAAGTTTCACCGGGAATAATGCCTTTCTCTTTGTTCCATATTGTTTAAGCCCAAGAAAACGCAAGACTGTATCTGGAAATCCTATGGGGATCTAGTTTTGACTGTATTAAAGAGTGACTAACTGGCTTTACCTAGTTCTAGACCTAGTTGCTGGGGAAAACTCTAAGCAAATATACTAGTATATATACAGGTGATATATGACAAGTATTTAAAAGGATATGAAAGAAGGACTTACAGGTGAGCAAGCTTCCCACAATACAGTTATATATATATATATATATATATATATATATATATATATATATATATATATATATATGTGTGTGTGACATGTATTTAAAAGAATGAAAGAAGGACTTACAGGTGAGCAAACTTCCCACAATACAGTTATATATATAAAACCAGGTAAAAGAAAGCTGATAAAACTTACAGGTGAGCAAGCTTCCATAGCTGTATTGTTAGTTGTTCAAGAAATTAAAGAAAGTTTTGATAACAACTGTATATTTGAACCTAAATCAAAAAGGAAGTTGGTTTTTGAAAAGATTGTCAGGGCTTATACTCAAGGAGAGGCCCGGATGAAAAACAGTAATCGTACCATTGTTTTGGTAAACTGTACAGGAGCTTATACAATGACTGAGGCCCAAAGAGGTTTTATTTACAAAGAGGGTTGGGTATTACAACTCAAGGAGAGGCCCAAAGATTTGAAAAAGAAAATAAATGGGACTTACAACACAAGGGTAGGCCCAGAGGAAAATGTTTTGAAAAAGCGACGATCGCCGAGATTTTGAAAACACAGTGGGTCTTATACAATGACTGAGGCCCAAAATTATTTATATTTACAAGGAATGGGTCTTACACTCTATTAGAGGCCCAAAGTTTATTTTTGTACCAGAGATGGGGCTTACAACTCAAGGAGAGACCCATGGAAAAACAGTGATCGCACCGTTGTTTTTGAAAATTGTATCGGGACTTATACAACGACTGGGGCCCAAATTATTTTATGTATAAAAGAGGGTTGGGTATTACACTCAATTAGAGGCCCATAGTGTTTAAAATGTTTGATAATGATCAAAAATCAAAGAAACCCTAATTTCATTTTCTTTTAAAAGTAATTCTTTAAAGAAAATTAATAAAATGACAAAAAATATCAAATGAGTTTAAATAAACTACTTGTGATTTTTGTTTAAGGTTTGAAAAATAAGGTTTTAATTATAAGATGATTTAGAACTCATTTGATTTTGAAAAGGTCAAGAGAAAAGAAATATTTTCAAATGTTAAGAAAACCAATAAAATAAATTCTTTATGAAAAATATTAAATATTGACAAATTGTTTTTTTTTGTGTGAGATTTTTGTATAATAAAATACTTTATCAATTTTGTGAATTTTTGCAAAAAGAACCAATAAAAAATGATGAAAAATGAATGAGAAATTAATTTTCAAAGTTATTAAAAGATTGGTGAAAGAAAGATAAAATCAAGTGATAAAAAATTAAAAATGGTCCCCCCAAGGCTTGAACTCATGCCCTTGGGGAGGATGGCTCAAAATGTTTTGCCAACAGAGCCACTTGCGTGGGCTGATAGAGAATGGCAAGGGATAATAATATCTGTAAAGTGCCTTTGAAAATGATCGAAAAAAAATATCAAAAGGTCTGGGGGGAGGGGGATTCGAACCCCAGACCTCTCACTTGCTCACACACACAAACATACTAGTGTTTCCACTAGGGCGCAATGCCAATTCAGTTATAACATGGCAAGTGATAAATATATAGTAAAACAAGTTCAATTTCTGAAGAATGGCGCCATGGCCATCTTCATCCTCAAGCTCAAATACGTGAAGCCTCATATCTCACTCGTTTCTCAACCATTCCTCATGACCCAAATATGAAAATCATGTGTTTTCAGACAAGGAACACAATGGCAATACTCAATTTTATTGAAATTGAGTGAATCAAAACATTATCTGACAAAACCTGATGAACCCTGAAATTGGCATGAACTCAATGAAATCCTATATACGAACTGTAAACAACAATTAATTGAGGGTAAATGATCTACAAACATTTAGAAACACAATGGTAATCACAAAATATATTTATGATGCATGATTCAATGAGCTTGACAATTTGAGGCTTACCTCTGCAGGTGAGAATCAAATTTGATGATGGAGGTGTTATAGTTGAGTTCTAATGCTTTGGACAGCTTCCTTGTACCTTAAGGAAAGTGTTTGAAGGCTTGGAGTGATTGAGAGCCTTTTAGATTGATCAACCAGATTCCTTCTGTAGAAAGTCATGAGTTTTGTGCAATTGGATGGCCATTTGGTGATTTTGATGTTACAGATGGGAGGTGAGTGTCCAGACACCTTCTATATGTTATATGTGATGTGTCTGAATTAATGGTTTGAGTGGTATTGATCTCTAACTCAAAACCCGATAGTAACCTCTCAAGAAATGAAGTTTTTAGGCCTAGGGAGTGAAAGAGAGAAAGCCTTGTTGTAATGAGCTTTGGTGTAGTTTGAATGATCAGTTAGGACCTCTATTTATAGTAGAGGAGTTGTGTTGAAGTGGTTCTCTTGAAGCTAAGAGGACAAGGTTATGGTTCAATGGTCTTGGCTTAGCATAAATGCCTCTTGCACTAGGTGCAACAGTTGTCCCAAATAGATCAGCTATGCCTTGACTAAAATCATATTCTTCAATCCTTTTAATTGTTGTTTAATCAGAGAACTTGACTGAGGAGAGTGATAATCTTGAATGTGCACTATTCCACATTAATGCCCTTTGAATTCAAGGCATATATGCCAAAAACTCATCAATTCCGATGGATAAGCTCATGGCATTTCAGTCCAAGTTTGAAGGTTGGATCATATGCATTAGGATCAGATTGGATGAATGTGGCATAGTGATCATTGCTTTTTAGCTCAAAATTGTGTATGGCAAGAAATCACACAAACTGATTTTTCAAGACAGTTGTGCCATGGTGTCTTGCAGAAGCCATAACTCTTGGCTCAAGCTGAGTTGTTTCATGCCAATGAGTTCCTTGGATTGTAGGAAATATGCAAAACAACTTTGATGTTTACATCTTGAATTGATTCAGCCTAGAACTATGTGAAACAACCCTCCAAGTTTTGGTGTTTCACTTGTTTTTCTGACTTAGACAGAATTTTGCCTAAGTGTTGGAAAAGTGGTAAATTCCAAGTTTTTGTCATTCTGATCCAACCATAACTCAGAATCCATGAAGAATTGGAAACTCTTGTAGTTGACACTTTTAAAGCATGTAATGAGGGCTTCCATCTGAGCTTTGAATGGGAGAAAAAGGCCTTAGGGTTTGGGAGATATGGCCTTGCAAACTTGGTACCCTAGCCACTTTGTTCCATAACTTAGAAAAATTCTATGTTTTTTATGGTTACCCCTTTAGCAAGTTAACTCACTTTCTTTGATTTTCCTTGATGAATGATGATTCAAATCACATATTAACATTGTTTTAGGGTTAAAGAGCCTTGGTTGACCAAAAATCCAAAAAGTCAAATTTGGACTTTTGTACAGTTGACTTTTTCATCAGATGAAATTTTGACTTTGTGATCCTTTTGTGAAATCAATCCTTGGGCTTAATTAAACTTCATGGATGGCCTCCAAGGGTATTTAGGAATGTCTTGGACCCCTCCCCAAGGTTTGAGATCAAGGGTTGGCCAACAGTCAAGGATAGGGTTGACTTTTTCCATTAGAAACCCTAATTTGTAAACATGTAAATATGAGGTATTGGAGGTCTTTGAAGTTCATTTTGAAGCCTCAAGCCATGCCTCACTTCACAAGTTAACTCAAGGGTTGAATTAGGTCACACCCCTAATTCCTGATTTTTTGATAGATGGACCTTCAAGGTGATTTTGACATTGTGGATGGGTTCTTGAGATCATTTTGAGCTTTTTGGACCATACACTGGGGTATTGGCTCATGCCCAGATGGAAATTTTCATCTGCGGACCCTGGTCGACCAAACCCTAATTTGGCGACACAAGCGATCTTGAGTCTCGATCCTCTTGGAATGTTGCATGCTTATGCATGATTCTTGGTGTGGGAGTCCTCTTTTTCCTTCATGGATGTTTGAGAGGCTAGACAAGTTGAATATCATGTCAATTCTTGATTGATCCTTTGTCTAAGTGCTCTGAGAGGGCTCAAAACCCTAATTCTTGATTGTAGTGAATGCTCAATCCTCTTTGAGGAGATTGATGAGGCATGAAAGTACATCCATATTGTGGTGATGATTTGTACAATAATGGGAAATTTTGGTGGTCAAATTTTAGGGTATGACAGATGCCCCTATTTAATCTTCTTGGACCCGAAGGTGTGAATGGCGAAGATGTTCGGACATTCAGGGTGCAAGAGGATTAAATATCAGAATACCTGAAATTTTGACGGTGGTTATGAATGGCAATTTTCTCGTCCATCTTCTTTTGCTAAGTAATGGTACTTAGAAAAGGGTAAAACTTCCCCCTCGATCCTGGTCTTCAGCCACGGAACTAGTCTTAGTTTCTAATAAACTTCCCTCGATCCTAGTCTTCAACCAAGGAACTGGTCTCAGTTTCTTTTGTCAATAAACTTCCCCTCGGTCCTGGTCTTCAACCAAGGAATTGGTCTAAGTTTCTTTTGTCAATAAACTTCCCCTCGATCCTTGTCTTCAGCCAAGGAACTGGTCTAAGTTTCTTTTGTCAATAAACTTCCCCTCGATCCTGGTCTTCAGCCAAGGAACTGGTCTAAGTTTCTTTTGTCAATAAACTCACTCTCGATCCTGGTCTTCAGCCAAGGAACTGATCTAAGTTTCTTTTGTCAATAAACTTCCCCTCGATCCTGGTCTTCAGCCAAGGAACTGGTCTCAGTTTCTTTTGTCAATAAACTTTCTTGACAAGAGAGGCTATTTATAGCGGTTTTCCTCAAACTTCTCGCCGAATTTTCCTGGGGAGATGCCATTTGATGGGAAAGAGTTTTGATGTCAGACTTGCTGGGGAAACCCATTCGTATGAGTTGTAAAGGTGTTCAAATTTCTCTGTTGGAAACGCCATTGGTTGACTCTACTGGGGAAAACGAGCCTCTTGAGAGGTTGTTTCCTGCTTGGGGATATTACATTATACTTTTCCTTGAGATCTTCTCGGAGAAATGCCATGTGATGTAATCCAATTTTGAGGTACTGATGACCTCATTAACATTGACTTTTTGAAGAGAAAAACCAATGTGTTGCTGAGAGTCTTTAATCGTGAGGATTTCTCTGGGGATTTTCCTTAATCTGGGAAAGCGAGAATATCATCTTTAAGGGTGACGAGTGACGTATGTCGAATGTCTCCTTGTTTTCCAGAGGTTCAAGTTATCAAAGTGGTCGAGGACCCGCTCCAATCCAGAAATAAACTGGGGAGAGATTGTTCAGACGCAAGATTTCCTGACGAGGAAAGAACTGACAACTCGATTGATGAAAGGACTTTTAACACTAGGGGATAAGACCGACTAGAGTGATAGTGATGCAATATGAATATGAATGTGAATCAATAATGCATGATGTATATATGTTTATGCTGACAAAACTGACGCGACATACAAACTAATAGATGAATATGACTGGATACTCGGCCACTGCGGGGAATAAAAAGTATCACTGGTTCAAGATAGCAATCTTGCCTTGCTTAGGAAAGACGGTCCCCGTGGGGAGAAAGAAATGTTCAATTGGTCTTAAGAGATACGAACTCTGTCGGGGATGTCAGATGAAACATGGTATCTGACACGGTCGATCCTTCATTCAGGTATACTGGTTTAGAAGGAGTACTTTGACTCTGCACTTTAAGGTTCAATTACTTCCGGAGAAGCTATCGATGTTTTTTCGATGTTCAACAGTCAAAAGAATTGCCATCTTTATTTTGAAAGCAGAAACAATTTGACAAGTAAATTCATTTTTTGTTTTAATTCAAGAATCGTTGATCATATTAAAAACATCATTTTGTAAAGCTAAAACAAATAAGAATTGCAAACAAAAGCACTAGGGCTCAAATTTTATTGATAGGATGGAAATCATCCAAGCGCGTGATCCCATAGAGTATTTACAAAGTTTGAAAATGGTAATTTAAGGGAAAAGGGCTACATTGAAACATAACGACCGTTATCCTTCTACCAACTTTGAATTCTGGACATCCTGAGCTTCTGTCGAAGATAACCTTAACTGGGGTTTTCCTGATGGATGGCATTACTGCTGAGGGATTGAACTAATCAGACGTAGTTACTTGCCATGAATCCCCAATTTTTACCTGGATTGTACTTTGAGATTTCCAATCCATCGGGATGATTTTTTTATTATGTCTCTAAATTTTTCCTGGACCGCCCTTTCGGGTTTTCAATCCACCGAGACGTTTTTTATTTATTTAGGTGAAGTATTTCTTGACTACATCAACATTCGTGGGGTAGGCAAATTCCTCTCCATCCATGGTTGCGAGTCTCAAGGCGCCGCCTGAGAAGGTTTTCTTGACTACATAGGGGCCGTCATAATTCGGAGTCCATTTGCCTCGGGGATCAGTGAGAAATGATTGTATCTTTTTTAGCACAAGGTCTCCTTTTCTGAAGACACGAGGTCGTACCTTTTTGTCGAACGCCTTCTTCATTCTTTGCTGATATAACTGATGTTGTACCCCAAATTTTACCCCTTAGATGTCATATTATCTTGCACCTACATTTAGACCTCAATCATGTATGCATTGTTAACTAACCATTTCATTGTTGCAAGTGTTTCTTTCTATTGTGAAAGATAGGGTTTACATAAAAAGCACAAGATCTTCCTAAGACATCTTTTGGCCCCCAAGTGCAACCATTTGAATCTACATGCATCCAAGAATTCTTTCTCAACAAGAAATCAAGTTTTATATCAAGACAAGTCAACCATTGCCTTACATGTCAAGCAAAGTGTGATACCAAGCCTTGAGACATCATTCCATGTGTTAGTGGACATCCTTGGAGTCCACCTATGAGTCTTGAAAAAATCTTCTTTTGAGTGCAAGAATTTTTATTTGGATAAATATTCACCAAAGTGAAACATCTCAAATTGGTGTCATGGAAGGTTTAAAATTTGGTAGCTTAGAATTTTCTAAGAAGGTTCTTGTGACATTTTCTTTTTTCACGGACATGTGACTTAGTGCAATTTCCATGGGGTCCAAAAAAAATGTTGTCATTTGAATCAAGGTCATAAAGTTGAAAGTTTAAAGTGGTATTCACGTAAGGTTGTATTAGCGAGGCATTAGGCACTTAATCCATCTCATGTGCCTCTTATTATTATTTGAAAAAATCTGAAGATGCCTTGCTTGTAAAACAATTTTCGTGAAGTCACTAAATACTACCTCTTTGAGCTCACCCTCTCCTGACGAAGCCAAAAGCTTTCTGGGACCCCATAGTGGATTGATGAAATAAAAAGGCTTAGCACAAGAGACTTGTGTTCATGATCAGAGAATCCGTAATTCTCAAGTCCAACTATTACTTCTTTTTACTTTCTCTCTCATGGCACAATAAAAAAGGGTTTTTGGAATGGATATTAAAGGATGAAAGGAGCAGACCTGCACCATGTCCTCCGTTGTATTGGTTCAACAAGTGAAGCACAATGATCTCCAAGGTTGACTGATATCAGCGGCTGAAAGGAGTGCTACACAAACCCTAATTTTTTCTCCTATGGACAAATCAATTACCCACTGTGTCTCCAATACCCGGACCATTTTGCTTGCCTATAAAAGGAGACCACTTCTCCTTTGTTCAACACACCAGAAATTACCAAGAAAATTTCTCTCTACTTCTCCCTTCCATAATCCTGCAAGTAATCTTCAAAAAACTTGCAAAGGAATTCACCACTTTTCATTCCCTCTGTAAGCACCTCACACAGAAACACAACCAAAACATGGAGAAAGATACAAAGAAAACTCTCTCAAAAGCTCTCCACCTCTCCCTTTTCTCAGTCCTGCAAGAAATCTTCAAAACTTGCAAGGAACTCACCATTTTAATTCCCTCTGTAAACACTACAAACCATCAAACACCAACATCCTAACCCCAGTAACTTATGATTCTTTCTGGAAACTAAAAGAGAGAAGAGGTGACTCCGTAGCAGTTGATCTTTGAAGGAGAGGAAGCTCGTCCACCATTTCCAGAAACCTGTACCTGTGAAGAAGCAGTGGACTTTCTCCACTAGGTATCACGCTCTGTTTCATCCTATTATACCATGATCATTTTGTTTCATATTGTTATCATGTTATCATATTTATTATCTGGTTATTATCTTGTTGTTGTCTGATGCTGTGATAAATGTTGCAAGTCGTAAATCGTAAATCATAAATGTGTGGTTTGGTTTAATAAATCATGAATCGGATTCGAGTCTATATAAAAAAAAACTGGATAAGAAAGGATTAAGGTGGCACCCGCCATGTTAGAAAATAGTATGTTTAGGTGGCGCCCGCCATACCACTAATCCACAAATATGACACACACAAAAAATATGTCACACACACCAAAAAAATCACACACATGGCGCCAGCCGTGGTGAAGGTGGCATAAGCCACATTGGTGTGGCAACCATGGCGTCAGCCACTAGTGGATGTGGTGTCTGCCACAAGCCTGGGCCCCACTAGTGGCACCTGTTACACTATTTAATTCCTTTTCTTTCTTTTTCTTTTTTATTCCATTTGTTTTATCTCACAAATATCATTTTTTTTCTTTCTAAAGATTTTCAAAAACAATAAAAATATTCATGACTTCATATTAATCCTTAAACCCTTTTTTTCTGTAAATAAAATCTTCTGTGTTTTTATAAAGAAAAAGGAAACTTTAAAGTGGGTTGTTTTTGGAATATGTTGTGACTCGTGAAACTTTGTTTCCTGACTTTGAACAAAACCTCATCAATGAGAATGTTGTCTGTATTTTCCTGGCCTCTGTTGTTAAGGTGCATAACCTAAATCTAATTGTTTTGTTTTCAATGTATGAATGTCTCCTCTGCCATACTTGGTATATGTATGTGACCACTGACTTCAAATTGAACTTTCTTAAGAGTATGTTGTGAACATTTGCTTCTGGCTTTGAATGAAATCTTATCATGAGAATGTTGTCTATGTTCTTTACCCCTATTGCTAAGTTGCATGACTCCAAATGTCCTTGTTTGCAAACTGTGAGAATGTCCCCTCTATAGCACTTGTCATATTTATATGGCCAGTTTTCATTGTTGTTTTCCATATTCACACTTGAAAGTCTATTTCATATGTTGATTAATGCTTGCTGTTTTGGAATTCTTGAACTCATATGTTTTATCATGTTTCAACCTCACTATAACTCTTGTTTACGAGTTGTTATCCTCCCTCTTCCTTCCAAAGGAAAAGTTTTTCTATTGACCTCAAAGTCATAGAAAGCTCATTACTACCTTTGACCTCATAGTCTTAGGCATCCTTCCCTCCTTGACATCATAGTCATAGGAACCTCTCTTGGCCTCATAGTCATAGAGTTACATCTTCAACCTTTGACCTCATAGTCATATGTAACCTTTGACCTCATAGTCATAGGCAAGCTTTAACCTGATAGTCATAGCCAACCTCTCTTGGCCTCATAGTCATAGAGTTACATCTTCAACCTTTGACCTCATAGTCATAGGTAACCTTTGACCTCATAGTCATAGGCAAGCTTTGACCTCATAGTCATAGCCATCCACCATTGACCTCATAGTCATGGAAAAGTCTCTCTATTGACCTCAAAGTCATAGATAGCTCATCTTCAACCTTTGACCTCATAGTGATAGGTAACCTTTGACCTCATAGTCATAGGCAAGCTTTGACCTCATAGTCATAGCCATCCCCCATTGACCTCATAGTCATGGAAAAGTCTATTTATTAACCTCAAAGTCATAGATAGCTCATAGTCATAGGCAAGCTTTGACCTCATAGTCATAGGCAAGCTTTGACCTCATAGTCATAGCCAACCTCTCTTAGCCTCATAGTCATAGAGTTACATTTCAACCTTTGACCTCATAGTCATAGGTAACCTTTGACCTCATAGTCATAGGCAAGCTTTGACCTCATAGTCATAGCCATCCCCCATTGACCTCATAGTCATGGAAAAGTCTCTCTATAGACCTCAAAGTCATAGATAGCTCATCTTTAACCTTTGATCTCATAGTCATAGTAACCTTTGACCTCATAGTCATAGGCAAGCTTTGACCTCATAGTCATAGCCATCCCCCATTGACCTCATAGTCATGGAAAAGTCTCTCTATTGACCTCAAAGTCATAGATAACTCATCTTCAACCTTTGACCTCATAGTCATAGGTAACCTTTGACCTCATAGTCATAGGCAAGCTTTGACCTCATAGTCATATCCATCCCCCATTGACCTCATAGTCATGGAAAACCCTCTCTATTGACCTCAAAGTCATAGATAGCTCATTATTATCCCTTGACCTCATAGTCATAGGTAGCCCTCGACCTCATAGTCATAGGCAAGCTTTGACCTCATAGTCATAACCACCCTCCATTGACCTCATAGTCATGGAAAAATCCTCTATTAACCTCATAGTCATATAAAGTCTCTCTATTGACCTCATAGTCATAGAAAGCTCATTACCATCTTGGCCTCATAGCCATCTCCCTAGGCCTCATAGCCATTCACCTATCATAACTTAGACTTAGAGAGTTTCTTTAACTCTACATGAGCTCATACTCATCCCCCCTTGGAACTTTGGCCATAATTAATGGTTCCTCAATCCACCCTTAGTGAGGTGAACTACGTTTACTCTGATTCTTTAGTCAGATACGTAGGCACAAGATGCGACGTCTTGGCGAGGAAACTTAGTGTACCTATCCCTAGGTGTGCTAATACCTTCCCTTAGTATAACCAACCCCCGAACCTTAGATCTCCCCCTTTAGGTTTTCACGATCTTGAACCTTTCCTTTGGATAAATGAAAGTCGATGGTGAATTCAAAGAAATGCGATGCAAGTTAATTAATAGCTTGTTATCCGATTCTCACCGCAACAGAAATGGCGACTTCACTGGGGACACATATTTTTTAGGGTTAAGCCTACCTTGTTTTGCTTATGTTATTTATGCTTGCTTACTATATTTGTACATATATCTGTATATTTGTTTAGTTCCTTCTGTGGGCATGGTACTATTGAGTGGTGAGATAAGTCCTAACCCGGACTTGAGAGTACATTTGATTAGGATCGTGGACATAGTCAAGGAAACTTTGAGGGAGAAATCCCAAAGGAGTTGACTTGAAGTTCCACACTCAGTTGAGGCCCTCTTGGAAGTGGTATATGTTTAACGAGCAATCGTGAATGCGTTGCTGCTTTCAACTTAGGTGCCAGGGATACTGATGACCTTTAGTTACCCTTTTACCCCACTTGGGCTTTTTAAGATGTAGTGTGATGACTATGAGGGAGTAATCCTAAATGGTTGCTACGCGATACTACACTCATACGAGACTCTCTTGAGAATTTTATTGATTACCGAACAATTGGGAAGTCGATAAAATCTGAAAGATGGGTTGTCGACTCTAGGAACTTCTTAGAACCCTGTTCTGCAAACTGAGAACCCATAGTGCACACCTCTTGGGATGGGTAGACCATGGTTCCACGCTCATGACCTCCGATCCTAGGCTTTTTTGTGTTGTGTGTATATGTACTTATCTGTTTATGTGTGTTTATGTTGCATATATTCATCCATACATCATGCCACATTCAAGGAACTCAATTTTGTTTTGCAAACCTATTAGGATGGATTTTAGAAGAAGGAAAACAAAGAAGTACACCTTCATTAGTACAAAGTTGGAAAATCTGTAGAGTCTGGGTGAGCCGATCAACGAATCATCAACATTCTAAAGCAAGTATGGGAAGATTTTCTCCTTGATGAAGTTAAAGATGGTAGATGGGATGCTTTCTACTCTTGTACAGTTTTATGATCCTTTGTACCACTGCTTTACTTTCCCAGACTACCAGCTAATGCCTACTCTTGAGGAATATGCTATCTTGGTTGGTATTCCCATCACTCCAAATCCTCCTTACTCTGGTTTGGAAAGGACACCTAAGGAGAAGGACATTGCAGAAGTCACTCACCTCAAGTTGTCAGACGTCAAAGCTAACTTGGTTATCAAGGGAGGAATTTTCGGTTTGCCCGCCAAGTTCCTGATGGAGAAAGCCCGTCATTATGTCAGTACAAAGAACATGGTGGATTATGAAGTTGTTATGGATCTACTCATTTATGGGTTATTTCTGTTTCCCAACATCGAGAACTTCGTCGACATGAATGCAATCAAAATTTTCATCCTTGAGAATCCGGTTCCTACTCTGCTTGCCGACGCTTACCATTCAGTACACCTAAGGAATTCCCATGAAGGGGGAATGATAACATGTTGTGCTACATTGTTATATAAGTGGTTCATTTATCACTTACCTCGTTCGGCAACCTTCTGGGATCTCAAAGATGGGCTTCTATGGTCAGAAAAGATTATGTCTTTCACGAACACTGATTTGGAGTGGTATAATCTGACACTCAAAGGTAGAAACATGATCGTTAGCTGTGGGGGTTTCGCTAACGTACCTCTTCTCGGTACAAAAGGGGGTATAAGCTACAATCCAGCCTTGGCCTATCGTCAACATGGTTACTCTATAGAGGCTAAGCCAAATAACATTTACTTGGAGGGACTGTTCTTTGAAGAAAACAAGGACCCCATGCTCAAAGAGAGGATGGTGCACGCTTGGCGTCATGTCCACAAGAGAGGAATTTCCGCCTTAAGGAAACCCGAGTGTTTGGTTTCAGAATCTTATACTTGTTGGGTATAGAAAAGGGCTATTAATTTGAAGATACCATACAAACATCATGAGCCTATTCCACTAGCTCCTCGAGACCCTGTTCTATTCTTCACGAGCAATGAGGACGAATTGAAGATTCGACTGGCTCAGGTAGAGCAAGAAAGGAACGCGTGGAGGAACAAGTACCAAATTCTTGACTTTGAGATGAATGCACTTCAAAAGAGTCTTAGGATAAAGGAGGAAGAATCTGTCAGGAAGAGGAAGGCGCAAGGAGATTTATTTTCTCCTGGCACTTCATCTATACCTACTGCTAGCATATTGGCTCCACCAGAACCATGGAAGTCACATTTGGACGAACTTACTCTTGAGAATAAAAGATTGCAGAAGGAAAACTAGAGGCTCACAATGAGATTGATAGGAGAAGACTAATCAAAGGACCTAGGGTTTAGTTTCTCATTATGTTGCACTCTTATTTTGGCTTTTGAAGGTGTAATCATGTTTTTTTTTGTAATCCAAAAAAAACCTTTATTAATGAAATGAGATCCTTCTTTAAGGTTTACAAAAGTGTTCCTTATCCAATAGTGTTCGCAAAAATACAGTTTTGAGTTTCCTTGAATCACGCATATCATTTGCATTCCATACGCATTCGCATATCATTTGCATTTCTCAGTCTTGAGTCTCTTCCTCTATGTCTGAAGGATACCTAGCACCTATTCAAGACAATGGCATCAATGAATGAGATTTTGAGGAACCAAGCAGACTTGAAAGAGGAGGTCAAAATCCTCAAAGGCCAGATGAATTAGGTTCTGGAAACTTTGCAAGCTTTGATGAAAAAAGACGAGCATGCTCACCCTATTACTTCTAGAGGAGTTGCCAGTTCACCAGCTCTTATGGTTCCTCCTACTCAAGGACTTCCTTGGTATCAAGGAACAAACCACCCTCAATCGCATCAGCATGCACGACCAAGGCCAAGAAAGCCAGAGAGGCACTTCTCTCCATTACCAATGTCATACAATCAAATTTTACCAGTCCTGATCGAAAGTGGATTGATAGTGCCAAAAGAATTGAGGCCAGTACCATTTCCGTATCGACCAGGCTTTGACGCCAATGCTCGGTGTGACTACCATGCTGGGGCACAGGGGCATTCCACTGAAGACTGTAAGGTGCTCCCGAGTAAGGTTCAAAATCTTTTAGACTCTGAGAGGATCTCATTCACGCCTCAAGGCATTTAAATCAATAATCCTTTGCCATCTCCTATGGTTCTCCCATACCAAGGATCTGCTTTTGAGGAAACTTCACGCCAGCCAACCTTTGGTCCTGGTCTCGCACCAGAATGTAATCGTCATCAGATGTCTACCAAAAGGGTGTTTCAGCCTCCAACGGTTATTTTTCCTTGAGGTTATCGAAACCAAAATAAAAAGAGGTGCTCTGTCAAAAAGGGTGAGGTTCACTACACTCTTATCCCAGTGCCGCTAAGCAAATTGTTCCCACTGCTGATTCAGAACAAGTTGGTGACTCCTCAACCTTACAACCCTGTACCTGGACCTTGGCACAATGCAAATCTGACTTGCGACTTTCATGAAGGGGCTGGAGGACATAATTTGGATGGTTGCCTGGTTTTAGAAGCTACTGTGCAAAATCTGATCCACAACAAGGATTTGATCTTTAAAGAGGATCATCCAGAGATTGAATGCAAATTTCGCACTGGGACAATAGGGCACCCCATTGAAGAATGCAAAGAGTTTGAAACGAGACTGCTAAACCTGCTAAGAACACTGCAACCTCAGGAAGGTACATCAAATATCAATGTCTTAACTCTTCATGCAAAAGGCAAAAGACTTGATAGGCCTCTCAAGATTATGTATCACAAGGAACAAGTGATCAGTGGTGAAGGTGTTTCCCCGTATGGGCCTGGAAACTGAAATCTTTTGAAATCAATTCACCAACACTGGCTGCATTTTGTTCATTTCAGTATTTTCAATTGTATTTCCTTTTGCACTTTGAATTTGTATTTGCTTATAAGCTTTGTTGTACTTTCAAATTGGCAAGATTAATGAAATGTTTGTGCACTTTTTGATTAAGTCCATTCGTTTCACTCATTTACTTTCATGCTCATACAAAACAAAAATATATATTTATCTATTCCATTTCATCAAACCGTTTGTTGATACGCAAAGATTGGGGAGGATGATGAAAATAATATTATCCATAATTGATGTGGTATGCTTTCGATTAAACCCTGCCGAGGATGTAAGGCATTGTTTCAATTCCCAAACACTGGAGAAATAAGGAAGATAATCCCTCGTTAACCCCTTTGAGCCTAGAAGTAGGAGTTTTCTTTCCTTACACACAAAAAAAAACCCTTAAATATCAACCTTGGGGCAGGGTAGTTCTCAGTTTAACTTGGTTATGCATTCGAATGCAAGCGCTTCATGCAAGACACCAGTCAGCTCTCTCAAATCAAGTGACAATCAAAAAGAAGTCTCAAAACCTCAACAAAGACAAAGAAGAAGTCTCAAAACCTCAACAAAGACAAAGAAGAAGTCTCAAAACCTCAACAAAGACAAGGAAGAAGTCTCAAAACCTCAGCAATAAAGGACAATCAAATGTTGTAAGAGAGTAATGACTACCCTAGGTGTCTTAATCATCACCAACTATAATCAGTTCAATTTCCAGCCTACGGGAATCTGAATGTATAGCCTAAGTTAACTGAGCATAAGATTGGAGTTCATCACGAAGATTGGGTGGGGACAAATAAACTTTGAGCCTTTATCCTTTGTTTCATAAACCGTGAACCAGGCCACGATACAACCCTTAAAAGACCTAATTGAGGTAAGGTTGTTTTGTAAAGCATACTACAGCAAGGTTGATTAACCTAACTCCTAATAATCTTTGATAATTGCGTGTGTTGATCACTTCATCTGTCATTCCGTAAATGGCTAGATCCACCTTTGTTGTTGATTATTTAATCATTCCACTGTGTGTGTTTCGTCAATAAAACTTTGTTTTCAAAAGCTTGCATGAACTTTGCATTGAAATTTCCAATTTTTAATGAACAATACTTATTTGCAAGACAATTCAATATCAAAGGAATCCCAACAAAGGCAGCCAGCTAGGGAATTTGACTTGATAAAGGGCTCAGTTTGGGGCATCTCCTCCATAGATCCAGTCTCAAGAGCTACTAAATCAGGGGCAGAAACTCTTCAAATTCAGGATATTGGGGCAAGCCTTCTTGAGGTCGTCGTATGACAAGTTTAGACTCCAAGGACCTACCAACAGGGGCAAGTGTGTTCCCCAGTTTTTTCTACTGCAGTCTGAGGACTTTGTATTGCGAATACCGTTAATCAGGGGCAATCAGGTCGAGATTCGGTAAATCTCTAAAAGGTCAATTGGTCTGGGGCACCTCCTTCGCAAATCAACCAGTCTGAAGAACAAGTTCAAGGACCTTGTTGTATAATTGCAGTAAAACTGGGGCAGATATGTCAAGATCCATGAATCTCTTCAAGAGTTGGAAGATATTGTAGCATCTGGTATATCAATTCTTCTGTAAAATCCTTTTGACGACTTATCCTCGCAGACCAGTTAATCAGAAACAGTCAGGCCAAGATTAGACAAATCCCTCAAAGGTCAGTTAGTCTGGGGTATCTACTTAGCATGGGACAAGTTTATTTCCCCGTTGTTACTCCCATAGTCTGAAGAGCAGGCTCAAAGACTTTGTTGTGCAAGCGCCATCAATCTGGGGCAGTTACGTCGAGATTCATGAATCTAAGAGTTTGAAGATATTGAGGCATTTCGCATGACGATTCTTGTGTAAAATCCTCTTGGTATTTTCTCCCAAAAGACCATGCAATCTGGGGCAGAGAAGATTTGAAGATTACCTGTTGCAAGGGCCATTGTTCATTATGGTGATCGTCATGCAAGTCAGGACGTAGAATGACTCTATTCTTGTGATATCCTTTGCCAGCTCTCCAGTAAACTGTTACATCAGTTAATCTTGACAATTACTAATGGATCTCTTCTCTCCAGTGAAGAAATCAAGCTCATGATGGCAATCCTAGTGAATTCATGATGCTATACCAGGTGGAGTACTCTTCTTACCGGAGAAGGTCTTAATCTTGAAGAAGAACTACTGATCCTACTTATTCATCCCCAACGAGGGTCCAATCTAATGGGGTTGGCTGGGTATCCTTGTCAAGATGTTTATTTCATCTCCAGTCTCGCTTTCTTTTGTCTATTTTGTCATCATAAGCATAAGCATGGCATGGGCATGGCATAAGCATTCATGTGCATAGCATCTTAGCATATCTGCTTCCTTTTTTGGTGTTTACCTGTTGTGTTCACTTTGGCGTTTATCTCTCCAAGTGACTGGGTTTGTCTATTCTCTCCAATAGAGTTGTCAGCCCTAAGCATAAAGTGCTCATCCTTCCAAATTCCCCACAGAGATTGGTTCTTGTGGATGATGGTTAGTTCAGTTATCTTTTTCCATGCATAGGATAAGATAAATCCCCATTTGAGCTCATTCCTCAATGATTGGAGTCTTGTTTGACCGTTTCTTTCTAGCTTGTTCCTAGATTGAACTTTAGTCCCAGGAAGGTTAGGTTGTTGGACCTAATTTGAACGTGCATTTATTTTGCACTGTGTCTCGCAAGAAGAATCTTTTGCAGATCCTCGTTGAAGACAAAATTATTTCTCCAGCAGTGTTGTAATATCAACATCTCTTTGGAATTTATACCCAACAACAAGTGGCAATCTCCTTGAGAAGCTTGTTTTGCTATCATTACCTCTACAACGATAAGTGGCAATCTCTCTCCTGAGAAGCTTATCCGTCCTTTGTTTTATTCATACTTCTACAGTTACTAATGGTGTTGCCTTCAATCAGTCACTTTCCATCAACCTGTTTGAGGTGATCCCTATTTGAGGTTTTTCTTCCCGTCAATCTGTTTGATGAGGTGTTCTGACCTCAGGTTTCGTACCTTCGGATATGTTATTATTCCTTGCCGTCAATCCATTTGATGAGGTGTTCCGAGCTCAGGTTTCGTACCTTCGAATATGTGATTATTCCTTGCCATCAATCCGTTTGTTGAGGTGTTCCGAGCTCAGGTTTTGTACCTTCAGATATGTGATTATTCCTTGCCGTCAATCCGTTTGTTGAGGTGTTCCGAGCTCAGGTTTCGTACCTTCGGATATGTTATTATTCCTTGTCGTCAATCTGTTTGATGAGGTGTTCCGAGCTTAGGTTTCCTACCTTCGGATACGTTATTATTCCTGGCCATCAACCAGTTCTGACGATATAAAAACCAGGTCAGATACGAACTTAAACCTCAAGTCAGATATGAGCCCGTTGTTTGAAGCCAGGTTAGATATAAACCTAAAATCTAAGACCCAACCAATACTGGTATCCAAAGTCCAGCTCATACTGGTATCCAAAAATCCAGCCCATACTGGTATCTAAAAAAAATTCCAGCTCATACTGGTATCAAAAAATCCAGCTCATACTGGTATCTAAAAAAAATCCAGCTCATACTGGTATCTAAGATCCGGCTCATACTGGTAGTCAAACTATAACCCCAAACTGGTGTCTTTTCCAACTCATATTGAATTCCAACTCATATTAGTGCTCGAGTCCAATCATTAATAACTCGTCAACCTTATTCCCAGCTAGAGGTCATTATCCTTCATCATTTGGCGCGCAAAAGTTTGTCTCTGTCTTTCCTGGCTTTTCTTGAAGATTCTGTTTGAACTCTTTAGTATAAGAAATCCCAGAAAATCCTTTGTTGAGGTCTATCCCTTTATTTCAAATTGATTCCAATTGGAGATCATGTCTTCTTTATGGTTTCATGCCCAGAAAGAGTGTGTTCTTTATTTCCCCAGTGTCGTCCGGTCACTTATGAACCTGTCATCCATCTCCCTGGATCTTTCCCCAGTGTAGAACACCTCTCTGGCCCCTATCTCCAGTGAGGATCCGTAGGGTTTCCCCCTCAGTTTTGTTTTTCTATCCCCAGTGTTTCCCCCAGAGTCTCCCCGGTGAGTCTCTTTTGTTGATCAGTCTGTATCCCCAGTGAGTTTTCTTCATGATACTAACCATCATCCTTCCCCAGCAATGGCCGCCTTCGGCAGTTTGCTCTTTATCTCTGGTGTCCTATTTATCTGCATTCTTGCACTATCATGACATCATATCATCATACTAGAAATTCATAGCATGTCAGCATATGCATGTTTGTTACCTGTCCTGAGCATCTGCATTCCATCTAAGGGCAAAATTTTCAGTTTGCTATATTTAAATACCTTTCACCTTGGTGTCCCGAGGATTTCCATTCCTCGCGCCATCCGGTAAAGCTATTTAAATAGGGGCAACTGTTGTACCCCAAATTTTACCCCTTAGATGTCATATTATCTTGCACCTACATTTAGACCTCAATCATGTATGCATTGTTAACTAACCATTTCATTGTTGCAAGTGTTTCTTTCTATTGTGAAAGATAGGGTTTACATAAAAAGGACAAGATCTTCCTAAGACATCTTTTGGCCCCCAAGTGCAACCATTTGAATCTACATGCATCCAAGAATTCTTTCTCAACAAGAAATCAAGTTTTATATCAAGACAAGTCAACCATTGCCTTACATGTCAAAGAAAGTGTGATACCAAGCCTTGAGACATCATTCCATGTGTTAGTGGACATCCTTGGAGTCCACCTATGAGTCTTGAAAAAACCTTCTTTTGAGTGCAAGAATTTTATTTGGATAAATATTCACCAAAGTGCAACATCTCAAATTGGTGTCATGGAAGGTTTAAAATTTGGTAACTTAGAATTTTCTAAGAAGGTTCTTGTGACATTTTCTTTTTTCACGGACATGTGACTTAGTGCAATTTCCATGGGGTCAAAAAAAAATGTTGTCATTTGAATCAAGGTCATAAAGTTGAAAGTTTAAAGTGGTATTCATGTAAGGTTGTATTAGCAAGGCATTAGGCACTTAATCCATCTCATGTGCCTCTTATTATTATTTGAAAAAATCTGAAGATGCCTTGCTTGTAAAACAATTTTTGTGAAGTCACTAAATACTACCTCTTTGAGCTCACCCTCTCCTGACGAAGCCAAAAGCTTTCTGGGACTGTCATACCCCAAATTTTGACCACTAAGATTTCCCATCATTGTGAAAATCATCATCACAATATGGATGAACCATCATGCCTCATCAAATGCCTCAAGGGTTGTTGAGCATTCACTACAATCAAAATTAGGGTTTTAAGCCCTCTCAGAGCCTTAGACAAAGGATCAATCAAAGAATGACATGATCTTCAACTCGTCTAACCTCTCAAACATCCACAATGGATCAAAAAGGACTCCCACTTCAAGGATTAAGCACAAGGCTGCTCCCTTCTAGGTGGATAAAGTCTCAGGATCGCCAGTGTCACCAAATTAGGGTTTTGGTCGACCAGGGCCTCCAGAGGAAAAATTTCATCTGGACACAAGCCAAAGATCCAAAACACAACCTAATGTACTCCATAGAACCTCATGGACCCAAGCATCAAGTTAATTTTGCCTCAGGGGATGCATACATCAAAAATCAGGAATTAGGGTTTCTTGACCTAATTCACCCCTAAGTTGACTTTTGGAACAAATCAAGAGCCAAGACCTCAAGAGAGGATTTGAGGGTCTCCAATATGCCATATTGATCCATTTGGAACAATGGATTAATCCAAGAAGCTTGAGCAACAAGTCTCATTTTCATCTGCACCACAATTAGGGTTTCGCGAGGAAAGTCAACTGTAACTTTGACTTTTGACCAGGACATGCTCCCAAACCCTAGGACATGCCTCAATATACCCTATGACACCCTTGGAACATGTCCATCAAGTTTGATTTAGGTCAAGGACATGATTTCCCGAAGAATTGCACAATTTAGAATTCATCTGATAAAAAGTCAACTGTGCACAAAAGTCAACTTTGACTTTTGAGATTTTTCACCAAAATGGATTTTTAACCCTAAAATGATGTTAATGTATGATTTGAATCATCATTCATCAAGAAAAATCAAAGAATGTTGGATAACTTGTAAAAGGGGTAACCATAAAACTTAGAAATTTTTCTAAGTTATGGAAAAAGTACCACTAATACACTAACTTTGGAGGATCATAACTCCTAAACCACATGGCCATTTTTTCTCATCCAAAGATGGATTTGTAGCCCTCATTACCCTCTACAAAAACTTCAACTAGACCTAAGTCCAATTCATTAAGGATTTTGAGTTATGGAGTGATCAAAATCAAATAATCACACTTTGTTCCAACACTTAGTGAAAATTTCACTAAGTCAGATTTTACTTCACTTTTTGCCAAATGTAGAGGGATTTTTCACTTGGAATCAAAAGAGATCAAAACCAAACTTGTTCAAACAGTTGTTGTATCATGTAAGGGCTTTCCAAAATGGCCAAGAACATTGCCAAATTCAACTTACCCCATGAGATATGACATTGTCAAGTTGCCTTTCTGAAATTTGTCAAAGGCAAGGCAGATTTTGCATTTTGGCTCGATTTGCCAAAATCAGCCAAATTCAAATGCTCCTATCCACTTGGACACATCTGAGGATTAAATCTAAAGGGGACAATCACTGAGCCAAGCCTCCAAAGTCCATGGAACAAGAAATAGCATGTTGAACCTAGAATGGCAGAAATAGGGACAAGACTCCAAATTTGGATTGAAGCATTCAATGGAAGCATCAAGGTGGCATGGACTGAGTCATTCTCATCTGAAATCAGTCAAGACTTATCCAAGACCAAGGGAACTAAAGCTCTGTGCCCTAACCTCTAGTCAATGGCTAGAGGAGACTTGGATTTTCATTTGCCAACATTGGCCAAACCTACTTACCAGCTGCCATTCACTATTCCTTGCAAAACAAACTTGCTCTACTATAAATAGAGCTCAATTGTGATCAGTTTGAGTACACCAAAGCCATCAAACAGATACTTTCCTCAAAATCTCTTCTTTCACTCCAATTTTGCCTTCTAAGGCAAGTCACTATCGGGTTTTGAGTTTGAGAGCAATTCCAATCAAACCAATCACTCACACACCTCACATACATCACATATGAGCTGATCAAACACTTAGATCACTCCTGAAACACCAATTTCACAAAATCACCAGCTGGTTGCTCAAGGTTTTAACCAAGTTGCAGTTGAGATGCCATGAAGTGATCCAGCCAATTTCAATCAAGTCCAACCATTCAAACACACTCCATAGGGTGTAGGGAAGCTGTTCAGATCATCACCACTCATCTGTAACACCTCCAAATCAAAAATCACATTGCACTTGCTGTCACGGCTTAGAGGTAAGCATATACTTGGTCATCTCTCAATCTATGCATATTTCCTCGCACAATAATTTGGCCATATGTTCATAATCATGCATGGAATGTTTTCCCTCAATTAATTGCATTGTTTGAATCGTGTATCAAAAATCCTAGCCTTCATGCAGAAATTAGGGTTCTTGAGGTTTCTTCGTGATTTCATGTTTTATGTTTAATTTAAATGAAATTAATGGACATAGACATGATCGTGAGGTTGAGACGAGCATAATGATATGTGGATTGCATGATATAATCAAGTATTCAGTGAGATTGAGGAGAAAATGCAAATCAGCCAAACCCAGAACACGCGCGTGTTCTTGGTGTGTTCTTGGCGCCATTTTTGAATAATTCAAATATTTGAATTTTGTGATTTTATTTAATTGATTCAAAAATTAATTTCTCTCTGAGTTTTAATGATTTTGAGTTGATTATTTTTTTAATAATTCACAAAAATGTTAAAATATTTTATTTTATCAAAAAATCCCAAAAATATTATTTATTTCATATAATTGATATTTTTGCAAAGAATTAATATTTTAATTGTTTTTGACATATTAAATATTTTTTCTACATTGATTTTGCAACTTTTAATGCTTTCTAATTATTTTGTAGGTCAATACTTAATTTTTGAAGCATTAATCCAAGATCACAATTTGTTTTCCATATGTTAAACAATTTTGATCATTTTAATTGAATTTTTATTCAATTAAATACATTTTTGAAAACAAATTAGGGTTTTTGGATTAATTTAACCCTCATAAATCATTTTCAAAACATCTTGGGCCTCTAATAGAGTGAAAGACCCAATCCTTTTTTTGACCAAATCATTTTTGGGCCTCAGTGTATTGTATAAGTCCCGATACCGTCAAAAACAAACGGCGCGATCGTCGCCTATTCAAAGAATCAACTGGGCCTCTCCTTGAGCTATAAGACCCATTCAAAACATTTTGGGCCTCTATTAGAGTGTAAGACCCAATACCCTTTTAACCAAAATATTTTTGGGCCTCACTTATTGTATAAGTCACTTTGCGTTAAAAGAAAATCTCGGCGCGATCGCCATTTCAAACGGAAAAATCATCTGGGCCTACCCTTATGTTATAAGCCCCACTCTTTTTCTTTAAACTTTTTGGGCCTCTTGAGAGAGTGTAAGACCCATCCCTTTGTATAGAAAACATTTTGGGCCTCAGTCACTTGTATAAGTCCCTCTGTACAAATTCAACAGCGCACTCACTGATAAAACCCTGGGCCTCTCCTTGAGCTGTAAGCCCCCAAATCTTTCTTTTTCAAAGCACTTTCTCTTTTGATTTAGAATATACTGTTGTTTTCAATCTTTCTTTGTTGAACAACTAACCAAACAGCATGGAAGCTCTACAACCGAGTAAGTGTTTATACGCTTTCATTTACCGCTTTCATATACATATAACTGTATTGTGGGGTTGTTTCACTGTAAGTCTTCTTTCATAAACTCATATCAACTGTGTAATAATAGTATAGATATTTCGAGTTTCCCCGGCAACTACGTCTAGAACTAGGTGACGCTGTTTCGTTTATTCATAGAAATAGACAACTAGATCCCCAATAGTATCACCAGACACAGTCTTCTCTCAGGCTGTCCTCATTAGGAATTGTCAAGAAACTCTACCCCCAGAGATGAATGTATTCTCCGTGAATGGCATCTTTGAGTTTCTTCCAAATTCTCGAACTTTCCTGACTTTGATCTATTCTCGGTGAATAGCATTGCCTTGAATTTCTCGGGGTTTGGGGACCCACGGGCTTCTTAAAAGCATCGGCCTCCTCTTGGGCATTGTACAAGGACCCACAGGCTTCCTAAAAGCAACCTAGCCTCCTCTTGGGCTTAGTACAAGGACCCTACGGCTTCTTAGAAGTATTCACAGCCTCCTCTTAGGCTTCGTATAATGATCTCTTCCTCCGGGAATGATAGCCTCCTCTTGGGCTTAGTACAAGGACCAGTCGGCTTCTTAAAAGCTTCTAGCCTCCTCTTGGGCTTCGTACAAATTGTCTTGACGACCTCCTAGAGGTATAGGAACAGAACTTAATCATCTGCATAGAACAGTCCTTTCGTAGAGTCTATTACTGTTTCTCAAAGCATAGTACAAAAGATGAAACTCTAGACATGGACAGTCTAATCTCCTTGAGTCTCAAAGACATTCTCAAGTGACCCCTTCAAAAATAGGAAGGAAACCCGCAGACTCAGATAGTCTCAATATCCTTTGGATTTCCCGCTTCCTTAAAGAACAGGAATAACCCAGATCCTTGAATCAAATCCCTGAGTACAGTGTTGCTCATATAAGAACTGATTTTCTCTTTCAAAATTAGTATACTGGACCTGTCACTTAACTGAAACAGTCACCACAGCCTCCTCTTAGGCTTTGTATAATGATCCTTCTCCAGTGACGTTTAGCCTCTCTCTCGGGCTTTGTATGAGACACATAAGAGACTCCCTTGCTAAGTCAATTACCCCTTTTGCCTCCATCTCGGGCTTTATACAAGATACAAAAAGGTTCTTATTGAGCCAAATAAACAATAGCCTTCATCTCGGGCTTTATACGAGATACCAAAAGATTCCATCATTGAGTCAAAACCTTTTAGCCTCTCTATCGGGCTTTGTACGAGACACATATCAGCCTCCTCTTAGGCTTTGTATAAGAAAACCATTGGTTAATCCAATTAACCTTTTAGCATCAAAGCTATGCCTCGTTCACAGTAAACAAACATCAAACAACTCCCTTCATCTAATCGCTGTAAGCGGCAAGCCTCTGGATCATCTACATCCATGCCACTGTCCCTCTTTTAGCATGAGAAATTCCTAAGGAAAGATAGCATTGCTCTACACTGAGTTAAAGTCTTCCCCTTCAGGTTAAAACCCCCTATAAAGGAAATTATGGCATTGCTAGGATCCGCGTATCCCGGTTAAAGTAATTCTCCTTTATAAAACAGTTGTGACATACAACCCTCTCTTTAGAGATGACAAGTTCTCTCTAAAGTCAAATAGACCTTTCAGCTTCACATCTTGGGCTTTGAACAAGATACAAACTACCTTTCGCTTCACGTCTTGGGCTTTGAACAAGACACCAAAAACAACCATTTCCTCCCATAGAATAGGAGGAACTACGAACGCTCTGATTTCCCTATTTTGGATAAACGGGAATACGTAGGCATAAAATTGAAAGAAAAATCTTAGCGAGCACACTAAACAAAAACCCAAAATCCCATGTCAAAAGCAGTAATTCAAAAGCATCAGTCCTAACATCCTAATCCTTGTTCCCCGCCAGAAACCTTCTGTCTAGATAAAAAGAAAGAGAACAGTATTGGCGAAAATACAAATAACCAGTACAAAGGCCCCCCCACATTGATAGCATTCGTAACCTAACAGACCGCTGTTTAAACTCAGTATGCAAAGCAGGGTTAATTGGAGACATCTATTTCCCTTCCTTCATCAGCTCACAATAGGATAAAAAATGAATCGACCTGTAGTTTTAAGCTCAACTGCAGAGAGCGACCAGCGCTTAAGAACCGC
This sequence comes from Lathyrus tuberosus, assembly GCA_022829125.1. NCBI lineage: Eukaryota > Viridiplantae > Streptophyta > Magnoliopsida > Fabales > Fabaceae > Lathyrus > Lathyrus tuberosus. The sequence goes on along the minus strand of JALAZF010000061.1, from coordinate 1,160,880 downwards.
GTCCAAAATCGCTCGCTACAGGGACCCCATAGTGGATTGATGAAATAAAATGGCTCAGCACAAGAGACATGTGTTCATGATCAGAGAATCCGTAATTCTCAATTCCAACTATTACTTCTTTTTACTTTCTCTCTCACGGCACAATAAAAAGGGTTTTTGGAATGGATATTAAAGGATGAAAGGAGCAGACCTGCACCATGTCCTCCGCTGTATTGGTTCAGCAAGTGAACCACAATGATCTCCAAGGTTGACTGAGATAACGGCTGAAAGGAGTGCGACACAAACCCTAATTTTTTCTCCTATGGACAAATCAATTACCCACTGTGTCTCCAATACCCGACCATTTTGCTTGCCTATAAAAGGAGACCACTTCTCCTTTGTTCAACACACCAGAAATTACCAAGAAAATTTCTCTCAACTTCTCCCTTCCATAATCCTGCAAGTAATCTTCAAAAAACTTGCAACGGTATTCACCATTTTTCATTCCCTCTGTAAGCACCTCACACAGAAACACAACCAAAACACGGAGAAAGATACAAAGAAAACTCTCTCAAAAACTATCCACCTCTCCCTTTTCTCAGTCCTGCAAGAAATCTTCAAAACTTGCAAGGAACTCACCATTTTCATACCCTCTGTAAACACTACAAACCATCAAACACCAACATCCTAACCCCAGTAACTTATGATTCTTTCTGGAAACTAAAAGAGAGAAGAGGTAACTCCGTAGCAGTTGAACTTTGAAGGAGAGGAAGCTCGTCCACCATTTCCAGAAACCTGTACCTGTGAAGAAGTAGTGGACTTTCTCCACTAGGTATCACGCTCTATTTCATCTTATTATACCATGATCAATTTGCTTCATATTGTTATCATGTTATCATATTTGTTATCTGGTTATTATCTTGTTGATGTCTGATGCTGTGATAAATTTTGCAAGTCGTAAATCGTAAATCATAAATGTGTCGTTTGGCTTAATAAATAATGAATCGGATTCGAGTCTATATAAAAAAAACTGGATAAGAAAGGATTAAGGTGGCACCCGCTATGTTAGAAAATAGTATGTTAAGGTGGCGCCCGCCATACCACTAAACCACAAAAATGACACACACCAAAAATATGTCACACACACCAAAAAAGCACACACATGGCGCCAGCCATGGTGAAGGTGGCGTAAGCCACATTGTTGTGGCAACCATGGCGCCAGCCACTAGTGGATGTGGCGCCAGCCACAAGCTTGGGCCCCACTAGTGGCACCTGTTACACTATTTAATTCCTTTTCTTTCTTTTTCTTTTCTTCTTTTTTTTTTCTTTTTTATTCCATTTGTTTTATCTCACAAATATCTTTTTTTTTCTTTCTAAAGATTTTCAAAAACAATAAAAGTATTCATGACTTCATATTAATCCTTAAACCCTTTTTTTCTGTAAATAAAATCTTCTGTGTTTTTATAAAGAAAAAGGAAACTTTAAAGTAGGTTGTTTTTGGAATATGATGTGACTCGTGGAACTTTGTTTCCTGAATTTGAACAAAACCTCATCAATGAGAATATTGTCTGTATTTTCCTGGCCTCTGTTGTTAAGGTGCATAACCTAAATCTAATTGTTTTGTTTTTAATGTGTGAATGTCTCCTCTGCCATACTTGGTATATGTATGTTACCACTGACTTTAAATTGAATTTTCTTAAGAGTATACTGTGAACATTTGCTTCTGGCTTTGAACGAAATTTTATCATGAGAATGTTGTCTATATTCTTTACCCCTATTGCTAAGTTGCATGACTCCAAATGTCCTTGTTTGTAAACTGTGAGAATGTCCCCTCTATAGCACTTGTCATATTTATATGGCCACTTTTCATTGTTGTTTGCCATATTTACACTTGAAAGTCTATTTCATATGTTGATTAATGCTTGGTGTTTTGGAATTTTTGAACTCATATGTTTTACAATGTTTCAACCTCACTGTAACTCTTGTTTACAAGTTGTTATCCTCCCCCTTCCTTCCAAAGGAAAAGTTTTTCTATAGACCTCAAAGTCATAGAAAGCTCATTACTACCTTTGACCTCATAGTCTTAGGAATCCTTCCCTCCTTGACCTCATAGTCATAGGAACCTCTCTTGGCCTTATAGTCATAGAGTTACATCTTCAACCTTTGACCTCATAGTCATAGGTAACCTTTGACCTCATAGTCATAGGCAAGCTTTGACCTCATAGTCATAGCCAACCTCTCTTGGCCTCATAGTCATAGAGTTACATCTTCAACCTTTGACCTCATAGTCATAGGTAACCTTTGACCTCATAGTCATAGGCAAGCTTTGACCTCATAGTCATAGCCATCCCCCATTGACCTCATAGTCATGGAAAAGTCTCTCTATTGACCCCAATGTCATAGATAGCTCATCTTCAACCTTTGACCTCATAGTCATAGGTAACCTTTGACCTCATAGTCATAGGCAAGCTTTGACCTCATAGTCATAGTCATCCCCCATTGACCTCATAGTAATGGAAAAGTCCCTCTATTGACCTCAAAGTCATAGATAACTCATCTTCAACCTTTGACCTCATAGTCATAGATAACCTTTGACCTCATAGTCATAGGCAAGCTTTGACCTCATAGTCATAGCCATCCCCCATTGACCTCATAGTCATGGAAAAGCCTCACTATTGACCTCAAAGTCATAGATAGCTCATTATTATCCCTTGACCTCATAGTCATAGGTATCCCTCGACCTCATAGTCATAGGCAAGCTTTGACCTCATAGTCATAGCCACCCTCCATTGACCTCATAGTCATGGAAAAATCCTCTATTGACCTCATAGTCATATAAAGTCTCTCTATTGACCTCATAGTCATAGAAATCTCATTACCATCTTGGCCTCATAGACATCTCCCTAGGCCTCATAGCCATTCACCTATCATAACTTAGACTTAGAGAGTTTCTTTAGCTCTACATGAGCTCATACTCATTCCCCCTTGGAACTTTGGCCATAATCAATGGTTCCTCAATCCACCCTTAGTGAGGTGAACTACGGTTGCTCTGATTCTTTAGTCAGATACGTAGGCACAAGATGTGACGTCTTGGCAAGCAAACTTAGTGTACATATCCCTAGGTTTTTACCTTTACCCTTTAGCAGATTCTTAGCAAGTAAACATAATACAACATAAACTAAGCAAGAGGTTCCTGTAGAGTACTACAGATATTAAGGGTGCTAATACCTTCCCTTAGTATAACCAACCTTCGAACCTTAGATCTCCCCCCTTTAGGTTTTCACGATTTTGAACCTTTCCTTTGGATAAATCAAAGTCGGTGGTGAATTCAAAGAAATGCGATGCAAGTTGATTAATAGCTTGTTATCTGTTTCTCACTGCAACAACTGACCATGGCATAGTGCCGTTATTCACTTTTCTTCGATCATATTTAATTCGTCGTGTCTACTTTGACACCATTCAGCTTCTGTTAGCTTGGCTTCCATCAATACCCGGATTGATGGGATCTCTACTTCTATGGGGAGCACTGCCTCCATGCCATATACTAGAGAGAAGGGGGTTTCCCCTGTTGAAGTGCGGACAGACATGCGATAACTGTGAAGAGCAAAGGGTAGCATCTCGTGCCAGTCTTTGTAGGTTACAACCATCGTTTGAACAATCTTCTTGATGTTCTTGTTAGCTGCTTCTACCGCTCCGTTCATCTTAGGTCGGTGGGGAGATGAGTTATGGTGTTCGATTTTGAACTCAGCGCATAACTCTTTCATCATCTTGTTGTTCAAGTTAGATCCATTATCAGTAATGATCTGGCTTGGAACACCATAACGACAGATGATGTATGATACTGCTTCGACCCACTTGGTGAAGTAGTCAATGGCTACCAGGATTAACCGATGTCTGTTTAAAGCTTTGGGTTTGATCATGCCAATCATGTCGATTCCCCATATGGAAAAAGGCCATGGGGAAGAGAGAACTTTGAGATGTGTTGGTGGTACATGGATTTTGTCTAAGTATATCTGACACTTGTGAGACCTTCTCATGTACTTGTAGCAATCAGATTCCATTGTCAACTAAAATTGGATTCTATTATCACTGGGTAATGGTTCATCGCAATCTTTCATTTTCAAATACATGACATCTTCGTCTGGGAAGTCAAATCTGACTGATTCTTGATCTTCAATCGGTTGATGAGCCAAATGATCGGCTAACATACTTCCTTTGACGGCTTTCTGAGCATGGTACTCTATGTCGTATTCTGATAACAACATCTGCCAACGGGCGATCCTTCCCGTGAGAGCAGGCTTTTCAATGACGTACTTGATTAGATCCATTTCGGAGATTAACCAAGTAGTGTGACGAATCATGTACTGGCAAAGACGTTTGGCTGCCCAAGCCAGAGCACAACAAGTTTTCTCAAGCATAGTGTACCGAGTTTCACAGCCGTTAAACTTCTTGTTTAAGTAGTTGATGGCAGACTCTTTTCTTTTCGTTTCGTCTTGTTGACCAAGCACACAACCCATAGAGTCTTCCAAGACTGTTAAGTAGATGATCAGCGGTCTTCCCTCTACTGGAGGTGACAGGATAGGTGGGTTCCACAGGTATTCCTTGATACTGTCGAAGGCGGTTTGGCAGTCTTCTATCCACACGCAGTCCTGATTCTTTTTGAGTAATTTGAAGATTGGCGCGCATGTCGCGGTCATGAGGAATATAAATCTGAAAATGTAATTCAAACGTCCCAGGAATCCCCTGACTTGTTTTTCAGTCTTTGGATAAGGCATTTCTTGAATGGCCTTGACTTTTTCAGGATCAACCTCAATTCCCTTTTGGCTAACGATGAACCCTAAAAGTTTCCCTGAGCGGACACCGAACGTGCATTTGTTGGGATTCAAGCAGAGTTGATATTTTCTCAGACGCTCGAATAACTTTGACAGGTGGGTCACATGTTCATCTTCTGTTTTAGATTTGGCAATCATATCATCGACATACACCTCGATATCTTTGTGTATCATGTCATGAAACAGATTAGTCATGGCCCTTTGATAAGTTGCCCCGGCGTTCTTCAAACCGAAAGGCATTAACTAGTAACAAAAGGTGCCCCATGGGGTGATGAATGAAGTTTTCTTCATGTCTTTCGGCGTCATTTTGATTTGATTATAGCCCGAGAATCCATCCATGAAGAAGAAAACCTTGAACTTTGTTGTACTGTCTACCAGCATGTCTATATGCGGTAGGGGAAAGTCATCTTGTGGACTGGCTTTGTTCAAATCCCTATAGTCTACACACATTCTTACCTTTCCGTCCTTTTTCAGAACTGGTACTATGTTGGCTAGCCATTTAGGATATTCTGATGTGGCGAGGAAACCCACGTCAATCTGTTTCTGTACTTCCACTTTGATTTTGATGGTCTTGTATGGATGAGTCCGTCTTAACCTTTGTTTTACTGGTGGACATTTTGATCTTAACGGTAGATGATGTTCCATGATGCTGGTATCCAACCCTGGCATGTCCTGATAGGACCAAGTGAATACATCGGGAAAATCTTTGAGGAGTTTTATCAAACTTTCTTTGACAGTTGGACTGAGCAGTGCCCCAATCTTGACTTCTTTTCTCTCTTCTTCTGAACCCAAGTTTACTATTTCCAACGGCTCTTTGTGAGGTTCAATGGACCTTTCCTCTTGTCTAAGTAATCGGGAGATCTCTTCTGGAATTTCTTTGTCATCTTCTTCTTCAGCCTCAAATGCCGTGAATTCAAATTTGGGAGAAGGCATTTGATCGTATGTTTCAATGGGGTTTAAAACAAGCAATCTGCATGACGTGATGATTTGTTTTTTAGAAGAGATAGAGAGAATGCAAGAGTGTGTGTGTATATTTTCTGAAAAATGCTTGTTTTTATTTTGAGTTATTTTTTAGGATTACCATTTTCTGAAAAAGCGAAAAGTGAAAACAACAATAAATGTGGAAATTACAGAACGACGTTATTTTATTTATGATTTTGTCGATTCTTGAAACTACAGCCCTATAAAACAAAACTCTGTTGCTTTGGGCAAAGCGAAGAGAGACATTTATAGAAAGTGAGCCCTATCAAAACATCTGTTTCACCTAGGCAGGGTGAAAGGTTAAAACAAAGACGGCAATTACTTAGACTTATGAACGACTTTCGGGACATCAACAGCAACCCATTGGCGGCGAACTCCTCGGTGAATCACAAAGTCTGGTACCTTCCTTCTTGGTTTGTCTTCAGAAATAATGCTGATTTTCGGTGGAGCAGGATCGTTGGAGTCTGTCTCCCTGGCATAATTGTCGTAGATGAACTCTTCTGTTGTATTTTGCATAGTGTTTTCACTCTCAGGTGGATCTCCCCATCCAGTGGTCTGGATGTCTTTGAGCCTAATACGAGAGCTTTCAGGAGCAGTGTACTTGACCAAGAAGTCGTACTTGCCACTCGGTTGTCCTAAGGTACCCCATACCTCAGTGGAACTGGAGGAGTCATCCCTCTCGATGACGTTGACCTCGGGAAAAGCATAGTTGATGAACTCTAGTCCTGCAATCTTTGTAGATTCATCGTTGTACGGGATATCTTCTGAATGCCCTGAGTAATGATCCCATGAAGTGGTGGGGACGCAGGTATTCTTTTCAATGATCCTCCGCTGGTATGCATCATTTGGCTGACTCTTTTGCCCCAAGTCCTCGGGGTATGGCTGCCAGATAGGCAAGTCATCCATTGGCTCAAAATAGTCATAGTCGAAGTTGTCTTTCATCAGAGTGTACTCCTCTAATGAGTTTGGTGGAGCACGACATCCTTTCGGATCACAATCTTCGTACATCATCTTGACGTCTGATCTAGGTATATATCTCAGACTCTACGTGGGATAGTAAAATGGCGTACGCGTTTCTTCCTTAGACATATAACTGTCTTCGTTGAGATAGGAATTCCATTCTTTATCTTTATCAGAGGAGTCACCCTCATTGATGGTATGTACTTCTTGAGACACTAGGTAGAGGAAACCTCCACTGTGGAAGAAGTCCTGAATGGGATGAAAACTTTCATCGTTAGTAGCAGCATGGGTACAGGTCGAAGAGAAACCAAGACCTTTCTTTGTCTTGTTGTCAGTAGGAATGACAAGTTGTCCCCATCCTTTTGCATTGTTACTTTTGATCACTTTGAGAGCATCTTTGTATGAGGAAATCGATGTTCCTTTCTCTGGTCGATTCTCATTGCTCACCGAAAGTGCTTGGAACTGGGTTCCAACAACCTCCTCTGGTTCTACACAAGTGGACGACGATAAGTTGCTCACGATCAAGGCTTACTCTCCGCAGACTGTGACTAGTTGGTCATTCTTGACGAACTTTAACTTTTGGTGAAGTGTCAAAGTGACTGCCTCAACCTCGTGTATCCAAGGTCTTCCTAATAAATAGCTGTATGCTTCCCGGATATCCATGGCCTGGAAAGTGACTTGGAAAGTGTGAGGACTGATAGTTATGGGAAGGTCGACTTCACTGATAACTGTTTTTCTGGGCCCGTCAAAGGCTTTGACGATGACCTCACTGCCTCTCATCAGAGATCCTTGAAATGATAGTCGCGTCAGAGTAGATTTTGGCATAACATTCAGAGCTGATCCGGTGTCTACCAGTACGCTGGCTAATGCATCGTCCTGGCAGTTGACTGTAATGTTGAGTGCCATGTTGTGATTTTTGCCTTCTTCTGGCAGTTCTTCATCACTAAATCCTAAGTTGTTGCAAGAAGTGATGTTGGAGATGATGCTGTCAAATTGTCTTATTATTACATCTTGTTCCACAAAGGCATGCTCTAAGACTTTCTGTAGAGCTTCTCTGCGAGCTTCGGAACTGGGCAAAAGAGATAACACAGAGATTCTCTAAGGAGTTTGCAACAGTTGATCTACTATGTTGTACTCGCTCTTTTGGATGAGCTTCAGCATCTCATTATTGTTCTTTGAAAGGTCAGGATTACTAGATTGCCTGACTGGTTGATTGGGAACTTCTGTTTAAGGTTCCTTTTCCTTGGTGTGTTCTCCAACTCCTCGGTTGAAGATCTAACCGCTCCGTGTCACTCTTCTGATGTCTGTAATGTTCACGACGGAGGGTAATGGAGTTTCCTTTCCATTCTCAATTGTTGTTGCACCGTATTTGTAAGGGATAACCTTATCGGATTTGTACGGTATTGGTCCCGGCAGATAGATAACTACAGGAGCCATTTGATTTTTCTGACTATCGTAGTCGGCCTCAATTGGTTCGAGGTTGAGAATCTTTCCACTATCAAGAAGAATTCTTGATTCATGGAGTAGAAGGATTATGGCGCATACGTCTTTGGCCATTTCTCGTTTAGGGATTAAGACAGCGTCTTTGCCTTAATCAGGGAAATAGTCTGACATTACGTGGATCGACCCAGAGCTTGAACATGGTCGAATCTCTTTGTGGTCCAACTGACTTTGAAGGGCTGCTCGCACGAGGTAACATCCTTGGTTGTTCTCTGAGCAAACTCTACAGCGCTCATAGTTATGTGGTGGCACTCGGCCACGTCTGCTTTGTATGCAGTGCAACCTCACTAGATCTGTTTCCATTGATTGAACATCCTAACTTTGATGCCTAGTAGGGTTGTCGTCAGCCATACTGACTTGTTGTGTGTCTTCATCTAGATAGATCGGAAGCCACCAGTGGTTCAACAAATGTTGAAGTGCTTTTTGGACAAGTGCACACCCTTGGTCGTCTTTACAATATACTTTACAGTTTTGATAATGTGAAACGGTACATGACTGTATCCGCTCTGTCTGCAATGCATCTTGACCAGGTTGGTTCCCAATAGGAGTACATCATGAATTTGATAGCTATGGTTAGACTCTTCCTCTATCAAATTTACTGCAGCTTTCTCGTGTTGATGCAATGGGTTCGTCTGAACATTTGGATTTGCATCCTTGAAGGATAAGACCCCGTTTCTGACAAGCTTCTGAACATCGGTTTTGAAGCTGAGACAGTTTTCTATGTTATGCCCCGGTCATCCTTGATGGTAAGGCAAGTCTGATCCACTTTGAACCAAAAAGGCAGATTTTTCGGTACTGTAAGAGGAGACCTGGTTTGGACGTGCCCTTTGACCAGTAGCACTGGAAATAGATTTGCGTACAACATCGGTATAGGGTCAAACCCTGGTGGTCGCGTTGTACAGTTGCTATTGTTGTACTGAGGACAAGCCTGCTGAAGAGGTTATTGTGTCCTTTGCTGATACTGTTGTTGATTCGGTTGGCTCTGAGCAACCCGAGGTTGATACGTGGGAACATGCGTGGGGTTGATAGCAGGAGTTACAACTGCTACTGGTTGATACCATCACCTTTGCTTTCCGAGAGAGATATTACCAATATCATGCTCTTTTTTCTTAGGGAAAGTATTACCGTATCTTTTGGTACTGCTTGATGGTCTGGTATCTTTGACCAGGCTTCCTTCTCGGACTGCTTCCTCAAGACGTACTCCCATATTTACCATTTCAGTAAAGTCGCTGGGCGCACTGGCGACCATTCGGTCGTAGTAGAATGAGCTCAAGGTTTTCAAAAAGATCTTTGTCATCTCTTTTTCCTCAAGTGGTGGACAAATCTGGGCGGCAATTTCACGCCATCTCTGAGCATATTCCTTAAAGGTTTCCTTGTCCTTCTGCGACATGGCTCTAAGTTGATCTCTATCTGGTGCCATGTCCAAGTTATACTTATACTGCTGAACGAAGACAGCGCCAAGATCTATGAAAGTGATGATCTTGGTGCGGTTTAAACCCATGTACCATTTTAGTGCGGCACCGGTTAAACTGTCTTGGAAATAGTGGATCAGAGCTGTTGGTTTTCAATCTGAGTTGACATCTTCAACCATACATCACTAAATGACTTTGAGGGCAAGAGTTACCCTTGTATTTTTCAAATTCGAGCACCTTGAATTTGTGCGGGATTTTCACATTGAGAACCAAACAAAGGTCTGCGGCGTCCTTTCTGAATAAATCCTGACCGAGAATGGCATCCAGTTCCTTCTGCATCTCCAAGAATCGTTCCTGGAACTCATTCATCCTGTCGTAGATATTTTCATTTCCACCAGAGGTTATTTGTGGAATCTGTCCTTCCGGAACAGTGTGTACCACGGGCTGTGGTATAGTTATTACGGCAGTGACTCTTGGTGCTTCCGTATCCCGAAGTTTGTAACCTTTAGGAGTTGCTGTCATGACTCTTGCATCTTCGCTTTCCCGAAGTTTGTAACCTTCAGGCCCAGCGGTTCCTACTGCAGTTTCCAGATCTTCCGTGATCGGCGAAATATAACCTTCAGGGATAAAGTTGAGTGGCATGCCCCAAGGACGATCCTTAGGTGTGTTGTATCGACGATCATACTTCTCCACTATGGGCGTAGATGTGATCTCTGAAATCACAGTCCTTTGTTGTTGTTTCTGAGCTGCTGCCAGAGATTGCATATCACTGTGAAGTTTTCTCAGATCTTCTTTCAGAGCGTCGATTTCTTCTCTCAACTTTTTGTTCTCTTCCTCGAGATCATCCATTTTCTTTTGTCGATTGGCTTGAGTATTGTACGAATGAGACACTTTGACTCTCTTTCTAGAAACGAGACACAGACGTGAGATTCGAAGGTAAGAAGAGTGCATTATGTGAGAATGTTGAATGATATGCAATGATATATATTAATTAATAATTTTTTTATTTAATCAAAAGAAACTTCAACAATTGTATTGCAAATATCATACAGTGGGGAGACCCCGTTTTATTGAATTCGGAAGATTTCAGAAATGGAAATACAGTATTTTACAAAGTACTGTAAAAGGAAATGTCTAAGCTTATGGATCATGAGTCCTTTCTGAAGAGAGCTCAAGCGCTGGTTTTGGTATTTTCCTTTTCTTTGACCGGGGCTCTTAAGTCGTTGTTGGGTTGTCAGTCCTTTGCCAAGTGAAAGGAGCGAGCAAATTTATTTGGTCTTCTTGACTTTCTACAGCATGTTGCTCTAAAATCTCGATCAGAGCATCTTTTTCTTTTAACAGTTCCTGAATTTTGGTACACTCCACATTGAGAATACTGTACTTGTTCTTCCAAGATTTATTTTTCCGTTGAACTTTGTTGAGAGTGACCTAGAGTTTTTCCGTATCAGACATAAAATAAAGAACAGATTCCTTTAACGGAAGAACTTCTTGACGAGGGTAAGGCATCCTCAGCTTGAGGGCTCTAGTTTGTACCCAGTGGAAGTAAGGTTCCACAGAGACACAGTCTGGTTTTCCTAGAGACCCTCTTCCTTTCTTGTGAACATGTTGCCAGGCATGCACTATTTCCTTCTTTAGTGCTCTGTCATTTTCTCCTTCCTTGAAGAAAAGACCTTCCAGATGAACATTATGTGGGACATGTCTCATCGGGTATCCGAGTTGACAACGAACTAAAATTGGATGACAGTTGATTCCTCCTTTAGTTCCTATGAGGGGTACATTAGGGAAGTTTCCACAACGGTCAATGATTCTTATCCCGTCATAGATTCGATTGTACCAGTCTATGTCAGAGGTGGTAAGAGACATGATTCTCTGTGACCAACGCAGAGTACTCTTATGATCCCAAAAAGCAGCAGACTTGGGTAAATGGGAAGTGAACCATGTGTATAGCAGGGGTACACAGCATGTGATCATTCCTCCATTGTACAAATTCCTTAAGTGTACACAATGATAAGCATCTGCGAGCAAGGTCAGTTTAGGGTTTCCAATCAGAAATATCTTAATGGCATTGATATTAATGAAGTTATCAATATTGGGAAAAAGGAACAACCCGTATGTGAGTAGGACAAAGATATCTTCGAAAGCAGTAATGTTTCCTATACTGGCAAAGTACAGAGCTTTCTCTATCAGAAACTTGGCTGGTAAACCTTGGATTCCATCCTTAGCGGTCATGTGAGTCCTGACTCCTGACTCGTCTAAATAGATTTCTCTTGCAATGGTTTGATCCTTTGGAATTTCTTCCAGTTCAGAAAAAGGAGCTTGATCAGTGATAAGTAAATCAGTCAGGTGAGAGTACTCCTCAAGTGTTGGTGCCAGTTGATAATCCGGGAATGTGAAACAGTGATAAACTGGATCGTAAAACTGAATCAGCGTAGACAGGATTCCTTCAACTACATGGACCCTTAACAGAGACAGCAGTCCTCCGTATTTAGCTCTAAAAGCATCAGGGTTGGTGATCATCCTTTCCCACCCTCTTAAATCCTCTAGTTTTGGAACCTTGAAGGTGTACTTGTGCGTCCTTCTTCTACCGAAATCCATAACGCAATCTTTCTCTCTGATATTTGCAATCATTGTCTTAGTTTAATTTTAAAAAGAGAGACTAGAAAAGAAGATTTTTTCTTTGTTTAAAAGTTCTTTAATGAAATGAATGCATGAATGCAGCACACAAAAACATAGAAAAAACATGGGTTCAAAGGTCCAGCGTCACGCGCACGGAGTCATGGCTCTACCCATCCCAAAGGTTGTACTATGGTGAATTTTTGTACCTGTACTCAAAATCATTGACCCCCCTTGGGATAACAACAGCAGGCTGGTTCACCCGAGCGAGCTGTAGCATCTTAGGGTAATCTCAATTGAGTGTAGTATCGCGTGACAACTATTTCCGATAGCTTCAGCACTACTAAATAGTCACATGGTTACTGTCTACTAAATCCTCAGTTTCATGGATACCATAATCGAACAATCTGCTTTCACAACCGAAGTCGTTAGACATTGAATCCGCAAAGGGTATCTCCACTGATTTGATGGTCTACCGGGACAGCTTATTCGGGATTCACTCCCTGTAAGACCGCCCATCTCTGCCATCACCTATCTTAGGTATCACTCAAACTTTCCGCATGCGACATCACTCGCATTCCCATTAGCAGAAAAATAAACACGGATATCAAGTAGGAAAAGCGATATATATATATATATATATATATATATATATATATATATATATATATTCATTCCTAAAACTAACATCCTAGACCTCTTAAGAATTCTAGTCTATAATCCTAAACAGACAAAATGAGTCCCCAGCAGAGTCGCCATTTTTCTGTAGCGTACGATTTTTGTCGGTGACGCGACCACCTTATCGCAGAAGTTGGGTTTCCTCCCCCAATGAAGAGGAGGGGGTGCTACTTTCTAATTTCTTATTTATCCCGTGAAGCTGGAAGGGAAAGGGAAGCTATCTAAAACTAACCTTGCACGCGAAAGTTTAACTGAACAAACGCTTAAAGAGATTGGGGGTCTGGGGTCAGGTTATACAATAGGGAGTTTTCAATTACCCATCCTATATGTGGTTATCCACATGATGTTAGCATTAGGTTCTGCTTTGTACTTTATGGTGTTTATCTGTTAATGGGTTGGGAAACTTTCTTGGGAAATATGAGAGAGAGAGAGAGAGAGAGAGTGAGTTTTTGTTGATGTTCGGGTTTTCCGATGTTTTTGGTAAGGTACTGGACGTAATTTTTGATTAGTATAAAGGTACTGGACCTAGAGTTTTTTATTAGTATGCTCGCTAAGATTTCGCAATCTTATGCCTACGTATTCCCGCTTAAATGAAACAGGGAAATCAGAGCAATTGTAGTTCCTCCTATTCTAAGGGAGGAAATGAATTTCTTTGACAATTTCTAATAGTGACAGTCTGAGAAAAGTTTCACCGGGAATAATTCATTTCTCTTTGTTCCGTATTGTTTTAGGCCAAGAGAAGGCAAGACTGTATCTAGAAATCCTATGGGGATCTAGTTTTGACTGTATTAAAGAGTGACCAACTGGCTTTACCTAGTTCTAGACCTAGTTGCCGGGGAAAACTCTAAGCAAATATACTAGTATATATACAGGTGATATATGACAAGTATTTAAAAGGATATGCAAGAAGGACTTACAGGTGAGCAAGCTTTCCAAAATACAGTTATATATATATATATATATATATATAAGCAGGTAAAAGAAAGCTGATAAAACTTACAGGTGAGCAAGCTTCCATAGCTGTATTGTTAGTTGTTCAAGAAATTAAAGAAAATTTTGATAACAACTGCATATTTGAACCTAAATCAAAAGGGAAGTTTTTTTTTGAAAAGATTGTCGGGGCTTATACTCAAGGAGAGGCCTAGATGAAAAACAGTAATCGTACCGTTGTTTTGGTAAATTGTACTAGGGCTTATACAATGACTGAGGCGCAAAGAGGTTTTATTTACAAAGAGGGTTGGGTCTTACAACTCAAGGAGAGGCCCAAAGATTTGAAAAAGAAAAGAAATGGGACTTACAATACAAGGGTAGGCCCAGAGGAAAATGTTTTGAAAAAACGACAATCGCCGAGATTTTGAAAACACAGTGGGTCTTATACAATGACTGAGGCCCAAAATTATTTATATTTACAAGGAATGGTTCTTACACTCTATTAGAGGCCCAAAGTTTATTTTTGTAGCAGAAATGGGGCTTACAACTCAAGGAGAGACCCATGGAAAAACAGTGATCTCACCGTTGTTTTTGAAAATTGTATCGGGACTTATACAACGACTGAGGCCCAAATTATTTTATGTATAAAAGAGGGTTGGGTCTTACACTCTATTAGTTGCCCATAATGTTTAAAATGTTTGATAATGATCAAAAATCAAAGAAACCCTAATTTCATTTTCTTTTAAAAGTAATTCTTTAAAGAAAATTAATAAAATGACAAAAAAATACCAAATGAGTTTAAATAAACTACTTGTGGTTTTTGGTTAAGGTTTGAAAAATGTGGTTTTAATCACAAGATGATTTAGAACTCATTTGATTTTGAAAAGGTCGAGAGAAAAGAAATATTATCAAATGTTAAGAAAACAAATAAAATAAATTCTTTATGAAAAATATTAAATATAGACAAATAATATTTTTTGTGTGATATTTTTGTAGAATAAAATACTTTATCAATTTTGTGAATTTTTACGAAAAGAACCAATCAAAAATGATGAAAAATGAATGAGAAATTAAATTTCAAAGTTATTAAAAGATTGGTGAAAGAAAGATAAAATCAAGTGATAAAAAATTAGAAATGGCCCCCCAAGGCTTGAAATCACGCCCTTGGGGAGGATGGCTCAAAATTTTGCCAACTGAGCCACTTGCGTGGGCTGATAAAGAATGGCAAGGGATAATAATATGTGTAAAATGCCTTTGAAAATGATTGAAAAAAATATCAAAAGGTCTGGGGCGATGGGGATTCAAACCCCATACCTCTCACTTGCTCACACACACAAACATACTAGTGTTTCAAGTAGGGCGCAATGCCAATTCAGTTATAGCATGGAAAGTGATAAATATATAGTAAAACAAGTTCAATTTCTGAAGAATGACGTCATGGCCATCTTCATCCTCAAGCTCAAATACATGAAGCCTTCTATCTCACTCATTTCTCAACCATTCCTCATGATCCAAATATGAAAATCATGCGTTTTCAGACAAGGAACACAATGGCAATACTCAATTTTATTGAAATTGAGTGAATTAAAACATAATCTGACAAAACCTGATGAACCCTAAAATTGGCATGAACTCAATGAAATCCTATATACGAGCTGTAAACAACAATTGATTGAGGGTAAATGATCTACAAACATTCAGAAACACAATGGTAATCACAAAATATATTTATGATGCATGATTCATTGAGCTTGACAGTTTGAGGCTTACCTCTGCAGGTGAGAATCGAATTTAATGATGAAGGTGTTACAGTTGATTTCTAATGCTTTGGACAGTTTCCTTGTACCTTAAGGAAAGTGTTTGAAGGATTGGAGTGATTGAGAGGCTTTTAGATTGATCAACCAGATTCCTTCTGCAACAAGTTATGAGTCTTGTGCAATTGGCTGGCCATTTGGTGATTTTGATGTTACAGATGGGAGGTGAGTGTTCAGACACCTTCTATATGTTATATGTGATGTGTCTGAATCAATGGTTTGAGTGGTATTGATCTCCAACTCAAAACCCGATAGTAACCTCTCAAGAAATGAAGTTTTTAGGCCTAGGGAGTGAAAGAGAGAAAGCCTTATTGTAATGAGCTTTGGTGTAGTTTGAATGATCAGTTAAGACCTCTATTTATAGTAGAGGAGTTGTGTTGAAGTGGTTCTCTTGAAGCTCAGAGGATAAGGTTATGGTTCAATGGTCTTGGCTTGGCATAAATGCCTCTTGCACTAGGTGCAACAGCTGTCCCAAATAGATCAGCTATGCCTTGACTGAAATCAAATTCTTCAATCTTTTTAATTGTTGTTTAATCAGAGAACTTGACTGAGGAGAGTGATAATCTTGAATGTGCAATATTCCACATTAATTCCCTTTGAATTCAAGGCATATGTGCCAAAAACTCATCAATTCTCGTGGATAAACTCTTGGCATTTCAGTCCAAGTTTGAAGGTTGGATCAGATGCATTAGGATCAGATTGGATGAATGTGACATAGTGATCATTGCTTTTTGGCTCAAAATAGTGTATGGCAAGAAATCACACAAACTGATTTTTCAAGACAGTTGTGCCATGGTGTCTTGCAGAAGCCATAAATCATGGCTCAAGCTGAGTTGTTTCATGCCAATGAGTTCCTTGGGTTGTAGGCAATATGCACAACAACTTTGATGTTTACATCTTGAATTGATTCAGCCTAGAACTATGTGAAACAACCCTCCAAGTTTTGGTGTTTCACTTGTTTTTCTGACTTAGACAGAATTTTGTCTAAGTGTTGGAAAAGTGGTTAATTCCAAGTTTTTGTCATTTTGATCCAACCATAACTCAGAATCCATGAAGAATTGGAAACTCGTGTAGTTGACACTTTTGAAGTATGTAATGAGGGCTTCCATATGAGCTTTGAATGGGAGAAAAACTCTTGTAGAATTTATGGTTACCCCTTTAGCAAGTTAACTCACTTTCTTTGATTTTTCTTGATGAATGATGATTCAAATCACATATTAACATTGTTTTAGGGTTAAAGAGCCTTGGTTGACCAAAAATCCAAAAAGTCAAACTTGGACTTTTGTACAGTTGACTTTTTCATCAGATGAAATTTTGACTTTGTGATCCTTTTGTGAAATCAATCCTTGGGCTTAATTAAACTTCATGGATGGCCTCCAAGGGTATTTAGGAATGTCTTGGACCCCTCCCCAAGGTTTGAGATCAAGGGTAGGCCAACAGTCAAGGATAGGGTTGACTTTTTCCATTAGAAACCCTAATTTGTGATCAGATGGTTTTGAGTTCTTGTGGCTTATGACTTGAGCTCTTTTAGTCAATCAAATCTTGTAAACATGTCAATATGAGGTATTGGAGGTCTTTGAAGTTCATTTTGAAGTCTCAATCCATGCCTCACTTCACAAGTTAACTCAAGGGTTGAATTAGGTCACAACCCTAATTCCTGATTTTTTGATAGATGGACCTTCAAGGTGATTTTGCCATTGTGGATGGGCTCTAGAGATCCTTTTGAGCTTTTTGGACCATACACTGAGGTATTGGCTCATGCCCATATGGAAATTTTCACCTGGGGACCCTGGTCGACCAAACCCTAATTTGGTGACACAAGCGATCTTGAGGCTCGATCCTCTTGGAATGTTGCATGCTTATGCATGATTCTTGGTGTGGGAGTTTTCTTGATCCTTCATGGATGTTTGAGAGGCTAGACAAGTTGAAGATCATGTCAATTATTAATTGATCCTTTGTCTAAGTACTCTGAGAGGGCTCAAAACCCTAATTCTTGATTGCAGTGAATGCTCAATCCTCTTTGAGGATATTGATGAGGCATGAAAGTACATCCATATTGTGGTGATGATTTGCACAATGATGGGAAATCTTGGTGGTCAAAATTTGGGACATGACAATGCTGAAGCAAAATAATCCAAACAGACAATAAAAGAATGAAAAATAAAGGTGGAAAACAAACCGGCACTAGCCACGAGTCACTGTTTGCGCATCGTTACCACTGGAATTATGTTATTGCGGTATTCCAAACCTCACTGGAATCTGAAACATGGAAAGAGCGACATGTTGTTGTAGTGAATCTGAAAGTTACAGGTGATTTTGTGGTTGATCAAAAGATGTGGTCATAAGTTTTTAATACAAGATGGTGGTTGAGTTATGAGTGTGATGAACATGGAAGACAGTTTGTGTTGCAAACATGGTGGATGGAGAAGGAAAGTTTAAGAGGAAGCATGTGAATGTTTTGTGTGTTTCACGTGTGAAAGCACGGTTGTGTAAGGGATGAAAATTTATGTGTTAAGAGAAGGATTGTGAGAAGGTGCAGTGGAAAACAAAATGGTGGTGGAAGTTTTTTTGTATTGTGTTAATGTGAGGAGAATGGTGACACGGTTTGTAGCATGAGTATGGATTTCTTGTTATTTTTCAAAATGAGGATGAAAGTGTATATGTAGCAGGAAGTAGTGTATGTTGTTTTTCATGTTATCCTCTGATAGAGTATTAAATTACAATTAAGTATTTAAGTTTCTTTAAAATTTATATAAATAGTACTTTTATTTGTATTGTTATTTAATTGGGCCTTTATTAATATTTAGGCATTTTAGTTTGTTATCCATTAGTAACATTATATATGGTGATCTCATTGAGACATTAGGGTATCAATCAAATGAACAAATGTTATCTTTTTATTTTACTTTTTTTAGATAGTTTTTAATGTTCTCTCTTTATCATTGAAACCCAAGTCTTAAAGCATTGATAGGAAAAACTTCCTATCAATTTGGTGCTTTCATTTTGATATCATTCCTGCTAAATGGGGTTTGTGTTGAATTTTTATGGAGTAGAAGAATCATATTGGTGGATTCTTTTTATTGAAAAATATTTTAGAGGCAAAAATATTGTGAAGGATGAGGAGAAGATAAAGGTAGCTGCAATGGCAATGAAAGGTTGTGCCCTTAAATGGTGGCAATGGAGGATTCAACCTCATTCATCTATGTCTTGGAATACTTTCACATAAATATTTCTTTAGTATTTTAAACCCAAATGGAGACCCCCTTTTGTGGAATTAGACGAGGCAATGGCCACACAACATCATGATCCATGCAATTCTCTAATCCCTCATGATGATAGTGATTTCGCCATTGGTTATAACTCCAATTCTTGCAAAACTATGGTCTATGACACCACAACCTCTTCCCAATTCTCGCCACAAACAAATCCTATATATTCTTCACACTCTGATTTCAAAAGGCTTATTTTACCACCCAATTTATTGTTACTACGGAAGAAGATTGTGAAAAGCTTCTCGAGACATCCACTTCCGACAATGGTCTCTAATAAACCTCTTGTAATGTCACCACCCTTGAAACCACCAGACATAGCTTCATCTCATTCATCACCGCTGAAATCGCCAAATGTTTCACCAAAACCACCAAATCCATCGCCGGAGCGACAAAAAATGTTGACAAACTCACTAGAACTACCGCCTAAACTGCGAGATCTGAAATCTCTATCCATAAAGAAAAACTTCCTTTCTTAAAAATTTTGTTGTTGAATCTCTGGTTGTTAGTGAAAGGGTTCACAACCCTTTACCAAATTTGAAACAACAGCCAATTTACTCCCCTTCTTGTGTGGATGAGTTTCATTTTAAGCACTTAGGTTCACAAAGAATATCTTCAGTGCAAATTTTGGCGCCGTCTCCGGCGAAATTCCCGACGTACTCTTCGGTGAGATGTCCTTCAATGAGATCTGCCGAGGAATTTTCCGTTCTTGAAGATTTCGTCACTAATCCAGCAATTGTTGTTTCTGACCAACGAGTTCTTAACCTGTCACCCATTATGAAGCAGACACAAATTCGTCCCCCTTCTCCGGTGGCATCCCAGACCAATGCGGAAATTATAGTAGCTATTCCTATTATCAAGTCGTATTGAAACGGTAGAGATTTCCACAACAATGTTGATTTCACCATTCCCCCGAAGCCACCAGATCCTGATTTTGTTTTCAACAATTCCATCACTCATCCACCACCTCCTTCCAAACAATTGAAGCGAAAAAGTGAAGCAGTTGGTTTTGAAGTTGATTCAGGTGTTAGGATGACTCATGGATCCACTGAAGCAGCCAATAGACCTTCTCAAATGCCTGTATCCGGAAAGACGGAGAAGGGAGGACAATCCTCTAGGCTAATGTTGAGTGCAGAATAGGGCAAGCAAGAAAAAATATTTATTTTCGGAAGAATTCCCTCCGGGATTTATGTCGTGTCCACAGAGATCGGTTCGAGGGAAAGAATGTCGTTCGACAATCTCTCGCGTTAATGAGTTTGGATTAAATTGGTTTCAAACAAGAAAACAGAAAAGTAAATATTAAAACAAAAAGAAATCATTCTTAAGAGAGAAAAACTCGTCCGACAATGCATACAAATCACTCCTCACAAACTTAAACTTACCGACCAGTTATACTCCACCTACAATACTCCTCAATATCACCCAGCATCGCTCACAACACAGGTTATGTCTAACGCAAAGTTGAGAAAACAACCGTGTTACTCTCTTCGTCACTCTCGTGAGTGAAGCCTCGAAACACGAAAGGCATTAAGCTTCGATGCCTATTGAAGATTGTTAGCCCTAAATCTATCTCTAGAATCCAGAAACTAACAGACAATCATCCCTAATCGAAGTTTGCGACGGTTATCTCTAACGCAACCCAAACCCCACGCATAAAGCAAAAATCAGAGACAATCACCAATAAAGATTTGTAAAGAAGTTTTATACAACGCCATGGGCGACAAATATACATGAGATCGTAGTCAATACATATACAAAACCCAACATAGAAGAAAAACACAAAGAAGAAAAGAAATGAACCAAACACTTCACGGATTGTCGGAGCCGGTCGATGAGAAATCCACCTCGGATCATCCACATGCAAGCTTCCATGTTGTTTTCTAAGCTAATCTACTGAAAAAATGAAGTTTGATGGAATTGGAGCAAGAATCCCCAAAACCATCCTCTAAAAAATGCTGAAAAATGAAGTTTATAGGTGGTTTTTGCTGCCCCCGTTCGCACTGTGAACATATGCCACCTTAACTTCCTCCAGAATGGTGTTTTTCATGCTTCCAGGCACTTTTTATTCGCCCCGGGTTCGCAGTGCGAACTCGCTAGCGAGTGCTTGCCACGTGGGTTCGCAGTGCGAACATGACAGTAAACCAGAACTTGTTTTGATCATAACTCTTGAACCGTAAGTCCGATTGAAGCACGGTTTGAAGCGCTGGAAAGCTTATTCAATGCTCTATACAACAATGGCAAAATGCCATTGCTGGAACATCTACAAAATTAAATGAAAATTGATTAAACTCAATGATATTTACACGATAACGCACTATACAGACGAAAATGTAAAGTATACGTATTTACAAACAAAGCGGGGTTTATTCGTATGATATTTAACCAAAAGTATCAATAAGTGCAACAAAACTTATATACAAAAATAGGTACATTTTGCACTTATCAAACTCTCCCCAACTTACATAATTGTTTGTCCACAAACAAGAATCAAACAAACTTGAAAACGCACAAGCAATATCCAAAGAATGACGAATCCACAGGTTTTGAAAAACGGAAACGAATGAATGGTTCAAATGAAAACGGTACACACAAAAAGTAAATACTTACCACTAAACTGCAACGATAACATAGTAACGAAACAAATACAAAATACAAAAATCATGCCAAAAATTCTTAAACAACACAAGTTCCAAAGTGAACCACACCTAGTAAAAACAATCATCGGTAGATGAAAAACACATAATAAGGTACTCTACACTCACAACACTCATGCAAACAAAAGACTAAATTACGCATACATCCACAAATTCACATTGAAAATATAAAGGCAAGAATCACAAGGGCTTTTCAAGGTTGTAGCATGGTCGGATAAACAAACAAGGGGCAATTTCTAAAGGTAATTGAAACAAAAACTTTCCTAAACCTAAGAGAGTGATCAACTCACAAAGATTCACATACAAAATTTCAACCAACTTCTTCCAAAATCTCAAGTGCTACACAACACACAATACTTATTTTGCACAATTATTGAAACTCTTTTTGTTTCCTTTTTCAAGGATTTTCTTTTTCTTCTTTTTCACTTCTTTATTTTCTTTTATTTGTCATATTTTTCTCTTTTTTTCTTTTCTTTTTCAATCCTCATAGAATCCACTAATGAATACACAATCATTCTCTCCCCAACTTGAATTCAACCGCACCATCATGTGAATACTCCCTACTTTCTAAGGCAAGGAAAAAATCCATACAACAACACAAAGTTGAGGTCCAAGAAAAAACAAAATCCATTCAAAAATAAGTGAACTAAATACTCATAGACAAGCATTAAGTTTAAATAAAAACATGGATCAAAAAGCTCAAAGGGGTTACGAATTCTCACACACTCACAAGGTGAATTGACTATTTGGCTAAGGTGGTTGTGCTCAAAATGAAACAATTGCCTTGATCCTTTTCATGCTTTCATATAATCAACACAAATAAAATATTCAACATAATAAAATCCAGTTAGAACAAGAATGTTGGTTCTCCGCGCATATATGAACAATGGAAAGCCACCTCACAAAAAGGTTGGGAACTAAAGTGATTCACAATAGAACAAGTATACAAAAAAATGGATGGCATGGAAGTTTGTAAAATGCCTAAGTATCATGAATATGCTAAAGTATAGAAAGCGATAAATACATACCTCAGACGTGTACAAAACTTAACAAGATCATTACCATACATCCACAAGTTGAAACGAACCAACTTGGAAAATCACAAAAGCATCCTCAAATAAGTCAATCAAAATCTCTGAGAAAACAACAACCAAAAACATTCGAAAAGAAAAACTATAAAACATGCTTGTTTTACGTCGTAAGCTCGACGCCTTTACGGTGCTTAGCTAGAAACTTCCTTCATTCATGCCATGGTGATGCCTCACCGCGCAAACCAAAAGCAAGCGTCCTAACCAAACACTTGAACAAACATTACGGGAACAATATGTATACAACACTTGAACAAACATAATGGAAACAGACAATATATACGATATATACAAAACTCAAAAACAAAGAAACTATCGCAATGCGATTGAATATCAAAACCAATCCCCGGCAACGCGCCATTTTGTTGAGTGCAGAATAGGGCAAGCAAGCAAAAATATTTATTTTCGGAAGAATTCCCTCCGGGATTTATGTCGTGTCCACAGAGATCGGTTCGAGGGAAAGAATGTCGTTCGACAATCTCTCGCGTTAATGAGTTTGGATTAAATTGGTTTCAAACAAGAAAACAGAAAAGTAAATATTAAAACAAAAAGAAATCATTCTTCAGAGAGAAAAACTTGTCCTAAAATGCATACAAATCACTCCTCACAAACTTAAACTCACCGACCAGTTATACTCCACCTACAATACTCCTCAATATCACCCAGCATCGCTCACAACACAGGTTATGTCTAACGCAAAGTTGAGAAAACAACCGTGTTACTCTCTTCGTCACTCTCGCGAGTGAAGCCTCAAAACACGGAAGGCATTAAGCTTCGACGCCTATTGAAGATTGTTAGCCCTAAATCTATCTCTAGAATCCAGAAACTAACAGACAATCATCCCTAATCAAAGTTTGCGACGGTTATCTCTAACGCAACCCAAACCCCACGCATAAAGCAAAAATCAGAGACAATCACCAATAAAGATTTGTAAAGAAGTTTTATACAACGCCATGGGCGACAAATATACATGAGATCGTAGTCAATACATATACAAAACCCAACATAGAAGAAAAACACAAAGAAGAAAAGAAATGAACCAAACACTTCACGGATTGTCGGAGCCGATCGATGAGAAATCCACCTCGGATCATCCACATGCAAGCTTCCATGTTATTTTCTAAGCTAATCTACTGAAAAAATGAAGTTTGATGGAATTGGAGCAAGAATCCCCAAAACCATCCTCTAAAAAATGCTGAAAAATGAAGTTTATAGGTGGTTTTTGCTGCCCCCGTTCGCACTGCGAACGTATGCCACCTTAACTTCCCCCAGAATGGTGTTTTTCATGCTTCCAGACACTTTTTATTCGCCCCGGGTTCGCAGTGCGAACTCGCTAGCGAGTGCTTGCCACGTGGGTTCGCAGTGCGAACATGACAGTAAACCAGAACTTGTTTTGATCATAACTCTTGAACCGTAAGTCCGATTGACGCACGGTTTGAAGCGCTGGAAAGCTTATTCAATGCTCTATACAACAATGGCAAAATCCCATTGCTGGAACACCTACAAAAATAAATGAAAATTGATTAAACTCAATGATATTTACACGATAACGCACTATACACACGAAAACGTAAAGTATACGTATTTACAAACAAAGCGGGGTTTATTCGTATGATATTTAACAAAAAGTATCAATAAGTGCAACAAAACTTATATACAAAAATAGGTACATTTTGCACTTATCAGCTAACAAAATGCAACAGATCTGGAATTCAAACCTCAGGCTCAAATATTGATTCTCCTTCAGGAAATAATCTCACCCCAGCTGGTCCATGTCGATATGACAACTCTTTAGGTCTGTTGACAAAAAAGTTCATCAATTTAATTAAACAAATAGAGGATGGTATTCTTGATCTAAATAAAGTTGCTGACACATTAGAGGTGCAAAAGAAGAGGATATATGATATAACAAATGTTCTTGAAGGGGTTGGATTTATAGATAAAAAGCTCAAGAACATAATTTAGTGGAAGGGCCTAGATGTTTCAAAACAAGGGGAGGTTGTTGATAGTTTTACTAGTTTACAGTCAGAAATTGAAAATTTAACCATGGAGGAACGCCGGTTAGATGAACAAATGAGGGAGATGCAAGAAAGACTAAGGGATCTTAGTGAAGATGAAAATACTGAGAAGTCTCTCTTTGTCACTGAGGAAGATATAAAGAACTTGCCATACTTCCAAAATGAAACCTTGATAGCGATTAAATCTCCACATGGAACCACTTTTAAAGTCCCTGATCCTAATGAGGTCGCAGATTATCCTCAGAGGAGATACATGATAGTCTTGAGAAGTACAATGGGCCCAATAGATGTTTACCTTGTTAGTCAATTTGAAGAGAAGTTTGAGGAGATCAACGGTGTTGACGTTACACCCAAAATTCCATCTAGTCTAGAAGTTAGCCAACATCTGTCAACTATGGTCTCAGAGGACAAAGGAAAGGTAATAGAAAGTGCTTGCAATTTGGAGTTTTTCCACTTGGATAATTCTCTAATTATCGATCAAATATTCAAGAAAGTAATATATTTCTCTCATGTTATTGTACTGATTGATTCACACCATAATGCTGCCTTGGATAAATTTGGCTTTGCCAGACTTATATACTTTGATTATAAACACAAGTTGTTAGATGTTTACTGCCTTCATCCTGTTGTGAAGTGTGATGAGCACATTAACATGTTTCTAATTGAGGGTCCCTTGAAGGTTTTCACTACTAATTTATTTGTTTATCTAAAGTCATATTTTTGGGAGTCATACAAACCTATGCAAAAAGGAATCTTGTTCCTTTTTATTGGTGGGAATAACCATGTTGCAGTAGCTTTAAAAATGAATATGCTACTTGATCCAAAGATCAATGGTGGTCATTATCATTTTACACGTGTCATAGGGGACTTTCACTACAAAAAATGGGATCCACGTGGTTGTAAAGAGTTTCATGCTGAAGGTGTTGAAATAATTGTTTATAATTGGTTCCAAGTTTGGAGTGAAATTGGTGTTATGTTGTCTACAATTGATTTCTCTAAATACAATCATATATGTTTTGGACCATCTCTTTGGGTGAAATGGAAGTCACTAATGGTACAGAAGCTGAAATATTACCTCACTATAATTTCAAGTGCCTCATGCATGTTTGAAGATTGAGTTGTCTCTGAACCTTGAGGACAAGGTTCAAATGATGCCGCCGGCAATGATAGAGTATAAAATTATAATTAAGTATTTAAGTTTCTTTAGAATTTATATAAGTAGTACTTTTATTTGTATTGTTATTTAATTGGGCCTTTATTAATATTTATGCCTTTTAGTTTGGTATCCATTAGTAATATTATATATGGTGGTCTTATTGAGACATTAGGGTATCAATCAAATGAAAAATGTTATCTTTTTATTTTACTTTTTTTAGTTAGCTTTAAATATTCTCTTTTTATCATTGAAACCCTAGTCTTAAAGCATTGATAGGAAAAACTCCTATCATCCTCCTTTCAAATTCAAAAATGAGAGAGTATTGTTTTTTTTATTTTCTTCTTTATAAAAAAACAGAAAAAGTGAAGAATAAGAATGGGAGGGCTGGCGCTATGCTACTGATGATGAAGGAAAAGTGTTTTTTTCTTTAATTGGTATTTTTTTGAAAGGATGATGATAGTAATGGTATCTATATGGTTTTTTGAATGTGTATGTATGTAGCAGGTGGGTCCCACGTGCAAGAAAATAGGAAGTAGGGGAGAAGAGGTCATGGTGATGCACTGTTAGTGAGAGTGGTGGGAGAATAGTATGTGCTGAGGGAGTATTAACGTTACCTTATTGCATAAAATAAAACTTTTCACGTGACTTCTAGAGAGAAGCTAGAGCCTCTCTCTCTAAGCCTTATCATGTTCCACACTCTCTCTTTCCCAAGAATAGTAGAGTCTTTTCATCTCCAGCTATCTGGACTCCCTAAACCGCCCCTGGTTTTCTTTCAGATTCCGGTAATCTTTCGATCGTTGACATGGAGAAATGGCGGCCATTCACGTTATCAAAGGAGGAAGAAGAAGGCGTAGTAGCTGATGATGAAGAGATTTGTGTGGATGAGTCTTTTCAAAGGACATTGGCGGGGAAACTTTGGACTGAAAGCAGCTTCAATTCGAGAGCTTTCAAGTCAACAATGGTGAATGCTTAGAGGTTGAAGCATACGGTGGAGGTGCAAGATCTGAGCAAGAATCTCTTTTTGTTCAAGTTTAAATCGAAAAGAGATTTGGAGGTCGTTCTCAAAGCTGGTCCTTGGAGCTTTGACAGAGCACTGTTAGTTTTGAATCGAATCTCTGGCGACGAACAACCTTTTGAACTCAACATGCATTTCTGTTCCTTTTGGGTTCGAATCTATGAGTTACCCCTCAACCTTAGATCGGAAGCTATGGCGAGGAAGATTGGTAATATCATTGGAAAATTTGAAGAGATGGATGCAAAGGAAGCGCACCGCAATGGTAGGTTTCTGCGCATCAAGGTGGAAATCAATTTGAAGGATCCGTTGAAAAGAGGAACAGTGGTGAAATTTAAGGAGAAGAATCTCAGGGTTCATTTCAAGTACGAGAGGCTTCCAACGTTTTGTTTTCTATGCGGAAGGATGGGTCACCAAATTAAAGATTGTGAAACAATGGAGGATCTAAATGAAGAGGGTTTCAAAGATATCGAAGAACAAGATCTGTCATATGGTCAGTGGTTGCGAGCATCCCCCCTTCCAAAAATATCAGAAGAAAACAAAAGGAAAGATTCAAGTTCCAGTATTTGTAGCAGGGAGTTGTTCAATGCCTCTTCCAGTCAGTGCAGATTTGAGGCGAAAGGGAAGAGTAATGGTGAGGATAATGAGGTTCAGCAGCACCCTCGAAATCCAAAACAACCTGAAAAAGACAAACAAGAGGTAGAGAAAGGGATGCGGCAGAATTTGGAAGTAGAGAAAGTTGCGGAGTCCTTAGGTATAGTAGTGCTGGCAAATGAAAAACTCCCTCTAAACACTCAAGGCAGCAAGGAAGGTGCGTAGAAGAGGAAATGGACAAGAAGGAAGAATATAAAAGATTTGAAAGCAGGTCCTGCGGACAATTCCAAAACTTTGTTGTCTAAAAGGCACTTGGTGGAGGTCAGGGTGATGGAAGGCTCTCTTGAGGAAGAAATAGGATATGAAAAAAAGAGGAAGAGTTCTACAATGGTTAATCAAATTACCAAGAACCTACCAGAGGTGGTGTTGGAGGACCAACACCGCCTATCCCAATGAAGCTCATTAGTTGGAACTACAGGGGTCTGGGGAGCCCCTGTGCAGTTCGAGCCCTAAGATGGCTCTTGCGTTCGGAAAATCCCCTGATGGTCTTCCTTATGGAGACTAAACTCAAGCAAGAAGAAATTCAGTCTGTTAAAAAGAAATGCAGATTCAAATACGATGTTTCGGTGGATTGTAGAGGCTCAGGTCGAGACAGGGCTAGGGGATTAAGCATCTAGTGGAACGACCCATTGGATTTTTCCGTTGATTCTTACTCCCTAAATCATATAGCGGGGAGGTACCGTTTTGAGGAAGATGAAGGTCCTTGGCCTCTTACTGGAATTTATGGTTATCCTGAGGATAGTAGAAAGAGAGATACGTGGGAACTGGTGCAAAAGATCTTTGAGGAGCTGGGTGACAAGTGCTTTTATTTTGGAGATTTTAACGATACTTTGTAGGATGCGTATAAGTTGGGGGAATCACTAGAACTTTTTCTCAGTACCAATGGGGGAGACAAGTTCTTGACAGGTGCAGGCTGGAGGAGGTCAGTTTTGAAGGTTATCCTTATACTTGGTCTAATGGTAGATAAGGTGGGGATAACATTCAATGTAGACTAGACAAAGCTCTAATGTTCTTTGCTTTCAAACAAACTTTTCCTTTAACGAAGGTCTTTCATCTGGAAAGATTTACATCTGATCATGCTGCCATTTGTGTCACTATTGAGAAGGAAGAGAGAGTTGAGAGGAAGCATCACTTATTCCGGTTTGAAGAGGTCAAGGCTAAGCAGAAGGATTGTCAGGAAATAATTAAGTAATTGTGGTATAGACCCTCCAATTCCATCCATCAGAAGATTAATTCAATGAAGGACTTGCAGCATCACTTTAAATATTTGCGTACTGGCAAGGTCAGCAAGGAAATCCTTCGGTTACAAGATTTCCTCAAGAAGGACAGCAGGTGGTCTAGTGAAGGAAAGGATATTCAGATGTTTAAAAATGCTGAGAGAAAAAGAGACTCCCTCCTCAAGATAGAGGAGACAATGTGGCGCCAAAGAAGTAGGGCAGTGTGGCTTATGGATGAGGATGGAAATACAAAGTTCTTCCATCAAAAAGCAGATCAAAGAAGGAGAAAAAATGCCATAAAGAGATTGAAGGACGCAGAAGGCTCTTGGAGAAGAGGACAACAAAATTGTGAGAAGATCCTGACTGATTACTTCAAGGAGATTTTCTCTTCCTCCTATCCTGTGAATCATCAGAGAGTCTGCAGTAGTATTAAAGGGAGACTCTCAGATACTCACAAACAAATCTGTTCCAGTCAATTCACCAAGGAAGAGGTTTTTGATGCTATTTTCCAGATGCACCCTTCAAAATCTCCAGGCCCGGATGGCTTACCAGCTTTCTTTTATCAGAAGTATTGGCCTATCGTCAAGGAGGATGTCACTCTATTTTCCCTTGAGATTTTAAACTGTAACAGAGATCCTAGTGTTATCAATAACACCTTCTTCACCCTCATCACAAAGAAGAAACACACAGATATCCCCCAAGATTTTAGGCCGATAAGCTTATGTAATGTTATCATGAAGATTGTAACAAAAGCGGTGGCGAATAGGCTCAAGATCATTCTTACGGATGTTATTAGTGAGGAGCAAAGTGCTTTCGTTCGTGGAAGACTAATCACGGATAATGCACTCATTACAATGGAGTGTTTCCACTGGATGAAGCATAAAAAGAAAGGAAGGAAAGGAACCATGGCCCTTAAACTTGATATGTCCAAAGCATATGATAGGTTGGAGTGGACCTTTGTTTTAGAAACTTTGAAGTGTATGAAGTTCCCTTAGTTGATGATTTCCCTAATTAAGAATTGCATCACCACTGTCACCTACCAAATTCTGATAAATGGTCATCCCTCGAGACGAATTGTTCCTGAAAGGGGTCTCCCTCAAGGAGACCCACTCTCACCTTATTTGTTTATTGTGTGTGCAGATGTTTTATCCGGGTTGCTGAAGCAGGAGGCTGCGATGAGGAGGATTCATGGGATCAAAGTGGCGAGGAAGTCTCCATTTATTTCTCACCTATTCTTTGCTGATGACAGCCTGCTCTTTCCTAGGGCTAGTGAGGAGGAAGCTGAAAGAGTCCTTCATGTTCTTAATGAGTACCAGTGTGCTTCAGGTCAAGTGGTGAACGTAGAAAAGTCTGAGGTGTCCTTTAGTAGTAATATTTCTTAGGAAGCCAAAGATAGAATCAAAGGTAAGCTTGGATTCAACTATGTCAGCAATCATGTGAAATATCTCGGGCTGCCAGTCGTGTTTAGGAGATCAAAAAAGGAGGTTTTCAAACTTGTGGTGGAGAGAGTCTGGAAGAAGGTTAAAGGATGGAATGAATCCTTTCTCTCAAGGGCGGGGAAAGAGGTTTTAATCCCGTCTGCTATCAACAAGAGATTAAGGGTGATCAGTTCCTCAATTTGTCAATAGACAGTCGACAATCATGATGGGGCATAAACCGTCTTTACCAAACTATAATAGCATTTCTTGCATCCTGTGCACAAAACTACCTAAAGCACAAATCCTTAGTTGACATAAACATTACCTCCGCATTCCCTCCGGAATCGGGATCAAAACTGTCCTAACAACACTCACAATCTTGCAATCAACGGCACACTGAGCCCACGCTCCACAACCGAAGTAACTTGGAGAAGTATCAGCTTCTCCCCCACTTATCTCATTCTCAATCCTGAAGACAAAGGATTAGAAAAACCAAAAAGTACTGACAGTGCCTCCCACACATATCACGTACTAAGGGACAGACAACAATGACAGTATTCAACTGTCACACCAACGGACTCAACAACTTGGCCGGACGGACCGACCTGCTCTGATACCACTAATGTAACACCCCAATTCCCCTCGCGAATAAATAATACAAATATAAATCAGAGTAACTATAAATTTATTTTTCCGACAGGAAACAGGGATGTCACACTTAAAGAAAGAAAATACAAACCCTGCTCAATTATTTTGATACATAGCACAAAATAGGATAACCCCATAGGGAGCCTTTTTCCATATAAAATGAATGTCAATTATGGAATAAAGCGGAAAGATACATAATCGACTTGTTTTACAAAATGATTCGTTTTAAAACAACAAAATATACATACAAAGGTCATACAAAACATATTCAACAATTGTATACAAATAACTTAAAGCGTTCCCCGACTCCCGTGCTACGTATCAGAGCAGACACCAAGACCTAAGCAAAGACGAAGATCTAACTCGTCCACTTGCCTCCACGCCTCTAAAGCTGACAATCTGCACTATGCCATAAAAAGCATATTCCAGCAGAAGGGTGAGAAATAACAACTAAACCAAGATTGCATAATAATATGCAAAAACACATAAAATCACATACACAGTTATTCTCACCCCACACGTCACATACCAATACATATAGCAAGCCATAGATGTATAACATATTTCTAACAATCCAACCACATAGCATATAACAATTATACCAACATAATTACACATTTGCACATAAGGCATACCAAGTCATAGCATTTATCACATATGCACATCAAATTACCAATGCTATTACAATCTCAACACATAACAAATCAATGCACAATTTCCACACATAATCAATCAAATCATGATTTTCCACACATAATGCATCCATTCACAATTCTCACACATAATCACATATTCCAATCAAACATATACCATTCAATTCAATTGCACATATTTCATCTCATCAATCACAATCACATTTCCATGCACAATTAATTCATGATTTATGCAAATGCACATAGATCGACACAACGACTCTATGCACATGCCATGCGGTACCGACTTCCGTTGTCACGTCATTTTGTCACGTCATTAGTCCACTCAGGAACTATTGGAACCATCGCTCGTTACTGAGAATCTCAAGTAACTCCCCGTCGGGCCTACGATGTTCACCCGTCGCTTTAAGTCCTCAGGCATCGCCTCATATTTTCGAGGCCCACGACGTTAAGGATTGCTTTAAGTCTCCAAAGGAGCCCACAATCGTCTATACCCATCGCTTTAAGTCCTCAGGCATCGCCTCATATTTTCGAGGCCCACGATGTTATAGAATATACTCACTGGAACCAAACCGTCACTCAGGACGTTTCCACAATGCACATTATGATGCTTGGCATACAATGACTCATGACATTCACATTGCACCCACATACACATCCATAATCATGCATATGTAATCAAATACCACACATTGCATATTCTTGCCCTTAGGCCACAAATCAACAACCACGACAATTACAACAACTTATCACATGCTTCAACATCATCACATTCATGCATTGCAAAGCAATTCAAATAATGCATTTCAAACCCTAAATGCCACCACACAACATACATTGAAATCTCACATAAATAATGCACTTCATCACAAGCCATAAAATACCACAATCATATCACATACCACAAATCACAACAACATCATAGTTCCTCATACAAGGGATTTACATATCAAATGCTACTCACAACACATCATTATCGCACATTGAAATCAAAACCCAAAACACACATTTATTCCTCCATAACACCACAAACCATCATCACCAATACTTATCACATATATTCACATAATATACCAGCACACAACCCATACGATACATATTAAAAGCATATAGCATGATAACACATCATTCGCACACCAATACGACGGTGAAAATCCGACAAACCAACACTTTTTCAAAATCACGACTTAAATAATTCATCTACTGCCCTCCAAACCATTTTTAAAAGAAATAGCTTTTCATTAGCTTTCCAACGCTTCGAACGGCGACCAAAACGGACTTACGGTTTGAAAATTACGACGAAAACAAAATTGGAAAATATCATGTTCGCTCCAGTATTCGCTAGGCGAACCCTAGCGAACCAAGGCAGTGGAAAACAGACATAAAGTTCGCTAGGTGAACCTTCTAGCGAACATTCGCCAGTTCCTTCGCTGGCGTTCGCTAGGCGAACCTGCGAAACCCAGAATTCGCAGCAGCGTCAACCTAGGTCATATGGGGCCAAAATACATCATTTTTACCACCCAAACACTTCTAATTCATACCAGAACAACCAAAACATGTTTAGACATAATCAACGAGTATTCTACGCGGTTTATGTCGAATTTCATCTGTGAAAACATCGATTTCTATCAATTGCTCCTAATTTGAATCGATAAGAAAAGTCGCGAAACCACCAAAACAATTACAACAAACAACACATATACATACACAAGCAAGATATAATTGAAACTTCTCACCCTTACCCGATTATTCGCGCTCGAAACGGAGAATCTTTGATTTCCTCTTTTCTCCTCTTTTCTCTCCTCTTCCTTTCCTTCCCTACTCTTTCTTTCCTTTTTCTTTCTTTTCTCTCTTTTTCTTTCCACTTACTATTTATATAAAATATCTAAACCCCTAAAAGACTATTTTACCCCTCAAACTCAAATATCTCGCAAACGCTCTCAAAACGCGATAAAACTTAAACATCGGTGAAATATATTTCGGGAAATAAAAGTTGAAAAGAAACTATAATTTAATATAATTATTTTATCTATCAGAGAAATTAACCAATTAGCAGGTAAAATACCATACATTCACACTTTTCACAAAATTCAAATAAATGAAATAAATAAATAGAGTTAAACAAATCGGGGCGTTACACCCGTACCTTGGGTGTGGATGTGTTGGTGGAGAAGCTTATAGACAAGGATCATGCGTGTTGGAATATGGAGATCTTAAAAGAGAATTTCGATGATCATGATGCCTTACATATCAGTAGCATCCCTTTGGCATCAAACCTGCCGGGAGATAAACTCTTATGGAATGCGGAGAAGGATGGTGAATATTCTATTAAAACGGCTTACCATATGCTTGGCAATACGAGGAAGGTGAAGTTACCTGGTCCCTCAATTAATAACTCTAGGACTCTGTGGAACAATGTTTGGAATTTGGATGTTAATCCTAGAGTGATGAATTTGGTATGGAGGGTAATGAAGAACATTCTTCCTACGAAGGATAATTTACAGAAAAAAAAAGGTACGCCTATTGACGATATATGTCCTTTGTGTAACTTAGAGCCTGAATCTTCTACCCATCTTTTTCTGAGCTGTAATTTTGCAAAAAGAACTATGTTCTCTACTCCCCTGGGAATTCGTTTACCTGCGGCTGGCAGTGTTATGGACTGGTTTAATGACATCATTACCAGAAAAGAGTTTCAGATGGGCCAGCTGATTGCCTGTTTTCTTTGGAAAGTCTGGCATGCCCGCAATGGTGTTGTTTTTAACAAGGCGGATCCGGATCCGCAGAGGGTGGCGAAGGAGATTTGGGACGTTTTCCATGAGGATCGGGAGGCTACTCTGATGAGGAAAGCTAAAGGCATGGATGTCAACAGGAACTTGTTGGACTACAAAGGGTGGATTATTCAAACCGATGCAGGGTGCTTTGAAGGTGGAACTATCGGTTTAGGTTGTGTCATTAGGGACCCCTCAACAAATATTTTCATTGCAGCTTGCAAGAGGTTGTCAAGCGTTACGGATGCAGGATTGGCAGAATTGTTGGCGGTTCGATGGGCTTTGCAGATGGCCATCGACCTGGGCTTAAACAGGTTTATTTTGCAGACTGATGCTCTTAATGTTGTTAATTGTCTTAATGGAATGGACTTTATTGCTAATTGGCATCCTGTTATCAGTGAGTGCAAGCTTCTTATAAGTAGATGTACTAATGTAGTTATAATGTTTATCAATAGAAATAGCAATAGGGATGCACATTATATGGTTGGAACTGGTAGATTGTTAGGTTGTAGAACCTGGTCTGGCTTTATTCCTAACCAGGATTTGTGTAACCCATGTACTTCTTCTTTGCAGTAATGAAATTTGTCTGATATCAAAAAAAAATGTTACCTTATTACAATCCAAATCCAAATGCAGTATTTTTTTCAAATATAGAAAAATGAATAGGTTAGATTATATGAGAGAGAGCTATACGCAGGACCGTGCATGCATGTACCTATAGTCCTTTTTTGATTCAGTATATTTCTTTCACCAAAACGAAGAAAAAAAAATTAATCCTAAACTTAATTACTAAGTATTTCCTAATGTAAGTAAAACAAAATTTAAACATTATTTAAAATATAAAGACAAATAAATTAAAAAAGTAAACTATTAAATAAAAATTAAATTAAAAATCAGATTAATAAGAAAATGTTATTTAATTAAAAATTAAAATGAACTCGGTTAAAAACGAGAAATTGGACCGATATCGAAGTGCTCGAAAAAATAAAATAAATACACCAAAGTGATCAGCAAAAAATATATCTACATGCCACCCTTGTTTTGTGAATGGAAATTAAACTTGAATGAATCGGAACTAACTGGAATTTGAAATGTGTTTATGAATTGAAACTTGAAACTTGGACTTGAATCTTGAATTGGAATGAAATTGAATTTGAGATTATTTCTTGCACTTGGACTTATGAAATGGTTCAACTTGGTTGAATCGTCCAAAATTCTTTGAATTAATTCCGTGCAAAATCACTTGAAACCATTCTTAAACATCTCTGAAATCTCCTTAAGAATCAACCTGGAACTGAACTGAAACTTTGGTTCAAATTAAGAAACGTCTAAAAATGAATCACTTGAAACCATCTTGGATGAGCGACACTTCTGACTTGCACCAACAAAACATCCTTGAAACCAATTTTCAGCATCTTGAACTCTTCATTAAAATCATGTCAGAAATGTATTGAACCTTGAATCAATAACATCACATCTTGATTCCATCTTGAAATGATCTTGAATTGAATAGAAAGTTGGAATTCTCCCATGACAGGAACATGAACCACAATATCAGGACTTATGAATAACTCGATATATTGCCTAAAAGTCCTTACTTTTGATAGCTCTGCAGCTTGACTTCATTAGGTGATTTGAACTTGAACAAAAGCCTGATCTGGATCCTTAAACACAAATACCTGAATTCAATTCACACTTATCTCCAAAACAGCCACTAACATATATCCCACTGCACCAAAACCCTAATTGAAAGTGATCTTGCCTTGATGATTATCCACCTTGAAACAACTACCTTTGCCACAGCCTGAT
This sequence comes from Lathyrus tuberosus, assembly GCA_022829125.1. Lineage (NCBI taxonomy): Eukaryota > Viridiplantae > Streptophyta > Magnoliopsida > Fabales > Fabaceae > Lathyrus > Lathyrus tuberosus. The sequence goes on along the minus strand of JALAZF010000061.1, from coordinate 1,124,817 downwards.
AACTTGATCCTAAAACAAACCACTTGTTTGACCAAGATTAGGTCAAACTTCCAATGAATTTCCAACCAATATTGCGCACACCCTTGACCTGATTTCGAGCGAATCTGAATTGAACGACATCTCTTCTCAAAAAACAGAGGGATAAGAAACCCTAATTTTCATGTTTTGGGTGCATACTAATGAAGAAAACAGCATGAGATGTTGACAACCAACAAAACCCTAGTTCCTCAGTCTCCACTAGAACCATGATGAAGCCTTAATCACTTAATGCCTCTTGAGAGATCTTGAAGCAGATAAACTTGATACTTGATGAATCTCGGTAGAGGAAAGCCTTGTAGCTGGATGAACTTTGATAAAAATATTCTCATGATGATGAGAAATTAACCCTTGCTTCAAACTTGAATGAAGGTACCTCAAAGCAAACAGGAACCATAATTCAAAGAACCTCGTGATCCCATGCCTTAGGAGCTCAATGCAAATGAATGCAAAGTTATGACCTAATGGAATGCATAGATGATAAAAATGATATGATATGCAAGGCTAGGGTTAGGGTGAAAATAAGGGTGTGATAGGAGTTATATAAAGACTCAACTTTTCACTATTTTATTAACCAAAAATTAGAATAAATATTGAACAACCCTTGTGAATAAACTTTAGAGAATCAGCTTGTGAAAAAAAACTTTGAAAAAAAGAACATCTAGAGATGAATTGCTATTGAAATAAAGAAAGAAATAAAGAATCAAGCAGATGATTTTATTGTATACATTTTCTGTTAAAAGATTCAAACACTTGAGTTTATGCTTATATTTGTTTATATCCTCTTTTTAGTGATATTTGTAAACACGATATAATTATCCGTTCATTTGATTGTATTTTCTCAAAAGGATAAATGTCAATCATATTCTTTTAGATGACAAAGAGATCCAATTGGGATCAATTCTTTGTATTTGAGTGAGAAATCTAAGATATAACTCCGTTGGACTAGAAAATATCTCATTGATACTGTAATCATTTAGATTATATTGAAAATCTATTTGTGTAAGAGGACTAGACGTAACCTTGAGTTATGGGTGAATCAATGTAAATTCCTTGTGTGGTAATTGTCGCAACGTGAAAAACAACCGGCAGAAAAACAGAGTCACCACCGAAGGTTATTTATCTCGGCAGGGGAAAGGAAACGATCGAAGAAACCTCAAAAGGGAGAAGACATGGTCCTCGTAACCAAATCCTGGGTTCGAGAGTCGATTACGCGAGAGGAAGGTATTAGCACCCCCTCGCGTCTGTTGTACTCAACGTGGTCCACGCTTGTTGTTCTAATCAAAGGGTGTGTTTATCTAAAGCCTACTACTAAATAGAAACGAAAGGGGAAAAACAAAAAGGAGACTCGATAGGAATTCGTCGTCCTAGGCCTACGTATTCCCTCGTGCAATGAGAAAGTCAGAGTCGACGTAGTTCGGAGGACTACGGAAAAAAGAAGGGAAGGGTGCCGCCAAGACATCGCCGTCATGTGCCTACGTATTCTTAATCGGGAGAGAATGAGGAATTCAGAGCATCCGTAGTTCATGGACTATGGGAGAACGGTGGGAAGAGTGCTCTCCAAGACTTCGCCATCTTGTGCCTACGTATCCTTAATCGGACGAGAATGAGGAAATCAGAGCGTCTGTAGTTCGTGGACTACGGGAGAACGGTGGGAAGAGTGCTCACCAAGACTTCGCCGTCTTGTGCCTACGTATCCTTAGTCGGACGAGAATGAGGAAATCAGAGCGTCCGTAGTTCGTAGGCTACGGGAGAACGGTGGGAAGAGTGTTCGCCAATACTTCGCCGTCTTGTGCCTATGTATCCTCAATCGGACGAGAATGAGGAAATCAGAGCATCTGTAGTTCATGGGACTAACCACAGATTGGTTAAGTTTTTTTTATGAGCGACGTTAAGATCGTGTTCTAGCAGTTAGGGTCGATGCCTGTTTGCGGTAGAACGAAAATAACGTACTCTTTCTGAAAATGGTTTGACAAACAATCCCGAAGGATAAAATGATTTACATTTGGTTTGTGAATTTTAACAGAAGTGAATTGAATTGGTTTGAGACTCGTATTGCACTAAAATCTATGACATAGGAGCAAATGCGTCGCAAGATCGCCCCCAAATGGGATGTATGCTAAACACTCTAAACGAAGTAAGGAGAGACTTCTTACTCATCATTTCCCATATACTTAAGGCTCGTGGTGCACAATACTCATTGTATTTATTAAGTGTGTTGATTTTGTTTTAAGAAAGAATAGAGACTCAAAGGGAAAAAGAAAATCTAGGGGAAACTTACCTAGATGTTATCATCCAAATGGCCCTATAGTTGAGGATGAGAGGGAAGTCTACCTAATGTTATCATACAAATGATGGACCTAAGGTTGAGGTTCAAAGGGACTACCCTAATGTTGTCATGCAAAGGATTAAGAGCCTAATGTCTATCCTACTTTGAACCTAATCAAAAATTAAGTTCAAACTAGGAGCCCTAAGGGAACATGTGATCAAGAACGAGTAAACATTAAACAAAATCAATCTCAACAACAAATAGAAATCCAAAACTTAAAGGAGAAGAAATGAGATGAAGAGAAGAGATGTCAAAGAAACACAAGTATAAAACAAACCAAAAACAGTAGCAACAACAGCGCTTCAGCACAGCACAGCAGTAAATTCCAGCAAGCAAGCAAGAACAACATTTAACAGCTCCTATCTTCAGAACAGAACATGTGTAAAATCCAACAGAACAGTGTAGCTCCGATTTTGTGACACGACCACTACCGCTTTAAGTGCTACTTTCTGATTTCTATATTTATCCTATAAAGCTTAAAAGGAAGGGGAAGATATCTTAAACTAACCCTGCGTGCAAATTTTTTCCTTTACAAATGTGAAGAGATCTGGAACCGGGGGTTGGTTATACAAGGGGAAGCTGTTAACATCCGGAGTATCTATAGTAATCTATAGGAACCTTTATTTTCATATATTTCTAATGTTGAATTACTCGGTTGCTTAAATCCATTTGCTGTTGATTGGGGAAGTTTTTCCTTTGAGGAGATGTTTTTGTTGTTTTAGGGTTTTCTATTGTTTTTGGGAAGGTACTTGACCTAAGATTTTTGATTAGTGCGCTCGCTAAGATTTCACAATCTTATGCCTACGTATTCCCGTAAAGAGATCTAGGGAAATCAGAATGTTCATAGTTCCTCCTATTCTGTGGGAGGAAAATGTTTGGTGTCTTGTTCAAAGCCCAAGATTGAAGCTAAAAGAGTATTTGTGTCTTGTTTAAAGCCCAAGATTGAAGCTAAAAGAGTATCTGTGTCTTGTTTAAAGCCCGAGATTGAAGCTAAAAGATTGACTGAGAGAGAATTTGTCATCTCTAAAGGGAGATATCTCACTTATTCATCACAAACATTGAAGAATTGATTTATAAGGGAAGTTGTTTTAACTTGGATGTGTGGAATCCAGCAATGCCACATCTTCATTTATAGGAGAGGTGAATGTCATGAAGGAAGAAGCTTTAACTCAGTGTAGAGCAATGTCACTTATCCCTTTAGGAATCTTTTAGGCTAAGAGAGGGACATTGACTTAGATGTGCAGAATCCAGAGGTTTGCCACTTACATCACTTAGATGAAAGAGAACTTTAGCCATGATAAAGGAGGGACTCCAGCTTGGATTTTGAATCAACAAGTGTGCCACTTACATCAATTATCTGGAAAAAAGGTTTAATTGTTTGTTTTGACATGTGATGTACAGAGGAAATATCCTCCTACAGAGAAGACTCATGTTCTCATCTGTGGGGATGTTCAATTTTGTGCCTTGATCAAAGCCCAATGTTGAAGCTGAAAAGAAAGTTGAAAACTGACTCATCTAAGGGAATATTATATCTATCTTGTACAAAGCCCGAGATTGAGGCTGACTGAGGAAATCATTATATGAAGTCTAATAGGAGGCTGAGGGAATTTAGGTGGAGATTGACTCTTGCTAAGGAAATTTAATTCCAAGAGAAGGTCTAAGCTGTTTTGAGGAATCAAAAAGGGAACTAACTCTTGCTTAAGAGAGTTGAATTATTAAATGCCACAAAGGTTTTAATTATTTTGGGGATTTATTGATTGTAACCTGACCCTAGCTGGGGATTTTAAAGTGAAACCCAACCCTTGTTGAGGATCAGAAGAGATTTAAATGATGAGTTTGAATGCCTTAGAGGTTTTGACTCTCCTGGGGACTGGTGTATCGATAAAGATGACTAGGATTTATCCTATGCTTTCAGGAAGCCTGATGGTCCTTGTATGAAGCCCAAGAGGAGGATGAGGTGCTTCTAGGAAGCCTGTGGGTCCTTGTATGAAGCCCAAGAGGAGGCTGGGTTTTGAGACTTTCCAAGTCTAGGAAGAGTTCAAGAAAGGTTTCACCAGGAAATAATCCTTGCTTTGTTGAACTGTCCCAGGATTAAAGGGGTCAATGAAGAGGTTTCATCGGGAAATAATCCTCTCTTTATTGAACTGTTTCAAGGTTGAATAAATTGAGCAAATCCCAAGAGGAGGCTAACTGTATTAGGAAGAAGAATTCCTTTGTACAAGAGGGAACTAGTTGTGTGAACTAAGTTATACTTACTGAAAGGATCCTATTGTTTGAACTAGCCTAAATTAAGGATGATGTAAATGCTTAAAGAAACTTAACAAGATATGTACAAGTATATATACAGATATATGAACAAGTATATAAACAAGTAAGAATTGAATTGAGAAAAGTGGTGGGTCTTATTCTCTGAATAGAGGCCCAATGTATTGTGATTGATTAGATGCCTTCTTCAAGATTGAATTAGTGTTTTGAAGAAATTGAAGAAAGATTTAAATTTGAAGATGGCTTGATCTTAAGTAAGAGAGAAGCAAAGGTGTTAGGTCTTACACTCTAAATAGAGGCCCAAGTGATTATTTGATGCTAGGTTTAGATTGAATATGACAGTTTTGGGAGATTGAAGTTTTTGAAAATAGAAAGAGAGATGGGACTTACACTCCTAGCAGAGGCCCAAGATGTTTATCTTGTTTTGAAAATAGAGGATGATTTTGAAAGAAAAAGGTTGGGACTTACACTCCTAGCAGAGGCCCAAGATGTTTTTAAAACAACAGTGGTTTTGAACACTGAGAGGAGGGACTTATACTATAGTAGAGGCCCTAAAAAAAGTTTATTTATGTACAAAAAGATGGGACTTACACTCTATTAGAGGCCTAAATGATTTAATGATTTTTAAAGACCCTAGTTTAAAAATGTTTGATTAAAGGTGTTTTTCAAATGATTTTAAACATGATGTAATTGATATGTATGTTAAGATAAACATGTTGTAATCTTAAAACAAAGTTTGAAATATTAGGTTTTATTCGTATGAAGATCAAAATGTGATAGGTTTAAAAATAATCAAGGAGAAAGCCATTTTTTAGTGGTTTTAATCATAAAAAAACAATTAATTTTAACTTAATAAAAAGTGATTAAAATTAAATCTTTTTTTTGAATTTTTTGTGGATTAAATTAATAAAATGTGTGAATGACATGTGTGCAAAAAATCATTTAAAAATAATTAAGTTTGATTTAAAAAATAATTATTTGAAAATAATATAGAAAAATGTAAAAAAAAATATGTGAAAATGTGAAAAATGGGAGAAGTTTTAAAAAATTGGCATGGGTGGGGGTCGAACCTGAAATTTTGGCCTATGCAGACAACGGATGTCCTAACACATGTCAAGACATTGTGCTACATAATCATTTAAACTCATAGGCACAACAGCAGACTGATACCTTGAATATCAAAACTGCACCATCACAGATGTCACGACATCTGATCCAACATGTTTATCATGAACCCTAACAGAAAACGTAAATTTGCAGAATGATAAAGAACACAGTAATTGTTAACCTAGTTCGGTGCAAACTCACCTACATCTAGGGGATACCAATCCAGGAAGAAGACTCCACTATCTCTAGACTATTACAAAGTTAAACTCCCCCGTTTACAACTTCATACCTAACATCTACCCACTGAACATCTTTACCAAGGTTAAACTCTAACGTTTAGAACACTAATATGAGATACCCCACTCACTTCCCTTAATCACCAACTGTGATTTCTACATCATCCCTATCAATACAGAAATCTGTCAAGCATACTTGACAAACAAGCTAACTCGGATTTGCTTAAAAGCTTCATCCAAGAACAATACACAATCCAATACCTCAAGGCTTATGGATCTGTGCGACACCTATATCTACCACAGTGTATCAACTGATACAAAGGGAGACTTATAAGAGAAACCTATGACTCTCAAACCTAAAACCTACTTTACAAAATAGGATTCCTAAGTCTATGTCGTCTGCTCTCACTTTTCTGTCTCGGTCTTGGTCTTCTTTTATAGTTTTCTGCTGAGTTGGGCTTCATATATTTGATCCTTGATCCACTACCAATTGCCTTGAATCTTGGAACAGATTTAAAACTAAAACCTGCTGTAACAGTCATGATGTCGAATCTTCATGTTGTGACATTTTACTTGACATTTTTATTCTGGGGCTGAAAACCTCCATGTTGAAACATCTTTTACAACATTTAAGTTTTACCAAAATTTAGTCAAACACTCTGAGCTTTCAATCTCCCCCTTTTGAAAAATTTTGGCTAAAATATTCTTTCAGCCTGATGGTGGATGCAGTGGAAAAATACTTGAAGAAAGTGCTAAGGAAGAGGAAGAAGATAAGATCTAGTTACCCTCTTTATTCCCTTGTGATACTGGATACCTAGAGGATGTAACTTTGGTCACAAGACACAACTTGCTCCCTTACTCTGATCACAAAACACAAATATGCATATACCAAGAATGGCGAGGCATCCTTTGAGACATTTTGCAAATCAGTGGCACAAGACACATACACCATACACATCTCAGCAGTAACCAACCATTCTCCCCTTTTTAGCCAAAATTTGACAAAAATGGCCCATGCTCATCCAGACCCAAAAAATGCTTACCCACACACAAACAAAACACATTTTATCTTACTCTAAGTAAGATGTTCTAGCTCGATCTTCCTTAAATATGAAGAAGTTATGTGAGTAGAGCAAATCCAGACAAAATACTAGTCAAGGAGTGTAATAACAGCTGGTCAAGTTAGTTATGAGAGATTCCACTTTTTCTGACTTATCTTTGATCCTACTTCTGAACATTGTTCTGATGCCTATCCTGCATATGTCAGGTTTATGGTCCCCACCGCTAGGATTTGCTTAGTCCAGATTTAGTAACAAAGAATACAACAGAATATGTTTTCCCTTCCTCTTTATTCGCAGAAAACCAATTTCTCACAGTTAGCTCCCAATAGATTTCTGTATTGAGCAAAATCTTCACAATTTTATGATTACAGTCTGCAGAGAAAAATAAATTCTCCCAGACTTAATAAATGATTCTTAAGTATCCAATTGGAACCATTACTAAAACACATGTACTGCCAAGTTTCCCACAACTTGCAACAATACAACAATGTCAAGACATCCTCCTTGACATCTCAGCTTGCTTGACGCACAAATGCAAACTGGAACTTCAACTGCATCCTCGCAGTAATTCATCTTAGATCAAGGGGCATCTCCCCCTATCTAAGGTAACTAGTGCTCCTCCACAGAACACCCAAGCTGATGAAAGGAAAACATAAGACGCATCTTCATGTCTTCAAGAGCGCACCCTTAGTTCAACTTACTAGCTTAACACAATCACCAACTCTCTTATTGCTCCCTCTGACAAGAAATAATAATCACTCACACATGATCACCATCATGCTACCCGTGAGGAAATGTATACCAACCATAACAAACTCTTGGCTTGAGATCAAAGTCCCATTGATCCCCCCCATCTTGCAACCATCTACACACTACACGAACTCCTCTTGAATTCTCATGTATAGACCTCCAGCTGCTTGAGGCACAAACCAATTGAATCAGAATGCTTTACATTCCTCAAAGAGACGCACAGGGCCCCTTAGTTTGTTATAACGATGTCAGCTATCATATGCATGCTCCAGAACTTCACAGCTGCTAAACTAATCCACTACTAGCATGACTTGCAGCCAGGGCAACATCCTCTTTGCAAGATTTTCCACTGACCTTACCCATCCAGCAATAGAGATAGACACCCCACAATCCAAGACAGTCATTCCTTATCATTCTCACGTATGATAACCTGGAATACTTCTGGGTTTTGGTGAATATCCTCTTCTGAATGCATTAGAAACCAGACCTTCATGCAATCAACCCATGATCCACTCCAGTCTACTCCACACCATCCTCCCAAGGCAGTTCTTCTACTTCATCATTCTCCCGTATGACTAGATAGATACTCCTCAGACATGATGTAGCCAATAAGTTCCTAAACCAAAACTCAAGAATCCTCCACCAAGGATAACCAACCCAAAGATGTTCTAACAATAGTTATGACATCTTTCACACATCACAGACACCACACACCATGGCTCTTGATATGCTCTGCCACTGGACTTACTATCAACATAGTAATCCACACTGAAGGTCTTCACACAACACTGCGCCACCAGCTTGAACAAAGAAAACTTTAGAAACCCATAGAGAAATAAACTTTCATCCACCAAAGAAGGTATGCTTCCATTCTCAACCCAGAACTTCTGCCATAAGCTCCCAGAGAATCAGAACCTCCTTACAATTTCAACTAACTACTCTTCTACACAAGAGCAATCAGTTTCAAGCATCCTGCTTGAATGCACATTATGAAACCAACCAAATGCCACCTTTTGATTTACCTCACTCATCTTCAGAACTCCCACAAGATACACTGATCCACTAATGAAATCAGACCTTCAAGTCATATGAACTACTTGCCCCATTGCAAGACATCTTGGATCCACCAAGCCTCTTAGTCATGTAACATCTTCCCATCCAAAACTCCCACAAACTGCATGAGATAGATCTTTTTGAAGCATCCATAACTTCTATTCTCCTGTAGATCACCTTATCTTAAGCTGATGTGCCACATCACCAACTGAGACCTCTGATGTTAAGCTAGATGTCAGAACATTCTGATATGACATCCAACTGTTGAATTTAGCTCCTCCTTCTGCCACTTAGAAGAACCTCCTCCCTTCGTAGAACAAGAGTTCCATGCTCTCATAGACTTGATTCAACAACCAAGTTTGAGTAGACAACCTCTATCCTGCTTTGAAACTCCAAAGACTTCAAACCTGCCACGTGTGAATCTTCAGAAAATAAGTAGTCCAAGACTACCCCATAGCCATACTAAAGAATGCCACTTTCCTCAGTAGAGCCGTCAGTAGAAAGCCGGAGATAACTGCCACTTATCCTCGACCTTCACAAACAGAGCAAGATCCATGCTCCAAAGCACCTAGATCAGAAATAAACTGATCCAAGTTGTAACCATCAAGATTATGATGTCTTCATCTTCATCTTCAATAGTATCAAAGTCCATACTAGTTTTTTGCCAGGAAACTCTCCAGAGAACACATGCTTCTGTCACACCCGACGGAAGCCACTTCTTAGGTCACCACCTAAGACTAAACAGATGCTAAAGCATATGCAGTACCCCTCCCATGATTATGCACAAACTCTGATGATGAGATGTTCCAACATCTTGTTGAACATCAGCAATCTTGACTTTCAAGGATAATCAATTAAATACTTATGGACTCCACAAATAGCAATTGATCGTAAATCCTTGTCCAATAACCCTTCTTCACTGTTGTAACTGAGCTCCACCAGATCATGTCATGAACACTTATAAAGTATTCAATCTTTTTGCAAGTATCTTCTTCAAAGGACAATGTTGAGATACCAAGGTTGCCACCCTTGACTCAAGTAACTAAGACTTTCTCTCAACAAATCTTATTTACCTCAACTATTCTTCAATCAGATTGGATCCACTCTTAGGGTCAAGAGAGATGAATCCTTCCTTACTGTTTTTGGATGGTGAAAATAAATCACCTCCACTTTCTTCAGATTGTGTTTCAAAGAAACACCTTCTAGTCAGAAGAGTAACTAGAAGACTCCAGATACACGACATAAATGCCTTTATGAGTGGACTTGAGAGAGTTCTCAAGTATCTTTGACAACCTAGCCGACCAATAATTTATCAAACCCCTAGAGCAAGAACCTGATAAACTTAAACTCAACTCCTCTCCTCTTCAACTGACTTCAACTGTACCAAGAGCCCAAGCTTCCAAGTACCAAATCACCATACCAGATATCTAACCACAACTCCTTTCACTCCATCGCTCCCGACTTTGGAATAAAATAATGCATATATCTTCAAATATAGAGGCCGACAATTGAGACCTTCCACCAATTGTCTTCAGTAACAACTCCAGAATCCCATAATTCTAGAGCTCTTCCATCAGAAACACATGCAGTAGAACCACCAAGGAACAGATCCTGCTTGCCCTAATAAGATGTCACAACATCTTATAAGACACACCAACAAGAGAACTAGCCATTTCTCCTGTAGTTGTTGTAGAATCTCCTCAGCAACATGAACAACCTCCGGGTTGCTCCCTTCGATCCAGAACATCCATCTCATCTATTAATACCCTTGGGAATGTCTGAGTTGATTGATCTGATCTTCAAAACTCCTCCTTTTTTAAATGCCAGAAAGTATCTCCCAAAGATCTCATCCAGAACCAAACAGGAAGCCTGCTCTGATACCAATTGAAATTATGGCCTATACAGACAGCAGATGTCCTAACACATGTCAAGACATTGTGCTACATAATCATTTAAACTCAGAGGCACAATAGCAGACTGATACCTTGAATATCAGAACTGCACCATCACAGATGTCACGACATCTGATCCAACATGTTTATCATGAACCCTAACAGAAAACGTAAATCTGCAGAATGATAAAGAACACAGTAATTGTTAACCCAGTTCGGTGCAAACTCACCTACATCTGGGGGATACCAATCCAGGAAGAATACTCCACTATCTGTAGACTGTTACAAAGTTAAACTCCCCCGTTTACAACTTCATACCTAACATCTACCCAATGAACATCTTTACCAAGGTTAAACTCGAACGTTTAGAACCCTGATATGAGATACCCCACTCACTTCCCTTAATCACCAACTGTGATTTCTACATCATCCCTATCAATACAGAAATCTGTCAAGCATACTTGACAAACAAGCTAACTCGGATTTGCTGAAAAGCTTCATCCAAGAACAATACACAATCCAATACCTTAAGGGTTATGGATCTGTGCGACATCTATATCTACCACAGTGTATCAACTGATACAAAGGGAGACTTACAAGAGAAACCTACGACTCTAAAACCTAAAACCTAATTTACAAAATAGGATTCCTAAGTCTATATCATCTGCTCTCACTTTTCTATCTAGGTCTTGGACTTCTTTTATAGTTTTTTGCTGAGTTGGGCTTCATATATTTGATCCTTGATCCACTGCCAATTGCCTTGAATCTTGGAACAGATTTAAAACCAAAACCTATTGTAACAATCATGATGTCGAATCTTCATGTTGTGACATTTTACTTGACATCTTTATTCTGGGGCTGAAAACCTCCATGTTGAAACATCTTTTACAACATTTATGTTTTACCAAAATTTAATCAAACACTCTGAGCTTTCAGAACCCACGCCCTTACACACACAAACACACTTAACACGCAGGTACAAACCACTGGGGTGGTGATATACCCATGTATCAAACCACACCCATAAATTAATAAGGGTGGAAAGGACCCGAGGCCAGACCAAGCCAAAAGGCGCCATGGCTGGTCCTTGCCCAAGGTTTTTTCAAGTTTACCAGAAGGATCATATCTCCCTCATTTCTCCATGAAATTGGATGAAATAAAACTGGATCATGCATAGGATTTCATGAGGAATCCAATGGTGGTCTTAGATTTTTCTAAAAGTGCCTACATTTTAAAACTTGATAGTGGTTTCAAATAGGTCATGATTTTGCAAGTTGTATGCTACATGTTTATACAGCCCACAATAGTGCTCAATTATAGTTCAAACACAACAAATATGACATGTATGACATGGTTATGATCAATGTACATCAAAGTAAAGCATATTTTGGCAAGTTCAAGTTTTGAGGAAACCTACCTCTTGAAGCAAATTGGGATCTTTCAAGATAGTTGTTACAGATGTGTCTTGATGGTTTGGACACTTCCAATATACCTTATAGAAGCTACTTGGATGCTTGGAATCAAAGAGAAACCTCTAGAACAGAGTTTAGCCCCTTCTTGCAAAATGAGCCAAAAATGGTCAAAATGGCAATTTCTTCAAATGGTGTTACAGTTGAGGAACACTTGTTGGAACAGCTTAGGAATGTTATTTAGAGTGTGTTTGGAGTGTTGTTTGGATTTGGAATGGACAGGATTAAGATATGGCTTGAAAAATGTAGAAAGTCAAAGACATGAGGTTTTGACAGTTGACTTTCTGATTTTGGTGGTTTGGAATAAAGATGAGGGTTTGGACACCTTTAATGGATGATTTGTGATGAGTTTAGATCATTGGCTTAATCCAAGAAGCTCTGGTTTAGAGAAATTTCTACTCACTTTTGAAAAACTTATAAACTTGGAGCAAAAGCAAGAAAGAAAGGAAAACAAGTATTGTGTTGTTTTGGTGTATTTTTAATGATCAGAAATGAGTTCTATTTATAGGAGAAGGGATTTGTCTTGGAGGAATAGTGATGGCTCAAAGATTGGCTTGGATTCAAAAGTTTTGGCAAGATACATCATTGCCCCTCACACAAGGCACCATAGCTCTCCACATGGCTAGCTTATCTTTTGACTCATTCCACATTCCTCAGATGTTTTTATTGTTGTTTATGTGAGCATCTTGACTGAAAATAGTACCTTTGTTGAATGTGCACTATTGCACATAAATGCCTTTGAATTCAAGGCATAATGTGACAAAATCCATTAATCCAATTTGAGATATCTCTTGACCCTTTGACCCAAATTTGCAGGTTTGTTATGCTTTCTTCTGCTATGCATTGAATGTGAGTGGCATTGATCATTACACTTGACAAGAAAATCATGTATGGCAAGTAAATGACCAAACTGATTTTGCAAAACAGTTTGCAGCACCCCCACTTTATTTCCTTTTTTTATTTCTTTTTCAATTTCTTAATTTCATTTATAATTCACAAAAATATTTTTCTTTTACTAAAAAATTCCCAAAAATTTTGTAATTATCCTTTAATGTTTAAATTAATTCTCTATGATATTTATTTCCATTTTATTTTTGTATTAACCTCAAAATTCACAAAAACATGTATAAATCTTTTTTTATTTAATCCTGGACTACCTTTGTAAATCATTTGATCTTTAAATCTTTTGTGAAAATTCTTGGTATATGAAAGAGTTGTTTTTGAGAGGTTTTTATTTAGCTTTGTCATTGAGTCTTTTGCCTTGCCTTTGGTTTAACACTTGGATGATTCCTTTATCGCATATAGGTATATCTTGTGTTTATAATTGTTGTGTATTACTCCCTCCGGTCCTTTTTATAAGGAAAACTTCACTTTTTAGATTCATTAAATAATTAATGTATCTGGTCTGTATTATAGACCAGATACATTAATTATTTAATGAATCTAAAAAAGTGAAATGTTCCTTATAAAAAGGACCGGAGGTAGTATCACACTATCACATGCTATACATGAATGTTGAACTTTACTTTTGAGTTTTGATCATTGCTTAATTGTTGCACATCTTCTTCGAATTCTTGAATTTATATTGCTCATTTAAATCTCAATTCCCTTGTAACATTCTTGTTCCTAAGAAGTTGTTATTCTCCCCTTCCTTCCAAAGGAAACGATCGTCCATGTTGACTGCCATGTCACCTAGGATAGCTTTATCCATCATTCCCTTATCTCACGCGTACTCCACGTAGGTGTTTTGCAGTCAGACCCTACTTTCATGTGGACACTTCTTTCCCTGTTTTTCCTAGCCTTAGGTTTGGAGTCGCCGCACTCCACGTAGGTGTCTTGCTGTCAGGCCCTACTTTCCCTTGGAACCTTGACCACAATCAAGAGTTCCTCACCCCCATTTGAAGGGAACTACGGACGCTCTGATTTCTCAAAGTACCCTTTGAGAATACGTAGGCATAGGATTGCGACGATCCTAGCGAACCACCTTTTTCTTTTTCTACCTTTTTCCTTTACATCCAATGCCTTCTTGGATTCCACCTTTTTCTTTTTATCTCTTTTACCTGTATTGAGGTGAACTACGGTTGCTCTGATTCTTTAGTCAGATACGTAGGCACAGGATGCGATGTCTTGGCGAGCAAACTTAGTGTACATACCCTTAGGTCTTTACCTTTACCCTTAACAGATTCCTTTAGCAAGCAAACATAACATAGCACAACACTAACAAGAGGTTTCTGTAGAGTACTACAGATACTTAGGGTACTAATACCTTCCCTTAGTATAACCAACCCCCGAACCTAGATTCTCTTATTAGGGTTTTCTTTCTTTACCCTTTCCTTTGGATAAATCAAAGCTTGGTGGTGAATTTCAAAGTTTTGTGATTCAAGTTAATTAATAGCTTGACATCCGATTCTCACTGCAACAGGAGTCAATCCTCAAACGTTTTTAGCTTCAACCTTGGGCTTTGATCAAGGCACAAAATCCATCATCTCTATAGATGAGACAATGAGTCCTCTCTGTAGGAGAATATCCCCTCTATACATCACATATCAAAACAAAAAATCAAAACCTCTTTTTCAGATAATTGATGTAAGTGGCACACTTGTTGATTCAAAATCCAAGCTAGAGTCCCTCCTTTATTATGGCTAAAATTTCTCTTTCATCTAACTAATGTAAGTGACAAGCCTATGGATTCTACACATCCAAGCCAATGTCCCTCTCTTAGCATAAAGGAAGAAGTGGCATTGCTCTACAATGAGTTAAAGCTTCTTCCTTCATGACATTTCTCTTATAAAGGAAGATATGGCATTGTTGGATTCCATACATCCCAGTTAAAGTAACTTCCCTTATAAACAATTACTCAACATTTGTGAAGAATGGGTGAGACTTCTCCCTTTAGAGATGACAAATTCTCTCTCTCAGTCAACTTTTAGCTTCAATCATGGGCTTTGAACAAGACACCAAATTTCCTCCCATAGAATAGGAGGAACTACGATTGCTCTGATTTCCCAAATCTCTTTACGGGAATACGTAGGCATAAGATTGCGAAATCTTAGTGAGCACATAAATCAAAAATCTTAGGTCAAGCACCTTCCCAAAAATAATAGAAAACCCAAAAACAACAAAAACATTCCCTCAGCCCTCACAAAGGAGAAACTTTCCCCAATTAACAGCAGATAGACTTAAGAAAGCATTCAATTCAGTAGAAAATATGTGTAAATAAAGGTTCCTATAGATTACTATAGATACTCTGAGTTTAATAGCTTCCCTTTGTATAACCAAACCCTGATCCCCAATCTATTCGCATTTGTTAAAGAAAAAACTTGCACGCAGGGTTAGTTTAAGATATCTTCCCCTTTCTTTTAAGCTTCATAGGATAAATACAGAAATCAGAAAGTAGCATTAAAAGTGGTAGTGGTCGCGTCACTAAAACCGAAGCTACACAAAGAATCCCAAGTTTTTGAGGGGATAGATGAATCATCCTCTTCAATGACATTGACCTCAGGAAATGCAAAGTTGATTAATTCTTGTCCTGCGATTCTTTCAACTTCATCAACATGATGTTTGACCTTTTCAGAATTTTCCTGGTAAGGTTCCCAGAACTCTGGGAGAACAGGTGGATTTTTCTCAAGGTTATTCAGTAGATACGCATTCTTTGGATGACTCTTTTGCCCTGAATCTTCCATGTAAGGTTTCCAAATGGGCAAATCACCCATGGGATCATATGAGTCGTAATCGAAGTTGTCTTTCATCAAAGTATCTTCTTCCAATGAGTTGGGAGGAGCATGGCATCCCTCAAGATCGCAATCTCTATAGATCATTCTGACGTCTGATCTAGGATATATCTGGGACTTTGCTTTGGAGAGCAAAATGGCATGTATGTTTCTTCCTGGGATATGTAACCTTCGTCGTTGAAATAGGATTTCCATTCTTCATTTGCATCGGAAGAATCATTTTCCTCGATGGTGTGGACTTCTTGAGAAATTGGGTGGAGGAAGCCTCCCTTATGGAAGAAATCTTGAATAGATCGAGTGGCCTCATCCTTTTTTGTAGTCTTGGTAAATGCTGGAGAAAAACGAGACCTTTTCTTGTCTTGTTATCAACAGGAATCACAACTTGCCCCCAGCTTTTTATGTCACTGTTTCTCATTACTTGGAGAGCGTCTTTGAACGAGGAAATTGGTGTTCCTTTTTCTTGATGATTCTCATTGCTCACAGAGAGTGCTTGAAATTGAGTTCCAATAACCTCTTCTAGTTCCAAATATGAGAACGACGATAGATTTCTTACAATTAAAGCATGTTCTCCGCATACTGTGACCAACTTGTTGTTCTTGAAAAACTTCAGCTTTTGGTGAAGTGTTGAAGTAACTGCCCCTGCTTCATGTATCCAAGGTCATCCCAATAAACAGTTGCATGTCGCTCGGATGTCCATGACTTGGAAGGTGACTTAGTAAGTGTAGGGACCAATGGTTATGGGAAGCTCGACTTCGCTGATAACTGTCTTCCTGGATCCGTCAAAAGTTTTGACCATGATCTCACTAACTCTCATTGGGGTGCCTTGAAACGATAATCGTACCAGAGTTGACCTTGGCATGACGTTCAATGATGAACCTGTGTCTACGAGTACATTGGCTAAAGTTTCCTCCTGGCAATTGACTGTGATATTGAGTGCCATGTTATGATTTTTGCCTTCCTTTGGAAGTTCTTCATCACTGAAACCTAAATTGTTGTAGGAAGTGATGTTGGAAATAATGTTGTTGAACTAACCCACTGTTACATCTTGTTCTACAAAGGCTTGTTCCAAGACTTTCTGTAGAGCTTCTCTGTGAGCTTCTGAACTGAGCAGGAGAGATAACACAGATATTCGAGAAGGAGTTTGTAATAGTTGATCCACAATGTTGTATTCACTTCTCTGGATGAGTTTTAAAATTTCATCGTTATTTTTCACAGGATCCGTGTTGCTTGATTGACCAACTTGTTGGTTAGGAACTTCAGTTTGAGGTTCCTTTTCTTTTACATGATCTCCAACTCCTCTGTTGAAGATTCGACCGCTTCGGGTGACCCGGCTGATATCAGCAATGTTGACAACGGATGGCAGCGGGACGTCTTTTCCATCTTCTATTATGGTTGCACCGTAGTTATACGGAATAGCTTTCTCTGACTCGTATGGCACTGGGCCTGGCAAGTAGATGACCAAAGGGGTTATTTGGGTCTTTCGACTACCATAAGTAACCTCAATCGGTTCTAGCTTGGGAATGTTGGAAATTTTTCCACCGTCGAAATGGATTTCTAAACGCTTTGGCTTATTGAGCAGAGGAAATATGGTGAAAACATCCTCGTTAATTCCATAATTCACAGGCTCTCTTTTATTGAAGACTATGATGGTTCTTTTGTCCAACATTTCTTGAATCTCGCTCTGGATAGGGAGGCAACCATGTACCGTATTGATTGATTGAGAATTTAGGCACAATTGGGTTTCCCCTTGGTCTACTTGATTTTGGAGAGCTGCTCACACGATGTAGCACCCTTGGCTATTTTCTGAACATATTTGACAGCGTTCATAATTGTGAGGTAACACTCGGTCGTACCCACTCTGTATGCAGTGCATTTTTACCAAATCTGTTTCCAGTAAGCAGATGTCCCACCTTTGGTGTCTGTCCAGATTTTCATTAGTTATGCTAACTTGTCGTGTGTTTTCATCCTGGTAGACTGAAAGCCATAGATGTTGAAGAGTTCTTTGTACAAGTGCACAACCTTGATCATTTTCGGAGTAATCTTTGTAGTCCTGATAATTATGTGCTGACAGATAACCAAGCCTGACTTGCTTGGCATGTAATTCTACCAAGCTGGTATTCATTAAACGAATTTCAAAAATCTGAATCATGTTGACCTGGTAATTATCCCTTCCATGGTAGTCTTGGACCCATCCAAGATCCATTTGATGCTGGAGGGCTTCTTGTACAAAAGAACATCCTTGGTTGTCTTTTGAACAAATTGGGAAAGCGTTGTAGTCGTGCAGCGGAAGATTGTGGTACTGGCTTTGTCTTGAGTTCATTGCTACTAGATTGACATTCATTGCGTGGATGTCATGATTTTGAACAATGTCTGGATGTTCATAGGCCATATTTATTCCACGAATCCTATGATCTTGGATCCAGCCTAGATCCATCTACTCTTGAAGAGTTGCTTGTACAACGATGCACCCTTGATTATTTTTGGAACAAATGTCGCATTAATGATAGTTGTGAGATGGCACATGGCCATACCCGCTTTGTCTACAATGCATTTTTACCAAAAGGGCGGTCCAGACAAAAGTTAGAGACATATAAAAAAAATCATCCCGATGGATTGGAAATCTCATAGTACAATCCAGGAAAAAATTAGGGATAATGGCAAGTAACTATGTTCAACGGAGGCAAGTCCCTCAGCAGCAGCAGCAGTTACATCATCCACCAGGAAAACTTCAGTCAAGGTCATCTTCGACAGAAGCTCAGGATGTCCCGAATTCAAAGTTGGTAGAAGGACAGTGGTCGTTATGTTTCAACGTAGCCCTTTTCCCTGTAAATTACCATTTTCAAACTTTGTATATACTCTTTGGAATCACGCGTTTGGCTGATCTCCATCTTATCAATAAAATTTGAGCCCTTGTGTTTTTGTTTGTAATTCTTATTTGTTTTAGCTTTACAAAACGACGTTGTTAACATGATTAACGATTCTTGAAATAAAACAAAAATGAATTTACTTGTTAAAACTTTTTCTGCTTTTAAAATAAAGTCGGCAATTTCTTTTGACTGTTGAACATCAGAAGAGCATCAACCGCTTCTCCGGAAGTGCAGAATCAAAGTACTCCTTCTAACCCAGTACGCCTGAATGAAGGGATCAACTGTGTCAGAGACCTTGTTTCATCTGACACCCCTCGGCCGAGTTCTTATCTCCTAAGCCCGGTCAATGGAATTCCCCGCAGGGACTATCTCTCCTAAGCGGGGTGGAATTGTTATCTTGAACCAGCGATATCTCTACACGCCCCGCGATGGCCGAGTATCCAGTCATGTTCATATTTTAGTTTGTGTGTCGCGTCAGTTTTGTCAGCATAAACATACATGCCTCATGCATTATTGATTTGCATTCATATTTCGTATTGCATCACTATCACTCTAGTCGGTCTTATCCCTAGTGATAGTTGTCTTCTCGGTCGAATTGTCAGTTCTTTCCTCGATTAAGAAACGCTGTGTCTGAACAGCCTAGCCTCCAGTTTATTTCTGGAAGGAAGTTGGCCCTTGACCACTTTGATAACTTGAACCTCTGAAAATCCAGAGAAACTTTCAACGAATGTCACTCTTCGCCATTGAAGATTAAATCCTTGCCTTGCTTTCCCGAATTAAAGGAAAATCCACAGAGAAAGCCTCGCAATCAGAGCTTCGGCAATATGGAAGTTTTCCTCCGAAAGAACCACTGATGAAAAGGTCATCGGCACCTCAAAATGGATCCCATCATATGGCATTTCTCCAGGAAGATCCCGAGAAAAGTATGATGTAATCCCAAACGAAGGCAGTCTCTCAAAAGACTCGCTTTCCCCGGGTAGAGTCAACAAATGGCATCTCCAGCAGAGAAGTTTGTACACAACTCAGACGACTGGGTTTCCCCAGCAAGTCTGACATTAGAACTTTTTCCGTCAAATGGCATCTCCCCAGGAAAATTCGGCGAGAAGTTTGAGGAAAACCGCTACACATAGCGTTCCTTGTCAAGAAAGTTTATTGACAAAAGAAACTGAGACCAGTTCCTTGGTAGGAAACCAGGATCGAGGGGAAGTTTAAATTAGAAACTGAGACTAGTTCCTTGGTAGGAAACCAGGATCGAGGGGAAGTTTACATCAGAAACTAAGACCAGTTCCTTGGTAGGAAACCAGGATCGAGGGGAAGTTCATCTCAAAAGAAAATTGAGACCAGTTCCTTGGCAGAAAACCAGGATCGAGGGGAAGTTAACCTTTTCTAAGCATCATTACTTAGCAAAAGAAGATGAATGCGCAAGCTGCCATTCATAGCCATCAAAATTTCGGGTATTCCGATATTTAATCCACTTGCACCCCGAATGCCCGAATACCTTCGTCATTCACACCTTCGTGTCCAAGAAGATTAAATAGGGGCATCTGTCATACCCCAAATTTTGACCACTAGGATTTCCCATCATTGTGCAAACCATCATCACAATATGGAGGAACCATCATACTTCATCAGTCTCCCCAAAGATGGGTGAGCATCCACTACAATCAAAATTAGGGTTTCAGGCCCTCTCTGAGTGCTTAGACAAAGGATCAATCAAGAAATTACATGATCTTTAACTTTTATAACCTCTCAAACATCCACAATGGATCAAAAGGACTCCCATTTCAAGGATTAAGCACAAGGCTGCTCACTTCTAGGTGGATCAAGTCTCATGATCGACAGTGTCACCAAATTAGGGTTTTGGTCGACCAGGGCCTCCAGATGGAAATTTTTCATCTGGGCACAAGCCAATGATCCAAAACACAACCTAATATACTCCATGGAACCTCATGGGCCCAATCATCAAGTCAATTTTGCCTCTAGGGATGCATTCATCAAAAATCAGGAATTAGGGTTTCTTGACCTAATTCACCCCTAAGTTGGCTTTTGGGACAAATCATGAACCAAGACCTCAAGACATGATTTGAGGGTCTCTAATATACCATATTGATCCATTTGGAACAATGGATTGATCCAAGAAGCTTGAGCAACAAGTTTCAATTTCATCAGTACCACAGTTAGGGTTTTAAGGAAAAAGTCAACTGTAACTTTGACTTTTGACCAGGACATGCTCCCAAGCCCTATGACATGCACCAATGTACCCTATGACACCCATGGAACATGTCCATCAAGTTTGATTTAGGTCAAGGACATGATTTCCTGAGAAATTGCACAGTTTGGAATTCATCTGATAAAAAGTCAACTGTGCACAAAAGTCAACTTTGACTTTTTGAGATTTTTCACCAAAATGGATTTTTAACCCTAAAATGATGTTAATGTATGATTTGAATCATCATTCATCAAGAAAAATCAAGAAAAGTTGGATAACTTGTAAAAGGGGTAACCATAAAAACTTAGAAAATTTTCTAAGTTAAAAAATAAAGTGACAAGGGTACCAACTTTGGAGGACCATAACTCCTAAACCACAAGGCCATTTTTTCTCATCCAAAGATGGATTTGTAGCCCTCATTACCCTCTACAAAAACTTCAACTAGACCTAAGTCCAATTCATTAAGGATTTTTAGTTATGGAGTGATCAAAATCAAGAAAAGTCACTTTGTTCCAACACTTAGTGAAAATTTCACTAAGTCAGATTTTACCCTACTTTTTGCCAAATGTAGGGGGATTTTTCACTTGGATTCAAAAGAGATCAAAACCAAACATGTTCAAACAGTTGTTGTATCATGTAAGGGCTTTCCAAAATGGTCAAGAACATTACCAAATTCAACTTACACCATGAGATATGACATTGGCAAGTTGCCTTGCTGAAATCTGTCAAAGGCAAGGCAGAATTTGCAATTTTGCTCGATTTCCAAAATCAGCCAAATTCAAATGCTCCTATCCACTTGGACACATCTGAGGATTGAATCTAAAGGGGACAATCACTGAGCCAAGCCTCCAAAGTCCATGGAACAAGAAATAGCATGTTGAACCTAGAATGGCCAAAATAGGGACAAGACTCCAAATTTGGATTGAAGCATTCAATGGAAGCATCAAGGTGGCATGGACTGAGTCATTCTCATCTGAAATCAGTCAAGACTTATCCAAGACCAAGGGAACCAAAGCTCTGTGCCCTAACCTCTAGTCAATGGCTAGAGGAGACTTGGATTTTCATTTGCCAACATTGGCCAAACCTACTTAGCAGCTGCCATTCACTATTCCTTGCAAAACAAACTTGCTCTACTATAAATAGAGCTCAATTGTGATCAGTTTGAGTACACCAAAGCCATCTAACAGATGCTTTCCTCAAAATCTCTTTCTCTTGGCAAAAATGCCTTTCTTAGCAAGGTAGCTATCGGGTTTTGAGTTTGAGAGCTTTTCCAATCAAACCAATCTCTCACACACCTCATATACATCATATAGAAGTGATACAAACACTCACATAACATCTGGAACACAGATTTCACAAAATCACCAGCCAATTGCTCAAGTTCTTGACAGTTTTGCAGTTGAGGTACCATCTTCAACTCCAAACCATTTCAATCCATTCCAAGCACTCAGACACATCACTTGGTACCTAGGGAAGCTATCCACATCATTGGAACCTAGCTGTAACACCTCCAACACAAATCACGATCACCAGCTGCAAGTGGTAAGCATGAGCTCTTCTAACTCTATGATCCATGCAATTTTTGCTGCACAATAATTTGGCCATATGTTCATAATCATGCATGGAATGTTTCCCCTCAATTAATTGCATTTTTAGAAATTTGAATATTTGAATTTTGTGATTTTATTTAATTGATTCAAAAATTAATTTCTCTCTGAGTTTTAATGATTTTGAGCTGATTCTTTTTTTAATAATTCACAAAAATGTTAAAATATTTTATTTTATCAAAAAATACCAAAAATATTATTTATTTCATAACATTGAAATTTTTGCAAAGAATTAATGTTTTAATTGTTTTTGACATTTTAAATATTTTTTCCACATTGATTTTGCAACTTTTAATGCTTTCTAATTATTTTGTAGGTCAATACTAAATTTTTGAAGCATTAATCCAAGATCACAATTTGTTTTTCATATGTTAAACAATTTTGATCATTTTAATTGAATTTTTTATTCAATTAAATGCATTTTTGAAAACAAATTAGGGTTTTTGGATTAATTCAACCCTCATAAATCATTTCAAAACATTTTGGGCCTCTAATAGAGTGTAAGACCCAATCCTTTTTTGACCAATCATTTCTGGGCCTCAGTGTATTGTATAAGTCCCGATACCCTCAAAAACAAACGGCGCGATCGTCGCCTTTTCAAAATAACCCTTGGGCCTCTCCTTGAGCTATAAGACCCTTTCAAAACTTTTGGGCCTCTAATAAAGTGTAAGATCCAACCCCCTTTTAACCAAAACCATTTTTGGCCTCACTTATTGTATAAGTCCCTCTGCGTTAAAAGAAAACCTCGGCGCGATCGCCATTTTTAAACGGAAAAATCAATTGGGCCTACCCTCGTGTTATAAGCCCCACTCTTTTTCTTTAAACCTTTTGGGCCTCTATTAGAGTGTAAGACCCAACCCCTTGGTACAGAAAACCTTTTTGGGCCTCAGTCACTTGTATAAGTCCCTCTGTACAAATTCAAACAATGCGCTCACTGATAAAACCCTGGGCCTCTCCTTGAGCTGTAAGCCCCAAATCTTTTTATTTCAAAGCACTTTCTCCTTTGATTTTGAATATACTGTTGTTTTCCATCTTTCTTTGTTGAACAACTAAACCAAACAGCATGGAAGCTCTACAACCGAGTAAGTGGTTATTGCTTTCATTTACCGCTTTCATATACATATAATTGTATTGTGGGGATGTTTCACTGTAAGTCTTCTTTCATAAACTCATATCGACTGTGTAATAATAGTATAGATATTTAAAGTTTCCCCGGCAAGTACGTCTAGAACAAGGTGATGCCGTTTCGTTTATTCGTAGAAATAGACAACTAGATCCCCCAATAGGATCACCAGATACAGTCTTCTCTTTGGTTGTCCTCATTAGGAATTGTCAAGAAGCTCTACTCCCCAAGATGAATGTATTCTCCGTGAATGGCATCTTTGAGTTTCTTCCAAATTCTCGAACTTTCCTGACTTTGATCTATTCTCAGTGAATAGCATTGCCTTGAATTTCTCGGGGTTTGGGGACCCACGGGCTTCTTAAAAGCATCGGCCTCCTCTTGGGCATCGTACAAGGACCCACAGGCTTCCTAAAAGCAACCCCGCCTCCTCTTGGGCATAGTACAAGGACCCTACGGCTTCTTAGAAGTATTCACAGCCTCCTCTTAGGCTTCGTATAATGATCTCTTCCTCCGGGAATGATAGCCTTCTCTTGGGCTTAATACAAGGACCCGTCGGTTTCTTAAAAGTTTCCAGCCTCCTCTTGGGCTTCGTACAAATTGTCCCGACGACCTCCTAGAGGTATAGGAACAGAACTTAGTCATCTGCATAGAACAGTCCTTTCATAGAGTCTACTACTGTTTTTCAAAACATAGTACAAAGGTTAAAACTCTAGACTTGGACAGTCTAACTTCCTTGAGTCTCAAAGACATTCTCAAGTGACCCCTTCGTTAAATAGGAAGGAAACCTGCAGACTCGGACAGTCTCAATACCCTTTGGATTTCCCGCTTCCTTAAAGAACAGGAATAACCCGAATCCTTGAATCAAATCCCTGAGTACAGTGTTGCTCATATAAGAACTAATTTTCTCTTTCAAAATCAGTATACTGGACCTGTCACTTAACTGAGACAACATTTAGCCTCTCTCTCGGGCTTTGTACGAGACACATAAGAGACTCCCTCGTTGAGTCAATCACCCCTTTCGCCTCTATCTCGGGCTTTATACGAGATACAAAAAGGTTCTTAATGAGCCAAACAAACAACAGCCTCCATCTCGGGCTTCATACGAGATACAAAAAACTCCCTTGTTGAGTCAAATAGCCTCCATCTCGGGCTTTATACGAGATACCAAAAGATTCCATCATTGAGTCAAAACCTTTTAGCCTCTCTCTCGGGCTTTGTACGAGACACATAATAGCCTCCTCTTAGGCTTTGTATAAGAAAACCACTGGTTAATCCAATTAACCTTTTAGCATCAAAGTTGTGCCTCGTTCATAGTACACAAACATCAACAACACCTTCCCCTTCATCTAATCGCTGTAAGCGGCAAGCCTCTGGATCATCTATATCCATGCCACTGTCCCTCTTTTAGCATGAGAAATTCCTAAGGAAAGATAGCATTTCTCTACACTAAGTTAAAGTCTTCTCCTTCAGGTTAAAACCCCCTATAAAGGAAATTATGGCATTGCCGGATTCACACATCCCGGTTAAAGTAATTCTCCTTTACAAACAGTTGTGACATACAACCCCCTCTTTAGAGATGACAAATTCTCTCTAAAGTTGACACCCTTCAGCTTCATATCTTGGGCTTTGAACAAGATACAAATAGACCTTTTCGCTTCACATCTTGGGCTTTGAACAAGATACAAACCACCTTTTCGCTTCACGTCTTGGGCTTTGAACAAGACACCAAAACAACCATTTCCTCCCATAGAATAGGAGGAACTACGAACGCTCTGATTTCCCTGTTTCGGTAAACGGGAATACGTAGGCATAAGATCGAAAGAAAAGATCTTAGCGAGCACACTAAACAAAAACCCAAATCCCATACTCCCATGTATCTATCAAAAGCATCAGTCCTAACATCCTAATCCTTGTTCCCCACCAGAAACCTTCTGTCTAGATAAAAACCAGTATTGGCGAAAATACAAATAACCAGTACAAAGGCCCCCCACATTGATAGCATCCGTAACCTAACAGACCGCTGTTTAAACTCAGTATGCAAAGCAGGGTTAATTGGAGACATCTATTTCCCTTCCTTCATTAGCTTTAATAGGATAAAAAAATGAATCGACCTGTAGTTTAAAGTTCAACCACAGAGAGCGACCAGCGCTTAAGAACCGCGTCCAAAATCGCTCGCTACAGAAAAATGGCGCCCACCGTGGGGCACATTCAAAGTTAGATCTAGGCACGGACTACCTTTTTACCTCTTGTGTGGATACCACAGATTAGGGCTTCCGCCGAGGAACCCATTTTCTGTCAGGAACATAGGATTCATAGCTTTAAAGGTTTAGGATGATTAGGACAAATATATATACTGTTTTTCCTAATTGCTATACGTGCTTATTTTTCTGCTACTAGGAATGCGTGTGATGCCGCATGTGGTGAGATCGAGTACACACTTAAGATAAGTGATGGCGACGAGGTCGACCATCAACCTCAGTGGAGGCTGACTAATGCAACCCATTCTCTCACCTAGACAATGGGTCGATTGTTAAGTCTGAGAAGCTGAGGGGCCAAACCCTTTCGTAGTGCGAAAACTATCAGAAATAGTTGTTACGCGATACTACCCTCATTTGAGGCTGGTGATCTATTCTCGGTGAATGGCACTTACTCTAAGATTGCACTACAACTCGCTGGCGATCCGCTTGTTGTTTTGCTTTCCTGGGAGGAGCTGATGATAATAAGTACAGGTATAAAAATCACCCTATTATAAACCTTTGGGGATGGGTAGAGCCTTGACTTCATGACAACGACCCTTTGACCCCATGTTTTTTCTATGTTTTTGTGTGCTGCATTCATGCATTCATTTAAAAAACATTAAAACATTCAAAAAATCTTCTCTTCTAGTCTCTCTGTTTTTCAAATTAAACTAAGACTGTGATTGCAAATATCAGAGAAAAGGATTGCACAAATGGATTTCGGTAGAAGGAGAACTCACCAGTATACCTTCAAGGTTCCAAAGCTAGAGGATTTGAGAAGGTTAGCGAGGATGATCACTAACCCAGAGGCTTTCGGAGCCAAGCACGGAGGTTTGCTACCACTGTTAAGAGTCCATGTGATTGAGGGAATCATGGATGCGCTCATTCAGTTTTATGATCCGGTTTATCACTGTTTTACATTCCCGGATTACCAGCTCGCACCAACGCTGAAGGAGTATTCTCATCTGATTGATTTACACATTACAGATCGAGCTCCATTTTTTGGACTGGAATAAATTCCAAAGAATCAGACCATTGCAAGAGCAATTCATTTGGACGAGTCTGAGGTTAGGACTCACCTAACTACTAAGGGTGGCATCCAAGGTTTGCCAGCCCAGTTCTTGACGAAGAAAGCCCTGTATTTTTCCAGTATAGGAAACGTGACTGCTTTTGAAAGCATCTTTGTCTTGCTCACCTACGGGTTATTTTTGTTTCCCAACATCAATAACTTCGTCGATATTAACTCCATTAAGGTTTTTCTCATTGGAAATCCTGTGCCGACTTTGCTCGCAGATGCGTATCATTCTGTACACTTGGGAAATTTGTACAGTGGAGGGGAGATCACATGCTGTGTACCTCTGCTTTACAAATGGTTTATCTCTCACTTGCCCAAGTCTGCTGCTTTTTGGGATTGCAAGAGTGCCTTACGTTGGTCGCAGAAGATCATGTCTCTTACCAACTATGATATAGATTGGTGTAATAGGATTTATGAGGGAATCAGGATCATTGACCGTTGTGGAAACTTCCCCAACGTACCCCTTATAGGAACTAAAGGAGGAATCAATTACCATCCAGTTCTCGTTCATCGTCAATTTGGATACCCGATGAGACACGTCCCACTGGGTGTTCATCTGGAAGGTCTTTTCTTCAAAGAAGGAGAAAGTGACAGAGAGTTAAAGATGGAAATAGTGCACGCTTGGAAACATGTTCATAAGAAAGGACGGGAGTCTCTAGGAAAACCGGACTGTGTCTCGGTGGATCCTTATCTCCACTGGGTACAAACTAGAGCTCTCAAGCTAAAAATGCCTTATCCTCGTTACAGAATTCTTCCGCCGAGGGAATCTGTCATGTACTTCATGACGAAAACTGAAAAGCTTCAGGTTACTCTCAACAAAGTTCAAAAGGAGAGAAGGTCTTGGAAGAACAAGTACTGCACCCTCGACGTAGAGTGCATCAAAATACAGTAATTACTGAAAGATAAGGATGCTCTGATTGAGATTTTGGAGCAACATGCTGTAGATAATCAGGATAACCAAAGGAATTTGCTCGCTCCTTTCACCTGGCAAAGGAATGACAACCCGACAGCGGCCCAAGAGCCCCGGTCAAAGAAAAGGAAGATGCCAGAATCAGCACCTGATTTCTCTTCAAAGAGGACTCGGGACCCATTAGTTTAGGTTTCTGTTTCTGCACCTTGTAATCTACTGTATTTCCATTTCTGTAATCCTTTGAATTTCAATAAAAAGGGGTTTCCCCACCATTTGATATTTGCAATCTAATTGTCGAAGTTTATTTTAAACCTTAAACAATTAATATAATCATTGCATTCATCATTCTCACATCGCTTATTCTTCTTACCTACGAATCTCACGTTTGTGTCTCGATTCTAGTGCCAAACTGTCTCATTCGTATAATACTCGGGCCAATCGTCAGAAAAAGATGGATGATCTTGAGGAAGAAAATAGAGAGTTGAAAGAAGAGATCGACGCTCTGAGAGAAGATATGAGAAAGCTTCGTAACGACATGCAAGCCATGACAGAAGCTCAGCTACAAAGAACTGTGATCTCAGAGATCACCTCAACGCCCATAGTGGAGAGGTATGATCCTAGGTATCAGATACCGAAAGATCGTCCTTGGGGCATGCCTGTTAACTATATCCCAGAAGGATATGTTCTGCCCATCACTGAAGATCAGGGGATCACAACAGAAGCCGCTGGGCCTGAAGGTTACAAACTTCAGGAAAGCGAAGATGCCAGGGGCATACTGAAGACTCCTGAAGGCTACAAACTTCGGGAGACGCCAAGACTCACTGCCGTAGTCACGGTCCCACCCCCTGTGGTGCACACTGTCTCGGAAGGACAGATTCCACAGACACCTTCTGGTAAGAAGGAAACTATGTTTGACAGAATGGAGGAATTCCAGGAACAGTTCTTGGAAATGCAGAGGGAACTGCAAGCCATTCGTGGTCAGGATCTATTTGGAAAGGACGCCGCAGATCTCTGCTTGGTCCCAAATGTGAAAGTCCCGCACAAATTTCAAGTGCCCGACTTTGAAAAGTACAAGGGTAACTCTTGCCCTCAAATCCATCTGGTGATGTACGCTCGGCGGATGTCAGCCCAGACGGAGAATCAGGACCTACTGATTCATTACTTCCAAGATAGTTTAACCGGTGCCGCATTAAAATGGTACATGGGTTTAAACCGTACTATGATCAGTACATTCAGAGATCTTGGTACTGCCTTCGTCCAACAATACAAATACAATTTGGACATGGCACCCGACAGAGATCAACTCAGATCGATGTCGCAAAAGGACAAGGAAACCTTTAAGGAGTATGCTCAAAGGTGGCGTGAAATTGCTGCTCAAATTTGTCCACCTCTTGAGGAAAAAGAGATGACAAAGATCTTCTTAAAGACCTTAAGCTCATTTTACTATGACTGAATGGTTGCCAGTGCACCCAGTGATTTCACCGAGATGGTGGGCATGGGCGTACGTCTTGAGGAAGCCATCCGAGAAGGACGTTTGGTAAAAGACACTGGATCAACGAGCGGTACTAAAAAATACGGTAGTGCTCTCCCTAAGAAAAAAGAGCAAGATATTGGGAATATCTCTCTCGGAAAGCAAAGGCGACGTTATCAACCGGTAGCAGCTGTGACTCCTGCTATCAACCCTGCGTCTATTCCTACGTATCAACCTCAGGTTGCGCAGAGCCAACCTGATCAACAAAGGACACAAAAGTCTATTCAGCAGGCTCGTCCTCCATATAACAACAACTGTACAACATGGCCACCAGGATTTGATCCTATACCCGTGTCGTACGTAGAGCTGTTTCCATTGCTACTGGCTAAGGGGCACATTCAGACTAAATCTCCTCTTACCGTACCGGAAAATCCGCCTTTTTGGTTTAAGGTGGATCAAACATGCCCTTATCATCAAGGAGGTTCAGGGCATAACATAGAAACTTGTCTTAATTTCAAGTCTGACGTACAAAAGCTTGTTAGGAGCAGGGTCTTATCCTTCAAGGATACGAATCCCAATGTTCTCACGAACCCGCTGCCTCAACATGAGAAGGCTGCAGTCAACCTGATTGAAGGAGAGACTAACGATGTCTATCAAATTCACAATGTACTCTTGTTGAAAACCAATTTGGTCAAGATGCATTGTAGACAGAGTGGATATGGCCATGTGCCACCTCATAACTATCATCAGTGTGATATCTGCTCTAAAGACAACCAAGGATGTTCTGTAGTGCAAGCAGCTCTACAGGAACAGATGGATCTCGGATGGATCCAGGAGCACCGAGTTCGTGGAGTTAATATGGTTTACACGAATTCTAACATCATTCAGAACCACGACATCCGTGCGATGAATGTCAACTTGGTGGCAATGCACTCAGGGCAAAGCCAGTATCATAATCTGCCGCGGCACGATTACAATTCCTGTCTGACTTGCTCGGTAAACAAACAGGGATGCTCTTTCATACAAGAGGCCCTCCAGCGTCAGATGGATCTTGGATGGATCCGAGACTACCATGATAGGAACCCCTATTAGATCAACATGGTTTAGATCTTTGATATTCGCGTGATGAGTACCAACCTGGTAGAGTTACATGCTGAACAGGTCTGACTCGGATTCTTAATATCACATGACTATCAAAGCTGTAAAGCAGGTTGCGAAAATGAACGAGGTTGTACCCTTGTCCAAGAGGCACTTCAGCACTTGTTAAATCATTGGTGGATGCTAATTTATATGGATGAAGATACTCAGCAGATTAGTATCAGTAACAGGAATCCTACTCGGCGTCAAAGTCAGGATGTCCGATCAGTGGAAGCTAACCTAGTGAGGTTACATTGTATTCAAAGTGGGCGTGGCCAGGTGCCACCACACAACTATGACAGTTGTAGCGTCTGTTCGGAAAGTAACCAAGGGTGTTACCTTACGAGAGCAGCTCTTCAGGGTCAGGTCAATCGTGGAGAAATTCGTCCATATCCGGGTTCTAGACCCATCAACTGGATGCCGAATTACCTTGTCGATCAAGTTGAGGATGTTGTCACAATCTCTGGTCATCACAGGACCAGGGATATTTTTGCCATCATCCCTCTACTTGACGAATCTAAGGTTCCCAACCGGGAACGAATTGAGATTACTTACGATGGTCAGAAAAATCAGAAGGTTCCCATAGTCATCTATCTACCAGGACCACTACCGTATGAATCAACTAAGGCTATCCCTTACAAATACGGTGCAACGACAGTTGAAAATGGAAAGAAAATTCCATTACCCTCCGCCGTGAATATTGCAGACATCAGTCGTGTAACATGGAGTGGTAGAATCTTCAACCGAGGGGTTGGGGAACTTAACAAGGAAAAGGAACTTCAGACGGAAACTCCTGATCCACCAGTCGGTCAATCCAGTAATCCCGACCTTTCGAAAAATAATGATGAGATATTGAAGCTCATCCAAAGGAGTGAATACAACATTGTTGATCAACTGTTACAGACTCTTTCAAAAATCTCGATATTATCACTGTTACTCAGTTCAGAAGCCCACAGGGAGGCTCTACAGAAAGTCTTGGAGCAGGCCTTTGTGGAACAGGATGTAACAATCAGACAGTTCGATAGCATTGTCTCTAACATCACTTCCTGCAATAATTTGGGATTTAGTGATGAGGAATTACCCGAAGAGGGTCACCGTCATAACATGGCGCTCAATATTACAGTTAACTGCCAAGACGATGCTTTAGCCAGCGTACTGGTAGACACAGGGTCAGCCCTGAATGTTATACCGAAGTCCACTTTGATGCAATTATCATTCAAAGGCCCTCCGATGACAGTTAGTGAGGTTGTCGTCAAAGCATTCGACGGATCCAGAAAAACAGTTATCGGCGAGGTTGATCTTCCCATAACTATCGGTCCTCACACTTTCCAAGTCACTTTCCAGGTCATGGACATCCGGGCAACGTACAGTTGTTTATTAGGAAGACCTTGGATATATCAGGCTGGAGCGGTTACTTCGACCCTCCACCAAAAGCTAAAGTTTGTCAAGAACGATCAACTTGTCACGGTTTGTGGGGAACAAGCCTTGCTTGTGAGTAACTTGTCATCATCTACTGGTATAGAACCCGAGGAGGTTATTGGGACGCAGTTCCAAGCACTGTCGGTGAGCAAGGACAATCATTTCAGAGGAGGAACCTCGATTTCCTCATACAACGATGCTATTAAAGCGGTCGAGAGTACCGATACAACCGGATGGGGACAGCTTGTCGTTCCTATTGACAATAAAACAAAAAAGGGTCTTGGTTTTTCTGCAACCTGTACCCAGACAGCTATTAAAGATGAAAGTTTTCATCCCCTTCAAAACGTCTTCCACAGTGGAGGTTTCCTTCACCCAGTGTCTCAAGCAGTCCATGCTATTAATGAGGAAGATCCCTCTGACACAGATGAAGAATGGAAGTCCTATCTGAATGAGGACGGTTATATGTCTTAGGAGGAGGTGGCTACGCCATTTTGCTTTCCTACAGGGGTCCGAGATTTATACCAAGGTCAGATGTCGAAATGATATACGGGGATTGTGATCCGGAAGGATGCCGCGCTCCGCCAAATTCATTAGAGGAAGACACTCCGATGAAAGACAATTTTGACTACAATTACTATGGCCCAATTGATGGTCTGCCAATGTGGCAACCTTATCCAGGAGATTTGGGGCAAGAAAGTCAGCTGAGTAATGAAGCCCAGCTGACCATCATTGAATAGAATACCTGTGTCCCCACCATGTCATGGGATCAACACTCAGGTCATTCAGAAACTACTCAACATGAAGATGAATTCGCAACGTTTGCAGGACTTGAATTCATCAACTATGCTTTTCCTGAGGTTAACGTCATCGAGAGAGATGACCCCTCCAGTTCCAAAGAAGTTTGGGACACTCTGGGAGAACCAAGTGGAAAATATGACTATATGGTCAAGTACACTGCTCCTGAAAGCTCTCGTATCAGGCTTGAAGATATCCACCCTACTAGATGGGGAGATACAGCTGAGAGCACAAATTCTATGCAAAATGCAATAGAGGAATTCTCCTATGACAATTCTGCCTGGGGGACAGATTCCAATGATCCCGCTCCACCAGAAATCAGCGTCATTTCTGAAGACAAATCAAGGAAGGTGCCAGACTTTGTGATTCACCGAGGAGTTCGCCGCCAATGGGTTGCCGTAGAAGTTCCGAAGATCGTTCATCAGTCAAAGTAATTGCCATCTTTAACCTTTCACCCTGCCCAGGTGAAACGGATGTTTTGATAGGGCTCGCTTTCTGTAAATTTCCCTCTTCGCTTTGCCCGAATTGACAGAGTTTTGTTTTATAGGGCTGTAGTTTCAAGATTCGACTTGTTCATTAATAAAATAACGTCGTTCTGTAATTTTCACATTAATTGTTGTTTTCTCTTTTTGCTTTTTCAGAAAATGGTAACCCTAAAAAACAAAACAAATAATAAAATCAAGCAGTAAAATAAATACACTGCACACACTTGTATTTTCTCTATTTCTTCTAAACACGAATCATCACGTCATGCAGATTGCTTGTTTTAAACCCAGTTCAAACATACAATCTGATGCCTTCTCCCAACTTTGAGTTCCCGGTATTCGAGGCTGAAGAAGAAAATGACAACGAAATTCCAGAAGAGATCTCCCGACTACTCAGACAAGAGGAAAGGTCCATTGAACCTCACAAAGAACCGTTGGAAACGGTAAACTTGGGTTCAGAAAAAGAGAGAAAAGAAATCAGGATTGGGGCACTGCTCAGTCCAACTGCCAAAGAGAGTTTGATAAAGCTTCTCAAAGAATTCCCCGATGTATTCGCTTGGTCCTATCAGGATATGCCAGGGTTGGATACCAGCATCGTGGAACATCACTTACCGTTGAGATCGGAATATTCGCCAGTAAAGCAAAGGTTGAGACGCACTCACCCGGACATGGCCATTAAAATCAAAGAGGAGGTACAGAAACAGATTGACGCGGGTTTCCTCGCCACATCAGAATATCCTCAATGGTCAGCCAATATTGTACCCTTTCCAAAAAAGGACGGAAAGGTTAGAATGTGTGTCGATTACAGGGATCTGAATAAGGCAAGTCCAAAGGACGACTTTCCTTTACCACACATTGACATGCTGGTTGATAGTACAGCAAAGTTCAAAGTTTTTTCCTTCATGGATGGATTCTCGGGCTATAACCAGATTAAAATGGTGCCGAAAGACATGGAGAAAACTCCGTTCATTACCCCATGGGGTACCTTTTGTTACAAGGTAATGCCGTTCGGTTTGAAGAACGCCGGGGCAACCTATCAAAGGGCCATGACTACTCTGTTTCATGACATGATACACAAGGAAATCGAGGTATATGTCGATGATATGATTGCAAAATCAAAAACAGAGAGTGAGCACGTTGAACATCTGTCAAAGTTATTCGAACGTTTAAGAAAATTCAAGCTCTGTTTGAATCCCAACAAATGCACCTTCGGTGTCCGTTCAGGGAAACTACTAGGGTTCATCGTCAGCCAGAAAGGAATTGAGGTTGATCCTGACAAGGTCAAGGCCATTCAAGAAATGCCTTCTCCGAAAACTGAAAAACAAGTTAGAGGATTCTTGGGACGTTTGAACTACATCTCCCGATTCATATTCCTTATGACCGTGACATGCGTGCCGATCTTCAAATTACTCAGAAAGAACCGGGATTGCGTTTGGTCAGAAGACTGCCAAACTGCCTTCAACAGTATCAAGGAATATCTGTTGAATCCTCCGATTCTATCACCTCCAGTGGAAGGATGACCACTGATCATTTACCTCACAGTTCTAGAGGACTCAATGGGATGTGTACTTGGTTAACAAGACGAAACTAAACGGAAAGAGTCTGCCATTTACTATCTAAGCAAGAAATTCACCGACTGCGAAATTCGGTACACGATGCTTGAGAAAACTTGTTGCGCTTTGGCTTGGGCAGCCAAACGTCTTCGCCAATACATGATTCGTCATACTACTTGGTTAATCTCAGAAATGGATCCAATCAAGTATGTCTTCGAAAAACCTGCTCTTACGGGAAGAATTGCCCGTTGGCAGTTGTTGTTATCAGAATATGACATAGAGTACCACGCTCAAAAAGCCGTTAAGGGAAGTATTTTAGCCGATCATTTGGCTCATCAATCGATTGACAATCAAGAATTAATCGGGTTCGACTTCCCAGATGAAGATGTCATGTATCTAAAAATGAAAGACTGCGATGAACCGCTACCCAGTGAAGGGCCAGAACCAGGTTCCCAATGGGGACTTATCTTTGACGGAGCAGTTAATCATTATGGAAACGGAATTGGGGCAATCATTGTTACCCCTCAGGGTACCCATATTCCTTTCACTTCCAGACTTACGTTCAAATGTACGAACAACGAGGCCGAATACGAAGCATGTATCATGGGTCTCGAAGAAGCGATTGATTTAAGGATCAAAAACTTGGACGTATACGGTGACTCAGGCTTGGTTATCAATCAGATAAAAGGAGATTGGAACACATACCAATCAGGATTGATTCCTTACAAAGACTATGCAAGAAGGTTGTTACCTTTCTTTAACAGAATCGAGTTTCATCACATCCCTCATGATGAGAATCACATGGCTGACGCTTTAGCCACCCTCTCTTCTATGATTAGTGTAGGTCAATGGAATGACCTACCTAAGATTGACATAATGCACCTTGAACGGCCCGCCTACGTCTTCACGATTGAAGAAGTCATAGACGACATACCTTGGTATCACGATATCAAATGCTTCCTTCAGAAACAAGAGTACCCACCTGGGGCACTCAGAAAAGACATAAAAACCCTCAGAAGATTGGCTGGAAACTTCTTCCTGAGCGGTGACACTCTCTATAAGAGAAATTTTGACATGGTCTTGCTCCGATGCGTCGACAGACCAGAAGCAGACATGCTTATGAAAGAAATTCATGAAAGATCCTTTGGCACTCATGCCAACGGACACACAATGGCGAGAAAAATTCTGAGAGCAGGGTACTATTGGTTGACTATGGAATCCGACTGCTACAAGTACATGAGGAGGTGTCACAAGTGTCAGATATACTCCGACAAAATTCATGTACCGCCATCACATCTCAAAGTTCTCTCTTCCCCATGGCCATTTTCCATATGGGGAATCGACATGATTGGCATGATTGAGCCCAAGGCTTCAAACGGACATCGGATCATCCTGGTAGCCATCGACTACTTCACCAAGTGGGTCGAAGCAGCGTCGTACGCTAATGTAACCCGACAAGTGGTGGTCCAATTTATCAAACACAATATCATATGCCGTTATGGTGTTCCAAGCGAGATCATTACTGATAATGGATCTAACTTGAACAATAAGATGATGAAAGAGTTGTGCGCTGAGTTCAAGATCGAACACCATAACTCATCTCCCTACCGACCCAAGATGAACGGAGCGGTAGAAGCGGCTAATAAGAACATCAAGAAGATCGTTCAAAAGATGGTTGTAACCTATAAAGATTGGCACGAGATGCTACCCTTTGCTTTTCACGGTTATCGAACATCTGTCCGCACTTCAACAGGGGCAACCCTTTTCTCTCTAGTGTATGGCATGGAGGCAGTTCTCCCCATAGAAGTAGAGATCTTGTCAATCCGGGTATTGATGGAAGCTAAGCTCACCGAAGCTGAATGGTGTCAAAGTCGACACGACGAACTGAATCTAATCGAAGAAAAGCGAATCACGGCATTATGCCACGGTCAGTTGTATCAGCAGAGAATGAAGAAGGCGTTCGACAAAAAGGTCCGACCTCGTGTCTTCAGAAAAGGAGACCTTGTGCTCAAGGAGATACAATCTTTTCTCACTGATTCCCGAGGCAAGTGGACTCCGAATTATGATGGCCCCTATGTGGTCACAAAAGCTTTCTCAGGCGGCGCCTTGAGACTTGCAACCATGGACGGAGAGGAATTTGCCTACCCCACTAATGTTGATGTAGTCAAGAAATACTTCGCCTAAACTAAAAAAAAAACGTCTCGATGGATTGAAAACCCGAAAGGGCGGTCCAGGCAAAAGTTAGAGACATATAAAAAAAATCATCCCCATGGATTGGAAATCTCATAGTACAATCCAGGCAAAAATTAGGGATAATGGCAAGTAACTATGTTCAACGGAGGCAAGTCCCTCAGTAGCAGCAGCAGTTACATCATCCACCAGGAAAACTCCACTCAAGGTCATCTTCGACAGAAGCTCAGGATGTCCCGAATTCAAAGTTGGTAGAAGGACAGTGGTCGTTATGTTTCAACGTAGCCCTTTTCCCTGTAAATTACCATTTTCAAACTTTGTATATACTCTTTGGAATCACGCGTTTGGCTGATCTCTATCTTATCAATAAAATTTGAGCCCTTGTGCTTTTGTTTGTAATTCTTATTTGTTTTAGCTTTACAGAACGGCGTTGTTAACATGATTAACGATTCTTAAAATAAAACAAAAATGAATTTACTTGTTAAAACTTTTTCTACTTTTAAAATAAAGTCGGCAATTTCTTTTGATTGTTGAACATCAGAAGAGCATCAACCGCTTCTCCGGAAGTAAGCGAACTTTGAAGTGCAGAATCAAAGTACTCCTTCTAACCCAGTACGCCTGAATGAAGGGATCAACTGTGTCAGAGACCTTTTTTCATCTGACACCCCTCGGCCGAGTTCTTATCTCCTAAGCCCGATCAACGGTATTCCCCGCAGGGACTATCTCTCTTAAGCGAGGTGGAATTGTTATCTTGAACCGGCGATATCTCTACACGCCCCGCGATGGCCGAGTATCCAGTCATGTTCATCTTTTAGTTTGTGTGTCGCGTCAGTTTTGTCAGCATAAACATACATGCCTCATGCATTATTGATTTGCATTCATATTTCATATTGCATCACTATCACTTTAGTCGGTCTTGTCCCTAGTGATAGTTGTCTTCTCGGTCGAATTGTCAGTTCTTTCCTCGATTAAGAAACGCTGTGTCTGAACAGCCTAGCCTCCAGTTTATTTCTGGAAAAAAGTTGGCCCTTGACCACTTTGATAACTTGAACCTCTGAAAAGCCAAAGAAACTTTCAACGAATGTCACTCTTCGCCATTGAAGATGATATCCTTGCCTTGCTTTCCCATATTAAAGGAAAATCCACAGAGAAAGCCTCGCAATCGGAGCTTCGGCAATATGGCAGTTTTTCTCCTAAAGAACCACTGATGAAAAGGTCATCGGCACCTCAAAATGGATCCCATCATATGGCATTTCTCTGGGAAGATCCCAAGAAAAGTATGATGTAATCCTAAACGAAGGCAGTCTCTCAAGAGACTCGCTTTCCCCGGGTAGATTCAACAAATGGTATCTCCAGCAGAGAAGTTTGTACACAACTCAGACGACTGGGTTTCCCCAGCAAGTCTGACATTAGAACTTTTTCCATCAAATGGCATCTCCCCAGGAAAATTCGGCGAGAAGTTTGAGGAAAACCGCTACACATAGCGTTCCTTGTCAAGAAAGTTTATTGACAAAAGAAACTGAGACTAGTTCCTTGGTAGGAAACCAGGATCGAGGGGAAGTTTAAATTAGAAACTGAGACCAGTTCCTTGGTAGGAAACCAGGATCGAGGGGAAGTTTACATCAGAAACTAAGACCAGTTCCTTGGTAGGAAACCAGGATTGAGGGGAAGTTCATCTCAAAAGAAAACTGAGACCAGTTCCTTGGCAGAAGACCAGGATCGAGGGGAAGTTAACCTTTTCTAAGCATCATTACTTAGCAAAATAATATGAATGCGCAAGCTGCCATTCATAGCCATCAAAATTTCGGGTATTCCGATATTTAATCCTCTTGCACCCCGAATGCCCGAATACCTTCGTCATTCACACCTTCGTGTCCAAGAAGATTAAATAGGGGCATCTGTCATACCCCAAATTTTGACCACTAGGATTTCCCATCATTGTGCAAATCATCATCACAATATGGAGGAACCATCATACTTCATCAGTCTCCCCAAAGATGGGTGAGTATCAACTACAATCAAAATTAGGGTTTCAGGCCCTCTCTGAGTGCTTAGACAAAGGATCAATCAAGAAATTACATGATCTTCAACTTGTCTAACCTCTCAAACATCCACAACGGATCAAAAGGACTCCCACTTCAAGGATTAAGCACAAGACTGCTCCCTTCTAGGTGGATCAAGTCTCATAATCGAAAGTGTCACCAAATTAGGGTTTTGGTCGACCAGGGCCTCCAGATGGAAATTTTTCATCTGGGCACAAGCCAATGATCCAAAACACAACCTAATATACTCCATGGAACCTCATGGACCCAATCATCAAGTCAATTTTGCCTCTGGGGATGCATTCATCAAAAATCAGGAATTAGGGTTTCTTGACCTAATTCACCCCTAAGTTGGCTTTTGGGACAAATCATGAACCAAGACCTCAAGACATGATTTAAGGGTCTCTAATATACCATATTGATCCATTTGGAACAATGGATTGATCCAAGAAGCTTGAGCAATAAGTTTCAATTTCATCAGTACCACAGTTAGGGTTTTAAGGAAAAAGTCAACTGTAACTTTGACTTTTGACCAGGACATGCTCCCAAGCCCTATGACATGCACCAATGTACCCTATGACACCCATGGAACATGTCCATCAAGTTTGATTTAGGTCAAGGACATGATTTCCGGAGAAATTGCACAGTTTGGAATTCATCTGATAAAAAGTCAACTGTGCACAAAAGTCAACTTTGACTTTTTGAGATTTTTCACCAAAATGGATTTTTAACCCTAAAATGATGTTAATGTATGATTTGAATCATCATTCATCAAGAAAAATCAAGAAAAGTTGGATAACTTGTAAAAGGGGTAACCATAAAAACTTAGAAAATTTTCTAAGTTTAAAAATAAAGTGACAAGGGTACCAACTTTGGAGGACCATAACTCCTAAACCACAAGGCCATTTTTTCTCATCCAAAGATGGATTTGTAGCCCTCATTACCCTCTACAAAAACTTCAACTAGACCTAAGTCCAATTCATTAAGGATTTTTAGTTATGGAGTGATCAAAATCAAGAAAAGTCACTTTGTTCCAACACTTAGTGAAAATTTCACTAAGTCAGATTTTACCCTACTTTTTGCCAAATGTAGGGGGATTTTTCACTTGGATTCAAAAGAGATCAAAACCAAACATGTTCAAACAGTTGTTGTATCATGTAAGGGCTTTCCAAAATGGTCAAGAACATTACCAAATTCAACTTACACCATGAGATATGACATTGGCAAGTTGCCTTGCTGAAATCTGTCAAAGGCAAGGCAGAATTTGCAATTTTGCTCGATTTGCCAAAATCAGCCAAATTCAAATGCTCCTATCCACTTGGACACATCTGAGGATTGAATCTAAAGGGGACAATCACTGAGCCAAGCCTCCAAAGTCCATGGAACAAGAAATAGCATGTTGAACCTAGAATGGCCAAAATAGGGACAAGACTCTAAATTTGGATTGAAGCATTCAATGGAAGCATCAAGGTGGCATGGACTGAGTCATTCTCATCTGAAATTAGTCAAGACTTATCCAAGACCAAGGGAACCAAAGCTCTGTGCCCTAACCTCTAGTCAATGGCTAGAGGAGACTTGGATTTTCATTTGTCAACATTGGCCAAACCTACTTAGCAGCTGCCATTCACTATTCCTTGTAAAACAAACTTGCTCTACTATAAATAGAGCTCAATTGTGATCAGTTTGAGTACACCAAAGCCATCTAACAGATGCTTTCCTCAAAATTTCTTTCTCTTGGCAAAAATGCCTTTCTTAGCAAGGTAGCTATCGGGTTTTGAGTTTGAGAACTTTTCCAATCAAACCAATCACTCACACACCTCACATACATCATATAGAAGTGATCCAAACACTCACATAACATCTGGAACACAGATTTCACAAAATCACCAGCCAATTGCTCAAGTTCTTGACAGTTTTGCAGTTGAGGTACCATCTTCAACTCCAAACCATTTCAATCCATTCCAAGCACTCAGACACATCACTTGGTACCTAGGGAAGCTATCCACATCATTGGAACCTAGCTGTAACACCTCCAACACAAATCACGATCACCAGCTGCAAGTGGTAAGCATGAGCTCTTCTAACTCTATGATTCATGCAATTTTTGCTACACAATAATTTGGCCATATGTTCATAATCATGCATGGAATGTTTCCCCTCAATTAATTGCATTGTTTGAATCGTGTATCAAAAATCCTAGCCTTCATGCAGAAATTAGGGTTCTTGAGGTTTTTTCATGATTTCTTGTTACATGTTTAATTTAAATGAAATTAATGGACATAGACATGATCGTGAGGTTGAGACGAGCATAATGATATGTGGATTGCATGTTATAATCAAGTATTCAGTGAGATTGGAGAGAAAATGCAAATCTGGCCAAGCCCAGAACACGCGCGTGTTCTTGGTGTATTCTTGGCGCCATTTTTAGAAATTTGAATATTTGAATTTTGTGATTTTATTTAATTGATTCAAAAATTAATTTCTCTCTGAGTTTTAATGATTTTGAGTTGATTCTTTTTTTAATAATTCAAAAAAATGTTAAAATATTTTATTTTATCAAAAAATCCCAAAAATATTATTTATTTCATATAATTGATATTTTTGCAAAGAATAAATGTTTTAATTATTTTTGACATTTTAAATATTTTTTCCACATTGATTTTGCAACTTTTAATGCTTTCTAATTATTTTATAGGTCAATACTAAATTTTTGAAGCATTAATCCAAGATCACAATTTGTTTTTCATATGTTAAACAATTTTGATCATTTTAATTGAATTTTTTATTCAATTAAATGCATTTTTTAAAACAAATTAGGGTTTTTGGATTAATTCAACCCTCATAAATCATTTTCAAAACATTTTAGGCCTCTAATAGAGTATAAGACCCAATCCTTTTTTGACCAATCATTTCTGGGCCTCAGTGTATTGTATAAGTCCCGATACCGTCAAAAACAAACGGCGCGATCGTCGCCTTTTCAAAATAACCCTTGGGCCTCTCCTTGAGCTATAAGACCCATTCAAAACTGTTGGGCCTCTAATAGAGTGTAAGACCTAACCCCCTTTTAACCGAAACCATTTTGGGCCTCACTTATTGTATAAGTCCCTCTGCGTTAAAAGAAAACCTCGGCGCGATCGCCATTTTTAAACGGAAAAATCAATTGGGCCTACCCTCGTGTTATAAGCCCCACTCTTTTTCTTTAAACCTTTTGGGCCTCTATTAGAGTGTAAGACCCAACCCCTTGGTACAAAAAACATTTTTGGGCCTCAGTCACTTGTACAAGTCCCTCTGTACAAATTCAAACAGTGCGCTCACTGATAAAACCATGGGCCTCTCCTTGAGCTGTAAGCCCCAAATCTTTTTATTTCAAAGCACTTTCTCCTTTTATTTTGAATATACTATTGTTTTCCATCTTTCTTTGTTGAACAACTAAACCAAACAGCATGGAAGCTCTACAACCGAGTAAGTGGTTATTGCTTTCATTTACCGCTTTCATATACATATAACTGTATTGTGGGGCTGTTTCACTGTAAGTCTTTTTTCATAAACTCATATCGACTGTGTAATAATAGTATAGATATTTAAAGTTTCCCCGGCAACTACGTCTAGAACTAGGTGATGCCGTTTCGTTTATTCGTAGAAATAGACAACTAGATCCCCCAATAGGATCACCAGATACAGTCTTCTCTTGGGTTGTCCTCATTAGGAAATGTGAAGAAGCTCTACTCCCCAAGATGAATGTATTCTCCGTGAATGGCATCTTTGAGTTTCTTCCAAATTCTCGAACTTTCCTGACTTTGATCTATTCTCGGTGAATAGCATTGCCTTGAATTTCTCGGGGTTTGGGGACCCACGGGCTTCTTAAAAGAATCGGCCTCCTCTTGGGCATCGTACAAGGACCCACAGGCTTCCTAAAACAAACCCCGCCTCCTCTTGGGCATAGTACAAGGACCCTACGGCTTCTTAGAAGTATTCACAACCTCCTCTTAGGCTTCGTATAATGATCTCTTCCTCCAGGAATGATAGCCTTCTCTTGGGCTTAATACAAGGACCCGTCGGTTTCTTAAAAGTTTCCAGCCTCCTCATGGGCTTCGTACAAATTATCCCGACGACCTCCTAGAGGTATAGGAACAGAACTTAGTCATATGCATAGAACAGTCCTTTCATAGAGTCTACTACTGTTTCTCAAAACATAGTACAAAGGTTAAAACTCTAGACTTGGACAGTCTAACTTCCTTGAGTCTCAAAGACATTCTCAAGTGACCCCTTCGTTAAATAGGAAGGAAACCTGCAGACTCGGACAGCCTCCTCTTAGGCTTTGTATAAGAAAACCACTGGTTAATCCAATTAACCTTTTAGCATCAAAGCTGTGCCTCGTTCACAGTACACAAACATCAACAACTCCTTCCCCTTCATCTAATCGCTGTAAGCGGCAAGCCTCTGGATCATCTATATCCATGCCACTGTCACTCTTTTAGCATGAGAAATTCCTAAGGAAAGATAGCATTGCTCTACACTAAGTTAAAGTCTTCTCCTTCAGGTTAAAACCCCCTATAAAGGAAATTATGGCATTGCCGGATTCACACATCCCGGTTAAAGTAATTCTCCTTTACAAACAGTTGTGACATACAACCCCCTCTTTAGAGATGACAAATTCTCTCTAAAGTTGACACCCTTCAGCTTCATATCTTGGGCTTTGAACAAGATACAAATAGACATTTTCGCTTCACATCTTGGGCTTTGAACAAGATACAAACCACCTTTTTGCTTCACGTCTTAGGCTTTGAACAAGACACCAAAACAACCATTTCCTCCCATAGAATAGGAGGAACTACAAACGCTCTGATTTCCCTGTTTCGGTAAAAGGGAATACGTAGGCATAAGATCGAAAGAAAAGATCTTAGCGAGCACACTAAACAAAAACCCAAATCCCATACTCCCATGTATCTATCAAAAGCATCAGTCCTAACATCCTAATCCTTGTTCCCCGCCAGAAACCTTCTGTCTAGATAAAAACCAGTATTGGCGAAAATACAAATAACCAGTACAAAGGCCCCCCACATTGATAGCATCCGTAACCTAACAGACCGCTGTTTAAACTCAGTATGCAAAGCAGGGTTAATTTGAGACATCTATTTCCCTTCCTTCATCAGCTTTAATAGGATAAAAAATGAATCGACCTGTAGTTTAAAGCTCAACCGCAGAGAGCGACCAGCTCTTAAGAACCGCGTCCAAAATCGCTCACTACACGTATCTCTTACTACTACTGGATGGTTCTGAGTCTTTAACCAATCGACCTTCTCGGATTGTCTCCTCAAGGCGTACCCCCATGTTTACCATCTCGGTAAAGTCACTAGGTACACTGGCGACCATTCGGTCATAATAAAATGAACTTAATGTTTTTAAGAAGATTTTCGTCATTTCTTTCTCCTTAAGATGAGGACAAATTTGGGCGGAGATTTCACGTCATCTTTGAGCGTACTCCTTGAAGGTTTCTTTAACTTTTTGGGACATAGTTCCGAGTTTATCT
Source organism: Lathyrus tuberosus (assembly GCA_022829125.1). Lineage (NCBI taxonomy): Eukaryota > Viridiplantae > Streptophyta > Magnoliopsida > Fabales > Fabaceae > Lathyrus > Lathyrus tuberosus. The sequence continues at coordinate 1,080,238 of JALAZF010000061.1, read as the reverse complement.
CTATCGAGCACCATATCCAAATTGTACTTGTACTGCTGAACAAAAGCTGCCCCAAGATCCCTGAAGGTACTGATCTTTGTACGGTTTAACCCCATGTACCATTTGAGCGCGGAACCGGTTAAACTGACTTGAAAGTAGTGGATCAATAGTTGTTGGTTTTCTGTCTGGGTAGACATCTTTCGGGCATACATTACCAAGTGAATTTGAGGGCAAGAGTTGCCTTTGTACTTTTCAAAGTCGGGCACCTTAAACTTGTGCGGTATTTTGACATTTGGGACTAAGCAGAGATCGACAACATCTTTACCAAACAAGTCCTGTCCCCGAATGGCATGAAGTTCTTTCTGCATTTCCAAGAACCGTTCTTCAAATTTATTCATCCTTTCGTATATTTCTTCATTCTTGCCAGGGACGGTCTGAAGAATTTGTTCCTCTAGGATAGTATGTATCACAGGTTGTGGTATAGACATTACTGCGGTAACTCTTGGCACTTCGGTGACCTGAAATGTGTAACCTTCAGGTACAGGAGTCTTTGTCGTAGCCCTTACATCTTCGTTAACCTGAAGTTTGTAACCTTCATGTCTGAAGGTTCCGGTTGTGTCCCCTAGGTCTTCAGTGACTGGTGGTATATCCCCCTCGGGTATATAATTGAAAGGCATGCCCCAGGGAAAACCTTTAGGCATATTGTACTGAGGAAGAATGACGAATATCTCAAATGTTGGCGTAGGCACAATTTCTGAGATCGCATTCCTTTGAGTTGGTTGATCCTGAGCTGCTGCCAGGGATTCAATCATACTGTTGAGTCTTTCTGGACTTTCTTTCAGAGTGTTGACTTCCTCTCTTAGCTCTCTGTTTTCCTCCTCGAGATCGTCCATTTATTTTTGCCGATTGGCCCGAGTATTGTACGAATGAGACAGTTTGACTCTAAAGTGCAACACATGTGTGAGACTTTATGACAAAGATGTGTAATGCAAGAATGATGAATGATATGCAAAGAATGAAAATGATTTTTTTGTTTTTGTTTCAAAAGAACTTTTAACAATTGTGTCACAAATATCACACAGCGGTGGCAGCTTTTTATTGAATACAAAGGATTATAATATCTTACAGGGAAAAAAACTATTTTACAAAGTGCGGGAAGGAAAACTAGGCTCCTGAATCCTAAGGAATCTCTGATAAAGGTCCAGATGTTGGCTGTTGATCCCCTTTTCTCTTCTTTGATTGGGCCTCCTCAACTGTGTCGGGTTGATGATCCTTTGCCATGTGAAAGGAGAGAGTAAACTTCTCCGTTCTTCTTGACTTTCTACAACATGATGTTCTAGTATTTCAATTAAAGCACCTTTCTCTTTCAGTAACTCTTGAATCTTTGTACACTCCAAGCTAACAATCTGATACTTGTTTTTCCAAGAGTTGTTTTCACGTTGAGTTTTGTTAAAAGTGACCTGCAGTTTCTCTATGCCACTCATGAAGTAGAGGATAAATTCTTTTAAGGGAAATACTTCCTGACGAGGGTAAGGCATTTTTAACTTGATGGCCCTAGTTTGTACCCATTGGAGATAAGGCTCTGCAGAGCTGCAGTTTGGTTTTCCCATAGATTATCTTCCTTTCTTATGAACATGATGCCAAGCATGCACAATTTCCTCCTTGAGTGCTCTGTCATTTTCTTCTTCCTTGAATAAAAGACCTTCCAGATGAATGTTGTAAGGTATATCCTTCATCGGGTATCCAAGCTGACGACGAGCTAAAACTGGGTGATAATTGATCCCTCACTTGGTACCAATGAGGGGTACATTGGGGAAACTTCCACATTTGTCAATGATCTTTATTCCTTCATAGACCCGATTGTACCAATCTATGTCGGAGTGAGTAAGGGACATAATATTTTGCGACCATCGCATACCACTTTTGAGATCCCAAAAAGCAGCAGATTTGGGTAAATGGGAAATAAACCATTTGTAGAGTAATGGTACACAGCATGTAATCATCCCTCTGCTGTACAAGTTCCTTAAATACACTGAGTGGTAAGCATCTACCAACAAAGTTGGGATTGGATTCCCAATTAAGAATATCCTGATAGCGTTTATGTCGACGAAATTGTCAATGTTAGGGAAAAGGAATAGCCCATAGATGTGTAGAACGAAGTTATTCTCAAAAGCAACTATGTTTCCTATGCTGGCAAAGTTTTGGGCTTTTTCCAATAAAAACCTAGCTGGTATACCTTGCATTCCTCCCTTGGTGGTCATGTGGGTTTTGATATCTGATATTTCCAAAGAGGTGACTCTTGCAATTATTTGATCTTTAGGAATTTCTTCCAGTCCAGAGAATGGATCCTGATCAATGATAGGTAAATCAATCAAATGAGAGTATTCTTCTAATGTTGATGTGAGCTGATAATCTGGAAATGTGAAGCAATGGTACACCGGATCATAGAACTGAATCAATGTAGATAGGACTCCTTCCACCATGTTGACCTTTAAAAGGGATAAGAGCCCCTCATACTTAGCTCTAAAAGCTTCTGGATTAGTAATTGATCGTACCTGGATCAGATTATTTGAAAATGGCCAACGGTGTCTGGAATAATTGCTACTTCAGTGATGATGAGAGACAGCGGGGGGGTGTACCTGTAGGACACGCCGATGCTTAAGTCAGTGAGTGTGCAACAAATACAGAGAATGTGAGTGAGAGTCAGAAGTTAACTTATCCTGACCCTCTCAAGTGAGAGGGTATTTAAAGGAGACCCCCAGCGCGTGGCCAACGGTTACTTGCAACGGGTGGGACCAGCGTGTGACCCGTTCCAAGTAACTGCTAGGGCTTACATGTAGTAATAATGACCAGCTCGTGGTCAACGCCCTAGTGTAACTGTCCCTTTAATGCCATTATTAGACGGTTACATGAAACGTATTTGTGTGTGAACAAGACCGTTGATGGGTTCCTCGGAGAAGAATCTATGATGTCGAGGAGATGTGGTGGTCGTGGTTTGGACTTGACCTAATGGAGGCGATCCACGTATGTCGAGGACCTATGAGTCAGCGGGGATTGGGAGTATTCTCGCGGGGAGAGGCTACTCTGTCGAGGAGGTCCTCATCAGGGTGTGATGTCTTCCTTTGTCTTCGGATGCTTAAGTGTCCTCAGATTCTCAGGGTGCCCGACATGCTTTTGGCTTCGCGTATGGCAGTCATGTATCCTTCTCTAGGACTTTATTGGGCTTCTTTAAGTTGTATGGATTGGGCTTGTTTGATTGTAGGAAATCACGATCCAGTCCAGAACAGGAGCCCCCCCCCCCCCCAAGTCGTTGCTTTGAGGTATCAGAGTAATGACTTGAGGGTCAATAATTGTGTCGGGGAAATGCCAAGGGATGATCCGAGGAGGATATCAGCATGGTCGAAATTCCCATGATTATCATGACATCGGGCATCGATATCATGCGGGCAGTTATCATGAGGCAGGCACTGGCAGCTTGTGGTCAACGGAGAGTTGCATATGGTTGAAGTATTGGGGAGACGAGAAGTTTTTGTTTTGAAACGATGGGATGACGAAAGGACACGCGTGGGTTTTTTGACCGGTGTCAATGTGCCACGTGTCACTAGTCATCATTGCATAGGATGGTTGCCTAGGGTAGGGTACTTGAGTGCCGTAAACTTCTCGAGTTTCGTGATTTCTCTATAAATACTCTCCCTTCCCTTCATTTCTCATTTTTCGTTATTTCGTTCAAGAATCGTTTCTTCTTCTTTCTCCGTTTTCTCATCTTCCGTTTTCCGCCGTCAACCACCACAAGTTCGCCGTTAACCGCCGTGTTACGCCGTGCCTGAACCCTATTCTGCCATTTACAAGGTATTTTCTTCAAAACTGTTGTTTTCTCTGGTATCTTTCTTTAGTTTAGTTTGCTTGAGATCGTTTCTCTGATGAACTGATGAAAGTTCTCGTGAGAAATGGAAAGATTCCTGGCGAGTACGGCAGGGATCTTTGGTTGTTTTAAGAGAAAGAGTTTATGAGATTTTCTCTGTTTCTGTATATGTTGAATAAAACCGAGGAGCTGGATGAATATTCCAAGGACTTGTAGAAACTTTCCGGGGAGTGTGATGAACATCGCGGGGACCTGATAGTGTTTTGGGTCCCCAACAATTACTCTTTTTCGTTGATTTCACGGGGAAAGGGGCAAGGTTATCCGGGGAAGCAATGAGTTTCTGAGGACATTTCTTATTCGTCTTCGACTGGCTAGTTTGGTATGACTCGTCGAATTCATCTGTTCCTTTCTGCTTTTCAGGTTGATGGACAGATTGGCTACTGAAGTGGCCGTAGGTGAATTCAAGGAGGATAGCCAAGCTGAAATTCTGATGGCCCATATGGCTCTTAGGCAAGAGCGTCTGATTGAGGACTGGGTGTGTGATGAGGCCCTCACTATGTCGTCCGTCTTCACATTCCCCGACGAAAATGGGTTTTGCACTGTTGAGCATAGGTTGCTTGGTTCCGAGCAATCTTGGAAAGTGTACCGTCCCAACAAGGACCAGCGTATATGTACACCGTATATAGGAATGCGCTTCCCGGTGTATGAGTTTATGTTTCAAGAGGCGGGGTGGAGGCTCCCTTCACAGACTTCCAAGAGGGGGTATTTAAATGGTTAAAATTGGCTCCATCGCAAATCCACCCGAACTCATTGGCCTTTCTCCGGGCTTTTGAGTTAGTCTGCAAATATTTGGAGGTCAGGGCAACAGTATCCCTTTTCTTCCAAATTTTTCATCTGCAACAGTCTACAACTGATGGTCGACACGGCTGGGTGTCGTTCAAACAAAATAAAGCTTTATTTCATACCTACTTGGACTCTGTTCGAGATTTCAAGTGGCGTTATTATTTTGTGAAGCCGGTCACTCACGAGGCCATAAATTCGATATATGAACGGGTGACTCAAGAAGTGGACGGGCAGCCTACAGAAGTGATGGTGCCAAAATTCCCCCTTTATTGGACAGAAGAGCATTACAAAGAAGGGGTAGATAAATATAAAGTACGACATAATAAGCTCAACGTCGAGGATCGCGAGGCTTATGATAAAATTGTCGAGTACATGGAGAGTTTGAATAAAATCTCCAGAGTATCCGAGGATGGAGAGACCTCGACAGGTGGTGAGGGACAGGTGATGAAGACTCGTCGCCTAATTAATACTCGTGTTCTGCTCGAGACTTTCTCTAATGAGGAGGTTGTCGAACTCTTAGGTGGTGTACAGATCCTAGACTTCGATTTTCCTCATGTTTACGTATCTTGTTTTACTAATATTTTTCTTTCTTTTTGCAAACAAATGGTCAAAGCTGCAGAGAGATATTCGAGGTTAAGGGCAAAGAGAGCTAGGGAAGAACACTCCCGTCCGACCGAACAAAGTGCCTCTCAGCATATTTCTTCCACGACAGTGCCTGAGAGTATTCCCTCTACCGCGGTGCTCGAGGGTTTTGAGCAATCTCTTGCTATTTTAACTGCAACTGTGAGCTTTGAGACTCAGTCCCCGGGGGCTCAAAGGGCATCTAAGCAGGCAAAGACTGTTGGGCCGCCCATTGTTGATGTGGAAGGTAGTTCCCCTCCCCCTCCTGCAAGCTTCGAGATTCCTCAGTGTTATCTCCAGCGTCGCTATTTCTCCAAGGTTACTTGTCCTTGTGTTGCCCCTGCTGAGGTCCAGTCTTTGTTGGGGAGTACAACGGAAGCGAGAAGGAAGACAATCCTCGAGGATATGTCTGCCGTCATGCGGCTTTGTTCGGGTGTCGTTGTTCTGAATGGTGAGAGTTGCTCTGCTGCTGAGCTTTCTTGACTGAAAGATAGACTTCAGATACTGGAAGCTAAATTGCTCAGCGTGCAGAAAGACTTAAAGGACTGCAGGGAGCTGAATAGAAAACAAGGCGAGCAGCAAGAATAGTCGGAGAGGAAGTTGAAGGAAGCTGAGGATGCGGTGAAGGACCACCTTGCTCGGGTCACTGTGTTGGAAGAGGAAGAACAACGTCTCAAGGATAGGATAGCTGAACTGGAAAAGGCTATTCGGCCAACTGAGAATGAAACTGAGGAGGATAAACTGTTGACCTCTCGAGCAGCCCTGATATCCAAGCTCAGGGAAGTCGAGAAGGACCTTCGGTTGGCTGAAGATGATGCTCTAGAGTTTGCATATGTCGGGTTCCAGAACGTCGTGGCGCAGCTTAAACTTCTGAATCCGGAGCTTGTAACCGATGGAGATGATTCCAATTTTGAGGTGGTCGACGACAAGATTGTGTTGCCTGGACAGATAGTAAATACTGGTGGGGGAAACGGGGGGCAGGAGAATCCCGAGGCAGCTGATGATGCTGCGGAGTGATAGTGTAGTTAGTTTGGCCTGTGTGCCGATTTTTTGTATTGACTGGCCTGCGTGCCATATTTATTGATTTGCCCGGCCTAAGAGGCAGGGCTTTATGTAATATTTTTACAATGGGCTTGCCCGACTCAGTATTTCCATTTTGCATCTTTATGTGTTCTGTGTGTGGTATTTTACTTAGTTTTATCTAAGTTATTTTGAAATTGCTGGATACTTGGGAGTTTGCTCGACTCTAGTGATCCTCGACTACGAAGAGGGTTGGTCGAGCAGTCAGGGGTTGTACCCCGACCTTCAATGAAGCTAAGAGGTCGATCGAGGTCTTAGTTTCATGGCGTGAACTTCCCATCGCGAGCTGGGTGTTCTGCCTATAAGGTACGTCGACGACGGAGCTCGATAGAGTACTCCTCGACGGGTCAAAATTCAACGCACACACAACGTGACTTTTGACCTTCGTTAGCATATAGAGGTGTCGTGCTTGTACCATGGCACGCTCCCCGTAATGGCAACTTTTGTATAGTTACATGTGGCGTTCAACTGTAATATTGTTTAAGCTTCTCAGCATTCCATGGTCGAGCGAGTTGTTCACCTTGGAGGTTTTCGAGGTAATAAGCACTTGTCCCCGTCTTTGCAATGATGCGGTAGGGGCCCTCCCAGTTTGCGGCCAGCTTTGCTTCACGTGAATTTTTCTGATTTTTCCGTAAGACAAGACTGCCTACTTGGAAATCTCGTTTGATGACTTTGTCATTATAGCGCAAAGTTATTTTTTGTTTTAAAGAGGCTTCTTTGAGGGATGCGCCCGTCCTTATTTCTTCGACAAGGTCGAGTTCTTCGCGAAGGGCTTCGTTGTTTGCTTCTTCGTCAAGAGGAGCTTCTGTCCTTCTCAAAGGTTCCCTGATTTCCACGGGAATTACTGCCTCGGTTCCATATGTTAATCGGAACAGGGTCTCCCCGATCTTGGAATGAGGGGTAGTTCGATATACCCAGAGAACACTGTGTAACTCCTCGACCCACCGTTGTTTGGCTTCGCCGAGTCGTCGTTTGAGTCCTCGGAGTATTACTCTGTTCGCCGCTTCAGCTTGCCCGTTGGTTTGTGGGTGTTCGACTGACGTAAAATGTTGTTTCGTACCCAGTTTGGCGACGAAGTCTTGGAAATTTCCGTCGGTGAACTGTGTCCCATTGTCCGTGACAATGGCCTGAGGCACGCCGAATCGGGCGAGTATATTTCTCTTGTAGAAACGTAATATGTTGAAAGCAGTGATCTTGGCTAATGCTTCTGCCTCAATCCAATTTGTGAAGTAATCTACCCCGACGATGAGGTACTTATTTTGGTACGATCCTACGACGAAAGGTCCGAGGATATCCATTCCCCACCACGTGAAGGGCCGCGGGGATGACAATGATTTAAGCTCGTTTGGAGGAGCCAGATGCATGTCTCCATGCCTCTGACAACGGTCGCACTTTTTGACGTGTTCCTTTGCGTCTAGTTGCATAGTGGGCCAGTAATATCCTGCTCGGAGGGATTTTCGAGCTAAAGATCTTCCGCCTAGATGTTGCGCGTTGATTCCTTCATGAATTTCCTGGAGAATCTCTGAAACTTTGCTTTCTTCGACACAGCGGAGTAGAGGGATGGAGAATCCTCGACGATATAGCTTACCGTCGACTATGGTGTATGCACATGCCCGCCTCCTAACTATCCCAACTTCTTTAGGATCGTCGGGCATTATGCCCGTCATCAGGTATTCATAAATTGGAGTCATCCAACAGTTTGCGTCCCCGATAACGTTCACCTCTGTGGTCGAGGTAGATTTGTTGATGCTCAGATGGGTCAGTATCTCTTGGATCACTGATTTGTTCCCTCCTCTCTTCTTAGTGCTCGCTAGCTTGGAGAGCACGTCTGCTCGAGTGTTATGCTCGCGCGGGATGTGAGCCACCTCCACGGAGACAAATTTCTTCAACTTTTCTTGTACCAAGGTTAGGTATTCAATGAGATTATCATTTTTGGCTTGAAATTCTCCCCTAACTTGTGATGCTACGAGCTGAGAGTCCATAAAGATTTTGATTTCTTTTGCGCCAAGGTCCTCTACGAGTCGAAGTCCTGCGAGGAATGCTTCATACTCGGCTTGGTTATTTGATGTTTTGAAAGATAGCTCTAGTGAGACTTCTATCAAGATTCCTTCCTCGTTTTCGAGGATAATACCTGCCCCGCTGCCCTTTGCACTAGAGGCTCCGTCGACGTAAATTGTCCATCTTTGGGAGCCATTGGTCGAGGATTCAGGGACTGTCATTTCAGCTACGAAGTCGGCCAGTACCTGAGCCTTCAAGGATTTTCTCCCTTTGTATCGAATGTCGATTTCGGATAGCTCGAGAGACCCCCGGAGCATTCTCCCCGCCATATCTGGCCGACTAAGGAGCTGTCTGATAAGCTGCTCAGTTCTTACCACAATTGTGTGGCCCAGGAAGTAATGGCGTAGTCTTCTGGCTGCAGTTACGAGGGCCAAGGCAACTTTTTCAATCAGTTGGTATCTGAGCTCGGGACCCTGGAGATCTTTGCTCGTGAAATAAACCGGTTTCTGTCCGTCGGGGGTCTCCCGTATGAGGACAGCACTTACCGCTTCGCCGGTGATGGCCAGGTATAAGAAAAGTGTTTCTCCGTCGTCTGGTCGGGACAAGACCGGGGGTTGCGACAAGACTTGTTTTAGATGGAGGAGGGCCTGTTCGCATTCTTCACTCCATTCAAATGTTGCTTTTTGTCGAAGAAGTTTGAAAAATGGGAGCGCGTATTGGGCGGATTTAGCGACAAAATGGGAGAGAGTAGTGAGCATCCCGTTAAGTGACTGTATCGATTTCTTTGAGTTCGGAGTGGGAATCTCGGAAAAGGCTTTACATTTGTCGGGATTCGCTTCAATTCCTCTCTCCGTAAAGTAAAAGCCGACGAATTTACCTGCTCGAACACCGAAAGTGCACTTGTCGGGGTTGAATCTCATGCGGCATTTCCTCGCTGTGTCGAACACCTTTTTAAGATGAGCAGTGTGATCGACTTCTTTTGCGGATTTGACGATCATGTCGTCCATATAGACTTCGAGCATGTCACCAATTTCCGCTTGGAAGACCTTGTTCATCATTCGTTGGTAGGTGGCGCCAGCATTCTTCAGACCAAAGGGCATTACATTATAATAGTAATTGCCCGACTCAGTCATAAAAGTTGTGTGCTTTCTGTCCGCCTCATCCATGGGGATTTGGTTATATCCCGAATAAGCGTCCATGAAAGATAACAGTTTAAATCCTACAGAGTTGTCTACCAATCGGTCGATATTAGGCAATGGGTAAGAGTCTTTCGGGCATGCCCGATTAAGATCCGTGTAGTCAATTCACATCCTCCATTTTCCATTAGATTTTTTAACAAGTACAACATTGGACAACCAAGTGGTGTACTTAGCTTCCGAAATAAAGTTTGCCTCTAGGAGGTCTTTTACAGCTTTTTCAGCAGCCTCTATTTTTTCTGGAGACTGCCTACGCCTACGTTGAGCTACAGCCCTAGCATTTGGATCTATGGTCAGCTGGTGACAAGCCACTTGAGGATCTAATTCGGGCATTTCCGAAGTGCTCCAAGCGAACAAATGTGCATTCTCTCGGAGATATGCCTTCCGTTGACTCCTCGCCAGGTCGGGGAGTCCATGGCCGATCTTCACAGTTCGCTTTGGGTCGTCGCCAAGAGGGATCAGTTCGAAATCTCCGTCTGGGATGGAGCGCGTTGGGTAGGTAGGTTGCCCGTTGACTTCAACTAGGAGGTCTTTGCCTGCAACTTCTTCCTGTTCCCCGGAGAACATGCTATCGAGGTCGACCACGCTGACCGGCGGTAGTGGAACCTGTGCGACATCTGAAGCTGCCCTTTTGGGGTGGACGCCACCGACGACACTTAGGCCTTTGATCGCTACATCGAAACATCTTCTAGCTGCTTCAATATCCCTGTGTAGGGTTACCACACGTCCTCGAGTCGTATAATATTTCATTTTTAGGTGGACAGTGGATGGTACAGCTGTTATTTCGGCCAAGGTGGTTCTTCCCAAGATGCAGTTGTAGAGAGAAGGACATTCAACCACTAGGAAACGCGTCTTCGCCTGTCGAGCCATTTCACCTGCTCCGAATATGACCAATAATTCTACATAACCTCAAGGTCTAGTAGATGCGCCGTTGAAGCCTTGTAGGTCGGATCCCACATATGGGGACAAGTGATGCTTTGTCAGCTGGAGAGTATCGAAGAGGTGAGTGTACATGATGTCCACCGAGCTTCCCTGATCGACCAAAATCTGATGCACATCAAAGTTGGCCATTTGAGCTCGAATTAGGAGGGGTATATTAGCATTCGGGGATCCACCTGGTAATTCCTCGAGATAGAAACTTATAGGGCACGACTTTCCACGAGATAAACTGAGAGTTGGGTCTCGAGGAGTGGATGTCCTTAGTTCGTCGAACTTCCTTTTTATTGAACCGACGGTCACTCGTTCAGGATCTCTGCCTGATATGACTAGGGCTTGGGGGAAACTTTCCCAGGTACTGCGAACACTTACTAGTTCTTCCGCCGGGAAGCTCTTCCACATGTTTCGAACAGCTTCGGCATCGCTAACATTTCCTTGGAAACCGAAGTCTTCAGGTTGTGTGATGCTTAAGGTAACCTGTAGTTTTCCGGTGTCCCGATGGTTTGACTCCTCGATATTTAGGGCTTCTTGGTCGGAGGGTCGAGGAGCCTCGTCTTGTTTGGTGTACCTTTTCAGGTAGCCTTCTTTAATCAACGTTTCAATTGCGTCCTTAAGGTGGATGCAATCCTCAGTAACATGCCCGTGACTACGATGGAACTGGCAGTACTTGGATTTGTCAGTATTTGGTTTGGGAGCTGTTGGTTTTGAGAAGCGGATTCCCCCTTTTACGAACTCCGAATTTGCACAGTCACTGAAAATGCGTGCACGGGACACATTTAGTGGAGTGTACTCTTTGAAAAGACCGGCAGGTCCCCGAGATTCACGGGACTCTTTATTCCGATTTTCTTTTTTCTTCTCCCCGCCTCGCTTAGGTGGAGGGGAATCTTCTCTTTTCCTTTCCCCTCCTCGCCTAGGTATCCTGTTCTGGACTGGACCGTGATTTCCTACAATCAAACAAGCCCAATCCATACAACTTGAAGAAGCCCAATAAAGTCCTAGAGAAGGACACATGACTGCCATACGCGAAGCCAAAAGCATGTCGGGCACCCTGAGAATCCGAGGACACTTGAGCATCCGAAGACAAAGGAAGACATCACACCCTGATGAGGACCTCCTCAACAGAGTAGCCTCTCCCCGCGAGAATACTCCCAATCCCCGCTAACTCATAGGTCCTCGACATACGTGGATCGCCTCCATTAGGTCAAGTCCAAACCACGACCACCACATCTCCTCGACATCATAGACTCTTCTCCGAGGAACCCATCAACGGTCTTGTTCACACAAATACATTTCATGTAACTGTCTAATAATGGCATTAAAGGGACAGTTACACTAGGGCGTTGACCACGAGCTGGTCATTATTACTACACGTAAGCCCTAGCAGTTACTTGGAACGGGTCACACACTGGTCCCACCCATTGCAAGTAACCGTTGGCCACACGCTGGGGGTCTCCTATAAATACCCCCTCACTTGAGAGGGTCAGGATAAGTTAACTTCTGACTCTCACTCACATTCTCTGTATTTGTTGCGCACTCACTGACTTAAGCATCGGAGTGTCCTACAGGTACACCCCCCCCGGTGTCTCTCATCATCACTGAAGTAGCAATTATTCCAGACACCGTTGGCCACTTTCAAATAATCTGATCCAGGTACGATCAGTGGCGCCGTCTGTGGGAATTTTTCATAAACTTCCCCGTTTTTCCTTTCTGATAAACCAAAGTTTCCTCATTCAACTACCAGCAATGGCCAACCCGTCCGCGAATTAAGTCGTAGATAATGTCACCGTACAACTTGGTGGTAACGCCCATGGCGGCAACAACGCTCTTCAGCCCGTCGTGGAGAATGACGTCAGAGATGGAGTCACCGCTTCCCCGTCTTCCGATGAGGTAGAATACGAGACTGCTCAACAAGTTGCACAAGAAGCAATCCTCCAGCCCACATATCACCCCGTGGATCCACCACCAAATGCAGATCCGAGCACTGCTGCTTTGTTTACGTTGGTCAATCAGACCAATCAAATGATCTTCAACCAAAACTTATGGATCGAGAAGCTAGAAAAGGGTCGTGGTCGATCTTCCCCGCGAAAGCACCGACCACCTCCTTATCCCGGACATTCACTGTCTCCAGTGGAGCCTCGCAACCCCTCCCCAGTAAATAAAGGTCGCAGGCCACGTTTGGAGCGTAACCAGACCGAGCATCCATTGAAGCGTCATCGCTCCCCGCCTTCAAAAGCGGCCACTCGTCCCCTGAAGATTAAGAAGAGCAAGCCTTATGTCGAGGAGCCAAGAGTCCGTCACAAAGAAAACTCCCCGAGACATCACTATGTTCGGGGTCATACTTCTCCTTCGATATCCCCAGGAGATAGCGATGATGAAGACTACCGGACTCCCCTATCTAGACAAATAATGGAAGCCCCTATTCCTAAAGGCTTGGAGAGACCTCCATCCTTGGGGACGTACGATGGGACATTTGATCCAGACGACCATGTCGAGAGCTTCGAGGCTCTTCTCGACTTTAGAAACGTCTCTGGCGCTATCAAATGTCGACTATTCCCTACGACTCTTCAGAAAGGGGCCATGGCTTGGTATAAAAACCTGGCACCTGAATCAATAACATCATGGAAAGCTCTAAGAGAACGTTTCAGGAAGCATTTCACAGCTTCTTGAAGACATCCGAAAACTATATCCTCCTTGGAGGCCATCTTTCAAGAAAAGAGAGAATCTCTCCGGAGCTATATAGAGAGATTCAACAAAGAAGCGGTCGAGGTCCATACGACTGACCATATAAAATTATATCTCATCATCAAAGGATTGCGGGTTGGTTCCAAGTTCGCAGAATCTGTCGGATTACACCATCCTCGCAGCTTCGAAGGTTTCCTCGAACGAGCTCAATCACACATCGAGTTCGAGGAAGCAGAAGCAGCCCAGATTTCCCTTGACTTAAGAAGCAGAGAAGGCCCCCGCGGCCGGAACAGGGAAGACTCCCCGATACCTAGACGAGGAGGGGAAAGGAAAAGAGAAGATTCCCCTCCACCTAAACGAGGCGGGGAGAAGAAAAAAGAAAATCGGAATAAAGAGTCCCGCGAATCTCGGGGACCTGCCGGTCTTTTCAAAGAGTACACTCCACTAAACGTGTCTCGTGCACGAATTTTCAGTGACTGTGCAAATTTGGAGTTCGTAAAAGGGGGAATCCACTTCCCCAAACCAACAGCTCCCAAACCAAATACTGATAAATCCAAGTACTGCTAGTTCCATCGTAGTCACGGGCATGTTACTGAGGATTGCATCCACCTTAAGGACGCAATCGAAACATTGATTAAAGAAGGCTACCTGGAAAAGTACGCCAAACAAGACGAGGCTCCTCGACCCTCCGGCCAAGAAGCCCTAAATACCGAGGAGTCAAACCATCCGGACACCGGAAAACTACAGGTTGCCTTAAGCATCACACGACCTGAAGACTTCGGTTTCCAAGGAAATGTTAGCGATGCCGAAGCTGTTCGAAACATGTGGAAGAGCTTCCCGGCGAAAGAACTAGTAAGTGTTCGCAGTACCTGGGAAAGTTTCCCCCAAGCCCTAGTCATATCAGGCGGAGATCCTGAACGGGTGACCGTCGGTTCAATAAAAAAGAAGTTCGACCAACTAAGGACATCCACTCCTCGAGACCCAACTCTCAGCTTATCTCGTGGAAAGTCGTGCCCTATAAGTTTCTATCTCGAGGAATTACCATGTGGATCCCCGAATGCTAATATACCCCTCCTAATTCGAGCTCAAATGGCCAACTTTGATGTGCATCAGATTTTGGTTGATTAGGGAAGCTCGGTGGACATCATGTACACTCACCTCTTCGATACTCTCCAGCTGACAAAGCATCACCTGTCCCCAAATGTGGGATCCGACCTACAAGGCTTCAACGGCGCATCTACTAGACCTCAAGGTTATGTAGAATTGTTGGTCACATTCGGAGCAGGTGAAACGGCTCGACAGGCGAAGACGCGTTTCCTAGTGGTTGACTGTCCTTCTCTCTACAACTGCATCTTGGGAAGAACCACCTTGGCCGAAATAACAGCTGTACCATCCACTGTCCACCTAAAAATGAAATATTATACGACTCGAGGACGTGTGGTAACCCTACACGGGGATATTGAAGTAGCTAGAAGATGTTTCGATGCAGCGATCAAAGGACTAAGTGTCGTCGGTGGCGTCCACCCCAAAAGGGCAGCTTCAGATGTCGGACAGGTTCCACTACCGCCGGTCAGCGCGGTCGACCTTGATAGCAGGTTCTCCGGGGAACAGGAAGAAGTTGCAGGCAAAGACCATCTAGTTGAAATCAACGGGCAGCCTACCTACCCAACACGCCCCATCCCAGACAGATATTTCAAACTGATCCCTCTTGGCGACGACCCAAAGCGAATTGTGAAGATCGGCCATGGACTCCCCGACCTGGCGAGGAGACAACTGAAGGCATGTCTCCGAGAGAATGCAGATTTGTTCGCTTGGAGCGCTTCGAAAATGCCTGGATTAGATCCTCAAGTGGCTTGTCACCAACTGACCATAGATCCAAATGCTAGGGTTGTAGCTCAACGTAGGCGTAGGCAGTCTCCAGAAAAAATGGAGGCTGCTGAAAAAGCTGTAAAAGACCTCCTAGAGGCAAACTTTATTTCGGAAGCCAAGTACACCACTTGGTTGTCCAATGTTGTACTTGTTAAAAAATCTAATGGAAAATGGAGGATGTGCATTAACTACACGGATCTTAATCGGGCATGCCCGAAAGACTCTTACCCATTGCCTAATATCGACCGATTGGTTGACAACTCTGCAGGATTTAAACTGTTATCTTTCATGGACGCTTATTCGGGATATAACCAAATCCCCATGGATGAGGCGGACAGAAAGCACACAGCTTTTATGACTGAGTTGGGCAATTACTATTATAATGTAATGCCCTTTGGTCTGAAGAATGCTGGCGCCACCTACCAACGAATGATGAACAAGGTCTTCCAAGCGGAAATTGGTGACATGCTCGAAGTCTATATGGACGACATGATCGTCAAATCCGCAGAAGAAGTCGACCACGCTGCTCATCTTAAAAAGGTGTTCGACACAGCGAGGAAATGCCGCATGAGATTCAACCCCGACAAGTGCACTTTCGGTGTTCAAGCAGGTAAATTCCTCGGCTTTTACCTTACGGAGAGAGGAATTGAAGCGAATCCCGACAAATGTAAGGCCTTTTCCGAGATTCCCACTCCGAACTCAAAGAAATCGATATAGTCACTTAACGGGATGCTCACTGCTCTCTCCCATTTTGTCGCTAAATCCGCCCAATACGCGCTCCCATTTTTCAAACTTCTTCGACAAAAAGCAACATTTGAATGGAGTGAAGAATGCGAACAAGCCCTCCTCCATCTAAAACAAGTCTTGTCGCAACCCCCGGTCTTGTCCCGACCAGACGACGGAGAAACACTTTTCTTATACCTGGTCATCACCGGCGAAGCGGTAAGTTCTGTCCTCTTACGGGAGACCCCCGACGGACAGAAACCGGTTTATTTCACGAGCAAAGCTCTCCAGGGTCCCGAGCTCAGATACCAACAGATTGAAAAAGTCGCCTTGGTATTCGTAACTGCAGCCAGAAGACTACGCCATTACTTCCTGGGCCACACAATTGTGGTAAGAACTGAGCAGCCTATCAGACAGCTCCTTAGTCGGCCAGATATGGCGGGGAGAATGCTCCGGTGGTCTCTCGAGCTATTCGAATTCGACGTTCGATATGAAGGGAGAAAATCCTTGAAGGGTCAGGTACTGGCCGACTTCGTAGCTGAAATGACAGTTCCCGAATCCTCGACCAATGGCTCCCAAAGATGGACAATTTACGTCGACAGAGCCTCCAGTGCAAAGGGCAGCGGGGCAGGCATTATCCTCGAAAACGAGGAAGGTATCTTGATAGAAGTCTCACTAGAGCTATCTTTCAAAACATCAAATAACCAAGCCGAGCATGAAGCATTCCTCGCAGGACTTCGACTCACAGAGGACCTTGTCGCAAAAGAAATCAAAATCTTTACGGACTCTCAGCTCGTAGCATCACAAGTTATGGGAGAATTTCAAGCCAAAAATGATAATCTCATTGAATACCTAACCTTGGTACAAGAAAATTTGAAGAAATTTGTCTCCGCGGAGGTGGCTCATATCCCGCGCGAGCATAACACTCGAGCAGACGAGCTCTCCAAGCTAGCGAGCACTAAGAAGAGAGGAGGGAACAAATCAGTGATCCAAGAGATACTGACCCATCCGAGCATCAACAAATCTACCTCGACCACAGAGGTGAACGTTATCGGGGACGCAAACTGTAGGATGACTCCAATTTACGAATACCTGATGACGGGCATAATGCCCGACGATCCTAAAGAAGTTGGGATAGTTAGGAGGCAGGCATGTGCATACACCATAGTAGACGGTAAGCTATATCGTCGAGGATTCTCCATCCCTCTACTCCGCTACGTCAAAGAAAGCAAAGTTTCAGAGATTCTCCAGGAAATTCATGAAGGAATCAGCGCGCAACATCTAGGCGGAAGATCTTTAGCTCGAAAAGCCCTCCGAGCAGGATATTACTGGCCCACTATGCAACTAGACGCAAAGGAACACGTCTAAAAGTGCGACCGTTGTCAGAGGCATGGAGACATGCATCTCGCTCCTCCAAACGAGCTTAAATCATTGTCATCCTCGCGGCCCTTCGCGTGGTGGGGAATGGATATCCTCGGACCTTTCATCGTAGGATCGTACCAAAATAAGTACCTCATCGTCGGGGTAGATTACTTCACAAAGTGGATAGAGGCTGAAGCATTAGCCAAGATCACTGCTTTCAACATATTACGTTTCTACAAGAGAAATATACTCGCCCGATTCGGCGTGCCTCAGGCCATTGTCACGGACAATGGGACACAGTTCACCGACGGAAATTTCCAAGACTTCGTCGCCAAACTGGGTACGAACCAACATTTTACGTCAGTCGAACACCCACAAACCAACGGGCAAGCTGAAGCGGCGAACAGAGTAATACTCTGAGGACTCAAACGACGACTCGGCGAAGCCAAACAACGGTAGGTCAAGGAGTTACACAGCGTTCTCTGGGCATATCGAACTACCCCTCATTCCACGACCGGGGAAACCCTATTCCGGTTAACATATGGAACTGAGGCAGTAATTCCCGTGGAAATCAGGGAACCTTCGAGAAGGACAGAAGCTCATCTTGACGAAGAAGCAAACAACGAAGCCCTTCGCGAAGAACTAGACCTTGTCGAAGAAATAAGGACGGGCGCATCCCTCAAAGAAGCCTCTTTAAAACAAAAAATAACTTTGCGCTATAATGACAAAGTCATCAAACGAGATTTCCAAGTAGGCAGTCTTGTCTTACGGAAAAATCAGAAAAATTCACGTGAAGGAAAGCTGGCCGCAAACTGGGAGGGCCTCTACCGCGTCATTGCAAAGACGGGGACAGGTGCTTATTACCTCGAAAACCTCCAAGGTGAACAACTCGCTCGACCATGGAATGCTGAGAAGCTTAAACAATATTATAGTTGAACGCCACATGTAACTATACAAAAGTTGCCATTACGGGGAGCGTGCCATGGTACAAGCACGACACCTCTATATGCTAACGAAGGTCAAA
This sequence comes from Lathyrus tuberosus, assembly GCA_022829125.1. Taxonomy (NCBI): domain Eukaryota; kingdom Viridiplantae; phylum Streptophyta; class Magnoliopsida; order Fabales; family Fabaceae; genus Lathyrus; species Lathyrus tuberosus. The sequence continues at coordinate 1,062,063 of JALAZF010000061.1, read as the reverse complement.
AGTCACGTTGTGTGTGCGTTGAATTTTGACCCGTCGAGGAGTACTCTATCGAGCTCCGTCGTCGACGTACCTTATAGGCAGAACACCCAGCTCGCGATGGGAAGTTCACGCCATGAAAATAAGACCTCGATCGACCTCTTAGCTTCATTGAAGGTCGGGGTACAACCCCTGACCGCTCGACCAGCCCTCTTCGTAGTCGAGGATCAGTAGAGTCGAGCAAACTCCCAAGTATCCAGCAATTTCAAAATAACTTAGATAAAACTAAGTAAAATACCACACACAGAACACATAAAGAGGCAAAATGGAAATACTGAGTCGGGCAAGCCCATTGTAAAAATATTACATAAAGCCCTGGCTCTTAGGCTGAGCAAATCAACAAATATGGCACGCAGGCCAGTCAATACAAAAAATCGGCACACAGGCCAAACTAACTACACTATCACTCCGCAGCATCATCAGCTGCCTCAGGATTCTCCTGCTCCCCGTTTCCCCCACCAGCATTTACTATCTGTCCAGGCAACACAATCTTGTCGTCGACCACCTCAAACTTGGAATCAGCTCCATCGGTTACAAGCTCTGGATTCAGAAGTTTAAGCTGCGCCACGGCGTTCTGGAACCCGACATCTGCAAACTCTAGAGCATCATCTTCAGCCAACCGAAGGTCCTTCTCGAGTTCCCTGAGCTTGGATATCAGGGCTGCTCGAGAGGTCAACAGTTTATCCTTCTCGGTTTCATTCTCAGCTGGCCGAACAGCCTCTTCCAGTTCAGCTATCCTATCCTTGAGACGTTGTTCTTCCTCTTCCAACACAGTGACCCGAGCAAGGTGGTCCTTCACCGCATCCTCAGCTTCCTTCAACTTCCTCTCCGACTGTTCTTGCTGCTCGCCTTGTTTTCTATTCAGCTCCCTGCAGTCCTTCAAGTCTTTCTGCACGCCGAGCAATTCAGCTTCCAGTATCTGAAGTCTATCTTTCAGTTGAGAAAGCTCAGCAGCAGAGCAACTCTCACCATTCAGAACAAGGACAGTCGAACAAAGCCGCATGATGGCAGACATGTCCTCGAGGATTGTCTTCCTTCTCGCTTCCGCTGTACTCCCCAACAAAGCCTGGACCTCAGCAGGGGCAACACGAGGACAAGTAACCTCGGAGAAATAGCGACGCTGGAGATAACACGGAGGAATCTCGAAGCTTGCAGGAGGGGGAGGGGATATACCTTCCACATCAACAATGGGCGGCCCAACAGCCTTTGCCCGCTTAGATGCCCTTTGAACCCCCGGGGACTGAGTCTCAGAGCTCACAGTTGCAGTTAAAATAGCAAGAGATTGCTCAAAACCCTCGGGCACCGCGGTAGAGGGAATACTCTCAGGCACTGTCATGGAAGAAATATGCTGAGAGGCGCTTTGTTTGGTCAGACGGGATTGTTCTTCCCTAGCTCTCTTTGCCCTTAACCTAGAATATCTCTCTGCAGCTTTGACCATTTTTTCTGCAAAAAGAAAGAAAAATATTAGTAAAACAAGATACGTAAACATGAGGAAAATCAAAGTCGAGGATCTGTACACCACCTAAGAGCTCGACAGCCTCCTCATCAGAGAAAGTCTCGAGCAGAACACGAGTATTAATTAGGCGACGAGTCTTCACCACCTGTCGAGGTCTCTCCGTCCTCGGATACGCTGGAGATTTTATTCAAACTCTCCACGTACTCGACAATTTTATCATAAGCCTCGCGATCCTCGACGTTGAGCTTATTATGTCGTACTTTATATTTATCTACCCCTTCTTTGTAATGGTCTTCTGTCCAATAAAGGGGGAATTTTGGCACCATCACTTCTGTAGGCTGCCCGTCCACTTCTTGAGTCACCCGTTCATATATCGAATTTATGGCCTCGGGAGTGACCGGCTTCACAAAATAATAACGCCACTTGAAATCTCGAACAGAGTCCAAGTAGGTATGAAATAAAGCTTTATTTTGTTTAAACGACACCCAGCCGTGTCGACCATCAGTTGTAGACCGTTGTAGATGAAAAATTTGGAAGAAAAGGGATACTGTTGCCCTGACCTCCAAATATTTGCAGACTAACTCAAAAGCCCGGAGAAAGGCCAATGAGTTCGGGTGGATTTGCGATGGAGCCAATTTTAACCATTTAAAGACCCCCTCTTGGAAGTCTGTGAAGGGGAGCCTCCACCCCGCCTCTTGAAACATAAACTCATACACCGAGAAGCGCATTCCCATATACGGTGTACATATACGCTGGTCCTCGTTGGGACGGTACACTTTCCAAGATTGCTCGGAACCAAGCAACCTATGCTCAACAGTGCAAAACCCATTTTCGTCGGGGAATGTGAAGACGGACGACATAGTGAGGGCCTCATCACACACCCAGTCCTCAAACGGACGCTCTTGCCTAAAAGCCATATGGGCCATCGGAATTTCAGCTTGGCTATCCTCCTCAAATTCACCTACAGCCACTTCAGCAGCCAATCTGTCCATCAACCTGAAAAGCAGAAGGGAACAGATGAATTCGACGAGTCATACCAAACTAGCCAGTCGAAGACGAATAAGAAATGTCCCCGGAAACTCATCGCTTCCCCGAATAACCTTGCCCCTTTCCCCGTGAAATCAACAAAAAAGAGTAATTGTTGGGGACCCAAAACACTATCAGGTCCCCGCGATGTTCATCACACTCCCCAGAAAGTTTCTACAAGTCCCCGAAATATTCATCCAGCTCCTCGGTTTTATTCAACAGATACAGAAACAGAGAAAATCTCATAAACTCTTTCTCTTAAAACAACCAAAGATCCCTGCCGTACTCGCCAGGAATCTTTCCATTTCTCACGAGAACTTTCATCAGTTCATCAGAGAAACGATCTAAAGCAAACTAAACTAAAGAAAGATACCAGAGAAAACAACAGTTTTGAAGAAAATACCTTGTAAATGGCGGAATAGGGTTCAGGCACGGCGTAGCGCGGCGGTTAACGGCGAACTTGCGGTGGTTGACGGTGGCAAATGGAAGATGAGAAAACGGAGAAAGAAGAAGAAACGATTCTTGAATGAAATAATGAAAAATGAGAAATGATGGGAAGGGAGAGTATTTATAGAGAAATCACGGAACTCGAGAAGCCTGCGGCACTCGAGTACCCTACCCTAGGCAGCCACCCTATGCAATGATGGCTAGTGACACGTGGCACACTGACACCGGTCAAAAAACCCACGCGCGTCCTTTCGTCATCCCATCGTTTCAAAACAAAAACTTCTCGTCTCCCCAATACTTCAACCATATACAACTCTCCGTTGACCACAAGCTGTCAGTGCCCGCCTCATGATAACTGCCCGCATAATATCGATGCCCGACGTCATGATAATCATGGGAATTTCGACCATGCTGATATCCTCCTCGGATCATCCCTTGGCATTTCCCCGACACAATTATTGACCCTCAAGTCATTACTCTAATACCTCAAAGCAACGACTTAAGGGGGGCTCCAGTTCTGGACTGGACCGTGATTTTCTACAATCAAACAAGCCCAATCCATATAACTTGAAGAAGCCCAATAAAGTCCTAGAGAAGGACACATGACTGCCATACGCGAAGCCAAAAGCATGTCGGGCACCCTGAGAATCCGAGGACACTTGAGCATCCGAAGACAAAGGAAGACATCACACCCTGATGAGGACCTCCTCGACAGAGTAGCCTCTCCCCGCGAGAATACTCTCAATCCCCGCTGACTCATAGGTCCTCGACATACGTGGATCGCCTCCATTAGGTCAAGTCCAAACCACGACCACCACATCTCCTCGACATCATAGACTCTTCTCCGAGGAACCCATCAACGGTCTTGTTCACACAAATATGTTTCATGTAACCGTCTAATAATGGCATTAAGGGGACAGTTACACTAGGGCATTGACCAGATATAATTTTATATGGTCAGTCGTATGGACCTCGACCGCTTCTTTGTTGAATCTCTCTATATAGCTCCGGAGAGATTCTCTCTTTTCTTGAAAGATGGCCTCCAAGGAGGATATAGTTTTCGGATGTCTTCGAGAAGCTGTGAAATGCTTCCTGAAACGTTCTCTTAGAGATTTCCACGACGTTATTGATTCAGGTGCCAGGTTTTTATACCAAGCCATGGCCCCTTTCCGAAGAGTCGTAGGGAATAGTCGACATTTGATAGCGCCGGAGACGTTTCTAAAGTCGAGAAGAGACTCGAAGCTCTCGACATGGTCGTCTGGATCAGATGTCCCATCGTACGTCCCCAAGGATGGAGGTCTCTCCAAGCCTTTAGGAATAGGGGCTTCCATTATTTGTCTAGATAGGGGAGTCTGGTAGTCTTCGTCATCGCTATCTCCTGGGGATATCGAAGGAGAAGTATAACCCCGAACATAGTGATGTCTCGGGGAGTTTTCTTTGTGACGGACTCTTGGCTCCTCGACATAAGGCTTGCTCTTCTTAATCTTCAGGGGACGAGTGGCCGCTTTTGAAGGCGGGGAGCGATGACGCTTCAGTGGATGCTCGGTCGGGTTATGCTCCAAACGTGGCCTGCGACCTTTATTTACTAGGGAGGGGCTGCGAGACTCCACTGGAGACAGTGAATGTCCGGGATAAGGAGGTGGTCGGTGCTTTCGCGGGGAAGATCGACCACGACCCTTTTCTAGCTTCTCGATCCGTAAGTTTTGGTTGAAGATCATTTGATTGGTCTGATTGACCAACGTAAACAAAGCAGCAGTGCTCGGATCTGCATTTGGTGGTGGATCCACGGGGTGATATGTGGGCTAGAGGATTGCTTCCTGTACATCTTGTTGAGCAGTCTCGTATTCTACCTCATCGAAAGACTGGGAAGCGGTGACTCCATCTCTGACGTCATTCTCCACGACGGGCTGAAGAGCGTTGTTGTCGCCATGGGCGTTACCACCAAGTTGTGCGGTGACATTATCTACGGCTTGATTCGCGGATGGGTTGGCCATTGCTGGTAGTTGAATGAGGAAACTTTGGTTTATCGCAAAGGAAAAACGGGGAAGTTTATGAAAAATTCCCACAGATGGCGCCATTGATCATACCTGGATCAGATTATTTGAAAGTGGCCAACAGTGTCTAGAATAATTGCTACTTCAGGATGATGAGAGACAGCGGGGGGGTGTACCTGTAGGACACTCTGATGCTTAAGTCAGTGAGTGCGCAACAAATACAGAGAATGTGAGTGAGAGTCAGAAGTTAACTTATCCTGACCCTCTCAAGTGAGGGGGTATTTATAGGAGACCCCCAGCGTGTGGCCAACGGTTACTTGCAATGGGTGGGACCAGTGTGTGACCCGTTCCAAGTAACTGCTAGGGCTTACGTGTAGTAATAATGACCAGCTCGTGGTCAACGCCCTAGTGTAACTGTCCCTTTAATGCCATTATTAGACGGTTACATGAAATGTATTTGTGTGAACAAGACCGTTGATGGGTTCCTCGGAGAAGAGTCTATGATGTCGAGGAGATGTGGTGGTCGTGGTTTGGACTTGACCTAATGGAGGCGATCCACGTATGTCGAGGACCTATGAGTTAGCGGGGATTGGGAGTATTCTCGCGGGGAGAGGCTACTCTGTTGAGGAGGTCCTCATCAGGGTGTGATGTCTTCCTTTGTCTTCGGATGCTCAAGTGTCCTCGGATTCTCAGGGTGCCCGACATGCTTTTGGCTTCGCGTATGGCAGTCATGTGTCCTTCTCTAGGACTTTATTGGGCTTCTTCAAGTTGTATGGATTGATCTTGTTTGATTGTAGGAAATCACGGTCCAGTCCAGAACAGTAATGAACCTTCCCAATCTTCTCAGGTCTTCAATTTTTGGACTTCTGAAGGTGTACTTCTGAGTTTTTCTTCTACCAAAATCCATAACGTGGTTTCTGATATTTGCAACACCCCGTTTTTTAGTTTTTTTGAAAATTTTTGAGAAAATATTTTTTTTGAAAGTTTTTGATGGATGCATGAATGCAGCAAACGCAAACATATAAAAACATAGGTTTAAGGGTTTATCGTCACGAGCATTAGGCCATGGGTCTACCCATCCAAAGGTATGTATTAGAGGTTCTTTTTGTACCTGCAGAACGGGTTCTAATAAGGTTCCCAAAATCATTGACCCCTCTTAAGAATATTACCAGCAAACCAACTGGCTCATGAGAGCTGTAATATCCCTAAGATGGATCTAATTTGAGTGTATTATCGCGTATCAACTATTCCCGATAGTCACCGCACTACGTTCTAGAAATGGCCAAGGTTAAGTGTTTACTAATCCTCAGTTTCATGGGTGCCTAGTGGAAAAAGTAATGTTTTTACGACTTGCTCGCTTAACATCAGTAATTCCAAAAGGGTACCTCTACTGATTTGGTGGACTTTCAAGTTAGCTTGGTCGGGACTCACTCCCTATAAGCCTTCTTGAGTCTGCCACCTCTTATCTAAAAATATGCTCTCAAGCCCACTGAGGACTTTTTGACTCACCACATGTGTATTAATCACATTCCCAGATAACAGTAATTTAAACAAGTATAGCAGATAAGTAGATAGTATGACAGCAAATGATATCAAAATGAGAAAGCAAATAAAACGGTAAAAAGATGCATTGCAAGGCTTAACCCTCATAGAAAAATATAAAAGTCCCCAGCAGAGTCGTCATTTTTCTGTAGCTCTGGTTTTGTGACGCGACCACTCCCGCTTTTAGTGCTACTTTCTGATTTCTATATTTATCCTATGAAGCTTAAAAGGAAGGGGAAGATATCTTAAACTAACCCTGCGTGAAAAAATTTTCCTTTACAAATGCGAAGAGATCTGGAACCGGGGGTTAGTTATACAAGGGGAAGCTGTTAACATCCGGAGTATCTATAGTAATCTATAGGAACCTTTATTTTCATATATTTCTACTGTTGAATTACTCGGTTGCTTAAATCCATTTGCTGTTGATTGGGGAAGTTTTTCCTTTGAGGAGATGTTTTTGTTGTTTTAGGGTTTTCTATTGTTTTTGGGAAGGTACTTGACCTAAGATTTTTTATTAGTGCGCTCGCTAAGATTTTGCAATCTTATGCCTACATATTCCTGTAAAGAGATCAGGGGAAATCAGAGCATTCGTAGTTCCTCCTATTCTATGGGAGGAAAATGTTTGGTGTCTTGTTCAAAGCCAAAGATTGAAGCTAAAAGAGTATTTATGTCTTGTATAAAGCCCAAGATTGAAGCTAAAAGAGTATTTGTGTCTTGTTCAAAGCCCAAGATTGAAGCTAAAAGTTTGACTGAGAGAGAATTTGTCATATCTAAAGGGAGATATCTCACCTATTCATCACAAACATTGAAGAATTGATTTATAAGGGAAGTTGCTTTAACTGGGATGTGTGGAATCCAGCAATGCCACATCTTCCTTTATAAGAGAGGTGAATGTCATGAAGGAAGAAGCTTTAACTCAGTGTAGAGCAATGCCACTTTTCCCTTTATGAATCTTTCAGGCTAAGAGAGGGACATTGACTTGGATGTGTAGAATCCAGAGGTTTGCCACTTACATCACTTAGATGAAAGAGAACTTTAGCCATGATAAGGGAGGGACTCCAGCTTGGATTTTGAATCAACAAGTGTGCCACTTACATCAATTATCTGGAAAAAAGGTTTAATTGTTTGTTTTGACATGTGATGTACAAAGGAAATATCCTCCTACAGATATGACTCATGGCCTCATCTATGGGGATGCTCAATTTTGTGCCTTGATCAAAGCCCAAGGTTGAAGCTGAAAAGAAAGTTGAAAACTGACTCAACTAGGGGAGTATTATATTTATCTTGTACAAAGCCCAAGATTAAGGCTGACTGGGGAAATCATTATATGAAGCCTAAGAGGAGGCTGAGGGAATTTAGGTGGAGATTGACTCTTGCTGAGGAAATTTAATTCCAAGAGAAGGTCTAAACTGTTTTGAGGAATAAAAAAGGGAACTAACTCTTGCTTAAGAGAGTTGAATTATTAAATACCATAAAGGTTTTGATTCTTTTGGGGATTTGTTGATTGTAACCTGACCCTGGCTGGGGATTTTAAAGTGAAAACCAACCCTTGTTGAGGATCAGAAGAGATTTAAAGGATGAGTTTGAATGCCTTAGAGGTTTTGACTCTCCTGGGGACTGAGGTATTAATAAAGATGACTAGTATATTTCCTATGCTTTCAGGAAGCCTGAGGGTCCTTGTATAAAGTCCAAGAGGAGGCTGAGGATGCTTCTAGGAAGCATGTGGGTCCTTGTATGAAGCTCAAGATGAGGCTGAGGATGCTTCTTGGAAGCCTGTGGGTCCTTGTATGAAGCCCAATAGGAGGTTGGGTGTTGAGACTTTCCAAGTCTAGGAAGAGTTCAAGAAAGGTTTCACCGGGAAATAATCCTTTCTTTGTTGAACTATCCTAGGATTAAAAGGGTTAAAGAAGAGGTTTCACCTGGAAATAATCCTCTCTTTATTGAACTGTTTCAAGGTTGAATAAATTGAACAAAGCCCAAGAGGAGGCTAATTGTATTGGGAAGAAAAATTCCTTTGTACAAGAGGGAGCTTGTTGTTTGAACTAAGTTATACTGATTGAAAGGATCCTATTGTTTGAACTAGCCTAAATTAAGGATGATGTAAATGCTAAAAGAAACTTAACAAGATATGTATAAGTATATATACAGATATATGAACAAGTATATAAACAAGTAGGAATTGAATTAAGAAGAGTGGTGGGTCTTATTCTCTGGATAGAGGCTCAATGTATTGTGATTGATTAGATGCCTTCTTCAAGATTGAATTAGTGTTTTGAAGAAATTGAAGAATGTTTTGAATTTGAAGATAGATTGATCTCAAGTAAGAGAGAAGCAAAGGTGTAAGGTCTTACACTCTAAATAGAGGCCCAAGTGATTGTTTGATGCTAGGTTTAGATTGAATATGACAGTTTTGGAAGATTGAAGTTTTTGATAATAGAAAGAGAGATGGGACTTACACTGCTAGCAGAGGCCCAAGATGTTTATCTTGTTTTGAAAAATAGAGGATGATTTTGAAAGAAAAAGGTTGGGACTTACACTCCTAGTAGAAGCCCAAGATGTTTTTAAAACAACAGTGATTTTGAAAACTGAGATGAGGGACTTATACTATAGTAGAGGCCCTAAAAAAGTTTAATTGTGTACAAAATGATGGGACTTACACTCTATTATAGGCCCAAAAGATTTAATGATTTTTGAAAACCCTAGTTTAAAATGTTTGATTAAAGGTGTTTTTCAAATAATTTTAAACATGATGTAATTGATATGTAAGTTAAGATAAACATGTTGTAATCTTAAAACAAAGTTTGAAATATTAGGTTTTATTCATATGAAGATCAAAATGTGATAGGTTTAAAAATACTCAAGGAGAAAACCATTTTTTAGGGTTTTTAATCATAAAAAAATAATTAATTTCAACTTAATAAAAAGTGATTAAAATTAAATCTTTTTTTGAATTTTTTGTGGATTAAATTAATAAAATGTGTGAATGACACGTGTGTAAAAAATCATTTAAAAATAATTAAGTTTGATTTTAAAATAATTATTTGAAAATAATATAGAAAAATGTAAAAAAAAAATATGTTAAAATATGAAAAATGGGAGAAGTTTTAAAAAAATGGCATGGGTGGGGGTCGAACCCATGTCCTTACACACACAAACACACTTAACACGCAGGCACAAACCACTGGGTGGTGATACATCCGTGTATCAAACCACACCCATAAATTAATAAGGGTGGAAAGGACCTGAAGCCAGACCAAGCCAAAGGCCCCATGGCTGGTCCTTGCCCAAGGTTTTTCAAGCTTGCAAGAAGGATCATATCTCCCTCTTTTCTCCATGAAAATGGATGAAATAAAAATGGATCCTGCCTAGAATTTCATGAGGAATCCAATGGTGGTCTTAGATTTTTCTAAAAGTGCCTACATTTTAAAACCCGATAGTGGTTTCAAATAGGCCATGGTTTTGCAAGTTCTATGCTACATGTTTATACAGCCAACAATAGTGCTCAATTATAGTTCAAACACAACAAATATGATATGTATGACATGTTTATGATCAATGCACATCAAACTAAGGCATATTTTGGCAAGTTCAAGTTTTGAGGAAACTTACCTCTTGAAGCAAATTGGGATCTTTCATGATAGTTGTTACAAATGTGTCTTGATGCTTTGGACACTTCCAATATACCTTATAGAAGCTACTTGGATGCTTGGAATCAAAGAGAAGCCTCTAGATCAGAGTTTGGCCCCTTCTTGCAAAATGAGCCAAAAGTGGTCAAAATGGCAACTCCCTCAAATGGTGTTACAGTTGAGGAACACTTGTTGGAACAACTTAGGAATTTTATTTAGAGTGTGTTTGGAGTTTTGTTTGGCTTTGGAATGGAAATGATCAATATATGGCTTGAAAATGCAGAAAGTCAAAGGTATGAGGTTTTAACAGTTGACTTTCTGATTTTGGTGGTTTGGGATGAAGATGAGGGTTTGGACACCTCTAATGGATGATTTGTGATGTGTTTAGACCATTGGTTTGAGCCAAGAAGCTCTGGTTTAGAGAACTTTCTACTCACTTTTGAAAAACTTAGAAACTTGGAGCAAAAGCAAGAAAGAGAGGAAACACAAGTATTGTGTTGTTTTGGTGCATTTTGAATTACCAGAAATGAGTTCTATTTATAGCAGAAGGGATTTGTCTTGGAGTAATAGTGTTGGCTCAAAGACTGGCTTGGATTCAAAGGTTTTGGAAAGATACATCATTGCCCCTCACACAAGGCACCATAGTTCTCCACATAGCTAGCTTATCTTTTGACTCATTCCACATTCCTCATTTGTTTTTATTGTTGTTTATATGAGCATCTTGACTGAAAAGAGTACCTTTGTTGAATGTTCACTATTGTACATAAATGCCTTTGAATTCAAGGCATAATGTGACAAAATCCATTAATCCAGTTTAAGATATCTCTTGACCCTTTGACTCAAATTTGCAGGTTTGTTATGATTTCTTCTGTTATGCATTGAATGTGAGTGGCATTGATCATTACACTTGACAAGAAAATCGTGTATGGCAAGTAAATGACCAAACTGATTTTGTAAAACAGTTTGCAGCAAGGTGTTTTGATCACTCCATATCCCTTTCCTCAAATGGAGTTATCTCATGCTCTTGGGCTCTTTAGAAAGCTGGGATTATGTACTTCAACTTTGATGTTCACCATTGGACTTGATTCATCTTGGATTATGGTGAAAAATCCCCCACATTTTGGTGTTTTGCTTGATTTTACCTTAGGCAGAATTTCACTAAGTGTTGAAGTTCATTTCACACTTTTCTTGATTTTGATCACTTCATAACATAAAATCCAAGCATTTTTTGACCATGGATCAGTTTTACACTTTTGTAGTATGTGATGAGAGATATCATTTGAGCTTTGGATCCAAAAAAAATGATTGCTTGGATCACAAGTTATGGCCTTTGGAAGTTGGGTACCTAAACACTTTTTTTTCATAACTTAGTGAATTTTCATTTTCTCAACATTGCCCATTTTACAAGTTACCGTGATTTCTTGATCAAATCTTGTTCAAATGCAATAATGGATCATGTTTTCTTGTATAATGGTTCATGATGAACATTTTTGGTCAAAAAGTCAAACTTTGACTTTTGGTCTCAGATGAATTTTGTGTAGAGAAACTCTAATTCCTGATTTTTTTTAATAAATAGATGTCCCAAGGTGATTTTAAACTTATGAATGGATTTCAAGGGTAAATTTGAGTGTCTTGAATCATATCCCAAGGTTTGAGATCATGTTTTGGTCAAAAGTCAAAAGTATGGTTGACTTTTCATCAAAACCCTAGTTTGTGGCTCAGATGGATTTGAATTCTTGCATTTCTTATGAATCAAGTTCTTTGAATCAATCCAATCATATTAATGGACTAATATGATGTATTTGAGGTCCTTGAAACATATCTTGAGGTCTTGGCTCATGCCCAGATGAAAACTTCCCTCTGGAAGCCTTGGGTCGACCTAAACCCTAATTTGGTGACACTGATGATCTTGAGACTTGATCAACTTGGAATTAGGGGTGTTCGCGGTGCGGTTTGGTTCGGTTTTGAGCATAAAAATCATCCTAACCGCGAGATAAAAATGCATGCGGTTCGGTTTGGTTCGGTTGATTTTTAAAAACTCATCTAAACCAAACCAAACCAAACCAATGCGGTTAGAATCGGTTCGGTGGTTGCGGTTTATAGACTTCTTAATTATGGAATTATAAAACTAAGAAACTAATCATATAATTTCCTAAACAGAACAATCATACAAAGCAATTTGTTTATTACAAATAAGTTGTTTATTAAAAAATGCTAGTTATATGGCCATGTTTTTCTGACAGGGGTAATAGTTACCGCATATAAAACATATCCATAAAAAGTTAATCTTCAACAACAAAAAAATAATAATAAAAAAATAAAACAAACATTACTAGAATTAAATTAATAGAGATACTGCAGTCATTTTAGAAGGGAATCTTATCACTAACAAAGAAAATACAATTTGGAATTGAAATTGAGATTGCAGTCAATAAATTGAAATTGAAATTGAAAGTTTAATTTAAAATTAAAATAGTAGTATTACTGTATTAAAAAAGAAAACAAGTTTAATATGATAATAAAAATTAGATATTAGTATTGAAAGCTAATGACTGAATGGAATTGGAAGTGAGTCACGTGGAATTGGAAAAATAAAAATAGAAATTAGTAACTTAAGTTTAAAATGCGGTTTGGTTCGGTTTGGTTCGGTTTTGTGAAATGAAAACCGCAAACCGAACCAAACCGTGCAGTTCAGTAAAAAAATCATCCAAACCAAATGCGGTTTTTGCGGTTTTCGGTTTGGATTGGTTCGATTTGCGGTTTTGCTTTTGGATTGGTTCGGATACGATCACCCCTACTTGGAATGATGCAATCTTGTGCTTGATTATTGATGTTGGGGACCTCTTGTCCTCCATGAATGATTGAGAGGTTTGATAAGTTGAAGATCATGTCAATTTTTTATTGATCCTTTGCCTTAATCCTCTGTAGGGCTTAAAAAAACCCTAATTCTTGGTCAATGTGAACACTCAACGATCTTTGAAAGGAATAGTGAGGGATGAAGGTACATCCATGTTGTGGTGATGATTTGCAAAATGATGTGAAGTCTTAGGGCCAAAATTTAGGGTATGACAAACAGAATATACACATTTAACAGCATGTATGTACAGAATAGCAGTGTATGCAGCAGAATTTTTTTCTTCATTCAATCAACTTATGAACAAGGTGAATTTAACAACATCAACCAATGAGAATTCAGGTGCAATTTCAAACATCAATAAGATTAAGCAAGCACAAATATCTCAAGTATCAAAGCACCAATCTCATCAAGACAATTTAAGAATCATCAAGAAAGATAACCAAAGTTAATCATCATGATTTTAAAAGAACTCAACACGAAAAAATAATTAAAAATTCTACAAGAAACCAAACCAAACTAAAACTCCATGAAATTTAATTGAAAACTAAACCCAAATTCAAACAATATTCAATAAGGAGCTCAATTAAAATCAACTAGGACCAAAGATTTAATCAAAGAATTCTAAACAAAATTTAACAAGAAATTAATTAACACATCACGAATTAATCTCAAATTAAATTAGGCTTATATACACATCTTCATTAACTCAATTAACCAAAACTAGAATGAAAAGTTAATCAAGAATTAATCAAGATTATTAACCAAAATCTAGTTAACAAAAATTCTAATAAAAGTTTAGCGTAAACTTAATCAAAAAGATATTAACAATTAACAAAACATTTTATCAAAAATTATTTAGTCAAAAGCTAACCTCAATTAATCAAAGCTCAAATTAACAAGGTCAAATTAATCAAAAATCTAAATCTAATTACTTTAAACAAAGCTCAAATTAGAATAAAAATCTAATTAAAATTAAAACCAAGTTAGAAATAACACTAAGATTAAAATGTAGTCAAAATTTAATTAAAACTAACATCAAGATTAATATCAAAATTCAAGTCAAAATTAACTCCAAATCAAAAATAATATCTAATAATCACAACTAAAATGATCCAAGATCTAATTAAAATTAACACAAAAAAATATAATCAAAGTTTTAAACAAAATACCATCTAAAATTAATAGCAAGTTATAATAATAAAAGATAAATGCATCAAAAAAGAATTGAATCAAAAATCTAAAAGAACAGCTGGGTGCAGTAAAGATCCTGGAGGGTGATAATAGAAAAAAAACCATGGAATCATCATTGGCCGTGAGGCTCATTCATCCATCAGCTAACGATAACAAAGACGGGCTTTAAAGCCCTCGGCCCACAAAGGAAAAGTGAAACAACATTAGGAGAGGTATCAAAACATCATAATACATTTTCCTTATATACAAAATCTTCAATACTTTAAACAAGGAAAAAAAAAGAAGGTCAAAAGATTGAAAAGTGGAAACGCGTTCAGACAGTCTCATCATCATCACGCCATGGAGAAGCAACACAGTCAAATATCATATCAGAAGCAGCAAGAGCACACCGTTTCAAACTGCTTTTCCGAATCCCGTTTTCGTTTAGGCAATCTCCCTCCATCTCCACTCGTTTGTTCGCTGCGGCCACCGCTTCCCTCGCTCGATCACACTATTCGCTTGGATCTTCTTCCTCTCCTCGTTTGCTTCGCGTTTGATTCCAGGTTTTTTTGAGATTGTTTTGAATGATTTGTCTCCTCCTTCTACTTTTCTTCTGAATCGATTCGTTTTGTGGTGGGTGGAGATTGGGATTGGCTCGGTTCGAGGGTTGCTGTTGTTGTGAGAAAAATGGGTTTGAGATTTTATTTGTTGTTTGAAGGAAGGAAAAGGTTGAAGATGATGAAGCGGTTGGGGTTAAGGGGTTTAATGGTTGAAGAAGAGGAAAGGTTCGTGAGGTTTGTTGTTGATTGAGTGAGGTCCGTTTTTGGATTTTGAGGAAGATGTGGTTGTTAAAGGGATGAAAGAAAGAGGTTCAAAATGAGAAGGTTTTCGTTGCGGAGAGAAAAAGATTCCCCCGAGTATTATGAGTGAGGGATACGTTGTATGTTGTTTTGCAAGCTTTTATGGAAAGTTGCTTATAGAAGGAGGGTCGTTTTTGCAGGTGAAGGGTGGTGCGCGACTTGTGATATGTTGGTTGCGGTTTGTGTGAATCGAACGTTTTTGGAGTGGGGTTGCACAAGACGTGGTAGCAGGCTTTTGTGTGTAAATTGGTGTGGTGTGACTGTGTTATGTATTATGAGTTTTGTGATGTGTGGGTCAGCTTGTCACGTTGTTTTCGTTTTGGCCGCAGGTTTTAAGCAGTGGATTTGGCCAGATACCCCCTCATGATACGAATGGATGGGTGAGTGAACCAAGTTGAAGAGAGCTGATGCAAGTTTTTTTGTTGTTGCGGTTTGGATGCGTCAAATACGATGGCAACAATTGTCTTATCATTTTGTTCTGTGTGATATTTGACAATTTTGTTTTATGTGAGTGTGTGGTAATTCTCATGTGCAGGACGTGAAGCATGACGGCTAGAAATGCATAAGGTACCTTGTGATTTGTACGTGACGGTTTTGTCTTGTATTGCAGTGTGGGGTCAGGTTTGCTACCAATTGGTTTGGCTTGCTTTCAAGAGGTGTGAAGAGGTCGTGGCAAGTAGCAGCATGGTTTGCAAGAGTTGATGGCTTGTGAAAGATGTTTGGAAGGGTTAATGGATCGTGGTGGTAACATGGGCTGAGAAAAGGAATGGCTTGAATTGTTAATTATCAATTTTGTTGTAATTTGGATTTTGAATTGTGTAATTGGACATTTTGTCATGAACTTTTGTATTAGGATTTGGAATTTGGATTGGATTTGAAACTTGGTTTGTGAGTGGATGTGACTTGGATTTTGAAGTTTGTATTATAGTTTGGAAATGGATTCAAAAATATATATTGGATTTTGGATAATAAAAAAATGGATAATTAAAATGGTTAACATGGATATTGAAAGAGATTTTGGTTTTTTTCTTTTACAAACAAAATGGACTTAAGAAAAGGGTCAAAATAGGATTAATTTTAATTTGGATGAAATGGGTTCATGGTTAGCAATTGAAAATGAAATTTGGAGAAAGATGGTGTAATGGATTTGAACCTTAAACTGAATATGGAAAATGGTTATTGGATATGAAATATGGGTATTGGAAATTAAAATGGATTTGGACAAATGGGTTGAGAAGAAATGGTTTAAAAAGTGGATAATGATGGATAGAAAATGGATCACGGATAGGAAATCTTGATTTTTAGCCTACAACCAATCTTAACCTTTTTTTTTACAAGCCTCTGATAAAACATGAAACATAGTTACCGCTGAACAACCCGCAACTAAAACAACGGCCATCACCTTTAATTCTCTGAATCTCTGATCAATAGGTTTTAAATCACTTCAAATTCGTTTGAATCGATCTTTGGGAAAATAAATCCACAGATGAACACAACCTGGACCGATAAATTACTTACACCTGAAGCAAAGGCCACCTGAATCAACTTGGACCAGACTTCTCATAAATTACTTCTTGATAATCTGATGAACTTCAATACAAGGCATCTTGACCTCGAATAGTTACTGCTTAGGAAATAAACCACTGGCACAGATAACTTGCACTTGAAGCGAACACTTGATGGTTTGACCAAGATGAGGTCAAACTTCCATCTGATCTTGATTATGACTGAATAACCACACCTGACTTGAAGTTATGTCATCGTCCCTGATAACCCTGATCTCCTATCCATGATGAGAAGTAAACCATAACCTTGTGACAATTGAATAAAAGCTTGCAAACAAACTTGAACCAAATAAGTGATGAGACTCTAGACTCTTGAGGCCTGATAAATCTTGAATCAAACACGCTTGATACTTGATGATCTTGGATGAGAAATTACAACAAGGAGAATTCAAACTTCTGCCAAACTTGAATGAAAGTATCTCAAGGCAAATAGGAAGCCCTGACTCAGAGAAACTCCTGATCCCATGTCCTAGAAGACCAATGCGATGTATGATTATGAGTTATGACCTAATGAAAATGCAAATGAAAGAGAAACACACGCCAGTTAAGGTTAGAAAAATGGAGGGCAAATTTTGAGGTGTTATAGTAATCTATCTTCCATTATCTCTTTAACATTCAACAATTTAGTTTAACTTGATTTTATGATTTGAAGTAAACCATGAAAATATTTAAATAGTCAACACAATTCAACCCTTCCCTTTTTCTTCAATTTTTCTCACCTTCACATTAGACTCATGGCGGCATGGTTCTTGTGTGTCACTAAGATTGGATCGTACCAAGGTCCGTAGACTTTCTAAATCATTCAGGGAAGGAATTGTTTCTAAAATATCCTTTTGGTTCCATTAGATAGATTTGATGGTTTTTATCCCAAGCTCTCTTGGGGTTCCATAGTGCACTAGATTGATGTAAATTATACCTTAGCCCATACTGGAACAATAATCTCCCAAACCAGAGATAATAGTGTCGAGTCATGGTTTGCCACGAGTCTCTCAATGGTTATATCGTTGGTGGATTTTAAAATTTCATGTGCACTTTCCTCCGAGTGCTGGTGAGCATTACTCACTTAACTCTGTTGAATCTTTCTCCCCTTAGTAGGTCCATGACATACTTAGGCTCTATTTTCAGGTTAGGATAAGAACGGGAGGGATATCTTAACAACATAAATTATATTTGAAAATATCATCTAAGCCATCCGAACCCTCCTACAATATAATTTTTTAGTTCCCCTAAATTAAGGTTTTTTGGTACTATAAATAAAATGAAACCCTCAAAACCTTCTTAACCTAATTCTCTCAATTTTTTACATCAGAACATTCTCTTTTTTCAAATCTGTCATCTTTATTCCCCTCAAAACTCTTAAACAAAACCTTAATTTTTTTTCCCTAAAATTGAGATGTGATATTTACAACATGGGAAATAGTTGTATCATGATTTTCAGTATAGGGAATGTTTTCATTTTGAAGCCATATGGCTCTTGGTTAATAGTTATTGCAATGGTTTGGTCACCTTGGATTCTATAATCCATATTTTTAAGACTCAATTGCTTTTGCAGGTTGGTATTCAGTGGCATTTTTAGGTTATTACACCTATCATCCCAGCCTCTCTTTAGACTATATGTGACACCGGTGTCACTGATACTTCATGTAAATCATATTTTAAAGGTTTTTGGTCCCGTGACTATCATAGAGAATGCTCAAAGAGTTTGTGCCTCGAACCTGAGGGTCTAAATGTTCATTTTGCAGAGTCGTTCGGGAAAATACAACATATGTCCCTATATGGGTGAAGCTATCTGTTTTACACTACGAAAGAAGAATTTTGTAGTGTTATATTTGCACAAACTTTACTAGGGCGATGATTATATGATGCCCAAGGAGTAACGATGATAACATGTCTCCCAAAATGAGGTATCTCCTTTCCCCCAAGGTCTTCCAATCGCCCGTTCATGGGAAACCTGGAAAAATATGTTTCTAAGACATATAGAAGTCAGGATCATTAACTGACCCACATCCTCCATGGAAATAGGGATTCAAAAGTACATTGTTGACTGAGTGGGCGATGACCCTTTCCAACAGAACACTAGGCCCTAGAGGCCTCTATGAATACACCTTCCTCTTATGAGAAAGGGAGATTATAAATCATACTGATCACACCCCTCATATGTTTATACCTAAACACATCATTTATCTACAGAGTCTCTCACCTAACGTGAGCATGACTCTTAAAACCACTATACAGGGCTCTCTTTCCTTTTTTTTGTTTTGTTGTGTGTCAATTTTGTATCTAACAAGAAGGAGAATGAATTGATATTTCATTGTCTTTTTTTAACTTTTCCAGGGAACAACAAACAACAACACACACAGATACTTCTTATACATTTTTTCTTCACTTTTTATATCCTCCAATATTTGCATGTTTATATTTTAGTTCATGGATTGTTGTTGATTTTTTAGTCTAACAATATTTTTCTATGTTTTGTTCATCAATTGAATATTTGTGTTTTCTCAAAGGTCTAAAAAATATGTGGATTAGGATTTCATGAGTTTTTGCTTTAGTTTTTCTAAGAAAGTTGTGGTATGAGTTTAGCATTAAACTGTCTTGATTCTCTCATTTTCTTGGTTTAGAATTTTATGAGTTTTAATTAGGGGTTTTCTTTGCTTTGGATTTAATGGGTCTTACTGTTGATAAGTAATTAATTTTTCTTGTGGCGTGAGGTTTGCTCCTAGCAGGAATGAAAAAGAAATCAATTGATGTATACTTATACTCTTTGGCTTGTGATTTTCATGCATTTTTATTAGTATTTTTTTAATTTTGATTTCATGGATTTGACAATTGATTACTAACTAAATGCATATCCATATTGATTCAATAATTCATTTTCAAGATCACTATGTTTATATTTTTTTTAAATGCATTTTGATTTTTATGATTACTACATTAGCAATTTCAGCACATATTCTTCTTCTACCTCTATCAATATTCATTTACAACTTTATTATTTTTTTATTCTTGTATATTTCTTTAAATTTTAAAGTTTTAAAGTAGTTCTTCATTCTTTGTTCATCACTTTTGCTACACATTGGGATTAACATCTTTGTATATTTTCATATTTTTCAGGTTTTCTTTAAAAGCTTCTCTAGAAACAAAGAATGTGATCATTTAAGGTGAGTATAATAAGTTGCGTTAGTGATATGTTAATCTTTTTGAAGGAATGTTATTACATGTTAAGCTTCTCCACTAACAGTTCGTTATCCATTTTCTAATAAGCTATATGTGAAGCACTAGATGAATCGGTGCTCGTGATACCACTTATTAGATAATGGCACTAATCTAGAAGTGGTGGTTGAGTAGATCACTAATTTTTAATAATTTGCGCTTAAAAAATTTGTTTTAAAAATATACGAAAGCGGCCTCGGATCAAAACTCGTTTAAACGAACCGTTAGTGGAGAGACCAGATATATGCGAAACCAAATGGAATAATATTGATGAGATAGTGGAATCAATAAGGTTCCCAATCAAACAATCAAATAAAGACCACTTAAGGTGAACCAGTTTCCAATGCTTATTAGAGGATAAAATCGAATTGACAATTTAATGAACAGTTTGTGTGCTATCAATATGTCAAACACTTGGCGTGCGAAACACACCAAGTCAAATTTCCTTTGAATTTGTAGTGCAAAATTTTTCACACTTGCAATCAAAGTGCTTGCAATGGTTTTTCACAACAGTTTTAAAGCACTACAAATTAATCGAAATATTTCTAACAATTGATTTCACACAAACTTCAACAACGTAAAGTAAAGAGATAGAGCGAGAGCGAGAGAGAGAGAGAGAGAGAGAGAGAGAGAGAGAGAGAGAGAGAGAGACACCCAATTTGTTTAGGAAGTTCCCCTTTCGTCCTCGCTTCGGGTACGTCTGCCCCCCAATTCTAAAAATAGAATTGAGATATGTAAAATATCTGTTTGCAATATTCAGTACAAGAGAAGTCCTAGCTAACCAACAATATAACCCAATTGTTGAAGTTGAATCTAACCACTTCTCTCCCCTTGATATCAGCTGAATCAAGAACATCAAACACTTCAAACAAACCTCCGGTTACCGCTACTCACTTGACCGAACCTTCCGTTCTTCAAATCTTTCACTCGACTGATTTCGATCGCAAGATGTTTGACCCCAAATCTTTCAAAACAATCCTCCGATTACCGTTACTCCCTTGACCGAACCCACTGTTCTTCAAGGCTTTCACTCGGCTGAATCTGTAATGCAAATATTTGTGCAAAAAACCCCCCAAATCTACCAAGATCTTGGAGGATAAAACCCCAATGATTTTATTGAACGAAAATCCCATTGAATCTCTACCCAAACTTGATTTACAAATTATACGTTTGGACGTTATCTGTAACACCCCACTTTCCCATTTATGAAAATACATAAAATTCTATGAAAATAATCCGAGTTTTTACACCAAAATAAAGTAGGACGCCACATTTTCAAAACCAACATCGAAACTCCTTTTATTAATCGGAATAAAACAGCGGAAATAATTCATTTAATTAAATCACGGCCACATGCCAACAACAAATAAAATTCCACATCAACTAGTGGTTCACCAAGAAGGTTCAACAGAATAAAGATACGTAACAAAATCTCAAGTAAATTGATAAATAACAAAATCTCCCAAAATATCCCCGTGTTACGTATCAGGGCACTCCTAAGACTCGAACAAGCAACACGCATATCCACGCATCCTAAGTACCTGGATTATCTGTACTTCCGAAGAAGCACAGACACAACAACAACAAAGGGGTGAGAAATCACGTTCAATATATATACGGTGAACAAATACATGACAAGAGTAGTATTCACGCACAATCATACAAATTACGACCCACGGGTCCACAATCATCACCATGCAATAACACATATCAATAATAATGCAATGCGACTCAACATGGACACAATGCATGTGGTACCAACAATACGGTTCATTCAATCGAACCCGGATATATCACATACACCTCTACTTGGCAATGATCTATCCCCACCATTCTCCATTTTGGAGTACAGATGAATCACATACACTCCTCCTGAGCAATGATTCATCCCACCATCACCATGAAATGCATGACACAGAATGCATATTAAAACACATGTATTATAACATAGATACATGCTCACGATCCTCCTGATCACACCATCAAACACAATATCATCATTCAACACCATAAGATTGTTTCACATCACCTAATCCACTTAATTATTAATTAATCCTAAAAAAATTATTAAATTAATTAATTTCATAACCATTGTTACATCCCTCCACATCTGGCATCTATCCTCAACCTATCAATTCAAGAGAAACCAATTTCGATGCGAAAATGGGAAAGAAATCGCAAAACGGGGAATTTATGTACTCACGCTGTCCATACGCGTATTGACCTGGGTCATACGCGTAACGACCAACTCCCTCGCCCCTCCTGCGCGTACCAGACGCGTAAGGCGTCCTGCCTCGCCCCACCATACGCGTACTGACAAAATTAATACGCGTATGGGCAGAGACCATTTTCCCTCCAAAATCCAACTTCCAGATCTGCTTACGCGTACGGCTACTCTCATACGCGTATTGCCTTGCCACCATACGTGTACCCTTACGCGTATGGGCAGAGGGCCGTGTCAATTCTTCCTAGTGACCTTCCCGTACGCGTAACGCCTCCCATCCTGCCTAGCCTTACGCGTAACGCCCTCCCCAATACGCGTACGGCCAGATCTATTACGCAAACCTGTTTTCCCCACACCAGATTGTGTTCTGCTACGAATTCTACACTGCTTCACTCCCAAAACAGTCCTAAAAGTGTTTCTACATCAATTTTAGGACCTATACTTTCCTCTTATATTTTCACCTATTATTACTACATGAATTATTGGTCTTAGATTCCAAATCGTTCTCCCAATTTGGGTCAAAAATGGGTCTGCTACAAAGATGTTCATACAACAGCAACAACAACAGAAATAATGTTAATACAAATCGATTCATGCACGATTTCATCATATCAGACATACACAACAAATCAACAACACAACATTTTTGCATACACATTTTTGCATACGAAACTTCCTACGGGGTTAAGGACTCCCCACTACCCTATCATGAACATATCACCAATATTAAACCCGTTTCTCCCCCTTACCTCGAATCTGTTCAGAATTTCTGGAAAAATTGATGAGAAAACCTTGCCCTAGCACCCCTTGTTCTTCCCTTGTTCTTCTTAGTTTTCTCCTTCTCTCTCTAAAAAAATTTTGATTATGCTAACCCCTACCAATCTTTCACTAATTAATCTCCAATTACCAAACTGCCCTCACTAATTCTATTTTCCCCTTATCTAATTAATTATATCAGATTTTATTTTACTAAATAGTAATAATAACCATAATAATAATATGAACTATACTATTAATAAAATTAGTAATAATAAAAATTCCACATTACTAACATTACCCCCTACGCACTCAGACACGCGCCCTAAACAAGGTCAACAATTAAAATAAAACCAGACGATTAAATAATTAAAAATGGGGTGTTACAACTCTCCCCCACTTAAATTATTTTCGTCCTCGAAAATGTACCTGATGGAAATAGTTCTGGATACGACTCCCGCATCCTGCTCTCCAATTCCCAGGTCACACTTCCGCCAGCAGCTCCTCCCCAAGCTACTCTCACCAGAGGTATCTCCTTTCCTCTGAGTTTCTTCATCTTGCGATCCTCGATCCTTAAAGGCATCGTCTCCACTGTAAGATTCTCCCTGATTTGTACTTCATCCCTCTGAATAACATGAGACGGGTCTGAAACATACTTCCGAAGTTGCGACACGTGAAACACATCATGCAAGTTCGAAAGTTCTGGTGGCAACGCCACTCTATAGGCAACTGCACCAACTCTCTGCAAGATCTGATACGGTCCAATAAACTTAGGATCCAACTTCTTAGATTTCAAAGCACGACCCACGCCGGTCACTGGGTTAACCCTCAGGAACACATGATCACCTTCACTGAATTCCAAATCTTTCTTCCGATTATCATGATAACTTTTCTGCCTACTCTGAGACGCCTTCATCTTTTCACGGATCATTTGAATCGTCTCAGTAGTCTGTTGCACAATTTCTGGTATAAGCACCACATTCTCACCTGTTTAATACCAACACAGAGGTGTCCTACACCTCCTACCATACAAAGCTTCTAAAGGCGTCATTCCAATGCTAGAATGGTGACTGTTATTATACGTGAACTCAATCAATGGCAAATGAGTATCCCACGCACCACCTTTCTCCAATACACGGGCTCTCAGCAAATCCTCCAATGACTGAATAGTCCTCTCCGACTGACCATCAGTCTGTGGATGATAAGCCGAGCTCAACTTCAACTTAGAACCCAAGGCTTCCTGCAGACTTCTCCAAAATTCTAAAGTAAACCTCGGATCTCTATCCGACACTATGCTCGACAGAACACCATGTAACTTCACAATTATCCTGATATAAATCTCCGCCAGCTTCGACAATGGAAAACTGATGTTAATTGGTATAAAATGTGAGGACTTCGTAAGTCGATCCACCACTACCCAAATAGCATCAAAGCCCCTTGTCGTATTTGGCAGACCAGACACAAAAGCCATAGCAATACTGTCCCATTTCCATTCAGGAATCTCTAACGGTTGCATCAATCCCGAAGGCTTCTGGTGCTCTACTTTTGGCTTCTTACATGTCAAACAAGCGTAGACAAACTGAGCTATGTCCCTCTTCATACCGGACCACCAAAACAACTTCTTCAAATCATGGTACATCTTTGTAGCTCCCGGATGAATACTCAAGCTACTCCGATGACTTTCCTCCAAGATTGCCTTTTTCAATTCCTCATTATCCGGTACACAAATCCTGCCCCGGAATCTCAACACACCAACAGTATCCACTTTGAAGTCACTATCCGGTTCGTCTCCTCCTGTAGGCATCAAGTCCACTAATTTCACATCCAGTTTCTGATTTTCCTTAATTACATCCAAAAAGTCATTATTCACCTTCAGCATACCCAATCTGATACTTCCCGGTGTAGTTTCACAAACCATACTCAGATCTCTGAACTGTTCAATCAAATCCATTTCCTTCACCATTAACGCAGGCATATGGATTGTCTTCCGACTCAGAGCATCTGCCACAACATTAGCTTTTCCCGGATGGTAACTCAAATTGAAATCATAATCCTTTAAGAACTCTAACCACCTTCTCTGCCTCATATTCAATTCTTTCTGGTCGAACAAATATTTCAAACTTTTGTGATCACTAAATACTTCAAATTTTGATCCATACAAATAATGTCTCCAGATTTTTAACACGAACACCACTGCAGCTAATTCCAGATCATGAGTAGGATAGTTTCTCTCATGCACCCTCAACTGTCTTGAAGCATAAGCCACCACCTTGCCACCTTGCATCAACACACTGCCTAATCCCATCTTAGAAGCATCACAATATACTACGAAAGAATCATTTGGACTTGGTAAAATTAACACTGGTGTTGTAGTCAATTTCTTCTTCAGTTCCTCAAAACTCTCCTCACAGGCAGCATCCCAGACAAAAGCTTGATTCTTCCTGGTCAACTGAGTCAATGGCAACGCCAATTTAAAAAACCCTTCAATGAATCTTCTATACTAACCTGCCAAACCCAAAAAGCTTCTAATCTCCGTTGCGGTCTTCGGAGTTTCCCACTGAAGTACTGCACTTACTTTAGAGGGATCCACCGCTATACCATCACCCGAAATCACATGACCCAAGAAACTCACAGTCTTCAACCAAAATTCACACTTCGAGAACTTTGCAAACAGTTTATTATCTTTCAACACCTGCAATGCAATTCTCAAGTGACCTGCATGCTTTTCGTCAGACTTAGAATAAATCAGTATATCATCAATAAATACCACAATAAACTGATCCAGATAAGAATGGAAAATACGATTCATATATTCCATAAATACACCTGGCGCGTTAGACACTCCGAAAGGCATCACTCCATATTCGTAATGTATGTAGCGAGTTCTGAAAGCAGTCTTCTGGATATCACCTTCCTTTACTCTAATCTGATGGTAACCCGACCTCAGATCAATTTTGCTGAAAACACGAGCTCCTACCAGCTGATCTATTAAGTCATCAATCCTCGGAAGTGGATACTTATTCTTAATGGTCACTTTATTCAACTGACGGTAATCAATGCACAGACGCATACTACCATCCTTCTTTTTCACCAACAACACTGGAGCTCCCCACGGCGACACACTTGGTCTGATAAACTTCTTATCGAGCAATTCCCCGACCTGAGATTTCAACTCTGCCAATTCTGATGCAGACATCTTGTACGGTGCCATAGAGATAGGTCTGGTACCCGGTACAAGATCAATAGCGAATTCAACTTCCCTTGTCGGAGGCAATTCTGTGATGTCATCTGGAAACACTTCAGGAAATTCATTCACTACTGGTAATTCATTAACTAAAGTCTTGCTTTCAACAGATAACGAGGCAAACACCGCAAACAGCTTCGCTTCGTCCTCCAACAACGCCTTCAACTCCTTGCTAGATAGCGAATCTGCTAATGCTTCCTCTTCAGGAGTAAGAAACAGTAACGTCTTCCTGAAGCAATCAATATACACCCGGTTGAACTCCAACCAGTTCATTCCCAAAATAACATCAAGATTACCGAGTGGCAAACAAATCAAGTCCACTCTGAAATCTCTACCAAACATGGTCAGCGGACACTTCAAACACACCAAAGAAGTAACCACGGAACCAATAGATGGAGTTTCAATCGTCATCCTCTGCTTTAGAGTAGATGGCACAATCCCTAATCTCTTCACACAGTCAACAGAAATAAACGAGTGCGTTGCACCCGTGTCAATGATAGCAATCAAAGGAACATCATTAATAAAGCAAGTACCTTTGACGGAACGCTCCTCCTCAGTGGATTGGGCTCCCACCAAGGCAAACACTTTCCCACCAGTTTGAGACGCATGAGACTTCTTCAGCTTCTCACAGTGGGTGCTGATGTGACCCTTCTCTCCACAATTATAACAAGTAGGCATAGTGGCTCTGCAGTCAGCTATAACATGCCATGCTTTGCCACACTTGAAACACTTTTTCACCTCATTCTGACAGTTGTTAGCACGGTGACCTGCGCCACCACATCTGAAGCACTTGAGAGTATCAGCATCTACTCCCTTCTCCTTTGGTTTCTTTCCCACATCAGTTTTCTGTTTCCCCTTATCAGCTGGAGCACTGTAAGGAGTACCTCCAAATCTCTGCTTACCCTTCTTCTCATTCACAGCCTTGTAATGAGCAATTCTGACTCTGTTATCATTGTCATAGATTCTGCTTCTGCTTACCAACTCTGGATAGTTTCTTATCTTCTGACAAGCAATACCCAATTTGATCTCGGGACGCAGCCCGTTCTCAAACTTCAAACACTTTGAAGTCATAGCTTCTTCAGTATTGTAATGAGCACAATATTGAACCAGCTCCTTAAACTTAGCGGCATACTCTGCAACTGTCTTATCACCCTGTTTCAGCTCCAAAAATTCAACCTCTTTTGCACTACGAATGTCTTCCGGAAAATACTTTTCCATAAATTCAGTTTGAAACACAACCCAAGTAATCTCAGTACCTGCAGCTTCCAATCTCTGACGACTGTTGTCCCACCAAGCCTCAGCCTCTCCTTCCAGCATATGCGTACCAAACCGTACCTTCTGAGCATCACTGCATCCCATGGTCCTGAAGATCTTCTCCACAGCCTTCATCCATTTCTGTACAGCTTCTGGATCTAAGATACCTCCCTCATAAGTAGGCGGCTTGTTGCTCTGGAACTGTGCTAAGTCGCGAAACTGAGCACCTCCAGCCTGATTGGCGTTCTCTACAGCCTGTGCCATGGCTTGCATAGCAGCAGCAAGAGCAGCATCATTCCTTCCTGCCATACTGTTCAACAATTAACATAAGGTCAGAACATCAAATCAACTCATATTCTAAGGACAGACTCAACTATAACACCTGGCCGGACCGACCGACTTGCTCTGATACCAATTGTAACACCCTACTTTCCCATTTATGAAAATACATAAAATTCTATGAAAATAATCAGAGTTTTTACACCAAAATAAAGTAGGATGCCACATTTTCAAAACCAACATCGAAACTCCTTTTATTAATCGGAATAAAATAGCGGAAATAATTCATTTAATTAAATCACGGCCACATGCCAACAACAAATAAAATTCCACATCAACTAGTGGTTCACCAAGAAGGTTCAACAGAATAAAGATACGTAACAAAATCTCAAGTAAATTGATAAATAACAAAATCTCCCAAAATATCCCCGTGTTACGTATCAGGGCACTCCTAAGACTCAAACAAGCAACACGCATATCCATGCATCCTAAGTACCTGGATTATCTGTACTTCCGAATAAGCACAGACACAACAACAACACAAAGGGGTGAGAAATCACGTTCAATATATATACGGTGAATAAATACATGACAAGAGTAGTATTCACGCACAATCATACAAATTACGACCCACGGGTCCACAATTATCACCATGCAATAACACATATCAATAATAATGCAATGCGACTCAACATGGACACAATGCATGTGGTACCAACAACACGGTTCATTCAATCGAACCCGGATAGATCACATACACCTCTACTTGGCAATGATCTATCCCCACCATTCTCTATTTCAGAGTACAGATGAATCACATACACTCCTCCTGAGCAATGATTCATCCCACCGTCACCATGAAATGCATGCCACAGAATGCATATTAAAACACATGTATTATAACATAGATACATGCTCACGATCCTCCTGATCACACCATCAAACACATTATCATCATTCAACACCATAAGATTGTTTCACATCACCTAATCCACTTAATTATTAATTAATCCTAAAAAAATTATTAAATTAATTAATTTCATAACCATTGTTACATCCCTCCACATCTGGCATCTATCCTCAACCTATCAATCCAAGAGAAACCAATTCTGATGCGAAAACGGGAAAGAAATCGTAAAACGGGGAATTTATGCACTCACGCTGTCCATACGCGTATTGACCTGGGTCATACGCGTAACGACCAACTCCCTCGCCCCTCCTGCGCGTACCAGACGCGTAAGGCGTCCTGCCTCGCCCCACCATATGCGTACTGACCAACTTTATACGCATATGGGCAGAGACCCATTTTTCCTCCAAAATCCAACTTCCAGATCTGCTTACGCGTACGGCTACTCTCATACGCGTATTGCCTTGCCACCATACGCGTACCCTTACGCGTATGGGCAGAGGGCCGTGTCAATTCTTCCTAGTGCCCTTCCCGTACGCGTAACGCCTCCCATCCTGCCTAGCCTTACGCGTAACGCCCTCCCCAATACGCGTACGGCCAGATCTATTACGCAAACCTGTTTTCCCCACACCAGATTATGTTCTGCTACGAATTTTACACTGCTTCACTCCCAAAACAGTCCTAAAAGTGTTTCTACATCAATTTTAGGACCTATACTTTCCTCTTACATTTTCACCTATTATTACTACATGAATTATAGGTCTTAGATTCCAAAACGTTCTCCCAACTTGGGTCAAAAACGGGTCTGCTACAGAGATGTCCATACAACAGCAACAACAACAGAAATAATGTTAATACAAATCGATTCATGCACGATTTCATCATATCAGACATACACAATAAATTAACAACACAACATTTTTGCATACACATTTTTGCATACGAAACTTCCTACGGGGTTAAGGACTCCCCACTACCTTATCATTAACATATCACCAATATTAAACCTGTTTCTCCCCCCTTACCTCGAATCTGTTCAGAATTTCTGGAAAAATTGATGAGAAAACGTTGCCCTAGCACCCCTTGTTCTTCCCTTGTTCTTCTTAGTCTTTCTCCTTCTCTCTCTAAAAAAATTCTGATTATGCTAACCCCTACCAATCTTTCACTAATTAATCTCCAATTACCAAACTGCCCTCACTAATTCTATTTTCCCTTATCTAATTAATGATATCATATTTTATTTTACTAAATAGTAATAATAACCATAATAATAATAATATGAACTATACTATTAATAAAATTAGTAATAATAATAATTCCACATTACTAACATTACCCCCTACGCACTCAGACACGCACCCTAAACAAGGCCAACAATTAAACTAAAACCAGACGATTTAATAATTAAAAATGGGGTGTTACATTATGACTCTTGACAAAGCACAAACAATAAAGATGATTATGTGTGATTATTGATGAATGCAATTGTGAGAGTAAAGATGAAGAGCAATGCAGTGTATCTTTCAATTTTCTTCTTTTTTTTCAAAGTGATGCATATGAGAATATATATGTACATGAATGAGTAACATAAAAAATTGAGTTTGGGAACACAAAGATACAGAAAAATGGGTGGATACGCGCGAGAGGTCGACCGGTAGGAGTGTGAGTCGACCTGAGCAAGACAGAAAACAAAATTTCATACAAAAGGAGTCTATGTGTCGACCTACACGGGAGTCATGCGTCGACGCATGCATGGCAGGGAATTTTTCAAACATTTCATCTCAGTGTGCGTCGACCTGTAGGAGTCCTGGGTCGACACAAGCATGACAGAGAGTTTCATAAACCATTTCTCTTGATTGTGAGTCGACCTATAACTTATGTGAGTTGACCTAAGGCTTAAAAAATGACTGAAAACTCATTTTTGACATAGTGTATGATCCTATATGTCTAAATACATGTATACAAATCTTTATGCACGTTTGTAAAAGATGAATGCATGGCTTAGACAAGGTGATACTGTCCAAAATACTCTAGTACGAAATATCCTAGTTTTGACATCATTAAAATATAGTAAGAAAGGAACTTTGCCCTCACAACAGGTACATTGATGTTAATATGAATATAGTTACATTAAAGTTATCAAATAATGACATTTTGTTTTGTTTATTTTTTTTAGTGTTGAGTTTGCTTAATGGGGACTAAAAAATATGTCGGCAAGTAACAGGGAAGATTTTATGTAGAAGTTAGGATGATGTTAACACCATGTTGAAGCTGCAATTAGGTTCTATTATAGTGTAATTTCAAAAAAAGTGTATGCAACATTGAGCATCGGTATAACACTCCATTTTACTACAGATTACACGACTTTGTTTCAAGACAGTGTATACAACACATTGGAAAGCAGCTAGAAAGGATAAAATTCATTGATTGAGATAAAATAGCATATGGTTGATTCATTAAAACAACATAGGTTACAAAGAGAGCCTATTCAGTTAGACTCGATACGTGTATTTTGGAAAAAAATTATTTATTGAAGAGCAATAGGTCACTAAAGAAGATAGTGAGACACAGTTGAATTTAAAAGAAGAGTGTGAAGAACTGAAAAAGTATTTCAGTACACTGGATATTGTAGGCCAGAGGGCTGTGAAGAAAAAAGTTCGGGAACTAACACTTCCATCCACCACTTCCATGTGTCCACCACCAGTGAAATACAAGTCAAAGAATGGAATTAAGAAGAGTAAAAAGGTAGAGAGAGTGATGTACATCATGATCATTCACAGTGAGAGTATGTTGAGGGATCGCAGGAAAGTCAGAGTACAAAGAGATCATGTACAAAATCAACTAAAAGTCAACCGTGTAACGTGTCTTCAAAACTAAAACATGTGTCTAAGTTTCCTGTTTCTTGCATCAGTATATTGATGACATTTTTGACGTGGAAGATGATGGAAATTGTGATTTTCAGACTATTACAGCTTTACTTGGATGGAGCGAAGAGTCTTGGCCTTTGATTTGGATGCAGCCAGATACTAAAGTTTATCAACACCGTCAATTGTAATCCATTTTCTTTTATGACATGGTGCCAGAAGTTAGGAGTGCATTGCGGGTTGATGGTTTTGGTGTGCAGGGTCGTGAAAAGTGGATGTTGATTCCTAATATGGGTTACCCTATTGCTTCTAGATATAGTGTTATACTGGTCTTATTGTCCTCGAATCTTAACATCGTATTCTTCACATAAGTGATAGCTCTATGCATAGCATCAAGTTGACACAAAATGACTAAGTAAATTTTATTAACAGTAATCATTGAGTGCATGTGAAGTTGAAACTGAATTGTCCTTTCCTCTCGTCACAGACCTATGGAGGCAGAACTGTAGTGAAATTGCAAGAGTATGAAAATCAGCATATGCGGGACGTATTAGGCACTAAAAAGAAGTAGCTAGGAAGTCGATATAATTTGCTTTGTAATGATATTAAAACACTTTTGCATTATATGTATATGTTTTATCCGCTTGACTTTGGTAAAAAAGGTCCAAAAAAATATTTTTCAAAATTTCCAGTACTGCCTACTAGACTTTTCAAATTTCCAAAAATTTTTGTGCATACCTCATATTTCAAAAAAAAAACGGTAGGTCTAATTTGTTTCCGGATTTTTTTTCAAATTATCTAATAACTTATTTCTGGATTTTTCAAAAATCCGATAATTCTTCATAATTTTTTCAAAAAACCTTTAAATTTTATCGATAATTTTGCAAATGTCTGCCATTTTTGCATTCTTTTGCAAAATATCCGATAATTTTACAATAAATCTGATAATTCTACATCTAAACGGGGAATTTTACGAAAACTGTATGAAAAAACTGAAATTTACCAAAATTTTTTTAAAAACCGATTATTTATAACAAGTGTAAAAGCGTAATCACAACCCCTTAAGAAGTGCCAAGTACAATTTAGAGAGTGGTAGGAAAATTCCTGAGAGACCAGACCATGTCGTCTTGTTGTAGAAGACCATGTCGTGTTGTTGTAGAAAACATTCTTCTACCTTGGCATGTTGCTGTCATAAGACACCACTGTTTGTTGAAGTCACCTCTACAATGTATGGGTATTGGTTTCCCGTAGACCATTTAATTGTTGGTTCACTTTAGATACCACCACTTTTCATCTCATATTTTTATAAAGAGAAATGATATTCCTACACCACCCACTACACCTACACCGTATTTCACTGTTCACCAATACGGTGAACAGTGAAATATTATAATTTTTTTTTTTTTTTTTAATTTTAAAAAAAAAAAAAATTTTAAAAATTAATATCTGAATGGTTATTAACCAACTTCATAACTGCATTAACCAATTTTTTACACTGCATTAACCAAGTTTGGTGACTGTTAAAAATTATTTTTAATACCTGGACGTTGCATTAACCAAGTTCATTACTGAATTAACCAACTTTTTACACTGCATTAACCAAGTTTGGTGACTGCTAAAAATTATTTTTAATACCTGGACGTTGCATTAACCAATTAACCAAGTTCATTACTGCATTAACCAAGTTTTTACATCGTATTAACCAAGTTTGCTTCGTTACTTTAAAGTTACTGTTCATGAATAGTAACGGAACAGTTTTGGTCGTACATAAATAGTATTGTCCGTACGGTACGGACGGTGAATAGTATCGTCCGTACCGTACGGACATACGGTGTAGTGTAAAGGTTGGGTGTCAAGGTAGCAATGCTCTTTTATAAAAACTGCATGAATACACTTATAGAGAACATAATTTCTTCAAAAACATTTTTTATAGAAACCGAGTAATACTGTGTGTTTCAAAAACATTTTTTTATAGAAACCGAGTAATACTTTGTGTGTGTAGTAGAGATTAATTCCTAGAGTCCGTAAAACTCTTCCTCAAGAAAATTTAACACAACCGTCTATCCGGGGTTGAGTTCGCACTATTGTGTATCCAGCCAAGTTAAGTTCTGTTAAATATAATTCATAATGTGTCGAAGTCGAATATCATTCATAGTGTCGAAGGTATTTCGACATATTTATGTTAGATATGATTTGATTTGGATTCAGATTTGTTTAGATTAGATTTGATTTTTGGGCTTTTAGTTTTGGGCCTTTGCAAATCTATATCTATAAATAGATGCCTTGTATTGTAAACATAACATTGAGAACAGTATTCACAGTTGCAGTTGCAGTGAAAGTTCAATATAATCAGAAATCCCACAGTTCGTGGGTATTACTTTTCTCCTCCAAATATTTCTCTTTTCTCTCATTCTCGTTTCTTGCTATTAGTTTGTTCATCGTCTTCTTCATCGTCTTCATTGTCATTACGTATTGTGTGGGTTGGTGATCAATCTTGAGATCAAGATTGAAGCAAAATCATCATAGGAATTGGTGAATTTCCAACATCTGGTATCTAGAGCTCCGGTTGCGATTCAAAGAGGAAAATCGTGATGGCTATGAATCATTCAAATGGACACTTTCAGGCGACCCTACCAATTCTCAAGAAAGATAATTATGAGAATTAGTGCAAGCAGATCAAGGTGGTTTTCTGTTATCAAGATCTGTGGGATCTTGTGAAGGAAGGAGTAACACCGCTTGGGGAGAACGCGACGGATCAAGAAAAGGCTGCACTCAAAGATTTGAAGAAGAAAGATTATAAAGCATTGTTTATAATCCATCAATGTGTTGATCCAGATAACTTTGAAAAAGTTAGCGATGCAAAATCAGCAAAGGAAGCATGGGAGATTCTTGAAAAGTCATTTGGAGGTGCAGAGAAGGTGAAAGAGGTGAGGTTACAAACTCACAAGAGAACCTATGAGTTGCTTCAGATGGAAGACGGCGAAAGTATTACATATTTCTTCACCAGAGTTACAAAACTGGTGAATCAAATCAAAGTATGTGGAGAAACGCTGACGACGAAAGCAGTAGTCTCAAAGATTTTGAGATCGTTGGCTCCTAAGTTCGACCACGTGGTAGTAGCCATAGAAGAGTCGAAAGACTTGTCAGTATTGACGAAGGAAGAGCTTCAAGGGACGCTTGAGTCTCATGAACAAAGGATGGATGAGAGAGCTGCAGGAAAGTCGAAGAGTGACATGGCTTTGCAGGCGCAGTCAGAAAAAGAAAGGAAATGCAAAAGAAACGTGAATGGCAACAAAGATAGAGGAGGCAGTAATTCGACTCAGAAGAAACCTTGGAACCAAGGCAACCAAAGAGGTGGTGCTGCAGGTAGAAGAAAAGGTGGTGATCGAAAATCTGACAAAAGTCACATTCAATGTTTCAATTGTCAGAAGTATGGCCATTATGTTAGTAACTGTCCAGAAAAGAAGAAAAATCAAGAAACTGATGCAAATCTGGCGAAGCATGAAGAAGAAGAGACGTTGCTGATGGTCACAACGAAAGATGAAGAGAGATTCCAAGATCAGTGGTACTTGGACTCAGGATTCTCATCACACATGACTGGAAGGAAAGATTGGTTTGTCAACATGAAGCCCTCGTCGAAGAATACGGTGAAGTTTGCAAATGACAACACTCTAGCAGCTGAAGGTGTTGGTGATGTTCTGATTATGAGGAAAGATGGCAAAAGGTCAACAATTTCCAATGTGTTGTACATACCAGGCATGAAGAGTAATTTGCTCAGTATAGGGCAGCTTGTCGAAAAGAACTACAAGGTAGTTGTCGAAGACAAGATGATGAGAGTTCTCGACGCAGGTGGTAGGTTGATCTTGAAGGCACCAATGTCTCAGAATAGGACCTTCAAGATTGAACTCAATGTGATGGAGCACAAGTGTCTAGCAACAGCAGCCAGCAGAGATGAGTGGTTATGGCACTTTCGACTAGGCCATCTCAACTTCAATGACATCAGAGAACTGAAGAGAAGAAATATGGTTTCAGGATTACCAGAAATCGACATTCCAAGTGAAGTCTGTGAAGAGTGTGTTCAGTCGAAACAACACAAGAATAGCTTCAGCAAGGATGCAGGAAGGAAGTCGAAGGCAATACTTGAAGTCATATACTCTGATGTATGTGGTCCAATCCAGGTGGATTCGATTGGTGGCAACAGATATTTTGTCACGTTTATAGATGACTTCAGTCGAAAGTTATGGACTTACCTCATCAAGAAGAAAAGTGATGTGTTTGAGGTATTTGTCAGATTCAAATCCTTGGTCGAAAGACAGAGTGGTCGAAGGTTGAAAACTCTGAGAATTGATGGTGGTGGAGAATATGTGTCGAAAGAGTTCGATGCATTGTGTAGAAAAGAAGGGATTGTGCATGAGGTGGTGCCACCCTACACTCCACAGCAGAATGGGATTGCAGAACGCGAGAACAGAACCATCATGAACATGGTAAGAAGTATGTTGAATGGAAAGCATCTACCCAAAGAATTATGGGGAGAAGCAGTTTCGACAACAACATATCTTTTGAACAAATGTCCTACGAAGAAGCTTGAAGGAGTCACACCAGAAGAATGTTGGTCTGGTGACAAGCCTAGTCTCAGTCACTTGAAAGTGTTTGGATCTATAGCACATAGATATGTGCCAGATCAGTTAAGAAGGAAGCTTGATGACAAGTCGAATCAGATGATCTTGATAGGATATCATTCGACTGGAGGTTACAAGTTGTTCGACCCAGTGAATTAGCAGGTAGTGATCAGCAGGGACGTGATCATAGATGAGCTTAAAGAATGGGATTGGAAAGAGAAAGCCAAGAAGGATTCAGTGAGAATCTCTTGTGAAGAACCAGTCACTGAAGTCGAAAGAGAAGTTCGACAGGAACCAGTTGCAGATGAAGCAGGTTCAAGCAGACCTCGACGAACAAGACACATGCCTGCAAGGTTGCAAGAATGTGTAATTACATCAGATGATGTGGTCGATGAAGAGAGTGAGTTGGTACATTATGCTTTCTACGCAGATGTCGAACCAGTCAATGCAGCTGAGGCATTGAAAGATTCGAAGTGGGTGAAAGCAATGAATGAAGAGTTAGAATCCATCGAAGTCAACAACACATGGTCACTTGTCGAATTGCCTCAAGGCAAGAAGGCAATTGATGTGAAGTGGGTTTACAAGGTAAAGGTGAATCCTAGAGGAGAAGTAACTCGACACAAGGCGAGACTTGTGGCGAAAGGATTTCTTCAGAAGGAAGGAATCGACTTCAATGAAGTGTTCGCACCTGTTGCTAGAATCGAAACAATCAGGTTGGTTGTTGGTCTAGAAAATATGAACAATTGGCACACATGTCAGATGGACGTGAAGTGTGCATTCCTTAATGGCCCCTTAGACGAAGAAGTTTATGTCGCACAACCAGCTGGATATGCGAAACGAGGCGAAGAAGGAAAGGTGTACAGGCTGCATCATGCGAAGCAGAATACATAACTGCTTCTCTTTGTGCATGTCAAGCAACTTGGATGGTGAACTTGGTCGAAGAGATTACATGGAAGAATCATGGAGCAGTTACCATGAAGATCGACAGCATGTCAGCTATCAATTTGGCGAAGAATCCAATAGCACACGGTCGAAGCAAGCACATCGAAATGAGGTTCCATTATCTTCGAGAGCAGGTAGCAGAAGGGAAGATGAAGTTGGAACACTGCAGAACTGAGAATCAGATTGCAGATATCATGACGAAGGGAGTGCATGTCGAAGCCTTCAGAAAGCTAAGGACTATGATGAATGTAGATAGTTTAGACACAATGAATTAGGTGGTGTGTTAAATATAATTCATAGTGTGTCGAAGTCGAATATCATTCATAGTGTCGAAGGTATTTCGACAGATTTATGTTAGATATGATTTGATTTGGATTCAGATTTGTTTAGATTAGATTTGATTTTTGGGCTTTTAGTTTTGGGTCTTTGCAAATTTATATCTATAAATAGATGCCTTGTATTGTAAACATAACATTGAGAACAGTATTCACAGTTGCAGTGAAAGTTCAATATAATCAGAAATCCCACGGTTCGTGGGTATTATTTTTCTCCTCCAAATATTTCTCTTTTCTCTCATTCTCGTTTCTTGCTGTTAGTTTGTTCATCGTCTTCATTGTCATTGCGTATTGTGTGGGTTGGTAATCAATCTTGAGATCAAGATTGAAGCGAAATCATCATAGGAATTGGTGAATTTCCAACAAGTTCAAACTCATAACCTTTTGTTAATTTGGAAGAGAACCCATTGAAGTCCTCTTGTGTTCCTCATAAACGCATTATATTAAGGCACAAAATTTGTTTTTATATAAATATGTACGTCAACAGTCATGTTGGAGATTAATCTTTTTCAGATGAATATTGGTATAAAACAAGGCATCGAATTCCAAGGACCACTTGAAAAATGGTATATGGGTGAACATGACCTATTGGCAATTTGGCATTATATCTTCGATCAATGGTCAAGATTAGAGCAAGAATAACATGCTTTACCTTTCAACCATTAAACATTCATATAGAATAGTTACCTACATATAACATGCTTGAGACTGAAAAAAGGAACAAAATCATGCAACTATGATAGCTTCATGATCACAAGAAAGAAAAACTATTAAAGAGACTGGTATCAATTGTAAGGTAAAAAGTCCTGCTATAAATGACTGAGCTAAATTTCTTACAAACATATGGGCAGCAATTGATTAATGTGCCACTAATCGGATTTACAGTACACAAAATTGAGTAAGAAACCTATAAAGTAATTAAAAAAATAATAACTTAAAGCCAGAGCAAGACCCTTATGCAAATTGCAAAGTTCTGCTTCTGACAAACTTCAAATATAGAACAATTTGCTGAAGATAATAGTCTCATCAAATGAGGCTAAACCAATCAACTTTAACCGTTGAAAACAGTAATGTCAGACTGGGAATAAAATCTACCGTTTTTTGTTGACAGTAATACTACATAGCTAGGAAAAAAAATGACAAAACTCACCCATAATCAACGGCAATTGTTGGATAAATTAATCGTAACTTCTCTTCCATCCAAGAATGAATCACAATGTCAACTCATTTTGGATCAAATTCTGTCAAATTAATTCTAGCTATCGAGCACTTTCCATTCCTTACACAAGCCGCGTGGTCACCAAGTAGTTTTCGTTTATCATATTACAAAGTACATACCCTCCTTGCTACAAGTCTCTGCATATCTTCTTGCCTCTGTCCTCTTTTGGAGTTTCTATTTTATGGATAACTTTCTTCATTCCCTCATTTGTTCCCCCAAGTTTTCCCGTATCAATGATCATTTCCTCATGATTAGTTTCTTTTATAACTCTATCCACACTGTCTGTCATGCTATCCTCTGCAACTTTTATTACCTCGAGAAGTTCACATGGAGTAGCAGCTGGGTCCAGCACCCTGCAACCCTTTGGAGCATTAGGAGCTTCTTCGCCGGTGAGTATGTGTGAAGGTACCTGATGAGAGAATCGAAGCATCTCCTTCCTTGGAATGATCTTGATCTCTTTCTCATTTAAGTGGTGGTGAAATACTGCCTTGAACCCGGCCACCTTGACCAGAGGAATAACCGTTACACCCCGCTCTTCAACAAAATCTTCGAGTACTTCAACCATGTCAAACTTGTGTATTACATCATCTGCTATTAGATCATTCCAACTAGGATACCAGTTCTTATAGATGGCCCAAACTTCCCCTTTTTTGGGATTTATACAAATTGCTCCATCGTTACCTTTTTTCCATTTAACCTTCTGAGAAAAACAATTGATCGAGTTATAGATTTCGCGTTTGCCTAATCTGAAATGCCCACAAGTTTTTGAAAAGCCAAAAGAAACCCAATTTAGAGGGCCTGGTTCGCCGCCGTTGATATTTGGGTACAGCCAACTGATCTGCAACTTGAATGGATTCATCGAGATCACTCTGTGAATCATAGCATAATGTCGAGGCATCCCATCATCACCATCATATGCAGCCCATACTTGATTTTCACCAAAAGACCTTTCAGTTCGATCCTTGTAAAAATCATAAAAATCAGGATCTGGAACATCTATTAGCATTGAATCCAAAATTTCAGGACAAGTGTTATCAATGATAGGAGCAGCAAATGACCTGCTCTCCTGCAGACTACTCTTTGCATCTTCCAACTTCCCAGTGTTATTTTGAGTGCAGATCTCAGAGTTTCTTGCTGAAAATTCTCCTTTCCGGTTAGCTTTCTGGAGGCAATCTCCACTCTTTTTTGCTGCTGATTCATCAACAGTATTTGATTGAAACTCTTTGAGATTCTTGCTAATTTCTTTTCTAGCTTTCTCAACAAGAAGTCTCTGAAGTTCAACTGGGGAGAGATCTCTAGTACAATTGAACTTGATTTCACTGCCTAAGTTAGATGCTCCAACTGCTCCATTTCCATCCATGCCCTTTCTTTTCCTCTTGGCTGGATTAAAGTAACCTTTTTTCGAAGCATTCTGCTTCCTTTTCAAAGCCTCTTCCCTTTTGTTAGCTGCTTGTGCCTCCTCACGATCACGCCTCACCTTATCATATGCCTGCTGAACTACATTTGCCGCTTGAGCCACATCAGAAACACCAGAAGTTTTAGAGAATGGAGCCCACTGGAAGCTGTTCTTGTTAGACCCTGCTCCAGCATTTGGAGGTGCCGTGTTGTTCTTTCCAACAACAGATTTGCTTTTATTAGGACCTTCATTATCGCACTTTTGTGTAAAAATCCACGATGTTCCTGGTCTGATACCACTTGCAGGAGGCGGATCAGTTTCTACAGCCAAAAATGCTTCATGGCAGCTGGGACACACGAGTTTGAGGTTAAGATAAACTCTGAGATATTCGTATTGCATTTTACAGCGTTTGCAAGTAGTCCAAAATGTGGATTTCGATTTATTGGAAGACGATGTATTTTCTTTAGCAGTATTCTTCTGAGTCTTTCCCATTGAAGGGGTTTTCTTTTTACTATTGTTAGTCCCATTTGCCGCCGCTTTTGCTGACGAACCACCGAAAATGGCCGAGCCTTTCTGTGCTCTTGCATTTATCTTCTCGTCATAAGCTGCCCTTCTAGCCTTGTCGGACAGTATACTCCACGCCTCCGAAATAAGTTTAAAGGCCCCGTCGGCTCCGATGGATTTGTTCTTGTCAGGGTGAAGCATGAGAGCTAGCTTTCTATAATGTTTCCGAACTGTATCATCATCAGCATGGGGGCTCACACCAAGTATACCATACCAATCTGCTTCTCCTTTTACTTTATTATCGGCTGAAATATATATGTCAAGTGTTGCTATCATTTGAGGAATACCTTCAAGGGAAGGAAACAAATTTTGGGCTTTCAAAGCAAACTTCTTTGCACCCGAAGTGTCCTTTTCAATAAACTTCCGCTCAGCAATTTCTTTAGCTCTGGTGGCCTCATCCTTGTTGCACTCCATTTCTCTCACCTACGTTTTCGTCCACTTCAGATGTAATATAACATCAGCAGTTCCCCGTCTATTAAGAATTTGGGCGCCTCAGATGTTTATTATACACAGTTTGAGTTCGTGTACAGTTTCAACAAGCGATTCATCAATGAAAATCAAACCCTATAAAGTAAAAATAGATTTCAGTTAATAAGGTAATAAGTTGTATGGAAAATTAAATTCAATCAAATTCAAATATATAAAATACAAGGGCATTATTTTTTTTGGGATGCTATAACACAATCTGGCTTAATAACGCGTCACCTATTGATTGATCAGATTTTACAAAATATTAGTAGGACCCACGGTTTTAAATTGCGGCCGCTATATTGCTTATGCGGTAGCCTCCGCAACCGCATCAAACCGCAATTGTGGTGTGATTTAAATCTACGCATGCATCCGTATTAGGAACCACGTAGGAAAATTTTGTCCATGTTTATTTAATAATCTTCATCAAAAATAAAAAATTCCCAACTCTAAAACTCAATTTCCTCGCGATGTAATGAAAAATCTTAACTTTAACTCTCAATTGTGTATTTCAAACACCTCCTAATTAAAATTCACACCGCAGTGTGCGTCGCACCAACTGCATTGATCGCAATCGCAACACCCACAACTGCATCCGCGACTGCAACCACAATTTATAACCATGGCAGGCAGGACCAACACCAGTTTTAAAAAAAATTATCAAATCAAAATCCAAACATCACTAAATGCAACTGTAAATACACATTCAAGCAATGCATATGTCCATTATTATTTGACAAATACCAATCTGAAGAGTATCAAGCAGTGTTGATAAATGGCGGCTACAGAGGGCACTGTAGCACAGAGGAGTTTGACCAAATGGTGGCTATATCGTACAAAATATTGTCAAATGGCGGCTATAGTTGCACGCTAATATATCACACTTATGCATAACAAAATTTGAACAAACTGCAATTTTCTGCGAACGGCGATTGACAACACTATCAAGAAGCCCAGATGCAATGATACAATATGGGACAATTTTATAACAAAAAATCAAGATATGACACGGCCTAAATATAATAACAGAAATTTATAAATATAAATATACCAACAGAAATGCAAAACATATGTAACAGATGGGCGAAAGTATAGAGCCAGAAAGGAGCTTAGTACCAC
Source organism: Lathyrus tuberosus (assembly GCA_022829125.1). Taxonomy (NCBI): domain Eukaryota; kingdom Viridiplantae; phylum Streptophyta; class Magnoliopsida; order Fabales; family Fabaceae; genus Lathyrus; species Lathyrus tuberosus. The sequence goes on along the minus strand of JALAZF010000061.1, from coordinate 1,020,081 downwards.
AGAATTAGGGCGTATGAACTCAGAAAATGCGCAAACCAGGCCAATGAAGCAGATACATGAAATATATAGCTGAGAGAATAGAACGAGAACAACAACAGTAACAGAGCAAGTAATGAGCAAGAGCTACAGAACAATACAGATCAGAACTCCACAAGTCTGCAACCAGAGCAATTCTGCAGATGGGTAAAAGAGTATCACAAGAAAATAAGTAGGGCAGCAAAATAAGAACGCGTGCAGACCTTAACTATAGAGCAGACATAATACAAAAAGTAGGTAAAAAATGGAATTTCCAATGAGACTCATCGTATCCGAGTGACAACCATGTCATTATTTGGCAAGATGTGTCGAAACTGTATCAGATAACTGATAAGGATCTTAACTACAGAGCAGACATAAAGTAGACAACTGTGAAGAGTTACAACTGTTGAAATGACACTTTCAGTGACGACGCCGTCGGCATCGTATCCAGGTGACAACACTGACAATAATTGGCAAGATGTATCGAAACCAGATAAGTTTCAACGAAATTAATAAATTAAAAAATATACAAAAATACAGGATACTTTCGAGATAAGAAATTGTCGTGCATCGGTATTGGTTACCACTCGGACATAGATACCTTTCCTTTTACGAAGTATCGAAGAACAAGTTATTGTGAGATCATAACGGAAAGTTGAAAACTATACAATATTTAGATACTTCCGTGTTCATGAATCGATACAATCACGAAAAAACATAACATATCATTTCATTCCATTTCATTATATCAATATTTCAAAACTGAAACCAGACCATCCAGTTCAACCAGTCAAACCACAAATCGGCTGTATCTCCAGTAAGATCACTACTCAACCATAAATTCAAACAAGCAAACTAATCAAACCATTAACTATAAGTATCAGCATATTGGGGGATAGATTTTTCAAAGCACTGCATTAAATTCTTACATTTGAAGTCAAAATATATAAATGATAATAAAACTAGCAACAAAAACAATAAACAAGGTTAAGAAAAAAACTCCCCCGCCAAAAAATAAAATTATTACAAAATTGAAGTTTTTCATCTACTAATTAATCCATCACAATACATAAAACACAGAAGCTCATAAATGAAAAATTAAAAATCAAAGTTACAAGAAAACAAACCAAGCTTGCCCAAATCTCAACAGCTCCAAAACCTCTATGCTCCTAGAAACCACCGCGAGGAAGAACGAAACCCTAAAAAAATAATATAATAGTGATATTAATATCAGAAAGAAAAAAAAAAGGAAAAATGAAAAAAAAATGGGGAACCCTAGAATCAGCAAAGTTGAGAAATTTGGATTGTGAAATGAGAATGAAAAGTAACTGATTAGAAGAACTAAGGAAATTAAAAACTGAATTTTCTGAAGAAAAAAAATTTTTTGTTACAAATGATTGTGAAGAAGAAAAATGGTGACTTACAATTGAAGAAATGAAGATCGTTGGAGAGAAAAAGCGATTTTGGAGAGACTGGAATTTTGGTTCATAAATCTTCGTTTTTGCTACGGATTGTTCATGCTTGTTCACGCTCACACTAAACGCACTTTTCGCTGTAAGCTTTTTTTTCTCGTTTTTGGTTTAAAATGTTTTTTTTGGTATGATTTATAGTGGAATCTGAGACATGCATCTAGAGGTGATAATGCACCTTGAAAGATAACATTTGGGTTGGATAAAGGGGCGGGTTTGGGCCAAACTAAGATCTCGGGTTGGGTGAGTTTTAGATAGGATGGATGGTGAGTAGTTCGATTGAGAAAAAAATATATTTCATATCCTATTATTTATTTCTCTATCTCTATAAATTATGATTTTGGATCAAAATACTCCTGTATAAAAATATTTTAGACTTCAAAAATTTTTACTTTTTTAATTTCATTTTAAAGAAAACAAGAGCAGTTGTAAGTTGGAAAACACAAATTCAAGATATCTGATTCAACAACAAATCAGAAAACACAAAGAAAAGATATTTGGTTCACTATTTCAACACACTGGAAATCTTACAAGTAAGTTCTCTGGTTTTACATATGAAAAATTTTACATTTCAGAGAACTTGGCATGTGGTTCTCTGGTTCACATTTGTACTAGCCGGATAACTTGGAACCATGTTATCTGGTTCTTAATATTTTCCACCAGAGAATTTGGTTCAAGTTTAACTGATTCTTATTTTTAATTTTCATTAATTTTTTTTATTTTTAGTGGCGCGCATGAGAGAGCGAAATAAGGAAGTTATTCCATAAAAAGGTGAAGAACAGCAACCTCAATGGACGATGGATGGAGAGTAACATCAGATAGTCAAACATGAGCCTCGTCCACGGAAAACACAGTTTCCCTAGGGGTCGTACAATACGTCTCTTATGGTGAGGTAAGAGAATCATGTTGCTCGCCATGTATGGTATGCCGAGGTAAGTTAATCACTATCATTTTATGTTGAATCATTTTTAATTTTAATTACTTATATTTTACAACATATACTATAAATTGTTTTTAGGATATACAACCAAAGAAAGAATTAAATATTGATGCACATAGTACCAAATTGATAGGATGAGTTCCACACAGTCTTCCACCGCTGATAGAGAGTTGGTTGTATGACTTTGGTTTATCCTCTCTCTAGAGAACTAGTTTGTCGAGGAAAGATCAAAATTTAGTATCAGCATTTGTAGAGAGAGATGGCATCCAAAATCATCGTCCTTTCATATGCCATTTGGCGAGATGACCATTACATTGGACGATGTTTCTTATCTTCTTCATTTATCGTGGATGAGTGAGTTATAGAACCCTGCAAAGCTTTCATTAATGTTGATGATATTACTTTTGCTATTGATCTGTTGAATGTTTCCTTGGATGAGGTAGCTGATGAGGTTGATAATTATAGGGGTGCTTATTGTAACACACTTCTAAACCCCACGGAATAATACGTCATAAATCAGAGTAAGATAACATGCATCTCAAATAAGTGTGTCATAGATGATTCAAATATCACACATACACTTGTCATGCTCGATAACACTTAAATTGAATTCATGTTTTTCATACACTTTCACATAGCATGCAGCAGCGGAATCACTTTCATTCATAATGAACATAATAAATATTCTCATAAATAACTCATTCATATCACCACTTAGGCATGAAAGTCGAAACTCCACATAATTCAAATAACGATAGCAAAATAAAATAGAGTACATAAAGTATCTCTTAAAACATGAATCAAAATGTTCACAGTATTACATGACCAGAGCATGACTCGACCCAAAATAAATATGGAAAATAAAGTAAATAACTCCAACAGCTACCCTCGTGCTAGAAGTCACTCTACTCTTCAGTACCTGAACGATGTCGTATAAAACATCATTCCAACAGAAGGGTGAGAATTCACATAATTATCAAAATCATATAATAATATATAATACATAGCATACATGCATAGCATAATTATTCTCACACTTCAAATGCTTTATAACATAGCATCATCCAAGCAACCATACTATTCATAAGTACATACTCACAAATCCACAATTTCACCAATTCATCAAATTCACATAATGCACATAATCTCATATTGCAATTATAGACACAATATGACTCAATGCAAGACTCAAATGCAATACTCATGCATGTAGTACCAATCACTGTTATTATTTTTCGGTTTTAACATTAAACTGGGCCCGTCCTCTAGACCAATAACACACAAAAGCCCGTCCTCTAGACCAATAACACACAAAAGCCCGTCCTCTAAACTTCAAACCCCTCTCTAGGTTTGGGACAAGTCATTAGTTCCCACGGAACTAACAAGCATTGCCTCTTGACTACAATGATGCATGTGCAAGTTCAATAACCATATGCAATTAAGATCATCCATCAATCTTAACATCAATGCATATCTTCAATAATTCATCGTAATTGAATCACCACACAATTACACATACTTGCACATATTTATGAATCATCCATACACAATTCACTTTTAAATAGTATACAACACATTTACAATATAATCACGGCTGTATTATCATTACAACAAGCAATAACTATCATGTATTTCATGTTGTCACACACCAAAATATACTTATACAAGCACACACACAAGTATTCAATAAATTATCCACGAATTATTTCACAACCAGCAGCAAATAGTGCAACAATTCATTAATAGAACATATACACAATTGGCTTCCCAAACATATTAGACATAAAAATATTGGGCAACTAATTCTCTTATCTGTACTATGTTATATCTCTATTCATTAGTTTTCCGACGCTTCGAACGAGGACCAAAACGGACATACAGATCAAAAGTTATGACCAAAACGATTTCTACCGAAAACATGAACAGTCGTGACGGACAGCATGCAGAATTTTCTGCGTTTTTCACCGTTGGAGGTCTTCCGGACCTCCGATTTCGATTCCGTAAAAACCCAAACTCTTAGAAAATTACAACCCATCAAATACTGTAATTATCTCAAGTAAATTTACAATTTTAACACAATTAAACCATCTAATCATTGTTTTAAGATTATGCCTAAAACCTTTGAAATTGATGGATATAGGTACAATCCTTAAAAAAGAAAAAGAATACACACATATAAGGCACACAAATTCATCATATAATCATCATATAACAACCACCATGGAAATTAGGGGTTTTTATCCTAAATATGCTACTACTCATCATACATTATCATACAATCCCATAACTATGGAAAGACCCACCTTTACCTTAGTTTCTTGATGAACTCTTGAGTTTCCTCCTTAGGTTTTCTTCTCCTCTTTTCCCCTTTTTCCTTTTCTCTATGATAACTGTTTTTCTTCTTTTTCCCTCATTAACCCTATTTTTCTCTTTATATATAAAACCTTAATTATAGTAACTAACGGGCTTACTAATCATACCTTCACCTTTACTCTTCACATTCTCATCCAATATGCCCAATTATCTTATTTCTATTATTTCTATATCGTTTCCACCAAATAAAATAATCCAAATAAATCAATTACGCACAAAATCACACAATTAATTAATTAATATAATATATATAAATAATTACTAAAAATTGGGGTGTTACAATCCTCCCCCACTTAAAAGATTTTCGCCCTTGAAAATTACCTCAAACGAACAGATCGGGATAAGACTCTCTCATCTGACTCTCAAGCTCCCAAGTCACGTTTCCACCTGCTGGTCCTCCCCAAGCTACCTTCACCAAGGCAGTCTCTTTACCTCGAACTTGTTTCAACTCCTGATCCTCTATCCGCATAGGTGATGTCTCCACAATCAGGTTATCTCTCACCTGCACATCATCTACTTGGGCTACATAAGACATATCCGCAATGTATTTCCTCAATTGAGATACATGGAACAATCATGGAGATTAGCAAGCGATGGTGGCAAAGCAACCCAATAGGCCACCTCTCCTATTCTCTGCAAAATCTGGTATGGACCGATAAAATGCGGCGTTAACTTACGCGACTTCAATTCCCGACCTACACCAGTTATCGGAGTAACTCTAAGAAACGCATGATCTCCTTCCTGAAATTCAAGTGTTTTCCTCCTCTTGTCATGATAAATCTTCTGACGAATCTGAGAAATCTTCATCTTCTCTTGAATCATCTCAATCTTATCTGTAGTCTGCTGGACTATCTCAGGTCCAACCACAACACTCTCTCCCGACTCATACCAACACAATGACGTCCTACACCTCCTACCATACAAGGCTTCAAAGGATGTCATTCCAATACTCGAATGAAAATTATTGTTGTAAGTAAACTCAATTAAAGGCAAGTAGTTATCCCAAGCACCTCCTTTTTCCAACACACAAGCTCTCAAAAGATCCTCAAGTGACTGAATCGTCCTCTCTGTCTGACCGTTTGTCTGCGGATGATAAGCAGGACTTAACCGCAACTTCGTACGCAAAGCACTTTGCAAACATTCCCAAAATCTCGAAGTAAACCTCGGATCTCTATCTGACACAATGCTAGACGGAATTACCATGCAAACTGACAATCTTTTCAATGTACAAATTTGCTAACTTCTCCAATGGGTAATCCATTCTCATTGGAATAAAATGAGCAGATTTCGTCAATCTATCCACAATGACCTAAATAGCCTCACAATTACTCGGTGTTCTGGGTAACCCAGACACAAAATCGATATACTATCCTATTTCCACTCAGGAATATATAACAGTTGCATCAAACCCGACGGTTTCTGATGTTCGATCTTCGACTTCTGACAAGTCAAGCAAGAATATACAAACTCTGCAATTTCTTTCTTCATACTAGGCCACCAAAATATCTTCCTCAAATCCTAATACATCTTAGTAACACCCAGATGAATACTCAATCTACTACGATGCCCTTCCTCAAGAATACTCTTTTTCAGCTCAGCTATATCTGAAACACAAACTCTATCACGACATCTCATAATACCATTTTCATCAATCTAAAAATCACCACCTCTATCAAAGTCAATCGATCTACCAAACTCAAATCAGATTTCTGACCTTCCTGAATCTCATCAAGAATACCACTAGTAAGCTTCAGTATACCAAGCTTAACTCCGTGAGAAGTCTTTTCATAAACCAAACTCATATCTCAAAATTGCTCAATCATCTCTAACTCTCTTACCATCATCATCGACATATGCAAAGATTTCCTACTCAGTGCATCAGCTACTATGTTTGCTTTACCCGGATGATAATTCAAACCAAAATCATAATCTTTCAGAAGTTCCAACCATCTCCTCTGCCTCGAATTCAACTCTTTCTGATAAAAGAGATATTTCAAGCTTTTATGATCACTAAACACTTCAAATCTCGATCCGAACAAATAATGCCTCCAAAGCTTCAATACAAACACAACATAAGCCAACTCTAAGTCATGCGTCAGATAATTCCTCTCATGCACTTTAAGTTGCCTTGAAGCATAAGCTACAACTTGCTGATGTTGCATCAACACACCTCTCAATCCCATCAATGAAGCATCGTAATATACAACAAACGGTTCTACCGAATTAGGCAAAATCAAAATAGGAGCTGTCGTCAACCTTCTCTTAAGCTCTTAAAAACTTTCTTCGCACTTTGCATCTGACACAAAAGCTTTACCTTTCCTAGTCAATTGCGTCAACGGCAAGGCTAACTTGGCAAATCCTTCAATGAATTTCCAATAATAACCTGTCAAACCAAGAAAACTTCTAATCTCAAAACCTGATTTCGGAGCTTCCCACTGTGATATAGCTTCAACCTTCGATGGATCAACTGCAATACCTCTACTCGAAATCACATGGCCAAGTAAACTCACTTCCTTCAACCAAAACTCGCACTTAGAAAGTTTAGCATATAACTGCTTCTCTTTCAACACTGATAACACAATTTTCAAATGCTCAGCATAATCCTCTTCACTCTTCGAATAGATCAAAATATTATCAATGAACACAACCATAAACTTGTCCAAATATGGATGGAAAATCCTATTCATGTACTCCATAAATACACCCGGTGCATTAGTCACACCAAACGGCATCACAAAATACTCATAATGACTGTATGTGGTTCTAAAAGCAGTCTTCTGAATATCTTCAGCCTTCACTCGAATTTGATGATACCCATACCTCAAATCTATCTTACTGAACACACTTGCACCAACCAACTGATCTATCATATCATCAATCCTCGGAAGTGGATACTTATTCTTAATAGTCACCTTGTTCAATTGTCTATAGTCCACACAAAGCCTCATAGAACCTTCTTTCTTCTTAACCAACAAAACTGGTGCACCCCACGATGACACACTGTAGCGTCGGTTTTTTGGTGACGCGACCACCTACCGCTATTTGGTGCTACTTTCTTATTTCTGTATTTATACTATGAAGCTTAAAATGAAGGGCAAGATATCTTAAACTAAACCTGCACGCAAGTGTTTTCTTTAACAAATGCTAAGAGATCGGGGATCGGGGTTTGGTTATACAAAGGGAAGCTACTAACACCCAGAGTATCTATAGTAATCTATAGGAACCTTCGTTTGCATGTATTTCTGCTGTTTGAAATGCTTTCTGGTGTTTATCTGCTATTGATTGGGAAATTTTCTCCTTTGGGAGGGTTAAGAGAATGTTTTTTTGTTGTTTTCGGGTTTTCTATTATTTTTGGGAAGGTACTTGACCTAAGATTTTTAATAGGGTGCTCGCTAAGACTTCGCAATCTTATGCCTACGTATTCCCATAAAGAGATTTGGGAAATCAGAGCAATCGTAGTTCCTCCTATTCTATGGGAGGAAAAAAAGTGTTTGGTGTCTTGTTCAAAGTCCAACATTGAAGCTAACAGTGTATTTGTGTCTTGTTTAAAGCCCAAGATTAAAGCTAAAAGTTTGATTGAGAGAGAATTTATCATCTCTAAAGGGAGATATCTCACCTATTCATCACAAAATGTTGGTAATTGGTTATAAAGGGAAATTACTTTACCTGGGATGTATTGAATCCAGCAATGCCATAATTTCCTTTATAAGAGAAATGTCATGAAGGAAGAAGCTTTAACTCAGTGTAAAGAAATGCGACTTTTTCCTTTATGAATCTTTCATGCTAAGAGAGGGACATTGGCTTGGATGTGTGGAATCTAGAGGCTTGCCACTTATAGCTGTTAGATGAAAGACAAATTTTAGCCAGGATAAGGGAAGGACTCCAGCTTGGATTTTGAATCAACAAGTGTGCCACTTACAACAATTTATATGGGAAAAATGTTTTGATTGTTTGTTTTGCCTTGTGATATATAGAGGGGATATTCTCCTACAGAGTGGACTCATGGTCTCATCTGTGGGGACGTTGATTTTTGTGTACCTTGATCAAAGCCCAAGGTTGAAGCTAAAAGGGGTTGACTCCACTGGGGAAGTTTTATTTGAGTATCTTGTTTGAAGCCCAAGATGATGAAACTGAAGAGTTTGATTGTAGTTTCAAAGAAAACTAACTTAACTAGGGAGTATGTTATCTTTCTTGTACAAAGCCCAAGATTGAGGCTGACTGGGAAAATCATTATATAAAGCCTAAGAGGAGGCTGACTCTTGCTAAGGATTATTGAAATCCAAGAGAAGGTCTAAATTGTATTGGGGAATCAAAAGGGGAACTAACTCTTGCTGGTGATTTGAGCAGAGTTGATTTATCAGATGCTATGAGGCTCTGATTCTTTTGAGGATTTATTGATGTCAATCTGACCCTGGCTGGGGATTTTATGGGTGAAAGTTAAGCCTTGTTGGGGGTCAGAGGGGTTTAAAGGTGAGTTTGAATACCTTAGAGGTTTAGACTCTCCTGGGAGCTGGTGCAGGGATGAAAATTATCAGGATTTATCCTATGTTTTTAGGAAGCCTATGGGTCCATGTACTAAGCCCAAGAGGAGGTTGGGACTATCCAAGTATCTTAAGAAAAGGTAGACTCTGGTAGAAGAGACATCTTTGTATGATGCCCAGGAGGAGGTTGTGGGTTCTAGGGATGATGATCAAAACTTGAAGGATTGGATGTTTTGGAGCTTTGACTTTCTTGAGGATTGAACTAGTAGAGATGACTGAATTGTATCCTATGCTTTTAGGAAGCCTTTGGGTCCTTGTACTAAGCCCAAGAGGATGCTAGTGGAACTTTTAAGAAGCCCGTGGGTCTAAGCCTAATAAAAGTTCAAGAAAGGTTTCACCGGGAATAATCCTTTCTTTGTTGAACAGTTCTAGGGCTTGAAGAAATTCAAAAGAGGTTTCACCGAGAATTAATCATCTTTTGGGAAATGAATTTCTTTGTGTATGTGTCTAAGTTTTGACAGTCTTAAGAAAAGTTTCACCAGGAACAATGCCTTTCTTTGTTCTATATTGAATAAAGCCCAAGAGGAGGCAGACTGTATTGGGGAATTTTCCTATGAGGGAACTAATTATTGAATAAGTTATAAGTATCCTACTGTTTGACCTAAGGATGACTTAACTACTGGGGAAACTCTAGATAGATATGCACAAGTATATACAAATGTGAATTAACAGGTATATAAATAAGTATGCATTGAATAGAAAAGATGTTGGGTTTTACACTCTGAAAAGAGGCCCAAGTATAATGTTATTGGTTGTATTGACTACAACTGTATGATTAGGGTTTTAAGAAATTGAAGAAAGTTTTGAGAAAACTTTGAATTTTAATTTGAATTAAAAAGAAATTTGTTGAAATGAAAAGAATGTTTGAGGCTTATAACTCAAAGAGAGGCCCAAGTGGTCTAAGAGCAGTTTCACCGGGAATAATGCCCCTCTTAGTATCAGTTTAAAACAGACAGATGATTTTGAAAACAAAGGTATGGGACTTACAACTCAAGGAGAGGCCCATGGAAGTTTTTTATTGTTTAAAACAAGGTTTATATACAAAAGATTGGGGCTTATACTCAAGGAGAGGCCCAGATGATTTATTTTGAAAACGGTGATTGCACTGCGATACCGAAAGACGTTGTGGGACTTATACTATAGCAGAGGCCCAAAATTTATTATGTACAAAGAGGTTGAGTCTTACACTCTATTAGAGGCCCAAAATTTATTGAAGGAAAGAAAAGTGGGGCTTATACTCAAGAAGAAGCCCATTTGAAAAAAAACAGTGGACACACCGTTATTTTGAAAATCGCACTAGGACTTATACTATGAAAGAGGCCCAAGATTATTTATTTACAAAAGGGGATGAGTATTACACTCTATTAGAGGCCAAAAATTTATTTGTTGAAAGTTTGAAGATTTAAAATCAAGGAAGAAACCCTAATTCTAATAAAAATTCATTTTTTTCAAAGAAAATTAAATAAAAATGATACAAAAATATCAAATATATTTAATAAACATGTTGTGAACTTTGAAAATAGATATTTTAATCACATGATCGTTTGAAATTTAATTGGTTTTGAAAAATCAAGAGAAAGAATTTATTTAAAATGTTTAAAAACAATTAAAAAGGAAATTCTTTAAAAAAATTCAAAAATATACCAAATATAAAATATTTTTTTTATTTTTTTGTTAAATAAAATATTAAAATATGTGGGTGATTTTTGTGCAAAAAATCATTTCAAAATAATTAATTTTAAATATTAAAACAAATATTTGAAATTAAATAAGAAAAATATGAAAAATATGAGAAAAATGGGAAAAGTGGCAAAAATGACATAGGTGGGGTTTGAACCCACGACATCACTCTCCAACTCACAAAACACGCCCTTGCCAACTTAGCTAGCGTGTGCTGGTGACAAAAACACCAAACCAATACATAATATGTGAAACCTGCGTGGCAAATCCAAATTTCGTGCCAGACTTCATCTTTTTCCTCGAGCCAACTTCTGATTTGCAAAACCTATGTTATCTCTCTTAATATGCAACCATTTGACACGATGTAAACACCAAAGTTGTGTGTTTTTCAACAAGGAATTGAATGGTTCTTCTTAATTTCATTTATTTAAGTGTATCACAAAATATCATGTTATAATCAGATGAACCCTAAAAAATGCAAGAACTATATGAAATCTCATACACGCAAGATAAATAGCAATTAATTGAGGGTTATCAATCTATGAACATCCAGAAATATGTTGGTAACTTGAAACAACATTTATGATGCATGATTCATGGAGTTCAGTTTTGAGGAAGCGTACCTTGCAAGTGAGAATCGAATTATGCAATGTAGGTGTTGCAGATGCAAGATGATGATCTGGATAGCTTCCTTAACCCCCAAGGATGGTGTTCCAATGATTAGAATGGATTGAAACCTTTTGGATCACTTGGCTCGACTCAATCTGCAGCCTTGAGGAAAATTTGAGCAAAAGGATAGTGACTTGGTGATTCTGATGTTACAGAAGTGTTTTGAGGTTATGGATCACTTCTATGGTGTTTATGTGAAGTGTTTGGATGTTTGGTTTGAGTGGAATTGGACTGGTTTGAGAATTCCAAGTTTTCACTCTTTGAGAACTTTGAATTTTGCAAGAGGAAGAATTTGTGAGAAAACAGATATTGTAGTTGTTTTGGTGTGATCTGAATGATCAGAATTGAGCTCTATTTATAGGTGAATAAGTTTGTCTTGGAGGAATAGTGCTGTTTGAAGGATAAGAGTTTAGTTCAATGGTTTTAGATTGGTGTCATTACTTCTCAAGCAAGGTACAATATCTCTCTTAAGTGGCATAGCTAACTTTTGACCAATTCCACATTCCTCAGATGTTTTTATTGTTGTTTATATGAGCATCTTGACTGAGAAGTATGGAATCTTTGAATGTGCACTATTGTACATAAATGCCATTTAAATTCAAGGCATCCATGACAAAACTTCATCATTCTTATGAGATTCTTTCTTGGTTCTTTGGCATTATCTTACAGGTTTGTGATGAGTCATTCTGATCCATGTTGAAATGGTATGATTATGATCATTTCAATTTGACTCAAAAATCGTGTGGTGCAAGAAATGACAAAACTGTTTTTGCAAAACAGTTTGTAGCAAGGCATGTTGATCACTCCATATCTCTTTGCTCAAATGGAGTTTGATGATGTTCTTGTACTATTTGGAAAGCTTGCACATCATAATTCAACTTTGATGTTTGCATTTGGTCTTGGATCATTGTGGATCATGGAGAAAAATGACCTCAAAGTTGGCTAAAACACAAACAGATTCTGTCCCAAAATTTCACTAAGTGTCAAAGTGAAAATCCCATGAAACCCTAACTTCATGGCTTTATAACTCAAAATTCATGCATCTTTTGACTATGGATCAGTAGGACACTTTTGTAGTATGTAATGAGAGCTTTCATTTGAGCTTTTGATGGAAGAAAATGGTTGCTTGGATCATAAGTTATGGCCTTGCAAAGTTGGGTAAAAATCACCTTTTTTCCATAACTTAGTGAAATTTTTAGTTTCTTAAGATTACCCCTCTTGCAATTAACCTCACTTTTCTTGATTTTTCTTGATGATGATGATCCAAATCATTAGTTGACATTGTTCTTGGCTTAAAGAGGCCATGTTTGTCAAAAAATCTCAAAAGTCAAACTTGGTTTTTTATCACAAATGACTTTTTATCAGATGAATTTCAAACTTTGTGATCCTTTATGTAATAAAGCCCTTGGGCTAAATTGAACCTAATGGATGGATTCCATAGGTGTTTTAGAGTGTCTTGAATCATGTCCCAAGGTTTGAGATCATGTCTTGGTCAAAAGTCAATGGTGAGGTTGACTTTTTCCCAGAAACCCTAGTTTATGGTCCAGATGAAATTGAATCTTTATATTGCTCATGGATCAAGTTCTTTGTATCAATTTAAACTTGTGAGAGAATCAATATAAGATATTTGATGTCTTAAAATCATTTCTTGAGGTCTTGGCTCATATCTTACTCCAAAAGTCAACTTAGGGGTGAAGTCAAGAAACCCTAATTCCTGATTTTGGATGAATGCCTCCCCTGAGGCCATTTTGAGCTCATAATTGGACTCATGAGGTCCCTTTTAGCTTCTTGAATCATGTTTTGAAGTATTGGCTCATGCCTAGATGAAAATTTCCGACTGGAGGCCTTGGTCGACCAAAACCCTAATTTGGTGACACTGATGATTGTAGCACCCCAAAATTTGCTCTCCTTACTTTAGTACTAACTGGCTTATGTTTCATTTCATTTTTGCATTATCATGTATGCATATCATTGGTTCTTAGCATGGGGTCAAGGTGCCTGAGGCAGTTCAAGAGGAGAAGATGTTCTTCAAAGGGTCAAGCAAGAGTCCTTGTATTGTCCAAGAGAGCTCAAGTGGATCACTCTCTCCTAACCAGTGCAGAAATTAGGGTTTTGAGATTCTTGGGTTTATTGCTTCAATGGGCAAGCTTCTTGGGTTTTTATCATAACTAAATGGCATATCTTATCTTTGTTGGAGAGGATACACATCATATTCAGAAGAATTTGAATTTGGAGACTGTGCTATTTCCTCCTAGACTAAGGGTACCAAAATTAGGGTTTGCTATAAAGTCAGTTTATTTCTGATTTTTTGGGCAGGACTTGGTTCCATGGTATTCCTTGGGTCCCTAAGTATCTAGGAATGGAAGATGGTCCATCAGTGTGGTTCATGAGAAGTTCAATTGGCCAATGGATTGGGAATCAGGGGAATTGGTGAAAAGTCAACAGTGGGAGGGGAAGTCAACTGTGAAATTTTGAGGTTCTCTTCAAGGTTTTCAAGGTCCCACATCCTCATATGGTCTTCAAGAGTCAAGTTCCATACCATTTATCAAGAATCGAGGGTTGGTACAAAAGTTACTAAATATGGAAATGACCTATAATTTGAAAGTTTCCTTTTTGGGCAAGTTCTTACACTACATTCAACTTGACTTTTCATCATCAAAGAAGCTTCAAATGAATTTTCCTCAAACATTAAAGTTGAAGATCTTTTTCTCCCCTTTCCAAAAAGTACTAGATGGTCTCCATATCATTTGTGAAACTCAAGTTATGACCAAAAGAAGGCAAGGTGGTTTTTAGGGTTCCATTTTCACAACTTTTGCATTTTGGGACATATAGACCTATAATTGATTCCTTTGTTTCAAGCCACATTCTAACATCAAATAACAATCCATAAGAATCATTTTTGGCCTTTGAATCAAGTGGATCCATGGTTTATTCATCACTTATTTTTCATTATGCAAAATTGCAAGATCATTGAAAACTCATGAACCAAAACATCTCAAGGCCCAAATTCCATACAGGTGTGATTAGCAATTGAAATATAAGGGATCCATCATAGAATGTTTGGGTGTACATGCATGGAAGAGGGTGTATTTCACATAATGCAATTTTCCAAAATCACCCAAAACTCACTAAGGGAGGAATTAACAAGGCCCAAGTAGTGATCATTGGATTAACCCTAAGTATTTAAAGTTACTCATGCACTGGTTGGAAGGGAGGACACATGATTTTGAGGAGAACAAAGTTTGCAACCCTAAAGCTTGATTGATTCGAATCTCACAATCCACAAGGGCTTTTCACAAGATTCCTTCACAACCTTCATCCTTGGCATCTATAGAGTACAAATCACCCATCATAGGAAGCTAAAAGCAAGGATATAGACTGCTTGATATCAGGTTAGTGATGATTTGCATGCTCTCTAAACTTCTCTTTTTGATGCGTATAATAATCTTTGATATCCATTGATGATTCTGATGTGTTTTTCTTTGAGTTTGGACGCATGGTTTGGTTGTTTAATGAGTTTGAAATTTTGGAACCCTAGCTTATTTCATTCATTTTTCATTGTACGTTGATTGTTTGTGATTTTTGATGACATATTATTAATCCTCGTGGAATTCTGGTCAAGAACATATATTCGCTTGCGTGTTTTGGTGACTTTTTGGTTGCAGGTGAACGGAGAAGACGACTGGAACCCTAGTTCCGGCGTCTGTGTCAATCTCCGATGAGTTTAGGGTTTGGAGGTAGGAGACGAAATCCTGACCGTCCAATTGTTTGATCGCACGGTCCATGCATTGCCACGCGTTTTAATATTTTGTTTTTATTTCTTGGTTTGTGTGTGTGTCCATCCATGATAATTATTGTGTTCCCTATATCTTAACCATCCATCATGTTTTGTTTGATTAATCCTGGTACGTCTGATGAATCTGGTGGTTATTATTATGCCAACCAATTAAAAAACACATGTGCCAGTCACGTGGGGATCCTAGGGTGTCTGGGTAATTGTGTGTGTGCGTGCATGTATTAGTTATGGTGCACTTTTAATCATGGCCTTTTGTTTTATTTATTTTGTAATTGCGTTGACTTAATAAGGAGCGCAGGATTAATCTGAAGGTGAGGGTTTAGTCAATCCATTGACTGAGTCCATGTGTACTTCTTTTTTTTTATTTTTTATTTCGTTGATGGACTTTTTTGCTCTGGGCCTTCTATTCACACCCCACCTTCCAGCCCATTTCAATTCTCAACGTGAGTTACTGCTGAATGTACCCCCATGCTTATGAATCACTTTTATTTTTATTTAATTGTTATCATCTAAATTAATTATTTTAATAATTCCTTTTTGAACTTGCTCCATTTTGCACACATTGCATTGTATAATTTATTTCTCATCATCCATGAAACATTTTGAGTCCATTCTTTTTGCATTGTCTCACCAACACATTGAATTTCACTAAAATATTTTTCTCACATTTTTAAAATCATTTCATATAGCAATTTAGTCCTCCTCTTTAGCATATTGAGTCATGTTTCTTGTCTGAACTTTGCATAATTGTTTGGGTGACCTATCTGGGGAATTTTGGCATGAACTTTTGACATGTTGTTTACCACTGGTTAAGGTATGTTGAGTTTTAATCTGGTAATTTTAGAAGATGTTTTTCTAATTATGAGATTGCTCCTTGTTTGAGGTCTTCTTGTATACACATCCTTGATCATGTCTGACTACTTGTTTGAGAAGGCACTTGTGCCATTGTTTGAGATTGCTTCTTTGATTTCATAAACCATGTTTGAATTATCATAGGTCATTTGATTACCATTATATGTCGTTGGTGTGAGGTTGTTGCATATTATCTGCACATGTTCAAGGTTTGATTCACATGCCTCTTTTGACTTATCTTCTCACTTTTTCTCATCTGTGTTTCTTCATGACTTATGTTTGGTTTGTGTTTGCCATGCCATCTCATTCATTTGCATTTCATTTGATGTATGTTTCTGACCTTGGAGCTTTGCATTCATGCATGTCATATGTTATTCATGCTTCATCTTACATGCTTGAACATGTTTTCCTTATATGTCTCCTTCTTCTTCTATTGGTGTTTGATGCTTGGATATTTGTTTGCATGTCTCATGTGACATTTGCATAGCATGTTTAGGCACATGTTTAGGTCATCCACATTCTGACTTTGATGGGTTTTCTTTTGTTAGCAACCACTTCTCTTTGGTTTGTGACTTGCTTGGGGTCTCATTTGTCTTCTTTTTACTTATGTCTGTTTTGTACTAACCTTTTATGCAGGGGCTGAGGTAAGTTATTTAAGGGTGTGGATAGTTATCCATGTCCACTCTCATTCTTTCTTTCTCTCATCTTTTCTTTTCTTTAGGCTTAGGTTGTTGTCAAACCTCCCCTTAGGGCCACCTTTGCATGATAACATTAGGATAAATTTTCCCTGTAGTGTTTTTTTTCTTTTGAGTCCCTCTTCTCATCTCATAACATCTCTAAGATACTTAATAAGGTCAACTTGCCTTGCACACGAGCCTTAAACATAGGAAATGAAGATTGAGGGGTCCCCCTTCTCTCTTCTAGAGTTACGAACTAACTCAAGTCACTTTTGTCCTAAAAAATACAAACAAACTTCAAACCTTTTTATCCTGCGGGATTGTCAAACTAAAGGGTATTTTCAAAAAGGGCATGTTACTTTCTGTCTGAGTCGCAAACAGGCATCGACCCTAACTGTCGGACGCGAGCATAACATCGCTCATAAAAAACACAAAAAGAACTTGGTCCGAACTACGTTGACTCTGAATTCCCCATTGCACAAAGGGGGTACGTAGGCCTAGGATATCGACGTCCTACCGAGTATGTCTTAGTTTTCCCTTCCCCGTTTTAGTGCAGCCCTAGATGTTAAGATAACTCACCCTTAGAATAGACAACAAGCGTGGATCCCATCGAGTACGATGGACGCGTGGGGTACTAGTACCTTCCCCTCGCGTAACCGACTCCCGAACCCAGGTTATGGTTGCGATGACCATTCCTTTCCCTCTTCCTCAGGTTTATGCGGTGTTCCCTTTCCCTCTCTTGGGATAAATTTACACGGCTGGCGACTCTATTTTCCGCGCCACTCTCGCATTTGTACCTGGATGAAAATCCCGGGAGCGACAGCTGGCGACTCTGCTGGGGACTCTGGTTGACCTATGCTGGTCTATCCCTAAGCGAGTCAATCCTAGCGCTTGCTTGTCTTTGTTCTCTTTGGGTGTTTTTATTTTTTTTGTTTTTCTTTATTTGTTGTATTTTATTTTTACTGCATTTACTACTTTGCATATTATTATCATCTGCTGCACTATCCTTCTGTTTGGCGGGTTGGGGGTTCCGAGAGATAAGCCCAATACCCAGGCTTGAGCGTACACGTAGGATTAGCGTGGCAAGTAGTGTGACTCGTGTGGCATTTGGCCAGACATAGTATACATGAAAACTCCACATCCAGACGAGGTTTTCTTTGGTAATGTTCTATCCTGCGCATTGGTGCAGATGATTGAATGTAACCTGGAAAACTGTCGACTCTGGCGACCATTCCCGAGAACTCAGTAACGGCACTCCTCCCGAGACGTGATAATGGCAGACCAGAAATGGCAAACCCATTGCACATGTCGATCCGAGGACCCAATACTGGGAACTTGCTATAGCGTGTCCTTTGGAAAAGAATTGGTGGAAGCACTCCTCGTTTGGCGATAGTACTGTACCCCGAGGGATGGATGTACTATTGCTTCTCGACCTCAGTGCCGAAACTGAGTACTTGCCATAGGATGTTTTCTTTTTTAGGGGAATCAGTTGAGGCCTGGTGATGATGCCAAACCAGAAATGGTGACCGTATCATCATTTCTCGACCTGAGAGCCCGTGATATTGAGGATCCTCGGCTTTCTAGTACCCACATGTGAGAGGGCAGGGTGTTTACAGGTTTGCAGGTAACCTTGACCTTCAACATACCCGATTTTCTGATCAGCAGATTTATCAGTGTGGTACTATGGTTATTTTGGTATTCTGGGTATTTGGGCAGATCCTTGAGATTATACAGTTGTTCAGTGCAGCAGTTGTCCAGTCTGTATGGCATCCTTGATCCCTTGTGTGCATTTGCATCATCATTTTGCATCCTAACATGTTTATTCATTTGCAGGGCTGCATCCTAACTTTGATTCTGGTTTTTGAAGACTATTAAGGATGAGTACTGAGAAGAAAAAGAACATCATAATGTACAAGTTCCCATCACTTATTCTAGATCCTGTTCACAAGATTGTGTCTATGGCAGAACATGAGGCATTGGCAGACTTTAGAGGAGAGTATGGAAGAATTCTGGATTTTGCTCGCAACATCACTGAATACGAGTATAGGGCTTTGTACACTCTGGTGCAATTCTATGACCCTCACCTGCGTTGTTTCCTATTCACTGATTATCTTTTGGCTCTGACATTGGAGGAATTTGCTCTCATTCTGGATGTTTCTATTAAAGAAGAGGCTCCTTTCTATCCTTCTGAAGAACTTCCAGATTTAGAAAGGGTCTCCAAGGCTTTGCATTTGGATCCATCTTTGTTGAAAAATAATATTGCCAGTAAAGGAGGGTGTAAAGGCTTTCATGTGAAATTTTTTATAGAACAGGCTGCTGTGTATGCTAAGGCTAGATGTTGGTCAGTTTTCAACTCCATCTTGGCTATGTGTGTCTATGGAACGGTGTTGTTTCCAAATATAAAGGATTTTGTGGACATGCACGCTGTCCGGATATTTACCATGAAGAATCCGGTACCTACTTTGCTTGGAGATCTGTATTATTCAGTGCATTACAAGAACGAGAAGAGGAGGGGAGGACCCATTTATTTTTGTGCGCCAGTCTTCTACAAATGGTTTGCTGATCGTCTTCCCAAATCTGGGGCATTTGTAGATACTCAAGGAACGTTGGATTGGTCCAAAAGATTAATGGGCTTGAGGGCAGATAATCTAATTTGGGTTAACCGTGACTTGTTGGGCCAAGATATCATGATTAGTTGTGGAGGTCTCCCAAATGTGCCTCTAATAGGAAGGAAAGGGGGAATTAACTACAACCCTATTCTTGCTATTAGGCAATTCGGGTATGCATTGAAAGAGCCACCAAGAGACGAGGAGGTCCAAGAATCTTTATATCTGAGTGGGGAAATCAATCCAGAACTATTAAAAGAAGCTGCAAATACTTGGGGAGATCTTCATAATAAAGGGAAGACTTATTTTGGGAAGAGCAACAACAGAACATTTCCTGCGTATGAAGATTGGATCCAGAAAATGGTAGAGGAGGAGCTTTTGCCATTCTCCAAAGAACCACCATCTTACCCCTTGCTGATTGAGCCTCCTACCACAGTTGAGATAGAGAAGTTTAACAAGTTGTGGGCTAAAAAGGAAAAGATGCGAGAAGAAAACAGTGAGCTACAAAGAGAGATTTACCAGTTGAAACATGAGCGGGGTGAAGCTGTTCATATCGCCAAGTTGAAGACAGAGCTTCTCGCTAAGGCAGAACAGGAGCTAGCTGACAAGGTCGCAGCCAGACAAAGGATGAAGCAAGCTCTAGATGGTATCAGTAAGGTTCTCGAGTCTAAGAAGGAGGAATTGGACAAGGCTTTGTTAAAAATTCACAGGTTCAATGCTCACCGAGACACTGCAATGGCTGAGAATAAGCGAAAGGAAGACGATTATCTAGCTCAGATTGATCAATTGAAGTTGAAGCTCAAGAAAAAAGACGTTGAGATCCTATCAGGGGTATTCCAGAGACAAGCAGTCGAGGGTCGACTCAATGAAGCCATAGCCTCTATAGAGGAACTGAAGATCCAAGCTGAAGTGAAGAGACCTAGAAATGAGGGACCTAGCATGAATGGTGTTTCTGGAGAAGACGCTTGGGAGTTGCATTGCCGATACTTGGAGGGGATCATGCACAGGAGAGACGTTCTTATTCAAGAGCTAATTCAGAGACCGAAGCATCCCGACACCAAAAAGCTGTTCAAGGAAATTCAAGACTGGAGCAAAAAGCATAATGGATGGGGGGATTGACACTTGTGGACTTTGATGACATGCCATAGTTTTCTATTTTCTTTCATTATTTGGACCACCGCCAGGCTTGTTGGCTGGAATCTATGATTATTGTGTTCAGACGTGTTATCTTGGATTTGTGATTGTTGACATTTGGTTTTCCTCTAGTTATGAGCAGAAGTTACGTTCTATCTTGTTGTTAAACTGGAATCAAGGGGTGGATCGCCCTGCGAATATTCAAACATGTTCATTTGCATTTGCATATTCGTAATCATTTTGCATAATCATTTCGCATGACAGGTGTTTATCTCTGGTGTTCTTACTTTGTTCTCCTCCGCAGTACAGGATTGCAGATCAGCACATTCATCGGTATTCTACCAGACAAAATCAGAAGAGACTCATGGATTAGCTACAAAATGAGATGACTGAGATGCGGACTCGCATGAACCAATTCATGGATTTGATGCAAGGGGTTGCGCAAGGCCAAGAGCAGTTAAAGACTCTCGTTCAGCCACTGATTGCGAGAATTGATGAAGAGGGTGTCCTTCATGGAGGACTTCATACTGGTGTTACTGGTAATAATGTTCAGAATGGCCCTCCGGGCGGAGGTATTCCTGTTGCTGGTGTTGTGATCCCTCCCGGCGGAGGAGAAAATGTTGTGGTTTCCACTGTAGTGGGGGGAGGTAACAATGTCGGTGCAATTCATGGCCGTCAGTATGATGATCTTCAGGAAGATGCATTCTCTGTGCCAGGTGGGGATGCTGGTCCCCAGATTGACAATGATCAGAGGTTTAGGTTAATTGAGGAACAACTGAAGGGTGTTGTAAATCAGGATGCTTTGGGTATGGATCTGGAGGATTTGGGGCTGGTTCCAGGCGTTGTTATTCCGCAAAAGTTTCAGACTCCCACTTTCGAGAAATATAATGGTATGACTTGCCCAAGGACTCACGTCAGGGCATACGCGAGCAAAATGGCTGCGCATGCGAAGAATGAGAAGCTGATGATGCATTGCTTTCAGGATAGCCTATATGGGGCATCCCTGGAATGGTATATGCAACTAGAAAGGAAAGATGTGCATAGTTGGAGAGATCTGGCAGGGGCATTTATCAAACACTATCAATATAACACTGACATGGCTCTGAACAGAACACAACTGCAGAATTTATCACAGAAGAATAATGAGACTTGCAAGGAGTACGCCCAGAGGTGGCGTGAACTGGCAGCGAGGGTTCAGCCTCCCATGTTGGAACGTGAAATGATAACTATGTTTATGGCCACCCTGCAGGGTCATTACTATGAAAAGCTGGTACCGTGTATGACTGGAAAGTTTGCTGATTTGATCTTAGTAAGAGAGATGGTGGAAAGCGGAATTAAGGCGGGAAAAATATCAGGCGGTGATGGGTCCTCATCTGGAGGAAGTAAGAAGCCTTATGCTAGTGGTTACAAGAAGAGGGAGGGAGATACAAACTCTGTGTCATCATATCGTGGTAGAGAAGGACCTCGTCAGAACTTCAATCAGTAGGTGGCTTCTGTAACCATCCCAGCAGCACCTCAGCAACTAGCAGTGTCTCAACAACAAAATCAGGCTCCTCGTCGATCGCAGCCTCTGACTAGGCGGGATAGGCATTTTGACACTCCACCTCTTCCCTACTCTCAGTTATTTTAGCACTTGTTAAAGCTACAGTTAATTCAGAAGAGAACATTGGCTCCACCTACTGGTAATCTACCTCCTGGCTATGACGCCAACGCCCACTGCGAGTTTCATTCTGGGGCACCGGGACATTATATTGAGAACTGTAAAGCTTTTAAGCATCAGGTTCAAGATTTGGTGGATTCCAAAGCCATCAATTTCTCCAATGATGTTCCAAATGTGAATCAGAACCCGATGCCGAATCACGGTGGGTCGGGGGTCAATGCTATTATTAAAGACTGTGAAGACTTGTGTTTGATTTCAGATGTAAACGAGGTCCAAACTCCCTTGGGTGTGGTGAAGGAAAGACTGTTGAAGGGAGGGGTATTTCCCGGATGTGATGAAGGGTGTGTAGGATGTGTGTCGCAGCCAGGCGGTTATGATTTATTGAAAGCAGGTATTCAGAGAATGATCAGTGAAGGGATATTACAGTTTGACAGGGGTTGTAGGCAGAGTAATGTTACTGACAGAGAGGTTGATATTGCCACAATAACAATTCCGTTCAAGACAATAACTATATCAGCGCCGGCGTGACCAGCTCCGGTCTTTATCACTGTTCCTGGACCAGTCCCGTATGAGAGTACCAAGGCCATCCCATGGAATTATGGGGCCGAGGTGTTTGTTAATGGTAAGAAGCAGGAATTGGTAGAGACATCAGCTGTGAATACAGGGGTTGAAAATCTTGTTGAAGCAGGGGCTATCACTAGGAGTGGTAGAGTCTTTATTCCGTCCGAGGATCAAGTTGGAAGTTCAAGACAAGACAAAGGTAAACAGATGATGGATGAGTCTGTACAGAGGCAGAAAGCAAATAATTCTATGACAAAGCCAGTTGGGGATACTTTCTCAGAAGACGTAGAAGAGTTTATGAGGTTGATTAGGAAAAGTGATTACAAGATTGTTGATCAACTTCACCAAACTCCATCGAAGATTTCCATTCTATCCTTACTGTTGTGCTCTGAGGCACACCAAAATGCATTACTGAAGGTTTTGAACATGGCTTATGTACCGCAGGAAATATCTGTCAATCAGTTAGAAGGGGTCGTGGCTCATGTGAATATTGGTAATGGTTTGGGTTTCACCGATTTGGATCTGACTCCGGCTGGGAGGAATCAAAACAACGCTCTGCATATTTCAGTGGAATGCCGTGGTTCCTTAATGTCGCATGTGTTAGTTGACACTGGGTCGTCTTTGAATGTGTTACCGAAGAAGGCTTTGATGAAATTGGATACTCGTGGGTTGATTTGTACACCAAGTGACTTGGTGGTACGTGCTTTTGATGGTTCCAAGAGGTCGGTTTTTGGAGAGTTAGTTCTGCCAATCAAGGTGGGTCCTGAGATTTTCAACACCACCTTTTACATAATGGATATTCAGCCTGCCTATAGTTGTTTGTTGGGTCGCCCTTGGATCCATGGTGCTGGGGCAGTAACATCTACGCTGCACCAGAAGTTGAAGTATATGGTGGATGGCCACGTTGTGACTGTTTGTGGTGAGGAAGATATCACGGTGAGTCACCTATCGACCTTCAAGTATGTAGAGGTAGATGGTGAAGTACAGGAAACTTTGTGCCAAGCCTTTGAAGCTGTGAAAATTCCCGAGGAACCCCTAAAGGCAGTCAGTCAGTCTGAGGTGGTTGCCCAACCCGAAGTTGTCAGACAACCAGAGGTTCCAATGTCCTCTTTCAAAGAGGCGCGCGCTATAGTTGAAGCTGGTGGTTCTCAGAAGTGGGGCAGTGTCATTGATGTTCAAAGAAAGCAAGATACTCATGGACTGGGTTACAAGCCACCTAGGCATCTTGAAGAGCCTCCCAAGTTCTATGGTCCAGTCCGTTTCACCAGTGCCGGTGTTTTCTTCGACAGAGTCAATGCTATTGAGGATGAAGGGGATAGTGACTGTGACATGGATGAATGGATCCGTCCCTGCACCCCTGGTCAGAGCTTAGGCAACTGGTCTTCCGAGAAAGTCATCCAAGTGACGCGCCCGGAGTAATTTACTTTTGTTTTCTGTTATGTTAAATCCTACGTTTTGCCCAAGACGTTGTGATATTTATTTGTAGGGCTTGGATGTTTTATTTGCTATTTTTATCATCAATAAAGGACGTTTTTCATTCAAATATTTTGATCCCTATTTTTCTGTTTTTTACTTTTTTGCATTAACCCACATCAAAATGGCAATGTGTTTTCTTGTTTGTTGCACTCATAATAAACATAAAACATCCATCATGTAGGTTCCTTTGTTCAGATTCCACCCATCATGACTTAGCTATGGCTCGATATAACTTCGACAATCCTATCTATCAAGCCGAAGAAGAGACTGACGAAGACTGTGACTTACCAGAAGAATTAGCCAGGTTACTGAAACAAGAGGAAAAGGTTATTCTACCTTATCAGGAGGAGGTTGAGACTGTTAATCTGGGAACTGAGGATGTTAAACGAGAAGTAAGGGTTGGGGCTGCTTTGGAAGACACTGTTAAGGGAAGATTGGTTGAGTTGCTTCGAGAGTATGTGGATATCTTCGCCTGGTCTTACCAAGACATGCCCGGGCTTGACACTGACATTGTTTCACACCGGTTGCCGCTTAAAGAGGGTTGTACTCCAGTCAAGCAGAAACTGAGAAGGACGAAACCAGATATGGCTGTCAAGATCAAGGAAGAGGTTCAGAAATAGTTGGATGCCGGATTTCTTGCTGTGACAAATTATCCTCCGTGGGTTGCTAATATTGTACCTGTACCTAAGAAGGATGGGAAGGTCAGGATGTGTGTTGATTACCGAGATTTGAATAAGGCGAGCCCGAAGGATGATTTCCCGCTCCCCCACATTGACGTGTTAGTAGACAATACTGCTCAATACTCTGCATTTTCCTTCATGGATGGCTTCTCTGGGTATAACCAAATCAAAATGGCCCCAGAGGACATGGAGAAGACTACGTTCATAACACCGTGGGGAACATTTTTCTACAAGGTAATGCCCTTTGGATTGAAGAATGCTGGGGCAACCTATCAGCGGGCAATGGTGACTCTCTTTCATGATATGATTCACAAGGAGATTGAAGTTTATGTTGATGACATGATTGCGAAGTTACAGACAGAGGAATAACACTTGGTGAACCTCCAGAAGCTGTTTGAAAGGCTGAGGAAGTTCAGATTGAGATTGAATCCGAACAAGTGTACTTTCGGCGTGAGGTCTGGTAAATTGTTGGGATTCATTGTTAGTGAAAGAGGTATCGAGGTTGATCCTGCCAAGATAAGGGCCATACAAGAAATTCCTGAGCCAAGAACAGAGAAAGAGGTTCGTGGTTTCTTGGGGAGATTGAATTACATTACTAGGTTCATCTCTCATCTGACAGCCACGTGTGAACCAATTTTCAAGTTGTTAAGAAAGGATCAAGAGGTCAGGTGGAATGAAAATTGTCGAGAGGCGTTTGAAAGGATAAAGAAGTATTTGCAGGAACCTCCAGTCCTTATGCCACCGGTGTCCGGGAGACCGTTGATTATGTACCTTACGGTTCTTGAGAATTCAATGGGTTGTGTGCTCGGTCAACACGACGAGACAGGTAGGAAAGAGCACGCCATTTACTACCTGAGTAAGAAGTTCACTGATTGCGAATCAAGATACTCTATGTTGGAAAAGACATGTTGTGCACTCGCTTGGGCAGCCAAGCGCCTGAGGCAGTATATGTTAAACCACACAACCATGTTGATTTCGAAGATGGATCCGATTAAGTACGTGTTTGAGAAGCAAGCACTTTCTGGAAGGATAGCCCGTTGGCAGATGGTTCTGACAGAATACGATATTCAGTATATTTCCCAGAAGGCCATTAAGGGAAGTGTTCTGTCAGAATATCTTGCTGAACAGCCGGTCGAGGATTATCAGCCAATGAAGTTTGAGTTTCCAGACGAGCATGTTATGTTTCTGAAAATGAAAGATTGTGAAGAGCCTCTGCCTGACGAAGGACCTGAGATTTGGTCTCAGTGGAAGATGAATTTTGATGGGGCTGTCAACTCATATGGTAATGGGATTGGGGCCATCATTATAACCCCAAAGGGTTCTCATATACCTTTTACTGCCCGGTTAGCGTTCGTGTGTACCAACAATGAGGCGGAGTATGAAGCATGCATCATGGGGTTAGAAGAAGCAATTGATTTGAGAATTAAGAACCTCGATGTCTATGGTGATTCCGCGTTGGTAGTTAATCAGATTACAGGAGAATGGGAGACTCGTCAGGCGAATTTGGTGCCTTATAACAACTATGCCAGAAAGTTGTTACCTTTCTTTGACAGGGTGGATTTTCATCATGTGCCCCGAGCTGAGAATCAGATGGCTGATGCGTTAGAAACATTGGCATCCATGTATAAGGTGAATCGTTGGAATGAAACTCCTTCGATTAGAATCATGCGCCTGGATATACCAGCTTTTGTGTTTGCAATTGAAGATGTGTCAGATGGCAAACCGTGGTATCATGATATTAGGGTCTTTCTGAAGAGACATGAGTATCCAGAGGGTGCCTCCATCAAAGATAAGAAGACTCTGAGAAGGTTGGCAGGAAACTTCTTTCTGAACAAGGATGATGTGTTATATAAGAGGAACTTCGATATGGTCTTGCTACGTTGTGTTGATGAACATGAGGCAAGCTTGTTGATGGAGGAAGTTCACGAGGGTTCTTTCGGTACTCATTCTAGTGGACACACCATGGCTAGGAAGTTGTTGAGGGCGGGATATTATTGGATGACTATGGAGTCTGATTGTTTCAAGTACGCCCGAAAGTGCCATAAATGCCAGATTTATGCAGATAAGATGCATGTACCGCCTACGCCTCTAAACGTGTTATCATCTCCTTGGCCTTTTGCAATGTGGGGCATAGATATGATGGGAAAGATTGAGCCCACTACTTCCAATGGGCATCGTTTCATTTTGGTCGCCATTGACTATTTCACAAAGTGGGTGGAGGCAGCCTCGTACGCCAACGTCACCAAGCAAGTGGTAGCCCGGTTTATAAAGAGGGATATCATCTGTCGTTATGGGGTCCCAGAGAGAATCATTACTGATAATGGCTCGAATTTGAACAATAAGATGATGAAGGAACTATGTCAGAGTTTCAAGATCGAGCATCACAATTCTTCTCCACGTGTGCGCCGATTTTCAAATTAATGAAAAAGAACCAGGACTGCGTTTGGACAGAAGATTGCCAAACCGCATTCGACAGTATCAAGGAATATCTGTTGAATCCTCCGATTCTATCACCTCCAGTGGAAGGAAGACCACTGATCATTTACCTCACAGTCCTAGAGGACTCAATGGGATGTGTACTTGGCCAACAAGACGAAACTAAAAGAAAAGAGTCTGCCATCTACTATTTGAGCAAGAAATTCACCGACTGCGAGACTCGGTACACGATGCTTGAGAAAACTTGTTGCACTTTGGCTTGGACAGCCAAACACCTTCGCCAATACATGATTCATCATACTACTTGGTTAATCTCCGAAATGGATCCAATCAAGTATGTTTTCGAAAAACCTGCTCTCACGGGAAGAATTGCCCGTTGGCAGACGCTGTTATCAGAATATGACATAGAGTACCACGCTCAGAAAGCCGTTAAGGGAAGTATTTTAGTCGGTCATTTGGCTCATCAACCGATTGACGATCAGGAATCAGTCAGGTTTGACTTCCCAGACGAAGATGTCATGTATCTAAAAATGAAAGACTGCGATGAACCGCTACCCAATGAAGGGCCAGAACTAGGTTCCCAATGGGGACTTATCTTTGACGGAGCAGTTAATCATTATGGAAACGGAATCGGGGCAATCATTGTTACCCCTCAGGGTACCCACATTTCTTTCACTGCTAGACTTACGTTCAAGTGTACGAACAACGAGGCCGAATACGAAGCATGTATCATGGGTCTCGAAGAAGTGATTGATTTAAGGATAAAAAACTTGGACGTATACAGCGACTCAGCCTTGGTTATCAATCAGATAAAAGGAGATTGGAACACATACCAATCAGGATTGATTCCTTACAAAGACTATGCAAGAAGGTTGTTACCTTTCTTCGACAGAGTTGAGTTTCATCACATCCCTCGTGATGAGAATCACATGGCTGATGCATTAGCCACTATCTCTTCCATGATTAGTGTAGGTCAATGGAACGACTTACCTAAGATCGACATAATGCGCCTTGAACGGCCCGCTTACATCTTTACGATTGAAGCAGTCATAGACGACAAACCTTGGTATCACGATATCAAATTCTTCCTTCAGAGACAAGAGTACCCACCTGGGGCATCCAGAAAAGACAGAAAAACCCTCAGAAGATTGGCTGGAAACTTCTTCCTGAGCAGTGACACTCTCTATAAGAGAAATTTTGACATGGTCTTGCTCTTGTGCATAGACAGACCAGAAGCAGACATGCTTATGAAAGAAATTCATGAAGGATCCTTTGGCACTCATGCCAACGGACATACAATGGTGAGAAAAATTCTCAGAGCAGGGTACTATTGGTTGACAATGGAATCCGACTGCTACAAGTACATGAGGAGGTGTCACAAGTGTCAGATATACTCCGACAAAATTCATGTACCGTCATCACATCTCAAAGTTCTTTCTTCCTCATGGCCATATTTCATATGGGGAATCGACATGATCGGCATGATTGAACCTAAGGCTTCAAACGGACATCGGTTCATCCTGGTAGCCATTGACTATTTCACCAAGTGGGTCGAAGCAGCGTCATTCACCAATGTAGCCCGGCAAGTGGTGGTCCGATTTATCAAAAACAATATCATCTGCCGTTATGGTGTTCCAAGCGAGATCATTACTGATAATGGATCTAACTTGAACAACAAGATGATGAAAGAGTTGTGTGCATAGTTCAAAATCGAACACCATAACTCATCTCCCTACCGACCCAAGATGAACGGGACGGTAGAAGCGGCTAACAAGAACATCAAGAGGATTGTTCAAAAGATGGTTGTAACCTACAAAGATTGGCACGAGATGCTACCCTTTGCTCTTCACGGTTATCGCACATCTGTCCGCACTTCAACAGGGGAAACCCCTTTCTCTCTAGTGTATGGCATGGAGGCAGTGCTCCCCATAGAAGTAGAGATCCCGTCAATTCAAGTATTGATGGAAGCTAAGCTCACCGAAGCTGAATGGTGTCAAAGTCGACACGACGAACTGAATCTGATCGAAGAAAAGAGAATAACGGCACTATGCCACGGTCAGTTGTATCAACAGAGAATGAAGAGGGCGTTTGACAAAAAGGTCCGATCTCGCATCTTCAGAAAAGGAGACCTCGTGCTCAAGAAGATACAATCGTTTCTCACTGACTCTCGGGGCAAATGGACCCCGAATTATGATGGCCCTTATGTGGTTACGAAAGCTTTCTCAAGCGGCGCCTTGAGACTTACAACCATGGACGGAGAGGAATTTTCCTACCCCACGAATGTTGATGTAGTCAAGAAATACTTCGCCTAAAAAAAAGAGAAAAAAAAAACGTCTCGGTGGATTGAAAACCCGAAAGGGCGGTCCAGGCAAAAGTTAGAGACATGAAAAAAATCATCCCGATGGATTGGAAACATCATAGTACAATCCAGGAAAAAGTTAGGGATAATTGCAAGTAACTATGTTCAACAGAGGCAAGTCTCTCAGCAGCAGCGATTACATCACCTGTCAGAAAACTCCAGTCAAGGTCATCTTCGACAGAAGTTCAGGATGTCCCGAATTCAAAGTTGGTAGAAGGATAGTGATCGTTATGTTTCAACGTAGCCCTTTTCCCTGTAAATTACCATTTTTCTAACTTTGTATATACTCTTTGGAATCACGCGTTTGGCTGATCTCCATCTTATCAATAAAATTTGAGCCATTGTGCTTTTGTTTGTAATTCTTATTTGTTTTAGCTTTACAGAACGACATTTTAACATGATCAACGATTCTTGAAATGAAACAAAAATGAATTTACTTGTAAAAACTTTTTTCTGCTTTTAATAAAGACGACAATTTCTTTTGACTGTTAAACATCAAGAGAGCATCAACCGCTTCTCCAGAAGTAAGCGAACTTTGAAGTGCAGAATCAAAGTACTCCTTCTAACCCAGTACGCCTGAATAAAGGGATCAACTGTGTCAGAGACCTTGTTTCGTTTGACACGCCTCGGCCGAGTTCTTATCTCCTAAGCCCGACCAACATAGCTCCCGACAGGGACTATTTCTCCTAAGCAAGGTGGAATTGCTATTCTGAACCAGCGGTACTTCTTCGCCCCGCGATGGCCGAGTATCCAGTCGTGTTCACTCGTCAGTCTGTATGTCGCGTCAGTTTTGTCAGCATATACATACATACATCATGCATTATTGATTTGCATTAACATTTCATATTGCATCACTATCACTCTAGTCGGTCTTGTCCCCTAGTGATAGAAGTTCTCTCAATCGAGTTCCCAGTTATTTCCTCGTCAGGAAATACTGTGTCGGAGCAATCTCACCTCCAGTTTATTTCTGGATTGAAATTGGCCCTTGACCACTTTGATAACTTGAACCTCTGAAAAGCCAGAGAAAACGTTCAACAAACATCACTCTTCGCCATTGAAGATGATATCCTTGCTTTCCCGGATTAAGGAAAATCCACAGAGAAAGCCTCGTAATCAGAGATTCGGCAGCATGCCAGTTTCGCTCCGAAAAGACCGCTGATGAAAAGGTCATCGGCACCTCAAAATTGGACCCCATCATATGGCATTTCTCCAGGAAGATCCCGAGAAAAGTATGATGTAAGATCCCAAGCGAATGCAGTCTCTCAAGGGACTCGCATTCCCCAAGTAAAGTCAACAAATGGCATCTCCAACAGAGAAGTTTGTACACCTCTACAACTCAGACGACTGAGTTCCCTAGCAAGTCTGACATCGAAACTTTTTCCACTCAAATGGCATCTCCCCAGGAAAATTCGGCGAGAAGTTTGAAGGAAAGACACTACGAATAGTGTCCCTTGTCAGTAAAGTTTATTGACAAAAGAAACTAAGACCAGTTCCTTGGCAGGAAACCAGGATCGAGGGGAAGTTTAAATAAGAAACTAAGACCAGTTCCTTGGTAGGAAACCAGGATCGAGGGGAAGTTTAAATCAAAAACTAAGACCAGTTCCTTGGTAGGAAACCAGGATCGAGGGGAAGCTTACCTTTTCTAAGCATCATTCGTTAGCAAAAGAAGATGAATGCGCAAGCTGCCATTCATAGCCATCAAAATTTCGGGTATTCTGATATTTAATCCTTTTGCACCCCGAATGCCCGAATACCTTCGTCATTCACACCTTCGTGTCCAAGAAGATTAAATAGGGGCATCTGTCATACCCCAAATTTTGACCACTAAGATTTCCCATCATTTTGCAAATCATCATCACAATATGGAGGAACCATCATACTTCATCAGTCTCCCCAAAGATGGGTGAGCATCCACTGCAATCAAAATTAGGGTTTCAAGCCCTCTCTGAGTGCTTAGTCAAAGAGTCAATCAAGGAATGACATGATCTTCAACTTGTCTAAACTCTCAAACATCCACAATGGATCAAAAGGACTCCCACTTCAAGGATTAAGCACAAGGCTGCTCCCTTTTAGGTGGATCAAGTCTCAAGATCGCCGGTATCACCAAATTAGGGTTTTGGTCGACCAGGGCCTCCAGATGGAAAATTTCCTCTGGGCACAAGCCAAAGATCCAAAACATAACCTAATATACTCCATGGAACCTCATGGACCCAATCATCAAGTCAATTTTGCCTTAGGGGATGCATTTATCAAAAATCAGGAATTATGGTTTCTTGACCTAATTCACCCCTAAGTTGACTTTTGGGACAAACCATGAGCCAAGACCTCAAGAGAGGGTTTGAGGGTCTCTAATGAACTATATTGATCCATTTGGAACAATGGATTAATCCAAGAAGCTTGAGCAACAAGTCTCAATTTCATCTGCACCACAAGTAGGGTTTTAAGGGAAAAGTCAACTGTAACTTTGACTTTTGACCAGGACAAGTTCCTAAGCCCTATGACATGCACCAATATACCCTATGACACCTATGGAACATGTCCATCAAGGTTGATTTAGGTCAAGGACATGATTTCCTGAGAAATTGTACAGTTTGGAATTCATCTGATAAAAAGTCAACTGTGCACAAAAGTCAACTTTGACTTTTTGAGATTTTTCACCAAAATGGATTTTTAACCCTAAAATGATGTTAATGTGTGATTTGAATCATCATTCATCAAGAAAAATAAGAAAAGTTGGATAACTTGTAAAAGGGGTAACCATAAAAACTTAGAAAATTTTCTAAGTTAAAGGGGTAACCATTTCTAAGTGATCAAAATGGCTGAAAAATGAAAATGTCACTTTTTCCAACACTTAGTGAAATTTTCACTAAGTCAGAATCTGCCTTCACTTTTTGCCAAATGTAGGGGGATTTTTCACTTGGATTCAAAAGAGATCAAAACCAAACATGTTCAAACAGTTGTTATATCATGTAAGGGCTTTCCAAAATGGCCAAGAACATTGCCAAATTCCATTTGGGCTATGAGTTATGACATTGTCAAATGGCCTTGTTGAATTCTGTCAAGGCAAGGCAGAATTTGCAATTTTGCTCGATTTGCCAAAATTGTGCAAATCCAAACACTCCTATCCACTTGGACACCTCAGAGGATTGAATCTAAAGGGGACAATCACTTAGCCAAGCCTCCAAAGTCCATGGAACAAGAAATAGCATGTTGAACCTAGAATGGCCAAAATAGGGACAAGACTCCAAATTTGGATTGAAGCATTCAATGGAAGCATCAAGGTGGTATGGACTAAGCCATTCTCATCTGAAATCAGTCAAGACTTATCCAAGACCAAGGGAACCACAGCTCTGTGCCCTAACCTCTAGTCAATGGCTAGAGGAGACTTGGATTTCCATTGGACAACATTGGCCAAACCTACTTACCAGTTGCCATTCCCTATTCTTTGCAAAACAAACTTGCTCTACTATAAATAGAGCTCAATTGTGATTAGTTTGAGTACACCAAAGCCATCTAACAGATGTTTTCCTCAAAATCTCTTTCTCTTGGCAAAAATGCCTTTCTTAGCAAGGTAGCTATCGGGTTTTGAGTTTGAGAGCTTATCCAATCAAACCAATCACTCGCACACCTCACATACATCATATAGAAGTGATCCAAACACTCACATAACATCTGGAACACAGATTTCACAAAATCACCAGCCAATTGCTCAAGTTCTTGACAGTTTTGCAGTTGAGGTGCCATCTTCAACTCCAAACCATTTCAATCCATTCCAAGCACTCAGACACATCACTTGGTACCTAGGGAAGCTATCCACATCATTGGAACCTAGCTGTAACACCTCCAACACAAATCACGATCACCAGCTGCAAGTGGTAAGCATGAGCTCTTCTAACTCTATGATCCATGCAATTTTTGCTGCACAATAATTTGGCCATATGTTCATAATCATGCATGGAATGTTTTCCCTCAATTAATTGTTTTGTTTGAATCGTGTATCAAAAATCCTAGCCTTCATGCAGAAATTAGGGTTCTTGAGGATTTTTCATGATTTCTTATTATATGTTTAATTTAAATGAAATTAATGGACATAGACATGATCGTGAGGTTGAGACGAGCATAATGATATGTGGATTGCATGTTATAATCAAGTATTCAGTGAGATTAGAGAGAAAATGCAAATCAGTCAAACCCAGAACACGCGCGTGTTCTTCAGCTGTTCTTGGCGCCTTTTTTAGAAATTCAAATATTTGAATTTTGTGATTTTCTTTAATTGATTCAAAAATTAATTTCTCTCTGAGTTTTAATGATTTTGAGTTGATTCTTTTTTTAATAATTCACAAAAATGTTAAAATATTTTATTTTCCCAAAAAATCCCAAAAATATTATTTATTTCATATAATTGATATTTTTGCAAAGAATTAATATTTTAATTATTTTTGACATTTTAAATATTTTTTCCACATTGATTTTGCAACTTTTAATGCTTTCTAATTATTTTGTAGGTCAATACTTAATTTTTGAAGCATTAATCCAAGATCACAATTTGTTTTTCACATGTTAAACAATTTGATCATTTTAATTGAATTTTTATTCAATTAAATACATTTTTGAAAACAAATTAGGGTTTTTGGATTAATTCAACCCTCATAAATCATTTTCAAAACATTTTGGGCCTCTAATAGAGTGTAAGACCCAATCTTTTTTTGACCAAATCATTTTGGGCCTCAGTGTATTGTATAAGTCCCGATACCGTCAAAAACAAACGGCACGATCGTCGCCTTTTGAAAAATAACCATTGGGCCTCTCCTTGAGCTATAAGACCCATTCAAAACATTTTGGGCCTCTAATAGAGTGTAAGACCCAACCCCCTTTTAACCAAAACCATTTTGGGCCTCACTTATTATATAAGTCCCTTTGCGTTAAAAGAAAACCTCGGCACGATCGCCATTTTTAACAGAAAATTCAATTGGACCTACCCTCGTGTTATAAGCCCCACTCTTTTTCTTTAAACCTTTTGGGCCTCTTGAGAGAGTGTAAGACCCATCCCTTTGTACAGAAAACTTTTTGGGCCGCAGTCAGTTGTATAAGCCCCTCTGTACAAATTCAACAGTGCGCTCACTGATAAAACCATGGGCCTCTCCTTGAGCTGTAAGCCCCAAATCTTTCTTTTTCAAAGCACTTTCTCCTTTGATTTTGAATATACTGTTGTTTTCAATCTTTCTTTGTTGAACAACTAACCAAACAACATGGAAGCTCTACAACCGAGTAAGTGGTTATCGCTTTCATTTACCGCTTTCATATACATATAACTGTATTGTGGGGCTATTTCGCTGTAAGTCTTCTTTCACAAACTCATATCAACTGTGTAATAATAGTATAGATATTTAGAGTTTCCCCGACAACTACATCTAGAACTAGGTGACGCCGTTTCGTTTCGTAGGAATAGACAACTAGATCCCCAATAGGATCACCAGATACAGTCTTCTCTTCGGCTGTCCTCATTAGGAATTGTCAAGAAACTCTACTCCCAGAGATGAATGTATTCTTAGTGAATGGCATCTTTGAGTTTCTTCCAGATTCTCGAACTTTCCTGACTTTGATCTATTCTCGGTGAATAGCATTGCCTTGAATTTCTCGGGGTTTGGGGACCCATCGGCTTCTTAAAAGCATCAGCCTCCTCTTGGGCATCATACAAGGACCCACAGGCTTCCTAAAAGCAACCCAACCTCCTCTTGGGCTTAGTACAAGGACCCTACGGCTTCTTAGAAGTATTCACAGCCTCCTCTTAGACTTCGTATAATGATCTCTTCCTCCAGGAATGATAGCCTTCTCTTGGGCTTAGTACAAGGACTGATCGACTTCTTAAAAGTTTTCAGCCTCCTCTTGGGCTTCGTACAAATTGTCCCAACGACCTCCTAGAGATATAGGAACAGAGCTTAGTCATTTGCATAGAACAGTCCTTTCATAGAGTCTACTAGTGTTTCTCAAAGCACAGTACAAGAGATAAAACTCTAGACTTGGACAGTCTAATTTCCTTGAGTCTCAAAGATATTCTCAAGTGACCCCCCTTCCCCAAAATAGGAAGGAAACCCGCAGACTCGGACAGTCTCAATACCCTTCGAATTTCCCAATTCCTCAAAGAAAAGGAAACATCCCTGATCCTCAAATCAAATCCATGAGTACAATGTTGCTCATATAAGAACTGATTTTCTCTTTCAAAATCAATATACTGGACCTGTCACTTAACTGAAACAGTTACCCTAGCCTCCTCTTGGGCTTTGTACAATGATTCTCCCCAGCGGAGTCAAACATCGTTTAGCCTCTCTCTCGGGCTTTGTACGAGACATATAAGGGACTCCCTCGTTGAGTCAATCACCCCTTTCGCCTCCATCTCGGGCTTTGTACGAGATACAAAAAGGTTCTTATTGAGCCAAATAAACAACAACCTTCATCTCGGGCTTTGTACAAGGTACAAAAAACTCTCTTGTTGAGTCCAATCGCCTCCATCTCGGGCTTTATACAAGATACCAAAAGATTCCCTCGTTGAGTCAAAACCCTTTTAGCCTCTCTCTCGGGCTTTGTACGAGACACATATTAGCCTCCTCTTATGCTTTGTATAAGAAAACCACTGGTTAATCCAATTAACCTTTTAGCATCAAAGCTGTGCCTCGTTCACAGTACACAAACATCAACAACTCCTTCTCTTTCATCTAATCGATGTAAGCGGCAAGCCTCTGGATCATCTACATCCATGCCACTGTCCCTCTTTTAGCATGAGAAATTCCTAAGGAAAGATAACATTGCTCTACACTGAGTTAAAGTCTTCTCCTTCAGGTTGAAATCCCCTTTAAAGGAAATTATGGCATTGCCGGATCCACGTATCCCGGTTAAAGTAATCCTCCCTTTATAACCAGTCACCCAACAATTGTGACAGACAAACCCTTCTTTAGAGATGACAAATTCTCTCTAAAGACGACACCTTTTAGCTTCATATCTTGGGCTTTGATCAAGATACAAATAGACTCTTCAGCTTCACATCTTGGGCTTTGAACAAGATACAAACTACCTTTCGCTTCACGTCTTGGGCTTTGAACAAGACACCAAAACAACCAATTTCCTCCCATAGAATAGGAGGAACTACGAACGCTCTGATTTCCCTGTTTTGGTAAACGAGAATACGTAGGCATAAGATTGAAAGAAAAATCTTAGCGAGCACACTAAACAAAAAACCCAAATCCCATATCTCCATCAATCAAAAGCAGTAATTCAAAAACATCAGTCCTAACATCCTAATCCTTGTTCCCCGCCAGAAACCCTCTGTCTAGATAAAAAAGAAGAAGAAAACAGTATTGGCGAAAATATAAATAACCAGTACAAAGGCCCCCCCACATTGATAGCATCCGTAATCTAATAGACCACTGTTTAAACTCAGTATGCAAAGCAGGGTTAATTGGAGACATCTATTTCCCTTCCTTCATCAGCTTTAATAGGATAAAAAATGAATCGACATGTAGTAAGCTCAACCGCAGAGAGGGACCAACGCTTAAGAACCGCGTCCAAAATCGCTCGCTACAGAAAAATGGCGCCCACCGTGGGGCCTGTCTCTGTTTTTTCTCTTCACTTATGTGAATACCACAGATTGGGGCTTCCGCTGGGGAACCCATTTTCTGTCAGGAACTTAAGATTCATAGCTTTAAAGGTCTAGGATGATTAGGACAAATATATATACCGCTTTTCCTAATTGTTATACGTGTTTATTTTTTCTGCTAATGGGAATGCGGGTGATGCCGTATGTGGAAAGATTGAGTATACACTTAAGATAAGTGATGGCGACGAGGTCGACCATCAACCTCAGTGGAGGCTGACCAATGTAACCCATTCTCTCACCTAGACAATAGGCCGATTGTTAAGTCTGAGAAGCTGAGGAGCCAAACCCTTTCATAGTGCGGAAACTATCGGAAATAATTGTTACGCGATACTACCCTCATTTGAGGCTGGTGATCTATTCTCGGTGAATGGCACTTACTCTAAGATTGCACTACAACTCGCTGGCGATCCGCTTGTTGTTTTGCTTTCCTGGGAGGAGCTGATGATAATGAGTACAGGTACAAAAATCACCCTAGTATAAACCTTTGGGGATGGGTAGAGCCTTGACTTCATGACAACGACCCTTTGACCCCATGTTTTTTCTATGTTTTTGTGTGCTGCATTCATGCATTCATTTAAAAAACATTAAAACATTCAAAATATTTCTCTTCTAGTCTCTCTGTTTTTTCAAAATAAACTAAGACTGTGATCGCAAATATCAGAGAAAAGGATTGCACAAATGGATTTCGGTAGAAGGAGAACTCACCAGTATACCTTCAAGGTTCCAAAACTAGAGGATTTGAGAAGGTTGCCAAGGATGATCACTAACCCTGAGGCTTTCAGAGCCAAGCACGGAGGTCTGCTACCACTATTAAGAGTCCATGTGATTGAGGGAATCATGGATGTGCTCATTCAGTTTTATGATCCAGTTTATCACTGTTTCACATTCCCAGATTACCAGCTCGCACCAACGCTGGAGGAGTATTCTCATCTGACTGATCTGCACATTACAGATCGAGCTCCATTTGCTGGACTGGAAGAAATTCCAAAGAATCAGACTATTGCAAGAGCAATTCATTTGGACGAGTCCGAGGTTAGGACTCACC
Source organism: Lathyrus tuberosus (assembly GCA_022829125.1). Lineage (NCBI taxonomy): Eukaryota > Viridiplantae > Streptophyta > Magnoliopsida > Fabales > Fabaceae > Lathyrus > Lathyrus tuberosus. Next base: position 981,458 of record JALAZF010000061.1, on the reverse strand, counting down.
TAACTACTAAGGGTGGCATCCAAGGTTTGCCAGCCCAGTTCTTGACAAAGAAAGCCCTGTATTTTGCCAGTATAGGAAACGTGACTGCTTTTGAAAGCATCTTTGTCTTACTCACCTACGGGTTATTTTTGTTTCCCAACATCAATAACTTTGTAGATATTAACTCCATTAAGGTTTTTCTCATTGGAAACCCTGTGCCAACTTTGCTCGCAGATGCGTATCATTCTGTACACTTGGGAAATTTGTACAGCGGAGGGGAGATCACATGCTGTGTACCTTTGCTTTACAAATGGTTTATCTCTCACTTGCCCAAGTCTGCTTCTTTTTGGGATTATAAGAGTGCCTTACGTTGGTCGCAGAAGATCATGTCTCTTACCAACTCTGACATTGATTGGTGTAATAGGATTTATGAGGGAATTAGGATCATTGACCGTTGTGGAAACTTCCCCAACGTACCCCTCATAGGAACTAAAGGAGGAATTAACTACCATCCGGTATTGGTTCGCCGTCAATTTGGATACCCAATGAGACACATCCCACTGGGTGTTCATCTGGAAGGTCTTTTCTTCAAGGAAGGGGAAAATGACAGAGCACTAAAGATGGAAATAGTGCACGCTTGGAAGCATGTTCATAAGAAAGGACAAGAGTCTCTAGGAAAACCAGACTGTGTCTCGGTGGAGCCTTATCTCCATTGGGTACAAACTAGAGCTCTCAAGCTAAAGATGCCTTATCCTCGTTACAGAATTCTTCCGCCGAGGGAGTCTGTCATGTACTTCATGACGGAAGCTGAAAAGCTTCAGGTTACTCTCAACAAAGTTCAAAAGGAGAGAAGGTCTTGGAAGAACAAGTACCACACCCTCGATGTAGAGTGCATCAAAATACAACAATTACTGAAAGAGAAAGACGCTCTGATTGAGATTTTGGAGCAACATGCTGTGGATAATCAGGATGAGCAAAGGAATTTGCTCGCTCCTTTCACCTGGCAAAAGAATGACAACCCGACAACGGCCCAAGAGCCCCGGTCAAAGAAAAGGAAGATACCAGAATCAGCACCCGATTTCTCCTCAGAGAGGACTCTGGACCCATTAGTTTAGGTTTCTGTTTCTGCACCTTGTAATCTACTGTATTTCCATTTCTGTAATCCTTTGAATTCAATAAAAAGGGGTTTCCCCACTGTTTGATATTTGCAATCTAATTGTCGAAGTTTAAACCTTAAACAATTAATATAATCATTGCATTCATCATTCTCACATCGCGTATTTTTCTTACCTACGAATCTCACGTTTGTGTCTCGATTCTAGAGTCAAACTGTCTCATTCATATAATACTTGGGCCAATCGTCAGAAAAAGATGGATGATCTTGAGGAAGAAAACAGAGAGTTGAAAGAAGAGATCGACGCTCTGAGAGAGGATATGAGAAAGCTTTGTAATGACATGCAAGCCATGGCAGAAGCTCAGCTACAAAGAACTGTGATCTCAGAGATCACCTCAACGCCCATAGTGGAGAAGTATGATCCTAGGTATCAGATGCCGAAAGATCGTCCTTGGGGCATGCCTGTTAACTAATCCCGGAAGGATATGTTCCACCGATCACTGAAGATCAGGGAATCGCAACAAAAGCTGCTGGGCCTGAAGGTTACAAACTTCAGGAAAGCGAAGATGCCAGGGGCATACTGAAGACTCCTGAAGGTTACAAACTTCGGGAAACGCCAAGACTCACTACCGTAGTCACGGTACCACCCCCTGTGGTGCACACTGTCCCGGAAGGACAGATTCCACAGACACTTTCTGGTAAGAAGGAAACTATGTTTGACAGAATGGAGGAATTCCAGGAGCAATGCTTGGAAATGCAGAAGGAGCTGCAAGCCATTCGCGGTCAGGATCTATTTGGAAAGGACGCCGCAGACCTCTGCTTGGTCCCAAATGTGAAAGTCCCGCACAAATTCCAAGTGCCCGACTTTGAAAAATACAAGGTTAACTCTTGCCCTCAGAGCCATCTGGTGATGTACGCCCGGCGGATGTCAGCCCAGACGGAGAATTAGGACCTACTAGTTCACTACTTCCAGGATAGTTTAACCGGTGCCGCACTTAAATGGTACACGGGTTTAAACCGTGCCACGATAAGCACTTTCAGAGATCTCGGCACTGCCTTCGTCCAACAATACAAATACAATTTGGACATGGCACCCGACAGAGATCAACTCAGATCGATGTCGCAAAAGGACAAGGAAACTTTTAAGGAGTATGCTCAAAGGTGGCGTGAAATTGCCGCTCAAATTTGTCCACCTCTTGAGGAAAAAGAGATGACAAAGATCTTCTTAAAGACCTTAAGCTCATTTTACTATGACCGAATGGTTGCCAGTGCGCCCAGTGATTTCACCAAAATGGTCGGCATGGGCGTACGTCTTGAGGAAGCCGTCCGAGAAGGACGTTTGGTAAAAGACACTGGATCGACGAGCGGTACTAAAAAATACGGTAGTGCTCTCCCTAAGAAAAAAGAGCAAGATATTGGGAATATCTCTCTCGAAAAGCAAAGGCGACGTTATCAACCGGTAGCAGCTGTGACTCCTGCTATCAACCCTGCGTCTATTCCTACGTATCAACCTCAGGTTGCGCAGAGCCAACCTGACCAGCAAAGGACACAACAGCCTCTTCAGCAGGCTCGCCCTCCATATAACAACAACCGTACAACACGACCACCAGGATTTGATCCTATACCCGTGACGTATGCAGAACTGTTTCCATTACTACTGGCTAAGGGGCACATTCAGACTAAATCTCCTCTTACAGTACCGGAAAATCCGCCTTTTTGGTTTAAGGTGGATCAAACATGCCCTTACCATCAAGGAGGTTCAGGGCATAACATAGAGACTTGTCTCAATGTCAAGTCCACGTGCAAAAACTTGTTAGGAGCGGGGTCTTATCCTTCAAGGATACAAATCCTAATGTTCTCACGAACCCGCTGCCTCAACACGAGAAAGCTGCATTCAATCTGATTGAGAGAGAGACTAACAATGTCTATCAAATTCACGATGTACTCTTGTTAAAGACCAATCTGGTCAAGATTCATTGTAGACAGAGTGGATATGGCCATGTGCCACCTCATAACTATCATCAGTGTGATGTCTGCTCTAAAGACAACCAAGGATGTTCTGTAGTGCAAGCAGCTCTACAGAAACAAATGGATCTCGGATGGATCCAAGAGTACCGAGTTCGTGGAGTTAACATGGTTTACACGAATTCCAACGTCATTCAGAACCACGATATCCGTGCGATGAATGTCAACTTGGTGGCGATGCACTCAAGGCAAAGCCAGTATCATAATCTGCCGCGGCACGATTACAGTTCCTGTCTGACTTGCTCGATAAACAAACAGGGATGCTCTTTCATACAGGAGTCCCTCCAGCGTCAGATGGATCTTGGATGGGTCCAAGACTACCATGATAGGAACCCCTATCAGATCAACATGGTTCAGGTCTTTGATATTTGCGTGATGAATACCAATCTGGTAGAGTTACATGCTGAGCAGGCCCGACTCGGTTTCTTAATATCACATGACTATCAAAGCTGTAAAGCGGGTTATGAAAACGATCGAGGTTGTACCCTTGTCTAGAAGGCACTTCAGCACTTGTTAAATCACTGGTGGATGCCAATCTATATGGATGAAGATACTCAGCAGATTAGTATTAGTAATAGAAACCCTATCGGCGTCAAAGTCAGGATGTCCGATCAGTGGAAGCTAACCTAGTAAGGTTACATTGTATTCAAAGTGGGCGTGGCCAGGTGCCACCATACAACTATGACAGTTGTAGCGTCTGTTCGGAAAGTAACCAAGGGTGTTACCTTGTGAGAGCAGCTCTTCAGGGTCAGGTCGATAGTGGAGAAATTCGTCCATATCCGGGTTCTAGACCCATCGACTGGACGTCGAACTACCTTGCCGAGCAAGTTGAGGATGTTGTCACGATCTCTGGTCATCACAGGACCAGTGATGTTTTTGCCATTATCCCTCTACTTGACGAATCTAGAGCTCCCAACCGGGAGCGGATCGAGATTGCTTATGATGGTCAGAAAAATAAAAAAGTTCTCATAGGCATCTATCTATCGGAACCACTACCGTATGAATCAGCTAAGGCTATCCCTTACAAATACGGTGCAATGACAGTTGAAAATGGAAAGGAAATTCCATTACCCTCCGTCGTGAATATTGCAGACATCAGTCGTGTAACACGGAGTGGTCGAATCTTCAACCGAGGAGTTGGAGAACTTAACAAAGAAAAGGAACTTCAGACAGAAGCTCCCGATCCACCAGTCGGTCAATCCAGTGATCCCGTTCTTTCGAAAAATAATGATGAGATGCTGAAGCTCATCCAAAGGAGTGAATATAACATTGTGGATCAACTGTTACAAACTCCTTCAAAGATCTCGGTATTATCACCGTTACTCAGTTTAGAAGCCCACAGGGAGGCTCTACAGAAAGTCTTGGAGCAGGCCTTTGTGGAACAGGATGTAACAATCAGACAGTTCGATAACATTGTCTCTAACATCACTTCCTGCAATAATTTGGGATTTAGTGATGAGGAATTACCCGAAGAGGGTCGCCGTCATAACATGGCGCTCAATATTACAGTTAACTGCCAGGACGATGCTTTAGCCAGCGTACTGGTAGACACAGGGTCAGCCCTGAATGTTATGCCGAAGTCCACTTTGATGCAATTATCATTCAAGGGCCCTCCGATGAGAATCAGCGAGGTCGTCGTCAAAGCGTTCGACGGATCCAGAAAAACGGTTATCGGCGAAGTTGATCTTCCCATAACTATCGGTCCTCACACTTTCCAAGTCACTTTCCAGGTCATGGACATCCGGGCAACATACAGTTGTTTATTAGGAAGACCTTGGATACATCCGTCCAACTTGTCACAGTCTGTGGGGAACAGGCCTTGCTTGTAAGCAACTTGTCATCATCTACTGGTATAGAACCCGAGGAGGTTATTGGGACGCAGTTCCAAGCACTGTCGATGAGCGAGAACAATCAGTTCAGAGGAGGAACCTCGATTTCCTCATATAAAGATGCTATCAAAGCGGTCGAGAGTACCGATACAATAGGATGGGGACAGCTTGTCATTCCTACTGACAATAAAACAAAGAAGGGTCTTGGTTTTTCTGTAACCTGTACCCAGACAGCTGCCAGCGATGAAAGTCTTCATCCCCTTCAAAATTTCTTCCACAGTGGAGGTTTCCTTCACCCAGTGTCTCAAGCAGTACATGCTATTAATGAGGAAGATCCCTCTGACCCAGATGAAGAATGGAAATCCTATCTTAATGAGGACGGTTATATGTCTCAGGAAGAGGTGCCTACACCATTTTGCTATCCCGCACAGAGTCCGAGATTTATACCAAGGTCAGACGTCGAAATGATATATGGAGATTGTGATCCGGAAGGACGCCGTGCTCCGCCAAATTCATTAGAGGAGGACACTCTGATGAAAGACAACTTTGACCACGATTACTATGGCCCAATGGATGGTCTGCCAATGTGGCAGCCTTACCCAAGAAACTTAGGGCAAGAAAGTCAGCCGAGCAATGAAAATCAGCTGAGCATCATTGAACAGAATACCTGTGTCCCCACTATGTCATGGGGTCAACACTCAGGTCATTCAGAAACTACTCAACATGAAGATGAATTTGCAACGTTTGCCGGACTTGAATTCATCAACTATGCTTTTCCCGAGGTCAACGTCATCGAGAGAGATGACTCCTCCAGTTCCAAAGAAGTTTGGGACACCTTGGGAGAACCAAGTGGAAAATACGACTTCATGGTCAAGTACACCGCTCCCGAAAGCTCTCGTATCAGGCTCGAAGATATCCAACCAACTGGATGGGGAGGTACAGCTGAGAGCACAAATGCTATGCAAAATGCAACAGAGGAATTCTCCTACAACAATTCTGCCTGGGAGACAGATTCCAATGATCCCGCTCCACCAGAAATCAGCGTCATTTCTGAAGACAAATCAAGGAAGGTGCCAGACTTTGTGATTCACCGAGGAGTTCGCCGCCAATGGGTTGCTGTCGAGGTTCCGAAGATCGTTCATCAGTCAAAGTAATTGCCATCTTTAACCTTTCACCCTGCCCAGGTGAAACAGATGTTTTGATAGGGCTCGCTTCCTGTAAATATCCCTCTTCGCTTCGCCCAAAGTGACAGAGTTTTGTTTTATAGGGCTGTAGTTTCAAGAATCGACTTGTTCATTAATAAAATAATGTCATTCTGTAATTTCCGCATTTATTGCTGTTTTCTCTTTTTGATTTTTTCAGAAAATGGTAATCCTAAAAAACAATTAAAAATAAAAACAAGCAGTAATAAAAAAAAATACACTGCACACACTTTTGCATTTTCTCTATCTCTTCTAAACACGAATCATCACGTCATGCAGATTGCTTGTTTTAAACCCAGTTGAAACATAGGATCTGATGCCTTATCCCAACTTTGAGTTCCCGGTATTTGAGGCTGAAGAAGAAGTTGACAACGAAATTCCAGAAGAGATCTCCCGACTACTCAGACAAGAGGAAAGGTCCATTAAACCTCACAAAGAACCGTTGGAAACGGTAAACTTGGGTTCAGAGCAAGAGAGAAAAGAAGTCAAGATTGGTGCACTGCTCAGTCCAACTGCCAGAGAGGGTTTGATAAAGCTTCTCAAAGAATTTCTTGATGTATTCGCTTGGTCCTATTAGGATATGCCAGGGTTGGATACCAGCATCGTGGAACATCACTTACCGTTAAGATCAGAATGTCTGCCAGTAAAGCAAAGGTTGAGACGGACTCACCCGGACATGGCCATCAAAATCAAAGAGGAGGTGCAGAAACAGATTGACGCGGGTTTCCTCGCTACATCTGAATATCCTCAATGGTTAGCCAACATCGTACCCGTTCCCAAAAAGGACGGAAAGGTCAGAATGTGTGTCGACTACAGAGATCTGAACAAGGCAAGTCCAAAGGACGACTTTCCTTTACCACACATTGACATGCTGGTAGACAGTACATCAAAGTTCAAAGTATTCTCCTTCATGGATGGATTCTCGGGCTATAACCAGATCAAAATGGCGCCAAAAGACATGGAGAAAACTTCGTTCATTACCCCATGGGGCACCTTTTGTTACAAGGTAATGCCGTTCAGTTTGAAGAACGCCAGGGCAACCTATCGCAGGGCCATGACTACTCTGTTTCATGACATGATACACAAAGAAATCGAGGTATATGTCGATGATATGATTGCAAAATCAAAAACAGAGAGTGAGCACGTTGAACATCTGTTAAAATTGTTCGAACGTCTAAGAAAATTCAAGCTCCGCTTGAATCCCAACAAGTGCACCTTCGGTGTCCGTTCAGGGAAACTACTAGGGTTCATCGTCAGCCAGAAAGGAATTGAGGTTGATCCTGACAAGGTCAAGGCCATTCAAGAAATGTCTTCTCCGAAAACTGAAAAAACAAGTCAGAGGATTCTTGGGACGTTTGAACTACATCTCCAGATTCATATTCCTTATGACCGCCACGTGTGCGCCGATTTTCAAATTACTGAAAAAGAACCAGGACTGCGTTTGGACAGAAGATTGCCAAACCGCATTCGACAGTATTAAGGAATATCTATTGAATCCTCTGATTCTATCACCTCCAGTGGAAGGAAGACCACTGATCATTTACCTCACAGTCCTAGAGGACTCAATGGGATGTGTACTTGGCCAACAAGACGAAACTAAAAGAAAAGAGTCTGCCATCTACTATTTGAGCAAGAAATTCACCGACTGCGAGACTCGGTACACGATGCTTGAGAAAACTTGTTGTGTTTTGGCTTGGGCAGCCAAACGTCTTCGCCAATACATGATTCGTCATACTACTTTGTTAATCTCTGAAATGGATCCAATCAAGTATGTTTTCGAAAAACCTGCTCTCACGGGAAGAATTGCCCGTTGGCAGATGCTGTTATCAGAATATGACATAAAGTACCATGCTCAGAAAGCCGTTAAGGGAAGTATTTTAGCCGATCATTTGTCTCATCAACCGATTGACGATCAGGAATCAGTCGGGTTTGACTTCCCAGACGAAGATGTCATGTATCTAAAAATGAAAGACTGCGATGAACCGCTACCCAGTGAAGGGCCAGAACCAGGTTCCCAATGGGGACTTATCTTTGACGGAGCAGTTAATCATTATGGAAACGGAATCGGGGCAATCATTGTTACCCCTCAGGGTACCCACATTCCTTTCACTGCTAGACTTACGTTCAAGTGTACGAACAACGAGGCCGAATACGAAGCATGTATCATGGGTCTCAAAGAAGCGATTGATTTAAGGATCAAAAACTTGGACGTATACGGCGACTCAGCCTTGGTTATCAATTAGATAAAAGGAGATTAGAACATATACCAATCAGGATTGATTCCTTACAAAGACTATGCAAGAAGGTTGTTACCTTTCTTCGACAGAGTTGAGTTTCATCACATCCCTCGTGATGAGAATCACATGGCTGATGCATTAGCCACTATCTCTTCCATGATTAGTGTAGGTCAATGGAACGACTTACCTAAGATCGACATAATGCGCCTTGAACGGCCCGCTTACGTCTTTACGATTGAAGCAGTCATAGATGACAAACCTTGGTATCACGATATCAAATGCTTCCTTCAGAGACAAGAGTACCCACCTGGGGCATCCAGAAAAGACAGAAAAACCCTCAGAAGATTGGCTGGAAATTTCTTCCTGAGCGGTGACACTCTCTATAAGAGAAATTTTGACATGGTCTTGCTGCGATGCGTAGACAGACCAGAAGCAGACATGCTTATGAAAGAAATTCATGAAGGATCCTTTGGCACTCATGCCAACGGACATACAATGGCGAGAAAAATTCTCAGAGCAGGGTACTATTGGTTGACAATGGAATCCAACTGCTACAAGTACATGAGGAGGTGTCACAAGTGTCAGATATACTCCGACAAAATTCATGTACCGTCATCACATCTCAAAGTTCTTTCTTCCCCATGGCCATTTTCCATATGGGGAATTGACATGATCGGCATGATTGAACCTAAGGCTTCAAACGGACATCGGTTCATCCTGGTAGCCATTGACTATTTCACCAAGTGGGTCGAAGCAGCGTCATTCGCCAATGTAACCCGGCAAATGGTGGTCCGATTTATCAAAAACAATATCATCTGCCGTTATGGTGTTCCAAGCGAGATCATTACTGATAATGGATCTAACTTGAACAATAAGATGATGAAAGAGTTGTGTGCAGAGTTCAAAATCGAACACCATAACTCATCTCCCTACCGACCCAAGATGAACGGAGCGGTAGAAGCGGCTAACAAGAACATCAAGAAGATTGTTCAAAAGATGGTTGTAACCTACAAAAATTGGCACGAGATGCTACCCTTTGCTCTTCACGGTTATCGCACATCTGTCCGCACTTCAACAGGGGAAACCCCTTTCTCTCTAGTGTATGGCATGGAGGCAGTGCTCCCCATAGAAGTAGAGATACCGTTAATTCGAGTATTGATGGAAGCTAAGCTCACCGAAGCTGAATGGTGTCAAAGTCGACACGACGAACTGAATCTGATCGAAGAAAAGAGAATAACGGCAGTATGCCACGGTCAGTTGTATCAACAGAGAATGAAGAGGGCGTTTGACAAAAAGGTCCGACCTCGCATCTTCAGAAAAGGAGACCTCGTGCTCAAGAAGATACAATCGTTTCTCACTGACTCTCGGGGCAAATGGACCCCGAATTATGATGGCCCTTATGTGGTTACGAAAGTTTTCTCAGGCGGCGCCTTGAGACTTGCAACCATGGACGGAGAGGAATTTGCCTACCCCAAGAATGTTGATGTAGTTAAGAAATACTTCGCCTAAAAAAAAGAGAAAAAAAAACGTCTCGGTGGATTGAAAACCCGAAAGGGCGGTCCAGGCTAAAGTTAGAGACATGAAAAAAATCATCCCGATGGATTGGAAACATCATAGTACAATCCAGGCAAAGGTTAGGGATAATGGCAAGTAACTATGTTCAACAGAGGAAAGTCTCTCAGCAGCAGCGGTTACATCACCTGTCAGAAAACTCCAGTCAAGGTCATCTTCGACAGAAGTTCAGGATGTCCCGAATTCAAAGTTGGTAGAAGGATAGTGATCGTTATGTTTCAACGTAGCCCTTTTCCCTATAAATTACCATTTTTCTAACTTTGTATATACTCTTTGGAATCACGCGTTTGGCTGATCTCCATCTTATTAATAAAATTTGAGCCCTTGTGCTTTTGTTTGTAATTCTTATTTGTTTTAGCTTTACAGAATGGCATTTTAACATGATCAACGATTCTTGAAATGAAACAAAAATGAATTTACTTGTTAAAACTTTTTTCTGCTTTTAATAAAGACGACAATTTCTTTTGACTGTTAAACATCAAGAGAACATCAACCGCTTCTCCAGAAGCAAGCGAACTTCGAAGTGCAGAATCAAAGTACTCCTTCTAACCCAGTATGCCTGAATAAAGGGATCAACTGTGTCAGAGACCTTGTTTCCTCTGACACACCTCGACCGAGTTCTTATCTCCTAAGCCCGACCAACATAGCTCCCGACAGGGACTATTTCTCCTAAGCAAGGTGGAATTGCTATTCTGAACCAGCGGTACTTCTTCGCCCCGCGATGGCCGAGTATCCAGTCGTGTTCACTCGTCAGTCTGTATGTCGCGTCAGTTTTGTCAGCATATACATACATACATCATGCATTATTGATTTGCATTAACATTTCATATTGCATCACTATCACTTTAGTCGGTCTTGTCCCCTAGTGATAGAAGTTCTCTCAATCGAGATCCCAGTTATTTCCTCGTCAGGAAATACTGTGTCGGAGCAATCTCACCTCCAGTTTATTTCTGGATTGAAATTGGCCCTTGACCACTTTGATAACTTGAACCTCTGAAAAGCCAGAGAAAACGTTCAACAAACATCACTCTTCGCCATTAAAGATGATATCCTTGCTTTTCCGGATTAAGGAAAATCCACAGAGAAAGCCTCGTAATCAGAGATTCGGCAGCATGCCAGTTTCGCTCCGAAAGACCGCTGATGAAAAGGTCATCGGCACCTCAAAATTGGACCCCATCATATGGCATTTCTCCTGGAAGATCCCGAGAAAAGTATGATGTAAGATCCCAAGCGAATGCAGTCTCTCAAGGGACTCGCATTCCCCAAGTAGAGTCAACAAATGGCATCTCCAACAGAGAAGTTTGTACACCTCTACAACTCAGACGACTGGGTTCCCCAGCAAGTCTGACATCGAAACTTTTTCCACTCAAATGGCATCTCCCCAGGAAAATTCGGCGAGAAGTTTGAAGGAAAGCCGCTACGAATAGCGTCCCTTGTCAGTAAAGTTTATTGACAGAAGAAACTAAGACCAGTTCCTTGGCAGGAAACCAGGATCGAGGGGAAGTTTAAATAAGAAACTAAGACCAGTTCCTTGGTAGGAAACCAGGATCGAGGGAAAGTTTAAATCAGAAACTAAGACCAGTTCCTTGGTAGGAAACCAGGATCGAGGGGAAGCTTACATTTTCTAAGCATCATTGCTTAGCAAAAGAAGATGAATGCGCAAGCTGCCATTCATAGCCATCAAAATTTCGGGTATTCCGATATTTAATCCTCTTGCACCCCGAATGCCCGAATACCTTCGTCATTCACACCTTCGTCTCCAAGAAGATTAAATAGGGGTATCTGTCATACCCCAAATTTTGACCACTAAGATTTCCCATCATTTTGCAAATCATCATCACAATATGGAGGAACCATCATACTTCATCAGTCTCCCCAAAGATGGGTGAGCATCCACTACAATCAAAATTAGGGTTTCAAGCCCTCTCTGAGTGCTTAGACAAAGGGTCAATCAAGGAATGACATGATCTTCAACTTGTCTAACCTCTTAAACATCCACAATGGATCAAAAGGACTCCCACTTTAAGGATTAAGCACAAGGCTGCTCCCTTTTAGGTGGATCAAGTCTCAAGATCGCCAGTATCACCAAATTAGGGTTTTGGTCGACCAGGGCCTCCAGATGGAAAATTTCCTCTGGGCACAAGCCAAATATCCAAAACATAACCTAATATACTCCATGGAACCTCATGGACCCAATCATCAAGTCAATTTTGCCTTAGGGGATGCATTTATCAAAAATCAGGAATTAGGGTTTCTTGACCTAATTCACCCCTAAGTTGACTTTTGGGACAAACCATGAGCCAAGACCTCAAGAGAGGGGTTGAGGGTCTCTAATGAACTATATTGATCCATTTGGAACAATGGATTAATCCAAGAAGCTTGAGCAACAAGTCTCAATTTCTTCTGCACCACAAGTAGGGTTTTAAGGGAAAAGTCAACTGTAACTTTGACTTTTGACCAGGACAAGTTCCCAAGCCCTATGACATGCACCAATATACCCTATGACACCTATGGAACATGTCCATCAAGGTTGATTTAGGTCAAGGACATGATTTCCTGAGAAATTGCACAGTTTGGAATTCATCTGATAAAAAGTCAACTGTGCACAAAAGTCAACTTTGACTTTTTGAGATTTTTCACCAAAATGGATTTTTAACCATAAAATGATGTTAATGTGTGATTTGAATCATCATTCATCAAGAAAAATAAGAAAATTTGGATAACTTGTAAAAGGGGTAACCATAAAAACTTAGAAAATTTTCTAAGTTAAAAATAAAGTAACAAGGGTACCAACTTTGGAGGATCATAACTCCTAAACCACAAGGCCATTTTTTCTCATCCAAAGATGGATTTGTAGCCCTCATTACCCTCTACAAAAACTTCAACTAGACCTAAGTCTAATTCATTAAGGATTTTGAGTTATGGAGTGATCAAAATGACTGAAAAATGAAAATGTCACTTTTTCCAACACTTAGTGAAATTTTCCCTAAGTCAGAATCTGCCTTCACTTTTTGCCAAATGTAGGGGGATTTTTCACTTGGATTCAAAAGAGATCAAAACCAAACATGTTCAAACAGTTGTTATATCATGTAAGGGCTTTCCAAAATGGCCAAGAACATTGCCAAATTCCATTTGGACTATGAGTTATGACATTGTCAAATGGCCTTGTTGAATTCTGTCAAGGCAAGGCAAAATTTGCAATTTTGCTCGATTTGCCAAAATTGTGCAAATCCAAACACTCCTATCCACTTGGACACCTCAGAGGATTGAATCTAAAGGGGACAATCACTGAGCCAAGCCTCCAAAGTCCATGGAACAAGAAATAGCATGTTGAACCTAGAATGGCCAAAATAGGGACAAGACTCCAAATTTGGATTGAAGCATTCAATGGAAGCATCAAGGTGGCATGGACTGAGCCATTCTCATCTAAAATCAGTCAAGACTTATCCAAGACCAAGGGAACCACAGCTCTGTGCCCTAACCTCTAGTCAATGGCTAAAGGAGACTTGGATTTCCATTGGACAACATTGGCCAAACCTACTTACCAGTTGCCATTCACTATTCCTTGCAAAACAAACTATCTCAACTATAAATAGAGCTCAATTGTGATTAGTTTGAGTACACCAAAGCCATCTAACAGATGCTTTCCTCAAAATCTCTTTCTCTTGGAAAAAATGCCTTTCTTAGCAAGGTAGCTATCGGGTTTTGAGTTTGAGAGCTTTTCCAATCAAACCAATCACTCACACACCTCACATACATCATATAGAAGTGATCCAAACACTCACATAACATCTGGAACACAGATTTCACAAAATCACCAGCCAATTGCTCAAGTTCTTGACAGTTTTGCAGTTAAGGTGCCATCTTCAACTCCAAACCATTTCAATCCATTCCAAGCACTCAGACACATCACTTGGTACCTAGGGAAGCTATCCACATCATTGGAACCTAGCTGTAACACCTCCAACACAAATCACGATCACCAGCTGCAAGTGGTAAGCATGAGCTCTTCTAACTCTATGATCCATGCAATTTTTGCTGCACAATAATTTGGCCATATGTTCATAATCATGCATGAAATGTTTTCCCTCAATTAATTGTTTTGTTTGAATCGTGTATAAAAAATCCTAGCCTTCATGCAGAAATTAGGGTTCTTGAGGATTTTTCATGATTTCTTGTTATATGTTTAATTTAAATGAAATTAATGGACATAGACATGATCGTGAGGTTGAGACGAGCATAATGATATGTGAATTGCATGTTATAATCAAGTATTCAGTGAGATTAGAGAGAAAATGCAAATCAGCCAAACCCAGAACACGCGCGTGTTCTTCAGCTGTTCTTGGCGCCTTTTTTAGAAATTCAAATATTTGAATTTTGTGATTTTCTTTAATTGATTCAAAAATTAATTTCTCTCTGAGTTTTAATGATTTTGAGTTGATTCTTTTTTTAATAATTCACAAAAATGTTAAAATATTTTATTTTCCCAAAAAATCCCCAAAATATTATTTATTTCATATAATTGATATTTTTGCAAAGAATTAATATTTTAATTATTTTTGACATTTTAAATATTTTTTCCACATTGATTTTGCAACTTTTAATGCTTTCTAATTATTTTGTAGGTCAATACTTAATTTTTGAAGCATTAATCCAAGATCACAATTTGTTTTTCATATGTTAAACAATTTTGATCATTTTAATTGAATTTTTATTCAATTAAATACATTTTTGAAAATAAATTAGGGTTTTTGGATTAATTCAACCCTCATAAATCATTTTCAAAACATTTTGGGCCTCTAATAGAGTGTAAGACCCAATCTTTTTTTGACCAAATCATTTTGGGCCTCAGTGTATTGTATAAGTCCCGATACCGTAAAAAACAAACGGCGCGATCGCCGCCTTTTGAAAAATAACCATTGGGTCTCTCCTTGAGCTATAAGACCCATTCAAAACATTTTGGGCCTCTAATAGAGTGTAAGACCCAACCCCCTTTTAACCAAAACCATTTTGGGCCTCACTTATTGTATAAGTCCCTCTGCGTTAAAAGAAAACCTCGGCACGATCGCCATTTTTAACGGAAAATTCAATTGGGCCTACCCTCGTGTTATAAGCCCCACTCTTTTTCTTTAAACCTTTTGGGCCTCTTGAGAGAGTGTAAGACCCATCCCTTTGTACAGAAAACTTTTTGGGCCACAGTCACTTGTATAAGTCCCTCTGTACAAATTCAACAGTGCGCTCACTGATAAAACCATGGACCTCTCCTTGAGCTGTAAGCCCCAAATCTTTCTTTTTCAAAGCACTTTCTCCTTTGATTTTGAATATACTGTTGTTTTCAATCTTTCTTTTTTGAACAACTAACCAAACAGCATGGAAGCTCTACAACCGAGTAAGTGGTTATCGCTTTCATTTACCGCTTTCATATACATATAACTGTATTGTGGGGCTGTTTCGCTGTAAGTCTTCTTTCACAAACTCATATCAACTGTGTAATAATAGTATAGATATTTAGAGTTTCCCCGACAACTACGTCTAGAACTAGGTGACGCCGTTTCCTTTCGTAGAAATAGACAACTAGATCCCCAATAGGATCACCAGATACAGTCTTCTCTTCGGCTGTCCTCATTAGGAATTGTCAAGAAACTCTACTCCCAGAGATGAATGTATTCTCCGTGAATGGCATCTTTGAGTTTCTTCCAGATTCTCGAACTTTCCTGACTTTGATCTATTCTCGGTGAATAGCATTGCCTTGAATTTCTCAGGGTTTGGGGACCCATCAGCTTCTTAAAAGCATCGGCCTCCTCTTGGGCATCATACAAGGAACCACAGGCTTCCTAAAAGCAACCCAGCCTCCTCTTAGGCTTAGTACAAGGACCCTACGGCTTCTTAGAAGTATTCACAACCTCCTCTTAGGCTTCGTATAATGATCTCTTCCTCCGGGAATGATAGCCTTCTCTTGGGCTTAGTACAAGGACCGATCGGCTTCTTAAAAGTTTCCAGCCTCCTCTTGGGCTTCGTACAAATTGTCCCAACGACCTCCTAGAGGTATAGGAACAGAGCTTAGTCATTTGCATAGAACAGTCCTTTCATAGAGTCTACTACTGTTTCTCAAAGCACAGTACAAGAGATAAAACTCTAGACTTGGACAGTCTAATTTCCTTGAGTCTCAAAGACATTCTCAAGTGACCCCCCTTCCCCAAAATAGGAAGGAAACCCGCAGACTCGAACAGTTTCAATACCCTTCGGATTTCCCAATTCCTCAAAGAAAAGGAAACATCCCTGATCCTCAAATCAAATCCATGAGTACAGTGTTGCTCATATAAGAACTGATTTTCTCTTTCAAAATCAGTATACTGGACCTGTCACTTAACTGAAACAGTTACCCTAGCCTCCTCTTGGGCTTTGTACAATGATTCTCCCCAGCGGAGTCAAACATCGTTTAGCCTCTCTCTCGGGCTTTGTACGAGACACATAAGGGACTCCCTCGTTGAGTCAATCACCCCTTTCGCCTCCATCTCGGGCTTTGTACGAGATACAAAAAGGTTCTTATTGAGCCAAATAAACAACAGCCTCCATCTCGGGCTTTGTACGAGGTACAAAAAACTCTCTTGTTGAGTCCAATCGCCTCCATCTCGGGCTTTATACGAGATACCAAAAGATTCCCTCGTTGAGTCAAAACCCTTTTAGCCTCTCTCTCGGGCTTTGTACGAGACACATATTAGCCTCCTCTTAGGCTTTGTATAAGAAAACCACTGGTTAATCCAATTAACCTTTTAGCATCAAAGCTGTGCCTCGTTCACAGTACACAAACATCAACAACTCCTTCCCTTTCATCTAATCGCTGTAAGCGGCAAGCCTCTGGATCATCTACATCCATGCCACTGTCCCTCTTTTAGCATGAGAAATTCCTAAGGAAAGATAGCATTGCTCTACACTGAGTTAAAGTCTTCTCCTTCAGGTTGAAATCCCCTTTAAAGGAAATTATGGCATTGCCGGATCCACGTATCCCGGTTAAAGTAATCCTCCCTTTATAACCAGTCACCCAACAGTTGTGACAGACAAACCCTTCTTTAGAGATGACAAACTCTCTCTAAAGACGACACCTTTTAGCTTCATATCTTGGGCTTTGATTAAGATACAAATAGACTCTTCAGCTTCACATCTTGGGCTTTGAACAAGATATAAACTACCTTTCGCTTCACGTCTTGGGCTTTGAACAAGACACCAAAATAACCAATTTCCTCCCATAGAATAGGAGGAACTACGAATGCTCTGATTTCCCTGTTTCAGTAAACGGGAATACGTAGGCATAAGATTGAAAGAAAAATCTTAGCGAGCACACTAAACAAAAAACCCAAATCCCATATCTCCATCAATCAAAAGCAGTAATTCAAAAACATCAGTCCTAACATCCTAATCCTTGTTCCCCGCCAGAAACCCTCTGTCTAGATAAAAAAGAAGAAGAAAACAGTATTGGCGAAAATATAAATAACCAGTACAAAGGCCCCCCCACATTGATAGCATCCGTAACCTAATAGACCACTGTTTAAACTCAGTATGCAAAGCAGGGTTAATTGGAGACATCTATTTCCCTTCCTTCATAAGCTTTAATAGGATAAAAAATGAATCGACCTATAGTAAGCTCAACCGCAGAGAGCGACCAGCGCTTAAGAACCGCGTCCAAAATCGCTCGCTACAGTATATGGTATGGAAGCAGTTTTACCCTTAGAGGTCGAGATTCCGTCTTTAAGAGTTCTGGCAGATGTGAAGCTTGATGAAGCTGAGTGGGTGTGTTCCAGGTTGGATCAGTTGAACCTTATTGAAGAAAAGAGATTGGCAGCCATCGCACATGGTCGGTTGTATCAGAGCAGGATGAAGCACGCCTTTGACCAAAAAGTGCGTCCTCGGAGTTTTCAGACAGGTGAATTGGTTTTGAAAAGGATCCTTCCTCCTCAGACAGATCACAGGGGCAAATGGACTCCAAACTACGAGGGGCCGTATGTAGTTAGAAAGGTTTTCTCTGGTGGAGCCTTACTACTTTCAACTATGGATGGCGAAGATTTTACATCCCCTGTGAACGCAGACGTAGTCAAAAAATACTTCGCATAAAAGAGACCCGCTGGACATAAAAAGAAAGTCCAGGCAAAAAAGGGGCATCCCGGCGAACCATAAAAAGGAAAAGGTTTGGGCAAAAATTAGGGATAAAATGTAAAAATGAAACGTGTAAACCCGCAAAGTTGAAAACCTGAAAAGGCGACTTTGGCAAAAATGGGTATCCCGATGGATTGAAAACCCGAAAAGGGCGATACAGGCAAAAGTTAGGGATTTATAAGCGAAAGGCTATGGTCTGCGTTCGATCTGTGAGCACTTTCAATACCTGGGAATTCTGAAAGAAAGGAATCAGTACAGTTAGTCTCTTCAAAGGTCAAGATATTTGTGGATAAGCAAGACGTATGGGTCATAGCTGAGTCGAATCATGGTGGATATCTATTCCCACATTGGCGACATGTGTATTTTCTTTTTTCTTTTGCGCAATTACCTCTTTTTAGGAATTGCTTCCTATTGTAAATGCCTATTTAAAGACCACTTTTCTCAATAAAATATTCATTTCACTCATAGAGCTTTCCGTTGTTTGTTTTACTTTTACTGTTTTGTTTACAAAAACGTTCGATATTTTTGATAAACATTGCATATAAAACTTCGAGCTTTGCGGAGCATAACGAAAAGCAGTAGAAATTACTCAGGCATTAATGGTGATAGTCATGTTGTGGCATATTGTATTTGTTGTTATTTGACTTGCAGGGCAACAGCATTGTACTCCCCCAGTAGGGTTGCTCTCCCAGCATTGAGATTGCACCTTTCCTTAGCAGAGCAGACCTTCCCCAGCAGGAGACTTGGGAAGTATTTTCTCTAGATCAAGACGTTATTTCCCCACAGAATTAGGGTGTTCACCTTCCCCATCCAGTCAGGAAGCGTGCTTTCACTGACGATGTCATATTCTAGTCCCCAGCAAGATAGGAGTAAAGCCATTCTCCCCATCAGCAGGCTAAGTTTAGCAGTATCCCCACGCAGGATGGTATTATGGGCTGGCATCCCCTAGCAGGTCCTAAACCCATCCGTTATTGGCAATCCTCAGTAACAGACTTCCGGTTCCGTTATTGCCATTCATTCTCAACTCCCCCAGCAGAGGAGGAATCTCAGGTTTTGGATGTGACCTTCAGTAAAGGACATGTGTAATCCCCGGTAGTGTGGATGTTCTGTTGGGATTTCACCCCCAGTAGAAGTTGTTGATTCAAAGGGTCGGTCAGCGTGATCCTTCTCAGCAGAGTTCTTGGATTCAGAGGACAATTTATTTTTGTCATCCCCAGCTGAATTGGTCTTTTCTCTCCAGCATTTATTTTGCTGGAGGGACCCCTTTTGCATATCATAAGCATTTGCATTGCATCCTCAAACGCGTAGCATTTCCACTTCATGTGGAGCATTACGGCAAAATTCAAACATTTGCATTCGAAGCGTAAGCCAGGGTTGATACTCTCCTTGCCAGCTCTCTTTCTCAGCAGAGATGGCATAACTCAAGAGATTTTGGAGGGATGCGTTCCTCATATTTGTGCTCCCCGACAGAGTCTTTTATTTAGACTTCTCCTTTCCCCAGCGGAGTCATCTTATCTGTGGATCGTGAGTCCGTTTACCTTTGTTTGGCCTTTCTCTTTTTTGAAATCCAGTCCTCGTCGAGTAGTCAGTTCTCGCTTGACATATTTTGTTTGCCAATTTCCGTTTCTCAGTAGGTGTGGTATAAACCAGAAGTTTTGTTTCACGTTATCCCCAATGAAACCCACTTTATGTTGGTTATCCTTTGCGGGCACAATTGAGGTTGTATTCGTTTTGTGGGTACGATTGAGGTCGTATTCATATTTTATTTATGGGTAGAGTGATTGAGGCCAGTCTTCCTTTGCGGGTATAATTGAGGTTGTATTCGTTTTGTGGGTGCGATTGAGGTCGTGTTCATGTTTTCTTTGTGGGCAGAGTGATTGAGGTCAGTCTTCCTTTGTGGGTGCGATTGAGGTCATGTTCATATTTTCTTTGTGGGCAGAGTGATTGAGGTCAACCTTCCTTTGTGGGTACAATTGAGGTTGTATTCGTTTTGTGGGTACGATTGAGGTCGTATTCATGTTTTTTCTTGGTGGGCAGAGTGATTGAGGTCAGTCTTCCTTTGTGGGTACAATTGAGGTTGTATTCGTTTTGTGGGTGCGATTGAGTTCGTATTTATGTTTTTCTTGGCGGGTAGAGTGATTGAGGTCAGTCTTCCTTTGTGGGTACAATTGAGGTTGTATTCGTTTTGTGGGTGCGATTGAGGTCGTATTCATGTTTTTCTTGGTGGGTAGAGTGATTGAGGTCAGTCTTCCTTTGCGGGTACAATTGAGGTTGTATTCGTTTTGTGGGTGCAATTGAGGTCGTATTCGTGTTTTCTTTGTGGGTAGAGTGATTGAGGTCAGTCTTCCTTTGCGGGCACGATTTAGGTCGTATTCGTCTTATTTTTGTGGGTATGATTGAGGTCATACTCCTTATTTTTCAGCACGCTCCATTTCGTTATTCTCACCATTAGCAAATTTCCGGGGCTCTTTCGGTATTCAATTCCCGTGCATCCTGGAATGTCTGACAGCCGTTGCTATCCTACCTTTAGGACCAAGTTGATTGAATAGGGGCAGCTGTAGCACCCCAAAATTTGCTCTCCTTACTTTAGTACTAACTGGCTTATGTTTCATTTCATTTTTGCATTATCATGTATGAATATCATTGGTTCTTAGCATGGGGTCAAGGTGCTTGAGGCAGTTCAAGAGGAGAAGATGTTCTTCAAAGGGTCAAGCAAGAGTCCTTGTATTGTCCAAGAGAGCTCAAGTGGATCACTCTCTCCTAACCAGTGCATAAATTAGGGTTTTGAGATTCTTGGGTTTATTGCTTCAATGGGCAAGCTTCTTGGGTTTTTATCATCACCAAATGGCATATCTTATCTTTGTTGGAGAGGATACACATCATATTCAGAAGAATTTGAATTTGGAGACTGTGCTATTTCCTCCTAGACTGAGGGTACCAAAATTAGGGTTTGCTATAAAGTCAGTTTATTTCTGAATTTTTGGGCAAGACTTGGTTCCATGGTATTCCTTGGGTCCCTAAGTATCTAGGAATGGAAGATGGTCCATCAGTGTGGTTCATGAGAAGTTCAATTGGCCAATGGATTGGGAATCAGGGGAATTGGTGAAAAGTCAACAGTGGGAGGGGAAGTCAACTGTGAAATTTTGAGGTTCTCTTCAAGGTTTTCAAGGTCTCACATCCTCATATGGTCTTCAAGAGTCAAGTTCCATACCATTTATCAATAATCGAGGGTTGGTACAAAAGTTACTAAATATGGAAAGGACCTATAATTTGAAAGTTTTCTTTTTGGGCAAGTTCTTACACTACATTCAACTTGACTTTTCATCATCAAAGAAGCTTCAAATGAATTTTCCACAAACATGAAAGTTGAAGATATTTTTCTCCCCTTTCCAACAAGTACTAGATGGTCTCCATATCATTTGTGTAACTCAAGTTATGACCAAAAGAAGGCAAAGTGGTTTTTAGGGTTCCATTTTCACAACTTTTACATTTTGGGACATATGGACCTATAATTGATTCCTTTCTTTCAAGCCACATTCTAACATCAAAGAAAAATCCATAAGAATCATTTTTGGCCTTTGAATCAAGTGGATCCATGGTTTATTCATCACTTATTTTTCATTATGCAAAATTGCAAGATCATTGAAAACTCATGAACCAAAACATCTCAAGGCCCAAATTCCATACAGGTGTGATTAGCAATTGAAATATAAGCGATCCATCATAGAATGTTTGGGTGTACATGCATGGAAGAGGGTGTATTTCACATAATGCAATTTTCCAAAATCACCCAAAACTCACTAAGGGAGGAATTAACAAGGCCCAAGTAGTGATCAGTGGATTAACCCTAAGTATTTAAAGTTACTCATGCACTGGTTGGAAGGGAGGACACATGATTTTGAGGAGAACAAAGTTTGCAACCCTAAAGCTTGATTGATTCGAATCTCACAATCCACAAGGGCTTTTCACAAGATTCCTTCACAACCTTCATCCTTGGCATCTATAGAGTACAAATCACCCATCATTGGAAGCTAAAAGCAAGGATATAGACTGCTTGATCTCAGGTTAGTGATGATTTGCATGCTCTCTAAACTTCTCTTTTTGATGCGTATAATAATCTTTGATATCCACTGATGATTCTGATGTGTTTTTCTTTGAGTTTGGACGCATGGTTTGGTTGTTTAATGAGTTTGAAATTTTGGAACCCTAGCTTATTTCATTCGTTTTTCATTATACGTTGATTGTTTGTGATTTTTGATGACATATTACTAATCCTCGTGGAATTCTGGTCAAGAACATATATTCGCTTGCGTGTTTTGGTGACTTTTTGGTTGCAGGTGAACGGAGAAGACGACCGGAACCCTAGTTCCGGCGTCTGTGTCAATCTCCGGTGAGTTTAGGGTTTGGAGGTAGGAGACGAAATCCTGACCGTCCAATTGTTTGATCGCACGGTCCATGCATTGCCACGCGTTTTAATATTTTGTTTTTATTTCTTGGTTTGCGTGTGTGTCCATCCATGATAATTATTGTGTTCCCTATATCTTAACCATCCATCATGTTTTGTTTGATTAATCCTGGTACGTCTGATGAATCTGGTGGTTATTATTATGCCAACCAATTAAAAAACACATGTGCCAGTCACATGGGGATCCTAGGGTGTCTGGGTAATTGTGTGTGTGCATGCATGTATTAGTTATGGTGCACTTTTAATCATGGCCTTTGGTTTTATTTATTTTGTAATTGCGTTGACTTAATAAGGAGCGCATGATTAATCTGAAGGTGGGGGTTTAGTCAATCCATTGACTGAGTCCATGTGTACTTCTTTTTTTTATTTTTTATTTCGCTGATGGACTTTTTTGCTCTGGGCCTTCTATTCACACCCCACCTTCCAGCCCATTTCAATTCTCAACGTGAGTTACTGCTGAATGTACCCCCATGCTTATTTCTTCATTTTTATTTTTATTTAAATATTGCATTTCATTTTAAATTTTTTAAAAATAGTTTCTTGCATTAAAAAATTCCCAAAAAAATTCATGAATCACATTTAGCATTTTATAAAATTATCTCAAATTTTATCTTTTATTTTTATTTTATTTTTATCATCTAAATTAATTATTTTAATAATTCCTTTTTGAATTTGCTCCATTTTGCACACATTGCATTGTATAATTTATTTCTCATCATCCATGAAACATTTTGAGTCCATTCTTTTTGTATTGTCTCACCAACACATTGAATTGCATTAAAATATTTTTCTCACATTTTTAAAATCATTTCATATAGCATTTTAGTCCTCCTCTTTCTCATATTGAGTCGTGTTTCTTGTCTGAACTTTGCATAATTGTTTGGGTGACCTATCTGGGGAATTTTGGCATGAGATTTTGACATGTTGTTTGCCACTGGTTAAGGTGTGTTGAGTTTTAATCTGGTAATTTTAGAAGATGTTTTGCTAATTATGATATAGCTCCTTGTTTGAGGTCTTCTTGTATACACATCCTTGATCATGTCTGACTACTTGTTTGAGAAGGCACTTGTGCCATTGTTTGAGATTGCTTCTTTGATTTCATAAACCATGTTTGAATTGTCATAGGTCATTTGATTACCATTATATGTCGCTGGTGTGAGGTTGTTGCATATTATCTGCACATGTTCAATGTTTGATTCACATGCCTCTTTTGACTTATCTTCTCACTTTTTCTCATCTGTGTTTCTTCATGACTTATGTTTGGTTTGTGTTTGCCATGCCATCTCATTCATTTTCATTTCATTTGATGTATGTTTATGACCTTGGAGCTTTGCATTCATGCATGTCATATGCTATTCATGCTTCATCTTACATGCTTGAACATGTTTTCCATATATGCCTCCTTCTTCTTCTATTGTGTTTGATGCTTGGATATCTATTTGCATGTCTCATGTGACATTTGCATAGCATGTTTAGGCACATGTTTAGGTTATCCAAATTCTGACTTTGATGGGTTTTCTTTTGTTTGCAACCACTTCTCTTTGGTTTATGACTTGCTTGGGGTCTCATTTGTCTTCTTTTTACTTATGTCTGTTTTGTACTAACCTTTTATGCAGGGGCTGAGGTAAGTTATTTAAGGGTGTGGATAGTTATCCATGTCCACTCTCATTCTTTCTTTCTCTCATCTTTTCTTTTCTTTAGGCTTAGGTTGCTGTCAAACCTCCCCTTAGGGCCACCTTTGCATGATAACATTAGGATAGATTTTCCCTGTAGTGTTTTTTTCTTTTGAGTCCCTCTTCTCATCTCATAACATCTCTAAGATACTTAATAAGGTCAACTTGCCTTGCACACGAGCCTTAAACATAGGAAATGAAGATTGAGGGGTCCCCCTTCTCTCTTCTAGAGTGTTGAGCATACGTCCCATTGGGGGCGACCATGCGACGCATTCGCTCCCGTGTCATAGACTTTGGTTTAAGTTGAGTTACGAACTAACTCAAGTCACTTCTGTCCTAAAAAATACAAACGAACTTTAAACCTTTTTATCTTGCGGGATTGTCAAACTAAAGGCTATTTTCAAAAAGGGCACGTTACTTTCCGTCTGAGTCGCAAACAGGCATCGACCCTAACTGTCGGGCGCGAGCTTAACGTCGCTCATAAAAAACACAAAAAGAACTTGGTCCGAACTATGTTTACTCTGAATTCCCCATTGCACAAAGGGGGTACGTAGGCCTAGGACGTCGACGTCCTACCGAGTCTGTCTTAGTTTTCCCTTCCCCGTTTTAGTGCAGCCCTAGATGTTAAGATAACTCACCCTTAGAATAGACAACAAGCGTGGATCCCATCGAGTACGATGGACGCGTGGGGTGCTAGCACCTTCCCCTCACGTAACCGACTCCCGAACCCAGGTTATGGTTGCGATGACCATTCCTTTCCCTCTTCCTCAGGTTTATGCAGTGTTCCCTTTTCCTCTCTTGGGATAAATTTACATGGCTGGCGACTCTGTTTTCCGCGCCACTCTCGCGTTTGTACCTGGATGAAAATCCCGTGAGCGACAATGATCTTGAGGCTTGATCAACTTGAAATGTTGTACTCTTGTGCTTGATTCTTGATATGGGAGACCTCTTGATCCTTCATGGATGTTTGAGAGGCTTGAAAAGTTGAAGATCATGTCAATTCTTAATTGATACTTTGCCTGAGTGCTCTGAGAGGGCTCAAAGCCCTAATTCTTGGTTGAGGTGAATGCTCAACAATCTTTGATAGGATTGATGAGGTATGAAGGTATATCCATATTGTGGTGATGATTTGTACAATAATGTGAAACCTTGTGGTCAAAATTTTGGGTATGACACACACTCGAACGAATGAATATCTTCTTAAGCAGATCTTCAAGTTGACTCTTCAACTCTTTCAATTCCGATGCGAACATACGATATGGAGACATCGATACCGGACTAGTTCCAGGAAATAAGTCGATTTCAAACTCCACTTCACGTTCCGGCGGTAAATCACTTATCTCATCAGGAAAAACTTCCAGAAAATCACAAACAATTGGTAAAATACTAACTTCTCCACCTTCACTAATACTCAAAGTTGCCATCAACATAAACATCTCAGTACCATCCTGCACTGACTCGTTCACTTGCTTAGCAGACATAAACGAGTCTCCTTCATCCTCAAGTTCAAGAAAAATAACTGTCTTATCAAAACAGTTTATATAAACATGGTTGAACTCTAACCAGTTCATCCCAAGGATAACATCAAGTTGATCTAAGTGTAGACACACTAAATTAACTCCAAAATCCTTACCAAAAATACTCAACGGACAATTCAAACACACATATGGAGTAGTCACTGAACCCATAGCATGAGTATCAATAACCATACCTCCATTCATAATAGACAACTCAAGATTTAATCTCTTAACATAATCCAAAGCAATAAAAGAATGTGTAGCTCTAGTATCAATTATAGCAATCAAAGGTGTACCATTAATGAAGCATGCCTCTAATTAATCGATCTTCACTGGAAATCTCAGATCCTGATAGAGCAAACACCTTCCCTTTAGCTTGAGCCTTTTTCGGTTTATCACACTTGGTACTAATGTGCCCTAGCTCACCATAGTTGTAGCAAGTCACATCTGCACCACTTTTGCACTCAAAAGCCTTGTGGCATGGCTTTCCACACTTGAAAAATTTCAGTTCAGTACTTGTGCACTCAGGGGCACGATGTCCTTCAACATCACACTTATAGCACTTAACCGGAGTAGGAGCTCCTCCCCCACTCGGCTTCTTGTCATAACCAGCTTTCTAATTCCCTTTATCAGTAGGAGTAACATACAGCTTCCCTCTGAATGGGTTCTTTCCCTTCTTCCCATTCAAACTCTTGTAGTGAGTAGACCGAGCTCTACTATCTTCATCATAAATCCTACTCTTGTTAACCAACTCAGAAAATCGCCTAATCTCCTGATAACCAATGGCTTGCTTGATCTCAGGCCTCAAACCATTCACAAACTTAAGACATTTGGATCTCTCAGCATTATCAGTGTTATAATAAGGACAAAACTTAATTAACTCCTCAAATCTTGTTGCATACTCGGCCACAGTTGAGTTACCCTGTTTCAGCTCAAGGAACTCAATTTCCTTCTTCCCACGCACATCTTCTGGAAAATACTTCTCCAGAAACGCTTCTTTGAAAACAACCCAAGTAACCTCAACTTCCTCTTCTTCAAACCTCTGACGAGTATTACCCCATCAGTCCTCATTAAAATAAACAATACTAATAGTGTTACACATAAATATCGAATATAAAAGGGAATAAACGCATTAACAACCTGATCAACTGACCGACCTACTCTGATACCACTAATGTAACACCCTTCTAAACCCCACGGAATAATAGGTCATAAATCAGAGTAAGATAACATGCATCTCAAATAAGGGTGTCACAGATAATTCAAACATCACACATACACTTGTCATGCTCGATAACACTTAAATTGAATTCATGCTTTTCATACACCTTCATATAGCATGTAGCAGCAGAATCACTTTCATTCATAATGAACATAATAAATAGTCTCATAAACAACTCATTCATATCACCACTTAGGCATGAAAGCCGAAACTCCACATAATTCAAATAACAATAGCAAAATAAAATAGAGTACATCTCTCAAAACATGAATCAAAACATTTCCAGTGTTACATGACCAGAGCATGACTCGACCCAAAATAAATAAGGAAAATAAAGTAAATAACTCCAACAGCTACCCTCGGGCTAGAAGCCACTCTAATCTTTAGTACTTGAGTGATGTCGTATAAAACATCATTCCAACAGAAGGGTGACAATTCATATAATTATCAAAATCATATAATAATATATAATACATAGCATACATGCATAACATAACTATTCTCACACTTCAAATGCTTTATAACATAGCATCATCCAAGAAACCATATTATTCATAAGTACATAATCACAAATCCACAATTTCACCAATTCATCAAATTCACATAATGCACATAATCTCATATTGCAATCATAGACACAATATGACTCAATGCAAGACTCAAATGCAATAAAACCGAAAAAACCGGAAAAAAAAAAGTAAGATATAGGGACTAAAACCGAAAAAAAAAGATACAGGGACGAAAACCAAAAACTCGCCAACTTACAGGGACGAAAATATTATTTAAGCCTAGGTTCAATCCTTAAAAAAGAAAAAGAATACACACATATAAGGCACACAAATTCATCATATAATCATCATATAAAACCAACATGGAAATTAGGGGTTTTTATACTAAATATGCTACTACCCATCATACATTATCATACAATCTCATAACCATGGAAAGACCCACCCTTACCTTGGTTTCTTGATGAACTCTTGAGTTTCCTCCTTAGGTTTTCTTCTCCTCTTTTCCCCTTTTTCCTTTTCCCTATGATAACTGCTTTTCTTCTTTTTCCCTCATTAACTCTATTTTTCTCTTTATATATAAAACCCTAATTCTAGTAACTAATGGGCTTACTAATCATACCCCCACCTTTACTCTTCACATTCTCATCCAATAGGCCCAATTATCTTATTTATATTATTTTTATGTCATTTCCACCAAATAAAATAATCCAAATAAATCAATTACGCATAAAATCACACAATTAATTAAATAATATAATATATATATAAATAATTACTAAAAATTGGGGTGTTACACTTATTATAGTCTAGATTGGTTGAATGAGGTATTTGTGCGTCAGTGAGCTGGTAGTAGATTTGACTGTGCTGCTAGAGCCTATATGTTGTTGTTGGTAGAGGCAAAGTATTTATCACTATTTAGGAACTTGACGGGATGTGGTAGATTTAGCTGAGGGAAGCTGCATTTGTCACACTCTACAGATATTTAGGACATGCTTCCTTCTTTACGTGCAATCAGTATCCATAATATTAAGATAAACAAAATATGGCTAAAATCAAACATACCTATTAGTCGTGGTGTTGCCCAAATGCAACACTTGATTGATCCATGCCCTAACAAATCTATTCATATGAGGAGTCAACCATGTGTCTTTCACATAATCAAAAGATGGTCTAAAATCAACACATGTGTGCTCAAGCTGTTACAACTGTTGATGGTACTCCACCTCATCACTAGGCCTTCCAAGTTCATACGATAGTTTTTCTATTGGCTCTCGCATATCATTCACAACATATTCCTTACACTTTGATTTCACATTTTTGTTATGTGAAATCGACAAAGCAAATTAATTGTCCTTGGAAATATTATTTTAATTGCTTTCATCAAAACAAGATCTCTATCCGTCAAAATCACTTGTGGCCATAACCCTTGATTAGTAAACAAATGTTTCAACTTATCCAATACCCAACAAAAGTTCTTTGTCTGCTCAGATTCCATATAAGCAAATGCAACTGTTAATGTTAACTCAATTAATGTCATACCAACTACTTCAAACAAAGGTTGCCTATACTTGTTTGTCTTGTATGTATTGTTCATAATCAACACGTTAGGAAACATAGTCAACAACTTCACTAATTATGGGTGGGTCCATAAGATATCTCTCACAACTTTTGACTCTTTTTTTTTTCTACTCTAGTAAACATAATGTGAATCCTCTATCAGTTTAAACAAATGTTGCATTTTTGTTCTAGGACCCCTGATGTCTTTCTGAATCTTAGTTTTATGTTTATATATTTGTGTCATCTAAGTGACATTCTCGGAATCTCGTTCTTGCAATGACAATAGTATGTATCTCGGTGGAACATGACATTTTGTCAATTCAACAATATGTTGTTGTTCATCTGCATTTAGTCGACCTACAAACGAATGGCCTTAAAATTTATCCAATAAACCATGGTTGTGAAATCCATATGTTACATCAATATTCCAACCAGAACCATTTTTGACGGTGTCGACCTAGTTTTGAATGGACAACCACATTTCTTAGTAGCATTTTGTGTTACATTATCTTCTTCTTTGTATTTTTCACATTTATCACAACTAAATATTACTTTGTCATTTCTTCTTCTCTTGCTTGTTTTGGTATCTGAATGAGTTATTATAACTGTCACTTTATTCCCGATCCCAACCTCCCTAATCCACCTTGTCACCTTTTCTCGTGTAGCAAATTTTTCTATAGTTGAGAATATTTCAGTGTTATCTACACATATCTTGTTTTTATCGCATATCATCAAAGGAATACGCATACCTGTTAAATGTAATGTAAAAAAATTAATAAAACATAAAAATAAAAATTAAAAAAATTGTATCGGAATACCTAGAAGTAAGAAATTCATTTATAAAAAAACATCACCGAAAAACTTAGATGCAAGTTATCCGATTAGTAGAAAAACATAACTGCATAACATATGAAAAAGTTATCCGACTAACTTTTGTGAACCAAATAACTACACAACATGTTATCCGGTGTGTAATATATATATATATAAACCAGAAATCATGATTTTAAGTTCTCTGATTTAGTAACTCAACATATTGGATGTCTTCAAGTCAAGTTATCCGGTTCACATAAATGGGGTACATAATAGCTAATTTCGAAAGATTCAGACGGATGATAAAAGTTAAATGATTAAAGTGAAATTAAAAAGGATAAATTTGGAATATTTATAAAATTGTTGGGGTAGGGGAATAAGTCTGGGGGTATAGGATAAAATGCTCTCAATTGAGTTAGCATGGGCTAGAGTTTTAGATTGGATGGATGGTGAATGGGTTGATTGATTTAGCATAGGTTAGAGTTTTGAGAATTTCTTATAGCACCCTATGTATTTCTACCGCACCATGTGAAATTCCACATATTCCCCTGATTCTGAAGATATATCTCCTGACACACCTAAAGTTCAGTGAATATTGAAATATTCGGGAGATATATCTCCGAAACATTTTGGAGCATAAGTCGCGCCAGACTCTTCTCCTTCCTCATTTCACACTTTTCCTCAATACACTCTTTTTCTTCTCAATACACCCCAACTTAACCAAATCAATTTTTATTAAGCAAGGCTCAAAGGAACTCAAAGAACATCAAGCATCATCTATAAACATCATCAAAACCATAAATTTCAAGTAAGTTTTTTGACTTTTCGGTAAATATTCGAGTTTTAGTGTAAATGTGTAGAAATCAACAATTAGGATTAGAAATGTGTAAAAATCACATGTAACATAGTTTAGACTTAGTGTATGACTTATTTGTTGGCTCAAAATGGTAATCAGACCATTTTATTTCAACTTGTATGAGGCACATTACGCCATTTTCGCGACCTCTAAGTTGCAGAACATTTCGGAGATACGTCTCTGGAATAGTTCACTGTTTCATATACTTTGGGAATTGAGGTTGATCCTGAAAAAGTCAAGGCTATTCAAGAAATGCCTTCTACAAAGACCGAAAAATAGGTCAGAGGATTTTTAGGACGTCTAAATTACATCTCAAGGTTCATATTCCTCATGACCGCGACATGCGCGCTGATCTTCAAACTACTCAGAAAGAACCAAAACTGTATATGGACAGAAGATTGCCAAAAGACTTTCGACAACATCAAGGAATATCTTTTAAATCCACCTATTTTGTTTCCTCCAGTGGAAGGAAAACCACTGATCATCTACTTAACAGTCTTGGAAGACTCCATGGGTTGTGTGATTGGCCACCAAGACGAGACAAAAAGAAAAGAATCACTGTGAAACTCGGTACACTATGCTCGAGAAAACTTGTTGCGCTCTGGCTTGGGCAGCCAAACGTCTTCGCCAGTGCATGATTTTTCACACTACCTGGTTAATCTCTGAAATGGATATGATCAAGTATGTCTTTGAAAAGCCTACTCTCACGAGAAGGATTGCCCATTGGCAGATGTTGTTATCAAAATACGACATCGAGTACCATGCTCAAAAAGTCGTCAAAGAAAGTATTTTAGCTGATCATTTGGCTCATCAACCGATTGACGATCAGGAATCATTCGAATTTGACTACCCAGACGAATATGTCATGTGTACTTGAAAATAAAATATTGCGATGAATCGCTACCCAGCGAAGGGCCAGAACCAGGTTCCCAATGGGGACTAATATTCGACGGAGCTGTCAATACTTATGGAAATGGAATTGGGGCAATCATCATAACACCTCAGGGTACCCATATTCCTTTCACTTCCAGATTGACAATCAAAGGCGCAAACAATGAGGCCGAATATGAAGCTTGTATCATGGGTCTCGAAGAAGTCATCAACCTAAGGATAAAGAATTTAGATGTGTATGGAGACTCAGCCCTGGTTATCAATCAGATCAAAGGAGAGTGGAATACATACCAATCAGGATTAATTCCTTACAAAGACTACGCGAGAAGGTTGTTACCATTCTTTAACAGAATCGAGTTTCATCATATCCCTCGTGAAGAAAATCACATGGCTGATGCATTAGCCACCCTATCCTCCATGATTAGTGTGAGTCAATGGAACGACGTACCTAAGATTAACATAATGCGCCTTGAAAGGCATGCTTACATCTTCACAATTAAAGCGGTCATAGATGACAAACCATGGTATC
This sequence comes from Lathyrus tuberosus, assembly GCA_022829125.1. NCBI lineage: Eukaryota > Viridiplantae > Streptophyta > Magnoliopsida > Fabales > Fabaceae > Lathyrus > Lathyrus tuberosus. Next base: position 949,314 of record JALAZF010000061.1, on the reverse strand, counting down.
ATGATATTAAGTGCTTCCTTCAAAGACAAGAATACCCGCCCGGGCATCAAGAAAATATAGGAAAACTCACAGAAGACTGGCTGGCAACTTCTTCCTGAACAGTGATACACTCCATAAGAGAAACTTTGACATAGTTTTGCTCAGATGCGTAGACAGACAAGAAGTAAACATGTTAATGAAAGAGATTCATGAAGGTTCCTTTGGCACTCATGCCAATGGACATACAATGGCAAGAAAAATTCTGAGAGCAGGATATTATTGGCTGAAAATGGAATCCGATTGCTACAAGTACATGAGGAGGTGTCACAAGTGTCAGATATACGCAGACAAAATCCATGTACCACCAACGCATCTCAAAGTTCTTTTTTCTCCATGGCCTTTCTCTATATGGGGAATCGACATTATTGGCATGATTGAACCCAAAGCTTCAAACAGACATCGGTTCATCCTAGTAGCCATTGACTACTTTACCAATTGGGTCGAAGCAGTGTCATACACCAATGTAACCCGGCAAGTGGTGGTCCAATTTATCAAGAACAATCTCATCTGCTATTTTGGTGTTCCAAGCCAGATCATTACGGATAATGGATCCAACTTGAACAACAAGACGATGAAAGAGTTGTGTGCTGAGTTCTAGATTGAACACCATAATTCATCTCCCTACCGACCTAAAATGAATGGAGCGGTAGAAGCGGCTAATAAGAACATTAAGAAAATTATTCAGAAGATGGTTATAACCTACAAAGACTGGCACGAGATGCTACCATTTTCTCTTCACGGTTATCGAACGTCTGTCCGCACCTCAACAGGGGCAACCCCTTTCTCTCTAGTATATGGCATGGAAGCAGTGCTCCCCATAGAAGTAGATATACCATCAATAAGAGTTTTGATGGAAGCCAAGCTAACGAAAGCTGAATGGTGTCAAAGCCGACACGATGAACTGAATCTGATCGAAGAAAAGAGAATGACGACTTTATGCCATGGTCAGTTATATCAGCAAAGAATGAAGAAGGCCTTTGATAAAAAGGTCCGACCTCGTGTCTTCATGAAAGGAGACCTCATGCCCAAGAAGATACAATCATTTCTCACCTATTATAGGGGAAAATGGACTCCGAATTACGATGGCCCCTATGTTGTTAAAAAAAGATTTCTGGGTGGTGCCTTAAGACTCGCAACCATGGATGGAGAGGAGTTTACCTACCCCACGAATGTTGATGTAGTCAAGTAATACTTCTCCTAAATAAAATAAAAAAAACGTCTCGGTGGATTGAAAACCCGAAAGGGCGGTCCAGGTAAAAATTAGAGACATAAGAAAAAATCATCCCGATGGATTGAAAACCTGAAAAAGCAATCCAGGCAAAAGTTAGGGATTCATGGCAAGTAACTACGTCCGACAGGATTGACTCCTCATTGGTAATGCCATTCGTCAGGAAAACTTCAGTCAAGATCACCTTCGACAGAAGCCCAGAATGTCCAGAATTCAAAGTTGGTGGGAAGATAGTGGTCGTTATATTTTAATGTAGCCCCTTTTCCTTTAAATTACCATTTTCTAAACTTTGTAATGCTCCATGGGATCACGCGTTCGGCTGATTGCCATTCTATCAATAAAATTTGAGCCAATGTGCTTTTTGTTTGCAATTCTCATTTATTTTGCTTCACAAAATAATATTTTAATATGATCAACGATTCTTGAAACAAAAATGAATTTACTTTTGTTTTCAAATTTACTTTTGCTTTCAAAACAAAGATGGCAATTTTCTTTTGATTAATGAGCATGAAAAGGAATATCGACTGTTCTCCGGTAGTGATCAAAACTCAAACTACGAATTAAATTACTTCCTAAATAAAGGATTAACTACTTCAGACAGAATGACCCATTTATCATCATCGGTAGAATTCTTACCTCTGAGAACCAATGCTTGGTTTTTCTCCCCAGTAGGGTCCATCTCTAAAAAACAAGGACGAATTTCCATCCCTAGCAGGTTTGTATCTCCGGAAATCAGAACGAATGCAGGAATCCCTATTCCCAAGTAAACGTACAACTTTCAGAATCTCCAGTGATACCCCCGTCCCCCAGAGTGGCCGAGTATTCGATTGTGTTCCTTACCAGTCTATATGTCGTGTCTGTTTTGTCAGCATGAACATACATACATCATGCATGATGGATTCATATTCATACACATGTTGCATTAATATCACTCTGGTCATACTCATCCCCAAGTGATAAGCATCCTCTCTCCTATAGGGTTGTCAGTTTTTCTTACCACGTCAAATAGGACGAAATTCCGGTTTAAGTTCTCTCCTTGTCAGGAAAATGTATCGTCTAAACAATCTTTCTCTAGTTTATTCCTGGATTGGAGTCTGTCCTCGACCACTTTGATAACTTGAACCTCTGAAAGACAAGAAGCCATTTGGATATACATATTTGGAACATCACTCTTCACCATCGAAGATTATATTTTGCTTTCCTGGATTAAGGAAAAATCCCCAAAGAAAGCCTCTCAACAGAAGACTCTTGGCAATACGGCAATTTCTCCTCGAGAAAAATTATTTTCAATGAAGTCATCAGTACCTCAAAATTCGATTACATCACATGGCATTTCTCCGAAAAATGTCTCGAAGAAAAGTATGATGTAACATCACCAAGCAAAAAGCAATTTCTCAAAAGACTTGTTTTCCCCAGTAGGTCAACAAATGGCATCTTCACGGAGAAGTTTGCACACCTCTGCAGTTTAGACAAATGGTTCTCCCCAGCAAGTCTGACATTAAATCTTTTTCCATCAAATGGCGTCTCCCCCGTAAAACTCGGCGAGATGCTTGATGAAGACCGCTACAAATAGTGTTCCTTGTCAAGGAAGGAACCCGACAAGAAGAAAACTAAGACCAGCTCCATGGCTGAATACCAGGATCGAGGGGGAGTTTATTTCAAAAGAAACTAAAACCAGTTCCATGGCTGAAGACCAGGATTGAGGGGAAGTTTTACCCTTTTCTAAGTAGCATTACTTAGCAAAAGAAGATGGGTGAGCAAATAACTGCCATTCATAACCACAATCAAAATTTTGGGTATTCCGATATTTAATTACCTTGAATGTCCGAACGTCTTCGCCATTCACACCTTCAGGTCCAAGAAGATTAAATAGGGGCATCTGTCATACCCCAAATTTTGACCACAAGATTTCCCATCATTGTGAAAATCATCACCATAATATGGATGTACCTTCATGCCTCATCAATCTTCTCAAAGATTGTTGAGCATTCACTACAATTAAGAATTAGGGTTTTGAGCCCCCTCAGAGCACTCAGACAAAGGATCAATCAAGAATGGACATGATCCTCAACTTATCAAGTCTCTCAAACATCTATAAAGGATCAAGAGGTCTCCCACGTCAAGAATCAAGCACAAGAGTGCAACATTTCAAATGGATCAAGCCTCAAGATCATCAGTGTCACCAAATCAGGGTTTTGGTCGACCAAGGCCTCCAGAGTGAAATTTTCCTCTAGGCATGAGCCAATACTTCAAAACATGAACAAAGAATCTCAAAGGGACCTCATGGACCCAATCACAAGTTCAAAATAGCCTCAGGAGATGCATTCATCAAAAATCAGGAATTAGGGTTTTCTTGACCTAATTCACCCCTAAGTTAACTTTTGCAGCAAGGCATGAGCCAAGACCTCAAGAAGTGTTTTGAAGATCTACAATACATCATATTGATCCATTTACAAGATTGGATTGATTCAAAGAACTTGGTTCATAAGCAATACAAGGATTCAAATTCATCTGGACCAATTAGGGTTTCTGATGAAAAAGTCAAATGTGCCTTTGACTTTTGACCAAGACATGATCCCAAACCTTGGGACATGATTCATGACACTCTAAAACACCTATGGAATCCATCCATTTGGTTTGAATTAGGCCAAAAACTTGATTTCATAGAGGATCACAAAGTTTGAAATTCATCTGACAAAAAGTCAACTGTGCCCAAAAATCAAGTTTGACTTTTTGAATTTCTTAACAAACAAGGCTTTCCTAAGTAAAAAACAATGTTAACTTATGGTTTGGATCATCATCCTTCAAGAAAAATCAAGAAAAGTGGTGTTACTTGTAAAAGGGGCAATCTTAAGAAACTTGAAATTTCACTAAGTCATGAAAAAAAGTGATTTATACCCAACTTTGCAAGGTCATAACTTCCAAACCACAAAGCCTTTTTCTTCCATCCAAAGCTCAAATGAAAGATCTCATTACATACTACAAGAATGTCAGCTATACCTCATTCTAAATCCTCATGGATTTTGAGTTATGGATTGATCAAAATCACAAAAATATGAAAATGGCCATTTTTCCAACACTTAGTGAAATTTTGGACAGAATCTGTTTTACATTTTCACCAACTTTGAGGCCATTTTTCATTATGATCCAAGATGATTCAAGACCAAAGTTAAACATCAAACTCAAAGTATGTTATAGGGGATTTCCAAAAAGTTCAAGAGCCTCCCATGGTTTAGCTTGAGCAAGGAGTTATAAGCCTCCAAAAATGGCATTTTTCACCCTGCCCACACAAAGGCATGAAAACTAAACTTGTGCCACACGATTTTGTCACTCAAGTTTTGCTATTTTGCCAACTTTGTCATCTTCCAAAAGCACAAAACATCTGATGACTCACTTGTTTCTTGATCAAGGAGGCAAGAATTTCAACTTGGCATGTGAAAACCATCATGACATGAAACTTGGAAATTCAAATTTGGCAAGGTAACATCAATGCAATACATTGAGGTGTCATGAACTAGACCATAACACTCCAAGCCAGTCAAGATTCAAGTCCAAACTCTGAGCATTCAAACCTGCAGAATTGAATGGAGTCAAGATAAGAGAGTTGACTTGGCACTTTTGGATTATCCAAGTCAATGGCTATAAGCTACATGCCATGTTCAGCCTCCAAACATTATTGCTCCCAAAATAAACTTCCTCTACTATAAATAGAGGTCATGTGTGACTGATCAAAAGACACCAAAACATAACAACTCATGCTTTTCTTCCAATCACTCTAAAAAACCAAAATTTGCTTCTCTTTTAAGTCACTATCGAATTTTCAAATAGAGAGCAATTCCATCAAAACCAACTATCCCAACACCTCACATATATCATATATAGGTGATCCATAACCTCAAAACATATCTGGAACACCAGAATCACAAAGTCACCCCCATTTGCTCAAGCTTTTTGGAAAGGTTGCAGTTGAGGTGCCACAACAAGTTCCAGGTTGTTTCAATCCATTCCAAGCATCCAAACACCTTACATAAGGTCCATTGAAGCTGTCCAGATCATCACACAATATCTGTAACACCTACAACTGAGGATTCGATTTCCTCTTGCAGAGGTAAGCCTGACACTCTCAAACTCAATGATCAATGCATCATAAATGTGTTTTCAAGTTACAAACATGTTTCTGCACTTATGTAGAGTGTTTCCCCTTAATCAATTACTTTGTACCTATCGTGTATAGGATTTCATAGTGTTCTTGCAGAAATTAGGGTTCATGTGTTCATCATTTGATTTCTCACTCCACACTTAATATAAATGCAATTAATTTATATCATTGAAATCCTTGTTCAAAAACACACAATTTTCATGTTTAGAAAAGTCAAAACCATTACGTATTGAGAGAGATATGTAAGGTTTTGCAAAACGGTCATGGAGGGAGGTCGTGAGAAAGAAGATGACCGTTGGCGCCATAATTTGAGTTTTTGAATTTTTGGTCATTTTCTTAATTGATTTCAAAAATTAATTTCTCTCTCAATTTTTATCATTTTTTATTGGTTCTTTTTTTTAAAAAAATTCACAAAAATATTAAAATATTTTATTCTGTAAAAAAATCAAATTTATATTATTTATTTAATATAATTTAAATTTTTGTAATTAATTTCATTTTATTTATTTTTAAACATTTTTAAATGAAATTTCCACCTTGGTTTTTCAAATTCAAATGGATTCCAAGTTTTCATGTGATTAAACATGATTTTTCAAAATATTTTTCAAAGTTGACAACTTGTTTTTAAATATATTTGATATTTTATATCATTTTTTATTTAATTTCCTTTGAAAATTATATTTTTAAATTAAAATTAGGGTTTTTCTTAATTTTGATTTTTTTCAAACTTCACTTGAAACACTTTTGGGCCTATAATAGAGTGTAAGACCCATCCCCTTTGTAAATACAAATTTTTTGGGCCTCAGTCATTGTATAAGTCTCGATACGATTTTCAAAATAACGGTTCGATCATTGTTTTTCACTTGGGCATCTCCGTGAGTTGTAAGCCCCATCTCTTGTATAAAAATAAATTTTTAGGCCTCTAATAGAGTGTAAGACCCATTACTTCTTGTACATAAATAATTTTGGGCTTCAGTCATTGTATAAGTCCCTCTGTGGTTTTCAAAATCACGGCGCGATCGTCGCCTTTTCAAATGTTTCATCTGGGCCTCTCCTTATAATAGAGTATAAGCCCCATTTTTATTTCTTTACAAACAATTTTAGGCCTCTATTAGAGTGTAAGACCCAACCCTCTCTTTGTACAAAAACAATTTTGGGCCTCAGTTATAGTATAAGTCCCACAATGTCTTTTAGTATCGCAGTGCGATCAATGTTTTCAAATAAGTCATCTGGGCCTCTCCTTGAGTATAAGCCCCAATCCTTTATATATAAACTTTGTTTTTAACAACAAAAAACTTCCATGGGTCTCTCCTTGAGTTGTAAGCCCCATACCTCTGTTTTCAAAATCATCTGTTTGTTTTTAAATTGGTACTAAGAGGAGCATTATTCTTGGTGAAACTGCTCTTAGACAGTTGGGCCTCTCTTTGAGTTATAAGCCCCAAACATTCCTTTTTTTTCAAACAACTTATTTTTAATTCAAATGCAAACTCAAAGTTTTCTCAAAACTTTCTTCAATTTCTTGAAACCCTAATCAATCACACAGTTGTAGTCAATACAACAGATCACAATACACTTGGGCCTCTTCTCTGAGTATAAGACCCAACATCTTTTCAATTCAATGCATATTTGTTTATATATATCTGTCAATTGTCGGTATATACTTGTGCATATCTTGCTTAGAGTTTCGCCAGCAGTTAGGTCTATGTTTAGGTCAAACCAGAGGTTACTTTCAACATAGTCAAAAACTAGTTCCCTCATAGGAAATTCCCTATACAGTCTGCCTCCTCTTGGGCTTATTCAATATGGAACAAAGAAAGGCATTATTCCCGGTGAAACTTTTCTCAAGACTGTCAGAACTTAGAAATATATATATATATATATATATATATATATATATATATATATATATATACAAGAAATTCATTTCTCCAAAGAGGATTAATTCTCGGTGAAACCTCTTTTGAATTTCTTCAAACCTTAGAACTGTTCAACAAAGAAAGGATTAATTCCCAGTGAAACCTTTCTTGAACTTTTCTTAGGCTTGGACCCAAAGGCTTCCTAAAAGCATCCCCAGCCTCCTCTTGGGCTTAATACAAGGACCCCCAGGCTTCATAGAAGTTCCCCAGTCTCCTCTTGGGCTTAGTACAAGGACCCAAAAGCCTCCTAAAGGCATAGGATAGAAATTAGTCATCTCTACTAGTTCAATCCTTATGAGAGTCAAAATTCCCAGAACATCATACCATTCTAGGGTTGATCTTCATCCCTTAAACCCTCAGCCTCCGCTTGGGCTTCATACAAGCAGACTTGGACAGTCTCAGCCTCCTTTTGGGGTTCATACAAGCAGACTTGGGCAGTCTCAGTCTCCTCTTGGGCTTCATTCAAGTAGACTTGGAAAGTCTCCTCTCCTCTTGGATCTCACATAGAGACCCTAAAGTTTCCTAAAAGCATAGGAAAAACCCTGATCATTCTACCAACGCAACAGTCTCCAACAGAGTTAAAACCTCTAAGGTTTTCAAACTCATTTTAAAACCCCTCTAACCCCCAACCAGGCTTAACTTTCACCTTAAAAATCCTCAGCCAGGGTCAGTCAACCATCAACAAATCTCTAATAGAATCAGAGCCTCATGGCATCTGACACTCAAACTCTTCCCTAATTCCCAATAAGAGTAAATCCCTTTGGATTCCCCCAATACAATTTAGACTTCCTCCTGGATTTCAATAATCCTCAGCAAGAGATAGCCTCCTCTTAGGCTTCATATAAGAATTTTCCCCAATCAGCCTCAATATTGGGCTTTGTACAAGACAGATAAAACCCTCCCCAGAGGAGTCACTTTCTTTCAGCTTCAATCTTGGGCTTTGATCAAGCCACACAAAAATCAACATCCCCTCAGATAAGACCATAAGTCCTCTCCGCGGGAAGATATATCTTATTCTATACATCATATATAAAAATAAACAATCAAAACCTTTGTCCAGATAATTGCTGTAAGTGGCACACTTGTTGATTCAAAATCCAAGCTGGAGTCCTTCTCTTATCCTGGATAAAACTTATCTTTCATCTAACAGCTGTAAGTGGTAAGCCTCTAGATTCCATACATCCAAGCCAATGTCCTTCGCTTAGCATAAAAGATTCAAAAGGAAAAAGTGGCATTACTCTAACTGAGTTAAAGCTTTCTTCCTTCATGACATTCCTCTTATAAAGGAAATTATGGCATTTCTGGTTTCCACACATCCCAGTTAAAGTAATTTCCCTTATAACCAATTACTCAACATCTGTGATGAATAGGTGAGATATCTCCCTTTAGAGATGACAAATTCTCTCTCTATCAAACTTTAGCTTCAATCTTGGGCTTTGAACAAGACACAAATACTCAGCTAGCTTCAATCTTGGGCTTTGAACAAGACACCACATATCTTTCCTCCCATAGAAATAGGAGGAACTACGATTGCTCTGATTTCCCAGATTTCTTTACGGGAATACGTAGGCATAAGATTGCGAAATCTTAGCGAGCACACAAATAAAAAACTTTAGATCCAGTACCTTCCCAAAAACAGCGAAAAACCCAAGAAACCACAACAACATTCTCTCAATTCTCGCAAAGGAGAAACTTTCCCAATCCACAGCAGATAAACACAAGAAAGCATTTTAAGTTAACAGAGATACATGCAATAAAAGGTTCCTATGCATTACCATATATACACTGGGTGTTAATAGCTTCCCTTTGTATAACCAGACCTCGATCCCCGATCTCTTAATATTTATTAAAGAAAACATTTGTGTGCAAGGTTAGTTTTAGATATATTCCCTTTCCTTTTTCAGCTTCATAGGATAACTAAGAAATTAGAAAGTAGCACCCAAATCCAACCATTGCGGTAAGGTGGTCACGTCACCAACAAAAACCGCACACTACAGGGCTACCAAGCCAAGAATGAAATCCACTAAGTAGTATTGGTTCTAAGCTAAACTTCAATGTTTACAACTTGACACCTAGAAACTACCCGTACTAGATTTCTACCTAAGACTCTCCTAGGTATGAGACCCTTCTCAATTCCCTTTCAATCACAGTAGTGAATGAAAAATTACAACTCAATAAACTATCCAACTCAGGTATTCACGTAATACAAGAGAGGCTCACAAAAGTACAAACCCGAGTACTCAATAACAGTTGTATATCTTCCATTTCTATTTTAGGCTAAATCCATCATATTTATATCACTAAACAGAACATGATTTAGGCTTCAGAATCGCAGCAATTCAGCTCCACAGAATCTGCGACCTATTCTTCTCTAGAATAGTTTCTTCAATCCTAAGTTTCCAAAAATGTCTCCACACTTAGAAACGGCATATTCCTTTTAGAATCAGAATCTTTGATTCCTCAATCTCAGATGCCACCTAGGACCAAATCATATTCCCATAAAACCTGAAAAACAAAAACAGTTATTCCAAACTGTAACAGACAAAGATGTCGAATTAACATGATAGGACTTCTTGTCTAACACCTTAATCTGCAGTTAGTTCAATATGTTAGGACATCTTGTCCAACATCTTTTAGTTAAGTTAGTTTTACCAAAATTCATGCCAACCTCAAAGGCTTGGACTCATCAATCTCCCCTTTAGGCAGATTTTGGCTAAAACTAACTACAATTAACCTGCAGACAGAATTATTCAGAACAGGGAGACCAGATCATTAGAACAACAGCGGAACAAAACTAAACTTTGTCTCCCCCTCAACCAATATCTTCTTCTGCAAGCACCAGCACTACTCCCCCTCAATATCTTCTTCTGCAAGCCTTAAGATCGTCAGGGTCACCAAATTAGGGTTTTGGTCGACCAAAGCCTCCAGATGGAATTTTTCCTCTGGGCATGAGCCAATGCTTCAAAGCACAACCTAAGATGCTCCAAGGGACATCATGAACCCAATCATCAAGTTAATTTTGCCTCAGGGGATGCATATAATAAAAATCAAGAATTAGGGTTTCTTGACCTAATTCACCCCTAAGTTGACTTTTGGAACAAAACATGAGCCAAGACCTCAAGAAATGATTTAAGGGTCTCTAATACACTACATTGATCCATTTGAAACAATGGATTGATCCAAGAAGCTTGATTCACAAGTTTCAAGTTCATCAGAACCACAGTTAGGGTTTCGCAGAAAAAGTCAACTGTGCCTTTGACTTTTGACCAGGACCGCTCCCAAACCTTGGGACATGATTCAATACACCCTATAACACCTATGAAATCAATCCATCAAGTTTGATTTAGGTCAAGGACTTGATTTCATAGAGGATCGCCCAGTTTGGAATTCATCTGATAAAAAGTCAACTGTGCCCAAAAGTCAAAGTTTGACTTTTTAATTTTTTGATCAATTATGGTTCCCTAACCCTAAAATGATGTTAATGTGTGATTGGAATCACCATTCATCAATAAAAATCAAGAAAAGTGGGATAACTTGTAAAAGGGGTAACCATAAAAAACTTAGAAATTTTCTAAGTTATGGAACAAAGTGGCTAGGGTACCAACTTCCAAGGATCATAACTTGAGATCCAAGCAACCATTTTGGCTAATCCAAAGATGGATTTGTAGCTCTCATGGCATACTTTAAAAGTGTCAACTACACCTCATTCCAATGCATCATGGATTTTGAGTTATGGTTGGATCAAAATGGCTGAAAACATGAAATGTCACTTTTTCCAACACTTGGTGAAATTTTCACTAAGTCAGAATCTGTTTCACTTTTTTCAAAATGTAGGGGCATTTTTCACTTGGATCCAAAAAGTGTCAAGACAAACTATGATCACACATATGTTGTATCATATGAGAGCTTTCCAAAATTGCCAAGAACCCCATCAAATACCATCTGAGCTAAGAGTTATGATAGTGGCAATATGCCTTGCTGCAACTGTCATAACTAGGCAGATTTGGGCATTTTGCTCGATTTGAGCAATTTGTGCAAATGAAAAACAAGTTTATCCATCTGAACACCTCAGGGAGAGACCAAGGAGGGACAAACACTGATCCATAAGCCTCCCAAGTCTTTGGAACTAAAAATAGCATGTCAAACCTAAAAATCCCTAAAGAGGGGACAAGACTCCAATTTTGTTTTGGAGCATTCAATGGATACACCAAGGTGGCATGAATTGAGCCATTTCTAACTGAATGAGTCAAGGATGATCTCTGAACTAGGGAACCAGAGGCCTGTGCTCTAACCGCTAGTCAATGGCTAGAGGAGACTTGAGATTCCAAAATGCTCCAATTGGCCAAAGGTCTGCAGCAGCCTCCATTTATTATTTCTTGCAAAACAAACTTGCTCTACTATAAATAGAGCTCATTTATGCTCAGTTTGAGTACACCAAAGCACTACAACACTTTCTTTCCTCAAAATCTCTTTCTCTAGGAAAAAATGCCTTCTTTAGCAAGGTAACTCTGAGTTTTTGAGTTAGAGAGCAATTCCATCACAACTCATGATCCAAACACATCCAATATGTCATATCTAAGCTGTCCAAACTCTCACAAGTGACCTGTAACACCAAAATCACAAAGTCCCCTCTCAAAACCTAAAAATAGGAGTTTTTGCATTTTTCAAGCCATGTCTTGATTCAGTCACTTTCAAAACCAGATAAAGCCTTAAACACACTCCAAATATCATCCTTGAACTGTCCTAAATGGTTCCCCACATCTGGAACACCATTTGAGAGAGTTGCTATTTTGGTCACTTTTGCCCCTTTTGCAAGAAAAGGCCAGCTTCCATTCCGGAGGTTTCCAACTGATTCCAATCATCCTAAAAGCTTCTAAGGGATCATTTGAGAGTATTCAAATCATCAAAATATTTCTGGAACAAGTCCCTTGACAGATTGCCCAAAAAGCTCTTAAAGAGGTAAGCATCTCAACTTGAACTCCTTAAAATATGCATTGCTTTGAAGTCCACTAATCATACACATCTCATACATGTTATATATGTTGTGTTTGGACCAATTCATCATGTGATTCATGCTTGTACCATGAGGTAGCACAGAAAATGCAAATGGAGGCCTATTTCAAAACCACTATCGGGTTTTAAAATGGGGACCTCTTCTAAAAAAAACACCACCACCATTGGATTCCTTTTGAAATTTTAGGCAGGATAGACCTAAATTTTGTCCCAATCCATGGAGAAATGAGAAAGTTACAAGCTTCACGTTTTTGGCCAAAATCTTGCCTTACCTTGCCTTGGCCAGACCTAAAAACCAAGTCACCCTCATATATCTATGGGGTGGTTTTGATACTTAGGTGTATCACCACCCCAGTGGTAGGAGGCGTGCACTGCACACAAGAGGTCTGGGGTTCGAATCCCCCTCGCCCCAGATCCTCTTTTTATCATTTTTTCCATTTTCTATTATTTTTCTTATTATTTTTAATGATTTGAAAAATTAATAACTCCCTCAATTTTAATTATTTTTTATTGTTTCTTTTTGCAAAAAATCACAAAAATGTTGAAATATTTTATTCCATAAAAAAATCAAATATATATTATTTATTTAATATAGTTGGTATTTTTATGAATAAATTCATTTTTAATTGTTTTTAAACATTTTAAAAGTGAATATTCATCTTGAAAAATCAAAACCAAATGAGTTTTAATTCATCTTGTGATTAAAACCACATTTTTCAAACCTTAACCAAAAATCACAAGTTGTTTATTCAAGCTTATTTGGTGTTCTATAATTTTTTATTGATTTTCTTTAAGAATTTACTTTTAAAAATGATGAAATTATGGTTTTGATTGATTCCACCCTCATCAATCATTTTCAAACAACTCATGGGCCTCTAATAGAGTGTAAGACCCAATCCTTTTTGAAACCAAAATAAATTGGGCCTCAGTCATTGTATAAGACCCATGGTGTTTACAAAAATCTCGACGCGATCGCCAGTGTAAAATAAAACCACATGGGCCTCTCCTTGAGTTGTAAGCCCATTATTTTTCTTAAAACCACTCATGGGCCTCTAATAGAGTGTGAGACCTAACCCTTTTTTGAAACCAAAATGATTTGGGCCTCAGATGTTGTATAAGACCCACTGTGTTTTCAAAAACCTCGGCGCGATCGCCGTTTTCAAACAAATAACCCTGGGCCTCTCCCTGAGCTGTAAGCCCCATCACTTGTACAAAAATAAATCTTTGAGCCTCTAATAGAGTGTAAGACCCAATCCTTTTTGAAACCAAAATAGTTTGGGCCTCAGTCATTGTATAAGTCCCACTGTATTTTCAAAAATAACAGCGCGATCGTCGCCTTTTTTAATAACCCTGGGCCTACCCTCGTGTTGTAAGTCTCATTTCTTTTATTTAAAATAAAACTTTGGGCCTCTAATAGAGTGTAAGACCAATCCCCTTGTACATAAAAACAATTTTGGGCCTCACATATTGTATAAGTCCCTCTGTACAGTTTTTTTAAAACAACAGTGCGATCATCGTTAAAACTTGGGCCTCTCCTTGAGTTGTAAGCCCGAACAATCTTTTCAAAGCACTTTCTCCTTTGACTTTGAATTCAAATATATGTTGTTATCAATACTTTCTTTAATTTCTTTGTTGAACAACTAACCAAACAGCATGGAAGCTCTACAACGGGTAAGTGTTTATCCGCTTTCATTTGTCGCTTTCATATATATATATATATATATATATATATATATATATATATATATATATATATATATATATATAACTGTATTGTGGGGTTGCTTCATTGTAAGTCTTCTTTCACATCCTTTTATATACTTGTCACATATCCACTGTGTAATACTAGTATAGTTATTTAGAGTTTTCCCCTGCAACTACGTCTAGCACTAGGTAAAGCCTTGTTGGTCACTCTTAAATACAAAGAAAACTAGATCCCCCGTAGGATTCCAGATACAGTCTTCCCTCCTCTTGGGGTTAAACAATATGGAACAAAGAGAAATGCAGTATTCTCGGTGAACCTTTTCTCAGACTGTCACCCTTAGAAATTGTCAAAGAAACTCTAACTCCCCAGAGATGATCTTTTCTTCGTGAATGGCATCTCTTGAGTTTCTTCCAAATTCTCATTCTTTCCTGGAATGATCTCTTCTCTGTGAATTGTATTTCTTGAACTTCTCTTGTTTTGGGGACCCACGGGCTTCCTAAAAGCATCCCCGCCTCCTCTTGGGCATTGTACAAGGACCCTTCGGCTTCTTAGAAGTTCTCATGCCTTATCTTGGGCTTAATACAAGGACCCTGACGACCTCTTAAAGTTATAAGACAGAACTTAGTCATCCTTTGCTAGAGTAGTCTTTCCAGCGTTAAAACTCCGACCATTTTAGGGTTGATACTCATCCCTTAATGCCCGCGCCTCCTCTTGGGCATTGTAAAAAAGATAAAACTCTAGACTTGGACAATCTAAAACTCTTGAGTCTCAAAGACATTCTCAAGTTCCTTTCAAACATAGGAAAAAACACCGATCACTCTGGATCAATCTCCAGCAGAAACCCGGTCTCTCTCATGAGAGTTCCCCACACTTGGACACGCTTCAGGATCTCAATAATCCTCAGCAGTAAGACAGCCTCCTCTTGGGCTTTGTACAAATGATTCTCCCCAGCGGAGCTAACCTTTTCAGACTCTCTTGTTGAGTCAACCCTTTTTTAACCTCTGTCTTGGGCTTTATACAGGACAGATAAAAGTACTCTCTTGTTGAGTCAAACCACTTTTAGCCTCCGTCTTGGGCTTTGTACAAGACATATAAAAACACTCCCTTGTTGAGTATAAAAGACTCTCTTGTTGAGTCAATCTCCTTTTAACCTCAATCTCGGGCTTCTTACGAGACATCAAAACACTCTCTTGTTGAGTATAAAAGATTCTCTTGTTGAGTCAATCTCCTTTTAGTATCAATCTTGGGCTTCGTACGAGACAGCAAAACACTCTCTTGTTGAGTATAAAAGACTCTCTTGTTGAGTCAATCTCCTTTTAGCCTCAATCTCGGGCTTCGTACGAGACAGCAAAACACTCTCTTGTTGAGTATAAAAGACTCTCTTGTTGAGTCAATCAACCTTCATACTCTCTTGCTGAGTCAATCACATGTTCAAGACTCTCTTGTTGAGTCAATCTTTTTAGCCTCTGTCTTGGGCTTTATACGGGACAGATAAAAGTACTCTCTTGTTGAGTCAAACCATTTCAACCTCCATCTTGGGCTTTATACAAGATACATTCTCCCCAACGGTGTCGAAATCCCTTTTAGCCTCAATCTTGGGCTTTGTACAAAACAGAAAGAACATTTTCCCCGGAAAAGTCAAACTTCCCGCCTCCTCTTAGACTTTGTATAACGAAATCCCTGGTTGAGTCAATCAACCTTTTAGCATCAAATTTGTGCCTTGCTCACAACATACAAACATCAACAACTCCTCTTTAGAGATGACAAATCCTCTCTCACTCAAAACCCTTTAGCTTCACATTTTGGGCTTTGAACAAGATACAAACCACCTTTAGCTTCAATCTTGGGCTTTGAACAAGACACCAAAACATCTTTTTCCTCCCATAGAATAGGAGGAACTACGATCGCTCTGATTTCCCTGTTTCGTTAAACGGGAATACGTAGGCATAAGATTGCAAAATCTTAGCGAGCATACTAATCAAAAACCCAAAGTCCAGTACCTCCATACATCAATCAAAAAAGCATCAGATCTAACACCTTACTAAAAACCTAGCAAATAGTCAAGACACTCCGTTCTTTTAAGCAAATAATTAAAGACAGACCCCCCTTTTGATAGCATCTGTAAACCAATAGTTTTGACTGTTTAACCTCAGTATGCAAGCAGGGTTAAATGGAGACATCTATTTCCCTTCCTTAATCAGCTTCACAAGATAAAAAATGAATCGAACTGTAGTACCAAAGCGATAGTGATTCGAAACCACAAAAATCGCGCTACATAAAAAATGGTGACCACAGTGGGAGGCATTTTTTCTCACTATCTTAAGTAGAAGGCCTTAAATTTACGAAGTGTCACAGAAATGGCGGCTCTGTTGGGGAGTCATTGTCTGTATAGGATCATAAGACTAGAGGTCTAGGATGTTAGGACAAATATATATACTGCTTTTCCTAATTGATATATGTGTTTACTTTTCTGCTAATGGGAATGCGTGTGATGCCGCATTTGGAAAGATTGAGTATACACCTAAGATAAGGGATGGCATTATACAGGTAATCTTACGGGGAGTGAATCCCAGATAAGAGGTCCCGATCGACCATCAAATCAGTGGAGATGCCCTTTGCGAATTCAATGCCTATACGACTTTGGTTATTGACAGCAGATTGTTCCATTGGGTTATCCGAGCAGCTGAGGATTTTAGTAGACTGAAACCATTTTGTAGTGCGGAAGCTATCGGAAATAGTTGTCACGCGATACTACCCTCATTTGAGATTACTCTAAGATACTACAGCTCGCTCGCGATCCGCTTGGTGTCGTTATCCCAAGAGGGGTCAGTGATTTTGAGGACAGGTACAAAAAATCACCAGTATAAACCTTTGGGGATGAGTAGAGCCTTGACTTCATGACACCGACCCTTTGACCCCATGTTTTTTGGATGTTTTTGTGTGCTGCATTCATGCATTCATTTAAAAAACATTAAAAAACAAAGAAAAATCTTCTCTTCTAGTCTCTCTTTTTCAAATTAAACTAAGATAATGATTGCAAATGTTAGAAAAAGAGATTGCTAATGGATTTCGGTAGACGGAAGACTCACAAGTACACCTTCAAGGTTCCAAAACTAGAGGATTTAAGAGGGTTGGCAAGGATGATAACCAACCCTAAGGCTTTCAGAGCTAAGTATGGAGGACTGCTGTCTCTGTTAATTGTCCATATAATCGAAGGAATCATGTCCACACTAATCCAGTTCTACGATCCAATCTATCACTGTTTCACATTCCCGGATTATTAACTAGCACCAACACTGGAGGAGTAATCTCACCTGACTGATTTACATATTATTGATCAAGCTCCCTTTTCTGGACTGGAAGAGATTCCAAATAATCAAACCATTGCAAGAGCAATCTATTTGGATGAGTCAGAAGTCAGGACTCACATGATCATTAAGGGTGGTATCCAGGGTTTTCCAGCCCAGTTCTTGATAAAGAAAGCTATGTACTTTGCTAGTATAGGGAACATGGCCACTTTTAAAAGCATCTTTGTTTTTCTTACCTGCAGGTTATTTTTGTTTCCCAACATCGATAACTTTGTAGATATCAACGCCATTAAGATTTTTTTGATTGGAAACCCTGTACCGACCTTGCTCGCAGATGCTTATCATTCTGTACACTTAAGGAATTTGTATAGTGGAGGAATGATCACATGCTGTGTACCCCTGCTATACAAATGGTTCACTTCCCATTTGCCAAAGTCTGCCGCATTTTGGGATCAAAAGAATACTTTACGTTGGTCGCAGAGAATTATGTCTCTTACCAACTCTGACATTGATTGGTATAATCGAATATATGACAGGATCAGAATCATTGACCATTGTGGAAATTTCCCAAATGTACCCCTCATAGGAACTAAGGGAGGAATCAATTATCATCCAGTTTTAGTTCATCGTCAATTTGGATACCCGATGAGGCATATCCCACGTAATGTTCATCTGGAAGGTCTTTTCTTCAAAGAAGGAGAAAATGACAGGGCACTAAAGACAGAAATAGTGCATGCCTGGAAACACGTTCATAGGAAAGGAAGAGAGTCTCTAGGAAAACCAGACTGTGTGTCGGTGGAACCTTATCTCCATTGGGTACAAACTAGAGCTCTCAAGCTGAGGATGCCTTACCCTCGTTAGGAAGTTCTTCCATTAAGGGACCCCATCCTTTAATTTATGTCTGATACGAAAAAACTTCAGGTTACTCTCAACAAAGTTCAACAGGAGAAGAGGTCTTGGAAGAACAAGTACTGTATTCTCAATGTGGAGTGCAAGAAAGTACAACAACTGTTAAAAGAAAAGGATGCCCTAATTGAGATTTTGGAGCAACATGCTGTAGAAAATCAGGATGACCATAGGAATTTGCTCGCTCCTTTCACTTGGCAGAGGGATGACAACCCGACAACGGCCCAAGAGCCCCAGTCAAAGAAAAGGAAAATATCAGAACCAGTACCTGAGCTCCCCTCAGAGAGGACTTGGGACCCAGAAGTTTAGATTTCCTTTTACAGCACTATGTAAATTACTGTATTTCCATTTCCGCAATCTTTGAATTCAATAAAACAGGGTTTCCCCACTGTTTGATATTTGAAATCCAATTGTCGAAGTTTATTTTGATTAATCAAACAAACATATAATTAATATAATCATTGCATAGCATTCATTATTCTCACGTAACGCATTCTTCTTACCTATGAATCTCACGTTTGCGTCTCGATTCTAGAGTCAAACTATCTCATTCGTACAATACTCGGGTCAATCGACAGAAAAAGATGGATGATCTCGAGGAAGAGAACAGAGAGTTGAGGGAAGAGATCGACACTCTGAAAGAGGATCTGAAAAAGCTTCACAATGATATGCAAGCTCTGGCAGAAGCTCAGATGCAACAACAAAGGACTGTGATCTCAGAGATCACATCGACGCACATCGTGGAAAAGTATGATCCTAGGTACAAAATGCCGAAAGATCGTCCATGGGGTATACCTATTAACTATATCCCGGAAGGATATATTCCGCCAATCATTGTAGATCAGGGAACCGCAGCAGGAGCCGCTGGGCCTGAAGGTTACAAACTTCGGGAAAGCGAAGATGCCCGGGGCATGACAGCAACTCCTGAAGGTTACAAACTTCAGGAGAGGGAAGAACCTAGAGTCACTGCCATAATGACTATACCACCACCCGTGGTACACACTGTCCCAGAAGGATAGATTTCCCAGATACCTTCTGGTGGGAACGAACGTATGTTCGACAAAATGAATGAGTTCTAGGAACAGTTCCTGGAGATGCAGAAGGAACTGCAAGCTATTCGTGGTCAGGTTCTATTTGGAAAGGACGCCGCAGACCTTTGTCTGGTCCCAAATGTGAAAGTTCCGCACAAGTTCAAAGTGCCCGAATTTGAAAAGTACAAGGGTAACTCTTGCCCTCAAAGCCATTTGGTGATGTACGCTCGGCGAATGTCAACTCAGACAAAGAACCAGGAGCTACTGATTCACTATTTTTAGGATAGTTTAATCGGTGCCGCACTCAAATGGTACATGGGTTTAAACCGCACTAAGATCGACACTTTCAGAGATCTTGGCGCTGCCTTCGTTCAACAATATAAGTATAACCTGGACATGGCACCGGACAGAGATCAACTTAAATCGATGTCACAAAAGGACAAGGAAACCTTTAAGGAATATGCTTAGAGATGGCATGAAATTGCCGCTCAGATTTGTCCACCTCTTGAGGAAAAAGAGATGACAAAGATCTTCTTGAAAACCTTAAGCTCATTTTACTACGACAAAATGGTTGCCAGCGCGCCCAGTGACTTCACCGAGATGGTGGGCACGGGAGTTCATCTTGAGGAAGCAGTCTGAGAAGGACGTTTAGTTAAAGACGCTGGATCATAAAGTAATACAAAACGATATGGTAGTGCTCTCCCTAAGAAAAAAGAGCAAGATATTGGCAATATCTCTCTTGGAAAGCAAAGGCGACAGTACCAACCAGTAGCAGCTGTAACTCCTGCTATCAACCCTGCGCCTGCTCCTACGTATCAACCTCAGGTTGCTCAGAGCCAACCTAATCAACAGCAATACCAGCAAAGGACACAACAACCTCTTCAGCAAGCTCGTCCTCCATACAACAACAATCGTACAACGCGACCACTAGGGTTTGACCCTATACCGATGTTGTACGCAGAATTGTTTCCATTATTACTAGTCAAGGGGCACGTCCAAACCTGGTCTCCTCTTACAGTACCAGAAAATCCGCCTTTTTGGTTCAAAGCCGATCAGACTTGCCCTTACCATCAAGGAGGACCAGGGCATAACATAGAAAACAGTCTCAGTTTCAAATCTGATGTGCAAAAGCTTGTTAGGAGCGGGGTCTTATCTTTCAAATATACGAATCCGAATGTTCTCATGAACCTGCTGCCTCAACAAGAGAAAGCTACGGTAAATTTGATAGAAGGAGAGTCTAACAACAGCTACCAAATTCATGATGTACTCTTATTGAGGGCCAACTTGGTCAAGATGCATTATAGACAGAGTGGATACGGCCATGTGCCACCTCATAACTATCACTAGTGTGATATCTGCTCTAAAGACAATCAAGGATGTTCTATGGTGCAATCAGCTCTACAGGAACAATTGAATCTCAGATGGATCCAAGAGCACCGAGTTCGTGGGGTCAACATGATTTATGCAAATTCCAACGTCATTCAAAACCACAACATCCGTGAAACGAATGTCAACTTGGTGGAAATGCACTCAAGGCAAAGCCAACATCATAATCTGCCTCGGCACAATTATGACTCATGTCAGATTTGCTCGGTAAACAAACAGGGATGCTCTTTTGTACAAGAGGCCCTCCAGCATTAGATGGATCTTGGATGGATTCAGGATCACCGCGATAGAAATCAGTATCAAGTGAATATGATTCAAATCTTTGATATTCGCTTGATGAATACCAGCTTGGTGGAGTTACACGCTACACAAGTCCAGCTCGATTTCCTGATTTCGCGTAATTATCAGAACTGTAAAGTGTGCCGTGAGAGCGATCAAGGATGTTCTCTCGTTCAAAGAAATTTGCAACACTTGTTAAACCACTGGTGGTTTCCGATCTATATGGATGAAGACACGCAACAAATCAGTGTGGTTAATGGGAACCCTACTAGGCATCAAAGTCAGGATGTTCGATCAATGGAAATAGATCTAGTGAGGTTACACTACATTCAAAGCGTGTGTGGCCGGGTGTCACCACACAATTATGAGCGCTGTAGAGTCTGCTCAAAAAATAATCAAGGATGTTACCACGTGCGAGCAGCTCTTCAAAGTCAGTTGGACCGCAAGGAGGTTCAACCGTGTCCAAGTTCTAGATCAATCAACTGGACGCCAGACTATTTCGCTAAGCAGATTAAAGATGTTGTCGTGATCTCTGATCGCGAAGGGACCAAAGATGTTTATACCATCATCCCTCTACTTGACGAATCGAAGGTTCTTAACCAGGAATTGATTGAAGTTACTTATGACAGTCAGAGAAATCAGAAGGCTCCTGTAGTTATATATCTGTCGGGACCGCTACCGTATGAATCAGCTAAGACGATCCCTTATAAATACGGTGCAACAACAATTGAGAATGGAAAGGAAATTCCATTACCCTCCGTCGTGAATATTGTAGACATCAGTCGAGTAACACAGAGTGGTCGAATCTTCAACTGAGGAGTTGGAGAACCTAACAGAGAAAAGGAACCTCAAATGGAAGTTCTCAATCCACCAGTCGGTCAATCCAGTAATCCCGACCTTTCAAAGAATGAGGATGAGATGCTGAAGCTCATCCAAAGGAGTGAATACAACATTGTTGATCAGCTGTTATAAACTCCTTCAAAAATCTCAGTGTTATTGCTTTTGCTCAGTTTCGAAGCCCATAGAGAGGCTCTACAGAAAGTCTTAGAACAGGCCTTTGTGGAACAGGATGTGTTAATACGACAGTTCGATAGCATCGTCTCTAACATCACTTCCTGCAACAACTTGGGATTCAGTGATGAAGAATTGCCAGAAGAAGGCAAAATTCACAACATGGCGCTCAATATCACAGTTAACTGCCAGGACGATGCTTTAGCCAGCATACTGGTAGACACTGGATCAGCTCTAAACGTGATGCCGAGGTCCACTATAATGCGACTATCATTCAAAGGATCTCCGATGGGAGGCAGTGAGGTCATCGTCAAATCATTTGACGGGTCCAGAAAAACAGTTATCGGCGAAGTCGACCTTCCCATAACTATCGGTCCTCACACTTTCCTAGTCACTTTCCAGGTCATGGACATCCGAGCAACATACAACTGCTTGTTGGGAAGACCTTGGATACACCAGGCTGGGGCAGTCACTTCGACACTTCACCAGAAGCTGAAGTTCGTCAAGAATGACCAACTCGTCACGGTCTGTGGAGAACAAGCCTTGATCGTGAGTAACCTTTCGTTGTCCACTTGTGTAGAACCAGAAGAGGTTGTTGGAACCCAGTTCCAGGAACTTACAGTGAGTAATGACAATTAATCAGAAAGAGGAACGTCGATTTCCTCGTACAAAGATGCTCTCGAAGTGATCAAAGGTAACAATGTAAAGGGATGGGGACAACTTGTCATTCCTACTGACAATAAGATAAAGAAGGGTCTTGGTTTTTCTGTAACCTGTATCCAGACAGCTGCTAATGATGAAAGTCTTCATCCCAATCAGAACTTCTTCCATAGTGGAGGTTTCCTTCACCCAGTGTCTCAAGAAGTACATACCATCAATGAAGAAGATTCCTCCGACACAGATGAGGAATGGAAGTCCTATCTTAACGAGGACGGTTATATGTCTCAGGAAGAGATGCCTACACCATTTTGCTATCCCACACAGAGTCCGAGATATATACCAAGGTCAGACGTCAAAATGATTTACGGAGATTGTGATCCGGAAGGATGTCGTGCTCCGCTAAACTCATTAGATGAAGACACTCTGATGAAAGACAACTTTGACCACGACTATTATGGCCCGATGGATGGCCTTCCTATCTGGCAGCCGTACCCAGGAGACATGGGGCAAGAAAATCAGCTGAGCATCAGTGAAAAGAATACCTGCGTCTCCACCATGTCATAAGATCAACACTAAGGTCATTCAGAAAATATCCAGTGCGACGATGAATTTGCAAAGTTTACAGGACTAGAATTCATTAACTATGTTTTTCCCGAGGTCAACGTCATCGAGAGAGATGACTCCTCCAGTTCCAAAGAAGTGTGGGACACCCTGGGACAACCAAGTGGAAAATATGACTTTATGGTCAAGTATACCGCTCCAGAAAGCTCTGGTATCAGGCTCAAGGACATCCACCCGAGTGGATGGGGAGATCTACCTGAGAGCACAAACACTATGAAAAATACAACTAAGGAATCCTCCTACGACAACTCTGCCTGGGAGACAGATTCCAATGATCCTGCTCCACCAGAAATCAACGTTATTTCTGAAGACAAATCAAGAAAGAAGGTACCAGACTTTGTGATTCACCGAGGAGTCCGCCGCCAATGGGTTGCAGTCGATGTTCCGAAGACCGTTCATAAGTCAAAGTAATGACCGTCTTTATCTTGACCTTTCACCCTGCCCCAGGTGAAACGGATGTTTTGATATGGCTCACTTTCTGTAAATGTCCCTCTTCGCTTCGCCCAAAGTGACAGAGTTTTGTTTTATAGGGCTGTAGTTTCAAGAATCGACCGAATCATAAATAAAATAACGTCGTTCTATAATTTCCACATTAATTGTTCTTTTCTCTTTTCGCTTTTTCAGAAAATTGTAATCCTAAAAAACAATTCAAATAATAAAAAAAAGCAGTAAAAAAAAATACACTGCACACACTCTTGCATTCTCTCTATCTCTTCTAAAAAACAATCATCACGTCATGCAGATTGCTTATTTTAAACCCCGTTAAAACATACGATCAGATGCCTTCTCCCAACTTTGCATTCCCGGTATTTGAGGCTAAAGAAGAAGATGACAAAGAAATTCCAGAAGAGATCTCCCGATTACTCAGACAAGAGGAAAGGTCCATTAAACCTCACAAGGAGCCGTTGGAAACGGCCAACTTGGGTTCAGAAGAAGAGAGAAAGGAGGTTAGGATTGGAGCCCTGCTCAGTCTGACTGTCAAAGAAAGTTTGATAATGTTTCTCAAAGAGTTTCCTGATGTATTCACTTGGTCCTATCAGGATATGCCAGGGTTGAATACCAGCATCATGGAACATCATCTACCGTTAAGATCAGAATGTCTGCCAGTAAAATAGAGGTGGAGAAGAACTCACCCAAACATGGCCATCAAAATCAAAGAGGAAGTACATAAACAGATTAACGTAGGTTTCCTCGCCACATCAGAATATCCTCAATGGTTAGCCAACATAGTACCAGTTCCAAAAAAGGACGGAAAGGTCAGAATGTGTGTGGATTACAGAAATCTAAACAAAGCAAGTCCAAAGGACGACTTTCCCTTACCACACATAGACATGCTAGTAGACAGTACAACAAAGTTCAAAGTTTTCTCCTTCATGGATAGATTCTCGGGCTATAATCAGATAAAAATGGCGCCGAAAGACATGGAGAAAACTTTGTTCATCACCCCATGGGGTACTTTTTGTTACAAGGTAATGACGTTCGGGTTGAAGAACGCCAGGGCAACCTATCAAAGGGCCATGACTACTCTGTTTCATGACATGATACACAAAGAAATCGAGGTATATGTAGATGATATGATTGCCAAATCTAAGATAGAAGAGGAGCATGTGACCCATCTGTCAAAGTTATTCGAGCGTCTGACGAAGTACAAACTCCGCTTGAATCCCAACAAGTGCACATTCGTTGTCCGTTCGGGGAAACTTTTAGGGATCGTCAGCCAGAAAGGAATTGAGGTTGATCCTGACAAGGTCAAGGCCATTCAAGAAATGCCTTCTCCGCAGACTGAAAAACAAGTCAGGGGATTCCTGGGACGTCTGAACTATATTTCCATATTTATATTCCTCATGACCGCGACATGTGCGCCGATCTTCAAATTACTTAAAAAGAATCAGGACTACGTATGGACAGAAGACTACCAATCCACCTTCGACAGTATTAAAGAGTATCAGTTGAACCCACCGATTCTATCACCTCTAGTGGAGGGAAGACCACTTATCATCTATTTAACAGTCTTGGAGGACTCAATGGGTTGTGTACTTTGCCAACAAGATGAAACCAAAAGGAAAGAGTCTACCATCTACTATTTGAGCAAGAAATTCACCGACTGCGAGACTCGGTACACTATGCTTGAGAAAACTTGTTGCGCTCTGGCTTGGGCAGCCAAACGTCTTCGCCAATACATGATTCGTCACACTACTTGGTTAATCTCAGAAATGGATCCTATCAAGTATGTCTTTGAAAAACCTGCTCTCACGGGTAGGATTACACATTGGTAGATGTTGTTATCAGAATACAACATCGAGTACCACGCTCAGAAAGCCGTCAAAGGAAGTATTTTAGCCGATCATTTGGCTCATCAACCGATTGACGATTAGGAATCAGTCGGATTTGACTTCCTAGACAAAGATGTTATGTATCTAAAAATGAAAGACTGCGATGAACCGCTACCCAGTGAAGGGCCAGAACCAAGTTCCCAATGGGGACTAATCTTTGACGTAGCTGTCAATCATTATGGAAACAGAATTGGGACAATCATCATAACATCTCAGGGTACCCATATTCCTTTCACTGTCCGA
Organism: Lathyrus tuberosus; assembly: GCA_022829125.1. Taxonomy (NCBI): domain Eukaryota; kingdom Viridiplantae; phylum Streptophyta; class Magnoliopsida; order Fabales; family Fabaceae; genus Lathyrus; species Lathyrus tuberosus. The sequence continues at coordinate 923,476 of JALAZF010000061.1, read as the reverse complement.
CTGACATTCAAGTGTACAAACAATGAGGCCGAATACGAAGCTTGTATCATGGGTCTCGAAGAAGCAAATGACTTAAGGATTAAAAAATTGGATGTATATGGCGATTCAGCCCTGGTTATCAATCAGATCAAAGGAGATTGGAACACATACCAATCAGGACTGATTCCTTACAAACACTATGCGAGAAGGTTGTTACCCTTCTTCAACAGAATCGAGTTTCATCATATCCCTCGTGAAGAGAATCACATGGCTGATGTGTTAGCCACTCTCTCTCTTCCATGATTAGTGTGGGTCAATGGAATGCCATACCTAAGATTGACATAATGCGCCTTGAAAGGCCCGCCTACATCTTCATGATTGAAGCAGTCATAGACAACAAACCTTGGTATCACGATATCAAATGCTTCCTTCAGAAACAAGAGTATCCACCCCGGGCATTAAGAAAAGACCGAAAGACCTAGACTGGCGAGCAACTTCTTCCTGAGCGGTGATACACTTTATAAGAGAAACTTTGACATGGTCTTGCTTCAATGCATAGACAGACCAGAAGCAAACATGTTGATGAAATAAATTCATGAAGGATCCTTTGACACTCATGCCAATAGACACACAATGGTGAGGAAAATTCTGAGAGCAGGGTACTACTGGTTGACCATGTAATCTGATTGCTACAAGTACATGAGGAAGTGTCACAAGTGTCAGATATACTCTGACAAAATCCATATACCGCCAACGCATCTCAAAGTTCGTTCTTCCGCATGGCCTTTTTCTATATAGGGAATCAACATGATCGGTATGATCAAACCCAAGGCTTCGAACGGACATCGGTTCATCCTGGTAGCCATTGACTACTTCACCAAGTGGGTCAAAGCAGCGTCTTACGCCAATGTAACCCGACAAGTCGTGGTCCGATTTATCAAAAACAATATCATCTGCCGTTATGGTGTTCCGAGCCAGATCATTACTGATAATGGATCTAACTTGAACAGTAAGATGATGAAAGAGTTGTGTGCTGAGTTCAAGATCAAACACCATAACTCATCTCCCTACCGACCCAAGATGAACGGGGCGGTAGAAGCGGCTAACAAGAACATCAAGAAGATCGTTCAAAAGATGGTTATAACCTATAAAGACTGCCATGAGATGCTACCCTTTGCTCTTCACGGTTATCGCATATCTGTCCGCACTTCAACAGGGGCAACCCCTTTCTCTCTAGTATATGGCATGGAAGTAGTGCGCCCCATAGAAGTAGAGATTCCATCAATCTGGGTATTGATGGAAGCTAAGCTAACAGAGGCTGAATGGTGTCAAAGTCGACACGATGAGCTGAATTTGATCGAAGAGAAACGAATAAAGGCTTCGTGCCACTGTTAGTTGTATCAACAAAGAATGAAGAATGTGTTCGACAAAAAGGTCCGACCTCGCGTCTTCAGGAAAGGAGACCTTGTGCTCAAGAAGATACAATCATTTCTCACTAATTCTCAGGGCAAATGGACTCCGAATTATGACGGCCCCTATGTGGTCAAGAAAGCCTTCTCAGGCAGCGCCTTGAGACTTGCAACCATGGATGGAGAGGAATTTGCCTACCCCACAAATGTTGACGTAGTCAAGAAATACTTCGCCTAAATAAAAAAAAAACATCTCGGTGGATTGAAAACCCGAAAGGGCGGTCCAGGCAAAAATTAGAGACATAAGAAAAAATCATCCCGATGGATTGGAAACCTCAAAGTGCAATCCAGGTAAAAATTAGGGATTAATGGCAAGTAACTACGTCCAACAAAAGGGCAAATCCCTCACCGGCAGTTACACCATCCATTAGGAAAACTCCAGTCAAGGTCATCTTCGACAGAAGCTCGGGATTTCCAGATTTCAAAGTTGGTAGAAGAATAGCGGTTGTTATGTTTCAATGTAGCCCTTTTCCCTTAAATTACCATTTTCTAACTTTGTAAATACTCCATGGAATCACGCGTTTGGCTGATTTCCATCCTATCAATAAAATTTGAGCCCTAGTGCTTTTGTTTGCAATTCTTATTTGTTTTAGCTTTACAGAATGACGTTTTAATGTGATTAACGATTCTTGAAATAAAACAAAAATGAATTTTACTTGTCAAATTTTTCTACTTTTACAACAAAAATGGCAATTTCTTTTGACTGTTGAACATCGAAAGAACATCGATCGCTTCTCCAGAAGCAATCGAGCTTCAAAGTGCAGAATCAAAGTACTCCTTCTAAACCAGTACGCCTAAATAAAGGATTAGCTGTGTTTCCTCTGACACCCCCGATAGAGTTCTTATCTCCTAAGCCCGACCAACGATTGTTCCCCGCAGGGACTATCTCTCCTAAGCAAGGCAGGATTGTTATTTTGAACCTAGTGGTACCTCTTTGTCCCCCGCAGTGGCCGAGTATCCAGTCATGTTCATCTGTTAGTCTGTAAGTCGTGTCAGTTTTGTCAACATATACATACATACATCATGCATTATTGATTTACATTCACATTCATATTGCATCACTATCACTCTGGTCAGTCTTATCCCCAAGTGATAAAAGTCTTCTCAGTCGCGTTGTCAGTTCTTTCCTTGTCAAGAAACGTCGCGTCTGAACAACCTCTACTCCAGTTTATTTCTGGATTGAAGGTGGTTCTTTGGCTATTTTGATAACTTGAACCTCTGAAAAGCCAAAGAGCTTTCGACAAACGCCACTCTTCATCATTGAAGATGATAGTTTTGCTTTCCCGGATTGAGGAAGATCCCTAGAGAAAGCCTCTTAATCAGAGATTCGGCAGTACAACAGTTTTTCTCGAAAAAATTCGCTGACGAAAAGGTCATCAGCACCTCAAAATTGGATCACATCATATGGCATTCCTCCGAGAAGATCCTGAGAAAAGTATGATGTAATACCCCAAGCGAAAGCAGTCTCTCAAGAGACTCGTTTTCCCCCAGTAGTGTCAACAAATGGCATCTCCAACAGAGAAGTTTGTGCATCTCTGCAGCTCAGACGAATGGGTTTCCCCAACAAGTCTGACATCAAATCTTTTTCCATCAAATGGCATCTCCCCAGGAAAATTTGGCGAGAAGTTTGAGGAAAACCGCTACGAACAGCGTCTCTTGTCAAGAAAGTTTATTGACAAAAGAAACTGAGACCAGTTCCTTGGCAGGAAACCAGGATCGAGGGGAAGTTTATTTCAGAAACTGAGACCAGTTCCTTGGTAGGAAACCAGGATCGAGGGGAAGTTTATTTCAGAACTGAGACCAGTTCCTTGGTAGGAAACCAGGATCGAGGGGAAGTTTATTTCAGAAACTGAGACCAGTTCCTTGGTAGGAAACCAGGATCGAGGGGAAGTTTATATCATAAACTGAGACCAGTTCCTTGGCTAAAAACCAAGATCGAGGGGAAGTTCTTACCTTTTCTAAGCATCATTGCTTAGCAAAAGAAGAAGGATGCGTGAACTACCATTCATAACCACCATCAAAATTTCGGGTATTTAGATATTTAATCCTCTTGAACCCCGAATGCCCGAATACCTTCACCATTCACACCTTCGAGTCCAAAAAGATTAAATAGGGGCATCTGTCATACCCCAAATTTTTACCACTAAGATTTCCCATCATTGTGCAAATCATCAGCACAATATGGATGTACCTTTTTGCCTCATCAATCTCCTCAAGGGTTGTTGAGCACTCACTGCAATCAGACTTAGGGTTCCAAGCCCTCTCAAAGCTTTTAGGCAAAGGATCAATCAAGAAATAACATGATCCTCAACTTGTCTAAACCTCTCAAACATCCACAAAGGATCAAGAGGACTCCCACTTCAGGAATCAAGCACAATGTTGCAGCATTCCAGGTCGATCAAGCCTTAAGATCGCCAGGGTCACCCAATTAGGGTTTTGGTCGACCAAGGCCTCCAGATGGAATTTTTCCTCTGGGCATGAGCCAGTGCTTAAAAGTACAACCTAAGATGCTCCAAGGGACATCATGAACCCAATCATCAAGTCAATTTTGCCTCAGGGGATGCATATAATAAAAATCAGGAATTAGGGTTTCTTGACCTAATTCACCCCTAAGTTGACTTTTGGGACAAAACATGAGCCAAGACCTCAAGAAATGATTTGAGGGTCTCTAATACACTACATTGATCCATTTACAATAGTGGATTGATCCAAGAAGCTTGATTCACAAGTTTCAAGTTCATCAGAACCACAGTTAGGGTTTCGCGGAAAAAGTCAACTCTGCCTTTGACTTTTGACCAGGACCTGCTCCCAAACCTTGCGACATGATTCAATACACCCTATAACACGTATGAAATTAAACCATCAAGTTTGATTTAGGTCAAGGACTTGATTTCATAGAGGATCGCCCAGTTTGGAATTCATCTGATAAAAAGTCAACTGTGCCCAAAAGTCAAAGTTTGACTTTTTGATTATTTGATCAATTATGGTTCCCTAACCCTAAAATGATGTTAATGTGTGATTGAAATCATCATTCATCAAGAAAAATCAAGAAAAGTGGGATAACTTGTAAAAGGGGTAACCATAAAAAACTTAAAAAATTTCTAAGTTATGGAACAAAGTGGCTAGGGTACCAACTTCCAAGGATCATAACTTGAGATCCAAGCAACCATTTTGGCTGATCTAAAGATGGAATTGTAGCTCTCATGGCATACTTTAAAAGTGTCAACTACACCTCATTCCAATTCATCATGGATTTTGAGTTATGGTTGGATCAAAATGGCTGAAAACATGAAATGTCACTTTTCCAACACTTAGTGAAATTTTCACTAAGTCAGAATCTGTTTCACTTTTTTCAAAATGTAGGGGCATTTTTCACTTGGATCCAAAAAGTGTCAAGATAAACTATGATCACACATATGTTGTATCATATGAGAGTTTTCCAAAATGGCCAAGAACCCCATCAAATCCCATCTGAGCTAAGAGTTATGACAGTGGCAATATGCCTTGCTGCAACTGTCATAACTAGGCAGATTTGGGCATTTTGCTCGATTTGAGCAATTTGTGCAAATGACAAACAAGTTTATCCATCTGAACACCTCAGGGAGAGACCAAGGAGGGACAAACACTGATCCATAAGCCTCCCAAGTCTTTGGAACTAAAAATAGCATGCCAAACCTAAAAAACCCTAAAGAGGGGACAATACTCCAATTTTGTTTTGGAGCATTCAATGGATGCACCAAGGTGGCATGAACTGAGCCATTTCCAACTAAATGAGTCAAGGATGATCTCTAAACTAGGGAACCAAAGGCCTGTGCTCTAACCTCTAGTCAATGGCTAGAGGAGACTTGAGATTCCAAAATGCTCCAATTGGCCAAAGGTCTGCAGCAGCCTCCATTCACTATTGCTTGAAAAACAAACTTGCTTTACTATAAATAGAGCTCATTTGTGCTCAGTTTGAGTACACCAAAGCACTACAACACTTTCTTTCCTCAAAATCTCTTTCTCTAGGCAAAAATGCCTTCTTTAGCAAGGTAACTCTAAGTTTTTGAGTTAGAGAGCAATTCCATTACAGCTCATGATCCAAACACATCTAATATGTCATATCTAAGCTGTCCAAACTCTCACAAGTGACCTGTAACACCAAAATCACGCAGTCCCCTCTCAAAACCTCAAAATAGGACTTTTTACATTTTTCAAGCCATGTCTTAATTCAGTCACTTTCAAAACTAGATAAAGCCTCAAACACACTCCATATATCATCCTTGAACTGTCCCAAATGGTTCCCCATATTTGGAACACCATTTGAGAGAGTTGCTATTTTGGTCACTTTTGCCCCTTTTGCAAGAAAAGGCCAGCTTCTATGCCTGAGGTTTCCAGCTGATTCCAATCATCCTAAAAGCTTCTAAGAGATCATTTGAGAGTGTTCAAAGCATTAAAACATTTCTGGAACAAGGCCCTTGACAGATTGCCCAAAAATCTCTTAAAGAGGTAAGCATCTCAACTTGAACTCCTTAAAATATGCATTGCTTTGAAGTCCACTGATCATACACATCTCATACATGTTATATATGTTGTGTTTGGACCAATTCATCATGTGATTCATGCCTGTACCATGAGGTAGCACAGAAAATGCAAATAGAGGCCTATTTCAAAACCACTATCGGGTTTTAAAATGGGGACCTCATCTGAGAAAAACACCACCACCATTGGATTCCTTGTGAAATTATAGGCAGGATAGACCTAAATTTTGTCCCAATCCATGGAGAAATGAGAAAGTTACAAGCTTCACGTTTTTGGCCAAAATCTTGCCTTGGCCAGGCCTAAAAACCAGGTCACCCTCATATATCCATGGGATGGTTTTGATACACGGATGTATCACCACCCCAGTGGTAGGAGGCGCGCACTGCATACAAGAGGTATGGGATTCGAATCCCCCTCGCCCCAGATCCTCTTTTTATCATTTTTTCCATTTTCTATTATTTTTCTTATTATTTTTAATGATTTGAAAAATTAATAACTCCCTCAATTTTAATTATTTTTTATTGGTTCTTTATGTAAAAAATCACAAAAATGTTGAAATATTTTATTCCATAAAAAAATCAAATTTATATTATTTATTTAATATAGTTGGTATTTTTATGTATAAATTCATTTTTAATTGTTTTTAAACATTTTAAAAGTGAATATTCATCTTGAAAAAACAAAACCAAATGAGTTTTAATTCATCTTGTGATTAAAACCTCATTTTTCAAACCTTAACCAAAAATCACAAGTTGTTTATTCAAGCTTATTTGGTGTTCTATCATTTTTTATTGATTTTCTTTAAGAATTTACTTTTAAAAATGATGAAATTAGGGTTTTGATTGATTCCACCCTCATCAATCATTTTCAAACAACTCATGGGCCTCTAATAGAGTATAAGACCCAATCCTTTTTGAAACCAAAATAGTTTGGGCCTCAGTCATTGTATAAGACCCACAGTGTTTTCAAAAATCTCGGCGCGATCGCTAGTGTAAAATAAAACCACATGGGCCTCTCCTTGAGTTGTAAGCCCCATTTTTTTTCTTAAAACCACTCATGGGCCTCTAATAGAGTGTAAGACCCAACCCTTTTTTGAAACCAAAATGATTTGGGCCTCAGATGTTGTATAAGACCCACTGTGTTTTCAAAAACCTCGGCGCGATCGCCGTTTTCAAACAAATAACCTTGGGCCTCTCCCTGAGCTGTAAGCCCCATCACTTGTACAAAAATAAATCTTTGGGCCTCTAATAGAGTGTAAGACCCAATTCTTTTTTAAACCAAAATAGTTTGGGCCTCAGTCATTGTATAAGTCCCACTGTATTTTCAAAAATAACGGTGCGATCGTCGCCTTTTTTAATAACCCTGGGCCTACCCTCGTGTTGTAAGTCCCATATCTTTTATTTAAAATAAAACTTTGGGCCTCTAATAGAGTGTAAGACCTATCCTCTTGTACATAAAAATAATTTTGGGCCTCACATATTCTATAAGTCCCTCTGTACAATTTTTTAAAACAACGGTGCGATCATCGTTAAAACTTGGGCCTCTCCTTGAGCTGTAAGCCCCAACAATCTTTTCAAAGCACTTTTTCCTTTGACTTTGAATTCAAATATATGTTGTTATCAAAACTTTCTTTAATTTCTTTGTTGAACAACTAACCAAACAGCATGGAAGCTCTACAACGGGTAAATGTTTATCCGTTTTCATTTACCGCTTTCATATATATAACTATATTGTGGGGCTACTTCACTGTAAGTCTTCTTTCACATCCTTTTATATACTTGTCACATATCCACTGTGTAATACTAGTATAGTTATTTAGAGTTTTCCCCGGCAACTACGTCTAGCACTAGGTAAAGCCCTGTTGGTCACTCTTAAATACAAACAAAACTAGATCCCCTGTAGGATTCCAAATACAGTCTTCCCTCCTCTTGGAGTTAAACAATATAGAACAAAGAGAAAGGCAGTATTCTCGGTGAACCTTTTCTCAGTCTGTCACCCTTTGAATTTGTCAAAGAAATAATAACTCCCCAGAGATGATCTTTTCTCCGTGAATGGCATCTCTAGAGTTTCTTCCAAATTCTCGAACTTTCCTGGAATTATCCCTTCTCTGTGAATTGTATTTCTTGAACTTCTCTTGATTTGGGGACCCACTGGCTTCCTAAAAGCATCCCTGCCTCCTCTTGGGCATTGTACAAGGACCCTTCGGCTTCTTAGAAGTTCTCATGCCTTCTCTTGAGCTTAATACAAGGACCCTGACGACCTCTTAAAGTTATAAGACATAACTTAGTCATCATTTGCTAGAGCAGTCTTTCCAGCGTCAAAACTTCAGCCATTTTAGGGTTGATACTCATCCCTTAATGCCTGCGCCTCCTCTTGGGCATTGTACAAAAGATAAAACTCTAGACTTGGACAATCTAAAACTCTTGAGTCTCAAAGACATTCTCAAGTTCCTTTCAAACATAGGAAAAAACACTGATCACTCTGGATCAATCTCCAGCAGAAACCCGGTCTCTCTCATGAGAGTTCCCCACACTTGGACACGCTTCAGGATCTCAATAATCCTCAGCAGTAAGACAGCCTCCTCTTGGGCTTTGTACAAATGATTCTACCCAGCGGAGCTAACCTTTTCAGACTCTCTTGTTGAGTCAACCCTTTTTTAGCCTCTGTCTTGGGCTTTATACAGGACAGATAAAAGTACTCTCTTGTTGAGTCAACCCACTTTTAGCCTCCATCTTGGGATTTGTACAAGACATATAAAAACACTCTCTTGTTGAGTATAAAATACTCTCTTGTTGAGTCAGTCTCCTTTTAGCCTCAATCTCGGGCTTCGTACGAGACAACAAAACACTCACTTGTTGAGTATAAAAGACTCTCTTGTTGAGTCAATCTCCTTTTAGCCTCAATCTCGGGCTTCGTACGAGACAACAAAATACTCTCTTGTTGAGTATAAAAGACTCTCTTATTGAGTCAATCTCCATTTAGCCTCAATCTCGGGCTTCGTACGAGACAACAAAACACTCTCTTGTTGAGTATAAAAGACTCTCTTGTTGAGTCAATTAACCTTCAGACTCTCTTGTTGAATCAATCACCTGTTCAAGACTCTCTTGTTGAGTCAATCTTTTTAGCCTCTGTCTTGGGCTTTATACGGGACAGATAAAAGTACTCTCTTGTTGAGTCAAACCATTTCAGCCTCCATCTTGGGCTTTATACAAGATACATTCTCCCCAACGGTGTCAAAATCCCTTTTAGCCTCAATCTTGGGCTTTGTACAAGATAGAAAGAACATTTTCCCCGGAAAAGTCAAACTTCCCGCCTCCTCTTAGGCTTTGTATAAAGAAATCCCCGGTTGAGTCAATCAACCTTTTAGCATCAAATTTGTGCATTGCTCACAGCATACAAACATCAACAACTCCTCTTTAGAGATGAAAAATCCTCTCTCACTCAAAAACCTTTAGCTTCACATCTTGGGCTTTGAACAAGATACAAACCACCTTTAGCTTCAATCTTGGGCTTTGAACAAGACACCAAAACATCTCTTTCCTCCCATAGAATAGGAGGAACTACGATCGCTCTGATTTCCCTGTTTTGTTAAACGGGAATACGTAGGCATAAGATTGCAAAATCTTAGCGAGCATACTAATCAAAAACCCAAAGTCCAGTACCTCCATACATCAATAAAAAAAAGCATCAGATCTAACACCTTACCAGAAACCTAGCAAATAGTCAAGACACTCCGTTCTTTTAAGCAAATAACTAAAGACAGACCCCCATTTTGATAGCATCTGTAAATCAACAGTTTTGACTGTTTAACCTCAGTATGCAAGCAGGGTTAATTGGAGACATCTATTTCCCTTCCTTAATCAGCTCCACAGGATAAAAAATGAATCGAACTGTAGTACCAAAGCGATAGTGATTCGAAACCACAAAAATCGCGTAAAAAATGAATCGAACTGTAGTACCAAAGCGATAGTGATTCGAAACAACAAAAATCACGCTACAGACTCCCTTCTCATGATATTATCAACAGGTAGAATTATCCCCGGATGTTGTTAAAGAATCATTCCACAGATGAGTGAAGGAAAGCAAATAGGCATCTTTACAGCTGAACAGACAACATGTTTCAGGATTTGTTCGAAGATGTATACACCAAAGTCAAATAACTTTCTTTTTCCAACAGCATAGATAAACCTTACAAGCCCAGTAGAAATAGTTGAAGTGTGATTGGTAGGGACCCAGTTCACCGTTCCAATTATGTGAAGAATGGAATATTTAACACTCAGCTTCCCAGCTGACAGTTTCTCTTTGCTGGGCCAATTCCTCACAGTATTGCCAGTAATTTCCCTACAAATCTGATCATCAGAGTCTTCAATTTTAGCTTGAGGACCTTCAGGTCTACCAAGGAACTTGTTGATCTCAGTAGGAGAAAATGTCACAACATTTCTCCTAACATATACCTTCAAGTAGTCCTCACTTTTCCGATCATTGCATCCTTCTGGAACTTACTACAAACTCTTTGACCAGCCTCTCATAGTATGAGCCAAATTGAGTGACAATCTTTAACAAGCCAACATCTTCAATCAAATCCATTACCTCCTTACAATTAAGGGCATTCTTCCCCAATTCCCTCTCTAGAGCAACTCTTCCGTGATATACATACCTCCACCTGTTTATATTTACCACATCATGGAATGAGATGTTGTCCATGAGAGCTTTAGGAAGAGTAACAACCATCTTCTTAGAGGCTGGTTTCTTAATGGGCGTGATGTTCTGGACATCTTTTGCAACATCATAGTCTGACTCATTGTCAGACTCTGCCTTTCTCTTTTTGGACACAAACAACAACCTTGCTCTAATGCCTATGGGGTCTAACTACAAATTTCTTATTTTGCTTGTTAGAGGTGTTTTTAGTGTCCCACCCTTATCTTTTCTATTCTTCAACCTTTCGGCCACACTAGGATTGAGACTTGTTGCAATGACTTCATCATCAGAAGGTAAGTCATCTATATTGATAACTTTATTAGTTACCTCTTCAACAATCCCCCTAGATGCATGTTCTTGAGAAAATTTTATAGATGGGGATATTCCATCATCTGTCTCCACATTTCTCACAACTGAGTCAGCAAGGGTGTGCAGATTCCCTTCTGACACTTCATCATCATCTACACCATTATTAGCATTTCTCTCAGTTATATCCTCATCAAGAACTGAGTTTGTTGGCATAATCTGGGCCAGTGGTCTAGTGATTCCAGCAACACTCATTCTATCCCCTTGACTTATGAGTTTATTCACTATTTTGTCAATCCTTTCATCCGTGTTAAACTTTTCTATTCCCTTCCCAGGGCTAGAGAAAGCACCAGAAGTTTTTGAAGGATTACCTGGTGAAAAGTTCTTTGATCTTCTTACAGGAAGTTTGTCCGTTTTGCATGGGACTATAGCAAGGGGGACAACATCAATTGCATCTTCAGCACACAGCTCCTCAGATTTTGACCTAGTAGCGGATGTTACTGCAGTATTCTTCTTGGTTGCTCTTGTTGGTGATTGTTGTTGCGACATCATACAGTGAACACGATTTCCCTTGTTCTCAATCTGGAAGGTGAAGGAGTTTGAGAAAATTAGTGTAGAGTGAGGATATCTATCGCGGAAGCAGTTCCGGTTAATTTGAAAAGATTGATTTTGGAACCCTGTATACCCTTGAATAGTGTTCCCACACAACAAGTAAAACCCTAATTTGTCCTTCAAAAATTTTCCTTGAATTTTTGTACCACTAGAGAGGTTCAAGTTATCATAGAAGGATGTCACGACATCTAGTGTGACATTATGCCAGAGCCAACCAATTTTTGTAGTTATTTCTTCAGTTTCTATGATTGAGTCCTTTGTGACAGCATATGAACATCTATTTCCATCAATTTCATTAATCATAGATGCCTTTTGAAGAAGATTATCAATCCTTGCGATAGTTTAATATTGCAATCTCCTATGTGCCATCTTGGTTAACCTTCCAATGTGTAATTCACCCATGTTCAGTTCTGAGGAGTGTTTGTGATGTTTCTTCATCTGCAAAGTTGTCTATACATAACAATTATTCTTTGATCTGACACCTTTCATGATAATCCTATCTTTATCATCTACAACCAAACATTCAGATCTGATGAAGTTGACTTTTAGACCTTGATCACAAAGTTGACTTATGCTAATCAAATTTGCAGTTAATCCCTTGACAAGCAGCACATTGTCAAGTCTAGGATTCCCAGCTTGATCCAATCTCCCAACTCCTTTAATATTTTCCTTGGATCCATCTCCAAAGGTGACATATTTGAAGGAATGAGGCTCTATATTCACCAAATAGTTCTTGACACCAGTCATGTGTCTTGAACATCCACTATCAAAGTACCACTTTTCTTCAGTGTACCCTTTTTGAGTGGACTGAGCTATTAGGGCCATAGACTCACTCTTGGAACTTCTTTTCTTTCCAGCAATACTAGCCTTAGGATATCCATGTATCTTGTAGCAATAACGTTTAATGTGACCATACTTGCCACACTAATGACATTTCCAATCTTGTCTCCTCTGAAGTCTGTAATGATGTTGAGACATTCTGTTAGACATCTTCTGTCTTTTTTTGGTCTGATTAAGGCTGCATTCAGGATCTCTTTTCTTGCTTGACATTTCTTGATCATTGTAGCCAAGTCCTCTGACATCTCCAGCATTCCTCCCAACTTGTATTATCTCATCTAGTATACCAGAACTGCTGTTGAGCATCCTAACATTTTTTGTTACATTGTCAAGTTTGGAGTTAAGCACAACGACTTCCTCTTCAAGATCAGAGATGACACCAAGATGTTTTACTCTTTCAGCCTCAAGGAGCATAATAATCTTATGTTGACCTTCTTCAAGCTGGCAGACTTCAGTACATCTCTTATAAAGCTCCTTGAAGGATTTGATTAGATCATTATATGATAGATCTTTAATTTCTGATTCTATATTAGAGTCAAATACTCTTGTAAGAGCAGAAACCTTAGGTGATTCTTCATCACTTGTAGAGTCATCTTCAGACCAAGATTTAATGAGTCCTTTCTTTTCTTTCTTGAGAAAATTAGGACACTCATATTTGATGTGTCCATATCCCTCACATTCAAAGCACTTGATCCCTTTTCCTTTGTCATCCTTTTCTTCATACTTCAAATTTCTTCCAAGATTATTCCTTTTGTGGTTGTTGAATGATTGAGACTTGACATTAGCTCTTGATTCCCCCTCTATCTTCTTCAGCAATTGACTGTACTGTTTTCCTAGAAACACAACAGCCTTAGATATCTCTTCTTTGGAGTTTGTCTTTCCTTCATCATGATCAGACACCAAGGCTAAGCTTTTATTTTTCTCAGTCTTTTCATTCAGTGTCATTTCAAAAGTTTGTAGAGAACCCATGAGTTCATCTACCTTTAAGGTGTTTATATCTTGAGCCTCTTCGATGGCTGTCACCTTCATGTCAAATTTCTTAGGAAGTGATCTTAGAATTTTCTGGACAAGCTTTGCTTTTGGAATATTTTCTCCAAGGTCACTCGAAGTATTAGCAATATCTACAATATTCATATGAAATTACTGAATACTCTCATCCTCCTTCATTCTCAAGTTCTCAAACTTGGAGGTGAGAAGTTGAAGTCTTGAAGATTTAACTCGAGAGGTTCCTTCATGAGCAGTCTTCAAGATTTCCCAGGCATCCTTTATAATAGTGCAATTCTTGATGAGCCTGAAGATGTTCTTGTCCACACCATTGAACAAGGCATTCAAGGCTTTAGAGTTACCTTGAGCAAGCTTATCATCTTCATCATCCCAATCTTCTTCAGGTTTTAGCTCATCAGTAGCCTTCCCATCTTTGTCTTTGGTCTTTGGTGGATCCCATCCTTTAACCACAAACTTCCAAGCTTTACCATCCATGGACTTGATGAACGCCACCATGCGCACTTTCCAATATTCATAATTGGAACCATCAAGTATGGGTGATCTATTTAAAATTCCTCATTCTTTATCCATCGAACCAGAAAGTATCGTCCCTGAAACTCACGCAGATACAGAGCATGATGCCTGCTCTGATACTAATTGAAATTTTGGTTAAGCTGATCACTAAGATGTCAGACAGGATATCGTGACACTTGATATCTGCTTCTAACACAAGGACAATGAAGAACAGAATACAAACAACATAAAGAAAATAACACACAAGAATTGTTAACCCAGTTCGGTGATCAACAACACCTACGTCTGGGGGCTACCAAGCCAGGAATGAAATCCACTAAGTAGAATTGGTTGTAAGCTAAACTCCAACGTTTACAACTTGACACCTAGAAACTACCCGTACTAGATTTCTACCTAAGACTCTCCTAGGTATTAGACCATTCTCAATTCCCTTTCAATCACAGTAGTGACTGAAAAATTACAACTCAATAAACTGTCCAACTCAGGTATTCACGCAATACAGGAGAGGCTCACAAAAGTACAAACCCTAGTACTCAATAACAGCTGTATATCTTCCGTTTCTATTCTAGGTTAAATCCATCCTATTTATATCACTAAACAAAACTGGATTTAGGCTTCAGAATCGCAGCAATTCAGCTCCACAGAATCTGCGACCTATTCTTCTCTAGAATAGTTTCTTCAATCTTAAGTTTCCAAAAATGTCTCCAAACTCAAAAACAACATATTCCTTTTAGAATCAGAATCTCTGATTCCTCAATCTCAGATGCCACCTAGAACCAAATCATATTCCCATAAAACCTAGAAAACAGAAACAGTTATTCCAAACTGTAACAGACAAAGATGTCGAATCAACATGATAGGACATCTTGTCTAACACCTTAATCTCCAGTTAGTTCAACATGTTAGAACATCTTGTCCAACATCTTTCAGTTAAGTTAGTTTTACCAAAATTTATGCCAACCTCAAAGGCTTGGACTCATCATGGAGATCGTGCTTCACCTCAGGCCACTCCATCTTAGGCCATTCCACCTTCTTTTTCTTCCCCCAGGAGATGGGATTCACCATATGACGCGTCACTTCCCCCATCCTCCCGCATGCGTCAGGATTCACCAGTGCCACCTCCCGCTGATGATCCTGCTGATCCAGTGTCACCTCCGAAGGGTGAGGCTGATGCGGATGCCGATTCGAGGGTTTTGGAGGAGGTTCATATGATTTGTCCACACTTCCTCTGTATCCAGATCACACTGTCAGACATATCTGGGACGGAGAGGTAGCATTAGTTGGATTTTTTTTTTATTTTTTTCACGTTAATTTTAATTGCTAAAATTGATTATTTCTGACATTGAATATTTTTGGCAAATTTCAGGTGTGTGATCCCTAGAAGTTTCTTAACCATGAGAGGAATATTGTTGCATTTCCTTGGCAAGAGGACGATTGGTTTCAGTTGGTTCTATTATTATCTGGACTGAAGGACCCATGCACGATCGGGTATAACCTGGTCAACCACTGGATGCTTAATGCATTAATGGATAGATGGTATTCTAAGACCTCTTCGTTTCATCTCTCGCACGGTGATATGTCTATCACACTGGACGATGTCTCATGTTTGTTACATCTTCCGATAAGGGGAAGATTCCTCAATCATGGGAGGGTGACCAAAGACGAGGCAGTCGAGATGATGGTAGAGCATTTAGGGGTTGATCTAGGGAATGCGATTGAGAAGGTGGATAGGACCAGGGGTGCTTATGCTAGATTTGAGTTCTTGAAGGAGATGTGTGATTATGAGATCCTTGCTGCATAAGAGGTTCATGGTGATGTTGAGCAGGTGGCAGTACATAGAACTCGTGCTTTGAGGGCATATATTTTCTTTTTTTTGTTGGCACTTATATTTTTATGGACACGAGTGCCACTTATACTGACGTTGCATACCTCCGGTACTTCTTCGATCTACAACGTATACATGAGTACAATTGGAGGGTGGCTTGCCTGACCTATCTTTATTTGAAGTTGAGAGATGAATGTCGGTGGAAGACGAAGCAGGTCACAGGTAACGTGACATTACTGGTGGTAATAATTCTTGATCCTTGAATGTTTTTTTATTTCAAGCTTGGATCCTCCAGCACTTCCCGTCCACCGCTGGCTGGGCGAGTGTGGATGAGTACATTAAAGATATGTCGTGTACCTGTGATTTTACCTCACTCAGAGGGAACCAGTCGGTCGAGCCTTTTAGAGTCTACCTTGACCATTTGGTTGCTGAGGACATGCACTTCAACAACTACGTGGATCACCGTCAGGCACAACCATTTGACGAGATAACATTATACTTTGGATGGTTAGCCTGCGGATCGCGTATCACTGTTCCTCATCTTCCCAAGTGCGTCACGCGGCAGTTTGGGTACACACACACACCATCCCCAAACACCCTATTGTCTCTGCTTCTCTTGCCTTATCTCGTAGACAGATAGAGGAGATGTTTGTTAATTATAAGAGTCATCTTGTACTGGAGGAGGAACGAGCAACCATAGCAGGGAAGGACTGGAGCTACGTCGATGGGTGCATCAGGTGGTTCTTCAGGGTGTCACATTCATACATGGCGCAGACTGCTCCAGGAGATCCACCGAGACCAGCTCATCAGGAGATACTAGAGGAGAAGCAAGCTCAACTATATCATATTAATGATGTCTTGCCTCGGTGTCATTGCATAGTGGAGATTGCGCGAGCAGGCATTGACGAGGGTATCTTGCCTAAGGGGTCTGCTGTCAAGCGAGTCCTGGATGCCATGGTGGCGGAGGCACATGGGGCACTGTTGTACCGGAGACATCGCCGGAGAACGGGGGGATTGATGGACGAGGAGGCAAAGCAGGCAAAGAAGGTAGAGGAGATGTTTTCAAGTACACACAATAGTAGTCTGTTATTATTTTGTTGTATTACTATACTCTCTACTTTATTTTTACGGTTTTATTACATTTTGGATCTCGATTATACGACATTTTCTACATATATTATTATACTTCATACAGTATTAGTCTCTTATTATTTTGTACGTCTATTTTTTTACACAACTTATAGTAAAAAACACCTGTTCTAATACACTTCGGAGATGTATCTCCGAAAAATTGCCGAATATGCTTCTCCGGGACAATTCAAATGTAAGTGGTGTCTAAGTGACATGTTTTGAATGTTTAAATTGGTTTCGGAGATGTGTCTCTGAAATATGTCAACGTTTATTAAGAAATAGGTGCGTCTGGAGATGTATCTCCGAAATCAGGAGACATGTGAAAATTCACATGGTGCATTAGAAACATTTAGGGTGCAATAAAAATTTCTCTAGAGTTTCTGTTGGATGGATGGCGAGTGGATAGATTGAGTTAGCATGTACTAGAGTTTTGGATTGGATGGATAGTAAGTTAGTCAGTTGAGCTAGTATGGGCAATACTATTTGGTGGGCTAGAAAAAAATATGGCCCATAAATATTTTAGACAAATTTGACAACAATAAAATATTTGTCCTAAAAGAGTAATTGACCATTCATTTTGTTTACAAAGTGCATTTTTATTCTCTTTAATTCATCTAGTAAAAGGTATTCAAAAATAAAATTTACAGAAAAACCTATTATTTACATAAAGTTGTCTATTTTTTAGAAAAAGAAATGACTATTTTATTCATTTATATTTAACGGTTGAGAAATTGTATAAGACTTTAAACTTACGCCAAGTGTTAACAGATCCTGACTATATGATCATTGCTATAAATTTTGCTCTTAATTGTTTATATTTTTATTTTTTAAACCTCTAAATTTACAATATAGGTTTGTGCGGTCAAATTTTTGTTTGGATTGGGTTGGTACAGAATTGGACAGAATACGAGTGGATCAATTGGGTTAACTTGGGTTGGACTTATAGTTCGATGAGGAAAATTTTACTTCACACCCTATCATTTATTCCCCTACCCCTACATTATTATTTTTTTACTAAAATATCCTCATATAAATAAGTACAAAATTTTCTTAATTTAATTATTTGATCCACAATTTAATAAATAAATCTATCTTTAAAAGTTGTTTTATTAATATTCTTAGCAAATATGGCAAATATTATCTATACTATTATATATTCTTATAATGTCTCCATTAAAGATTTTCCGCTAAAACTTTTTCCTTTAATTAATTAATTATAAATATATTTATTATTAACTCCATTTAAAACTTCCGACTAACTCATTCTTATATTTTAAATAAATATTAATTAACAAATGCAATAAGACATGTCTTAAATTTTTTTTAAAATGCAGTCACCAACCAAAAATTAATTAAATATAAATATATTTATTATTAACTTCATCATTTAAAACTTCTAACTAAGTCACATTCTTATATTTTAAATAATAATTAATTAACAAATGCAATAAGACACTCCTAATTTTTTTTTTTAAAAATGCAGCCACCTATCAATAATATGTTAACATAGTAACTACTAGCATAACTTTTCTCTTCATTTTATTTATTAATATTTTATTATTAATAATTAAATATTATTATTACTAATTAAATGATAATTAAATTAAAATATTTAACATGTTTATTTCTCAAATTTCTCTCCGCTCAACACTCCTTATTTATATCATACAAATAATTAACATCTTTCAACTCATAACATCTCTTTAACCCCACATTAATATGACACATAGTAATATTAATTTAAAAAAAAAATTAGACATATAATGCAAACCTAAAATTTACTTAATACAACAATAAATTAATAAATATGATTCATAAAACGGTTAAAGTTTTTTATAGCCCCCACTAATTTTATTTTAAAGTTAGTAAATAGTAAAATAAAAGTATAAATTGATGAGATATAAATTTGATTAGTGGGAAAATAGTTTTGTGGAAAAAATGAAATAAAGTAATGAAATTAGTGGGGCTATAAAAAACTTTAACTGTTTCATGACTTATATTTATTAATTTATTTTTGTATTAAGTAATTTTAAGGTTTTAATTATATGTCTAATTTATTTACTTTTTTTTTTTTAATTTAATATTACTATGTGTCCTATTAATATGAGGTTAGAGAGATGTTATGAGTGGAGAAAGGTTAACTATTTGTATGATATAAATAGAGAGTGTTGAGCGGAGAGAAATTTGAGAAATAAACATGTTAAATATTTTAACTTAATTATTATTTAATTAATAATAATAATATTTAATTATTAATAATAAAAGATTAATTAATAAAATGAAGAAAAAAAGTTATGCTGGTTAGTTACTATGTTAACATATTATTGGTAGGTGACTACATTTTAAAAAAAAAATTGGAGTGTCTTATTACATTTGTTAATTAATAATTATTTAAAATATAAGAATGTGATTTAGTTAGAATTTTTAAATGATGGAGTTAATAATAATATATTTATATTTAATTAATTTTTGGTAGGTGGCTGCATTTTAAAAAAAATTTAGAACGTGTCTTATTGCATTTGTTAATTAATAATTATTTAAAATATAAGAATGAGTTAGTCAGAAGTTTTAAATGAAGTTAATAATAAATATATTTATATTTAATTAATTAAGTAAAGGAAAAAAAATTAGCAGAAAATCTTTAATGGAAACATTATAAGATTATATAATAGTATAGATAATACTTACCATATTTGCTAAGAATATTAATAAAACAATTTTTAAAGATAGATTTATTTATTAAATTGTGGATTAAATAATTAAATTAGAAATATTTTGCACTTATTTATATGAGGATACTTTGGTAAAAAAAATATTAATGTAGGGGTAGGAGAATAAATGATGGGGTATGGGGTAAATTTTTCTTCGATGAGTGAGAAAAATTCTTTGACCCATAAATATTTTGAACAAATTTAGTATTAAAAAAATTATTTGTACAAAAAATGTATGGGTCATTCATTTAATATTTTTTTTTCATTTTCTAGCCTCATTTATTCACCTGATCTAAGATATAATAAAAATTGCTCGTAGAATTAAATTATATAGTAAGATATGTAAATTTTATTTTTAAGATAGTATTGTTAAAAAAAATCTTACCATAAATATTGTTGTTAATTGTATATATTTTTATGTGGTAAAATTTTAAATTCATAGTACATATACATTTATTCTAAATGAGACATATTAGTTTAGAGATGTATTTTATTGTTAGAATGAAATGATTATATCATGGCTTGTGGATCGGGTAAACAATTTAGAATATATTTTGTTTTTAAATTAAGCATGTGCCCCTCTTTTGTATCATGTTTTACTGTCTCACACATGGGGTGGACATTTGGTCGGATCCGGTCGATTTCGGATGAAAAATACATATCCATTCATAACCGCGGTTGCTAAATATACATGTTTGAAAATATGAATTCATCGGATGACGGATTTGTCGGATTTACGGTTTTTGCCAGTTAAAAAAAAAATTTACAGAAAAAAATCGTAAGCATAATTTTAATACAAACAAAAACATAAAAATTAAAACTTTTAACATAATTAATAATAATAAACTTATAAGAAAAACAAATGTTTAACTTATAAAACTATAAATATACAAATTATAAAAAAAATAAAAAATGAAGAAAAAAAATATGAATATACTACTTGAATAATAGACCTATCATTTGATTTCCAGAATCAATTTACAACCACAACTGTATGTGTATAGTTTCTGTTGCCTTGTATTTCACCCATAAAAAAACATTATCTTCTACCTTGCATCGGACCCATAAGCATACTGTGATAAGAAATAACCGAGATTGATAAAGAAATGAATTGAATGAGTAACTGGAATATATATATATAAGTGAGAAAAAATAGAGAAAATGAATGATAAAGATAATGATGAGTGAAAATGATTACTGATGGTGAAAGTGAAACGGCTAGGGTTTTGTTGAAGGATGAGAGAAGTGGATGATATAAAGAGCAGATAGTTATTGTGGGCAGGGTTTGATTAAAAACTGTATAAAGTGGGCTAGTAAAAAAACAATTAAAATACATTAACTTCGAGTGGTTTTGAGTTTAGACGGTTCAATTTCTATCATTCAGATTGATCCAAACAAATCCAAGTGAAACTGATTGGGCTACCCGTTTAAAACCGTCCGATTGCCTTTATTTGAAATGGTTTTCACAGTTTCGGATCGGGTGAGAGCCGTTTGTCCACCCCTATCTCACACACTCCACCCCGCCAAATGATATCTCTCTCCATCTATAATCAATGAAAGGTACAACAGAGAGTAGCAAATGAATGAAATAATTCTCTGTTTCACCATGAATAACTCAAATCATCATTTCACATATATTAAGAAAATTAAACTGTATAAATAAAAAAAGACAATAATGTTTTTATTAAAGTATCTATTATTAAATATTAAAAATGATGTAAGTAATATTAATTAGGTGATAAAATTGAAAAAATGAATAAATAGTGCATTAAGAACTAAAAGGGTCAGTGATTTTTTAGACTATTTTATTTTACAAATGAGTCACTCAATGTGGAATTGAGAAAATATATATTTACAAATATATATGTCATATTTGTTTCCTTAGCGACATGTTCTACTTTCTTTTCATTTTCTCATACCCATAATTTGATCCCATACTCATAGTTTAACGATGAAAGAACAACAACTGAATGTTTGATTTGTGATTTTTATGGTGATCTTCAATTCTTTGTTAATCAAGACCTTCAAATCTATTGACATAAATGACAGGGACATCACGTATTTATCAAAAATATTAAAGCATTAAATTTTTTAATTCTTTCATTTATAAAGTGATCAAACTTATGAGAGGGGCACCACATATTTATCAAAAATATTAAAGCATTAGGTATGTTAGTTCTTTCATTAATAAAGTGACAAAATTTTTTCAAGTAATGTAAGACTTCTACTTCACACTTGTATCACAATAATTACAAATTTGGTCAAATCTATTTCAAATAGCTATGTGTAAATTCAAAATAAGTATGTTAAGAAATCATATTGTAAACTCATACTTCTAATAAAAGGAAGGGTCTTTCCAAAATTGTGATATGAACAAGATTCGATAATGCCACTACTACGGATAAACAATATAATGATGGTTGCGAAACACATATAATAAGGATTACATGTCTGTTGTTAGGTGTCATACCCTAAATTTTGATCACAAGATTTCACATCATTGTGCAAATCATCACCATAATATGGAGGTATCTTCATACCTTATCAATCCTCTCAAATATTGTTGAGCATTCACCACAATCAAGAATTAGGGTTTTGGACCCCCTCAGAGCACTCAGACAAAGGATCAATCAAGAATTGACATGATCTTTAACTTTTCAAGCCTCTCAAACATCCATGAAGGATCAAGAGGTCTCCCATATCAAGAATCAAGCACAAGACTGCAACATTTCAAGTTGATCAAGCCTCAAGATCATCAGTATCACCAAATTAGGGTTTTGGTCGACCAAGGCCTCCAGAGATAAATTTTCATCTGGGCATGGGCCCATACCTCAAAACATGATCCAGGAAGCTCAAAGGGACCTCATGGATCCAATCATAAGTTCAAAATAGCCTCAGGGGATGCATTCATCAAAAATCAGGAATTATGGTTTCTTGACCTAATTCACCCCTAAGTTGACTTTTGGAGCAAGGCATGAGTCAAGACCTCAAGGAATGTTTTGAAGACCTTAAATATATCATATATTGATCCTCTTACAAGTTCAAATTGACACAAAGAACTTGGTTAATGAGCAATATAAGGATTCAAATTCATCTGGACCTCAAACTAGGGTTTCTGAGAAAAAGTCAACCATACCTTTGACTTTTGACCAAGACATGATCTCAAACCATGAGAAATGATTCAAGACACTCTAAAACACCTATGGAATCCATCCATTAGGTTTGATTTAGCCAAAGAACTTGATTTTATAAAGTATCACAAAGTTTGAAATTCATCTGATAAAAAGTCAACAATACCCCAAAACCAAGTTTGACTTTTGAGATTTTTTGACAAACATGGCTTCTTCAAGTCAAAAACAATGTTAACTTATGGTTTGGATCATCATCCATCAAGAAAAATCAAGAAAAATTAGGTTACTTGCAAAAGGGGCAACCTTAAGAAACTTAAAATTTCACTAAGTTATGGAAATAAGTGATTTTTACCCAACTTTGCAAGACCATAACTTGTGATCCAAGTAACCTTTTTCTTCCATCCAAAGCTCAAATGAAAGCTCTCATTACATACTACAAGATTTTCAAATGCACCATATTCCAAATCTTCATTGGTTTTGAGTTACGGATTGATCAAATCACAAAAAGTAAGAAATGGACATTTTTCAAACACTTAGAAAAATTTGAGACAAAACCTGTCTCATGTTTAGTCCAACTTTGGAGGCATTTTCCATCATGATCCAAAATGAATCAAGACCAAATTTAAACATCAAAGTTGAAGTATGATATATAGGTTTTCCAAAATATACAAGAACCCATTCTAATTCAACTTGAGCAAGAAGTTAAAAGCCTTGCAACATGATCTAAAAATCTAGTTTTTCAAGACAGCATGAATGCATGACTTGTGCCACACGATTTTGTCATTCAAGTTTTGTCACTTTTCCAACTTTGTCATCTTCCAAAAACACAAAAATTCTGATGACTCACTTGTTCCTTGGTTAAGGAGTCAAGAATTCCACTTAAGCATGTGCAAATCCATCATGACATGAACTTTGAAATTCAATTTTGGCAAGGTTACATTAATGCAATACATTGAGGTGTCATGAACCAAGCCATGCCAATCCAAACCACTCAAGATTCAGTCTAAGCTCTAAGTATTTAAATTTGCAGAAATTGAATTGAGCCAAGCTAAAGGAGACTTGGCACTTTTGAATTATCCAAGTCAATGGCTACATAGCTACTCATAGTGACCAGCCTCCATTCACTATTCCTTGCAAAACAAACTTCCTCTACTATAAATAGAGGTCATTTGTGACTGATTAACACACTCCAAAACATCTTCACTCATGTTTTCATCCATTTCACTCTTAAAAACCTGAATTTCCTTCTTTGGCAAGTAATATGCGAATTTTCAAATAGAGAAGGATTCCACCACACCCAATGATCCTAACACCATATATATATATATATAGAAACTATCCAAACACTTCTCCATCACCTGTAACATCAGAATCACAAACCTCCAAATCACACTTGAGCCAAGTTTCAGTTGGGATACCACAAAGAGTTCCAGGGGTCTTTAATTAATTCCAAGCTTCTACACACCTTACATAAGGTCCATTGAAGCTGTCCAGATCATCACACAACATATGTAACACCTCTACATCCAAAATTCGAATTCCTCTTGCACAAGTAAGCCTGAAGCTCTCAAACTCTATACTACATGCATCATAAATTTATTTTCAAGTTACCAACATGTTTCTGGTAGTTCATATAGTAATAACCCTCAATCAATTGCATGATTTCATTCTTGTATAGAATTTCACTATGGTTTTTGCAAAAACTAGGATTTCTGTGTTCATCACAATTATCTCACTCCATACTTAAAATAAATGAAATTAAATACCACCATCGTGTTCCTTGATCAAAAGCGAGCAAGATTGATGTTTGAATCGTTCCATTTCATTACGTATTGAGTGAGATTGAGAGGGTTTTGCAAATCTAGAAAACCAGAGCACGCGCGAGGAAGAAGATGTGTTCTTGGCGTCTTTTTCAAATATTTGAATATTTGAATTTTCTTTTATTTTTTAATTGATTTCAAAAATTAATTTCTATTCCAATTTTAATCATTTTTTATTGTTTCTTTTTTTCAAAACTCACAAAAATGTTAAAATATTTTATTCCACAAAAAAATAAAAGAATATTATTTATTTAATATATTTTGAATTTTTGTAAAGAATTTCTTTTTAATTGTTTTTAAACATTTTTAATGAAATCTTTCTCTTGTTTTTTCAAACTCAAATGAATTTCAAGCTTTCATATGAATAAAACATGATTTTTCAAACATTTTTCAAAGTTCACAACATATTTTTTAATATATTTGATATTTTATATCATTTTTTTATTTCATTTTCTTTGAAAATTTGTATTTTTAATTAAAATTAAGGTTTTTCCTTAATTTTAAATTTTCAATCTTTATTTGAAACATTTTTGGGCCTCTAATAGAGTTTAAGACCCAACCCCTTTTGTAAATAAATAATTCCTGGGCCTCTGTCATAGTATAAGTCCCGGTGCGATTTTCGAAACAATGGCGCGTTCGTTATTTTTCATCTGGGCCTCTCCTTGAGTATAAGCCCCATTATTTTCGTTACAAACATTTTTGGGTCTCTAATAGAGTGTAAGACCTAACCCTTTTTGTACATAAATAAATTTTTGGGCCTCTGCTATAGTATAAGTCCCACAACGTCTTTCGGTATTGCAGTGCGATCACTATTTTCAAAACAAGTCATTTGGGCATCTCCTTGAGTATAAGCCCCAACCTTTTCTTCATAAACTTTGTTTTAAATAATAAACAACTTCCATGGGCCTCTTCTTGAATTATAAGCCCCATACCTCTGTTTTCAAAATCATCTGTCTGTTTTAAACTAGTACTGAGAGGAGTATTATTCCCGGTGAAACTGTTCTTAGACCATTTGGGCCTCTCTTTGAGTTATAGGCCCCAATCATACTTTTCTTTTAAACAATTTTCTTTTAATTCAAATAAAAATTTAAAGTTTTTCTCAAAACTTTCTTCAATTTCTTAAAACCCTAATCATACAGTTGTGACTAATACAATCAATCATAATACACTTGGGCCTCTTCTCAGAGTGTAAGATCCAATATCTTTTCAATTCAATGTATACTTGTTTATATACCTATTAATTCATTTATTTGTATATACTTGTGCATATCTGTCTAGAGTTTCCCCAACAGTTAGGTCTACACTTAGGTCAAACCAGTGATTACTTCTAACATAGTCAATAACTAGTTCCCTCATAGGAAACTTCCCTCAATACAGTCTGCCTCCTCTTGGGCTTTATTTAATATGGAACAGAGAAAGACATTATTCCCGGTGAAATTTTTCTCAAGACTGTCAAAACTTAGAACTACATATTAAAAGAAATTCATTTCCCCAGAGAGGATTAATTCCCGGTGAAACCTCTTTTGAATTTCTTCAAACCTTAGAACTGTTCAACAAAGAAAGGATTAATTTCCGGTGAAACCTTTCTTGAACTTTTCTTAGGCTTGGGCCCACAGGCTTCCTAGAAGTATCCCCAGCCTCCTCTTGGGCTTAGTACAAGGACCACCAGGCTTCTTAAAAGTTCCCCCAACATCCTCTTTGGCTTAGTACAAGGACCCAAAGGTTTCCTAAACGCATAGGATAGAATTTAGTCATCTCTACTAGTTCAATCCCTAAGAGAGTCAAATTTCTAGAACATCTAGTCAATCAAGAGTTGTTCTCCATCTCTAGAACCAACAACCTCCTCTTGGGCATCATACAAAGATCTTTCTACACCAGATTCTACCACTTTTTTAAGAGAATTGGATAGTCTCATCCTCCTCTTGGGCTTCATTCAAGTAGACTTGGAAAGTGTCATTATCATAGTCTTATTTTGGACTTCACACTAAGACCCTTAGACTTCCTAAAGGCATAGGATAAACCCTGATTATTTTACCAATACACCAGTCTCCAGAAGAGTTAAAACCTCAAAGGTTTTCAAACTCACCTTTAAACTTCTCTGATCTCCAACAAGGCTTAAACTTTCACCTTGAAAATCCTAGCCAAGGTCATATTGACGTTAAAAAAACCCTAACAGGATCATAGCCTCATGGCATTTGGTACTTCAACTCTTCCCTAATTCCTCAGCCACATTTAGTTTCCCTTTGGATTCCCTAATACAGTTTAGACATTCTCTTAGATTTCAATAATCCTCAGCAAAAGTCAGCCTTCTCTTAGGCTTTATATAAGAATTTCCTCCTATCAGCCTTAATCTTGGGCTTTGTGCAAGACAGATAAAACCCTCCCCAGTGGAGTCATTTTCTTTCAGCTTCAACCTTGGGCTTTGATCAAGGCACACAAAAATCAACATCCCCTCATATGAGACCATGATTCCACTCTGCAGGAGGATATCCCTCTATATATCACATATCAAAAACAAACAATCAAAACCTTTGTCCAGATAATTGGTGTAAGTGGGACACTTGTTGATTCAAAGTCCAAGCTGGAGTTCTTCCCTTATCCTGGTTAAAATTTATCTTTCATCTAACTGCTGTAAGTGGCAAGCCTCTGGATTCCATACATCCAAGCCAATGTCCCTCTCTTAGCATGAATGACTCATTAGGAAAAAGTGGCATTGCTCTATACTGAGTTAAAACTTCATCCTTCATGACATCTCTCTTATAAAGGAAACTATGGCATTGCTGGATCCCATATCCCAGTTAAAGTAATTTCCCTTGTAACCAATCACTCAACATCTAAGATGAATATGTGAGATATCTCCCTTTAGAGATGACAAATTCTCTCACAGTTAACCTTTAGCTTCAATCTTGGGCTTTGAACAAGACACAAATACTCGGATAGCTTCAATCTTGGGCTTTGAACAAGACACAAATACTCTGATAGCTTCAATCTTGGGCTTTGAACAAGACATCAAATATCTTTCCTCCAACAGAAATAGGAGGAACTACGATTGCTCTGATTTCCCAAATCTCTTTATGGGAATACGTAGGCATAAGATTGTGAAATCTTAGTGAGCACACAAATAAAAAATCTTATGTCTAGTACCTTCCCAAAAATAATAGAAAACCCAAAAACAACAAAAACACTCTCTCAACACTCCCAAAAGGAGAAACTTTCCCAATCCACAACAGATAAACACAAGAAAGCATTTCAAATAGCAGAAATACATGCAAAAGAAGGTTCCTATAGATTACTATAGATAATCTGGGTGTTAATAGCTTCTCTTTGTATAACCAGACCCTGATCCCCGATCTCTTAGCATTTGTTAAAGAAAACATTTGCGTGCAGGGTTAGTTTAAGATATCTTCCCATTCCTTTCAAGCTTCATAGGATAAATACAAAAATCAGAAAGTAGCACCAAAATGCAGTAAGTGGTCGCGTCACCAAAACACCGACGCTACAAAAAAATGGCGACTCTGCTGGGGACTGAACTAGTAGAATTAGATTTCCTAAGAGGTCTAGGCCTTGCTTTGCATTTATTTTTTCTTCTGCTATTTTTTACTTGCTTTCTCATTTTTTATATATCATATTCTGTCATATTACTTGATATACTTGTTTAAATTACTGTTATCTGGGAATGCGATTAAGAACATTAAGATAAGTGGTGGTGTATTCAAGGAGGCTTATAGGGAGTGAATCCCGACCAAGCTAACTTGAGAGTCCACCGAATCAGTGGAGGTACCCTCGTGGAATTACCAATGTTGAACGAGCAAGTCTTGAAAGCATTGTTTTTTCCCGTTGGATACCATTGAAACTGAGGATTAGTAGACATTTAACCATTTAACCATTAGGTAGTGCGGTGACTATCGGGAATAGTTGATACGCGATACTACACTCAAAGGAGATTCATCTTGGGATATTACAGCTCTCATGAGTCAGTCGGTTTGCTGTTAATATCCTCAAGAGGGGTCAATGATTTTGGGAACCTTTGTTAGAACCCGTTCAACATGTACAAAATTTAACCTCTAGTATACACCTTGGGGATAGGTAGATCCATGACTCCATGCTCGTGACGATGAACCCCTAAACCTATGTTTTCAAATGTTTTTGTTTGGTGTATTCATGCATTCATTAAAAAAAAACCATTTTTTAAACAAGAAAAAAAATCTTTTCTAAAAGGACTAAATTATAATTGCAAATATCAGAAGTTGCGTTATGGATTTCGGTAGAAGAAAAATGCACAAGTACACCTTCAAGGTTCCAAAACTGGAAGACCTAAGGAAATTGGGAAGGATGATTACTAATCCCGGAGCTTTCAGAGCTAAGCACGAAGGACTCTTGTCTCTTTTGAAGGTCAATGAAATTCTGGTACAGATGTGTGATGTCTTTGTGCAATGTCACAACATCGCAATCTGCTGAACAAGGCAATAATAGAAACAATAAATAACACACTGAATTGTTCACCCAGTTCGGTTCAACAACCTACATCTGGGGGCATACCAAGCCAGGAAGGAAGTCCACTATTAGTAGTATCAAATTATAGACTCAACAGACTAGTTGACAATCTACCTAATTTAATCACTACCCAATGACCCTTCTACCTAAGTCCTCCCTAGGTAAGAGACTCCATCTCACTCCCAATCATCGCAATGATGTCTAGCAGTCAACTACACCGTCACTGCATCAACAGCTTGTTTACCAACGAATTTTCTAACACAGAAAACCAGAAGACACACTTCCATGACAACCATTGGAGTTGATTCAAAGCTTCCTCCAAGAACAAACCCAAACTCATTACCTACAGGTTTCTGAGTTAACCACAGTGACCATCTCACAACCCGAGTGGTTCACTTTGACAAAGCCCTAAAGATCTACATCTTGGAATCGTACCTATTCTAGGTTACAAGCATTCTATTTATAACATAATCCCAACAGGATTTGGGCCTTCAAATCATATCATAACAGCTGCTACAACTCAGCAAAAGATTCTCCTACAAAATAGGTCTTCAATCAAATCTTCCTAATTTATCTCCATAATTAGAACATTTATTCTCCACATCTTTTTGCACAAAAATAGTAACAAACTATTCTCCATATCTTTTTGCACTAAAATAGTAACAAACTAGTCTTCACTTTTTAATCCAGCTGCAAGATCTTCTCCATAAAAATATCTGATATGATTTGAATTTAACAATAGATTTTATCTTCAAATCTTTTTAAATCTTCAGCCCTTAAACATATCAACAAATCTGCACAAAATCTGATTGCAACAGCAAATATTTCACCCAAGATATTCGCACACTAAATCTCTAACAGATCTGATCAAATCAAACTTAAACGCGTAGCCCTAAAAACATCACAACCTGATGTTTTAATGTTCTGGTATAGTGATGTCAAGACATCGCATGTGACATCACTCTTCAGCACTTTAACTCTTCAATACCTTAACATTCACTAATGTTATGACTCAATGTTAAGACACATGACATCATTAACACCACCTGCTATAAATCATCATCTGTTCTGACATTAACACATCTTGCAGTGATGTTCTACTCTTATGTCAAGACATTCTTCATAACATTTTCCTGAGCAACATGTTTTGCAAAAATGCTGCCAACTCAGAACTTACAATCTCCCCCTTTGGAAATTTTTTGGCCAAAACATAATTTGATCATACACATCATATTAAATGAAAATGCAGCAGCAGAAAACAGAAGTCAGAACATCTTTTTAGGCATATATCAATCACAAACTCTTTTACCAAAATTAATGCCAACACCAAAAGCTGCAGAACTATCAATCTCCCCCTTTGGCATATTTTGGCTGAAACCTTCTTCTTTGAACCCCCATCCAGCTCCAAGGGACACCTGATCTTTTCTCAATTCTCCCCCTTTTTAGCCATAATAGGAGCAAACCAAACCAACAACATGCACCGGCTAGAACACCAATAAAAACACTGCCCCCCTTAACACCACAATTCCAGCTGCACAAAATTGTAACACTCTCCCCCTATCAAGGATAAGGTGTGCATCTTTGCAAGAGGAAAACCTTAATGAATGGAAAACATAAGACTCATCTTCATGTCTTCAAGAGCGCACCCTCTGTTCAACACACCTGCTGAACGCATTCACATAATGCTTACTCCTCAAACAATCCAAATACCAAAAATCACATGATTCCCTCTTGGTTTGTTATCTTCTCATGCTCCAAAACTCACATCTTGCCAAGCTGATCAACTTCTCTCTGTAATATCCACAGGAATTATCACAATGAACTCCTTGATCATAACACAGTCATTCCCTATCATACTCTTCATCTTCAGATTTCCAAGCAAACAATACCTGATCTACTTCAGTCTTCTCTACATTCTCCATCCAAGGTAGACCTTCTACTTCATCATTATCCCGTATGACTATGTAGACGCTCCTTAGGCATAATGTAGTCACCAAGTTCCTGAACCAGAGCATAATCATCCTTCACCAAGGATATCCAACCAGATAATGTCCCAACACAAGTTAGAACATCTGCCACACACCAAAACATCATCACCATGATTCTTGATATGTTCCACCAACTGGACTTACTATAGCATAGTAATCCAAAGAGATAGAGAATTAAACTCTCATCCACCTTCAAGAAGAATAATCTCCTTGAGTCTTCAACTCATCACCCTTCTGCCCAAGAGTAACTTGTTACAAGACAATCCTCAATAATAATCAGCTGCCACACTCTGATTATCTTGATTCTTCGAATCCACTTCTGAGATCAACCAAATGCCACAGTTTGATCACTTCATACATGAATCCTCACGTTTGTCAGAACTCTCACAAAGATATCTTGATCCACCAAGAAAACTTGATCTTCAAGTCACATGTTCCACTTGCTCAAAAGCAAACACACTTAGACTCCCTAAGCCATGGCCATGTAACATCTTCTCCTTCCTGCAGCTCCCACAAACTGTCATGAGAACGATCTTTTGAAGCATCCTATCGTTCATTCCTGTAGATCACATCACTAGCTGAGACTCCTGATGTTAAGCTAAATGTCAGAACATTATGACATCCAACTGTTGAATTCAGCTCCTCCTTCTGCCACTTAGAAGAACCTCCTCCCTTTGCAGAAATAGATTTCCATGCTCTCATAGACTTGATTCAACAATCAAGTTTGAGTAGACAACCTCCATCCTGCTTTGAAACTCCAAAGACTTCAAACCTACCACATCTGAATCTTCAGAAAATAAGTAGTCCAAGACTACCCCATAGCAATACTTAAAGAAAGTCGCTTCCCTTAGTAGAGCCGACAGTAGAAAGCCAGAGATAACTGCCACTTATCCTCGACCTTCATAACTAGAGCAAACACCATGCTCCCATCTTTATCTTCAACAACACCAACACACCACGAAGAGAAATAAAGAGCCACACAGAGAAAAGTATATTCTCAACAATTCAACAGTCCTGCACTTTTACATCAGACATATACATAGTCTCCCGTCAATGTATTTTGTCATTAGTTGAATGCACATCCTTATCAAAAGCAGATAAATACTCAACCCCTGTCACACAACCGCCATCTGCTGATTCTTCTCCAAAACAAACCATCATGACTACCACAAAACTCTTCCAGATAAGGTCAGTGTCTTGATCTCTTACTCTACCCTGAGCAAAGAACTGAAATGATGTTTCAACATCAGTTCTGACATTAGTCTTAATCACAACTCCTAATCATATTCATCCACACATATTTCTTGCAGGGAACATAAGATAGCATATCAGCATCTTCCAAAACTGCAGTAACTTGCATAACACACTCTTCCAGAGGCTTCTTCTAATAAGCACAAGGTTCATACCTCCTAACCAAAGAGTAATAACTGCCTTCCTTCTGCAGAGACATACCATAGACAATCTTCTCCTTTGAATCCTTCAAGGCACAAAACTGAAAGAGCTCAAGCAAACACCAATTGACCACCGGCTGAATTACCCTGCTACTGAACACAAACTCTTGGATGCCTTTTCCCTTCTCTTCAACCATCTCCTGCTGAAATGCTATGACAGCATCTCAAAAATTGTTCAACTTCATAGCTTCAGTGATCCTTCAAAACAACTACAATCTAAAGGGTCTTTGACTTAGCATTTACCAAACTGCTAATGTGAAGCACGATGTCGAGACATTAGAATTGACTCAGCTTCTTTCTTGATGAGACCACAACTAAGTTTAAGAGATGACTGATCAAGATCTTCACTCCCGCATGAAAGATTTGACAGTGATACTCTTTTGCTTTGGCTCTACCCTCTTCTTTCACCATAAGGAATCACTGTTCTGAACAGATTGGTCTTCAATGTTTGATTTGAACTATATTCTTCTTCAAAACAAAACTGAAACATCCATGTCATACACTCTTTAATAAGATCCATTCACCTTTTGATCACTTAATCCTCAAGTATCTTTTGCATCTCTAACCAAACGGTGGAAGCTGTCTTGCATAAACTACAACATCATAGAATAACCTGCTGAGAATCTGCTGAGGAGACCAAACCCTAATGTCTTACCAAGAGAATACCTTCCTAGAATCTCATCACCAGAGATACAAGAACCAAATCAGATACCATGCAGCGGAACACACAACAACTCCTCAACAACCTTTAGGCACTACTCAATAATCCTTGCACACCATCACCATAAACCAAGTACCAACAAAAAGGTTCAAACTCACAACAGCAGTTCTCTACCAAAGCTACATACCCTGTCATGAATAGTCCATCCTCCACTTCAAGGGACCATACAAACACCTCTATGAACTGACCAAGTCCATACACCATCTCAGCAAAACTATCTTCCTTGCTCATGAACCAGAAAGTAACTTCCCTAGATCTCATCCAGAAACAGACAGGATGCCTGCTCTGATACCAATTGAAATTCTGGTACAAATGTGTGATGTCTTTGTGCAATGTCACAACATCGCAATCTGTTGAACAAGGCAATAATAGAAACAGTAAATAACACACTGAATTGTTCACCCAGTTCGGTTCAACAACCTACATCTGGGGGCATACCAAGCCAGGAAGGAAGTCCACTATTAGTAGTATCAAATTACAGACTCAACAGACCAGTTGACAATATACCTAATTTAATCACTACCCAATGACCCTTCTACCTAAGTTCTCCCTAGGTAAGAGACTCCATCTCACTCCCAATCATCGCAATGATGTCTAGCAGTCAACTACACCGTCACTGCATCAACAGCTTGTTTACTAACGACTTTTCTAACACAGAAAACCAGAAGACACACTTCCATGACAACCCTTGGAGTTGATTCAAAGGTTCCTCCAAGAACAAACCCAAACTCATTACCTACAGGTTTCTGATTTAACCACAGTGACCATCTCACAACCCGAGTGGTTCACTTTGACAAAGCCCTAAAGATCTACATCTTGGACCCGTACCTATTCTAGGTTACAAGCATTCTATTTATAACATAATCCCAACATGATTTGGGCCTTCAAATCATATCATAACAGCTGCTACAACTCAGCAAAAGATTCTCCTACAAAATAGGTCTTCAATCAAATCTTCCTAATTTATCTCCATAATTAGAACTATTTATTCTCCACATCTTTTTGCACAAAAATAGTAACAAACTATTCTCCATATCTTTTTGCACTAAAATAGTAACAAACTAGTCTTCACTTTTTAATCCAGCTGCAAGATCTTCTCCATAAAAATATCTGATATGATTTGAATTTAACAACAGATTTTATCTTCAAATCTTTTTAAATCTTCAGCCCTTAAACATATCAACAAATCTGCACAAAATCTGATTGCAACAGCAAATATTTCACCCAAGATATTTGCACACTAAATCTCTAACAGATCTGATCAAATCAAACTTAAACGCGCAGCCCTAAAAACATCACAACCTGATGTTTTAATGTTCTGGTATAGTGATGTCAAGACATCGCATGTGACATCACTCTTCAACACTTTAACTCTTCAATACCTTAACATTCACTAATGTTATGACTCAATGTTAAGACACATGACATCTTAACACCACCTGCTATAGATCATCATCTGTTCTGACATTAACACATCCTGCAGTGATGTTCTACTCTTATGTCAAGACATTCTTCATAACATTTTCCTGGGCAACACGTTTTGCAAAAATGCTGCCAACTCAAAACTTACAGTCAACATGTTTCAAGGGGTCCTGTCTACCCTGATTCAGTTCTATGATCCAGTATACCATTGCTTCACATTCCCGGATTATCAACTTACACAAAAACTGGAAGAATACTCTCACCTAATTGATTTACCTCTCACTGATCAAGATCCATTTTCTGGACTGAAAGAAATTCCAAAAGATTAAGCCATTGCAAAAGTAACCTCATTGGAAGAGTCAGACATTAGGACTCACATGACCACCAAGGGAGGAATCCAGGGTTTATCGGCTAAATTCCTAATGGAGAAAGCTCTATACTTTTCCAGTATAGGAAATATAACCGCTTTCGAGGATGTCTTTGTTCTGCTCATATATGGTTTATTCCTCTTTCTCAACATTGACAACTTCGTCGACATCAACGCTTTTAAGATATTCTTAATTGGGAACCCAATCCCAACCCTGCTCGCGGATGCTTATCATTCTAAACACTTTGTAAAATACTCCTTTCACATGGCAAAGGATCATCGACCCGGCAACGGTTAAAGGGTCCCGATCAAAGAAAAGGAAAATTCAAGAACCAACATCTGAGATCTCCTCAGAGAAAACTCAGGATCCATAGGCCTAATTTCCTTTCTCGCACTTTGTAAAATACTGCAATCTTTCGAGTTCAATAAAAGGGTTCCCCCCTCCCCCCCGCTGTATGATATTTGCAATATAATTATTAAAAGATCTTTTGAAAACTAAAACTAAAAAAAATATAATTTTCATTCTTTGCATATTGTCGCTCCCGGGATTTTCATCCAAGTACAAACGCGAAAGTGGCACTGAAACAGAGTCGTCAGCAATGTGTATTTATCCCAAGAGAAGGAAAGGAAACACCGCATAAACCTGAAGGAAGGAAAGAGCATGGTCTTGCGACCAAGAGAAAGGGTAAGGGAGTCGGTTACGCGAGAGGAAGGTATTAGCACCCCCTCGCGTCCATCGTACCCGATGGGATCCACGCTTGCTTGTCTCGATCAAAGGGTGATAGAAAAGGATACTGGAAAAGGAACTGAAAGAAAGAAAGGAGAAAGAAATGGAAAAGGAACGAGAAACAAATGTAGGGAAAATAAAAGAAGTGCTCGAATGGGCCCTACCCCACTGCCTACGTATCTCATCGGGAACATGAGAATCAGAGCGACGTAGTTCTCCTCACTAGGGATGGATTGTTTGTGTTTTTTAGAGAACGGCTAATGTTCTAGCTCAGGTGTTGCAGGCTCGCCGGTCCGAGTGCGTTACCATCTTGCAAGAGAACGAGTAGGAGCACGTTCATACGTTGAGAATGAGTGAGGTGAGAGAAGAATTCCCGAAGGAAAGACGTTATTGTCTGTTTTTGTCCTTTAGAAGTTTCTTTTTATTTGTTTGCATATGATAGTGTATCTAAATCTTAATCATTGGAATGTGTACATCCTCACATTCCAAGATGGAATGAGTAAGAAAGTACACTAAGGGTGAAGAAGACCCTCACACTTAGTTCTAATTATTAAGGTTCAAACACACTAGCATACTTGTATTTATTAAGTGTTTTTGTTGATTATGAAATGAAGAAGTGTTTTTTTATTTGTATCTTCAACAAGTATTGCATTTAAGTCCCTCATACAAGATCAAATGTTTAACACATTGACCCAAGATGGGATATATGCTACACATTCTAAGATTATAAGAGAAGACCCCTTTATAATCTTTTCTTTATATGAAAGGCCTAAATGCAATAAATGCCTACCTTTATTAGATATTTTGAATTTTCTTTGAGGTGAGAAGATGGAAGACTCAAGAGCGGATTAAAGGTGAAAACTAAGGGGAAACTAAGACTCACCCTAGTGTTAGCATGCTTGGAGGTCCTAAGGTTAAGTGCGGTATGAAAATCTAATCCTAAAGAGAGGAGAAGAACATAAGAAGCAACTTACTTCCAAGATGGAAGTTAAGTTGATCTTAAAGAGGGATGAAGAAAATTAAGCAAACAAAGAAGCATTTAATCATGAACTCAACAGAAATTAATCAACAATTAATCCAAGAATAGGCAATTGAGATCATTGTCAAAAATAACCAAGCTAGAATTAAAATGCTAATAAAAGCAAGAAGATTAAAATCTAACAAGAAGAGTTAATCTAAAATTCTAAAATTAATCCTAAAATTAGTTCAAGTTAAATCTAAACTAATTCTAAAAATAATTAGTCCTAAAATTAATTCTAGTATTAAAACTAATATTATCCTAAAATTAATTCCAATTAATTTCTAATTAAAACTAATCAAATTCCAAGGTTAAGACTATAAACTAATTCTAAGGACAATTAGTTCTAAAGAAAAACTAATATTAAAATCTAAAAGTTAATTCTAAGTCCTCTAATTAAAATCTAGTTATCCTAGAATAACATCAAATCCTAAAGTCATATTTAATTCTAAAAACAACTAAATCCTAGATTATCACTCATTTACTAAAATAAAAAAAATGAAGTAAATTTGAAAATAAAACTAAACTTGAAATAAAAGAAGGGTGCAGACGGAGATTGGGAGTGTGAGTAGCTTTCAGGGCGAATGGGCTTAAGGCTCTTAAGCCCAGGACTTATTACGAAGCAGGGGGTGCGGAAGTATTCTGGGTGTGTGAAATGAAACCAGGCGTGTGGGTTTCAAGAATTAGGCCCAATGTCTTATTTAGAAAAAAAAGAACAAAAAAAGGAAGCCAAGAAATGGGGTGAGGGAGAGAGACACAGGGGGTGTGAGAATGTCTTTCAAACGGGCTTGAAGCCTGGTCCACCTTGCTACAGAGGAAAGGATTGGTTTTCCTTCTAAAACCCTAAGTCCTGAAGTGAACTAACTTCCTCCCTCCTTCACTGCCCCGTCAACTACTCTTTTCCCTCTCCTTCTTCTACAATTCACACGCCGTCGCCACTTAATCTCCATCGACGACTTTCTCCGCCGCGCCGGAAACATTCGCTTCACCAACTTCCTTCCGTCTCACTTCTTCTTCCGCCGTTCATGGCTTCCATTCAACCAATAGCTCGCCAAAACACAATGACTCCATCGCACTACAGCCTTCACGCCGCAACAACCTTCCACTTCGTTTCACCATGTTCGCTCATCTTGAATCGCGCCGTCGAAGACACAAGAACTCCGTTTCCCTCCTCATCACGCCATGCTACAGAACCTCGCGCCGGCGAAGGGGAAACCTCAACAACATCAACACGACTTGCATCTCTCAACACTTCCCTCACTGAATCAAAAGTGAACAAACCTCTCCGCAATCTATTCACTCACGTTCTCCTCAACGCACACAACGCTCAACAACAACCACTATGATTCGCCAAAAACAAACCAGAAGAACAGATCATCAAATCGTAACCTCACCGCGAAAACACATCGATTCAGAACACAACAACGTTAAGGCTTAGGTCAGGATTAACATACCTACCGGAGAACCGTCCGGTGCGTCTTCCGATCGGAGAATACGCAGAGAAAACCAGAGGTAATATTGATTCCACTTTGCTTCTGATTCTTCTTTTTCTCGATGCGACTTCGAATTGCTTCTCTAATCCTCTTCTACTTTTTTCGTGCACGGATTTGAATTATCGTAGTGGTGGACGCTCTGTGTTGTGAATCCTTTGTTCTCTTGCAGGTTTTGGATTTTGTTGAAGCTTGTCGAAGAAGCTTGAGCGGAAACAGAGCAAAGAGATTATAGAAGCACCAAGTTACAAATTGAAATTG
The DNA here is from genome assembly GCA_022829125.1 of Lathyrus tuberosus. Classification (NCBI taxonomy): domain Eukaryota; kingdom Viridiplantae; phylum Streptophyta; class Magnoliopsida; order Fabales; family Fabaceae; genus Lathyrus; species Lathyrus tuberosus. The sequence goes on along the minus strand of JALAZF010000061.1, from coordinate 884,979 downwards.
AAGATGAAGTTGAGGCGAATTGAAGTGCGTTGATGAGAATGGATTCGAGAAGAGCTCTGAATTGAAGAGGATGAATTACAGAAGATTTGTGAATTGATGGAGATGCCGATTGAAATTGAAGATGATGAAGAGTTTATTGATTGGTGAGAACTGGGGAAGATCTGAAGAAGAGTGTTCAAGAAGATGATAGAAGCTCTGCACTCTGCCTTTTATATCATGGATTAGAGGGGTAGAATCGGTTATTTGATTGGAAATTCTGTTAGAGTTTGTTAGATTTCTGTTATTACAATTAGGAATTGCGTTAGTTTCGGTTAGAATGGTTAGGAGTATGTAACTGTTAAGAGAGTCTTTCCTTTTCAATTAGGTTCTGTTAATTTCTCTTCTACTGATATGAGCTGCTATATCTTCTTTTACCAACAACAAGCGATTTTTTTTCAACCAGCAAACGAACATAGATGCATATATACTTCACCGAAGCCTCTCTTGCATCACTAGGAAAGTAAAAAAACGGTGGCTTTTGGGAGATTGAATTTGGAAAAATGGATTTAAAATGAAAATGGTTTAAAAGTTGATTTTTTTGGAATGTACATCTTGGTTATAAAATAGAAAATTGGATGTGGATATATAATGGTTTTGGGATTGGAATTGGAATGTGAAATAAAAACGAATCAAGAAAGAATGGATTTTTAGAATTGGATTTGAAATGGATTAATGGATATTGATTTTTTGGTTATTGGATATTGGAATAGTGAGATAAAATTGAAATGGATTTGAAAATGTAGGAAAAATGGTTTGAAATGAAAATGTGGGTTAAAAAATGTATTAAAATATAGTTTTGGATATGGACAAGAAAATGGTTAAAAATGGATATGTTTAGAAAGAAAGAAAATGGATATGAATTATTTTTGGATCAATGGTTAATGGAAATTGAAATGGATATTATGGAAATTGGTTTGAAAAATGGATACACAAGATGGATTTGGAGATTGAAAGTGGATAACGAAAATGGAAATGGATAATTGGTTTAGAAAAATGGATGAAATATGGTTACTTGTGATAAAATAGATAATAGGAAAGGTAAAAATTGGATTTAAAATGGTAAGGAATGGATGTTGAAATAAATTTGGATGTGGAAAGAAAACTAGTTAAAATGGTTGAAAATGGTCATGATGGATAGAAAATGGATAACCCAAAGAATTCAAAACCAATCACAAACTATTCACAAGCCTCTGATGAAATGGTCACAGCTACCACTGAACAATCTGGCCACTCACATGATCCACTGAAGAATCTCAACCGATAAACAGTCCACAAGCTCAACCATGAATAAAACCTAAATCACCCAGGTGTACACTGATGAACTTTGTAGAAGATGACTTGCAGAATCGCCCCGAATAGGGCAAACACTTATAATAAGAAAATCCTTCGATCCCATGTCTTAGAAAACCAATGCAATGATATGATTATGGGTTATGACCTAAAAATGCAGATGAACGCGAAGCAAAAGCCAGAAAAAGGTAGGGCAAATTTTGGGGTGCTACAGCTGCCCCTATTCAATCAACTTGGACCTGAAAGGATGATAGCAATTGCTTTCAGACATTCAAGGTAGAAGGTCATTGAATACAAAAAGAACCACAAAATTTGCACTCTGCGAGGAGAAATAATGTAAACTAGAGCCCAGTCACACTTCGTCAAAGGAATTTGGCGGAAAGACAACATACCCAGAGAACCACATCGTCAAAGGGGTTTGACAGAAAGAAGAATGAAACCTGACTGAAAGGACACATCGTCATAGGGATGACGACAAGAAGACTCAACTGAAGGAACACATTGTCATAGGGATGACAGAAAGAAGACTCAACCGAAGGAACACATTGTCATAGGGATGACAGAAAGAGGACTCGACCAAAGGAGACACATTGTCATAGGGATGACAGAAAGAGGACTCGACACAGGAAACACCTTGTCATAGGGATGACAGAAAGAGGACTCGACCAAAGGAGACACATTGTCATAGGGATGACAGGAAGATAAACCTGACTGAAGATAACCCACTGTCATAGGGATGACAGGGAGAAAATTCCACCGTAGGGACACATTGTCATGGGGATGACAGAAAGACCCAACTTAAGGAACACATCGTCATAGGGATGACAGAAAGACGACTGAAGGAAACACATTGTCATGGGGATGACAGGAAGACGACCTGAACGAAGAAGACACACTGTCATGGGGATGACAGAAAGAAAGCTGAAAAGAGAACACGTTGTCAAAGGGTTGACGGGAAGAAAATCTAACCGAAGGAAACACATTATCATAAGGATGACAGAAAGAAGACTCGACCAACGGAAACACATTGTCATAGGGATGACAGAAAGACGACTCGACCAAGGGGCACATTGTCATAGGGATGACAGGAAGAAAAACCTGACTGAAAATAACACACTGTCATAGGGATGACAGGGATAAAATTCCACCGTAGGGACACCTTGTCATAGGGATGACAGAAAGACCCAACTAAACGAATCACATTGTCATAGGGATGACAGGAAGAAGACTCAACCGAGAACAACACATTGTCATAGGGATGACAGAAAGAAGACCCAACCAAACGAAGCACATTGTCATGGGGATGACAGAAAGAAGACTCGACCAAACGAATCACATTGTCATGGGGATGATAGAAAGAAGACTCGACAATAGGAAACACATTGTCATAGGGATGACAGAAAGAAAATTCCACCGTAGGAACACATGAAAATTTGACTATAGGAATACATCGTCAAAGGGTTGACGGAAAGAAGGTGAAAACATCCGAAGGTACGAAACCTGAGCTCGGAACACATCGTCAAAGGGTTGACGGGAAGAAACTGAAAACATCCGAAGGTACGAAACCTGAGCTCGGAACACATCGTCAAAGGGTTGACGGGAAGAAAACCAGACGCAAAAAGCACATCATCAAAGGGGTTTGATGGAAAGGAAACCTGACCGAAATGTCGTCATCAAGGGGTTGATGGACAATGACTGGTCGAGGGTAAGATCGACGTATGATCTACGACCCAAAAGAAAGGTAAGCAGAGGGGTTGATTGTAATGTCTGCTGGGGATATGTCACCGTCTTGATTGGAAATTGATTTGGGCTCTCGCGCAAGGTACCAAATCTGGCTTATACTTCACATGCATATGTTTGAATTTTTTTTCTATGGCGTAATGCTCCATACGAAATGGAAATGCTACGCGGTTTGAGGATGCAATGATCACTATATGCAAAAATGCCGACGCATGCTCGGGCAACCGGGGAAAAGAAGGTTGTGCCAAGTACAAATGAACTTTGCTGACAAGGATAGGTGAAACCTGATGACGATAATTTTTCAAAGGCGAAATCTTTCTGGGTACCAATGGGGATTGGATTTTGAATGAAGTGCCAATAGGGATTGAACTTCAGGTTTGAAGGGAACGTCAAAAGGGATAGGATTTCAGGTTTTTGAAAGATGCCAGCAAAGTGGGTTGTGGATGAAGGATGCCGAGCAAGGTCGGGCTCTAGATTTCTGTTTAGTTTTACAAGGCTTCATGAAATGTTATGCTGATGATATGTGATGATGATGCTTATGCCATGATGCTTATGATATGCAACAGGAGCACTCCAGCAAAATAAATGCTGAAGAGACGAGGCTAACTCCGCTGGGGGAAGAACATGCTATCACTCTGATGAGGAATATATTCTGTTGATCAAAAAGCCTCCGTGGGGACAAAAACAACAAATCAGCTGGGGAGTATTGTTGACAAGATTCAATGCTAAACTCTGTGGGGATACCATTACCAGAGATACGATCTTGCTGGGAATCAAGGCTACTCTATCGAGGATATGCAAATCCTAGTTAGAAGACATTCTGCTGCAACATGCTGAAAAAGAGTCCCTAGAGATCTGCTTTGGAAACCCAAAGCAACTCCACGGTAGTCTGCCGAGGAATAAAACTGTCAATCTTAGGATAAGTGTCATAATGCCCCATGTTAGGCGAACTTTCCTTTTGACGACTCCGTTGGGGATAATGAGTTTACGACAAACCCTGCTGGGGAAAACCGCTTTAAAGCGTCTCGTGCTGGGGAACGTCTCTTGAGAGGATTTTACAGAAGACCAAATGTCCTTAAACCCTACTGGGGATAATAGATATGAAACACCTCCTGCCGGGGAAATTCCAAATGTCCCATGCTTGGGAGAGTCAACAACTTGCTTTTTGCCCCAAGACTGATCTGAAGAAATTGTCATAAGAGAATTTTACAGAAGATTAAACATCTTCAAACTCCTGGCAACTTCCCTGGGGATTGACCATCAACTTCGGTGTCTGCGAAGCAACTCTACTGGGGACATCACGTGTCAGCTATCAACATGAACCCGCAAACGTGATATGACCAAAAGAGGTGCCCCGATGCAGCATAACCTGTAAATGAACATGTCTTCAGGATGTCTCGTGAAGATCCGATATATATGCCCCAGAATGTGATTTACCGTTCTCCGGAGAGAATAAATTTTTGTGCTCTTGAGGCGGCCTGCCCCAGTCTTGAAATGATTTGTGCCCCTGTCTGGCTGATCTATGAAGGAATACCTCTGACTGACTGACCTTCGAGAGATTTGTCGAATCTCGACTTGATTGCCCCAGATTCTCGACATAATTGCCCCAGATTAACTAAATCTTGGAATGAATCGCCCATTTGATATGACTTGCCCCGGCTCAACGGAGTACTCGGGCACTTTGCACCTTAGATTAATCAATCTTTCCATTGTAGAAACTTTCCTGATGCCAAGTACTGACTCATAAGTAAAACAATTCGTTTTGAAAAGATAATTTTGATGCAATGCATATGACAGTTTTGCAATCCAAGTCTGTTCACTGGAAAAGTGTTATGACGTGTAGTGAACGAAACACTTATCAAAATGTCACTGATACCAACATGAATGGTAAGAAGATCCTTTTATGAGTCAGCTTCGCCGCGATCTTTACCAAAGTATGCTTTCGGAACAACCCTGCTTCAACTAGGTCTTTCGCATGTTGTGACGTGGACTGGTTCGCGGTTCGAAAAAGAAAGGATATAAGGCTCAAAGTTTTGTTTTAACCCACCCAATCTCCTTGATGTTCTCCAGTCCTACGTTCAACTAACTTGACACAAGCGCTCACCTTTCAAAAAGGTTAATGAATGGTAGGAGGATAGCAGGACCCCACACGGTTTTTGGAGCGACAGTCACCCCTTTTTACTTTGGTGTCTGTATTCACACGATTTGTTCTTTATTCGAGGATTTTTCTTTTGTCATCCTTTTCGCTTTTCGCTTTTTCATTCTTTTGCTTTTTTGATATCCCTGATTTTTGCCTGGACTGATTCTTTTGAATTTTTCGATTTTGAAGTCCAGCGGGATGCCCTAACTTTTGCCTAAGTCACTTGTTTTCAAGTCTTGACTTAGCGGGCTTTATTTTTTCTTCTTTTTTTTTGAACAAATCGTGTGACACTGGCTTGTCAGACTTGTTTGAAAAGGTTGTGACTGCCTCACTCTTCAGTTGGTGAGGGATAACCTCTGCGATTTGATCCTCGAATGAGACGCTCCTTTTGAAATTTGAACGCTCGGTCAAATTAACTGACACCTACCCTGCCCCGGGTTAAGATAGAGGGTTTTTTCGTTTTCATAAAGAAACTCCTGCTTCTAGGCTTAACGGGGTTGACAAGGGATTATCTTCCTTATGTCTCCGGTGTTTGAGGAATTGAAACAATGCCTGTACATCATCAGCAGAGTTTTGTCCCAAAAGCATACAATTGGAAGTTCTGCGTCTTTGAATATCATCATCCTCCCTCGGATCCTGCTTAAACAAATTTTAGATACCAATAAAGAAAAGTATGAGTGAACACGACTGGATTTAACCAAAACATGCATATTCATTTCATTATCATTATTAATCGAAAACAGACGAGTTTTACAAATGAGTTTGCACTTTTTAGCAGAAAAGAAACTACAAATGCAAAGAAATGACATGATCTAAATGGTTGCCAGCTTTGAGGAACTGGGCCTTCCAAGCTTGATTTGCTAATAAGCTGGCCATCTTCAGAATTGCTCATCGAAGTCATTCTGATACTCATCTGCACAACTGCTCTCAGTGACTTCTTCCATAACCTGGACTGATGAACCCACCTGACTGGATGAAGGAGAAATGTTTATCTGAATACCCTGAGGCATGAATGAGAACATATTGGAGTCAAGAAGAGTCTGAACCTTGCTCCTGAGCACCTTACAGTCTTCCGTTGAATGCCTCTGTGCCCCAGCATGATAGTCACAACGGGCGTTGACATCAAAACCTGGTGGATACGGAAAAGGCACTGGCTTCAACTCCTTCGGCACTATCAATCCACCTTTGATCAAATCTGGCAACATCTGACTGTACGACATTGGAAACTGAGTGAAATTCCTCTCTGGCTTCCTTGGCCTTTGTCGGGTGTGCTGCGCTGCTGACGGCGATATGATCGTTGACTCTGAGGAGGTTTCTAATTTGCAGAAGAATATTGTCCCTGATATGAAGACCCATAAGATTGTTGACTCTGAACAGTTGATATGTCTGAACACTGAGAACGAGGTGGTAGAGATTCCTGAACGGAACTATTTTCTTCCTCGAATTCTTCCCGAGAACTAACAACTGATTCATTTTCATTAGCTTGGAAGTTCGAGACGCCTTGGAGCTTTCCACACTTGATCAGTCTCTCAATATGTTCTCCCACCATCACCAGGTCAGAAAATTTTGTTGCCCCATTGACAATCATCTTTTCCAAGTACGGCCCTTGCAAGGTATCCATGAACAAATCAACAAATTCTCTATCCGAAAGTGGTGGTTGAACACGAGCGGCTAACTCTCTCCATCTTTGAGCATACTCTCGGAATGATTCGTTATCTGCCTGAGACAAGTCTTGTAAATGCATTCGGCTGGGAGCCATATCAAGATTATAATCGTACTGCTTCACAAAGGCGTTAGCTAGGTCTGTCCATGATTTGATGCTGCCACTTTCCAACTGCATATACCAACTCAACGATGTCCCACTCAGACTGTCTTGGAAACAGTGGATCATGAGCTTGTCATTGTCGACATGTGAGGTCATTCTTCTGCAGAACATCACCAAATGTAGCTTCGGACAACTATCTCCTTTGTATTGCTCAAACTTCGGCATTTTAAACTTTGGAGGCATTACCAGGCCAGACACCAAACACATGCTCGAAGCATTCAAATCAAGAGTATCACGCCTCTCCAGGGCTTTAATTTTCTCGTCCAATACGCGGTATCTTTTGTCATCAACATATCATGGATCCTCAAGGTTCATCTTTGAAACTACCCCCTGGACATCTGGCATAGAGAAGGCAAAACTCTGATAATCTGTAGCATCAAGAGAAGAAGAATGTCTGTCTCGGACAAAAGGAGGTTCTTGCTCAACTTGATTCTTGACAGGGATCCGCACCGGCTGAGTTTGGGCAACATTGCTCGCCGGAGGTGGAATGACATTCTCATTTCTTTGAATATTGGCCTCTCCCCTTGTCATGACGGCCATAGCTTCCATAAGTTGGTTCAACTGATGCTTCATCAATTCAACATCGGCCCTAGTCACAAACTGATTCTGTTCCCCAGAGTTCATGATTCTTCCAGAAGCTGATTCAAGTCCAATACGAAAGTCGGGAAACTAAACTGCAGGTCAGATAAAGGATGGATGAGCTCTCTGGTTCGGCTGGAGAAGGATATGCAAAATGATGCAAGATGCAAATGCAATGCAATAGTATGAATGCAATAAGACATGTGATCAAGTATTCAGATGTCTGTGTCTGTGTTGAACTGTGTGCTCTGTGTCTCTGTACTGAATCTGGCAATATATCTGAGATGAATACTCAAACCACTGTCATAGGATACACTGTCTATAACAATCATAGAATCACAAGTAAGGTGTGTATGAGGCTAGGTTACCTGCAAACCTGTAAACATCCCACCCATACTCACGTGTGGTTCCTAGAAAACAAGGCTTGTCAGCTTCGGAGGTTTGAGAAGCGATAGCACATTCAGCCCGTAGGATACAGTGCTATGCCAATCAAAGAGGTCGTCCACTGACTCACCTTAGAAAATAAAGGTCATCCTATGCAAGTTCCAAAGTGGGCCCTCGGGTGCGAGTGGGTTTGCCACAGAATGTGGTCTGCCACTGTCACCACTAAAGAGAGATGTTTCCACTAAGGTCCTCATTATCGGTCACTAGAGTCGACAGCTCTCTAGATCGACATCCTGGAATACGCAAGATGTGTACGCCATGATGGGTCCCAAGATAACCTCGTCTAGCTGTGAATTTCGTGATTACCCAACGTACACAGATGGAACGTAGGTCCCACTACTCTTCACTCTAAATCTAAGTGTATACTCGAGCCTGTGTACTGGGCTCATCTCTCAGAATACCCATCCCGCCAAACAGACAGAACAGTGCAACACAGTATAATATATGAAATGTAAATGCTAACATGCTGTAAATATGGTACAAGTAATAAAATACAGTAAACAGCAAATACAAGATAACAGTAAACACCCAATGAAAGAAAAGCAAACAAGCGCTAGGATTGACTCGCTTAGGATGGACCAGCAATAGGTCAACCTGTCCCCAGCAGAGTCGCCAGCTGTCGCTCCCGGGATTTTCATCCAAGTACAAACGCGAAAGTGGCACCGAAACAGAGTCGCCAGCAATGTGTATTTATCCCAAGAGAAGGAAAGGAAACACCGCATAAACCTGAAGGAAGGAAAGAGCATGGTCTTGCGACCAAGAGAAAGGGTAAGGGAGTCGGTTACGCGAGAGGAAGGTATTAGCACCCCCTCGCGTCCATCGTACCCGATGGGATCCACGCTTGCTTGTCTCGATCAAAGGGTGATAGAAAAGGATACTGGAAAAGGAACTGAAAGAAAGAAAGGAGAAAGAAATGGAAAAGGAACGAGAAACAAATGTAGGGAAAATAAAAGAAGTGCTCGAATGGGCCCTACCCCACTGCCTACGTATCTCATCGGGAACATGAGAATCAGAGCGACGTAGTTCTCCTCACTAGGGATGGATTGTTTGTGTTTTTTAGAGAACGGCTAATGTTCTAGCTCAGGTGTTGCAGGCTCGCCGGTCCGAGTGCGTTACCATCTTGCAAGAGAACGAGTAGGAGTACGTTCATACGTTGAGAATGAGTGAGGTGAGAGAAGAATTCCCGAAGGAAATACGTTATTGTCTGTTTTTGTCCTTTAGAAGTTTCTTTTTATTTGTTTGCATATGATAGTGTATCTAAATCTTAATCATTGGAATGTGTACATCCTCACATTCCAAGATGGAATGAGTAAGAAAGTACACTAAGGGTGAAGAAGACCCTCACACTTAGTTCTAATTATTAAGGTTCAAACACACTAGCATACTTGTATTTATTAAGTGTTTTTGTTGATTATGAAATGAAGAAGTGTTTTTTTATTTGTATCTTCAACAAGTATTGCATTTAAGTCCCTCATACGAGATCAAATGTTTAACACATTGACCCAAGATGGGCTATATGCTACACATTCTAAGATTATAAGAGAAGACCCCTTTATAATCTTTTCTTTATATGAAAGGCCTAAATGCAATAAATGTCTACCTTTATTAGATATTTTGAATTTTCTTTGAGGTGAGAAGATGGAAGACTCAAGAGCGGATTAAAGGTGAAAACTAAGGGGAAACTAAGACTCACCCTAGTGTTAGCATGCTTGAAGGTCCTAAGGTTAAGTGCGGTATGAAAATCTAATCCTAAAGAGAGGAGAAGAACATAAGAAGCAACTTACTTCCAAGATGGAAGTTAAGTTGATCTTAAAGAGGGATGAAGAAAATTAAGCAAACAAAGAAGCATTTAATCATGAACTCAACAGAAATTAATCAACAATTAATCCAAGAATAGGCAATTAAGATCATTGTAAAAAATAACCAAGCTAGAATTAAAATGCTAATAAAAGCAAGAAGATTAAAATCTAACAAGAAGAGTTAATCTAAAATTCTAAAATTAATCCTAAAATTAGTTCAAGTTAAATCTAAACTAATTCTAAAAACAATTAGTCCTAAAATTAATTCTAGTATTAAAACTAATATTATCCTAAAATTAATTCCAATTAATTTCTAATTAAAACTAATCAAATTCCAAGGTTAAGACTATAAACTAATTCTAAGGACAATTAGTTCTAAAGAAAACTAATATTAAAATCTAAAAGTTAATTCTAAGTCCTCTAATTAAAATCTAGTTATCCTAGAATAACATCAAATCCTAAAGTCATATTTAATTCTAAATACAACTAAATCCTAGATTATCACTCATTTACTAAAATAAAAAAAATGAAGTAAATTTGAAAATAAAGCTAAACTTGAAATAAAAGAAGGGTGCAGACGGAGATTGGGAGTGTGAGTAGCTTTCAGGGCGAATGGGCTTGAGGCTCTTAAGCCTAGGACTAATTACGAAGCAGGGGTGCGGAAGTATTCTGGGTGTGTGAAATGAAACCAGGCGTGTGGGTTTCAAGAATTAGGCCCAATGTCTTATTTAGAAAAAAAAGAACAAAAAAAGGAAGCCAAGAAATGGGGTGAGGGAGAGAGACACAGGGGGTGTGAGAATGCCTTTCAAACGGGCTTGAAGCCCGGTCCACCTTGCTACAAAGGAAAGGATTGGTTTTCCTTCTAAAACCCTAAGTCCTGAAGTGAACTAACTTCCTCCCTCCTTCACTGCGTCGTCAACTACTCTTTTCCCTCTCCTTCTTCTACAATTCACACGCCGTCGCCACTTAATCTCCGTCGACGACTTTCTCCGCCGCGCCGGAAACATTCGCTTCACCAACCTCCTTCCGTCTCACTTCTTCTTCCGCCGTTCATGGCTTCCATTCAACCAATAGCTCGCCAAAACACAATGACTCCATCGCACTACAACCTTCACGCCGCGACAACCTTCCACTTCGTTTCACCATGTTCGCTCATCTTGAATTGCGCCGTCGAAGACACAAGAACTCCGTTTCCCTCCTCATCACGCCATGCTACAGAACCTCGCGCCGACGAAGGGGAAACCTCAACAACATCAACACGACTTGCGTCTCTCAACACTTCCCTCACTGAATCAAAAGTGAACAAACCTCTCCGCAATCTATTCACTCGCGTTCTCCTCAACGCACACAACGCTCAACAACAACCACTATGATTCGCCGAAAAATAAACCAGAAGAACAGATCATCAAATCGTAACCTCACCGCGAAAACACGTCGATTCAGAACACAGCAACGTTAAGGCTTAGGTCAGGATTAACATACCTACCGGAGAACCGTCCGGTGCGTCTTCCGATCGGAGAATACGCAGAGAAAACCAGAGGTAATATTGATTCCACTTTGCTTCTGATTCTTCTTTTTCTCGATGCGACTTCGAATTGCTTCTCTAATCCTCTTCTACTTTTTTTGTGCATGGATTTGAATTATCGGTGTGGTGGACGCTCTGTGTTGTGAATCCTTTGTTCTCTTGCAGGTTTTGGATTTTGTTGAAGCTTGTCGAAGAAGCTTGAGCGGAAACAGAGCTAAGAGATTATGGAAGCACCAAGTTACAAATTGAAATTGAAGATGAAGTTGAGGCGAATTGAAGTGCGTTGATGAGAATGGATTCGAGAAGAGCTCTGAATTGAAGAGGATGAATTATAGAAGATTTGTGAATTGATGGAGATGCCGATTGAAATTAAAGATGATGAAGAGTTTATTGATTGGTGAGAACTGGTGAAGATCTGAAGAAGAGTGTTCAAGAAGATGATAGAAGCTCTGCACTCTGCCTTTTATATCATGGATTAGAGGGGAAGAATCGGTTATTTGATTGGAAATTCTGTTAGAGTTTGTTAGATTTCTGTTATTACAGTTAGGAATTACGCTAGTTTCGGTTAGAATGGTTAGGAGTATGTAACTGTTAAGAGAGTCTTTCCTTTTCAATTAGGTTCTGTTAATTTCTCTTCTACTGATATGAGCTGCTATGTCTTCTTTTTCCAACAGCTAGCGATTTTTTTTTCAACCAGCAAACGAACATAGATGCAAATATACTTCACCGAAGCCTCTCTTGCATCACTAGGAAAGTAAAAAAATGGTGGCTTTTGGGAGATTGAATTTGGAAAAATGGATTTAAAATGAAAATGATTTAAAAGTTGATTTTTTTGGAATGTACATCTTGGTTATAAAATAGAAAATTGGATGTGGATATATAATGGTTTTGGGATTGGAATTGGAATGTGAAATAAAAACGAATCAAGAAAGAATGGATTTTTAGAATTGGATTTGAAATGGATTAATGGATATTGATTTTTTGGTTATTGGATATTGGAATAGTGAGATAAAATTGAAATGGATTTGAAAATGTAGGAAAAATGGTTTGAAATGAAAATGTGGGTTAAAAAGTGTATTAAAATATAGTTTTGGATATGGACAAGAAAATGGTTAAAAATGGATATGTTTAGAAAGAAAGAAAATGGATATGAATTATTTTTGGATCAATGGTTAATGGAAATTGAAATGGATATTATGGAAATTGGTTTGAAAAATGGATACACAAGATGGATTTGGAGATTGAAAGTGGATAACAAAAATGGAAATGGATAATTGGTTTAGAAAAATGGATGAAATATGGTTACTTGTGATAAAATAGATAATAGGAAAGGTAAAAATTGGATTTAAAATGGTAAGGAATGGATGTTGAAATAAATTTGGATGTGGAAAGAAAACTAGTTAAAATGGTTGAAAATGGTCATGATGGATAGAAAATGGATAACCCAAAGAATTCAAAACCAATCACAAACTATTCACAAGCCTCTGATGAAATGGTCACAGCTACCACTGAACAATCTGGCCACTCACATGATCCACTGAAGAATCTCAACCGATAAACAGTCCACAAGCTCAACCATGAATAAAACCTAAATCACCCAGGTGTACACTGATGAACTTTGTAGAAGATGACTTGCAGAATCGCCCCGAATAGGGCAAACACTTATAACAAAAAAATCCTTCGATCCCATGTCTCAGAAAACCAATGCAACGATATAATTATGGGTTATGACCTAAAAATGCAGATGAACGCGAAGTAAAAGCCAAAAAATGGTAGGGCAAATTTTGGAGTGCTACACATATCATTCATCATTCTCACATAACACATCTTTGTCATTGATTCTCACACATGTGTCGCACTCTAGAGTCAAACTGTCTCATATGTACAATACTCGGGCCAATCGACAAAAGAAAATGGACGATCTTGAGGAAGAGAACAGAGAGCTGAGAGATGACATCAATGCTCTAAAGGAGAGTTTGGAGTAACTCCATAACACCATGGAATCCCTGGAAGCAACCCAAGAACAACAACATCAAAGGACTGTGATCTCGGAGATTACGTCTAAACCAGCATTTGAGACACCTGGCAGTCATCCTCAGTACAACATGCCTAAAGGTTTTCCCAGGGGAATGCCTCTCAACTTTATACCTGGAGGATATAACCTCCGGCCACTGAAGACCCGGAGACTATAGCAGGAACCGCCAGACCTGAAGGTTATAAACTTCAGGTAAATGAAGATGCAAAGGTTACGACAGAAACTTCTGAAGGTTACAAACTTTAGGTCACTGAAGCACCAAGAGTTATCATCGTAATGTCTATACCACAACTGGTGGTACACACTATCCCGAAAAAACTGATTCTATAGACTGCTCCTGGCAGAAACGAAGAAGTATATGAAAGGATGAATGAATTCCAGGAACAGTTCTTGGAAATGCAGAAGGAACTGCATGCCATTCGCGGTCAAGACTTGTTTGGTAAGGATGCCATTGACCTTTGTTTGGTCTCGAATGTAAAGATACCACACAAATTCAAGGTGCCTGACTTTAAAAAATACAAAGACAACTCTTGCCCTCAAAGTCATTTGGTAATGTACGCTCAGAAAATGTCTACCCAGACAAAAAATCAACAGCTACTAATCCATTACTTCCAAGATAGTTTAACCGGTGCCGCACACAAATGGTACATGGGTTTAAACCGCACCAAGATCAGTACTTTCAGAGATCTCGGGGCAGCCTTCGTTCAGTAGTATAAATACAACTTGGACATGGCACTAGATAGGGACCAACTCAGAGCAATGTTATAAAAGGATAAAGAAACCTTCAAAGAATATGCTTAGAGATGGCGTGACATCGTCGCCCGAACCTGTCCTCCTCTCGAGGAAAAGGAAATGACAAAGATCTTCGTGAAAACATTAAGCTCATTTTATTATGACCGAATGGTTGCCAGTGATCCTAGTGACTTCACTGAAATGGTGAACATGGGGGTACGCCTTGAGGAAGAAGTTCGAGAAGGACGATTGGTCAAGGATGCAGAGCCATCCAGCAGTACTAAAAGATACGGTAGTGCTTTCCAAAAGAAGAAAGAGCAAGATATCAGTAATATCTCTCTGGGAAAACAAAGGCGAAGGTATCAACCGGTAGCAGTAGTAACTCCGCTATCAACCTGGCACCAACTCCGACATATCAACCTCAGGTTGCTCAGAGCCAGCCAAATCAACAACAATATCAGCAAAGGCAGCAACAACCTCTTCAGCAGGCACACCCGCAGTATAATAACAACAATTGGACTACACGATCACCAGGGTTTGACCCTATACCAATGTTATATGCAGAATTATTTCCACTTCTGCTGGCCAAGGGGCACGTTCAAACCAAGACTCCTCTCGCAGTACCAGACAATCCACCTTTTTTATTCAAAGTAGTTCAAACTTGCCCTTACCATCAAGGAGGATCAGGACATAACATTGAGAATTGCCTCAGCTTTAAATCTGATGTACAGAAGCTCGTCAAAAACGGGGTTTTATCTTTCAAAGATACTAATCCAAATGTTCAAATGAGCCCATTACTGCAACATGAAAAGACTACGGTAAACTTGATAGAAGGAGAACCTGGCAGGTTATCAAATTCACGATGTATGCCTACTGGG
Organism: Lathyrus tuberosus; assembly: GCA_022829125.1. Lineage (NCBI taxonomy): Eukaryota > Viridiplantae > Streptophyta > Magnoliopsida > Fabales > Fabaceae > Lathyrus > Lathyrus tuberosus. The sequence continues at coordinate 869,953 of JALAZF010000061.1, read as the reverse complement.
AACAAATCTGGTGAAAATGCATTGTAGACAGAGCGGGTACGGCCATGTGCCATCTCACAACTATCATCAGTGTGATATATGTTCCAAGAATAATCAAGGATGTGCCATAGTACAAGCAGCTCTTCAAGAACAAATGCATCTAGGTTGGATTTAGAATCACAAGATTCATGAAGTAAACATGGCCCACGCACATCCAAACATTGTTCAAAATCATGACATCCGTGCAATGATCGTCAATCTAGTGGCAATGCATTCAAGACAAAGTCAGTATTATAATTTGCTGCGGCACGTTTACAGCGCTTGCTCGATTTGCTCAAAAGACAATCAGGGATGCTCTTTTATACAAGAGGCCCTCCAGGGTCAAATGGATCTTGGATGGATCCAAGACTACCATGAAAGGAATGATCATCAGGTTAACATGATTCAGATCTTCGACATTCGTTTAATGAATACCAGTCTAGTGGAATTGCATGCCAAGCAGGTCATACTTGGTTTCCTGACCCCACATGATTATCAAGACTGCAAAGAATGCTCCAAAAATGATCAAGGTTGTACACTTGTACAAAGAAATCTTCAACATCTATTGGACCACTGGTGGCTCCTAATCTACCAGGATGAAGACACGCAACAAGTTAGCATAACTAATGGAAATCCTGATTGAGACTAAAGTTGTGATGTACGCTTACTAGAAACAGATCTGGTAGGGATGCACTGTATACAAAGTGGATACTGTCGGGTACCACCTCATAATTATGAGCGCTGTGGAATATGTTCGGAAAATAACCAAGGATGCTACCTCGTGCGAGTAGCTCTCCAGCATCAGTTAGACCGAAAGAAAACTCAACCATGCTTGAAATCTCAATCAATCAATATGGTGCAAAGTTTCCCCCCTGTTCAAAACAACGACCAAGGACTACTAGAAAAAAGCATTATCAAAGTCTCTAATAAAAGAGAGCCTTTTAATTATGGAATTAACAAGGATGTTTTCACCATAATTCCTCTGCTCAATGAGTCAAAGATCCCTCTTGACAATAGAAAAGTTCCCAACCTAGAGCCGATTGAGGTTGCTTATGACGGTGGAAAGACCCAAAAGGCCCTTGTAGTCATCTACCTGCCAGGACCAATATCGTAAAAATCCTAGAAAGCTATTCCGTACAAGTACGGTGCAACTACAATAGAAGATGGAAAAGAAATTACACTACCATCCGTGGTAAACATTGCTGACATCAGTCGAGTTACCCGGAGCGGTCGAATCTTCAACAGAGGAGTTGAAGAACCTGCAAAAGAAAAGAAACCTCAAGTAGGAGTTCCTAATCAACAAATTGGTCAATCCAGCAGCACAGAGCCTGTAAAGAACAACGATGAAATGCTAAAGCTCATCCAGAAAAGAGAGTACAACATTGTGGATCAATTGTTGCAAACTCCATCTCGGATCTCTGTGTTATCTCTCCTGCTCAGTTCAGAAGCTCACAGAGAAGCTCTGTAGAAGGTTCTAGAACAAGCCTTTGTAGAACAAGATGTGACAGTGAGTCAGTTTGACAACATTATCTCCAACATCACTTCCTGCAATAATTTTGGATTCAGTGATGAAGAACTTCCAGAGGAAGGCAAGAACCATAACGTGGCACTCAATATCACAGTCAATTTCCAAGACGATGCTTTAGCCAGCATACTGGTAGACACAGGTTCATCCTTGAACATCATGCCAAGTTCAACTTTGGTATGGCTATCTTTTTAAAGTACTCCGATGAGAGGCAGTGAGATCATCGTTAAAGCCTTTGACTGATCCAGGAAAATAATTATCGGCAAAGTCGATCTTCCCATAACCATTGGTCCTCACACTTTCCAAGTCACTTTCCAGGTCATGGACATCCGAGCAGCTTACAGTTGTTTATTAGGAAAATCTTGGATACACGAAGCCGGGGCAGTCACTTTGACACTTCACCAGAAGTTGAAGCTTGTCAAGAACAAAAAATTAGTCATGGTATGTGGAGAACAAGCTTTAACCGTGAGCAACTTACCATCATTCTCCTGTGTAGAACTAGAGGAGGTCGTTAGAACTCAATTTCATGTACTCTCGGTGAGAAATGAGAATCACCAAGAGAGAGGAACGTTGATTTCCTCGTACAAATACGCTCTCAAAGTGATGGGGAGTGGTGACATAAAAGGATGGGGACATATTGTAATTCCTGCTGATAACAAGATAATAAAAGGTCTTGGTTTTTCTCCAACATGTACCCAGACTACAAAGAAGGATGAAAGCTTTCATCCCATTCAGGATTTCTTCCACAGTAGAGGCTTCCTCCACCCAATTTCTCAAGAAGTCCACACCATAGAAGAGAACAACTCTTCTGATACCGATGAAGAGTGGAAATCTTATCTCAACGATGAAGGTTATATATCTCAGGGAGAAATGTACATACCATTCTGCTCTCCGAAGCAAAGTCCCAGATATATACCAAGATCAGATGTTAGAATGATCTACGGAGATTGTGATCCCGAAGGATGTCGTACTCCACCCAACTCATTAGAGGAAGAAACTCTGATGAAAGACAACTTTGACTATAATTTTTATGATCCCCTGGATGATTTGCCTATCTGGAAGGCTTACATGGAAAACTTAGGGCAAAAGAGTCAGCCGGATAATGCATATCTGCTGAATGATCTTGAAAAGAATACGCCTGTTCTCTCAGAGTCATGGAAACCTTAACCAGAACATTCCAAAAATGTCCAACAACACGTAATGAATTTGCGAATATCGCAGGACAAGAATTTATTAACTATGCATTTCCTGAGGTCAACGTCATTGAAGAAGATGACTCATCTATTCCCACATAAACCTGGGATACCTTGGGGCATCCAAGCGGCAAGTACGACTTTCTAGTCAAATACACTACTCCCGAAAGCTCTCGCATCAGATATGAGGACATCCAACCAACTGGATAGGGAGATCCTATTGAGAGTGAAAACACTGTGGAAGATGCGACAGAATAGTCCTCTTATGATAACTCTGCATGGGAAGAAGACTCCAATGATCCTACTCCACCAGAAATCAGTGTCATTACTAAAGATAAACCAAGAAGGAAAGTATCGGACTTTGTGATCCACAGAGGAGTTCATCGCCATTGGGTTGCGGTCAATGTCCCAAATATCGTTCATAAATCGAAGTAATTTCTGCATCTTTGTTTTAACCTTTCACCTTGCCCAGGTGAAATGGACGTTTTATAGGGTTTACTTTTCTGTAAATGTCCCTCTTCGCTTTGCCCAAAACAACAAAGTTTTGTTTAATAGGGTTGTGTTTCAAGAATCGACAAATCATAAATAAATAATGTCATTCTGAATTCCTGCATTTATTGCTATTTTCATTTTTTTTTCAGAAAATGGTAATCCTAAAAAATAACCCAAAATAAAAATAAGCATTTTCAAAAAAATACATTGCACACACTTTTGCATTCTCTCTGCCTTTTCTAAAAAGGAATCATCACGTCGTGCAGATTACTTGTTTTAAACCCCATTGAAACATACGATCTAATGCCTTCTCCTAACTTTGAATTCCCGATATTTGAAGCTGAAGAAGAGGACGAAGAAATTCCAGAAGAGATCTCCCGACTACTCAGACAAAAGGAAAGGTCTGTTGAACCTTACAAAGAGTCGTTGGAAACGATCAATTTGGGTTCAGAAGAAGAAAGAAAAGAAGTTAAGATTGGAGCACTGCTCAGTCCAACTGTCAGAGAAGGCTTGATAAAACTTCTCAAAAGACTTCCAGATGTGTTCGCTTGGTCCTATCAGGACATGCCAGGGTTGGATACCAGCATCGTGGAACATCACGTACCACTGAAAACAGAATGTCCTCCGGTAAAACAAAGACTGAGAATGACTCATCCAGATATGGCCATTAAAATTAAGGAGGAAGTGCAGAAACAGATTAACGCAGGTTTCCTTGCCACCTCAGAGTATCCTCAATGGTTAGCCAACATAGTGCTCGTTCCAAAGAAGGATGGGAAAGACAGAATGTGTGTAGATTACAGGGATTTAAACAAAGCAAGTCCAAAAGATGATTTTACCCTACCACGCATTGACATGTTGGTAGACAGCACAACAAAATTCAAAGTCTTCTCCTTCATGGATGGGTTTCGGGCAATAATCAAATTAGAATGGCGCCAAAAGACATGGAGAAAACTTCCTTCATCACCCCATAGGGCACATTTTGTTACAAGGTAATGCCGTTCGGCTTGAAGAACGCAGGGGCAACCTATCAAAGGGCCATGACAACTCTATTTCACGACATGATACACAAAGAGATTGAAGTGTACGTCGATGACATGATTGCTAAATCTAAAACATAAGAAGAACATGTGGAGAATTTCTAAAAGCTATTCGAGCATCTGAGAAAATACAAACTCCGCCTGAATCCCAACAAATGTACATTTGGTGTTCGCTCAGGAAAGCTCCTAGGATTCATCGTCAGCCAAAAGGGAATTGAGGTTGATCCCGAGAAAGTTAAGGTCATTCAAGAAATGGCTTCACCAAAGACTAAAAAACAAGTAAGAGGATTTTTGGGACGCCTCAATTACATCTCAAGATTCATATCCCTCATGTCTGCGACATGCACGCTAATCTTTAAACTACTCAAAAAGAACCAAAGTTGTGTATGGACAGAAGCCTGCCAAAAGGCTTTCGACAGCATCAAAGAATATCTGTTAAATCCACCGATTATGTCTCCTCCATTAGAAGAAAGACAATTGATCATCTACTTAACACTCTTGGAAGACTCTATGGGCTGTGTACTTGGCCAACAAGACGAGACAAAAATAAAAGTGTCTTCCATTTTTACTTAAGCAAGAAATTCACAGACTGTGAAACTCGATACACTATGCCCGAGAAAGCTTGCTGCACTCTGGCTTGGGCAGCCAAACGTCTTCGCCAGTTCATGATTTGTCACACTACTTGGTTAATCTCCGAAATGGACCTGATCAAGTACGTCTTTGAAAAGCCTGCCCTCACAGGAAGGATTTCCCGTTGGCATATGTTGTTATCGTAATACGACATCGAATACCATGCTTAGAAAGTCGTCAAAAGAAGTATTTTAGCCGATTATTTGGCACATTAACCGATTGACAATCAGGAATCAGTCAAATTTGACTTCCCAGACGAAGGTGTCATGTACCTAAAAATGAAAGATTGCGATGAACCGCTATCAAGCGAAGGCCTAGAGTCAGGTTTCCAATGGGGACTAATATTCGACGGAGTTGTCAACGCTTATGGAAATGGAATTGGGGCAATCATCGTGACACCTCAGGGTACCCATATTCCCTTCACCGCCAAATTGACATTTAAATGCACAAACAATGAGGCAAAATACGAAGCTTGTATCATAGGTCTCGAAGAAGCTATCAACTTAAGGATAAAGAATTTGGATGTGTTTGGAGACTCAGCCTTGGTTATAAATCAGATCAATGGAGAGTGTAATACATATCAATAGAGATTGATTCCTTACAAAGACTACATAAGAAGGTTGTTACCCTTCTTCAACAAGATTGAGTTTCATCACATTCCTCGTGAAAAAAAACACATTCCTCGATATAATGCGCCTTGATAGGTCTGCTTACATCTTTGCAATTGAAGCAGTCATTGATGATAAACCATGGTATCATGATATCAAGTGCTTCCTTCAAAGACAAGAATACCCGCCTGGGGCATCAAGAAAGGATGGGAAGACTCTCAGAAGACTGGCTGTCAACTTCTTCCTAAACTTGACATACTCTACAAGAGAAACTTCGACATGATTTTGCTTAGATGCATAGACAGACCGGAAGCAAACATGTTAATGAAAGAGACTCATGAAGGATCCTTTGGCACTCATGCCAATGGACACACAATGGAAAGAAAAATTCTGAGAGAAGGATATTATTGGCTGACAATGGAACCCGATTGTTACAAATACATGAGGAAGTGTCACAAGTGTCAGATAAACGCCGACAAAATTCATATGCCACCAACACATCTCAAAGTTCTTTCTTCTCCATGGTCTTTTCTATATGAGGAATTGACATGATTGAACCTAGAGCCTCGAACGGACATCGGTTCATCCTTGTAGCCATTAATTACTTCACTAAGTGGGTGGAAGCAGTATCATATACCAATGTGATCAGATAAGTGGTGGTCCGATTTATCAAGAACAATCTTATCTGCCGTTATGGTGTTCCAAGCCAGATCATTACGGATAATGGATCAAACCTGAACAACAAGATGATGAAAGAGTTGTGTGCTAAATTCAAAATTGAACACCATAACTCGTCTCCCTACCGACCTAAAATGAACAGAGAGGTAGAAATAGCTAACAAAAATATCAAGAAGATCATTCAGAAGATGGTTGTAACCTACAAAGATTCACATGAGATGCTACCATTTTCTCTTCACAGTTATCGCACATTTGTCCGCACTTCAACAGGGGCAACCCCTTTCTCTCTAGTATATGGCATGGAAGCAGTGCTCCCCATAGAAGTAGAAATCCCATCAATGAGAGTATTGATGGAAGCGAAGTTAACATAAGTTGAATGGTGTCAAAGTAGATACGATGAACTGAACCTAATCGAAGAAAAGAGAATGACGACTTTATGCCATGGTCAGTTATATCAGCAAAGAATGAAGAAGACGTTTGACAAAAAAGTCTGACCTTATGTCTTAAGGGAAGGAGACCTCATGCTCAAGAAGATCCAATAATTTCTCACTGATTTCAGGGGCAAATGGACTCCGAATTACGATGGCCCCTATGTTTTTAAGAAAGCCTTCCCAGGCGGCGCCTTGAGACTCGCAACCATGGATAAAGAGGAGTTTACCTACCCCACAAATTTTGACCACAAGATTTCACATCATTGTGTAAGTCATCACCATAATATGGAGGCATCTTCATACCTCATCAATCCTCTCAAAGATTGTTGAGCATTCACCTCAATCAAGAATTAGGGTTTTGGACCCCCTCAGAGCACTCAGACAAAGGATCAATCAAGAATTGACATGATCTTTAACTTATAAAGCCTCTAAAACATCCATGAAGGATCAAGAGGTCTCTCATATCAAGAATCAAGCACAAGAGTGCAACATTTCAAGTTGATCAAGCCTCAAGATCATCAGTATCACCAAATTAGGGTTTTGGTCGACCAAGGCCTCCAGAGATAAATTTTCACCTGGGCATGGGCCCATACCTAAAAAAATGATCCAAGAAGCTCAAAGGGACCTCATGGATCGAATCATAAGTTCAAAATTGCCTCAGGGGATGCATTCATCAAAAATCAGGAATTAGGGTTTCTTGACCTAATTCACCCCTAAGTTGACTTTTGGAGCAAGGCATGAGCCAAGACCTCAAGGAGTGTTTTGAAGACCTCAAATATCTCATATTGATCCTCTTTCAAGTTCAAATTGACACAAAGAACTTGGTTCATGAGCAATATAAGGATTCAAATTCATCTGGACCACAAACTAGGGTTTCTGAGAAAAAGTCAACCATACCTTTGACTTTTGACCAAGACATGATCTCAAACCTTGGGAAATGATTCAAGACACTCTAAAACACATATGGAATCCATCTATTAGGTTTGATTTAGCCCAAGAACTTAATTTCATAAAGGATCACAAAGTTTGAAATTCATTTGACAAAAAGTCAATTGTACCCCAAAACCAAGTTTGACTTTTGAGATTTCTTGACAAACATACCTTCTTAAAGTAAAAAATAATGTTAACTTATGGTTTGGATCATCATCCATCAAGAAAAATCAAGAAAAATGAGGTTACTTGCAAAAGGGGCAACCTTAAGAAACTTAAAATTTCACTAAGTTATGGAAAAAAGTGATTTTTACCCAAATTTGCAAGACCATAACTTGTGATCCAAGTAACCTTTCTCTTCCATCCAAAGCTCAAATGAAAGCTCTCATTACATACTACAAGATTGTCAACTACACCATATTCCAAATCTTCATGGATTTTGAGTTATTGATTGATCAAAATCACAAAAAGTAAGAAATGGACATTTTTCAAACACTTAGAAAAATTTGAGACAAAATCTGTCTCATATTTTGTCCAACTTTGGAGTCATTTTCCATCATGATCCAAGATGAATCAAGACCAAAGTTAAACATCAAAGTTGAAGTATGATATATCGGCTTTCCAAAAAGTACAAGAACCCATTCTAATTCAACTTGAGCAAGAAGTTACAAGCCTTGCAACATGACCTAAAAATCTGGTTTTTCAAGACAGCATGAATGCATGACTTGTGCCACACGATTTTCTCATTCAAGTTTTGTCACTTTGCCAACTTTGTCATCTTCCAAAAACACAAAACTTCTGATGAGTCACTTGTTCCTTGACCAAGGAGTCAAGAATTCCACTAAAGCATGTGCAAATCCATCATGACATGAACTTTGAAATTCAATTTTGGCAAGGTTACATTAATGCAATGCATTGAGATGTCATGAACCAAGCCATGCCAATCCAAACCAGTCAAGATTCAGTCCAAGCTCTGAGAATTCAAACCTGTAGAAATTGAATTGAGTCAAGCTATAGGAGACTTGGCATTTTGAATTATCCAAGTCAATGGCTACATAGCTACTCATAGTGATCAGCCTCCATTCACTATTCCTTGCAAAACAAACTTCCTCTACTATAAATAGAGGTCATTTGTGACTGATTAACACACTCCAAAACATCTCCACTCATGTTTTCATCCATTTCACTCTTAAAAACCAGAATTTCCTTCTTTGGCAAGTAACATGCGAATTTTCAAATAAAGAAGGATTCCACCACAACCAATTATCCTAACACCACATATATATCATATAGAAGCTATCCAAACACTTCTCCACCATCTGTAACATCAGAATCACAAACCTCCAAATCACACTTGTGCCAAGTTGCAGTTGGGATACCACAAAGAGTTCCAGGGGTCCTCAATCAATTCCAAGCTTCTACACCCCTTACATAAGGTCCATTGAAGTTGTTCAGATCATCACACAACATCTATAAACCTCTACATCAAAATTCGAATTCCTCTTGTACAAGTAGGCCTAAAGCTCTCAAACTCTATACTATATGCATCATAAATTTGTTTTCAAGTTACAAACATGTTTATGGTAGTTCATAGAGTAATACCCTCAATCAATTGGATGATTTCATTCGTGTATAGAATTTCACTATGGTTTTTGTAAAAACTAGGATTTATGTGTTCATCACAATTATCTCCTCCACACTTAAAATAAATGAAATTAAATACCACCATCGTGTTCCTTGATCAAAAGCGAGCAAGATTGATGTTTGAATCGTTCCATTTCATTGCGTATTGAGTGAGATTGAGAGGGTTTTGCAAATCTGGAAAACCAGAGCACGCGCGAGGAAGAAGATGTGTTCTTGGCGCCTTTTTCAAATATTTGAATTTTTGAATTTTCTTTTATTTTTTAATTGATTTCAAAAATTATTTTCTCTTCCAATTTTAATCATTTTTTATTGATTCTTTTTTTTCAAAATTCACAAAAATGTTAAAATATTTTATTCCACAAAAAAAATCAAAAGAATATTATTTATTTAATATATTTTGAATTTTTGTAAAGAATTTCTTTTTAATTGTTTTTAAACATTTTTAATGAAATCTTTCTCTTGTTTTTTCAAACTTAAATGGATTTCAAGCTTTCATATGAATAAAACCTGATTTTTCAAACATTTTTCAAAGTTCAAAACATATTTTTTAATATATTTTATATTTTATATCATTTTTTATTTAATTTTCTTTGAAAAATTGTATTTTTAATTAAAATTAGGGTTTTTCCTTAATTTTAATTTTTCAATCTTTATTTGAAAAAATTTTGGGCCTCTAATAGAGTGTAAGACCCAACCCCTTTTGTAAATAAATAATTCTTGAGCCTCTATCATAGTATAAGTCCCGGTGCGATTTTCAAAACAACGGCGCGTTCGTTATTTTTCATCTTGGCCTCTCCTTGAGTATAAACTCCATTATTTTCTTTACAAAAATTTTTGGGCCTCTAATAAAGTGTAAGACCTAACCCTCTTTGTACATAAAAATTTTTTTGGGCCTCTGCTATAGTATAAGTCTCACAACGTCTTTCGGTATCGCAGTGCGATCACTGTTTTCAAAACAAGTCATCCAGGTCTCTCTTTGAGTATAAGCCCCAACCTTTTGTTCATAAACTTTATTTTAAATAATAAACAACTTCCATGGGCCTCTCCTAGAATTATAAGCCCCATACCTCTGTTTTCAAAATCATCTGTCTGTTTTAAACTGGTACTGAGAGGAGCATTATTCCCGGTGAAACTGCTCTTAGACCACTTGGGCCTCTCTTTGAGTTATAAGCCCCAAACATACTTTTCTTTTAAACAATTTTCTTTTAATTAAAATACAAATTCAAAGTTTTTCTCAAAACTTTCTTCAATTTCTTAAAACCCTAATCATACAGTTGTGACCAATACAATCAATCACAATACACTTGGGCCTCTTCTCAGAGTGTAAGACCCAATATCTTTTCAATGCATTTTATACTTATTTATATACCTATTAATTCACTTATTTGTATATACTTGTGCATATCTATCTAGAGTTTCCCCAACAGTTAGGTCTACACTTAGGTCAAACCATAGGTTACTTCTAACATAGTCAATAACTAGTTCCCTCATAGGAAACTTCCCTCAATACAGTCTGCCTCCTCTTGGGCTTTATTCAATATGGAACAGAGAAATACATTATTCCCGGTGAAACTTTTCTCAAAACTTAGAAATACATATTAAAAGAAATTCATTTCCCCAGAGAGGATTAATTCTTGGTGAAACCTCTTTTGAATTTTTTCAAACCTTAGAACTGTTCAACAAAGAAAGGATTAATTCCTGGTGAAACCTTTCTTGAACTTTTCTTAGGCTTGGGCCCACAAGCCTCCTAGAAGTATCCCTAGTACAAGGACCACCAGGCTTCTTAAAAGTTCCCCCAGCATCCTCTTGGGCTTAGTACAAGGACCCAAAGACTTCCTAAAAGCATATGATAGAATTTAGTTATCTCTACTAGTTCAATACCCAGGAGAGTCAAATTTCCAAAACATCCAGTCAGCCGGGAGTTGTTCTTCATCTCTAAAACCCACAGCCTCCTCTTGGGCATAACACAAAGATCTTTCTACACCAGAGTCTACCAATTTTTTTAAGAGACTTGGATAGTCTCAGCCTCCTCTTGGGCTTCATTCAAGTAGACTTGGAAAGTCTCATTATCATAGTCTCCTTTTGAACTTCACACTAAGACCCTCAGACTTCCTAAAGACATAGGATAAACCCTGATTATTTTACCAATACACCAGTCTTCAGAAGAGTTAAAACCTCCAAGGTTTTCAAACTCACCTTTAAACTTCTCTGATCTCCATCAAGGCTTAAACTTTCACCTTGAAAATTCCAGCCAAGGTCAGATTGACCTTAATAAAACCCTAACAGAATCAGAGCCTCATGGTATCTGGTACTTCAACTCTTCCCTGATTCCTTAGCTAGAGTTAGTTTCCCTTTGGATTCCCCAATACAGTTTAAACCTTCTCTTTAATTTCAATAATCCTCAGCAAAAGTCAACCTTCTCTTAGGCTTTATATAAGAATTTCCTCCAATCAGCCTCATTCTTGGGCTTTGTACAAGACAGATAAAATCCTCCCAAGTGGAGTCATTTTCTTTTAGCTTCAACCTTGGGATTTGACCAAGGCACACAAAAATCAACATCCCCTCAGATGAGACCATGAGTCCACTCTGTAGGAGGATATCGCCTATATACATCACATATCAAAAACAAACAATCAAAACCTTTGTCCAGATAATTGCTGTAAGTGGAACACTTGTTGATTCAAAATCCAAGCTGGAGTCTTTCCCTTATCCTGGCAAAAATTTATCTTTCATCTAACTGCTGTAAGTGGCAAGCCTCCAGATTCCATATATCCAAGCCAATGTCCCTCTCTTAGCATGAAAGACTCATAAGGAAAAAGTGGCCTTGCTCTATACTGAGTTAAAGCTTCTTCCTTCATGATATCTCTCTTATAAAGGAAATTATGGCATTGCTGGATCCCATATCTTAGTTAAAGTAATTTCCCTTGTAACCAATTACATCTGTCATGAATATGTGAGATATCTCCCTTTAGAGATGACAAATTCTTTCTCAGTCAACCTTTGATGTGTGATGTACAGAAAAATGTCTTCCTATAGAGAGATTTTTTATTTCCTCTGAGGGGATTTTGGTTTTTGTGTGCCTTGATCAAAGCCCAAGGTTGAAGCTAAAAGGCTGACTCTATTTAGGGAGTTTTATATCTGTCTTGTACAAAGCCCAAGATTGAGGCTGAAAAGATACTGACTCTTTTGGGGATATCATTATACAAAGCCTAAGAGGAGGCTAGACATTTGACTTTTTCTGGGGAAATATTTTATCTGTCTTGTACCACGCCCAAGATTGAGGCTAAAGGTTTTGACTCTACTGGTGAGAGGTTTTATCTGTCTTGTACAAAGCCCTAGATTGAGGCTAAAAGAGGATTAACTACACTGGGGAAGTTTTAATGGGGGGATATTGACTCTGCTCAGGGAGATCATTATACAAAGCCTAAGAGGAGGCTAGAAGGATTTGACTCCTTTGGGGGAATTTTATATGTGTCTTATACAAAAGCCCAAGATTGGGGCTAAAAAGGATTTGACGGACTCAACTGAGGATATTTATAGGTGTCTTGTACAAAGCCCAAGATTGAGGCTAAAAAAAAGGCTGAGGGAAAATCATTATACAAAGCCTAAGAGGAGGCTGGTTGGGGAATTTCTTATATAAAGCCTAAGAGGAGGCTAGCTTCTGCTGGGGATTATTGAGATCCAGAGACAGGTCCAAATTGGGGAATCAACTCTTACTGGGGAATGAAGAAGAGTTGAAATATCAGATGCCTTGAGGTTCTAATAAAGGGTTTATTGATAGTAATTTGACCCTAGCTGGGGAAAAGTAAAGTGAGAGTTCAAGGATTGAGTTTTAAAACCTATGGAGGTTTTAACTCTGCTAGTGATTGATGAAATGATTAGGGTTTTTTCCTGTGTTTTTAGGAAACTCGAGGGTTTCTTGAGATCCAAAAGGAGATGAGACTGTCCAAGTTTACTGGTATGAAGAGGTTTATCTTTGTATGATGCCCAAGAGGAGGCTGAGTCTGTCCAAGTCTACTTGTATGAAGCCTAAGAGGAGACTGGTGTTTTAAGGGATGAAAATAAACCCTAAACTGGTCTGATGTTTTGACTCTTTGGAAGACGGCTCTAACAAAGGATGACTAGGTTCTGTCTTATACTTGTAGGAGGTCTTTGGGTCCTCGTACCAAGCCCAAGAGGAGGCATGAGAACTTCTAAGAAGCCTGAGGGTCCTTGTACAAAGCCCAAGAGGAGGCGGGTATGCTTTTAGGAAGCCTGTGGGTCCAAACCTAAGAAAATTTCAAGAAAGGTTTCACCGGGAATAATCCTTTCTTTAGTGAACAGTTATAGGGTTTGAATAAATTCAAGAGAGGTTTCATCGAGAATTAATCCTCTCTGGGGGAAATGAATTTCTTTGACAAATTTCTAGTAGTGACAGTCTTGAGAAAAGTTTCACCGAGAATAATGTCTTTCTCTGTTCCATAATGTATAAGCCCAAGAGGAGGCAAGATTGCATCTGGAATTTCCTACGGGAAACTAGTTTTGACTGTGTTGAAAGAGTGACCACTGGTTTGATCTAATCTTAGACCTAATTGTCAGGGAAAACTCTAAGCAGATATACATGCATATATATATGAAATATATAAACAAGTATGTTGAAGAGTGTAGTAGGACTTACAGGTGAGCAAGCTTCCAGCATTATAAACAAGTATATATAAACAAGTATGTAAAAGAAAGCTGTTAAAACTTACAGGTGAGCAAGCTTCCAGTACTACAGCTGTATGGTTAGTTATTCAAGAAATTTAAGAAAGTTTTGATAACAACTACGAATTTGAATCTAAATCAAAAGGGGAAGTTGTTTTTGAAATGAAGATTGGGGCTTATACTTAAGGAGAGGCCCATATGATTTTTTTTAAAAGGCGACGATCGTGCCGCGGTTTTAGAAAACACAGTGGGACTTATACAATGACTGAGGCCCAAATTATTTTATGTACAAGGGGGTTGGGTCTTACACTCTATTAGAGGCCCAAATTTATTTTAAAGAAAAGAGAATGGGGCTTACAACCTAGGGAGATGCCCAAATATAACAGTGGTCGCACCGTTGTTCTGAAAATTGTACTGGGACTTATACAATGACTGAGGCCCAAAAATGTTGTTTGTGACAAGGGATGGGTCTTACACTCTTTTAGAGGCCCAAAGTGTTTTTGTGAAGTTTGAAAAATAAAAAATTAGAGAAAGCCCTAATTTTGATTTTAAAATATATAATTTTCAAAAGAAATTAAATAAAAAATGATATAAAATACCAAATATATTAAAAAACAAGTTGTATACTTTGAAAAATATTTTGAAAAATCATGTTTAATCGCATGAAAGCTTGAAATTCATTTGGAATGAAAAGATCAAAGTGAGAATTTCTTTTTAAAATGTTTGAAAACAAATAAAATGAAATAAATTACAAAAATTCTAACTATATTAAATAAATAATATAAATTGGATTTTTTTGTAAAATAACATAATTTAACATTTTGTGACTTTTTAAAAAAAAACCAATAAAAAATGATAAAAAATGAGAGAGAAATTAATTTTTCAAATCAATTAAATAAAATATCAAAAATTCAAATATTTGAAAATTTGAAAAACGGAGCCAAGAACAAGAGTTCTTTCCCGCGTGCCCTGTTTTCCCCAAATTTGCATTTTCTCACTTTTCTCTCTGATTACTCAATGGTTTTGCACGATTCAAACACCAATCCTGTTCGTTTTTGAACAAGGATCACAACCATATAGATTAATTGCATTTATATTAAGTATAGAGTGAGAAATCAAAGGATAACCTCAAGAACCCTAGTTTCAGCATGAACACAATGAAATTCCATACACAATTGATTCATGGCAATTGATTGAGGGTTATCACTCTATATACATGCAGGAACAAGATGGTAACTCAAAAATTCATTTATGATGCATGGAATATGGAGTTTGAAGGCTTCAGGCTTACCTCTTGCAGATGGTGATCGAGTTTGATGATGGAGATGTTACATATGTGTTCCAATGATCTGGACAACTTCCTTAGGTGTCAAGGAATGTGTTTGAATGCTTGGAGTGGTTGAAAACTTCTTGGTCTGACCAGCTTGAATCCTTCTGCAGAGGGTTCTTGAACTTGAGCAAATGGGATACCACTTTGTGATTCTGATGTTCCAGATGTTGTTTATGTGTTTGAATCACTTACATATGATGTATGTGAGGTGTTTGCATCATTGTTTTGGACAGAATTGTTCTCAAATGCAAAACTCGATAGTGACTTGCTAGAGAAAGTGTTTTTTGGAGTGAAAGAGAGATTTTGAGTAAAGCATCAGTTTGGGTGCTTTGGTGTACTCAAACTGATCACAAATGAGCTCTATTTATAATAGAGCAAGTTTGTTTTGCAAGCAATAGTGAATGGCAACTGGTACAGGTCTGTGGCCAATGGTTGCATAAAGGAATTCTAGTTTTTCATGATCATTGACTTGAGATTAGAGCACAGGCCTATGGTCTTTTATTGCAGGGATAAGGCTTGACTCCTTCAGTGATTAAAGACTCAGTCCAAGCTGTCATACCCCAAATTTTGACCACTAAGATTTCCCATCATTGTGCAAATCATCAGCACAATATGGATGTACCTTTGTACCTCATCAGTCTCCCCAAAGATGGGTGAGCATCCACTACAATCAAAATTAAGGTTTCAAGCCCTCTCTGAGCTTTAGACAAAGGCTCAATAAAGAAATGACTTGATTTTCAACTTATCTAATCTCTCAAACATCTTCAAAGGATCAAAAGGACTCCCACTTCAAGGATTAAGCACAAGACTGCTCCCTTCTAGGTGGATCAAGTCTCAAGATCGACAGTGTCACCAAATTAGGGTTTTGGTCGACCAGGGCCTCCAGATGGAAATTTTCATCTGGGCACAAGGCAATGATCCAAAACATGACCTAATATACTTCATGGAACCTCATGAACCCATGCATCAAGTCAATTTTGCCTTAGGGGATGCATTCATCAAAAATCAGGAATTAGGGTTTCTTGACCTAATTCACCCCTAAGTTGACTTTTGGGACAAACCATGAGCCAAGACCTCAAGACATGATTTGAGGGTCTCTAATATACCATATTGATCCATTTGGAACAATGGATTAATCCAAGAAGCTTGAGCAACAAGTCTCAATTTCATCTGCACCACAATTAGGGTTTTAAGGGAAAAGTCAACTGTAACTTTGACTTTTGACCAGGACATGCTCCAAAACCCTAATACATGATTGAATATACCCTATGACACCCATGGAACATGTCCATCAAGTTTGATTTAGGTCAAGGACATGATTTCCTGAAGAATTGCACAGTTTGGAATTCATTGAATAAAAAGTCAACTGTGCACAAAAGTCAACTTTGACTTTTTGAGATTTTTCACCAAAATGGATTTTTAACCCTAAAATGATGTTAATGTATGATTTGAATCATCATTCATCAAGAAAAATCAAGAAAAGTGAGATAACTTGTAAAAGGGGTAACCATAAAACTTAGAAATTTTTCTAAGTTAAAAATAAAGTGGCAAGGGTACCAACTTTGAAGGACCGTAACTCCTAAACCACAAGGCCATTTTTTCTCATCCAAAGATGGATTTGTATCCCTCATTATCACCTACAAAAACTTCAACTACAAGTCATTCCAATTCATTAAGGATTTTGAGTTATGGAGTGATCAAAGTGGCTGAAAAGTGAAAATGTCACTTTTTCCAACACTTAGTGAAATTTTCACTAAGTCAGATTTTGCCTCACTTTTTGCCAAATGTAGGGGGATTTTTCACTTGGAATCAAAAGAGATCAAAACCAAATTTGTTCAATCAGTTGTTGTATCATGTAAGAGCTTTCCAAAATGGCCAAGAACATTGCCAAATTCAACCTACACCATGAGATACAACATTGCCAAGTTGCCTTGCTGAAATCTGTCAAGGCAAGGCAGAATTTGTAACTTTGGTCGATTTTCCAAAATCAGCCAAATTCAATTGCTCCTATCCACTTGGACACCTCAGAGGATTGAATCTAAAGGGGACAATCACTGAGCCAAGTCTCCAAAGTCCATGGAACAAGAAATAGCATGTTGAACCTAGAATGGCCAAAATAGGGACAAGACTTCAAATTTGGAATGAGGCATTCAATGGAACCATCAAGGTGGCATGGACTGATCCATTCTCATCTGAAATCAGTCAAGACTTATCCAAGACCAAGGGGACCATAGCTTTGTGCCCTAACCTCTAGTCAATGGCTAGAGGAGACTTGGATTTTCATTTGCCAACATTGGCCAAACCTACTTACCAGCTGCCATGCACTATTCCTTGCAAAACAAACTTGCTCTACTATAAATAGAGCTCAATTGTGGTCAGTTTGAGCACACCAAAGCCATCTAACAGATGCTTTCCTCAAAATCTCTTCTTTCACTCCAATTTTGCCTTCTAAGGCAAGTCACTATCGGGTTTTGAGTTTGAGAGCAATGCCAATCAAACCAATCACTCACACACCTCACATACATCACATATGAGCTGATCAAACACTTAGATTACTTTTGAAACATCAATTTCACAAAATCACCAGCTGGTTGCTCAAATTTTCAACCAAAGTGCAGCTGAGGTACCACAAAATGATCCAGCCAATTTCAATCAAGTCCAACCATCCAAACACAATCCATAGGGTGTAGGGAATCTGTTCAGATCATTACAACCCATCTGTAACACCTCCAAATCAAAAATCACATTGCACTTGCTGTCGTGGCTTGGAGGTAAGCACATGCTTGGTCATCTCTCAATCTATGCATATTTCCTCGCACAATAATTTGGCCATATGTTCATAATCATGCATGGAATGTTTTCCCTCAATTAATTGCATTGTTTGAATCGTGTATCAAAAATCCTAGCCTTCATGCAGAAATTAGGGTTCTTGAGGTCTCTTCGTGATTTCTTGTTGTATGTTTAATTTAAATGAAATTAAAGTACATATACATGATCGTGAGGTTGAGACGAGCATAATGATATGTGGATTGCATGATATGATTACGTATTCATGGAGATTGGATAGAAAATGCAAATCTGAGAAACCAAGAACACGCGCGTGTTCTTCAACTGTTCTTGGCGCCATTTTTAGAAATTCAAATATTTGAATTTTGTGATTTTGTTTAATTGATTCAAAAATTAATTTCTCTCTGAGTTTTAATGATTTTGAGTTGATTCTTTTTTTAATAATTCACAAAAATGTTAAAATATTTTATTTTCCCAAAAAATCCCAAAAATATTATTTATTTCATATAATTGATATTTTTGTAAAGAATTAATATTTTGATTGTTTTTGGCATTTTAAATATTTTTTCTACATTGATTTTGCAACTTTTAATGCTTTCTAATTATTTTGTAGGTCAATACTTAATTTTTGAAGCATTAATCCAAGATCACAATTTGTTTTCCATGTGTTAAACAATTTTTGATCATTTTAATTGAATTTTTATTCAATTAAATACATTTTTGAAAACAAATTAGGGTTTTGGATTAATTCAACCCTCATAAATCATTTTCAAAACTCTTTGGGCCTCTTGAGAGAGTGTAAGACCCATCCCCCCTTGTACAAAAACTTTTTGGGCCTCACTCATTGTATAAGTCCCTCTGTACAAGTAAACGGCGCGATCGTCGCCCGTTTAAAAATAAAAGAATCATCTGGGCCTCTCCTTGAGCTATAAGACCCATTCAAAACACTTTGGGCCTCTATTAGAGTGTAAGACCCAATCCCCCTTTTAACCAAAACATTTTGGGCCTCACTTATTGTATAAGTCCCTCTGCGTTAAAAGAAAACCTCGGCGCGATTGCCATTTTTAAACGAAAAATCATTTGGGCTTACCCTCGTGTTATAAGCCCCACTCTTTTCTTTAAACCTTTTTGGGCCTCTTGAGAGAATGTAAGACCCATCCCTTTGTACAGAAAACCATTTTTTGGGCCTCAGTCACTTGTATAAGTCCCTCTGTATAAAGTCAAACAGTGCGCTCACTGATAAAACCCTGGGCCTCTCCTTGAGCTGTAAGCCCCAAATCTTTCTTTTTCAAAGCACTTTCTCCTTTGATTTTGAATATACTGTTGTTTTCAATCTTTCTTTGTTGAACAACTAACCAAACAGCATGGAAGCACTCCAACCGAGTAAATGGTTATCGCTTTCGTTTACTGCTTTCATATTATAAACTGTATTGTGGGGCTGCTCACTGTAAGTTTCCTTTCATAAACTCATATCTACTGTGTAATAATAGTATAGATATTTCGAGTTTCCCCGGCAACTACGTCTAGAACTAGGTGACGCCGTTTCATTTATTCGTAGAAATAGACGCCTAGATCCCCCAATAGGAGCACCAGACACAGTCTTCTCTTCGGTTGTCCTCCTTAGGAATCGTCAAGAAGCTCTACTCCCCAAGATGAATGTATTCTCCGTTAATGGCATCTTTGAGTTTCTTCCAACTTCTCGAACTTTCCTGACTTGATCTATTCCTTGTGGATAGCTTGCCTTGAATGTCTCGGGGTTTGGGTACCCACTACGGTCATAATCTTGGACCTTAACTAAGGAACCCTCTTTAAAAGCTAAAAGTCGCTGGATAGTAAACCTTGCACGTTTACCAGTGGTTTTTATCTTTAAAAGAGTTATCTCTCCTAATGGAAAGGAGATGATAGGCCCACGGGCTTCTTAAAAGCATTGGCCTCCTCTTGGGCATCGTACAAGGACCCTACGGCTTCTTAGAAGTATTCACAGCCTCCTCTTAGGCTTCTTATAATGATCTCTTCCTCCGGGAATGATAGCCTCCTCTTGGGCTTCGTACAAGGACCCGTCGGCTTCTTAAAAGTTTCCAGCCTCCTCTTGGGCTTCGTACAAATTGTCCCGACGACCTCCTAGAGGTATAGGAACAGAACCTAGTCATCCTTATAGAACAGTCCTTTCAAAGAGTCTACTACTGTTTCTCAAAGCATAGTACAAAAGATAAAACTCTAGACACGGACAGTCTAACTTCCTTGAGTCTCAAAGACATTCTCAAGTGACCCCTTTGTTAAATAGGAAGGAAACCCGCAGACTCGGACAGTCTCAATACCCTTTGGATTTCCAGTTTCCCCAAAGAAAAGGAAACAACCCCGATCCTCAGATCTAACCCATGAGTACAGTGTTACTCATATAAGAACTGATTTTCTCTTTTAAAATCAGTATACTGGACCTGTCACTCAACTGAAACAGTTACAATAGCCTCCTCTTGGGCTTTGTGCAATGAACCTCCCCAGCGGAGTCAAACAACGTTTAGCCTTTCTCTCGGGCTTTGTACGAGACACATAAGAGACTCCCTCGTTGAGTCAATCACCCATTTTGCCTCCATCTCGGGCTTCGTACGAGACACACAAAGACTCCTTCGTCGGGTCAAAATCTTTTAGCCTCCATCTCGGGCTTCGTACGAGATACAAAAACACTCTCTTGTTGAGTATAAAAGATTCTCCTATTGAGTCAACCCTTTTCGCCTCTCTCTCGGGCTTTGTATGGGACACAAATTAGCCTCCTCTTAGGCTTTATATAAGAAAACCACTGGTTGATCCAATCAACCTTTTAGCATCAAAGTTGTGCCTCGTTCACAGTGTACAAACATCAACAACTCTTTCCCTTTCATCTAATCGCTGTAAGCGGCAAGCCTCTGGATCATCTATATCCACGCCACTGTCCCCCTTTTAGCATGAGAAATTCCTAAGGAAAGATGGCATTACTCTACACTGAGTTAAAGTCTTCTCCTTCAGGTTAAAACCCGTTCTTCGGAAATTATGGAATTGCTCGGATCCGCGTATCCCAGTTAAAGTAATTCTCCTTCTCCCCTCTTTAGAGATGACAAATTCTCTCTAAAGCCGAGGCCTTTCAGCTTCACATCTTGGGCTTTGAACAAGGTACAAATCACCTTTCGCTTCACGTCTTGGGCTTTGAACAAGACACCAAAACACCCATTTCCTCCCATAGAATAGGAGGAACTACGAACGCTCTGATTTCCCTGTTTCGGTAAACGGGAATACGTAGGCATAAGATCGAAAGAAAAGATCTTAGCGAGCGCAATCAACAAAAAACCCAAATCCCATATCTCCATCAATCAAAAGCAGTAATTCAAAAGCATCAGTCCTAATATCCTAATCCTTGTTCCCCGCCAGAAACCTTCTGCCCAGGTAAAAAAGAAAGAAAACAGTATTGGCGAAAATACAAATAACCAGTACAAAGGCCCCCCACATTGATAGCATTCGTAACCTAACAGACCGCTGTTTAAACTCAGTATGTAAGCAGGGTTAATTGGAGACATCTATTTCCCTTCCTTATTCAGCTCACAATAGGATAAAAAATGAATCGACCTGTAGTCAAAGCTCAAACCGCAGAGAGCGACCAGCGCTTAAGAACCGCGTCCAAAATCGCTCGCTACAGAAAAGTGGCGCCCACCGTGGGGCTGTTCTTTCCTTCTTACAATTTAAACCTTGGGTAAGTCATTTTCATGGCGGTGGCCGCCAACAGAAAAGTGGCGCCCACCGTGGGGCATTTCAAAGTTAGATCTAGGCACGGTCTTCCTTCTCTTCACTTGTGTGAATACCACAGATTGGGGCTTCCGCCGGGGAACCCATTTTCTGTCAGGAACTTAGGAATCATAGCTTTATAAGTCTAGGATGATTAGGACAAATATATATACTGCTTTTCCTAATTTCTATACGTGTTTATTTTTCTGCTACTGGGAATGCGTGTGATGCCGCATGTGGTGAGATTGAGTATACACTTAAGATAAGTGATGGCGACGGGGTCGACCATCAACCTCAGTGGAGGTTGACCAACGCAACCCATTCACTCTTCTAGCCAATGGGCCGGTTGTTAAGTCTGAGAAGCTGAGGAGCCAAACCCTTTCGTAGTGCGGAAACTATCAGAAATAGTTGTTACGCGATACTACCCTCATTTGAGGGTGGTGATCTATTCTCGGTGAATGGCACTTACTCTAAGATTGCTTTATAACTCGCTGGCGATCCGCTTGTTGTTTTGCTTTCCTGGGAGAAGCTGATGATAATGAGTACAGGTACAAAAATCACCCTAGTATAAACCTTTGGGGATGGGTAGAGCCTTGACTTCATGACAACGACCCTTTGACCCCATGTTTTTTCTATGTTTTTGTGTGCTGCATTCATGCATCCATTTAATAAAACATTAAAACAAAAAAAAAAACTTCTCTTCTAGTATCTCTGTTTTTCAAATTAAACTAAGACTGTGATTGCAAATATCAGAGAAAAAGATTGCATTAATGGATTTCGGTAGAAGGAGAACTCACCAGTATACCTTCAAGGTTCCAAAGCTAGCGGATTTGAGAAAGTTAGCGAGGATGATCGTTAACCCAGAGGCTTTTAGAGCCAAGCACGATGGTTTGCTACCACTGTTAAGAGTCCATGTGATTAAGGGGATCATGGAGCCGCTCATTCAATTCTACGATCCGGTTTATCACTGTTTCACATTCCCGGATTACCAGCTTGCACCAACGCTGGAGGAGTATTCTCATCTGACTGATTTACATATCACTGATCGAGCTCAATTTTCTGGACTGGAAGAAATTCCAAAGAATCAGACTATTGCAATAGCAATTCATTTGGACGAGTCTGAGGTCAGGACTCACATGACCACTAAGGGTGGCATCCAAGGTTTGCCAGCCCAGTTCTTGACAAAAAAGGCTCTATACTTCGCTAGTATAGGGAACAGGACTGCTTTTGAAAGCATCTTTGTCTTGCTCACCTACGGGTTATTTTTGTTTCCCAACATCAATAACTTCGTCGATATCAACGCTATTAAGGTTTTTCTCATTGGAAATCCTGTGCCGACTTTGCTCGCAGATGCGTATCATTCTGTACACTTGGGAAATTTGTACAGCGGAGGGGAGATCACATGTTGTGTACCTTTGCTTTACAAATGGTTTATCTCTCACTTGCCCAAGTCTGCTGCTTTTTGGGATTGCAAGAGTGTCTTACGTTGGTCGCAGAAGATCATGTCTCTCACCAATTCCGATATAGATTGGTGTAATAGGATTTATGAGGGAATCAAAATCATTGACCGTTGTGGAAACTTCCCCAGCGTACCCCTCATAGGAACTAAAGGAGGAATCAACTATCATCCGATATTGGTTCTTCGTCAATTTGGATACCCGATGAGACACATCCCACTAGGTGTTCATCTGGAAGGTCTTTTCTTCAAAGAAGGAGAAAATGACAGAGCACTAAAGATGGAAATAGTGCAAGCTTGGAAACATGTTCATAAGAAAGGCCGAGAGTCTCTGGGAAAACCGGACTGTGTCTCGGTGGAGCCTTATCTCCATTGGGTACAAACTAGAGCTCTCGAGCTAAAGATGCCTTATCCTCGTTACGAAATTCTTCCACCGAGGGAAACTGTCATGTACTTCATGATGGAAACTGAAAAGCTTCAGGTTACTCTCAACAAAGTTCAAAAGGAAAGGAGGTTTTGGAAGAACAAGTACCGCACCCTCGACGTAGAGTGTATCCAAATACAACAACTACTGAAAGAGAAAGATGCTCTGATTTAAATTTTGGAGCAGCATGCTGTAGAGAATCAAGATGACCAAAGGAATTTGCTCGCTCCTTTCACCTGGCAAAGGAATGACAACCCGGCAACGGCCCAAGCGCCCCGGTCAAAGAAGAGGACTCGGGACCCATTAGTTTAGGTTTCTGTTTCTGCACTTTGTAATCTACTGTATTTCCATTTCTGTAATCCTTTGGAATTCAATAAAAAGGGGTTTCCCCACTGTTTGATATTTGCAATCTAATTGTCGAAGTTTATTTTGATAAAAAAAACAACAATTAATATAATCATTGCATTCATCATTCTCACATCGCGTATTCTCCATACCTACGAATCTCACGTTTGTGTCTCGATTCTAGAGTCAAACTGTCTCATTCGTATAATACTCGGGCCAATCGTCAGAAAAAGATGGATGATCTTGAGGAAGAAAACAGAGAGTTGAAAGAAGAGATCGACGCTCTGAGAGAGGATATGAGAAAGCTTCGTAACGACATGCAAGCCATGGCAGAAGCTCAGCTACAATGAACTGTGATCTCAAAGATCACCTCAATGCCCATAGTAAAAAAGTATGATCCTAGGTATCAGATGGCGAAAGATCGTCCTTGGGGCATGCCTGTTAACTATATCCCGGAAGGATATGTTCCGCCGATCACTGAAGATCAGGGAATCGCAACAGAAGCCGCTGGGCCTGAAGGTTACAAACTTCGGGAAAACGAAGATGCCAGGGGCATACTCAAGACTCCTGAAGGTTACAAACTTCGGGAGGCGCCAAGGCTTACTGCCGTAGTCATGGTACCACCCCCTGTGGTGCACACTGTCCCGGAAGGACAGATTCCACAGACACCTTCTGGTAAGAAGGAAACTATGTTTGATAGGATGGATGAATTCCAGGAGCAGTTCTTGGAAATGCAGAAAGAACTGCAAGCCATTCGCGGTTAGGATCTATTTGGAAAGGACGCCGCAGACCTCTGCTTGGTCCCAAATGTGAAAGTCCCACACAAATTCCAAGTGCCCGACTTTGAAAAATACAAGGGTAACTCTTGCCCTCAGAGCCATCTGGTGATGTACGCTCGGAGGATGTCAGCTCAGACGGAGAATCAGGACCTGCTGATTCGTAACTTTCAGGATAGTTTAACCGGTGCCGCACTCAAATGGTACATGGGTTTAAACCGTACTACGATCAGTACATTCAGAGATCTCGGTACTGCCTTCGTCCAACAATACAAATACAATTTGGACATGGCACCCAACAGAGATCAACTCAGATCAATGTCACAAAAGGACAAGGAAACCTTTAAGGAGTATGCTCAAAGGTGGCGTGAAATTGCCTCTCAAATTTGTCCACCTCTTGAGGAAAAAGAGACGACAAAGATCTTCTTAAAGACCTTAAGCTCATTTTACTATGACCGAATGGTTGCCAGTGCGCCCAGTGATTTCACCGAAATGGTCGGCATGGGCGTACGTCTTGAGGAAGCCGTCCGAGAAGGACGTTTGGTAAAAGACACTGGATCGACAAGCGGTACTAAAAAATATGGTAGTGCTCTCCCTAAGAAAAAATAGCAAGATATTGGGAATATCTCTCTCGGAAAGCAAAGGCGACGTTATCAGCCAGTAGCAGCCGTTACTCCTACTATCGGCCCCGCGCCTGTTCCTATGCATCAACCTCAGGTTGCGCAGAGCCAACCTGACCAACAAAGGACACAACAGCCTCTTCAGCAGGCTCGTCCTCCATATAACAACAACCGTACAACACGGCCACCAGGATTTGATCCTATACCCGTATCGTACGCAGAACTATTTCCGTTACTGCTAACCAAGGGGCACATTCAGACTAAGTCTCCTTTTGCAGTTCCAGAAAATCCACCTTTTTGGTTTAAGGCGAATCAGACGTGCCCTTATCATCAAGGAGGTTCAGGGCATAACATAGAGAATTGTCTTAATTTCAAATCCGACGTGCAAAAGCTTGTTAGGAGTGGGCTCTTATCTTTCAAAGATACAAATCCCAATGTTCTCACGAACCCGCTGCCTCAACATGAGAAAGCTGCAGTCAATCTGATTGAGAAAGAGACTAACAAAGTCTATCAAATTCACGATGTACTCTTATTGGGGACCAATCTGGTCAAGATGCATTGTAGACAGAGTGGACATGGCCATGTGCCACCTCATAATTATCACCAGTGTGATGTCTGCTCTAAATACAACCAGGGATGTTCTGTGGTGCAAGCAGCTGTACAGGAACAAATGGATCTTGGGTGGATCCAAGAGCACCGAGTTCGTGGAGTTAACATGGTTTACACGAATTCCAACGTCATTCAAAACCACGACATCCGTGCAATGAATGTCAACTTGGTGGCGATGCACTCAAGGCAAAGCCAATATCATAATCTGCCACGGCACGATTACGGTTCCTGTCTGATTTGCTCGGTAAACAAACAGGGATGCTCTTTCATACAAGAGGCCCTCCAGCGTCAGATGGATCTTGGATGGATCCAAGACTACCATGATAGGAACTCCTATCAAATCAACATGGTTCAGATCTTCGATATCCGCGTAATGAATACCAACCTGGTAGAGTTGCATGCTGAGCAGGTCCGACTTGGATTCTTAATATCACATGACTATCAAAGCTGTAAAGCGGGTTGCGAAAACGATCAAGGTTGTACCCTTGTCCAGGAGGCACTTCAGCACTTGTTAAATCACTGGTGGATGCCAATCTACATGGACGAAGATACTCAGCGAATTAGTATCAATAATAGGAATCCTACTCGTCGTCAAAGTCAGGATGTCCGATCAGTAGAAGGTAACCTAGTGAGGTTACATTGTATTCAAAGTGGGCATGGCCAGGTGCCACCACACAACTATGACAGTTGTAACGTCTGTTCGGAAAGTAACCAAGGGTGTTACCTTGTGAGAGCAGCTCTTCAGGGTCAGGTCGATCATGGTGAAATTCGTCCATATCCAGGTTCAGGACCTATCATTTGGTCGCCGAACTACCTTGCCGAGCAAGTTGAGGATGTTGTCACGATCTCTGGTCATCACAGGACCAGGGATGTTTTTGCCATCATCCCTCTACTTGACAAATCTAGGGTTCCCAACCGGGAACGGATCAAGGTTACTTATGATGGTCAGAAAAATCAGAAGGTTCCCATAGTCATCTATCTGCCGGGACCACTACCGTATGAATCAGCTAAGGCAATCCCTTACAAATACGGTGCAACAATAATCGAGAATGGAAAGGAAATTCCATTACCCTCCGTCGTGAACATTGCAGACATCAGTCGTGTAACACGGAGCGGTCGAATCTTCAACCGAGGGGTTGTAGAATCCAACAAAGAAAAGGAACTTCAGGCAGAAATTCCTGATCCGCCAGTCGGTCAATCTAGTAATCCCGACATTTCGAAAAATGATGAGACGCTGAAGCTCATCCAAAGGAGTGAATATAACATTGTTGATCAACTGTTACAGACTCCTTCAAAGATCTCGGTATTATCACTGTTACTCAGTTCAGAAGCACACAGAGAGGCTCTACAGAAAGTCTTGGAGCAAGCCTTTGTGGAACAGGATGTAACAATCAGACAGTTCGATAGCATTGTCTCTAATATCACTTCCTGCAATAATTTGGGATTTAGTGAGGAAGAATTACCTGAAGAGGGTCGCCGTCATAACATGGCACTCAACATTACAGTCAACTGCCAGGACGATGCTTTAGCCAACGTACTGGTAGACACAGGGTCAGCCCTGAATGTTATGCCAAAGTCCACTTTGACGCAATTATCATTCAAGGGCCCTCTGATGAGAGTCAGCGAGGTCGTCGTCAAAGCATTCGACGGATCCAGAAAAACAGTTATCGGCGAAGTTGATCTTCCCATAACTATTGGTCCTCACACTTTCCAAATCACTTTCCAGGTCATGGACATCCGGGAAACATACAGTTGTTTATTAGGAAGACCTTGGATACATCAGGCTGGAGCGGTTACTTCAACCCTCCACCAAAATCTAAAGTTCGTCAAGAACGATCAACTTGTCACGGTTTGTGGGGAACAAGCCTTGCTTGTGAGTAACCTATCATCATCTACTTGTGTGGAACCTGGGGAGGTTATTGGAACTCAGTTCCAAGCACTGCCGGTGAGCAAGGACAATCATTTCAAAGGAGGAACCTCGATTTCCTCATATAAAGATGCTATCAAAGCGGTCGAGAGTACCGATACGACAGGATGGGGACAACTTGTCATTCCCACTGACAATAAAACAAAGAAGGGTCTTGGTTTTTCTGTGACCTGTACCCAGACAACTGCTAGCGATGAAAGTCTTCATCCCCTTCAGAACTTCTTCCACAGTGGAGGTTTTCTTCACCCAGTGTCTCAGACAGTTCATGTTATCAATGAGGAAGATCCCTCTGACACATATGAAGAATGGAAGTCCTACCTTAACAAGGACGGTTATATGTCTCAGGAAGAGGTGCCTATGCCTTTTTTCTTTCCTACAGAAAGTCCGAGATTTATACCAAGATCAGATGTCGAAATGATCTACGGAGATTGTGATCCGGAAGGATGTCGTGCTCCGCCAAATTCATTAGAGGAAGACACTCCGATGAAAGACAATTTTGACTACAACTACTATGGCCCGATGGATGGCCTGCCAATGTGGCAGCCTTACCCAGGAAACTTGGGGCAAGAGAGTCATCCGAACAATGAAACTCAGCTGACCATCATTGAACAGAATACCTGTGTCCCCGCCATGTCATGGGATCAACACTCAGGTCATTCAGAAACTACTCAACATGAAGATGAATTCGCAACGTTTGCAGGACTTGAATTCATCAACTATGCTTTTCCCGAGGTCAACGTCATTGAGAGGGATGACTTCTCCAGTACCAAAGAAGTTTGGGACACTCTGGGATAACCAAGTGGAAAATACGACTTTATGGTCAAGTACACTGCTCCCGAAAGCTCTCGTATCAGGCTCGGAGATATCCAGCCAACTGGATGGGGAGATACAGCTGAAAGCACAAATGCTATGCAAAATGCAACAGAGGAATCCTCCTACGACAATTCTGCCTGGGAAACAGATTCCAATGATCCTGCTCCACCAGAAATCAGCGTCATTTCTGAAGACAAATCAAGGAAGGTGCCAGACTTTGTGATTCACCGAGGAGTTCGCCGCCAATGGGTTGCCGTCGAGGTTCTGAAGGTCGTTCGCCAGTCAAAGTAATTGCCATCTTTAACCTTTCACTCTGCCCAGGTGAAACAGATGTTTTGATAGGGCTCGTTTTCTGTAAATTTCCCTCTTCGCTTTGCCCGAAGCGACAGAGTTTTGTTTTATAGGGCTGTAGTTTCAAGATTCGACTTGTTCATTAATAAAATAACGTCGTTCTGTAATTTTCGCATTAATTACTGTTTTCTCTTTTTGCTTTTTCAGAAAATGGTAATCCTAAAAAACATTCAATGATAAAAACAAGCAGTAAAATAAATACACTGCACACTCTTGCATTTTCTCTATCTCTTCTAAACACGAATCATCACGTCATGCAGATTGCTTGTTTTAAACCCAGTTGAAACATACGATCCGATGCCTTCTTTCAACTTTGAGTTCCCGGTATTCGAGGCTGAAGAAGAAAATGACAACGAAATTCCAGAAGAGATCTCCCGATTACTCAGACAAGAGGAAAAGTCCATTGAACCTCACAAAGAACCGTTGGAAACGGTAAACTTGGGTTCAGAGCAAGAGAGAAAAGAAATCAGGATTGGGGCACTGCTCAGTCCAACTACCAGAGAGGGTTTGATAAAGCTTCTCAAAGAATTCCCCGATGTGTTCGCTTGGTCCTATCAGGATATGCCAGGGTTGGATACCAGCATCGTGGAACATCACTTACCATTGAGATCGGAATGTCCGCCAGTAAAGCAAAGGTTGAGACGGACTCACCCGGACATGGCTATCAAAATCAAAGAGGAGGTACAGAAACAGATCGACGCGGGTTTCCTCGCTACATCTGAATATCCTCAATGGTTAGCCAACATCGTACCCGTTCCCAAAAAGGATGGAAAGGTTAGAATGTGTGTCGATTACAGAGATCTGAATAGGGCAAGTCCAAAGGATGGCTTTCGTTTACCACACATTGACATGCTGGTAGACAGCACAGCAAAGTTCAAAGTATTCTCCTTCATGGATGGATTCTCGGGCTATAACCAGATCAAAATGGCGCCGAAAGACATGGAGAAAACTTCGTTCATTACCCCATGGGGTACCTTTTGTTACAAGGTAATGCCGTTCGGTTTGAAGAACGCCGGGGCAACCTATCAAAGGGCCATGACTACTCTGTTTCATGACATGATACACAAGGAAATCGAAGTGTATGTCGATGATATGATTGCAAAATCAAGAACAGAGGATGAGCACGTTGAACATCTGTCAAAATTGTTCGAACGTCTAAGAAAATTCAAGCTCCGCTTGAATCCTAACAAGTGCACCTTCGGTGTCCGTTCAGGGAAACTACTAGGGTTCATCGTTAGCCAGAAAGGAATTGAAGTTGATCCTGACAAGGTCAAGGCCATTCAAGAAATGCCTTCTCCGAAAATTGAAAAACAAGTCAGAGGATTCCTGGGACGTTTGAACTACATCTCCAGTTCATATTCCTTATGACCGCGACGTGTGCGCCGATTTTCAAATTACTCAAAAAAAACCAGGATTGCGTTTGGTCAGAAGATTGCCAAACCGCCTTCGACAGTATCAAGGAATATCTGTTGAATCCTCCGATTCTATCACCTCCAGTGGAAGGGAGACCACTGATCATTTACCTCACAGTCTTAGAGGACTCAATAGGATGTGTACTTGGCCAACAAGACGAAACTAAAAGGAAAGAGTCTGCCATTTACTATCTAAGCAAGAAATTCACCGACTGCGAAACTCGGTACACAATGCTTGAGAAAACTTGTTGCGCTTTGGCTTGGGCAGCCAAACGTCTTCGCCAGTACATGATTCGTCATACTACTTGGTTGGTCTCCGAAATGGATCCAATCAAGTACGTTTTCGAAAAACCTGCTCTCACGGGAAGGATTGCCCGTTGGCAGATGTTACTATCAGAATATGACATAGAGTACCATGCTCAGAAACCCGTTAAAGGAAGTATTTTAGCCGATCATTTGGCTCATCAACCGATTGACGATCAAGAATCAATCGGGTTTGACTTCCCAGACGAAGATGTCATGTATCTAAAGATGAAAGATTGCGATGAACCGCTACCCAGTGAAGGGCCAGAACCAGGTTCCCAGTGGGGTAATCATTGTTACCCCTCAGGGTTCCCACATTCCTTTCACTGCCAGACTTACGTTCAAGTGTACGAACAACGAGGCCGAATACGAAGCATGTATCATGGGTCTCGAAGAAGCGATTGATTTAAGGATCAAAAACTTGGATGTATATGGCGACTCAGCCCTGGTTATTAACCAGATAAAAGGAGATTGGAACACATACCAATCAGGATTGATTCCTTACAAAGACTATGCAAGAAGGTTGTTACCATTCTTCGACAGAGTCGACTTTCATCACATCCCTCGTGATGAGAATCACATGGCTGATGCATTAGCCACTCTCTCTTCCATGATTAGTGTAGGTCGATGGAATGACATACCTAAGATCGACATAATGCGCCTTGAACGGCCCGCTTACATCTTCACGATTGAAGCAGTCATAGACGACAGACCTTGGTATCACGATATCAAATGCTTCCTTCAGAAACAAGAGTACCCATCTGGGGCACTCAGAAAAGACAGGAAAACCCTCAGAAGATTGGCTGGAAACTTCTTCCTGAGCGGTGACACTCTTTATAAGAGAAATTTTGACTTGGTCTTGCTCCGATGCGTAGACAGACCAGAAGCAGACATGCTTATGAAAGAAATTCATGAAGGATCCTTTGGCACTCATGCCAACGGACACACAATGGCGAGAAAAATTCTCAGGGCCGGGTACTATTGGTTGACCATGGAATCTGACTGCTACAAGTACATGAGGAGGTGTTACAAGTGTCAGATATACTCCGACAAAATTCATGTACCGCCATCACATCTCAAAGTTCTTTCTTCCCCGTGGCCGTTTTCCATATGGGGAATCGACATGATTAGTATGATTGAGCCCAAGGCTTCAAACGGACATCGGTTCATCCTGGTGGCCATTGACTATTTCACCAAGTGGGTCGAAGCAGCGTCATTCGCCAATGTAACCCGACCAGTGGTGGTCCGATTTATCAAAAATAATATCATCTGCCGTTATGGTGTTCCAAGCGAGATCATTACTGATAATGGATCTAACTTGAACGATAAGATGATGAAAGAGTTGTATGCAGAGTTCAAGATCGAACACCATAACTCATCTCCCTACCGACCCAAGATGAACGGAGCGGTAGAAGCGGCTAACAAGAACATCAAGAAGATTGTTCAAAAGATGGTTGTAACCTATAAAGATTGGCACGAAATGCTACCCTTTGCTCTTCACAGTTATCGAACATCTGTCCGCACTTCAACAGGGGCTACCCCTTTCTCTCTAGTATATGGCATGGAAGCAGTGCTCCCCATAGAAGTAGAGATCCCATCAATCCGGGTATTGATGGAAGCTAAGCTCACCGAAGTTGAATGGTGTCAAAGTCGACACGACGAACTGAACCTGATCGAAGAGAAGCGAATCACGACACTATGCCATGGTCAGTTATATCAACAAAGAATGAAGGGGGCGTTTGACAAAAAGGTCCGACCTCGTGTCTTCAGGAAATGAGACCTTGTGCTCAAGAAGATACAATCATTTCTCACTGATTCTCGGGGCAAATGGACCCCAAATTATGATGGCCCCTATGTGGTCACAAAAGCTTTCTCAGGCGGCGCCTTGAGATTGGCAACCATGGACGGAGAGGAATTTGCCTACCCCACAAATGTTGATGTAGTCAAGAAATACTTCGCCTAAACTAAAAAAAAACGTCTCGGTGGATTGAAAACCCGAAAGGGCGGTCCAGGCAAAAGTTAGAGACATGAAAAAAAAATCATCCCGATGGATTGGAAATCTCATAGTACAATCCAGGCAAAAGTTAGGGATAATGGCAAGTAACTATGTTCAACAGAGGCAAGTCCCTCAGCAGCAACAGCAGTTGCATCATCTATCGGAGGAAATCTCCAGTCAAAGGTCATCTTCGACGAAAGCTCAGGATGTCCCGAACTCAAAGTTGGTGGAAGGATAGTGGTCGTTATGTTTCAACGTAGCCCTTTTCCCTGTAAATTACCATTTTCTAACTTTGTATATACTCTTTGGAATCACGCGTTTGGCTGATCTCCATCTTATCAATAAAATTTGAGCCCTTGTGCTTTTGTTTGTAATTCTTTACTTGTTTTAGCTTTACAGAACGACGTTGTTTAAACTTAATCAGCGATTCTTGAAATAAAACAAAAATGAATTTACTTGTTAAACTTTTTCTGCTTTTAAATTAAAGATGGCATTTCTTTTGACTGTTGAACATCAGAAGAACATCGATCGCTTCTCCCGAAGTAAGTGAACTTCAAAGTGCAGAATCAAAGTACTCCTTCTAGACCAGTACTCCTGAATGAAGGATCAATAATGTCAGAGACTTTGTTTCGTCTGACATCCTCGGCCGAGTTCTCATCTCCTAAGCCCGATCAACATAGCTCCCAACGGGACTATCTCTCCTAAGCAAGGTGGAATTGCTATTTTGAACCAACGATACTTCTTCGCCCCGCGATGGCCGAGTATCCAATTGAGTTCATCCCTTAGTCTGTATGTCGCGTCTGTTTTGTCAGCATATACATACATACATCATGCATTTTTTATTTGCATTCACATTTCATATTGCATCACTATCACTTTAGTCGGTCTTGTCCCCTAGTGGTAGAAGTCCTCTCAATCGAGTTGTCAGTTCTTGCCTTGTCAGGAAATACTGTGTCTGAACAACCTCGCTTCCAGTTTAATCCTGGAAAGAAGCTGGTCCTTGACCACTTTGATAACTTGAACCTCTGAAAAGCCAGAGAAAACTTTCAATAAACATCACTCTTCGCCATTGAAGATGATATCCTTGTTTTCCCGGATCAAGGAAAATCCACAGAGAAAGCCGCGTGATCAGAGATTCGGCAGCACGCCAGTTTTGCTCCGGAAAACCCTGCTGATGAAAAAGTCATCGGCACCTCAAAATTGGACCCCATCATATGGCATTTCTCCGGGAAGATCCTGAGAAAAGTATGATGTAAGATCCCAAGCGACAACAGTCTCTCAAAGAGACCTGCTTTCCCCTAGTAGAGACAAATGGCGTCTCCTAAACAGAGAAGTTTGTGTACCTCTACAATTCAGACGAATGGGTTCCCCAGCAAGTCTGACATCAAAACTTTTTCCACTTAAATGGCATCTCCCCAGGAAAATTCGGCGAGAAGTTTGAAGGAAAGCCGCTACGAATAACGTCCCTTGTCAGTAAAGTTTATTGACAAAAGAAACTAAGACCAGTTCCTTGGTAAGAAACCAGGATCGAGGGGAAGTTTAAATCAGAAACTAAGACCAGTTCCTTGGTAGGAAACCAGGATCGAGGGGAAGTTTAAATCAGAAACTAAGACCAGTTCCTTGGTAGGAAACCAAGAACGAGGGGAAGTTGTCAAAAGAAAACTAAGACCAGATCCTTGGTAGGAAACCAGGATCGAGGGGAAGTTTACCTTTTCTAAGCATCATCGCTTAGCTAAAGAAGATGAATGCGTAAGCTACCATTCATAACCACCATCAAAATTTCGGGTATTCCGATATTTAATCCTCTTGCACCCCGAATGCCCGAACACCTTCGTCATTCACACCTTCGGGTCCAAGAAGATTAAATAGGGGCATCTGTCATACCCCAAATTTTGACCACTAAGATTTCCCATCATTGTGCAAATCATCAGCACAATATGGATGTACCTTTGTACCTCATCAGTCTCCCCAAAGATGGGTGAGCATCCACTACAATCAAAATTAGGGTTTCAAGCCCTCTCTGAGCTTTAGACAAAGGCTCAATCAAGAAATGACTTGATTTTCAACTTGTCTAATCTCTCAAACATCTTCAAAGGATCAAAAGGACTCCCACTTCAAGGATTAAGCACGAGGCTGCTCCCTTCTAGGTGGATCAAGTCTCAAGATCGACAGTGTCACCAAATTAGGGTTTTGGTCGACCAGGGCCTCCAGATGGAAATTTTCATCTGGGCACAAGGAAATGATCCAAAACATGACCTAATATACTTCATGGAACCTCATGAACCCATGCATCAAGTCAATTTTGCCTTAGGGGATGCATTCATCAAAAATCAGGAATTAGGGTTTCTTGACCTAATTCACCCCTAAGTTGACTTTTGGGACAAACCATGAGCCAAGACCTCAAGACATGATTTAAGGGTCTCTAATATACCATATTGATCCATTTGGAACAATGTATTAATCCAAGAAGCTTGAGCAACAAGTCTCAATTTCATCTGCACCACAATTAGGGTTTTAAGGGAAAAGTCAACTGTAACTTTGACTTTTGACCAGGACATGCTCCCAAACCCTAATACATGATTGAATATACCCTATGACACCCATGGAACATGTCCATCAAGTTTGATTTAGGTCAAGGACATGATTTCCTGAAGAATTGCACAGTTTGGAATTCATCTGATAAAAAGTCAACTGTGCACAAAAGTCAACTTTGACTTTTTGAGATTTTTCACCAAAATGGATTTTTAACCCTAAAATGATGTTAATGTATGATTTTAATCATCATTCATCAAGAAAAATCAAGAAAAGTGAGATAACTTGTAAAAGGGGTAACCATAAAACTTAGAAATTTTTCTAAGTTAAAAATAAAGTGGCAAGGGTACCAACTTTGAAGGACCATAACTCCTAAACCACAAGGCCATTTTTTATCATCCAAAGATGGATTTGTAGCCCTCATTATCACCTACAAAAACTTCAACTACAAGTCATTCCAATTCATTAAGGATTTTGAGTTATGGAGTGATCAAAGTGGCTGAAAAGTGAAAATGTCACTTTTTCCAACACTTAGTGAAATTTTCACTAAGTCAGATTTTGCCTCACTTTTTGCCAAATGTAGGGAGATTTTTCACTTGGAATCAAAAGAGATCAAAACCAAACTTGTTCAAACAGTTGTTGTATCATGTAAGAGCTTTCCAAAATGGCCAAGAACATTGCCAAATTCAACCTACACCATGAGATACAACATTGCCAAGTTGCCTTGCTGAAATCTGTCAAGCCAAGGCAGAATTTGCAACTTTGGTCGATTTGCCAAAATCAGCCAAATTCAATTGCTCCTATCCACTTGGACACCTCAGAGGATTGAATCTAAAGGGGACAATCACTGAGCCAAGTCTCCAAAGTCCATGGAACAAGAAATAGCATGTTGAACCTAGAATGGCCAAAATAGGGACAAGACTTCAAATTTGGAATGAGGCATTCAATGGAACCATCAAGGTGGCATGGACTGAGCCATTCTCATCTGAAATCAGTCAAGACTTATCCAAGACCAAGGGGACCATAGCTCTGTTCCCTAACCTCTAGTCAATGGCTAGAGGAGACTTGGATTTTCATTTGCCAACATTGGCCAAACCTACTTACCAGCTGCCATGCACTATTCCTTGCAAAACAAACTTACTCTACTATAAATAGAGCTCAATTGTGGTCAGTTTGAGCACACCAAAGCCATCTAACAGATGCTTTCCTCAAAATCTCTTCTTTCACTCCAATTTTGCCTTCTAAGGCAAGTCACTATCGGGTTTTGAGTTTGAGAGCAATGCCAATCAAACCAATCACTCACACACCTCACATACATCACATATGAGCTGATCAAACACTTAGATTACTTCTGAAACATCAATTTCACAAAATCACCAGCTGGTTGCTCAAATTTTCAACCAAAGTGCAGCTGAGGTACCACAAAATGATCCAGCCAATTTCAATCAAGTCCAACCATCCAAACATAATCCATAGGGTGTAGGGAAGCTGTTCAGATCATCACAACCCATCTGTAACACCTCCAAATCAAAAATCACATTGCACTTGCTGTCACGGCTTGGAGGTAAGCACATGCTTGGTCATCTCTCAATCTATGCATATTTCCTCGCACAATAATTTGGCCATATGTTCATAATCATGCATGGAATGTTTTCCCTCAATTAATTGCATTGTTTGAATCGTGTATCAAAAATCCTAGCCTTCATGCAGAAATTAGGGTTCTTGAGGTCTCTTTGTGATTTCTTGTTGTATGTTTAATTTAAATGAAATTAAAGTACATAGACATGATCGTGAGGTTGAGACGAGCATAATGATATGTGGATTGCATGATATGATTACGTATTCATGGAGATTGGATAGAAAATGCAAATCTGAGAAACCAAGAACACGCGCGTGTTCTTCAGCTGTTCTTGGCGCCATTTTTAGAAATTCAAATATTTGAATTTTGTGATTTTGTTTAATTGATTCAAAAATTAATTTCTCTCTGAGTTTTAATGATTTTGAGTTGATTCTTTTTTTAATAATTCACAAAAATGTTAAAATATTTTATTTTCCCAAAAAATCCCAAAAATATTATTTATTTCATATAATTGATATTTTTGTAAAGAATTAATATTTTGATTGTTTTTGGCATTTTAAATATTTTTTCTACATTGATTTTGCAACTTTTAATGCTTTCTAATTATTTTGTAGGTCAATACTTAATTTTTGAAGCATTAATCCAAGATCACAATTTGTTTTCCATGTGTTAAATAATTTTTGATCATTTTAATTGAATTTTTATTCAATTAAATACATTTTTGAAAACAAATTAGGGTTTTGGATTAATTCAACCCTCATAAATCATTTTCAAAACTCTTTGGGCCTCTTGAGAGAGTGTAAGACCCATCCCCCCTTGTACAAAAACTTTTTGGGCCTCACTCATTGTATAAGTCCCTCTGTACAAGTAAACGGCGTGATCGTCGCCCGTTTAAAAATAAAAGAATCATCTGGGCCTCTCCTTGAGCTATAAGACCCATTCAAAACACTTTGGGCCTCTATTAGAGTGTAAGAACCAATCCCCCTTTTAACCAAAACATTTTGGGCCTCACTTATTGTATAAGTCCCTCTGCGTTAAAAGAAAACCTCGGCGCGATCGCCATTTTTAAACGAAAAATCATTTGGGCTTACCCTCGTGTTATAAGCCCCACTCTTTTCTTTAAACCTTTTTGGGCCTCTTGAGAGAATGTAAGACCCATCCCTTTGTACAGAAAACCATTTTTTGGGCCTCAGTCACTTGTATAAGTCCCTCTGTATAAAGTCAAACAGTGCGCTCACTGATAAAACCCTGGGCCTCTCCTTGAGCTGTAAGCCCCAAATCTTTCTTTTTCAAAGCACTTTCTCCTTTGATTTTGAATATACTGTTGTTTTCAATCTTTCTTTGTTGAACAACTAACCAAACAGCATGGAAGCACTCCAACCGAGTAAGTGGTTATCGCTTTCGTTTACTGCTTTCATATTATAAACTGTATTGTGGGGCTGCTCACTGTAAGTTTCCTTTCATAAACTCATATCTACTGTGTAATAATAGTATAGATATTTCGAGTTTCCCCGGCAACTATGTCTAGAACTAGGTGACGCCATTTCATTTATTCGTAGAAATAGACGCCTAGATCCCCCAATAGGAGCACCAAATACAGTCTTCTCTTCGGCTGTCCTCCTTAGGAATCGTCAAGAAGCTCTACTCCCCAAGATGAATGTATTCTCCGTGAATGGCATCTTTGAGTTTCTTCCAACTTCTCGAACTTTCCTGACTTGATCTATTCCTTGTGGATAGCTTGCCTTGAATGTCTCGGGGTTTGGGTACCCACTACGGTCATAATCTTGGACCTTAACTAAGGAACCCTCTTTAAAAGCTAAAAGTCGCTGGATAGTAAACCTCGCACGTTTACCAGTGGTTTTTATCTTTAAAAGAGTTATCTCTCCTAATGGAAAGGAGATGATAGACCCACGGGCTTCTTAAAAGCATCGGCCTCCTCTTGGGCATCGTACAAGGACCCTACGGCTTCTTAGAAGTATTCACAGCCTCCTCTTAGGCTTCTTATAATGATCTCTTCCTCCGGGAATGATAGCCTCCTCTTGGGCTTCGTACAAGGACCCGTCGGCTTCTTAAAAGTTTCCAGCCTCCTCTTGGGCTTCGTACAAATTGTCCCGACGACCTCCTAGAGGTATAGGAACAGAACCTAGTCATCCTCATAGAACAGTCCTTTCAAAGAGTCTACTACTGTTTCTCAAAGCATAGTACAAAAGATAAAACTCTAGACACGGACAGTCTAACTTCCTTGAGTCTCAAAGACATTCTCAAGTGACCCCTTTGTTAAATAGGAAGGAAACCCGCAGACTCGGACAGTCTCAATACCCTTTGGATTTCCAGTTTCCCCAAAGAAAAGGAAACAACCCCGATCCTCAGATCTAACCCATGAGTACAGTGTTACTCATATAAGAACTGATTTTCTCTTTTAAAATCAGTATACTGGACCTGTCACTCAACTGAAACAGTTACAATAGCCTCCTCTTGGGCTTTGTGCAATGATCCTCCCCAGCGGAGTCAAACAACGTTTAGCCTTTCTCTCGGGCTTTGTACGAGACACATAAGAGACTCCCTCGTTGAGTCAATCACCCCTTTCGCCTCCATCTCGGGTTTCGTACGAGACACACAAAGACTCCTTCGTCGGGTCAAAATCTTTTAGCCTCTATCTCGGGCTTCGTACGAGATACAAAAACACTCTCTTGTTGAGTATAAAAGATTCTCCTGTTGAGTCAACCCTTTTCGCCTCTCTCTCGGGCTTTGTACGGGACACAAATTAGCCTCCTCTTAGGCTTTATATAAGAAAACCACTGGTTGATCCAATCAACCTTTTAGCATCAAAGTTGTGCCTCGTTCACAGTATACAAACATCAACAACTCCTTCCCTTTCATCTAATCGCTGTAAGCGGCAAGCCTCTGGATCATCTATATCCACGCCACTGTCCCCCTTTTAGCATGAGAAATTCCTAAGGAAAGATGGCATTGCTCTACACTGAGTTAAAGTCTTCTCCTTCAGGTTAAAACCCTTTCTTCGGAAATTATGGCATTGCTCGGATCCGCGTATCCCAGTTAAAGTAATTCTCCTTCTCCCCTCTTTAGAGATGACAAATTCTCTCTAAAGCCGAGGCCTTTCAGCTTCACATCTTGGGCTTTGAACAAGGTACAAATCACCTTTCGCTTCACGTCTTGGGCTTTGAACAAGACACCAAAACACCCATTTCCTCCCATAGAATAGGAGGAACTACGAACGCTCTGATTTCCCTGTTTCGGTAAACGGGAATACGTAGGCATAAGATCGAAAGAAAAGATCTTAGCGAGCGCAATCAACAAAAAACCCAAATCCCATATCTCCATAAATCAAAAGCAGTAATTCAAAAGCATCAGTCCTAACATCCTAATCCTTGTTCCCCGCCAGAAACCTTCTGCCCAGGTAAAAAAGAAAGAAAACAGTATTGGCGAAAATACAAATAACCAGTACAAAGGCCCCCCACATTGATAGCATTCGTAACCTAACAGACCGTTGTTTAAACTCAGTATGCAAGCAGAGTTAATTGGAGACATCTATTTCCCTTCCTTATTCAGCTCACAATAGGATAAAAAATGAATCGACCTGTAGTCAAAGCTCAAACCGCAGAGAGCGACCAGCGCTTAAGAACCGCGTCCAAAATCGCTCGCTACACAAGCCACCTCAATGCACCTCTTGAATGCCTTGAAACAAAATTGGAGTTTTTGGATTTGGAACATTGAATTCCACATGCCAAAAGGGGTGGTGTCTTGACTTGCAAGGCTTGTGGATCAGAGGTACTTGCTTGGATAAGATCCTTATATGTTTTCAGAAGTGTGACAAGGCTTAAGGTTGCACAATTTGGCCAGCTCGAGCAAAAGTGCACAAAACTGCCTTGTAGGATCATATCTCCTTGCTCAAATGGAGTTATGGAAAGCTCTTGTGCTTTTTAGAAAACCCTAACATGATACAATCTATATGTGATCATAGTTTGTCTTGAAACTATTTGAATCCAACTGAAAAATCCTCATGAACATTGATGTTCAAGGCTGAAAACTCAGGCAGTTTTCACTAAGTGTTTAATCTTTGATTTTTGTACCACTTTGATTCAACCATAACTAAAAATGTATGAAGAATTGGAGTTTGAGGTAGTTGAAGCTTTTATAGAATGTAGGAAGACCTACAAATCAGGCTTTGGATCACTCAAAATGGCTGCTTGGATCAAAAGTTATGGTCCTTGGAAGTTGGCACCAAAACCATTTAAATTTAGTAACTTAGAAAATTTTTCAATTTTTTAAGATTACCCCTTTTACAAGTTATGATGATTTTTTGATCAATTCTTGTTCAAATGACATTATAAATCATATTTTATGAAAATATGAGCCATAAGGATCATTTTTGCCAAAAAATCCATGTTTTGACTTTTGGCTCCAGAGCGGCTCGGCACGGGGAAACCCTAATTCCCGACTTTTGAGGAATGCATTCTCTGAGGGTGTTTTAACTCTGAAAATGGACCCTTAGGGTTATATTGAGCATATTGAGTCATGTTTTGAAGCCTTGGCTCATTCCCCTACGAAAATTTCACTCTGGGGGCCTCAGTCGTCCAAAACCCTAATTTGGTGACACTGGCGATCTCGAGGCTTGATCCACTTGGAATGTGGCAACTTTGTGCTTGGTTCTTGATGTGGGAGACCTCTTGATCCCTTATGGGTGTTTGAGAGGTTAGACAATGAAATTCTGGTATGACAGAACCTAGATGTCCTATAACATGTCGAGACATCTGATCTGAACAAAACACATAGGCAAGGCATATAAACATTAAACACGATACTGAAAAGCTAAAAAGTAAAGTGCACACAAGAATTGTTTACCCAGTTCGGTCTAACAACCTACATCTGGGGGCATACCAAGCCAGGAAGGAAGTCCACTATTAGTAGTATCAATTCATAGACCCTACAGCCAACACACCCGTTGACGATCTACTCACTTAATAACTACCCAATGACCCTTCTACCTAAGTTCTCCCTAGATAAGAGACTCCATCTCTCTTCCAATTATCGCAATGATGTATAGCAGTCAACACCTCAGCCACAGCATCAACAACTTGATTTCCAACAACTCTTCAATCACAGAAAAGTAGAAGACACACTTCAAAGAAACACAATCATCATTGCTTAAAAGCTCATAAATGATTGACAAATACAACTCAACTAAACAGTCCAACTCTAAGTACAAAACAGTACCAGAGTGGCTCACAATTTCACACAAACCCTAATGATCTACATCTTGGACCCGTACTTTTTCTAGGTTACAAGCATTCTATTTATAACTTATTCCCAACTGGATTTGGGCTTCAAATCACAGCATAACAGCTGCTACAAATCAGCAGAAACTTCTGCTACATAATATGTCTTCAATAAAATCCTTCCTAATTTATCTCCATAATTAGAAAGTCATTATTCTTCAATATTCTTCTTGAACCCTATAAAACAACACCACATAGGATAACATAGTATTCCCATAAACATTCCTTACATTGGGCTTAGGCATTATCAGGTCTTAGTTTTAATTAATAATTAAAACTAATTATTCTCCAAATCTTTATGCATGAAAATAGCCAACCCTATTCTTCACAAACAGATTGCTTCCAAATAATATCACTCCAACATAATTTTACTCCCAGAATTACGCATGCAATCACAAACACACAAAAGATTGCTAAAAATAGCGCAGCAAATAAAACCTAAAAATCTGAACTGGAAGTTCTGTCTACTGATGTTAGAACATCGTGTTTGACATCATGCATAAATCCTGCAATACTAAAAACACACCACCTGCAGAATGTTAGAATCACATGTCAAGCCATCAAGCAAGACATCTTGATGTACCACATTGTTTTACCAAAATTGCTGCCAATTCAGAACTAACAATCTCCCCCTTTGGCAAATTTTGGCTAAAACAATTTATGATCACAACACATATCAGAGATCCCTGCGGCAAAAACAGCACACACCAGAGAACCACATCTAACCCAGACCCAGAAAGTCAAATGCATACATATCATTATTATGCCAACATTACTAAGCCACACTACTCTCCCCCTTTTTAGCCATAATTAGACAAACTCCACTAGGAAACTTCCATAACAACCAGAATAAATAAGCAACATTTAGAACAAATCCATAGAGAAGAGAGTAAATTAATACAGACCAAGCACAAAAAGTTCCAAAGGCAAACTCTGAATCATCCAACCAACATACTCTGAACTGAACAGACTATTCTACATCCTTGTGAGACTGGTTCAAATACGAAATCCAGACACAATAGTTGAACAAACCTACTTCTCTCCCCCTTTTTGGCAAAAAATTGACAAACATTGGGGTAAATGTACACTTCTAGTTCAATCCATTGACACACCTGGTCTAAACTGTCATGTCCACCATGAACTTCACCAGTAACACAATGTCACGACATCTTGTCTGACATAACACCCTCACCAGACCCACAAACAATCTTGATAAACAACAAAAGTTCAACTCCCCCTATCTAAGATAACCAGTGCTCCTTTGCAAGAAGAACACCTTAAATGAATGGAAAACATAAGACTCATCTTCATGTCTTCAAGAGCGCACCCTCTGTTCAACACACCTACTGAATGCATTCACTTAATGCTTGATCCTCAAACAACACTAGTACATTTAACTGGAAGAAGTTGCTCCTTCGACAAGAAACACCACAAAATCACCAATGATATCCCGTGACACCTTTATGATCCTATAGTAAGAGAGTACCAGGATCACGTCCTTGTACTACAACCAACAAACTCTTGGATTGAGACCAAAATCACCATTGATCCCTCTCATCCAGAAACCATCCATACCCTGTACAAATCTACCTTGAATTTTACAGCCATAAACATTCTTGTTCCTTGAGATACAATCCAATTGAATCAGAAATGCTTCACACAATCATCCACAAGTTCTGAAGCACAAACACACTGCCTTCCACTACACTCTAAGTAAAGTCCTCTTACTTTGAATTAATAATACACACCAAGACAAGTGTGACATCTCCCATCAACAAAGACCCCTACAGAGTTCTTCCAAAAACTGCAGAGAAAAATAAATTCTCACAGACACAAACAAAACTGTCCTTCAGACTCCTCCTCAGAAGCATGTGCGCACATGAGTCAAACAATTAGCTTCATATGGCTAGAACCATACATGTCCTATTAAGAACACACCAAAACGCCATCCAACAGCCTAATGTCATAGCATATTATCTGACATTATATCCTCATAAGAGGCAACCAATCTCGACAAGCTTGATCAGCATGCAAGCTTCACAATATATGCACCTTTGCAGCAAAATCCATAGACAAGTACTCCCCCTATCATGGATAACCAATGCTCTAGATGGAGATTAACATTTGAGCACCAGATCTTCACACATTTTCTGAGAACATTCACATACTGTACTCTCACTCCTAGAGAACACATCCAATTATCCTGACTGGTTTGGCATTGCTCACAAACTCCACGAATTCTCAGCTTACTTAAAAGCTTTACTGAGATCTAATCTCTTCAAGAGAAAGAACAACTCTTAAACAAAACTTCCTGATCAAATCACCTCATCTGACATAATTCCTCTGCCATTACATCCACTAGTAGTTGTTGACACTAGTGAGGTCTTCAAAATTAGTAGTCATGCTTTGCCATAACATACTACTAAAAACAAGATCAGAATCTCCAAATTCTAATCCACATAGTCAGAAACACCTCTTCTGACAAAAATGCTTGAGCATCCA
This sequence comes from Lathyrus tuberosus, assembly GCA_022829125.1. Taxonomy (NCBI): domain Eukaryota; kingdom Viridiplantae; phylum Streptophyta; class Magnoliopsida; order Fabales; family Fabaceae; genus Lathyrus; species Lathyrus tuberosus. Next base: position 825,272 of record JALAZF010000061.1, on the reverse strand, counting down.
CCTCCACATGCACAATCTCAATCATCTTCCAAATATAACCACCAACAAACATGATGTTACAACATCATTTGGGACATCAGCTTCCCATCACCATTCAAAGGACTCATTGCGCATAAAAGTCCTTCAAGAAGCGCCCGATAAAACACAGCCAGAGCAGCTTATTCAGGTTAACATAAACACCTGAACACCATAGAGAGAAATAAACTCGCACAGCCTCTTCGAAGCAAAGAGTTCAGACTGCAGACTTGCATACTCACATCAGACAAATACTTAGCTCCCGTCAAAGTATTTATCATTAGTCAAATAAGACTACCTTCTCACACAAGGTAGGACATTTGGTCTGACATTCTTCTTTCACACACATCAGGCATCTGCTGATTCTTCTTCATGACAAACCATCATGACACCCATTCACACCACAAAATCATTCCATATTAGGTCAGTGTCTTTACCTTTCGCTCTACCCTGAGCTAAACAAACTTCCTTGGATGAGGAAGCAAAGAACTGAAATGATGTTTCAACATCAGTTCCGACATCAATCTAAATCACATGGATTTAAACATTTACTATGGCTTTGGAGACAGCAACCATAGTAATCCACACACATCTCTTGCAAGGGACATAAGAGGATCAACCATCAGTAGCTGACCAACCTTCAAAACCATATCATACACACATGTAGGAACCTGCATACTCTACATCTCAAGAATCTTCTTCTCAAACTTCTAATGTTCAAACCTCCTGTCTGACTTTGAGATGTTGGATGCCATCCTTCTGTACCTAAATAGGAGATTCCCTTTAACAGGTTTCTGGAGCATACCAAAAAAACATTGACCGGTCATCTCAAATAGATTGTTCAGAAAAAATATGCTTCTCCCAACACTTCAACCTACAAGGATGCCCTTCAATCCTTGCAAAAAAAAATGTTCCATTATGTGGGGACACCACAAAACTGAACTCCAGCTTAAGAAGAAACTTCTCATGCAGATACCAGGGAACCATAATCCTTTGGTCCCCAAAAAAACACCAACTCCTCCTTGCTCCAAACACAAATCTGAAATGCTCATCCTAGATGGTTTGGATGACATTCCAACAATGAAGACACCAGTCAACCAGTTAGGTTAATACATCTCCTCTGTGCACAACCCTTTGAGTGTCTCTTCCACTAGAACAAGAGTTTCATTCTCTCATAGACTTGATAGTGATATCAAGTTTGAGTAAACAACCTCCATCCTGTTTTTGAGAAACACCACCAGACATATTGAGAAAAATAAATTCTCAATACAAAGATGTCAAGACATTATGCTGACATTTCTTCGAGTTCTTCCAGCATCAGATTAAGGACTCCCCCTTATTAACTGCTAAGAACTCCTAAGGGAATTATTCATTCTCCCCTCCAATAGCTGCACATCCTGTGGTTGGTACACATATATAACTCCTTTCAAACAGGATTCCATACATCTGGCTCCTTTGAATAGAAGGAACTTCCAGATTTCAGAGAGAATGTCCTTGACATTTGAGCTTGACCTCCACACAAAAAAACAGCCTTTGTACTCCTACTCACTTGGATCAGAAATACACTAATCCAATGAGTGACAATATGTTAATCATCTCTTGACCAACACACTTATCTAAGACATGTTTCTTGATAGAAACTTCTTAGACACACAACCCAGATGCCTCCTCTTCCAAGCCAGGAGTAGGTTCCAAACAGATGTGATCAATACACATTTGTTTAGCCCCCAAGCATCTGTTATGCCATACCTTTATCCAACAAGATTCTGCTCAATCTGCTGGTTTGATGTTCCAACATCTGGTAGGACATTAGTTCCCTTCTCAAGAAACACACCAAGAGATCCTTTATCAAAGCCCAGAGATTGGCCTTGTAGGGTTGGAAGCAGGAATAAATTGCTTCTAACTTTCTTCAGATCTCTTTTCAACAAACTCATATAAAAGTGCCTTTATGAGTGGACTTGGGATGAACCTTAAGTATCTTTGGCAGCTCTAACAAGCTAGTTGAAGCTATCCTCAAGTATCACCACACCATGTGATACACCTTCAGAGGAGAACAGAGTGTTGCAGCCTCAACACACAAAACCACCAGGAATTTTCCATCAGATATATATATGCAGCGAAACACACACCAGAAAACTCCTCTACAACCTTCAGGCAAAACATAATAACCCTTGCACAAACACGACACTCCATGTACAATAGGTCAACATAGGTTTGAAAATAAATCAAACCACACAGCAGCTCACCACCAAAGCTACAGGCCTGATAACAATAGACAGGTCCAATACACACCTTGTCATGAACAGTCCATCCTCCACTTCTAGGGACCATTCAAACAACAAAATGAACTTCTCCAAGTTCAAACAACTTTTCAGTAGGTACCACCTACCTTGCCCATGACCAGAAAGTATTTTCCCTAGGATCTCACCCAGAAAACAGAACAGGATGCCTGCTCTGATACCAATTGAAATTCTGGTATGACAGAACCTAGATGTCCTATGACATGTCGAGACATCTGATCTGAACAAAACACATAGGCAAGGTATATAAACATTAACTACGATACTGAAAAGCTAAAAAGTAAAGTGCACACAAGAATTGTTTACCCAGTTCGGTCTAACAACCTACATCTGGGGGCATACCAAGCCAGGAAGGAAGTCCACTATTAGCAGTATCAATTCATAGACCCTACAGCCAACACACCCGTTGACGATCTACTCACTTAATAACTACCCAATGACCATTCTACCTAAGTTCTCCCTAGATAAGAGACTCCATCTCTCTTCCAATCATTGCAATGATGTCTAGCAGTTAACACCTCAGCCACTACATCAACAGCTTGATTTCCAACAACTCTTCAATCACAGAAAAGTAGAAGACACACTTCAAAGAAACACAATCATCATTGCTTAAAAGCTCATAGATGATTGACAAATACAACTCAACTAAACAGTCCAACTCTAAGTACAAAACAGTACCAGAGTGGATCACAATTTCACACAAATCCTAATGATCTACATCTTGGACCCGTACTTTTTCTAGGTTACAAGCATTCTATTTATAACTTATTCCCAACTGGATTTGGGCTTCAAATCACAGCATAACAGCTGCTACAAATCAGCAGAAACTTCTGCTACATAATAGGTCTTTAATCAAATCCTTCCTAATTTATCTCCATAATTAGAAATTCATTATTCTTCAATATTCTTCTTGAAACCTATAAAATAGCACCACATAGGATAACATAGTATTCCCAGAAACATTCCTTACATTGGGCTTGGGCATTAGCAGGTATTAGTTTTAATTAATAATTAAAACTAATTATTCTCCAAATCTTTATGCATGAAAATAGCCAACCCTATTCTTCACAAACAGATTGCTTCCAAATAATATCACTCCAACATAATTTTACTCCCAGAATTACGCATACAATCACAAACACACAAAAGATTGCTAAAAATAGCGCAGCAAATAAAACCTAAAAATCTGAACTGGAAGTTCTGTCTACTAATGTCAGAACATCGTGTTTGACATCATGCACAAATCCTGCAATACTAAAAACACACCACCTGCAGAATGTTAGAATCACATGTCAAGACATCAAGCAAGACATCTTGATGTACCACATTATTTTACCAAAATTGCTTCCAATTCAGAACTAACAGAAAAGTTGAAGATAATGTCAATTCTTGATTGATCCTTTGTCTAAGTGCTCTGAGAGGGTTCAAAACCCTAATTCTTGATTGTAGTGAATGCTCCACAATTCTTGAGAAGATTGATGAGGCATGATGGTACATCCGTATTTTGGTGATGATTTTCACAATGATGGGAAATCTTGGTGGTCAAAATTTGGGGTATGACACAAGGATCTTGAAGCTTTGACATCATCTTATCACATAAAACATTTGGGTTTAAGAGGATCTTCACTCACTTCAAAGGAATTAGGGTTTTGACCATTGATTAACATCTCTTAACTCTAAGAGGCCTAAACTAGGGTTTTGCATAAAAGCAGACTATCTCTGATTTTTTGGGCAACACTTAATTCCATGGATTTTTATGTGTTCTCAAATATCTAGAGGTGGATTATGGACCATCAATTTCATTCACAAGGGTTTCAATTGGCAAGATGATTGAGAATCAAGCAAATTGGGGATAAAGTCAACTGATCAATGAAAAAGTCAACTCTTGACATTTTGAGGTCAAACTTATGTTCATCATGTCAAATATGATCAATAGGTGAGATTTGATCAAGAAATACCAAAGGAATCATCAAAATCAAGCTTGTATGGAAAGTTGCCAATTTTTGGAAAACTAGGGTTTTAGAAACTTTCCATTTTGGGAAAGTTCTCCATGGTTTGCAGCTAACTTCATGGCCAGTTTTCATCATGGTGCAAGCTCCATTCCAAATTCCATCAAACATGAAAGTTGTAGTATGCATTCCAAGCTTTCCAACCATATAAAGAATGTCTCGTTTAAATTTTTGGATCAAAAGTTAAAATCATCCAAAATCATGACATTCAAGTTGTGAAATTGAAAAAAACTTAGAATTTTTCTAAGTCCCAAAAATTAGTTTTGTGTTCATGACTTTAACACCAATTCTCATCATGTTTTAGACCTCTAATGCAATTCTTTTTAACACAAAAGTTGTTGTATCAAATGTCACCTTCAATTTGGTACCAAGAACATGGAAATTGGATCAAAATCCAAGGAGATATGATCCTTCAAAGTTATGATCATTCATCATTCTAAAGTGAAATAACTTAGAAATTTTCTTGGCATGTCATGGCAGCCAATGTCATGTGATCTTCAAGGCCAAATTTCACCATGTTGGTGACTTCAAATGAGCTTTCATCAAACATGAAAATTGTTGTGTCAAATTCCACCTTTCCAAAGCTACCAAGAACTTGTCATTTGGCTCACTACTCCTTGAGATATTTCATTTCAAAATTAACCTCATGAAAAGGTTCCTCCAAGTGTACCAACCATGATTCATGCCATGCATTCTGAATTCAAAACATATTCTTGTGTTGCTTCCTTATATCATACGCATCATGACACATATTACTACAAATAACCATGCAAAGTCCTTACATAACCTATACATACACTAACCTTACTCCATATGCCATGAAAGAAAAGAAACAACTTAGTGAACAAGCATTGCTTCTGACTTGTACCAATGCATCACCACCATCCATCACACATCCTCATCATCATGCACTACCATAACAACAACAATACACCATAAAACCTCTGAAACCCGTGTGCTTCCATAACCTCTCATTTTGCAATTTTCTTAACCATACTTTAACTGACTTTCTAATTGTGATTAACACTTAACCCTACTCTAACCTCACATATATAAGTTCTAACAACCCTATAACAGAATGGGTTACTTCATTTTTCACCCAAATGGATCCAAGATCAGTTTTTAGACCCTCCACTTCCCTTCTTTGAATCCCACTCATCCTTGAGGTTTTTGTGCAAAGACTCTCACCATTTTCACCACACCATTGGAGAGCACCTTCTGTATGCATTAGATTCCACCCGGAGTTGCAAAATCACCATCCACGAATTCAAAAACCTCCACAATCAACTTTGGAATTGCAAGCTAAATTCAAAGAACCTAAGCATTTATTTTGCTCAGTGGTGATCTCAAGACCTAGCAGGAAGTTTCCCTGGGTTTCTTGCACGCGAAGAACAGCTATAACCAGGTCAATTTTCATAGAATCTTTATGCATCATTTTAGTAGTAGTTATGGTGATTTAGGAGCCTATATCATATGCATCTGAAGTCCTCTTAATGGAGGCAATGTTTTCGGATAAAAAATAGGGTGAAATGTGAGTTTCAAGATTTCTAGGGTTTAATTTATTCGCTTTGATCTGCATGATAGAGTGATTGTTTGAAAATTCTGAGCATAGATTTAGAATCTACATGAGAAAATGAATCGAACTTGTCCCTCTTTTTTATTTCTGGGCAATGTCATCTGGACTCACGGTGGCCATCCCATTGGAGAAGACGACCGGAGAATGTCTCCGACGTCTAAGAGTGTTCAAACTCTAGTCCACCTTGCATGCATGGCTTCTATTGAGTCGGTTATGTAATCAGTCTGATCCACATGTGCAAGGAATTGCCCGCGTGTGAATTTCATTTGAATTCCACCAATATCATAAAGCCAACGCATTAATGAAGATGACGTGTAATTCTACATGTGCTCCTTTCTTTTTTCTTTTATTTTCTGAAATAATTAGATAATAATAATAATCAGAAAGAGGTTTTGGTGGGTGGGCCATGTGCGCTGACTGGCTATTCACACCCCACATCCTGGCCCATTGTGTATATTGAACTGGATATTTTCTTCTGGTGCACCCCCTCCCTCATTTGTGTGCTTTTTCACTTCTTTTTTTACATGTTTAGTTTTTGCAATTCTAACAATACTTGCATTCATCTAAAAAATTCCAATAAATTCATGGATGGTGTTGAAAATGTTAATTAATTTTTGATATTTTTAAATTCCAATTTCTGATATTTTTAATATTTGTTTTGGAATTTTGTTTGGAATGTGTTCAAAATGACATACCTTGCATATAATGACTTGAAATCATTTTTTCCCAACTAGTTTGAACCTCAATTTTTGTATACCATTAATCACATGATTGTATAACATATTGATGATCACCTTGGATTTTTTTCCATTATTTTTTGGTGCATTTTGAGTGCCTTTTTCATGGCTTGTATTGAGTGATCTTTGCCTTATATCCTACCCTATGTTTGCTATGGTTTGAACCACTTTGGCACACAAAATTGAGCCTATTTTTTTGACATGTTTATCTTCTGAATTCATCATATCTTGGTTAAAATTACATATTTTTTCAAGGCTTTTAACGATTTTTCATGAATATTTCATTTCAGGCCTAGTGTGTGGATGTATGTTTAGAGATAGGGTGAGTTTGATGCTTGTATGTGACCTTGTTAGGCCAACTTTATTTATATGTTTAAGCACATTCATGAGGACATTTTGTACACCATTGTGATGTTTTGACATTGGTTTTTTATCATGATTTTTATGCTTACTTTGAACCCTAAATGCACACCCGATTCTTATGCAATGCTTACTTAAGTAATTGGATTTGATGATGCATTTATACAACCCTTTTTGGGATCTTTTGATCATTGATTTGCACTTGATATAATATGAGGTACAGAATTTCAATACCACTTTATATGTCCTTTGTGATGAGTGTAACACCCCAAATTTTGTAAGAATATTTATTTAATTTATTTAAATATTATATTCGTGAATTTTGGTGATTCGGATTGATGTCGGTGATTTTGTGAAGTTTTGGTTATTTAATTAAATAATAGTATATATTATGAGATATAATGTGTAATACCCCAAATTTTGACCACTAAGATTTCCCATCATTGTGCAAATCATCATCACAATATGGATGAACCATCATGCCTCACCAAATGCCTCAAGGGTTGTTGAGCATTCACTACAATCAAAATTAGGGTTTTAAGCCCTCTCAGAGCCTTAGACAAAGGATTGATCAAGGAATGATATGATCTTCAACTTATCTAACCTCTCAAACATCCACAATGGATCAAAAGGACTCCCACTTCAAGGATTAAGCACAAGGTTGCTCCTTTCTAAGTGGATCAAGTCTCAAGATCGCGAGTATCACCAAATTAGGGTTTTGGTCGACCAGGGCCTCTAGATGGAAAATTTCATCTGTACACAACCTAATGTACTCCATGGAACCTCATAGACCCAAGCATCCAGTCAATTTTGCCTCAGGGGATGCATACATCAAAAATCAGGAATTAGGGTTTCTTGACCTAATTCACCCCTAAGTTGACTTTTGGGACAAATCAAGAGCCAAGACCTCAAGACATGATTTAAGGGTCTCTAATGAACTATATTGATCCATTTGGAACAATGGATTAATCCAAGAAGCTTGAGCAACAAGTCTCATTTTCATCTGCGCCACAATTAGGGTTTCGCGAGAAAAGTCAACTGTAACTTTGACTTTTGACCAGGACATGCTCCCAAACCCTAGGACATGCCCCAATATACCCTATGACACCCATGGAACATGTCCATCAAGTTTGATTTAGGTCAAGGACATGATTTCCTGAAGAATTGCACAGTTTGGAATTCATCTGATAAAAAGTCAACTGTGCACAAAAGTCAACTTTGACTTTTTGAGATTTTTCACCAAAATGGATTTTTAACCCTAAAATGATGTTAATGTATGATTTGAATCATCATTCATCAAGAAAAATCAAAGAATGTTGGATAACTTGTAAAAGGGGTAACCATAAAACTTAGAAATTTTTCTAAGTTATGGAAAAAGTACCACTAATACACTAACTTTGGAAGATCATAACTCCTAAACCACATGGCCATTTTTTATCATCCAAAGATGGATTTGTAGCCCTCATTACCCTCTATAAAAACTTCAACTAGACCTAAGTCCAATTCATTAAGGATTTTGAGTTATGGAGTGATCAAAATCAAGAAATCACACTTTGTTCCAACACTTAGTGAAATTTTCACTAAGTCAGATTTTGCTTCACTTTTTGCCAAATGTAGAGGGATTTTTCACTTGGAATCAAAAGATATCAAAACCAAACTTGTTTAAACAGTTGTTGTATCATGTAAGGGCTTTCCAAAATGGCCAAGAACATTGCCAAATTCAACTTACCCCATGAGATATGACATTGTCAAGTTGCCTTGCTGAAATCTGTCAAAGGCAAGGCAGATTTTGTATTTTGGCTCGATTTGCCAAAATCATCCAAATTCAAATGCTCCTATCCACTTGGACACATCTGAGGATTGAATCTAAAGGGGGCAATCACTGAGCCAAGCCTCCAAAGTCCATGGAACAAGAAATAGCATGTTGAACCTAGAATGGCCAAAATAGGGACAAGACTCCAAATTTGGATTGAAGCATTCAATGGAAGCATCAAGGTGGCATGGACTGAGCCATTCTCATCTGAAATCAGTCAAGACTTATCCAAGACCAAGGGGACCAAAGCTCTGTGCCCTAACCTCTAGTCAATGGCTAGAGGAGACTTGGATTTCCATTGGCCAACATTGAACAAACCTACTTACCAGCTGCCATTCACTATTCCTTGCAAAACAAACTTGCTCTACTATAAATAGAGCTCAATTGTGATCAGTTTGAGTACACCAAAGCCATCAAACATATGCTTTCCTCAAAATCTCTTCTTTCACTCCAATTTTGCCTTCTAAGGCAAGTCACTATCGGGTTTTGAGTTTGAGAGCTTTTCCAATCAAACCAATCACTCACACACCTCACATACATCACATATGAGCTGATCAAACACTTAGATCACTTCTGAAACACCAATTTCACAAAATCACCAGCTGGTTGCTCAAATTTTCAATCAAGTTGCAGCTGAGGTACCACAAATTGATCCAGCCAATTTCAATCAAGTCCAACCATTCAAACACACTCCATAGGGTATAGGGAAGCTGTTCAGATCATCACCACTCATCTGTAACACCTCTAAATCAAAAATCACATTGCACTTGCTGTCACGGCTTAGAGGTAAGCATATACTTGGTCATCTCTCAATCTATGCATATTTCCTCGCACAATAATTTGGCCATATGTTCATAATCATGCATGGAATGTTTTCCCTCAATTAATTGCATTGTTTGAATCGTGTATCAAAAATCCTAGCCTTCATGCAGAAATTAGGGTTCTTGAGGTTTCTTCGTGATTTCATGTTTTATGTTTAATTTAAATGAAATTAAGTGTTATAGACATGATCGTGAGGTTGAGACGAGCATAATGATATGTGGATTGCATGATATAATCAAGTATTCAGTGAGATTGGAGAGAAAATGCAAATCTGGGCAAGGCAGAAAACGCGCGTGTTCTTGGCGCCATTTTCATAAATTCAAATATTTGAATTTTGTGATTTTATTTAATTGATTCAAAAATTAATTTCTCTCTGAGTTTTAATGATTTTGAGTTGATTCTTTTTTTAATAATTCACAAAAATGTTAAAATATTTTATTTTATCAAAAAATCCCAAAAATATTATTTATTTCATATAATTGGTATTTTTGCAAAGAATTAATATTTTAATTGTTTTTTACATATTAAATATTTTTTCTACATTGATTTTGCAACTTTTAATGCTTTCTAATTATTTTGTAGGTCAATACTTAATTTTTGAAGCATTAATCCAAAATCACAATTTTTTTTTCACATGTTAAACAATTTTGATCATTTTAATTGAATTTTTATTCAGTTAAATACATTTTTGAAAACAAATTAGGGTTTTTGGATTAATCCAACCCTCATAAATCATTTTCAAAACTTTTTGGGCCTCTAATAGAGTGTAAGACCCAATCCTTTCTTGACCAAAACATTTTGGGCCTCAGTGTATTGTATAAGTCCCGATACCGTAAAAAACAAACGGCGCGATCGTCGCCTATTCAAAGAATCACCTTGGGCCTCTCCTCGAGCTATAAGACCCATTCAAAACATTTTGGGCCTCTAATAGAGTGTAAGACCCAATCCCCTTTTAACCAAAATCATTTGGGCCTCACTTATTGTATAAGTCCCTCCGCGTTAAAAGAAAACCTCGGCGCGATCGCCATTTTAAACGAAAAGTCAACTGGGCCTACCCTCGTGTCATAAGCCCCATTCTTTTTCTTTAAAACTTTTTGGGCCTCCTGAGAGAGTGTAAGACCCGTCCCTCTGTACAGAAAACATTTTGGGCCTCAGTCACTTGTATAAGTCCCTCTGTACAAATTCAAACAGTGCGCTCACTGATAAAACCCTGGGCCTCTCCTTGAGCTGTAAGCCCCAAATCTTTCTTTTTCAAAGCACTTTCTCCTTTGATTTTGAATATATTATTGTTTTCAATCTTTCTTTGTTGAACAACTAACCAAACAGCATGGAAGCTCTACAACCGAGTAAGTGTTTATACGCTTTCATTTACCGCTTTCATATACATATAACTGTATTGTGGGGCTGTTTCACTGTAAGTCTTCTTTCATAAACTCATATCAACTGTGTAATAATAGTATAGATATTTCGAGTTTCCCCGGCAACTACGTCTAGAACTAGGTGACGCCGTTTCGTTTATTCATAGAAATAGACAACTAGATCCCCAATAGGATCACCAGATACAGTCTTCTCTTCGGCTGTCCTCATTAGGAATTGTCAAGAAACTCTATTCCCAGAGATGAATGTATTCTCCGTGAATGGCATCTTTGAGTTTCTTCCAAATTCTCGAACTTTCCTGACTTTGATCTATTCTCGGTGAATAGCATTGCCTTGAAATTCTTGGGGTTTGGGGACCCACGGGCTTCTTAAAAGCATCGGCCTCCTCTTGGGCATCGTACAAGGACCCACAGGATTCCTAAAAGCAACCCCGCCTCCTCTTGGGCTTAGTACAAGGACCCTACGGCTTCTTAGAAGTATTCACAGCCTCCTCTTGGGCTTCGTATAATGATCTCTTCCTCCAGGAATGATAGCCTTCTCTTGGGCTTAGTACAAGGACCCGTCGGCTTCTTAAAAGCTTCCAGCCTCCTCTTGGGCTTCGTACAAATTGTCCCGACGACCTCCTAGAGGTATAGGAACAGGACTTAATCATCTGTATAGAACAGTCCTTTCGAAGAGTCTACTATTATTTCTCAAAACACAGTATAAAAGAAGAAACTCTAGACATGGACAGTCTAATCTCCTTGAGTCTCAAAGACATTCTCAAGTGACCCCTTCGTTAAATAGGAAGGAAACCTGCAGACTCGGACAGTCTCAATACCCTTCGAATTTCCCGCTTCCTTAAAGAACAGAAATAACCCAGATCCTTGAATCAAATCCCTGAGTACAACATTGCTCATATAAGAACTGATTTTCTCTTTCAAAATCAGTATACCGGACCTGTCACTTAACTGAACAGTCGCCATAGCCTCCTCTTAGGCTTTGTATAAAGATCATTCTCCCGTGACGTTTAGCCTCTCTCTCGGGCTTTGTACGAGACACATAAGAGACTCCCTCGTTGAGTCAATCACCCCTTTCGCCTCCATCTCGGGCTTTATACGAGATACAAAAAACTCCCTTGTTGAGTCAAATAGCCTCCATCTCGGGCTTTATATGAGACACCAAAAGACTCCATCGTTGAGTCAAAACCTTTTAGCCTCTCTCTCGGGCTTTGTACGAGACACATATCAGCCTCCTCTTAGGCTTTGTATAAGAAAATCACTGGTTAATCCAATTAACCTTTTAGCATCAAAGTTGTGCCTCGTTCACAGTAAACAAACATCAAACAACTCCCTTCATCTAATCGCTGTAAGCGGCAAGCCTCTGGATCATCTACATCCATGCCACTGTCCCTCTTTTAGCATGAGAAATTCCTAAGGAAAGATAGCATTGCTCTACACTGAGTTAAAGTCTTCCCCTTCAGGTTAAAACCCCCTATAAAGGAAATTATGGCATTGCTAGGATCCGCGTATCCCGGTTAAAGTAATTCTCCTTTATAAAACAGTTGTGACATACAACCCCCTCTTTAGAGATGACAAATTCTCTCTAAAGTTGAGACCTTTTAGCTTCACATCTTGGGCTTTGAACAAGATACAAACTACCTTTCGCTTCACGTCTTGGGCTTTGAACAAGACACCAAAAACAACCATTTCCTCCCATAGAATAGGAGGAACTACAAATGCTCTGATTTCCCTATTTTGGATAAACGGGAATACGTAGGCATAAGATTGAAAGAAAAATCTTAGCGAGCACACTAAACAAAAACCCAAAATCCCACATCAAAAGCAGTAATTCAAAAGCATCAGCCCTAACATCCTAATCCTTGTTCCCCACCAGAAACCTTCTGTCAAGTCCTAGAAAGAAACCAGTATTGGCGAAAATACAAATAACCAGTACAAAGGCCCCCCCACATTGATAGCATTCGTAACCTAACAGACCGCTGTTTAAACTCAGTATGCAAAGCAGGGTTAATTGGAGACATCTATTTCCCTTCCTTCATCAGCTCACAATAGGATAAAAAATGAATCAACCTGTAGTTTTAAGCTCAACCGCAGAGAGCGACCAGCGCTTAAGAACCGCGTCCAAAATCGCTCGCTACATAATGTATTATTATTTATTTTAAATAATATTAAAGGAATTAAGGGTAAGACGGACTTTTGATGAGGTTTAGTGAGGGTATTATGGAGAAAGCCCAATTTAGAAGCCCACGGGTTAGAGTGAATATAAAAGGAGGATTTTGAGAATAGGTTTCACTTTTGGTTAACCGTGAAAAGAAGGAAAGAAGGAAGAGCTCTAAGGAAAAAGGGAAAAGGCGAGGAATTCGTGAAGGTTTCCAAAGGTTCAAGAGAGAACACTTCGGATCGACAATCTAAGGTATGGGGAGTAATTACCTTTCATTATTTTCAATATAGGATTCAATGTATTTAAAGTGGATTTTGAGGTTTATGAGGGTTTATGGGTTTTGAGGTAAACTGATGATTTAAGGGCATTTTGTGAATCGATTACTAAGAGTTGAATTTAAGCAGGTAAAATAAACCTTGGGGCTGATTTCTCTGTTAGCGTTGTTTCGACCTTGTGAGAAATGGATTTAGGGAGTTTATAGGAAGCTTGAGAATTTGGAAGGTTTAGGGAAATTAAGGTTTGTCGTAGTGTCCTGAATCGACCTAACAGACGTAGGTTTTAGGTCTTTAATTTCCGTGATGCATTAGGACTATTATAGGGATTTTTTGGGTCATTTGGGGCTGTAATAGCAGGTACTTTGGAGGTTGTGGAGCTACTGATGCATAGCAGCGATTTGCTGTAATCGCAGGTTCGCTAGGCGAATGTTCGCCAAGGCTCGCAAAGTGAATGTGCGATAACATGGGTGTGGGTACTGAGATGATTCTGGAGTAGAAGTGGGGATTCGCTGGAAGTCCCGCTAAGCGAATGAATCAGCGAATGGCTTCGCACAGCGAATAAACCAGCGAGTACAACAAATGGTGGTTTCTGGTGTCTTGGTGTGGTGTCTGTGGGATTCGCTGGCCACTTTGCTAAGCGAAGGTTGTAGCGAACAGGTTCGCCTAGCGGATCCTGGAGCGAACGTCTGTTATTCGCAAAATTTCATTTCTGTTGCCGTGCTGTTCTGGTGTTTGATGCTGTGATAATTATGATGTGTTACCATGATGTTCTTGATGATATTGAGGTGCTGATTTGTGATGTTTTGATGAATATATGATGACATGATTTATATGAGAATTGATGAATGATGACGATATGATATGACTGATGAATTGTGAGAGAATTATATATGTGATGTTTCGTGATTAAATGATGATATGATGTTATTGATGATTATTAGGTGTTTATGTGAGGATAAAATGACGATGTGAAGTACCATGAGTACATTGATGATTTTACATGATTATCTTGATGCGTGTATTGATGATTTGACGATGATGACTCATGATGTTTTTGATGAATACATGATGATATAATTAACATGAGATTTTGATGAATGACGATGTATATGATGGCTTTTGTTGATGAATGAAGATGCACATAATGATGTTTATTTGACGATGGTGATTATTGACGTTGTTCATCATGCATTCATATGCATACTCTGTGACGAAGCTTCATTTCCATTGTGCGGATATGAGGTGATTAAGACGTGCTCCGGTTCCAATGTGGAATCGATCCTATTGACGGGGATCTTTGGAGGGGTGATGGCCTAGTGTCCATTGATTATGATGATTAGTACCACATGCATGAGTCTTGTTGTGCATTTGCATTTAATTGGCATTGTTGTATTTTATGATGTTGATTGTGATTTTGATGTTTCCTTGTGATGACCCTGAAGATGTTGTATATGAAGATAATGCCATTTTATGTATATCTTGTTTTATATTGATTATTATGAATTGTGATTACTCACCCTTCCTGTTTGAATGTTGCCTCCACGTGGGTAACGTGCAGGTGATCCAGGTTAGATATGGGTTCCCTCGAGGACTTTTTAGGTTATTGCTTTTGGCCGATGTAGAGGGTCTTGCTCTGATAGTGTAACATCAGGTTGGGTCGTCGAGTCAAATCATGTGATTTATTTGTCGTTATTTGATGTTATAGTTTATTATAAAACCTTTTTTATTATTTGTGGTTATGGTGGTTCTGCTGCTACTTCTGAGGGCCTTTTGATGAAAACCTTTTATTTGAAAATTTTGAGTTCCGCTGCCATGTGAAGGCTTTTTTGCGAAACTTTGAGGAAAACCCTTTGTTTACAGGGCAAGTGTATTATTTTGATTTTAAATGAGAAATGTGCACCCTTTGAGGTGATTTTGATGCTTTACTCTGATAATTTGAGTTGTTTCTGCTGCAACATTATTGGGGGTAGAAAAGGGTGTTACATTAGTGGTATCAGAGCAGGTCGGTCCATCCGGCCAGGTTGTCTAATGTTGTTTGTTTCCCTAGTGTGCGACATGTGCGTAAAAACACTGTCGATGCTTATTTTGTTTTCCATTTGTAGGTTGGGAATGAAACAAGTGGCAGAGAAGATGGTGCTTCTCCAAGGTGTTTCAAGTGTGGAGCGTTAGCTAAGTGTGGTGTTGGACGCTACGATAGTTAGTGGAGATAGTTTATACCGCCTCATGGTATCGGCTGTTATTGAAAAATTGAGGAACTGGTCACCCTTAATATCTTGTTGATAATAGACGGGATCGTGTTGGATGAGATAGACGTGTCTTGCGAGCTTGAGTAGTGTGCGCAGTGAATTGTCTGGGGTTAAGTCGGGTGCTTACAGATTGTTTTTATGAGTCGATGCAGACTAATAGGTTTGAAGATGAGGCGAATTCGAGTTTCTTGTCTGACGGTCAAGTTGGGATATCTTGAGGAGAACGATCAGGTATTGTTGATGTCTGCTTTTTGAGGGATGGAGGACAATATGACGACTAGTGATATGTCGGTGGTGTGTAATTCCTGACGATCACCTGAATCTAATTTCGACGAAGGTGAAGAGTTATTTGTTCTATGAAGCAAGTGGGCGAGTCTGTGAAAGATGGTTCAAAGGTGTTATGATGTTGGATTATTGGAAGGCATAAAGGATGCGGTGGGGCGTGATCCACCTATGGTGTGTTACTATATGGAGGTGTTCCCATGAGATATCAGTGATTTACCACTGTAGTGTGGAGTGTAACTTGCTATCGACCTGGTACTCGATGCAAGCTCGATGTCGGTGTTTGCATACATAATGTATGTTTCTCAATAAGTGAATTGAAGGAAATGCTGGAAGAATTGCTTGAGAGGAAGTTGTTCGACCGAGTGTTTCCCTGTGAGGTGTCCCTGTGACGTCGGTAAAGAAGAAAGATGGTATTATGAGATTGTGTGTGGATTTTAGACAGTTGAATAAAGTGACGATCTAGACTAAGTGTCTACTTCCAAGGTTTAATGATTTGATGGATCAGTTAGTAGGTGCCTGTGTGTTTAGAAAAATTGATTTGAGGTCGGGTCATCATCAGATTTGTGTTAAGCTTGATGATATTCCAAAGACGGCTTTCAGGATGAGGGATGGTAACTATGAGTATACTGTGATGTCGTTTGATGTGTCTAATGCACCTGGTATTCATGGAGTATACGAATCGGATTTTCTAGAGTATTTGGATAAGTTTGTAATGGGTTTTATTGACGATCTTCTGATAGACTCTGTTCTGGACTGGGCCGGGGCATGCTCATTAGTCGAGCAGGCCCAACCCACAAGGCCTGGGATGGCCCAATAAGGACTCCTAGCAAGACCACTGTCGAGCGCAGGCTCACCTCCTCAAGGTCGGGCACACGCCTAACCTCGGGTGTGTACGACACTCGCTACATGGACCGTCGGGCATAGGCTCTAAGCCTCCCCGAGCTCGTCTCTCCTCGACGCTCATGTGCTCCTCCCCGAGAGGAGCCATCTCCGCCCGCAAGTGAGTCCTCCCCCTCGAGGACATGACTATCCCCGACACGCAAGACTCCTCCCCACGAGGACACATTCTCATGTAACCGCCCACTCCTGATGGAATCGGTCTGCCCTAGTTCCAGAGATCTGGGAGCGGTTACCCCAGAGCGAAGACCATGTGCTGGTCTTCAATACGCCACGTAAGCCCTGGCAGTTACTTGGATTGGGCCTGGCAATCCAGCCCAATGCAAGAAACCGTTGGCCCCGCGCTGGGGGCTCTCTATAAATACCCTCTCACTTGAGAGGGTCAGGTTACACACACTTTCATACTCTCATCTCTGTACTTGCTATTATTCTCTGACAGTTACCTTACTTGAGCGTCGGATTACCTTGCAGGTACCACCCCCCGGCCGTCTTTCAACCTCACCGGAGCTGAAGTCCATACGATGTTGTTGGCCACCAGATACTGTCAGATCCAGGTGCGATCAGTGGCGCCGTCTATGGGAAACCTTTGCTTCCCCGTTTTTCCTCCGATAAACCAAAGTAACTCTCATTCATCACCATCATGGTCGGCAATCTGTCCGCTAACAAAGCTCTGGACACCGTCCTCACGCAACTCGTGAACAGGAACCACCGCGAAGATGCTGCTGCCCTCCACGTCGAAGAAGGCGACGTGAGAGATGGGCAAACTGCCTCCCCAGACTCCCAAGACGTGGCTTACAACGCCGCCCACCAAGACGATCAGCAAACCATTTTTCAGCCAGTTGCTCCTCCGCCCAATGCAGACGTGGGCACCGTAGCCCTGTTCGCCTTGATCAATCAGATCAATCAGCTGATCGCACACCAGAATACCAGAATTGAAGCGCTGGAGCAAGGCCGAGAACGACGATCTTCCCCGCGAAGACATCGCCATCCACCGTCGCCTCGCCGTTCCCCTTCCCCGCGAAGGGCCCCTTTAGACGAATCTCGGACCCCCTCGCCGGTACGCGAGGGTCGTCGGCCACGTCTTGAGCGCCCCCAGCCGACGATCTCCCAGAAATGCCCTCGTTCCCCGCCTCGAAAGGAACCCAGGGCCTCCACCACTACCAAGAAGTCCAAGCAGACTGAGGAGAGGCTGAGGCACCGCTCGAGGAATGTCCCCGACAGGAAGTGACGACGACGACCAGAGGACCCCTCTGTCGTGGGAGATCATGAACGCCCCAATTCCTGCGGGCATGGAGAAACCTCCGCAGCTGGGAAACTACGACGGCCTGTCTGACCCTGACGACCATGTCAAAAGTTTCGAAGTCATGCTCGACTTCAGAAACGTCAGGGGAGCCATCAAGTACAGGCTTTTCCACACCACTTTGAGGAAGGGCGCCATGACTTGGTACAAGGGTCTAGCACCCGGGTCAATCACAACCTGGAAGCAACTAAGGCAATGCTTCACCAAACACTTTACTGCGTCTCGACGACATCCGAAGACAGAAGCTGCCCTAGAAAGCATCTTTCAGGGGAAGAACAAATCTCTCTGGAACTACATCGAGAGATTCAACAGAGAAGCCGTCGAGGTCCATACGACCGACGACATGAAGAAGTATTTGATTATCCACGGGCTACGTTTTGGATCTGACTTTGCCAAGTCCGTGGGCCTCCGCAGACCCCACCGTCTGGAGGATCTCCTCCAACGGGCTTAGTCGTACATCAAGCTCGAGGAGTCGGAGGTGGCGTAAATCGCCCTGGAGTCGAGATGCAAAGAAGGCCCCCACGGCCATAAAGAAGAAGACTCTCCACCCCAACGAGGAGGAGAAAGAAAGAGAGACAATCGCCCCCACGATACTCGTGAACCGCGCGGACCAGCTGGCCGGTTCACGGAATACACCCCGCTCAACGCGCCCCACGCACGAATCCTCTCCGAGTGCCAGAACTCGAAATTTGTGAAAGGAGGGTCCGCTTTCCGAAGCCCACTGTCCCCAAGTCAAACGTTGACAAGTCGAAATACTGTAGGTTCTACCGGAGTCACGGGCATGTCACAGAAGACTACATCCATCTCAAAGATGCGATTGAAATTCTGATCAAGGAAGGGCACCTAAAGAAATACGCCCAGAAGAATGACACTCCTCGTCCCAGCTCCCAGGAAGCCGAGAACATCGAGGAGACGACACCTTCTCCCGATGAGAGTCGGCTTCAGGTCGCCCTCAGTGTCACTCGACCCGAAGATTTCTTTGTCCCCCCAATCATTTAAGGCCAAGAAGCAATTCGCAACATGTGGACGACCTTCCCCCACGAGGACCCCGTCGCTGCCCGTAGCACCTGGGAAAGCTTCCCCAAAGCGATGGTCATCTCCAGGGGTGGTCCCGAGAAGCTGTCCGTCGGATCGATCAAGCGAAAATTTGATGAGATGGAATCCGCAACGTCGGCGAAGACAACCACTCTCGAGAAAGTGCGGGGAAACTCCAACCCTATCACTTTCTACCTCGAGGAACTCCCAGGGGGAGCGCCAAACGCCACTATTCCCCTCTTGGTTAGGGCACAGATGGCGAACTTTGACGTTCGAAGGATCCTAGTCGACCAGGGAAGTTCGGTCGACATCATGTATGCCCATCTGTTCGGGACCCTTCAGCTCGACGAGAGACATCTGACCTCGTACGTCGGTTCAGATCTGTAGGGGTTCAACGGAACCACCACCAGACCATGGGGTTACGTTGAGCTAATGGTCACATTCGGGGCCGAAGACACTGCCTGACAGGTGAAGATCCATTTCCTGGTGGTCGAGTGCCCATCCCTTTACAACTGCATCCTCGGGAGGACCACTCTGGCCGAGCTTACGGCGGTACCATCAACAGTCCACCTCAAAATGAAGTACTACACGGCCAGGAGACGAGTGGTAATGATGCAAGGGGACATAGACGCGGCCAGAATATGCTTCAACACCGCCATCAAAGGCATGAGTTCCATCGGCGCCAAACCCAAGACCGTGGCCAGGCCACCACAGGACGCCGAACAGGTTCCTCTACCGTGCGTCAACGCGGTCGAACTTGACAGCAGGTTCCCAGGCGAACCCGACGAAGACGGGGCAGAAGACCTCAACCTCCAGGCGAAAAACAACGGGCGGCCTCTCTACCCAACGCGCCCCATCCCAGACGGAGATTTTGAGCCCATGATCATCGGGGCAATCCAGACCGCAACGTGAAGATTGGCACCGGGATCCCCGACCTAGCGAAGGAGCAGTTGAAGGCATATCTGAGGGAGAACGCTGACCTCTTCGCGTGGAGCGCATCCGAGATGCCTGGCCTCGACCCCGAGGTGGCTAGCCATCAGTTCGCAGTAGATCCGGCCGCTAGGGCCATAGCTCAACGTAGGCGTAAGCAGTCTCCCGAAAAAGCGGAGGCTGCTGAAAAAGCTGTAAAAGACCTCCTAGAGGCAAATTTTATTTCGGAGGCCAGATACACGACCTGGCTGTCCAACGTTGTACTTGTTAAAAAGAATAATGGAAAATGGAGGATGTACGTTGATTATACTGATCTTAACCGGGCTTACCCGAAAGACTGTTATCCCTTGCCTAACATCGACCAACTGGTCGACAATTCTGCAGGTTACAAACTATTATCCTTCATGGACGCTTACTCGGGATACAACCAAATTCCCATGGACAAGGTCGACAAATAGTACACGACTTTCATGACCGTATCGGGCAACTACTATTACAACGTGATGCCCTTCGGTCTGAAGAACGCCGACGCGACCTACCAACGGATGATGAATAAGGTTTTCCGGGTTGAAATCGGCGACATGCTCGAGGTCTACATGGACGACATGATCGTCAAATCCGTAGAAGAAGTCGACCACGCCGAGCACCTCAAGAAGGTGTTCGACACGGCGAGGAGATGCCGCATGAGGATTAACCCCGACAAATGCACCTTCGGCGTTCGGGCAGGAAATTCCTCGGATTTTACCTCACGGAACGAGGAATCAAGGCCAACCCTGAGAAGTGTAGGGCTTTTTCCGAGCTCCCTACTCCGGACTCAAAGAAGTCGATACAATCATTGAACGGGATGCTCACCGCTCTCTCCCGCTTCGTCGCAAAATATGCACAGTACGCACTCCCATTCTTCAAACTTCTTCGACAAAAAGCGGAGTTTGAGTGGAGCGAAGAATGAGAGTAGGTGCTCCTCCACCTAAAACAAGTCCTATAGCAGCCCCCGGTCCTCTCACGGCCTGAGGGCGGGGAGACACTCTTCTTGTATCTTGCAATCACGAGTGAAGCAGTCAGCGCCGTCCTCATTCGGGAAACCCCGGACGGGCAGAAGCCAATTTGCTTCACGAGCAAAGCCCTCCAAGGCCCCGAGCTTAGGTATCAGTAGATAGAGAAAGTCGCCCTGGCCCTCGTCACGGCGGCCAGGAGGCTGCGCCACTACTTCCTTGCCCACACTGTCGTCGTAAGGACCGAACAACCTATAAGGAAGCTCCTTGGATGACCGGACATGGCGGGGAGGATGCTCAGGTGGTCACTCGAACTTGCCGAGTTTGACATCCAATACGAAGGGAGGAAAGCCCTGAAGGCTCAGGTATTGGCCGACTTTGTAGCGGAGATGACCGTCCCCGAACCTTCGACCAACGAATCCCAGAAATGGACGATCTATGTCGACGGAGCATCCAGCCCGAAGGGAAGCGGGGCGGGCATCATTCTCAAAAACGAGGAAGGCATCATGATCGAAGTATCCCTCGAACTATCCTTCCCGACGTCGAACAACCAAGCGGAGTACGAGGCCTTCCTCGCCGGACTTCGGCTGGCAGAGGACCTCGGCACCAAGGAGGTCAAACTCTTCACCGACTCCCAGCTCGTGGCCTCGCAAGTCCGAGGAGAGTACCAGGCCAAGAACGACAACCTCATAGAATACTTGGCCCTGGTGAAAGAAAAGATGAAGAAGTTCACTTCCGCGGAAGTAACTCATATCCCTCGCGAGCACAATGCCCGAGCAGATGCCTTGTCCAAATTGGCAAGCACAAAGAAGAAAGACGGGAACAAATTTGTCATACAAGAGGTGCTTTCCCGGCCGAGCATCGACAAACCCGCTCCAGTGACGGACGTAAACGCCATTGGTGTCAGCAATTGCTGGATGACCCCCGTGTACGAATACCTCACGACGGGTAAACTGCCCGAAAATCCCAAGGAAGCCGGAATGGTCAAATGGCGGGCATGCTCATACACGATAGTCGAGGACAAGCTATACCGACGAGGATTCTCTAACCCCCTCCTCAGGTGTGTCGAGGAGACCAAGGTCCCCGGCATCCTCCAGGAAATCCACGAAGGAATCAATGCACAGCACCTCGGCGGACGATCATTAGCCCGGAAGGCGCTTCGAGCAGGGTATTACTGACCCACCATGCAACAGGACGCCAAGGAACACATCAAGAAGTGCGACAGGTGCCAACGGCACGGGGACATGCACCTTGCTCCTCCCAACGAGCTCAAAACACTGTCCTCCCCATGGCCGTTCGCGTTGTGGGAAATGGATATCCTCGGACCTTTCGTCCATGGGTCATATCAAAATAAATACCTCATCGTCGGGGTGGACTACTTCACGAAGTGGATTAAGGTGAAAGCATTGGCCAAAATCACGGCCTTCAACATACTGCATTTTTACAAAAGGAACATCCTCACCCGATTCGGCTTGCCTCAGGCTATTGTCACCGACAACGGAACACAGTTCACCGACAAGAACTTCCAAGACTTCGTCTCCAAGCTAGGCACGAAGTAGCACTTCACGTCGGTCGAGCACCCTCAAACGAATGGATAGGCTGAGGCGATGAACAGAGTGATCCTACGAGGACTTAAATGTCGACTAGGCGACGCTAAACAACGCTGGGTCGAGGAACTACACAGCGTCCTCTGGGCCTACCGAACGACCCCACATTCCACGACCGGGGAGACCCCTTTCCGTCTGACCTACGGAACGGAAGCGGTGATCCCCGTGGAAATCAGGGAACCCTCGAGGAGGACATAAGCCCCCCCCCCCCCTCGACGGGGACGCGAACGACGAAGCCCTGAGAGAAGAACTCGACTTCGTCGAGGAAACAAGTTTGGGCGCTTCTCTCTGAGAAGCTTCACTTAAACAGAAAATAACACTACGTTATAACGACAAAGTTATCAAACGTGATTTTCAGGTAGGAACCCTCGTCCTACGAAGGAACCAGAAAGACTCGTGAGAAGGCAAACTCGCCGCGAACTAGGAGGGCCCGTATCACGTCCGGGCGAAAACGGGGACAGGAGCCTATTTCCTCGAAAATCTGCACGGGGAAGAACTTGCTCGACCATGGAACGCTAAAAAGCTAAAACAATATTACAGTTAAGCACTGCCCGCGACACACTAGCATCGCGGTCACGGGGACGCACTAAGGTACAAGCACGACACCCCTATACGAAACACGATGGTCAAGGGCTGCGTTGTGCGTGCGCGAGCATTTTAATCCGACGAGGACACCTCGATCGAGCTCCTGCATCATCGTACCAATTAGGCAGAACACCCAGCTCGCGATGGGAAGTTCACGCCACGAAGCTAAGACCTCGACCGAGCTCTTAGCCTCGTTGAAGGTCGGAATACATCTCCGACCACCCGACCAGCTCTCCACGCGGTCAGGAACTATCAAGGTCGAGCAAATCCCAAGGTCTTTATTACTTAGACAAAAACAAAGTATAACAAAAGCGATAACATCAAGCACAATTAAAACCATACAAACAGCGCACTAGCAGATAAACAAGAATGCATTAAAGCGGGCAGAAGCCCATTGTACAAATATTACAAAAATGTCAAAAAGCCCCTGGCACGCAGGCCGGGCAGAAATATCCCAATAAATAGATATGGCTCACAGGCCGAACAGAACAGGGAAGAAAATCCTACTCAGCGACGGTCCCTTCAGCCTGCTCGGGATCATGAACCTCGTCGACTCTCATCGGCTGCACGATCTGACCGTCGACCACCCCGTAGTCGGGGTCGATCCCTTCGGTCGAAAGGTCAGGGTTGAGGACCCGAAGCTACTCTACGGAGTTCTTGAAACCTATGCCAGCTACCACAAGATTGTCTTCCTCGGCTTCCCAGAGCTTCGCTATCAGCGCTTCCCGCGAAGTCAGTAACCTGTCCTCCTCGGTTTCCTCCTCAGCGGAGCGGACAGCCTCCTTCAATTCAGCGTTCCTCGCCAAGAGACGATCCCTCTCCTCCTCAACGTCGGCGAGACGTTTACGCTCCTCCTCGGCACTCTTCAACTTTTCCTCCAATTTCTGTTGAAGCTCGACTTGGGCCTGGTTCTGGCTTTTGTAGTCAGCCAGCTCCTTACCCACCTTCTCCATTTCGGCCGAGATGGACTGGAAACTTTCTCGCAACTTGTTCAGCTCGCTTGCGGGGCACGCCTCGTCGTTCAGAACCAAGGTAGTCGTGCAAACCCGCATCACAACTGACAAATCCTCCACCAGCATCCTTCGCCGAGAAGCCTTGTTGAGGCTTAAGATGGCCTGAGCTTCGGGGCCACCCACGCATAGCGAATTATTCCCCATAAAGAAGTTCGGCCTTGTGTGACAAAGCGGGAGCACAAATCTCATGGCAGGGGGCTCTCGTGCTCGGTAAGGTCGATGTCCACTGTGATTGCAAGCCGTTGCCTCTTCGGAGAGCTCTGGGGGCTGAGAGAATCACTACCCCGGTGAGAACCAAAGGAACCCCTGGGTGTCAGGGTGGGAACGGGCTCCTGCACTCGGAGCTGCTCAACACGACTCTTGCTTCCTTTCTTCGCAGCACGGGTAGCCTTCAGCTTTTTGAAGCGCTCCTCAGCACTCGACATCTTTCCTGCAAAAAGAAAATAAACACGTCTGTAAACCGGAGGTCAATATACGAAGAAAAAGTAAGTCGAAGAGGATGGCACCACCTAGCAGCTCGAGAGCATCCTCATCAGAGAACGTCTCGAGGAGGGTCCTCGTATTAATCAGACGACGTTTTGTCAACACCTGCCCATCGTCCCCCCGGACGAATTCCCCGTCCATCATCACGAACTTGCCCCTATTAAAACTGTTGACGAACGCTACTATTCTCTCATAAGCCAGACGATCCCCCTCGTCCAAATGGCCAAGACTGACCTTATAGCTGTCCGTCCCCTTTTTGAAGTGTTCTTCCGTCCAGAACAAGGGGAATCTCGGCTCGAGGACCTCCTCCGTCTGCCCGTCTGCCTCACGAGAAACTCGACAATACACTGAATTCACAGCCTCGAGAGTGACCGGCCTCACGATATAATACCGGTGTTTAAAGTCACGAACAGAATCAAAATAATTGTGAAACAGGCTGCTCACTTGCTTGAAAGACACCCAGCCGTGTCTGCCATCAGAGGCCTGTCGCTGGAGGTGGAAGATGTGAAAAAAGAGAGGCACGGTTGCCCCGATTCGGAGGTATCTGCAGACGAGCTCGAAAGCTCGGATGAAAGCGAGGGAGTTGGGGTGGAGTTGCGAAGGCACCAGGCGCAACCAAACAAATACAGCCTGTTGAAAATCTGTAAAGGGTAGACCCCACCCCGCCTTGTCGAACATGAACTCGTAAAGAGGGAACCTTATCCCTCGGTACGTCGAGCATATGCGATGGTGTGCTTGAGGTTGGAACACCTTCCACGACTTTGAGGAACCCACCACTTGATGCTCGACGGTACAAAAAATAGTGTCCTCGTCCTCGTCGATAAAATGGGAAGCAATGTTCAACGGCTCATCGCTGACCCACTCCTCGAGGGGACGTTCCTCGACCCTAGCGATTGGCACCATTGGAGAGTCGGGTTGGTCGTCGACATCCAAAGATCCCTCAGTCACGGGCAATATGTCCATCTACCTGAAAAGCAGAAGGAAATGGTGAATTCGATGACCCATATCAAATCCACCCCTTCCACCGCTGATCAAGTGAAGGGGCGAGGAGGGGACGCCGGGGAACGCGAGCCCGCGACCATCCTCGGGTCCGCCGGGAGCGAAATTGGGCGGGACCCCGGGGTATTCGACCCATATCTCCGAGATAAGCGTCGGCCCCCCGGGGATTCCGTCATTATTCCTTGGGACATTCAACAAAAGAACTGAGAAACATTCATCTCACGACCCCGGGATATTCTTCGTGCCCTCGGGGATTTCATCATCCCTCCCCGCGAGATTCAACGGCTAAACTATGAAATTCCGCCGTTTTCGCCGGATATTTCATGAATTCCATGGGAACTTCACCAGTTCACCATAAGATTCACCCTATAAATGCAAACAAAAAGAGGGAAAAGAGAAAAACTTACTTGTAAAACACTTCCGTTAGGGTTCTGGCACGACAGTTGGTGGCGGCGCGTGGTAGCGAAGCAGCGAAGGAATAGAGAGAGGAAGTCTGAGCGAAGGGAGAGCAAATGGTGCAAATGAAACGAGGTGAGGCCTATTTATAGGATCCTCACGGAATTCGAAGAGTTTTAGACTACTGGAGTACGCTACCCTAGCCTAGTCGACCCTAGGCAATGATGGCGTCTGACACGTGGCACACGTTTCCCCATGCACGTCTTTTCGTTTCCCAACAAGCGCCTTCCCATTCGTCTCGCTTCAGGCTTCTCATATCCCTGCGACGTCGCGCATCCTCGGTCAACCCATCCCGAGGTATCGATTTATCTCTCCCCGGTTGACCTACCGCTCCTCGTTAGCATCCCTTCCTCGATGGGTCCTCGACGTGGCTAGCCCTTAAGTCATCACTCTGATGCTTAGAGCAATGACTTGGGGGGCTCCTGTTCTGGACTGGGCTGGGGCATGCTCATCAGTCGAGCAGGCCCAACCCATAAGGCCTGGGATGGCCCTATAAGGACTCCTAGCAAGACCACTGTCGAGCACAGGCTCACCTCCTCAGGGTCGGGCACACGCCTAACCTCGAGTGTGTACGAAACTCACTACATGGACCGTCGGGCATAGGCTCTAAGCCTCCCCGAGCTCGTCTCTCCTTGACGTTCATGTGCTCCTCCCCAAGAGGAGTCATCTCCGCCCGCAAGTGAGTCCTCCCCCGCGAGGACATGACTATCCCCGACACGCAAGACTCTTCCCCGTGAGGACATGTTCTCATGTAACCGCCCACTCCCGATGGAATCGGTCTGCCCTAGTTCCGGAGATCTAGGAGCGGTTACCCCAGGGCGAAGACCACGTGCTGGTCTTCACTACGCCATGTAAGCCCTGGCAGTTACTTGGATTGGGCCTGGCAATCTAGCCCAATCCAAGTAACCGTTAGCCCCGCGCTGGGGGCTCTCTATAAATACCCTCTCACTTGAGAGGGTCAGGTTACACACACTTTCTTACTCTTATCTCTGTACTTGCTATTATTCTCTTACAGTTACCTTACTTGAGCGTCGGAGTACCTTACAGGTACACCCCCCCCCCCGGCCGTCTTTCAACCTCACCGGAACTGAAGTCCAAACGACGTTGTTGGCCACCAGATACTGTCTGATCCAGGTACGATCAGACTCTAAACCTGAAGAAGAGCATGCTGAGCATTTGAGGACTATGTGGCAGGTATTGGAAGAGAAGAAGTTGTAGGTGAAGTTGTCGAAGTGTAAGTTTTGGTTGAAGGAAGTGGGTTTCCTTGGCCATGTGATTTCAAGTGGTGGGATTGCTGTTGATCCCTCTAAGATTGATGTTGTATTACAATGGGAGACTCCGAAGTCTGCTATTGAGATACGAAGTTTCTAGGATTGGCGGGTTACTACCGCAAGTTTATTGGAGTTTTTCTTTGCCGGCATTGTAGCGAGCGAAACTGGACGTGTTTCTTAAGCACTGCCGCTCTTTTGGGGGTACTACAGGTCGATTCATTTTTTATCCTATTGAGCTAACTAAGGAAGGGAAATAGATTTCTCCAATTAACCCTGCTTGCATACCGAGTTTAAACAGCAGTCTGTTAGGTTACAAATGCTATATGGTAATTGGGCCTTTTTCTTCTTTCTTTTTTTCTTTAAGAGTGAAAACATTGGACGTTTCATGGGTAGGATGTTTTAGGACTGAGGGTATGGGATTTTGAGTTTTTGTTTAGTGTGCTCGCTAAGATTTTTCTTTCAATCTTATGCCTACGTATTCCCGTTTACCGAAACAGGGAAATCAAATATGGGAGAAAATGATGTTTTGGTGTCTTGTTCAAAGCCCAAGACATGAAGCTAAAGGTGGTTTGTATCTTGTTCAAAGCCCAAGATGTGAAGCTGAAGGGTCTATTTGTATCTTGTTCGAAGCCCAAGATGTGAAGCTAAAAGTTTCATCTTTAGAGAGAATTTGTCGTCTCTAAAGAGGGGTTTGTTTGTCACAACTGTTGGGTGACTGGTTATAAAGGAGAATTACTTTAACTGGGATATGTGAATCCAGTAATGCCAAAATTTCCTTTAAGGTGTTTTAACCTGAAGGAGAAGATTTTAACTCAGTGTAGAGCAATGCCATCTTTCCTTAGGAATTTCTCATGCTAAAAGAGGGACAGTGGCATGGATGTAGATGATCCAGAGGCTTGCCGCTTACAGCAATTAGATGAAGGGAAAGGAGTTGTTGATGTTTGTATACTGTGAACAAGGCACAGCTTTGATGCTAAAAGGTTGATTGGTTCAACCGGGGTTTCCTTATACAAAGCCTAAGAGGAGGCTATCGACCCAATAAGAGGGTGATTTTTGTGTGTCTCGTACGAAGCCCTAGAGAGAGGCTAAAATGGTTGACTCTACAGGAGAATCTTTTATATGTGTCTTGTACGAAGCCCAAGACGGAGGCTAAAGGTTGGACTCAACAAGAGAGTCTCTTATACTCAACAAGAGAGTGTTTTGTATCTCTTACAAAGCCCGAGATGGAGGCTAAAAGGGTTTTGACTCAACAAGAGAGTCTTTTATACTCAACAAGAGAGTGATTTTGTATCTCGTACGAAGCCCGAGATGGAGGCTAAAGGTTGACTCAATAAGAGAGTCTGAAAAGGTTAACTCCGCTGGGGAGAATCATTGTACAAAGCCCAAGAGGAGGCTAGGGTTACTGTTTCAGTTGAGTGACAGGTCCAGTGTGCTGATTTAAAGAGAAAATCAGTTCTTATATGAGTACTGTCTGCACTCAGGGATTTGATTCGAGGATCAGGGTTATTTCCTGTTCTTTAAGGAAATGGGGAATCCAAAGGGTATTGAGACTGTCCGAGTCTACGGGTTTCATCTCCTAGTTTTGAAAGGAACTTGAGAATGTCTTTGAGACTCAAGGGAATTAGACTGTCCAAGTCTAGAGTTTCATCTTTTGTACTACATTTGAGAAACAGTAGTAGCAAGATCTAGACTTTTTGAAAGACTGTTCTATTAAGATGACTAATTTTTGTTTCTATACCTCTAGGAGGTCGTCGGGACAATTTGTACGAAGCCCAAGAGGAGGCTAGAAACTTTTAAGAAGCCGAGGGACAATTTGTACGAAGCCCAAGAGGAGACTATCATTTCCGGAGGAAGAAATCATTTATACGAAGCCTAAGAGGAGGCTGTGAATACTTCTAAGAAGCCGACGGGTCCTTGTACAACGCCCAAGAGGAGGTGGGGATGCTTTTAAGAAGCCTGTGGGTCCCCAAACCCCGAGAAATTCAAGACAGGCTATTCACAGAGAATAGATCAAGCCAAGAAAGTTCAAGAATTTGGAAGAAACTCAAGAGATGCCATTCACGGAGAAAAGATCATCTCTGGGGAATAGAGTTTCTTTGACGATTTCTAAAGGTGACAGTCTGTGAAAGGGTTCACCGAGAATGCTGCCTTTCACATCTCTATATTATTTAACCCCAAGAGGAGGGAAGACTATATCTGGTAATCCTATGGGGATCTAGTTTTGTCTATTTAAGAGTAATCAACAGGGCTTAGTGCTAGACGTAGTTGCTGGGGAAACTCTAAATATCTATACTATTATTACACAGTCGATATGAGTTTATGAAAGAAGACTTACAGTGAAACAGCCCCACAATACAGTTATATGTATATGAAAACGGATAAAGAAAGCATGTAAACACTTACTCGGTTGTAGAGCTTCCATGTTGTTTGGTTAGTTGTTCAACAAAGAAAGATTGAAAACAATAGTATATTTAAGATCAAAGGAGAAGGTGCTTTGAAATGAAAAATTGGGGCTTACAGCTCAAGGAGAGACCCAAGGTTTTTATCAGTGATCGCACTGTCATTTTGTACAGAGGGGCTTATACAAGTGACTGAGGCCCAAAAAAGGTTTTCTGTACAAGGGGATGAGTCTTACACTCTCTCAAGAGGCCCAAAAGGTTTAAAGAAAAAGAGTGGGGGCTTATAACACGAGGGTAGGCCCATATGATTTTTCGTTTGAAATGGCGATCGCGCCGAGATTTTTGAAAACGTAGTGGGTCTTATACAATGACTGAGGCCCAAAATGGTTTGGTTTTCAAAAGGGGGTTGGGTCTTACACTCTAATAGAGGCCCAAAAGATTTTGAATGGGTCTTATAGCTCGAGGAGAGGCCCAGATGGTTTATTTTTAAATGGGCGACGACCGCGCCGAACTTTTCTTTTAACACAGAGGGACTTATACAATATCTGAGGCCCAAAATTGTTTTGGTTAAAAGGGGATTGGGTCTTACACTCTATTAGAGGCCCAAAAGATTTTGAATGGGTCTTATAGCCCGAGGAGAGACCCAAGGTTTGTTTTTCAACGGACGATGATCGCGTCGAACTTTTTGAAATACAAAGGGACTTATACAATAAGTGAGGCCTAAAATAGGTTTGTATTTACAAAGGATTGGGTCTTACACTCTATTAGAGG
The DNA here is from genome assembly GCA_022829125.1 of Lathyrus tuberosus. NCBI lineage: Eukaryota > Viridiplantae > Streptophyta > Magnoliopsida > Fabales > Fabaceae > Lathyrus > Lathyrus tuberosus. The sequence goes on along the minus strand of JALAZF010000061.1, from coordinate 794,559 downwards.
CCCATGAGTGTTTGAAAATGATTTGTGAGGGTGAAAATCAAAGAAACCCTAATTTGTTTTCTTTTAAAAGTAAATATTAAAAGAAAATCAATGAAAAATACCAAATGAATTTGAATAAACCACTTGTGACTTTTGTTTAAGGTTTGAAAAATGAAGTTTTAATCACAAGAGATATTAAAACTCATTTGGTCTTGATTTTTCAAGATGAATGTTCATTTTAAAATGTTTAAAAACAAATAAAAATGAATTTATTCACAAAAATACTAATTAAATTAAATAAATAATATAAACTTAATTTTTTTGTGGTATAAAATATTTCAACATTTTTCTGATTTTTTGCAAAAAGAACCAATCAAAAATAATTAAAATTGAAAGAGTTATTAATTTTCCAATTAATTAATAAAACATGAAAATATTGGAAAAAATGGCAAAATGTGAAAAAACACAAAATGGCATGGGTGGGGTTTGAACCCACGACCTCAAGGTCACAAGGCGCGCGCCTTACCACTGGGGTGGTGATACATCCATTGTTTTGAGCGAAAACACAAATATACAAGTCATGTCTTGGTTTTAGGCCTGGCCCAAGGCAAGGCAAGGCAAGTTTTGCCTCAAAAACGTGAAGGTCATAACTTTCTCAATTTTTAATGGTTTGAGACAAAATTTATATGCATCTGGACCAGAATTTCACAAGGAATCCAATGGTGGTGGTAGTTTTTTTCAGATCACACCCCTCCTTAAAACCCGATAGTGGTTTTGAAAAAGGCCTATAATTGCATGTTCTATGTTACACTTTGATACATGCATGAATTACATGATCAATTGGTTCAAACACAACATATATAACATGTATGAGGTGTGCATGATCAATGGACTTCAAAGCATTGCATATTTTGGAAAGTTCAAGTCATGAGGCTTACCTCTTTTTGAGCTTTTTGGAGTTTTTGTACAATCTGTCAAGCCTCTTGTTCCAGAAATGATTTGATGCTTTAGACACACTCAAATGATCCCTTAGAAGCTTTTAGGATGATTGGAATCAGCTGGTACCTGCAAAAACACAAACTGGCCCTTTCTTGAAAAAGGGGTTAAAAGTGACCAAAATAGCAACTCTCTCAAATGGTGTTCCAGATGTGTGGCACCATTTCGGACAGTTCAAGGATGATATTTGGAGTGTGTTTAAGGTTTTATCTGGTTTGGAAAGTGACTAAATCAAGACATGGCTTGAAAAATTCACAAAAAGCCTATTTTGAGGTTTTGAGATGTGACTTTGTGATTTTGTGATTACAGGTCACTTGTGAGAGTTTGGATCACCTACATATGATGTTTATGAGGTGTGTGTGTGTGTGATTGGTTTGATTGAAAAAGCTCTCAAACTCAAAAACTCAGAGTTGCCTTGCTAAAGAAGGCATTTTTGCCAAGGGAAAAGGATTTTGAAGAAAGCATTTGTTTGATGGCTTTGGTGTACTCAAACTGAGCACAAATGAGCTTTATTTATAGTAGAGCAAGTTTGTTTTGGGATCAATAGTGAATGGCAACTGCAACAGAGGTTTGGCCAATGTTGTTCAATGGAAATCCAAGTCTCCTCTAGCCATTGACTAGAGGTTAGAGCACAGAGCTTTGGTTCCCTACTTGTTGGAGGAATCTTGACTGAATTCAGTTGAAAATGTGTTAGTCCATGCCACCTCTAAGCATCTATTAAATGCTCCAATCCAAAATTGGAGTTTTGTCCCTCTTTTAGGCAATTCTAGGTTTGGCATGCTACTTCTTGTTCCAAGGACTTTGGAGGCTTGGCTCAGTGATTGTCCCCTTTAGATTTGATCCTCAGATGTGTCCAAGATGATTACAAGGCTTGAAATTGGCTGATTTTGGCAAATCGACCAAAAATGCAAAATTCTGCCTTGCCTTGGCAGTTTTCAGCAAGGCATTTTGCCACTACCATAACTCTTAGCTCAAATTGAATTTGATGATGTTCTTGGCCATTTTGGAAAGTCCTTATATGATACAACAACTGTTTGATCATATTTGGTTTTCATACTTTTTGGATCCAAGTGAAAAATGTCCCTACATTTGGAAAAAAGTGAAGGCAGATTCTGACTTAGTGAAATTTTCACGAAGTGTTGGAAAAAAGTGACATTTTTACTTTTTGTGATTTTGATCAATCCATAACTCAAAATCCATGAAGAATTGGAATGAGGTCTAGTTGAAGATTTTGTAGAGGGCCATGAGATCTACAAATTAAGCTTTGGATGGGGAAAAATGGCTTTGTGGTTTAGGAGTTATGATCCTCCAAAGTTGGTACCCTTGCCACTTTGTTCATAACTTAGAAAATTTTCTAAGTTTTTATGGTTACCCCTTTTACAAGTTATCCCACTTTCTTTGATTTTTATTGATGAATGATGATTCAAATCATACATTAACATCATTTTAGGGTTAAAAATCCATTTTTGTGAAAAATCTCAAAAGTCAAAGTTGACTTTTGTGCACAGTTGACTTTTTATCCGATGAATTCCAAATTGTGCAATCCTTTAGGAAATCATGTCCTTGACCTAAATCAAACTTGATGGACATGTTTCATGGGTGTTATAGGGTGTATTAAATCATGTCTTAGGGTTTGGGAGCATGTCCTGGTCAAAAGTCAAAGCTACAGTTGACTTTTTCCTCAAAACCCTAACTGTGGTTCAGATGAAATTGAGACTTATTACTCAAGCTTCCTGGATCAATCCATTATTGCAAATGGATCAATGTGGTGTATTGGAGACCCTAAAATCATGTCTTGAGGTCTTGGCTTATGTTTTGTCCCAAAAGTCAACTTAGGGGTGAATTAGGTCAAGAAACCCTAATTCCTGATTTTTGATGTATGCATCCCCTGAGGTCAAATTGACTTGATACTTGGGCCCATGAGGTTCTATGGAGTATATTAGGTTATGATTTGAAGCATTGGCTCATGCCCAGAGGAAAATTTTCAACTGGAGACCCTGGTCGACCAAAACCCTAATTTGGTGACTCTGGCGATCTTGAGGCTTGATCCACCTAGAAGGGAGCAACCTTGTGCTTAATCCTTAAAGTGGGAGTCCTTTTGATCCATTGAGTGTTTGAGAGGTTTATACAAGTTAAAGATCATGTCATTCCTTGATTGATCCTTTGTCTAAGAACTCTGAGAAGGCTTGAAACCCTAAGTTTGATTGTAGTGGATGTTCACCCATCTTCGGGAAGACTGATGAAGCATAATGATACACCCATATTATGATCATGATTTTCACAATGATGGGAATCTTAGTGGTCAAATTTTGGGGTATGACAGATGCCCCTATTTAATCTTATTGGACCCGAAGGTGCGAATGACGAAGGTGTTCGGGCATTCGGGCTGCAAGAGGATTAAATATCGGAATACCCAAAATTTTGATGGTGGTTATGAATGGTAGCTTACGTATTCATCTTCTTTTGCTAAGCAATGACGCTTAGAAAAGGTAAACTTCCCCTCGATCCTGGTTTCTAGCCAAGGAACTGGTCTTAGTTTCTGAAATAAACCTCCCCTCGATCCTGGTTTCCTACCAAGGAACTGGTATTAGTTTCTGAAATAAACTTCCCCTCGTTCTTGGTTTCCTACCAAGGAACTGGTCTTAGTTTCTGAAATAAACTTTCCCTCGATCCTGGTTTCCTACCAAGGAACTGGTCTTAGTTTCTGAAATAAACTTCCCCTCAATCCTGGTTTCCTACCAAGGAACTGGTCTTAGTTTCTGAAATAAACTTCCCCTCGATCCTGGTTTCCTACCAAGGAACTGGTCTAAGTTTATGATATAAACTTCCCCTCGATCCTGGTTTCCTACCAAGGAACTGGTCTCAGTTTCTTTTGTCAATAACCTTTATTGACAAGGGACGCTATTCATAGCGGTTTTCCTCAAACTTCTCGCCGAATTTTCCTGGGGAGATGCCATTTGATGGGAAAAAGAATGATGTCAGACTTGCTGGAGAACCCAATCGTCTGAGTTGTAGAGGTGCACAAACTTCTCTATTGGAGACGCCATTTGTTTCTACTGGGGAAAGCGAGTTTCTTGAGAGACTGCTTCCGTTTGGGGTCTTACATCATACTTTTCTCAGGGTCTTCCTGGAGAAATGCCATATGATGGGATCCAATTTTGAGGTGTCGATGACCTTTTCATCAATGGTTTTTCGGAGCAAAACTGCTGTACCGCCGGATCTCTGATTAAGAGGCTTTCTCTGGGGATTTTCCTTAATCCGGGAAAGCGAAAATATCATCTTCAATGGTGAAGAGTGACACGGTTGAAGGTTCTCTGGTCTTCAGAGGTTCAAGTTATCAAAGTGGTCAAGGACCAATTCTGATCCAGAACTAAACTGGAGGAACGAGATTGTTCAGACCCAACATTTCCTAATCGAGGAAATAACTGACAACTCGACCGAGAAGACAGCTATCACTAGGGATAAGACCGACTTGAGCGATAGTGATGCAATATGAATGAGAATGCAAATAGAATGCATGATGTATGTATGTATATGCTGACAGAACTGATGCGACATATAGACTAAAAGATGAACATGACGGGATACTCGGCCATCGCGGGGCGAAGTCGTACCGTTGATCCAAAAGTAGCAATTCTGCCTTGCTTAGGAGAGACAGTCCTTGCAGGGAATATCGTTGGTCGGGCTTAGGTGATAAGAACTCGGCCGAGGGTATTAGATGGGAAAGCTGCATCTGATACAGCTGATCCTTCATTCAGGCGCACTGGCTTGGAAGGTGTACTTCGATTCTACACTTTGAAGCTCGCTTATTTCTGGAGTAGCGAGCGACGTTCTTTTGCTGTTCGACAGTCAAAAGAATTGCCATCTTTATTTAAAAAGCAGAAAAAAATTTTAACAAGTAAATTCATTTTTGTTTCGTTTCAAGAATCGTTGATCATATTAAAATGTCGTTCTATAAAGCTAAAACAAATAAGAATTGCAAACAAAAGCACAAGGGCTCAAATTTTATTGATAGGATGGAAATCAGCCAAGTGCGTGATTCCATAGAGTATTTACAAAGTTAGAAAATGATAATTTTTAGGGAAAAGGGCTACATTGAAACATGACGACCACTATCCATCTACCAACTTTGAATTCTAGGCATCCTGAGCTTCTGTCGAAGATGACCTTGATCGGAGTTTTCCTGACGGATGATGTAACTACTGCCGAGGGATTTGCCCCTTTGTTGAACGTAGTTACTTGCCATTATCCCTAATTTTTCTTGGATTGTACTTTGAGGTTTCCAATCCACCGGGATGATTTTTGATCATGCCTCTAATTTTTGCCTGGACCACCCTTTCGGGTTTTCAATCCACCGAGACGTTTTTTTTTAGGCGAAGTATTTCTTGACTACATCAACGTTTATGGGGTAGGCAAATTCCTCTCCGTCCATGGTTGCAAGTCTCAAGGCGCCGCCTGAGAAAGCTTTCTTGACCACATAGGGGCTATCATAATTCGGAGTCCACTTGCCCCAAGAATCAGTGAGAAATGATTGTATTTTCTTGAGCACGAGATCTCTTTTCCTAAAGATGTGAGGTCGGACCTTTTTGTCAAATGCCCTCTTCATTCTCTGTTGATACAACTGTCATGGAATAGTGTCGTTATTCATTTCTCTTTAATCAGATTGAGTTCGTCGTGTCGACTTTGACACCATTCAGCCTCTGTAAGCTTAGCTTCCATTAATACCCGGATTGATGGGATCTCTACTTCTATGGGGAGCACTGCTTCCATGCCATATACTAGAGAGAAAGGGGTTGCCCCTGTTGAAGTACGGACGGATGTGCGATAACCATGAAGAGCAAAGGGTAGCATCTCATGCCAATCTTTTTAGGTTACAACCATCTTCTGAATAATCCTCTTGATGTTCTTGTTAGCCGCTTCTACCGCTCCGTTCATCTTAGGTCGGTAGAGAGATGAGTTATGGTGTTCGATCTTGAACTCTGCACACAACTCTTTCATCATCTTATTGTTCAAGTTAGATCCATTATCATTAATGATCTGGCTCAGAACTCCATAACGGCAGATGATATTGTTTTTGATAAATCGGACCACCACTTGTCGGGTTACATTAGCGTATGACGCTGCTTCGACCCACTTGGTGAAGTAGTCAATGGCTACCAGGATGAACCGATGTTCGTTCGAAGCCTTAGGCTCAATCATGCCAATCATGTCGATTCCCCATATGGAAAAAGGCCATGGGGAAGAAAGAACTTTGAGATGCGTTGGCGGTACATGGATTTTGCCTGAGTATATCTGACACTTGTGACACTTCCTCATGTACTGGTAGCAGTCGGATTCCATTATCAACCAATAGTACCCTGCTCTTAGAATTTTTCTCGCCATTGTGTGTCCGTTGGCATGAGTGCCAAAGGATCCTTCATGAATTTCTTTCATCAGTGCGTTTGCTTCTGGTCTGTCTACGCAACGGAGTAAGACCATGTCGAAATTCCTTTTATAGAGTGTGTCACGGCTCAGAAAGAAGCTTCCAACCAGTCTTCTGAGGGTTTTTCTATCCTTTCTTAGTGTCCCAGGTGGGTACTCTTGTTTTTGAAGGAAGCATTTGATATCGTGATACCAAGGTTTGTCATCTATGACTGCTTCAATCGCGAAGATGTAAGCGGGCCGCTCAAGGCGCATTATGTCGATCTTAGGTATGCCATTCCATTGACCTACACTAATCATGGAAGAAAGAGTGGCGAGCGCATCAGCTATGTGATTCTCATCACGAGGGATGTGATGAACCTCGATTCTGTTGAAGAAAGGTAACAACTTTCTTGCATAATCTTTGTAAGGAATCAATCCTGATTGGTATGTGTTCCAATCCCCTTTGATCTGATTGACAACCAAAGCTGAGTCGCCATATACGTCCAAGTTCTTGATCCTTAATTCGATCGCTTCTTCGAGACCTATAATACAAGCTTCGTATTTGGCCTCGTTGTTTGTGCACTTGAATGTAAGTCTAGCGGTGAAAGGAATGTGGGTACCCTGAGGTGTTATGATGATTGCCCCAATTCCGTTTCCGTAATGATTGACAGCTCCATCAAAGATTAGTCCCCATTGGGAACCTGGTTCTGGCCCTTCACTGGGTAGCGGTTCATCGCAGTCTTTCATTTTTAGATACATGACATCTTTGTCGGGGAAGTTAAACCTGATTGATTCTTGATCATCAATCGGTTGATGAGCCAAATGATCGGCCAAAACACTCCCCTTAACGGCTTTCTGAGCATGGTACTCTATGTCATATTCTGATAGCAACATCTGCCAACGGGCAATCCTTCCCGTGAGAGAAGGTTTTTCGAAGACGTGCTTGATTGGATCCATTTCGAAGATTAACCAAGTAGTGTGACGAATCATGTACTGGCGCAGACGTTTGGTTGTCCAAGCCAAAGCGCAACAAGTTTTCTCGAGCATCGTGTACCGAGTTTCGCAGTCGGTGAATTTCTTGCTCAGATAGTAGATGGCAGACTCCTTCCTTTTGATTTCATCTTGTTGGCCAAGTACACACCCCATTGAGTCTTCCAAGACTGTTAAGTAAATGATCAGCGGTCTTCCTTCCACTGGAGGGGATATAATCGGTGGGTTCAACAGGTATTCCTTGATACTGTCGAAGGCAGTTTGACAATCTTCTGTTCAAACGCAGTCCTGGTTCTTTTTTAGTAATTTGAAAATCGGCGCACATGTCACGGTCATGAGGAATATAAATCTGGAGATGTAGTTCAAATGTCCCAGGAATCCTCTGACTTGTTTTTCAGTTTTCGGAGAAGGCATTTCTTGAATGGCCTTGACCTTGTCAGGATCAACCTCAATTACTTTCTGGCTGACGATGAGCCCTAAGAGTTTCCCTGAACGGACACCAAAGGTGCACTTGTTGGGATTCAAGCAGAGTTTGTACTTTCTCAATTGCTCGAATAGTTTTGACAGGTGGGTCACATGCTCCTCTTCTGTCTTAGATTTTGCAATCATATCATCGACATATACCTCGATTTCCTTGTGTGTCATGTCATGAAACAGAGTAGTCATGGTCCTTTGATAGGTTGCCCCGACATTCTTCAAACCGAACGACATTACCTTGTAACAAAAGGTACCCCATGGGGTAATGAACGAAGTTTTCTCCATGTCTTTCAGCTCTATTTTGATCTGATTATAGCCCGAGAATCCATCCATGAAGGAGAAAACTTTGAACTTTGTTGTACTGTCTACCAGCATGTCAATGTACGGTAAAGGAAAGTCATCCTTTGGACTAGCCTTGTTTAGATCTCGGTAGTCGACACACATTCTGACTTTTCCGTCCTTTTTCGGAACGGGTACGATGTTGGCTAACCATTGAGGATATTCAGATGTGGCGAGGAAACCCGCGTCAATCTGTTTCTGTACCTCCTTTTTGATTTTGATGGCCATGTCCAGATGAGTCCGTCTCAACCTCTGTTTGACTGGAGGACATTTCGATCTTAACGGTAGATGGTGTTCCACGATGCTGGTATCCAACCCTGGCATATCCTGATAGAACCAAGCAAATACATCGGGGAATTCTTTGAGAAGCTTTAACAAATCCTCTCTGGCAGTTGGACTGAGCAGTGCCCCAATCCTGATTTCTTTTCTCTCTTTTTCTGAACCCAAGTTGACCGTTTCCAACGGCTCTTTGTGAGGTTCAATGGACCTTTCCTCTTGTCGGAGTAATCGGGAGATCTCTTCTGGAATTTCGTTGTCAACTTCTTCTTCAGCCCTAAATACCGGGAACTCAAAGTCGGGAGAAGGCATCGGATCGTATGTTTCAACTGGGTTTAAAACAAGCAATATGCATGACGTGATGATTTGTGTTTAGAAGAGATAGGGAAAATGCAAATGTGTGCAGTGTATTTCTTTTACTGCTTGTTTTTGTTATTTGAGATGTTTTTTAGGATTACCATTTTCTGAGAAAAGCAAAAAGAGAAAACAGCAATTAACGCAGAAATTACAGAACGACTTTATTTTATTAACGAACAAGTCGATTCTTGAAACTACAGCCCTATAAAACAAAATTTGTCGCTTTGGGAAAAGCCAAGAAGGAAAATTTACAGAAAGCGAGCCCTATCAAAACATCTGTTTCACCTGGGCAGGGTGAAAGTTTAAGATAAAACGGCAATTACTTTGACTTATGAACGATCTTCGGAACATCGACAGCAACCCATTGGCGGTGAACTCCTCGGTGAATCACAAAGTCTGGCACCTTCCTTGATTTGTCTTCAGAAATGACGCTGATTTCTGGTGGAGCATGATCATTGGAATCTGTCTCCCAGGCAGAGTTGTCGTAGGAGGATTCCTCTGTTGCCTTTTGCATAGCATTTGTGCTCTCAAGTAGATCTCCCCATCCAGTTGGCTGGATATCCTCGAGCCTGATACAAAAGCTTTCGGGAGCGGTATACTTGACGAAGTAGTCGAACTTACCACTCGGTTATCCCAAGGTGTCCCACACTTCTTTGGAACTGGAGGAGTCATCCTTCTCGATGTCGTTGACCTCTAGAAAAGCATAGTTGATGAATTCAGATCCTACGAACGTTGCAAATTCATCATCGTGTGGGGTATTTTCAGGATACCCTAGGTGTTGATCCCATGACATGGTGGAGACACAGGTATTCTATTCAATGATGCTCAGCTGATTTTCTTTGTTCGACTAATTCTCTTGCCCCAAGTCTCCTGGATACGGCTGCCACATTGGCAAGCCATCCATCGGGCCATGATAGTTGTGGTCACAGTTGTCTTTCATCGGAGTGTCTTCCTCTAATGAGTTTGGTGGAGCACGGCATCCTTCCGGATCACAATCTCCATATATCATTTCGACATCCGACCGAGGTATAAATCTTGAGCTCTGTGTAGGAAAGTAAAATGGAGTATGCGTTTCGTCCTGAGACATATAACCGTCCTTGTTAAGATAGGACTCCCATTCTTCCTCCATATCAGAGGAATCATCTTTATTGATGGTATGCACTTCTTGAGGCACTGGGTGAAGGAAACCTCCATTGTGAAAGAAGTTTCGAATGGGATAAAGACTTTCATCACTGGTAGTAGCTGTCTAGGTACAGGTTGCAGAAAAACCAAGACCCTTCTTTGTTTTATTGTCAGTAGGAATGACAAGCTGTCCTCATCCTGTTGTATTGGTACTCTCGACCGCTTTGATAGCGTCTTTGTATGAGGAAATGGAAGTTCCCTCTTCGGATTGATTGTCCTTGCTCACCGAAAGCGCTTGGAACTAAGTTCCAATAACCTCCTCGGGTTCTACGCAAGTAGATGATGATAAGCTACTCATGAGCAAGGCTTGTTCTCCATAGACCGTGACGAGCTGGTTGTTCTGGACGAACTTTAACTTTTGGTGGAGGGTCGAGGTGACCGCCCCGTCCTGATGTATCCAAGGTCTTCCTAATAAACAACTGTACGTTGCCCGGATATCCATGACCTGGAAAGTGACTTGGAAAGTGTGAGGACCGATGGTTATGGGAAGGTCGACTTCGCCAATAACCATTTTTCTGGATCCGTCGAATGCTTTGGCGACGACCTCGCTGGTTCTCATCGGATGGCCTTTGAAGGATAATTGCATCAAAGTGGACTTCGGAATGACATTCAGGGCTAACCTTGTGTCTACCAGTACGCTGGCTAAAGCATCGTCCTGGCAGTTAACTGTAATGTTGAGCGCCATGTTATGACGGCGACCTTCTTCAGGTAATTCCTCATCGTTAAATCCCAAATTACTGCAAGAAGTGATGTTAGAGACAATGCTATCGAACTGTCTGATTGTTACATCCTGTTCCACAAAGGCTTGCTCTAAGACTTTCTGTAGAGCCTCCCTGTGCGCTTCTGAACTGAGTAAAAGTGACAGCACATAGATCTTTGAAGGAGTTTGTAATAGCTGATCAACAATGTTGTATTCACTCCTTTTGATGAGCTTCAGCATCTCATCATTGATTTTTGAAAGGTCGGGGATAGGATCAAATCATGGTGGCCGCGTTGTACGGTTGTTGTTGTATGGAGGACGAGCCTGTTGAAGAGGCTGTTGTGTCCTTTACTGAAATTGCTGTTGATTAGGTTGGTTGTGCGCAACCTGAGGTTGATACGTAGGCGTAGGCGCGGGGTTAATAGTAGGAGTCACAACTGCTACTGGTTGATAACGTCGCCTTTGCTTTCCGAGAGAGATATTCCCAAAATCTTGTTCTTTTTTCTTAGGGAGAGCACTACCATATCGCTTCGTACTACTTGATGATCCAGCGTCTTTAACTAGACATCCTTCTCGAACAGCTTCCTCGAGACGTAACCCCATACCGACCATTTCGGTGAAGTCACTGGGCGCACTGGCAACCATTCTGTCATAGTAAAATGAGCTTAAGGTCTTTAAGAATATTTTTGTCATCTCTTTTTCCTCAAGAGGAGGAAAAATTTAGGCGGCGATCTCACGCCATCTCTGAGCGTATTCCTTAAAGGTTTCTTTGTCCTTTTGCGACATTGATCTGAGCTGATCTCTGTCTGGTGCCATGTCCAGATTGTATTTATATTGTTGGACGAAAGCAGTGCCAAGATCTCTGAATGTGCTGATCGTAGCACAGTTCAAACCCATGTACCATTTGAGTGCGGCACCGGTTAAACTATCTTGGAAGTAATGAATCAGTAGGTCCTGATTCTCTGTCTGAGCCGACATTCGCCGAGCATACATTACCAAGTGACTCTGAGGGCAAGAGTTACCCTTGTAATTTTCAAAGTCGGGCACTTGGAACTTGTGTGGAACTTTCACATTAGGGACCAGACAAAGGTCTGCAGCATCCTTTCCAAATAAATCCTGACCGCGAATGGCTTACAGTTCCTTCTGCATTTCCAGGAACTATTCCTGGAACTCATTCATTCTTTCAAACATGTTGTCGTTTCCACCAGAAGGAATCTGGGGAATCTGTCCTTCCGGGACAGTGTGTACCATGGGCGGTGGTACAGTCATTATGGCCGAGACTCTCGGTGCCTCCCGAAGTTTGTAACCTTCAGGAGTTGCTATCAAGCCCCTGGCATCTTCGCTTTCCCGAAGTTTGTAACCTTCAGGCCCAGTGGTTCCTGCTGCAGTGCCCTGATCCTCATTGATCAACAGGATATATCCTTCCGGGATATAATTGAGTGGAATGCCCCAGGGAAGATCTTTCGACATTTTGTACCTAGGATCAGACTTCTCCACTATGGATGTTGAGGTGATCTCCGAGATCACAGTCCTTTGTAGCTGAGCTTCTGCCATGGCTTGCATGTCGTTACGAAGCTTTCTCATATCCTCTCTCAGAGTCTCGATCTCTTCTCTCAACTCTTTGTTCTCTTCCTCGAGATCATCCATCCTTTTCTAACGATTGGCCCGAGTATTGTGCGAATGAGACAGTTTGACACTAGAATCGAGACACAAACGTGAGACTCGTAGGTAAGGAGAATATGTGATGTGAGAATGATGAATGCAATGATTATATTAATTGTTTTTTTTTTTGTTTAATCAAAATAAACTTTGACAATTAGATTGTAAATATCAAACAATGGGGAAACCCTATTTTATTGAATTCAAAGGATTGTGAAAATAGAAATACATTAGATTACAAGGTACGGAAACAGAAACCTAAGCTAAGGGGTCCCGAGTCCTCTCTGAGGAGAAACCGGGTGCTGATTCTGGTACTTTCCTTTTCTTGGACTGGGGCTCTTGGGCCGTTGTCGGGTTGTCAGTCCTTTGCCAGGTGAAAGGAGCGAGCAAATTCCTTTAGTCATCCTGATTATCCACGGCATGCTGCTCCAAAATTTCAATCAGGGCATCTTTATCTTTCAGTAGTTGCTGTATTTTGATACACTCCACATTGAGGGTGCGGTACTTGTTCTTCCAAGACCTCCTCTCCCGCTGAACTTTGTTGAGAGTAACCTGGAGTTTTTCCGTTTCAGTCATGAAGTACATGACAGACTCCCTTGGTGGAAGAACTCCGTGACGAGGATAAGGCATCTTTAGCTTGAGAGCTCTAGTTTGTACCCAGTGGAGGTAAGGCTCCACCAAGACACAGTCCGGTTTTCCTAGAGACTCTCGTCCTTTCTTATGAACATGTTTCTAAGTGTGCACTATTTCCATCTTTAGTGCTCTGTCATTTTCTCCTTCTTTGAAGAAAAGACCTTCCAGATGAGTATTCCGCGGGACATGCCTCATCGGGTATCCAAATTGACGAAGAACCAATACTGGATGGTAATTGATTCCTCCCTTAGTTCCTATGAGGGGTACGTTGGGGAAGTTTCCACAACGGTCAATGATCCTGATTCCCTCATAAATCCTATTGCACCAATCTATGTCAGAGTTGGTAAGAGATATGATTCTCTGCAACCAACGTAAAGTATTCTTTTGATCCCAAAAAGCAGCAGACTTAGGTAAATATGAGATAAACCATTTGTATAGCAGAGGTACACAACATGTGATCTCCCCTCCATTGTACAAATTCCCTAAGTGTACAGAGTGATATGCGTCCGCGAGCAAAGTCGGCACAGGATTTCCAATGAGAAAAACCTTAATGGAGTTGATATCGACGAAGTTATTAATGTTGGGAAACAGAAATAACCCGTATGTGAGTAAGACAAAGATGCTTTCAAAAGCAGTCACGTTCCCTATACTAGTGAAGTACAGGGCCTTCTTTGCCAAGAACTGGGCTGACAAACCTTGTATGCCACCCTTAGTGGTCATGTGAGTCCTGACCTCTGACTCGTCCAAATAAATTTCTCTTACAATGGTCTGATCCTTTGGAATTTCTTCCAGTCCAGAAAAAGGAGCTTGATCAGTGATGTGTAAATCAATCAGATGAGAATATTCCTCTAGCGTTGGTGCTAGTTGATAATCCGGGAATGTGAAACAGTGATAGACCGGATCGTAAAACTGAACGAGTGCATCCATGATTCTTTCAATTACTTGGACCTTTAACAGAGGTAGCAGACCTTCGTACTTGGCTCTGAAAGCTTCAGGGTTAGTGACCATTCTCGCCAACCCTCTTAAATCCTCTAACTTTGGAACCTTGAAAGTGTACTGATGAGTTCTCCTCCTACCGAAATCCATGAGCGCAATCCTTTTCTCTGACATTTGCAATCATTGTCTTAGTTTAATTTGAAAAAAAAAAAGACTAGAAGAGAAGATTTTCTTTGATGTAATGTTTTTTTAAATGAATGCATGAATGCAGCACACAAAAACATAAAAAAAAAAACATGTGGTCAAAGGGTCGGTGTCATGGAGTCAAGGCTCTACCCGTCCCAAAGGTTTATACTAGTGATTTTTGTACCTGTCTCTCAACATCATCAACTCTTGTCGAGAAAAACACCAGCGGGTCGGGAACCGTGCTAGGTGATGTTTTTTCGAAGAGTCCTCAGAAGAGGGTGGTATCGCATGACAACCATTTCCGATAGCTTCCGCGCCACTAAAGGGGTTTTTCCTAGGTGTATACTCAATCTTTCCACATGCGGCATCACACGCATTTCCATTAGCAGAAAAATAAACACAGATATCAATTAGGAAAAGCAATATATATATTTGTCCTAATGTCCTAGACTTTTAAGAGCTATGAATCCTATGTTCATGACAGAAAATGGCTCCCCGGCGGAGGCGCCACTCTGTAGTTCCTTCCCAATTTAAAGGTTTTGACCTAAGATCCTAGTGAAGGCCGATCCTAGCAATAACGACATCCCCCAATACAACCATTATAAAATAACTGGCCAAAGGCTTTTGCTTTAAGAAAGAAAGAAAGAAAATCAAAGAATTTATCCCCACGGTGGGTGCCACTTTTTTGTGGTGGCCACCGCCATGAAAATGACTTGTCCAAGGTTTTCACCTTAATTTGTAAGAAAGAAAGATTTTGAGGCCCCACGGTGGGCGCTACTTTTCTATAGCGAGCGAAACTGGACGTGTTTCTTAAGCACTGCCACTATTTTGGGGGTACTACAGGTCGATTTATTTTTTATCCTATTGAGCTGACTAAGGAAGGGAAATAGATTTCTCCAATTAACCCTGCTTGCATACCGAGTTTAAACAGCGGTCTGTTAGGTTACGGATGCTATATGGTAATGGGGACTTTTTCTTCTTTCTTTTTTTCTTTAAGAGTGAAAACATTGGACGGTTCATGGGTAGGATGTTTTAGGACTGAGGGTATGGGATTTTGAGTTTTTGTTTAGTGTGCTCGCTAAGATTTTTCTTTCAATCTTATGCCTACGTATTCCCGTTTACTGAAATAGGGAAATCAGAGCGATCGTAGTTCCTCCTATTCTATGGGAGGAAATGGTGTTTTGGTGTCTTGTTCAAAGCCCAAGACATGAAGCTAAAGGTGGTTTGTATCTTGTTCAAAGCCCAAGATGTGAAGCTGAAGGGTCTATTTGTATCTTGTTCGAAGCCCAAGATGTGAAGCTAAAAGTTTCGTCTTTAGAGAGAATTTGTCGTCTCTAAAGAGGGGTTTGTTTGTCACAACTGTTGGGTGAATAGTTATAAAGGAGAATTACTTTAACTGGGATATGTTAATCCAGTAATGCCATAATTTCATTTAAGGGGTTTTAACCTGAAGGAGAAGACTTTAACTCAGTGTAGAGCAATGCCATCTTTCCTTAGGAATTTCTCATGCTAAAAGAGGGACAGTGGCATAGATGTAGATGATCCAGAGGCTTGCCGCTTATAGCAATTAGATGAAGGGAAAGGAGTTGTTAATGTATGTATACTATGAACGAGGCACAGCTTTGATGCTAAAAGGTTGATTGGTTCAACCGGGGTTTCCTTATACAAAGCCTAAAAGGAGGCTATCAGCCCAACAAGAGGGTGATTTTTGTG
Source organism: Lathyrus tuberosus (assembly GCA_022829125.1). Lineage (NCBI taxonomy): Eukaryota > Viridiplantae > Streptophyta > Magnoliopsida > Fabales > Fabaceae > Lathyrus > Lathyrus tuberosus. Next base: position 778,733 of record JALAZF010000061.1, on the reverse strand, counting down.
TGTCTCGTACGAATCCCGAGAGAGAGGCTAAAAGGGTTGACTCTACAGGAGAATCTTTTATATGTGTCTTGTACGAAGCCCAAGACGGAGGCTAAAGGTTGGACTCAGCAAGAAAGTCTCTTATACTCAACAAGAGAGTGTTTTGTATCTCGTACAAAGCCCGAGATGAAGGCTAAAAGGGTTTTGACTTAACAAGAGAATGATTTTGTATCTCGTACGAAGCCCGAGATGGAGGCTAAAGGTTGACTCAACAAGAGAGTCTGAAAAGGTTAACTCCGTTGGGGAGAATCATTGTACAAAGCCCAAGAGGAGGCTAGGGTTACTGTTTCAGTTGAGTGACAGGTCCAGTATGCTGATTTAAAGAGAAAATCAGTTCTTATATGAGTACTGTCTGCACTCAGGGATTTGATTCGAGGATCAGGGTTATTTCCTGTTCTTTAAGGAAATGTGGAATCCAAAGGGTATTGAGACTGTCCGAGTCAACAGGTTTCATCTCCTAGTTTTGAAAGGAACTTGAGAATGTCTTTGAGACTCAAGGGAATTAGACTGTCCAAGTCTAGAGTTTCATCTTTTGTACTACGTTTAAGAAACAGTAGTAGCAAGATCTAGAATTTTTGAAAGACTGTTCTATTAAGATGACTAATTTCTGTTCCTATACCTCTAGGAGGTCGTCGGGACAATTTGTACGAAGCTCAAGAGGAGGCTAGAAACTTTTAAGAAGCCGAGGGACAATTTGTACGAAGCCCAAGAGGAGGCTATCATTCCCGGAGGAAGAAATCATTTATATGAAGCCTAAGAGGAGGCTGTGAATACTTCTAAGAAGCTGACGGGTCCTTGTACAACGCCCAAGAGGAGACGGGGATGCTTTTAAGAAGCCTGTGGGTCCCCAAACCCCGAGAAATTCAAGACAGGCTATTCACAGAGAATAGATCAAGCCAGGAAAGTTCGAGAATTTGGAAGAAACTCAAGAGATGCTATTCACGGAGAAAAGAGCATCTCTGGGGAATAGAGTTTCTTTGACGATTTCTAAAGGTGACAGACTATGAAAAGGTTCACCGAGAATGCTGCCTTTCACGTCTCCATATTGTTTAACCCCAAGAGGAGGGAACACTGTATCTGGTAATCCTATGGGGATCTAGTTTTGTCTATTTAAGAGTAATCAACAGGGCTTAGTGCTAGACGTAGTTGACGGGGAAACTCTAAATATCTATACTATTATTACACAGTCGATATGAGTTTATGAAAGAAGACTTACAGTGAAACAACCCCACAATACAGTTATATGTATATGAAAGCGGACAAAGAAAGCATGTAAACACTTACTCGGTTGTAGAGCTTCCATGCTGTTTGGTTAGTTGTTCAACAAAGAAAGATTGAAAACAATAGTATATTCAAGATCAAAGGAGAATGTGCTTTGTAATGAAAAATTGGGGCTTACAGCTCAAGGAGAGGCCCAAGGTTTTTATCAGTGATCGCACTGTCGTTTTGTACAAAGGGACTTATACAAGTGAATGAGGCCCAAAAAAGGTTATATGTACAAGGGGATGGGTCTTACACTCTCTCAAGAGGCCCAAAAGGTTTAAAGAAAATGAGTGGGGGCTTATAACACGAGGTTAGGCCCATATGATTTTTCGTTTGAAATGGCGATCGCGCCGAGATTTTTGAAAACGTAGTGGGTCTTATACAATGACTGAGGCCAAAATGGTTTGGTTTTCAAAAGGGGGTTGGGTCTTACACTCTAATAGAGGCCCAAAAGATTTTGAATGAGTCTTATAGCTCGAGGAGAGGCCCAGATGGTTTATTTTTAAACGGGCGACGACCGCGCCGAACTTTTCTTTTAACGCAGAGGGACTTATACAATATCTGAGGCCTAAAATTGTTTTGGTTAAAAGGGGTTGGGTCTTACACTCTATTAGAGGCCCAAAAGATTTTGAATGGGTCTTATAGCTCGAGGAGAGACCCAAGGTTTATTTTTCAACGGACGATGATCGCGTCGAACTTTTTGAAATGCAACGGGACTTATACAATAAGTGAGGCCCAAAATAGGTTTGTATTTACAAAGGATTGGGTCTTACACTCTATTAGAGGCCCATGAGTGTTTGAAAATGATTTGTGAGGGTGAAAATCAAAGAAACCCTAATTTGTTTTCTTTTAAAAGTAAATATTAAAAGAAAATCAATGAAAAATACCAAATGAATTTGAATAAACCACTTGTGACTTTTGTTTAAGGTTTGAAAAATGAAGTTTTAATTACAAGAGATATTAAAACTCATTTGGTCTTGATTTTTCAAGATGAATGTTCATTTTAAAATGTTTAAAAACAAATAAAAATGAATTTATTCACAAAAATACTAATTATATTAAATAAATAATATAAACTTACTTTTTTTGTGGAATAAAATATTTCAACATTTTTGTGATTTTTTGCAAAAAGAACCAATCAAAAATAATTAAAATTGAAAGAGTTATTAATTTTCCAATTAATTAATAAAACATGAAAATATTGGAAAAAATGGTAAAATGTGAAAAAACACAAAATAGCATGGGTGGGGTTTGAACCCACGACCTCAAGGTCACAAGGCGCGCGCCTTACCACTGGGGTGGTGATACATCCATTGTTTTGAGTGAAAACACAAATATACAAGTCATGCCTTAGTTTTAGGCCTGGCCCAAGGCAAGGCAAGGCAAGTTTTGGCTCAAAAACGTGAAGGTCATAACTTTCTCAATTCTTAATGGTTTGAGACAAAATTTATATGCATCTGGACCAGAATTTCACAAGGAATCCAATGGTGGTGGTAGTTTTTTCAGATCACACTCCCTCCTCAAAACCCGATAGTGGTTTTGAAAAAGTCATATAATTGCATGTTCTATGCTACATTTTGATACATGCATGAATTACATGATCAATTAGTTCAAACACAACATATATAACATGTATGAGGTGTGTATGATCAGTGGACTTCAAATCATTGCATATTTTGGAAAGTTCAAGTCATGAGGCTTACCTCTTTTTGAGCTTTTTGGAGTTTTTATGCAATTTGTCAAGCCTCTTGTTCCAGAAATGATTTGATGCTTTAGACACACTCAAATGATCCCTTAGAAGCTTTTAGGATGATCGGAATCAGCTGGTACCTGCAAAAACACAAACTGGCCCTTTCTTGTAAAAGGGGTTAAAAGTGACCAAAATAGCAACTCTCTCAAATGGTGTTCCAGATGTGTGGCACCATTTGGGACAGTTCAAGGATGATATTTGGAGTGTGTTTAAGGTTTTATCTGGTTTGGAAAGTGACTGAATCAAGACATGGCTTGAAAAATGCACAAAAGGCCTATTTTGAGGTTTTGAGTGGTGACTTTATGATTTTGTGATTACAAGTCACTTGTGAGAGTTTGGATCACCTACATATGATGTTTATGAGGTGTGTATGTGATTGGTTTGATTGAAAAAGCTCTCAAACTCAAAAACTCAGAGTTGCCTTGCTAAAGAAGGCATTTTTGCCAAGAGAAATGGATTTTGAGGAAAGCATTTGTTTGATGGCTTTGGTGTACTCAAACTGAGCACAAATGAGCTCTATTTATAGTAGAGCAAGTTTGTTTTGGGATCAATAGTGAATGGCAACTGCAGCAGAGGTTTGGCCAATGTTGTCCAATGGAAATCCAAGTCTCCTCTAGCCATTGACTAGAGGTTAGAGCACAGAGCTTTGGTTCCCTACTTGTTGGAGGAATCTTGACTGAATTCAGTTACAAATGTGTCAGTCCATGCCACCTCTAAGCATCTATTAAATGCTCCAATCCAAAATTGGAGTCTTGTCCCTCTTTTAGGCAATTCTAGGTTTGGCATGCTAATTCTTGTTCCAAGGACTTTTAAGGCTTGGCTCAGTGATTGTCCCCTTTAGATTTGATCCTCAGATGTGTCCAAGATGATGACAAGGCTTGAAATTGGCTAATTTTGGTAAATCGACCAAAAATGCAAAATTCTGCCTTGCCTTGGCAGTTTTCAGCAAGGCATTTTGCCACTACCATAACTCTTAGCTCAAATTGAATTTGGTGATGTTCTTGGCCATTTTGGAAAGCCCTTATATGATACAACAACTGTTTGATAATATTTGGTTTTGATACTTTTTGGATCCAAGTGAAAAATGTCCCTACATTTGGAAAAAAGTGAAGGCAGATTCTGACTTAGTGAAAATTTCACTAAGTGTTGGAAAAAAGTGACATTTTCACTTTTTGTGATTTTGATCAATCCATAACTCAAAATCCATGAAGAATTGGAATGAAGTCTAGTTGAAGTTTTTGTAGTGGGCCATGAGATCTACAAATCAATCTTTGGATGGGGAAAAATGGCTTTGTGGTTTAGGAGTTATGATCCTCCAAAGTTGGTACCCTTGCCACTTTGTTCATAACTTAGAAAATTTTCTAAGTTTTTATGGCTACCCCTTTTACAAGTTATCCCACTTTCTTTGATTTTTATTGATGAATGATGATTCAAATCATACATTAACATCATTTTAGGGTTAAAAATCCATTTTTGTGAAAAATCTCAAAAAGTCAAAGTTGACTTTTGTGCACAGTTGACTTTTTATCCGATGAATTCCAAACTGTGCAATCCTTTAGGAAATCATGTCCTTGACCTAAATAAAACTTGATGGACATGTTTCATGGGTGTTATAGGGTGTATTGAATCATGTCTTAGGGTTTGGGAGCATGTCCTGGTCAAAAGTCAAAGCTACAGTTGACTTTTTCCTCAAAACCCTAACTGTGGTTCAGATGAAATTCAGACTTGTTGCTCAAGCTTCCTGGATCAATCCATTGTTGTAAATGGATCAATGTGGTGTATTGGAGACCCTAAAATCATGTCTTGAGGTCTTGGCTTATGTTTTGTCCCAAAAGTCAACTTAGGGGTGAATTAGGTCAAGAAACCCTAATTCCTGATTTTTTATGTATGCATCCCCTGAGGTCAAATTGACTTGATACTTGGGCCCATGAGGTTCCATGGAGTATATTAGGTTATGCTTTGAAGCATTGGCTCATGCCCAGAGGAAAATTTCCAACTGGAGACCCTGGTCGACCAAAACCCTAATTTGGTGACTCTGGCGATCTTGAGGCTTGATCCACCTAGAAGGGAGCAACCTTGTGCTTAATCCTTGAAGTGGGAGTCCTTTTGATCCATTGAGTGTTTGAGAGGTTTAGACAAGTTTAAGATCATGTCATTCCTTGATTGATCCTTTGTCTAAGAACTCTGAGAAGGCTTGAAACCCTAAGTTTGATTGTAGTGGATGTTCACCCATCTTCGGGGAGACTGATGAAGCATAATGATACACCCATATTGTGATCATGATTTGCACAATGATGGGAATCTTAGTGGTCAAAATTTGGGGTATGACAGGCATTACCTTTGACTCAGTATACTTGAAGGAGTCAACCTTTTGTGTGGGATGTAGCTTGTGAAGGAAGTTTTGTAGAATTGAAGAAGAGATTGATGACCGCTCTAGTGTTGGTTTTGACTAATCCGAGTGAATATTTTCTGGTGTGCAATGATGCGTCGAAGATGGGTCTTGGTGGAGTATTGATGCAGAATGGACAAGTTGTTGCCTATGCTTTAAGACAATTGTGAGTTCATAAGGGGAATTCTCCTACTCATGACTTGGAATTGGTCGTTGTGGTGTTGGTGTTGGATATTTGGAGACTTATCTGTTTGGATCTAAATTGAAGTGTTCAGTGAACATGAGAGTTTGAAGTACGTGTTTAATCAGAAAGAATTGAATATGAGGCAGAGAAGGTGGTTAAAACTGTTGAAGGATTTCGTTTTGATTTGAGTTATCATTCGGGCAAAGCGAAGGTAGTGGCCGATGCATTGAGCAGGAAATCATTGCATATGTCGATGCTCATGGTGAAAGAGTTGGATTTAATTGAGTAATTCAGAGATTTGAGCTTGGTATGCGAAAAGACCTCTGACAGTGTGAAGTTGGGAATGTTGAAGTTGAGTGTGGTATTTTGGAAGAGACCAGAATGGGAAAACAATCTGACTTAAAGTTGGTTGACCAGTTGACTTTGATTAACCAAGGTAACGGAGGAGAATTCTGGATTGATGAGAATGTTGTGATGATGTTTAGAGATAGAGTGTGTGTTCCAGATGTTCCGGAAATCAAGAAGAGTATTCTAGAAGAAGGACATCGGGGTAGGTTGAGTATTCATCCCGGTGCTACGAAAATGTACCAAGAATTGAAAAAAAGTTGTTTTGGTGGCCAAGTATGAAGAAGGATGTCGCGGAGTTTGTTTATGCGCGTTTGACTTGTCAGAAGTCGAAGGTTGAGCATCAAAAGCCTTTAGGTATGATGCAGCCGTTGAGGATTCCAGAATGGAAATGGGATAGTATTTCCATGGATTTTATGGTGGGATTGCCGAAGACTGCTAAGGGAAATGATTCAATTTGAGTGATCGTGGATAGATTAACTAAGTCGGCTCATTTCTTACAGATAAAGATTAACCATTCTATGCAGAAGTTAGCCGAGATGTATATTGAGGAGATTGTGAAGTTACATGGGGTACCTTCGAGTATTATGTCGGATAAAGATCCGAGATTTTTGTCGAGGTTTTGGAAGAGCTGCAAGATGCTTTGAGTACTAAGTTGAGGATGAGTTCTGCCTATCATCCGCAGACGGATGGACAGACATAGAGGGCTACCCAGTCTTTAGAGGAATTACCGAGGGCTTGTATGTTAGGTCAAAGTGGATCGTGGGATGGTCATTTGCAGTTTTCATGCTAGTGTTGGAATTACTTGTATGAAGTTTTGTGCGGAAGGAGGTGTAGGACTCCATTGTGTTAGTATGGGTCAGGCGAGAGTGTTGTACTCGGACCTGAAACTTTATAAGAGATACCTGCAAAGGTTAAGAGGATCTAAGAAAGAGGAAATTTGGACTTGAGGTGTGATGATCAGACGAGGGGGTCGTATCCGACTTTGTTTCCTTGAGGTAATTTTCGAGGGCGAAAATTCTTTAAGTGAGGGAGAGTTGTAACACCCCAAATTTCGTAAGAATATTTATTTAATTTATTTAAATATTATATTCGTGAATTTTGGTGATTCGGGTTGATGTCGGTGATTTTGTGAAGTTTTGGTTATTTAATTAAATAATAGTATATATTATGAGATATAATGTATTATTATTTATTTTAAATAATATTAAAGGAATTAAGGGTAAGACGGACTTTTGATGAGGTTTAGTGAGGGTATTATGGAGAAAGCCCAATTTAGAAGCCCACGGGTTAGAGTGAATATAAAAGGAGGATTTTGAGAATAGGGTTCACTTTTGGTTAACCGTGAAAAGAAGGAAAGAAGGAAGAGCTCTAAGGAAAAAGGGAAAAGGCGAGGAATTCGTGAAGGTTTCCAAAGGTTCAAGAGAGAACACTTCAGATCGACAATCTAAGGTATGGGGAGTAATTACCTTTCATTATTTTCAATATAGGATTCGATGTATTTAAAGTGGATTTTGAGGTTTATGAGGGTTTATGGGTTTTGAGGTAAACTGATGATTTAAGGGCATTTTGTGAATCGATTACTAAGAGTTGAATTTAAGTGGGTAAATAAACCTTGGGGCTGATTTCCCTGTTGGCGTTGTGTCGACCTTGTGAGAATGGGATTTAGGGAGTTTATAGGAAGCTTGAGAGTTTGGAAGGTTTAGGGAAATTAAGGTTTCCCGTAGTGTCCTGAATCGACCTAACAGACGTAGGTTTTAGGTCTTTAATTTCCGTGATGCATTAGGACTGTTATAGGGATATTTTTGGGTCATTTGGGGTTGTAATCGCAGGTACTTTGGAGGTTGTGGAGCTACTGATGCGTAGCAACGATTTGCTGTAATCGCAGGTTCGCTAAGCGAATCATTGCTTCGCTAGGCGAATGTTCGCCAAGGCTCACAAAGCGAGCAGCGCAGTGAATGCGCGATAACATGGGTGTGGGTGGTGAGATGATTATGGAGTAGAAGTGGGGATTCGCTGTAAGTCTCGCTAAGCGAATGAAACAGCGAGTGGCTTCGCACAACGAATAAACCAGAGAGTACGACAGATGGTGGTTTCTGGTGTCTTGGTGTGGTGTCTGTGGGATTCGCTAGCCGCTTTACTAAGCGAAGGTTGTAGCGAACAGGTTCGCCTAGCGAATCCTGGAGCGAACGTTTGTTGTTCGCGAAACTTCATTTCTGTTGCCGTGTTGTTCCAGTGTTTGATGTTGTGATAATTATGATGAGTTACCATGATGTTCTTGATGATATTGAGGTGCTGATTTGTGATGTTTTGATGAATATATGATGACATGATTTATATGAGAATTGATGAATGATGACGATATGATATGACTGATGAATTGTGAGAGAATTATATATGTGATGTTTCGTGATTAAATGATGATATGATGTTATTGATGATTATTAGGTGTTTATGTGAAGATAAAATAACGATGTGAAGTACCATGAGTACATTGATGATTTTACATGATTATCTTGATGCGTGTATTGATGATTTGAAGATGATGATTCATGATGTTTTTGATGAATACATGATGATATAATTAACATGAGGTTTTGATGAATAACGATGTATATGATGGCTTTTGTTGATGAATGAAGATGCACATAATGATGTTTATTTAACGATGGTGATTATTGACGTTGTGCATCATGCATTCATATGCATACTCTGTGACGAAGCTTCATTCCCATTGTGTGGATATGAGGTGATTATGACGTGCTCCGGTTCCAATGCGGAATCGATCCTATTGACGGGGATCTTTGGAGGGGTGATGGCCTAGTGTCCATCGATTATGACGATTGGTACCACATGCATGAGTCTTGTTGTGCATTTGCATTTAATTGGCATTGTTGTATTTTATGATGTTGGTTGTGATTTTGATGTTTCCTTGTGATGACCCTGGAGATGTTGTATATGAAGATAATGCCATTTTATGTATATCTTGTTTTATATTGATTATTATGAATTGTGATTACTCACCCTGCCTGTTTGAATGTTGCCTCCATGTGGGTAACGTGCAGGTGATCCGGCTTAGATGTGGATGCCCTCGAGGACTTTTGAGGTTATTGCTTTTGGTCAATGTAGAGGGTCTTGCTCTGATAGTGTAACATCGGGTTGGGTCGTCGAGTCGAATCATGTGATTTATTTATCGTTATTTGATGTTATGGTTTATTATAAAAACCTTTTTGATTATTTGTGGTTATGGTGGTTATGCTGCTACTCCTGAGGGCCTTTTGTTAAAAACCTTTTATTTGAAAATTTTGAGTTTCGCTGCCATGTGAAGGCTTTTTTGCGAAACTTTGAGGAAAACCCTTTGTTTACAGGGCAAGTGTATTATTTTAATTTTAAATGAGAAATGTGCACCCTTTGAGGTGATTTTGATGCTTTACTCTGATAATTTGAGTTGTTTCTGCTGCAACATTATTGGGGGTAGAAAAGGGTGTTACAACGAGCCTCTAATTGATGTTACTTTTGTGTGAACTTGAACATGTATACCATCAATTTTGACCACATTTTGTTTGAGCCATTTGTATGCAACCTTTACTCAACACTTGTAAGACTTAAACATGAGATATTATAGGTCATTTTTCTCTGACTTGGATGGTTGGATACTACTTTTCCATGCTTCTTTGACTTCTTTTTGTTGATTGACAATTCACATGCTTTTAGAGGATGCTTAGGATGGATTTTGTTCCTTACTTGCACTAACTTTTGAGAATGTGCTTGACATGAACTTTTGTGACAACTTGAGGTTACTTTTAGACATTAAATTCATGTTTTAACTTATTACTTAGGTCATTCAAATGTCTATTTCATGCATGCTTGTTCATTGTATGTTCATAAGTGAATAGTGCCTCATAAGCATGACATCTTTGGGTAGAATTGCCTAAACTTTTGAACATGACTTGGTGTGGATTTAATGATCATTTCTTGACTTCTTAAACATCACTTTGCCTTGATTATGACATGTAATGTTACTGACCCATGTGGTTTCATCCTTTGAGTTTACATGTTGGAGCTTCTAAAGTGTATCTTACTTGAATATTGTGATGACAATTGCTTGTGTGTTAACTTGGTACATAACTTGAATTCTTTTGAAAATTTTTAGGACATTGACATGAATGTGATATAGTAGGACATAGCCACTGACCTATATAGATTCTCATCCCCTTAGGACTCATTTCCTTTTGCCAATTAATTGACCTTACTCCTAGGATAGTCTTAGGACATTTGCATGTGCATTAGTGCATTATTTTGCATATTTCTTTCAACTATCCAATAGTTGAGCTTGATTTGAATTTGGTAAGTACTTGTAATACTTTACATGGTTATCCACTCTTATGTGACTTCTCTTTCATCTCACTTCTTCTTTACTTCTTTATTTTGTGATTGAATCATCTAATATTTACTTGTGTATGATCACGTGTTCCCTTAGGATTCCTAGCTTGAATCTAATTTTGGATTAGGTTCAAAGTAGAAAAGACATTAGTTTATCAATCCAAGCATGCTAACATAGGTAGAGATTCCCTTTCCTAACTTCAACTATAGGATCAATCATTGCATGACAACTTCTAGAATGAAGACTCCCTTAGATTTTTCTTTCAACCATTTGAGTCTCTCTTCTCTCTCTAAAAAGAAAAGCAAAAAACACTTAACAAATATTGTATGTGGAGTGCGCCACGAGCCTTAAGCACATGGGAAATGATTAGTGAAGGTATCCTTTACTCTTCTAGGGTGCTTTGCAAACGTTCTGTTGGGAGCCACCTTGCAAAGTATTCGCTCTTATGTCATAGTCTTTAGCATGATACATATCGCAAACAAATCAAATCAAAACACTTCTCCTAAAAGACATAAAAAAATTAATCTTCTTCCTTCAAGATTCTTCTCTCATCTCACTCACTCTAATGTCATGACTTCCAACTGATGAGCTCAAGTTTATTTGATACAATCTTGATCAACTCCCCCTTAGACATGCCATCTTGAGAAACTTCTCCATATTTACAAAACAAGATTTCCGTGCTCTCATAGACTTAATTAACATATCAAGTTTGAGTAGGCAGCCTTCATCCTATATTAATTGTCTATAACCAATCTTAAGACCAGATACCTTGAAGAGCATCAGCTTCAAGAGCTCATCCTTTGAAGAACCAAACATGCCAAAGCCTAATTCTTTAGGAAAGAGTAGTCAACAGCTACAAGAAATCCAGCTTCCTTCAAGATGTCAGAGACACTATCCTGGACACTTATCTCGAACCTCCATGTTGAAATGAATCACATGCTCTCTGCAACTGCACTCTAATTCACCTAGATCAGAAATAAACCGATCCAAGCAATCTTCATCAAGAATAAGAAGTGTTCATCTTCATTTCCATCATCACCATATTCTAGACAAGCTTCCAGCCACGAAACTTCCTAGTCAGATTATGTGCCACTGCAGATCCAACCAGAAGAGGGTTCCTAACACTTTATGTCAACACACAAAAGTTTAGTTCCCAGAGCACAAGTTACTCTCCTCTCTTGTCCTGGAGATTCACTCCAAGATTCTGCACAAACTCTGTTGATGGAATGTTTCAACATCTGGTTTAACATCAGATCCTTATCAAATGAAATCTTCACTGATGACCTTGACTGCTTCCAATATTGAACACCACACATGGATAATAAATTAAATACTTGTGTATTTCACAAATAGCAATTGATCTTAAATCCTTGTTCAGAAGGCCATACATCCAAGAGATATCAACACTTTAGGAATACCAATAAAGTAATCTTTAGTGTAGGTACCTTCCTTACCAAGCTGAATGTTGAGACATCAAAACTTTCACCCTTGCCTTAAGTTGACTTGTCTGGAACAATCCTATGCATCTTCCTTGAGAAGAACCACTTCAACTGACCTGAAGAAGCACTACCTTGCACGACATGGAAGGTGAAAATAAATCACCCCCCCCCCCCCCATTCTTCAGATTGATGATCCTTAGGACCAACCTTGATCCATAAGAGCAACCAAAATCCTCCAGAACACCAAAGAAAAATAGTCCTCATGACAAGAGATGCCTTTATGAGTGGACTTGAGAGAATTCTCAAGTGTCTTTGGCAACTTTATCGTGACAAGGGTATTTACCAGTCTCATAACCCAAGAAATTGATAACCTAGACCTCTCCTCTCCTGACTTCAAAATACCTGAAGAAACCAATCTTCCTAGTACTAATACATCAAAGGCAGAACAACAACAATCAACTCTCTCTATTCCATTACTCCCTGTTAGAATGGCTAGAACTTTAGTAGATGCTGACACCTTCATGGATAGAGTCTTCAATCTAGCTTTAGCAAAGTTCTATAATCAGAAACACATGCAGCGGAACACATCTTCAACAGGCTCTAGTTAAGATGTCCATACATCTAAGAGGACACCTTGCAGAAGATAACCTTTCCACAGAAGCAAAAAACAACCAACCATAGTTGTCATCCTTGATCCAATACCAATAATTCCAAATATTCAATGAATGGTCTGATCCCACAAATACACACCTTGTTTAATGAGCTAGAAAGTATCTCCCAAGATCTCATCCAGAAACAGACATGATGCCTTCTCTGATACCAATTGAAATTCTGGCATGCAGATCACAGATGTCCTAACACATGTCACGATATTATTCTCTGCATAACTTTAAACAAGGGCAGAATAATCAAGCTGATATTCTGAATATCAGCAACAGATTCACAACAGATGTTTCAACATCTGTTACAACATGTTAATCAACAAGAAACTACCAAACTGTAAATTGCAGAATGATAAATAACACAAGATATGTTAACCCAGTTCGATGCAACTCATCTACATCTGGGGGCTACCAAGCCAAGAAGAAGAATTCACTATCAATAGTATAGTTTTATGTAAACAACCTCTGGTTTACCTATCACTATCCAATGAAAACTTTATCATTAGAAGTCACATCTAATTGATAAGAGAAACCCATCTCACTCCCTTAATCACACCCTATGATATCTAACAGTTATAGTCACAATAATTGTATCATCCTACTTGAAAGACTCCTTTTTCAATGCAAAGTTCCGCCAAGCATTCTTGACTAACAATCCTACTCATATTCTATTGGATTTGCTTCAAAGCTTCATCCAAGAACAATATACAATTCATTACCTCAAGGCTTCTGAATCTATATAAACATCTATGTCTACCACAATGTATCCAACTGATACAAAGGATGACTTACAACTCAAGAAAGCCCTATGACTCTCAAAACCCTAAACCCTATTTTCTACTTTACAAAAGTGTTACATAAAGATTAGTTATTCAGCCCTAGGTCTAAGTCTTCTTTTATAGTCTTTTGCTTCCTTGATCCACTGTTAAACGCGCATTGAATCTTGGAACAGAATTAAAGCACCCTGTTGTATCTGTCCAGATGTCAAGTCTTCATGTTGGGACATTTCATTCGACATCTTTATTTTCTGGCAGAATTCTTCATGTTTGATCATCTTGTTCTTCATCAAGTTTTAACCAAAATTTAGTCAAACCACAAGAGCTTTTACTTATTAATAAAGGTCAGTCTCTTTTAATACTAATTAATCTCTTCAAAGTCCACTGGTTACTCTATTGGTCCTAACTGACAACACTTAGAGCACATATGAGCTCAAATTGTTCCAATTGTTAAGAGAAAGAGTACATAGAAACTCAGTTGATCTCAACTGACAACCAGCCGAGCATTTAAGGGTTTATGGGATATTACAAGAGAGTCTATAACTAGGTGAATTGGGAAAGTTTGAAAACTTAGGTATTTCCCGAACACCTTAGGTCCCCCAAAGTAATTTGAAGGAGAATTTACTTGATGTTACTAAGGTTGAGAAAGTTGATACCCAAGCTAAGGGTTATGAAGAAGCCTTGGGGGCAAATCCCATCCCCACTAACCAAGGCCTTAATGTGTCTCTTAAGAAAAGTAGTAAGTCTAACAGCAATAAGGTTCATCTAGGGCAAAATAAGAATGAGCCTCTAAGGATAAGAAGATAGTGGAAGAGAAAGTCTGTGAAAAACCAGAGCAAAAGTATGAATCTCCACACTGGAGGAAGAGAAAATAAGAAAGTTATATGGCATGAGTGTCTATAGTGAATTGGGTCCCGTTTATGATTAAGACATATGCTACATATTTCAATTTGAAGGAGGCATCCTCTTGAGTTGAGGGTGTAGATGGTCGAGCTCAACGACCTTAAACAAAGTGCTTTGTGGGAGGCAAACCCACGCTTTTTCGCACTAATTTATTTCTTTTTGTTTGTTTCTTTTACAGTCAATAAAAATCTTGCAAGAACAAAGCTGGACAAGTGCCAAATGGTTGGAAAAAGTTGAGAAAAATTCACTGCGGTGTGGAATCATGCCCGAAAGAAACCCCCCAAGAACCCAAAAAACCGAAAATTCCCCATAGAAAAAGTAGTGACCTACTACGAGCACCTGTAACCTTTGTTATGGGCCATAGCAGGCCCAACCACAAAGATCTAAAAATTCCATCATAAACCTAGGGAAAAAGCGCCCTACTACGGGCGGTTGCAGCACAGGCTATAGGCAAGTAGCAGGGTATGCGGAGGGAGAATTTGAATTTTTGAATCTTTTCAATTTTAAATCTTTTCTTGGGACCCCACACGTCTCCAATCACACCAATCATCACCCATCAATTTTCTTTAAATGCACTAAATTATAATTTTAACCCATCATTACCACCACTCATTCTCTTTCCAAATCTCTCATCCCCTCCAAATTCTCTAAACCTTTCACAAAACTTTCACAAAAAAACCCATTATTCTCCATATAAAGCTTCCAACTTTAGCCTCATATTACCCCTAACCATCATTCCACCTTCACAAAAACTTCTCCATCCACTTTCTCCAGCCTACTTTCAGGCATAAATTCTCAAAACTCTTCACTTCAAATTTTTTCAAAAAGTTTCATCTAACAATGAGATCAAAGAGATCTGACAAGGACAAACAAGCGGCAGAGTTATCAAGACCTTGCAAGAGGGGAAACACCTGTTCATTAAATCCTCACAACATCCTCTTCGAAACCAAGCGATACTCGATGCTCATCAAGCAGAGGATTACTTCATCAAAATATATTTGTGAAAGAAATACTCAGTAAATTAAAATTGTAGTGTTATATATCCTTATCTGTCTTCTAAATCAAATTGATTATTTAACAATGAAGTTAATTAAATCAAACTAGAATCCTAATGCAAAATTTGAATTGAAATATTTTTTAAAAAGTTTAATTAGTTTTTACAATATTTTTTATAATACAACTTAGTTATTCCAATATCAAATGACACCAAAGATATTAAATACATGAATAATATTAATTATGTTTTTAGTAAATCAATTAATAATAAAATTAATAAATAAAACTTATATGAAAAAGTTTTAAATTTAAAAATAACTAAATTAAAAATATAAATTTGGGACTATAAATGGTTTGAGAGAATTCAAATTCTAAGCGATTTTTGATTAAAATTTATTTAAGTTTAAATTGATCTTCAAATTATTATGATTATCATGAGAATTAGAATATTAATAAAAACTGATGTAATATTATTTTAAGGTAATTACGTGTACTAAACTCTATCTAAAGAATAATCCAACTCATCCTGACTAATCTTTTGCAAATGCATGTGAAATGAATTTGCCCTTGTGTCATCCTCGTACCATAGGTGGTTTGCTGACATACTAAAGTTTAAAAGTCTTATTATTAATAAAAGAAAGAATAAAAACTACTCATAATAAACCATGTATAAATCAACACTAGCAATATGAATTTGCTAATTAGATGTTGTTTTTATGAAAATATATTTTAACAGCATGAATTTTAAGGTATATCTAATTATTTTTTTAATTAAAATTTATTAAAACAAACATTTATAAAAAAAAAGTGGATTTATTTTAACAAATTCATATGGAATTTGTTAAAATATACCCATTTATTTTTACAAAGGTGTTTTTTTAACAACATGTTTTTATAATCATTTTTTTAATGTGGTAAAAAAATAAAGTAGTAAAAGTACTTAACAATTATCAAATCTTGTTAAAAAAAGAGAATATTAACAAATGTTTTAATAAAATATAAAAATTAAAAATTTCAAATATATACTTCCTTTTACTTTAATTTTTTTAAAGATAACATTTATATATATTTTTAATTTAATATTCAAAATTTGGTGTTTTAAAGATAAATAAATATTAGTGTTCTGGACTGGACCAATGGCTAGACACGGCCCAATCCGCTTCTGCTCAAGAGCGACCCAAATTGCCTAAGTCTAATTCATAAAGGGGCAAAAGTTACCTTTCTGCCCCTCCAACCGGGCAGGGACTGCATCGCTCCTCCCCGGAAACAATGCTCGTTACGCACGACTCGTCCACTCCCCGAACAGCTATGGGCAGGTGCCCGAAACTGTGCCTATGCCCGACATAAAGGCTAGTTTTGGGCACCTTGCCCGACATAACGGCTAATTTGGGTAGTTACCTATTCTTCGGGAAAACGGTTATTTCGCCCCGAAAATAGGACCGTTTGCCACGCGCTGGGGGCTCTATATAAACTCTCTCGCTTGAGAGGGTCAGATATCCAATATTCACCCTACGAACTCATACTTTGTACTTGCCCCTTTTCTCTGACCCTTTCTTACTTGAGCGTCGGAGTACCTTGCAGGTACACCCCCTCCTCCTCCTCCTCATACGACCAGCACCTCAGACGTACTTGGTGACCCACTTCTACAGGATCTGATCCAGCCTTCACGATCAGTGGCGCCGTCTGTGGAAAACATTATTTTCCCCATCTTTCTTTCCCCAGAAATCGAAGATCAAAACAACTTTCAAGATCATCGTCATGGCCTCTCAAGATCACGCCAAAGGTGCTCTCTAAACCGTTGTCCTCCCCGTCAATAAGACTGACGTTGACGACCCATCATCTCTTCTCCGAGATGCCCATTTTCTGAGATACGGAGCCACAACTTCTCCTTCCCCTACCGCTGCTGACCGCAATAACAATCAGCCCTCGCTGGACATCCAGCCCATTCCTGTTCCGCCCAATGCCGACTCGGCCGTGGCGGCCCTCCTGGAGGCGATCAACAAAACCAACACCCTGATCCTACAGTAGAACGAAAGAATCCGAGCGTTAGAAGAATCAAGTCGTCCAAGATCCCCTTCTCCAAGGAAGAACCAGCGACGATCTAGGAGCCCGCAGCCCCAGAGAGATATTAACCGGAGACTGCGCCAAGAGCCTGACCCTCGCGCCGCCCGAAAGCGTGACCAGGTTTCCCCGCGTGACCAGCACTCTCCCGGCCACAAGAGGACTCGAAGGAACGAGCAGTCTCCCCCGGTCAAGTCTAAAGGCCGGGCCCGTTCACCTTCTCCCCGAAGGAACCGCTCACCTTCTCCTCGAAGGAACCGCTCTCCTTCTCCCCGAAGGAACTGCCGCCACGAGCGTACCCTTCGGTCCCCGTCATTCACCAGTTCTAGCAGCGACGATGAGCCTCGCGGCCCATTGTCCCAGGAAATCTTGGTTACCCGTCTCCCTAAGGGCCTGGAGAAGCCCCCGTCACTGGGCACGTACGATAGGACTACTGACCCCGACGAACACATCGAGAACATCGATGCGCTATTGGACTATCGTGGCGTACGGGGCGCCATCAAGTGTCGGCTATTTCCGACCACGCTCCGGAAAGGGGCAATGACATGGTACAAGCAGCTGCTCGAAGAGTCCATTACCTCATGGAGGCAACTGGGCAGAATGTTCTCGCGGCATTTCACAGCTTCTCGCCGTCACCCCAAGACTGAGGCCTCCCTTGGAGCCATAATCCAAGGGAAAAACGAACCTCTCCGCACATATATCGAGAGGTTCAACAAAGAAGCAGTACAGGTCCCTACAACGGACGAGATGAAAAAGTTTCTGCTAGAGCAAGGACTCCGCCCGGGCTCCGAGTTCTCTAAAGTCGTCGGTCTCGCACCGTCGAGGAATCTAGATGCCCTCCTCCTCAAAGCCCAATCGCACATTCAGTATGAAGAGAAGGTTGCAGCCAACAACGTCCGAGCATCACACCATCAGGAGAATGCTCGGGCCTCCAGAGGCGAGGAAGCCTCAACATCTCGTTGAGGCGAAAGGAGGCGCGAGGACTGTCCTCGGGAATCCCGCGATAACAAGGGACCCTCCGGGCGATTCCACGACTATACCCCCCTGACCGTCTCCAGGGAGAAGATACTGTCTAAGTGTGCAAACTCAGAATTCAAGCAGGCAGGGGTCCGCTTCCCTAAACAACTGTCGGCCAGACCCAACGCGGACAAATCAAAGTACTGCCGTTTCCACAAGATTCACGACCACACTACTGAAGACTGCATCCATCTGAAGGATGCTATTGAGATACTGATCAGGGACGGCCACCTGAAACAGTTCGCAAAGAAGAAGGACACTCCTCGGCAGGACGCCCAGGAGTCCAAGAAGATAGAGGAAGAAGTACCCTCCTCGGAAGAAGCCAACATCCAGGTCGCTATGTCCATATCACGACCAGAAGACTTCCACGTCTCGGACGGCCTCAGCGCCCCTACTTATTTCGCGGCCCACAACCCGTGGGAGACGTTTCCCTCCGCCTTGGTTATCTCCGGCGGGGGCATCAACAAAGTCACGGTGGGCTCCGTGAAACGAAAATTCGAGCATCTGATCAACACAAGCTCCAATAAGGTGACCATGCTCGATCAGGCCCGGAGGGGCTCTATCCCCATCTCCTTCTACCAGGAAGAGCTCCTCGGGGGGTCTCCAAACTCGAGCATACCTTTGCTCGTCAGAGCCCGAATGGCGAACTTTGACGTTCGCAGAATCCTCGTCGACCAGGGAAGCTCGGTCGACATCATGTACTCCCAGCTGTTTTTAACATTTCAGCGGGACGAATCACACCTTACCCCCTACGTGGGGTCTGATTTGCAGGGATTCAATGGATCAGTGACCAAACCATGGGGATACGTCGAACTGATCGTAACCTTTGGATCAGCTGAGACGGCCAGATCCGTCAAGGTACAATTTCTGGTAATCGACTGCCCGTCGCTTTACCAGTGCATATTCAGGAGACCAACTTTGGCCGAGTTGGTAGCAGTGCCTTCAACAGTCCACCTTAAGATGAAGTATTACACTTCAAAAGGGATGGTCGCCACCCTCCACAGCGATATCGAGGTTGTGCGATGGTGTTTCGAAGCAGCCGCAAAGGGGCTCAACGCCATTGCGTCAAAACCAAAAGCATCGAGCAAGCCAGCATTGCCAAGCAGCTCCGAGGAAGCCAAGCCTCTGCCCCAGGTCGACTCCATCGACCTCGACAGCCGCTTCCCCGAAGAAGACCAACAGGAGGAATGAGCAGCTTCAGCCAACTCGCCTACATCGTTCAGCAGCAGCTACCATCCGATGCGCCCAATCCCAGATGGCAACTTCAAGATTGTTCTGTTCGGCGACGACCCTTAACGGAGAGTGAAGATTGGAGCAGACCCGCCCAACATTGCAAGGAAGCAGCTCAAAACCTGCCTCCGTGAGAACGCCGACCTCTTCGCCTTGAGCGCCACCAAGATGCCCGGTTTGGACCCGTCTGTCGCCTACCACCAACTGACAATTGACCCGGCCGTCAAGGCCGTAGCACAACGTAGGAGAAAGCAGTCTCCGAAGAAAATGAAGGCTGTATAAAAAGCTGTAACGGACCTCCTCGAGGCCAAATTTATTTCGGAGGCCAAGTACACCACTTGGCTATCCAACGTTGTACTCGTGAAAAAATCTAATGGAAAATGGTGAATGTGCATTGATTACACCGATCTTAACAAGGCATGCCCGAAGGATGCCTATCCCCTCCCCAATATTGATAAACTTGTTGATAATTCTGCCGGTTTTAAACTTTTATCGTTAATGGACGCCTACTCAGGCTATAATCAAATTCCAATGGCGATGGCCGACAAAAAATACACGGCCTTCATGACCGAATCGGGTAACTATTACTACAACATAATGCCCTTCGGCCTGAAGAACGCCGGAGCGACCTATCAAAGAATGATGAACAAGGTATTCCGGGGAGAGATAGGCGACATGCTCGAAGTCTACATGGACGATATGATCGTAAAATCCCATGAGAAAACCGATCACACTGCCCATTTAAGGAAGGTCTTCGAACAGGCCAGAAAATACAAAATGCGTTTCAACCCGGAGAAGTGCACGTTCGGTGTCCGGGCAGGGAAGTTCCTCGGCTTCTATCTAACAGAACGGGGAATCGAGGCCAATCCCGATAAATGTCGAGCATTCTCCGAGTTTCCAACGCCCAAGTCAAAGAAATCTATCCAGTCCCTCAACGGGATGCTCGCGTCACTATCTCGTTTCGTGGCCAAATCTGCCCAGCACGCCCTACCATTCTTCAAACTCCTCCGCAAGGAGGCATCGTTCGAATGGACCGAGGAATGTGACAAGGCTCTTCTCCATATGAAACGAGCACTCTCAGAGCCACCAGTCCTCTCTCGCCCGGATAATGGCGAAACTTTGTACCTATACCTCGCGGTAGCAACTAAAGCAGTGAGCGCCGCTCTCATCCGCGAGACTCCTGACGGACAGAAGCCCATATATTTCACGAGCAAAGCACTGTAAGGACCAGAGTTAAGATACCAACAGATAGAGAAAGTGGCTATGGCCCTCATCAATGCATCCAGAAGATTAAGACACTACTTCCTGGCCCACACGATCGTGGTTCGAACATATCAACCCATAAAACAGCTACTGGGACGACCAGACATGGTCGGTCGAATGTTCAAATGGTCGCTTGAACTATCCAAATTTGACATCCGGTATGAAGGTAGGAAAGCTCTCAAAGCCCAGGCTCTGGCCGACTTCGTCGCAGAAATGACATTCTCAGACTCCCCCGCGAGTGAAGCGCGCAAATGGACCATTTTTGTGGACGGTGCCTCAAGCTCGGCAGGGAGCGGCACGAGCATCATGCTGGAAAGCAACAAAGGAATCATCGTTGAAGTATCACTCACCCTGTCCTTCCCAACCTCCAACAACCAGGCTGAATACGAGGCCTTCCTCGCTGGGTTACGCCTAGCTGAGGACCTGGGCACAGAAGAAGTCGTCATTTGCACAGATTCACAACTCATGGCCCTTCAGGTCCGAGGAGAATATCAAGCCAAAAACGACAACCTGACCAAATACTTAGCCCTGGTAAAAAAGGAAATGGCGAAGTTCGCAACAGTAGAAGTGAAACATGTTCCCCGTGAACATAACGTGCGAGCAGACGTTCTATACAAACTAGCCAGCACAAAGAAGAAAGGCGGAAACAAATCCGTTATACAGGAAGTACTTCCTCGACCCAGTATCGAGAAGGCCTCCCCGACCCTCGACGTACAGGTGATCGGCGACAACAGCTGCTGGATGACCCTGTTTACAACTATCTCGCTAAAGACGAACTTCCGTCCGACCCAAAAGAGGCCAGCGTAGTTAGGCGAAGAGCTTGCTCCTACGTCCTGGTCGAGGATAAACTCTACAGGCGAGGATTCTCCATTCCGCTGCTCAAGTGTGTCGAGGAAGAAATGGTCGCACGCATCTTGTGCGAAATCCACGAGGGGATCAATGCCCAACATCTCGGTGGAAGGTCCCTTGCCCGAAAGGCCCTCCGAGCAGGGTATTACTGGACGACCATGCAGCACGACGCGAAAGAACACGTGAAGAAATGCGATAAATGCCAACGGCACGAGGACATGCACCTGGCTCCACTTAACGAGCTCAAGGCAATGTCCTCCCCGTGGCCATTTTCCTGGTGGGGCCTAGACATCCTTGGACCCTTCGTAGTGGGATCAAATTAGAACAAATAGCTAATAGTGGGTGTAGACTACTTCACAAAATGGATATAAGCAGAGGCTCTGGCCAAAATAACTGCCCTCAACATACTGTGTTTCTACAAATGAAACATCCTTGCACGTTTTGGCGCCCCCCAGGCGATAGTCACGGACAATGGGACACAATTCACGGACAGGAAGTTCCAGGACTTCGTCGCCCAGCTAGATACGAAGCAACACTTCGCATCCGTCAAACATCCCCAGACAAACGGGCAAGCCGAAGCGGCGAACCGGGTCATCCTTCGAGGCCTCAAACGAAGGCTGGACGAAACGAAGAAGGCTTGGGTCGAGGAGCTGCACAATGTGTTATGGGCATACCGCACAACTCCACATTCTTCGACCGGGGAAACACCTTTCCATCTAGCGTACGGGACCGAGGCTGTAATGCCCGTCGAAGTTCACGTACCCTCCAGGCAAACAGACCTCGTCGAGGAAATCCAAACTAGGGTGGCCCTCCGTGAAGCCTCGCTAAAACAAAAAATTACCGTCAGGCACAACGCCAAGGTGATACGACGAGAGTTCGATGTGGGAAGCCTTGTTCTAAGGAGAAACCACAAAGACTCTCGCGAAGGCAAACTAGCAGCCAACTGGGAAGGATCCTATCGCGTCCGAGCAAAAACGGAGAATGGGGCCTACTACCTAGAACATCTCAACGGGGAAGAACTTGCTCGACCATGGAATGCCGAAAAGCTAAAACAATACTATAGCTAAGGCCCTAATTCTCGGTTCGGCCCGTCACGACGACGAACGTCAGCTACCGACCACTATGCACGCCTATGTACAAGCGTCGCATACCAATAAAGCAGAACCCCGCTCAGTAACGAGCCGAGTAACTGCTCGACGGCGATCCTCGATTAAGCATCTCCGTCGTCAAAGTACCATGACTGGCAGAACCCCAGCTCGCGATGGGACGTTCACACCATGAACTCAGGCCTCAAACGCGACCTGAGCTCTGCATCCCCGCCAGGACATTCCCCGGCCGTTCGACCAATACCCCTCACTGCCGAACACATCTACAACGAGCAATCCCCTAAAACTTCACATAAGTCAAATACTCCCTATCACTGACAGACATACATTCACGACAAGCATGAGTGCAACACTTAGCAGAA
This sequence comes from Lathyrus tuberosus, assembly GCA_022829125.1. NCBI lineage: Eukaryota > Viridiplantae > Streptophyta > Magnoliopsida > Fabales > Fabaceae > Lathyrus > Lathyrus tuberosus. The sequence continues at coordinate 755,715 of JALAZF010000061.1, read as the reverse complement.
AATAAAAGCAAGTAAAACCATGCAAATAACAGAGCCGGCCACCAAGACCGGGCATATAAGTTAATATAATAAGTGGCCACTAGGACCATGATTGTGCTAGATTACATAAAACGGGGGTCATGCCCCCAAAATAAGTTACAACAATTACGCGGCACGCAGGCCGAACAAATTACAACAACATAAAGAAAACCCCCCACTCGTCCATCTGCGCGGCGGGATCTGGCTGAGAATCCTGGTTCTCCGCGGGCAGGTCCTCGGCATTCTCTTCAAGGAGGGCAGCAGGCATGATGATCCGGCCGTCCTCAATATGCGCCAGATAATGAGTACCCTCGATAGAGAAGTCAAGCTCGGGGTTCACCACCCGCAGTTGAGACACGACGTTTCTGAAGGATTCATCCGCGACGGCAATACTGTCATCCTCGGCCATCAGCATATGGGCGACCAGCACAGACCTTATCTTTAATTCCTTCACATCTTCAGGCTCATCTTCACCCGGAGCGTTGACCGCCCTCAGCTGCTGGACCAGCTCCTCGGTCGTCTTCTTCTCCGCAGCCAACGTAGAATTCTATTTCTTCAACCTGGCCACCTCCTCTTCAGCCTTCTTCTAAGCATCATCTGCACTCTTGACCTCTTCTTTGAGGGACGCCATGGTAGCCCGGGTAGCATTAAGTTCGGACTCAGTTGCAGAGTCCCCTTCAGCATAAACGGCTGCCATCTCCAGCATCTTAACCAAAGTTGAAGCATCTTGAGCCACCAACGCCCTCTTGCTCGGGCGGTCCATGCTTTCCAAACGAAGAGATTCTGCCCGAGGCACGACCAAAGAGTTCCCCTCAAAGAATCTCCTATCAAGGATGCAAGGAGGAAGCTCAAACTTCTATTTCTCTGGTACCTGGCTGAGATCCACAGCGTCAGTAACCCTTGGCAGCTTGGATCGTCCGGTCAAAGGAAGGGGAGATCCCCGGGGAGCGGGAGTGGGAGAAGAGGGCCCCGCAGCAGACTGAATCGGAGTGGGAGCACGCGCACCAGCGAATCGAGACTTCAGAGGAACCGCTCCGACCTTGTTCCTCGCAAGAGCATTCTTCACAACCCTCTCATGGGCCTGAGGCATCTCACCTGCACAAACAAAAGTCGAACACGTTAGTTACGAGGAAAAGAAATAATGCGAGCAAATCTAAAATAACTAAGACTACCAAGCAGCTTCTCGACTTCCGCAGGAGTCTTGCACTCCAGGAGTGCCTTGGTGTTAATAAACTGGTACTCAACCCTCTGACTACCGTCCTCCTCGAAGACCGGGTTACCCTTGTTCGTTCAGCATTCCGCAAGCCGGAAGGAGTTAACGTACTTCACCAATGCCTCGTACGCCACGACATCCTGCCCGTGTAACTCGTACGATTGGAGAACGTAGTCACCGGGCCTCTGGGCGAAATGGTCAGGTGCCCAATGGATAGGGAACTTATAGATTCTCTGCCCAATACATTTCCCTGTCTCGTCGCGTAGGTCATTTCCATCCTCATCAACCTCGATCTCCCAGACATATGTACTATCCTGGGCAGCTTCGGACACGGGCTCGATAACATAGTACCGTTCCTTAAACGTCCGTATCGACTCCGAAAATGGTTTAAACAATTTACGAGGCTGCTTCAAAGAGACCCAACCATACTGCCTCCCCGACAACTGCCTTTGAAGATGGAAGACGGTGAAAAACAGAGGAAGAGTAGCCCCTATGGTGAGGTACTCGCACACCAGCTCGAACGCCCGGATGAAGGCCAACGAGTTAGGGTGCAGTTGCGTGGGGGCCAACTTCAAGTGTACGAACACCGACTGTTGAAAATCGATGAACGACAACCTCAAACCCAGCTCTTTGAAGGCATACGCATACATCGCAAAGCGGTCCCCGTAATTCGTGCAGAGCCAGTCATCCTCAGAGGGAAAGTGCACCTTCCACTCCCCCTCTGGCCCGACCTCCGTAAAGACGTTCCCCAAGTACTTTGCAAAAGTAGACACATGTTCAGCAGGTTCGGCCACCTCCCATTCCTCCACGGAACCCTCGACGACGTCCTCGTCCATATCTTCCAACTCCTCTTCCTCCCCGACCTCGCTGGGGGTACTCGAAGCCGTCGAACTACTACTATCCGAAGAACTTGTTTCTTCCTCGGATGAATCTAAGATAATCTCTCCATCTATCCCCGTCGCCATAACGATCACCTGAAAAACAGAGAAAAAAGTGAATTCGACAATAAATCAAATCCACCCTTCCACCGCTAGTCAAGTGAAAGGGCGTGCAGAGGGATGAGGACAACGTCCCCGACCTATGCCCTAACATCAGAAGAAAAATTGAAACCTCCCCGCGAGGAGACGCTCGAAAAAAATCATTCCCAAGCGAGGAGCTTCCCCGCACTCATACCCAGATTCCGTTTGAAGCTTCGACGGAAACCGCAAAGCTTCACTGGAATCTGGGAATATTCGACCGGAAAATTCATCACCTACTCAGAAGATAAACAATCACGACGGTTACACATGCATCGCCGTCGTAACAGCGCCGTGAACCGCCCTCCTCACCAAAACATACTAACACATCCGGCGACATGTCAGAAGTGGAAAAATGGCACGACCACCGTCCACCACCAACAATCACCGGAAACTAATCTATTTCATCCTCTAAACCTAGACTTAACTGCATGCAATCTACCATCGACCACCCAAAAAGAGTTAAAACAAGCACAAAATCAGAAACTTACTTGATTTAAGAAGACAAAAGGTGGTTGCTCGAAGCTTGGTGCGGTGGTCGGAGTAGCAGACGACAGTGACAGGAAAACGCTCTGAAGAAGACGAAGGAAAGCGAGAGTGAAAAGTCCAAAATGAGACGGACTTCCCCTTTTATACAGAGGGGCACGTGCAGTGGACGCGCTCGTAGGTCATAATGGCTATTAACTAGCCATCATTGCCTAGTAACTGCTACACGGAGCTTCAGGCACACGTGGCGCCCTAACGTTTCTAATTCTGACTAACCGTTAGTCTCCCCGGACGACGGGCAACACGGTCATGAATGCCACGGACACCAGGGGTCACGAACACCACCAATCGCGGGCACCCCGACGCGGCCTTCCTCGTCACCGAACGACGACTTCACGCTAGCTCCCCGGAGCAACGAGCTGTCCTTAAGTCATCACTCCCATGCTCGGGAGCAACGACTTGGGGGGCTCCTGTTTTGGACTGGACCAATAGCTAGAGACGGCCCAATCCGCTTCTGCTCCAGAGCGGACCAAATTGCCTAAGTCCAATCCACAAAGGGGCAAAAGTTACCTTTCTGCCCCTCCAACCGGGCAGGGACTGCATCGCTCCTCCCCGGAAACAACGCCCGTTAAGCACGACTCGTCCACTCCCCGAACAGCTATGGGCAGGTGCCCGAAACCGTGCCTATGCCTGACATAACGGCTAGTTTTGGGCACCCTGCCCGACATAACGACTAATTTGGGTAGTTACCTATTCTTCGGGAAAACGGTTATTTCGCCCTGAAAATCGGATCGTTGGTCACGCGCTGGGGGCTCTATATAAACCCTCTCGCTTGAGAGGGTCAGATATCCAATATTCACCCTACGAACTCATACTTTGTACTTGTCCCTTTTCTCTGACCCTTTCTTACTTGAGCGTTGGAGTACCTTGCAGGTACACCCCCTCCTCCTCCTCATACGACCAGCGCCTCAAACGTACTTGGTGACCCACTTTTACAGGATCTGATCCAGCCTTCACGATCAATTAGTATGTTGCGGATATTGCACATTTTCCAATAGATTGACTTTAATTATTAGGCACGGTAACAGACAAGTCGGGACAGTTTTTACCTCCTCTAAACTCAAATATAAACTCCCAAACAATCTCTGTAATCTAAATGGAAATGAAGAATTAAAACCTAAGACTGTCTCAAACGGGTTTAGATTGGATTCAAGTATTTCCGCGTCGCCATCATCCATTTAGTAAAATCAATTTTTTTAATAAAAATATTTAATTTTTCTAAAATAAAATTACATTACAGATAATAAAATAAAATAATCTCAAAAAATTTCATACATACATTTCAAATATTTTAAATAATTAATACAAATCAAAATATCAAAACATTGACCACACATTTAATATTTTAAATTATCAAAACTAAATAATAATATTTTTAATAAAATAAACGAGGGGGATTCGGGGTGGGTACTAGTGTCCCAATTACCTGACCCATCTTCATTTTTTTTCCAGGAAAAATCCAAACTCAAATTCAGTCAAAGTCAACTTCGAAACCGGTTCGGATGAGTACCTGCGATTATGGATGATGTTACCATGCCTATTAATTATAAAACTCATTTATTATTTTGATCATCCTTTGAAAAGTATTTAAAGTTTTTTTAATTAAAAAAATAGTATTTAAACTTTTCAAAAATTGAAGCACTACTTTTGATATAAATATTTTAGATTTAGTTTCTTAACAAATATTTTATGCTACATAATATCATTTTCTTTAACATTTTAATTCCCTAGTCAATATTTTTGTAAAAAAATTATATTATCAGAATATTATAATATATTATTTAAAAAAATTAAAAATAAAAGTCAAATATTAAAAGTTAAAAATTCACAACATTTAAATTTTCCTTTAATTCTTGACCAAATTCTTCTCCTTTAATTTATTTGTAAAAACAATTTTTTTCTCCTTTACATATTATACCATTAAAAATAAGAAACTTTTTTTTTTTATAAATTTAATACTCTTAAAATTTGTGTCTTAGATCACTTGATTAGTATTTAAACAATTGTAACATAATCTTTTTAGGAAAAAAAGTAATGCATTGACATTGTAAATTTTATTCACACGGTCAATCAATGACGATCATGTATTCTGTTAATTTATACTAAAACTTTTAAACTAATTATATAACATAGTAGAATGATATATTTTTATTAGATGATAGTGTAAAACATTTTACACTTGTATAACCATAGTTTTAAAAATCGGACCGGACCGGTTGGACCGAGAACCGGCCAGGTAACCGGCCGGGTTCGCTTGCTGGATCGGACATGTCGTCGAACCGGTGCGAACCGGGAAAACCGGCGGTTTTCGCAAACCGCCGGTTCAACTGCTTATTTAAAAAAAAAAAAAATTATTTTTTAAAAATTTATTTTTTTAATTTATTTTTTAAATTTATTTTACTCAAATACATAGGAACTTTTCTTCAAGAATAATAGTAATCACTCATTTAATTCAAGTGATACACAAATTAAGTTTTGTAATATCCACAAAACTATTTTTACTATTTTGTATTTATATTGATTGAAAAACCATCATACAAATATTTGTATAGACATTTAAGAACACATATTAAGAAATTAAATATAATATAATTTTAGACTTAACTGATTTCCATTATATATATATATATATATAGACTTGAAAAATTTATTATTTAAAATAATGTTAATATTTATATTGTTTTAATTATTAACATTAAAACTTATTTTTTATTAACATTAAAACTATGAATTTAAATTAGACTCTGTTTAAAATTTATAATTAGACTCTTTTAAAATTTGAATTTAAATTATGAACCTGTGAATTTATGATATGATCTTTTCAAAAAATTTAAGTGCTAGTTATAGTTTTTAGAGACTGAATCATCCGGTTCGACCGGTTTTACCGGTTTTATACCTATTATAATGACAGGTTTATTCAACCGAGTTATCCGGTTTAATCCGGTTTGGTCATGCGGTTCGACCAATAACCCAGTGGTTCGACCGATAAATTAGTGAACCAGTATCCTCACCAGTTTGATGACCGGTCCGATTTTTAAAACACTGTGTATAACAATTAAATCCATCTGTTTAGTAGTTAATGATCAAAATTTAATAACTTACCACAATAATAATAAGTAACTAACTAACTTATTTATAACTGCATCACATCTTAACCCAACCCATTAACCATCACCCACTACACACACTTTCACATCTTAGAAAGAGAAACAAGAGAGAGAAAGAATAAAACATGACAAGTGTATGTTTTTATTTTCCTTTTGTATTTTGTATTTGTGTTTGTCTCCTTTCTAATCTAACTCCATTTCTTCAACGATAAACACTCTCCAACTTTATCTTCTTCCTCAATCCAATCCAATCCAATCTTTTTCCTTCACTTTCTCCCTCACATACCTAACGCATCATAAATCACCGCTAACCCATTTCTCAAATCACGCTATTAGATCCAAATTTCCTATCTTTATCATTATTTTCATCTCGATATTCAATTCCCTCGTTCTAATCCAAAACCTCATTTTCATCAATCTAAAAGATACAATTTTTTTTAATTTTCTATCGAAATTCTCACCACCCATGTCTCGATTCATCTCGAGATGCAAAAAAATGAAGGAAATGACGCAGTTTCCTGGGACCCACATGGTTGTTGAATCGGGTAACTGTCGAACCGGATTCGGTTTATCCAGCCGGTTCAACCGGGTTCGGCCAATTTCAACCCACTTGAATCACATCATTGTCGCCGGAGTTGGTAAACAGCGCCGCCGGGAGAATTTAGTAGGAGTTCAGGAACGGTACAAGTGGGACCGTGGCGGGTCTGATGATAATGCTCATAACCCGACCCGGAAAATTCGGGCTGAGGCTAATTGTCCTCGGTGTTCTAAAGATATGAACTTGTTCTTTTCCAATCGCCATTTTCCATCCATTACTGATTCTGATTTTGGTAATGGCGGCGGTGGCGGTGGTTCGAATTTGGGTCCTAACGGTGGTGGAGAGAGTGGTTACCAAGCAGTGAATCTATGTCCAAATTGTAAAACAGCTTATTATTTTCGTCCTTACAATACATCGCCATTACAAGGTACATTTGTGGAGATTGGTAGAGTAACTAGTGGTAATAATAATGGTTCTTCTAGTAAATCTCAATTATCTAGGAGGGTAAAAAATGGTGGTGGAAAAGATGGTGGTAATAATAGTAATAGTATTAAGAATGGTCATGGAGGTGATGAATTTGGTCTTAAAGGTAGTGCTAGTAATTGGCTTGAAGTTTCATTATGGGATACTTTGAAATCTTACAATGGTGGTGGTGGTAGAAATGGTGATGGTAATAATGGGGAGCCGCCGGAGACATGGCCTCCACCGGCGGGTGGTGGTAATGGGAATGGGAATGGTTTGGCTGTGCATACACCTCCGGGTCCTCCGTTTGCACCAGGGATTAATGTTATTCGGGCTTCGGGGCCGCGGGAAGGTGGCAATGGAGAGAAGGCCTCATGGGGAGGGTCTAATTTGGGGAAGGATTTGCCTACACCAAAGGAGATTTGTAAGGGTCTTGATAAGTTTGTTATTGGACAAGGTAGAGCCAAGAAGGTACCATGTTCTCCCCGAATCTATCTAAACCGTCTTTTTGATCGTTATATATGTGAGACGCATTACAATAGTCTTTGAATATATCAAAACTACTATCTTTTGATCGTTATATATGTGAGACGCATTACAATAGTCTTTGAATTTATCAAAACTACTATTGGAACATGCCTAAATGTGTCGGTTGATTAGTTAGTTTCGTCATCAAATGTGTCTTCCTTTATTCGGTTTGCTTTACAATATGCTTTTGTAATTTCAATACATTGGTGATCGTGTCTCACAAGGTTGTCATGGTCGGTCGGGATCTTGCATATGATTGGGAGGGGAAGGTAAGATCGTAAAACATATGATCGTAAATAAGATCGGAAGATTCTACCCGATTATTTTTGTAAGATCGCGAGGGATAACAAGATTGTAAAACATACAATCATAACAAAATTGTAAGATATTACTAAAATGAAAAATAATACTATATATTTGAAGTTTTTTTACATGATAGTTTGGTAGGCAAGTGTAATCGTGGGAAAAAGGCCTCCGTCGACCCGTAATTGTTGCGCCTCGACACATAATTCTACCTAAGATCGGAATCATTGGGGTGAGTGGGATTGCAACATCGTAAGATTTAGATCGTGACTTTGACAACCTTGGTGTCTCACACACTTAAGGACCAAAATGATTATTTACTCCAATTTTAAGGACCAAAAGGACCAAAATGATATTTAAGGACCATTTGTTTCCTGCCCAAATCATATTGTTAGTACTTTGTTTTTACACGAGTTTTGCCTCTACTAGGCTTTCGTTTGAGGTTGGTGCCTTGGTTTAGTCTAGTTTTTGCTTGTTTCACTTCCTTTTTTCTTTACAGACTGATGCCTTTGTTTGGTCTAGTTTTTGTTTGTGTGGGTTGTTGATGTGCAATTATGTGTCGATGCTTCCTCTGTGGTTTTTAAAGAAGCAAAACGAGGAAACGATAAAAATCATTTTAGTATCATATTTTAATTTTATAATAAACTCGCTGCAAATGCATTTTTCTAACTTATTGCCTTTGATCGTACCTCATTAATGGTTTATGTTTCTGTTGAAGGTGCTTTCTGTAGCTGTTTATAACCACTATAAAAGAATATACCATGCAACTCTACCGAAAGGGTTAGTTACTTTACTTTCCCTTCGGTTTTCTTTATTCACGTTCCTTGGTCAAATTTCGTCCGATGCTTCTTATTATGTGATATTTTCTTGGAAAATTTACCAAATGTAAACTTATAACCTGTTCTTTTGCATTATCTATGTGATTGAATTGGTCGATTTCAATACTAGGTTGGGTGCAGACTCAGGAATTTCCGACGTATTTGATGATGACGAAAATGTCGAGCTTGAAAAGAGTAACGTTCTTTTGATGGGTCCAACAGGATCAGGTATAACATTCATATTGCACGCACCTTTCTAATTGGTATCTGAAATTACAATGTACTTTCTATACTAATCTAACTTTCATTATATAGGGAAGACATTACTTGCAAAAACACTAGCTCGGTTTGTGAATGTTCCGTTTGTCATTGCCGATGCAACAACTTTAACACAGGCAAGTATGCATTATACGAAGTGTTCAGCATAAACAAGTTAAAACATAATTACTCGTCCGGATTGGTATGCTGTGCTGATTGGAATCGATTTCTTACTTTCAAATGGAACTTTGATTTCGATAGTAGTAACTGTTTTGATTTGGTTTTGTAGCCGGCTTATTTGTCTTGCGACAAAATTTTGTTGTATTAACCTAAAAGAGGAAATGTTCTAATTTTCAGGCTGGTTATGTTGGAGAAGATGTTGAATCGATACTACATAAACTACTTGCGGTATGTGTATTGTTAAGTATGCAATTTTTGTCTTTCAAATGTGTTGTGTTCGGGGTGTCCGAGCTTCATAGGTTTTTTGTTATAATTTTGCTACTCTACAATGTTATAACGCCATCTATGTTTTCGATCTCGGATAGCAGCGCAACCATCTCCAAAAATGGAACGGGAGCGGGGCACAGAACGGCCGATATTTTAGTGATGCATACACTAATACATATAGTTAATACTAATGAACACATAATTGTAAAAAACTAAAATAAAATAATCAAACTTCATGAAGAATTCATATTTAGAAATAAAAGTCATAGGTCCTAAGCAAAATATACTTGCAAATGCCAATGAAATTCAATAAAATAACCTAGGTAATATCGAATACGGCTTATGCTGCTGTAGCGGCAGCGCCAGAGCGGCGTCGTTCCAAATCCAATCTCATTATTGCGGTCGTTCTAGCCAAGTCACCCATCCGTGAAGGAACGGCACGGACTGACTCAATTTTCTTGGTTTTGCTGTTCCGTGCCGAGATGTTCCGGCGAGTTTAATAACACAGCTCCACAATAGTTGCTATTTGACTGGCCGACTTTAATAATATAGAACGGCACAATAGTTGCTATTTGACAACACTTTCTACTAAATAACATATCATGGAACAATAGCGGTTTGATCAAATATCGCTATAGTCATTATCCGACAACAATGCAATATCCTAGAAATTTGTCGTAAAGTTTTGTTGTGTATTTGTTTGTTTATCTATGGATTTTCTTTGTTAAGTTTTTTCTCTCATTTCATTGTTTGTGAATTTTTGCCATATAGGCAGCAGATTACAATGTTGCAGCAGCTCAACAAGGAATAATTTACATCGATGAAGTTGACAAGATAACAAAGAAGGTTATTTTTTGTTTAATTTAATCGGATTAGTTTATAATTTCTCATCCACTATAGATATTAAATGTTGACGTAGTTTTACAGGCTGAGAGCTTAAATATCAGCCGAGATGTTTCCGGCGAGGGTGTTCAGCAGGCATTATTAAAAATGCTCGAAGGAACTGTAAGTAAAGGGATTTCAGATTGTTGTCGTTGCTAATTGGTTTATAATCTCTTTTTGAATATTAAACAAACATTATATTTTTTTTGCCAAGATATCAATTTATATAAATTCATTGATAGTAAATGTCATTCTTACAAAATCCTAAACATGAAATGATTTCTTATTGTCTAGATAGTAAATGTTCCGGAGAAAGGAGCCAGGAAACATCCACGGGGCGATAACATTCATGTACGTTGTTTTGGAACAAATATCATCTTGTTGTTTTGTTTTAGACATTTTCTCGTAGCACCGACACCTCGGAAAAAAGTTGTGTAGGTGTTTGAAACTGATACCGACACTTGTGATTACGTTTAATTTATTCATTTTTTTCAAATTATTACCAGGGTCGGTGTCGTATTTCCGATGTCCGTGCTTGATAGGTCATAACAGTAAAAATCCATTTGATGTTATTTGTTCAATAATCTTCCATTCAATTTTCTATAAAATATGCAGATGGACACAAGGAATATTCTTTTTATATGTGGTGGAGCATTTATCGATCTCGAAAAAACGATTTCAGAGAGGTGATCCTTTACGCAGTGGTCCTGAAAAATATTTGTTCATAGATTAAAGATGTTTGTTTTACATGCGTAATGGTTTATGTGAAATATTTGTTAACTTGAATTATATATCAAATAAACCAGACGGCAAGATTCTTCTATTGGTTTTGGAGCACCAGTTCGTGCCAACATGAGAACCGGCAGAATAATAGATTCTTCGGTAGCATCATCTTTACTTGCAACGGTGAGAAATTGTCTCTCATTACCTGAAATTTTATTCGCTCTTTTACTGATGCCGACGTGTCAGTGTCAGATTTGTGTATGGTCTGTGTCTCCGTAGTATCCCTGAGAACTTTCGAATTCCAAATGAGTATAAAACATTGTGTTAAAATTTTCCAGGTGGAGAGTTCTGATCTAATTGCGTATGGACTCATACCAGAGTTTATTGGACGATTCCCCATCTTAGTTAGCTTATCAGCCTTAACCGAAGAGCAACTTATGCAGGTATTGCATTTTATAATTATTGTTAATTTTAGATTTCGATTTGAGATAAATATATGACGATGAAAATATTGTTGGCCTTGCAGATCCTTGTAGAACCAAAACATGCTCTCGGTAAACAATACAAGAAATTAGTTAGCATGAATAATGTAAGCAACTCCGTTTTTTTTTTGTGTGTACTCGCACGTCCGAAAGACTGAAACTGTACTCGTGTACTTCAGGTAAAGCTACACTTCACCGAGAAAGCTCTGAAACTGATAGCAAAGAAAGCAATGGCCAAAAACACGGGCGCCCGGGGTTTAAGAGCCTTAATAGAAAACATTTTAACCGATGCCATGTTCGAGGTATTCATTTAATACAAACTTTCGGCAACCGTTTTGGTTTTATATTAATACACACAATGCTTATGATGGCACCAGATTCCGGATATCAAGACAGGAAGTGACCGAGTTGACGCTGTAGTTGTTGATGAAGAATCAGTAGGATCACTAACGGCTCCTGGATGTGGTGGGAAAATTCTCCGCGGAGACGGTGCTTTGGAGAAGTACCTAGCAAAGACAAAGGATTTCGAGGTACAATCTTTCATAATGTGAAATTCATCCGTGAGTGAAGTGTGTTCGATAAAAATTGATTTTTTGACCGTCTTTGTATTTGCTTAATAATCTTTTGCAGGTGAATGATGAAGAATCGGAGCTATTACAAGAGAGAGATTCGGATATTTCATCGAGAGCGATGAGCATGTAACATTATAGTGTATAATTTATGATTGTGATTGTTATTTGTAAAAATGAGATTAAAAGAAAAATTGATGTAATTATCCATTGTACAACAGTATAACTTCTGGTGATAGTTGTTACTGAATAGGAAAGAAATAAGAAAAAAAAAAGCTGTAGTGTAGCATTGCTAATTTAGGCAGCACATTATACAGATTTTCAATTGTTTTTGATGAATCTTGAATGTAATCATTTTTTTTAATCTGAAGTTAATGGTTATACATACACTCATTCCTCTCCCATTTGTGGTGTACTTGGTTGTCATCAAAATGGAACAGATTGGACCAAGTGCTTACATATTTTTGTCTAAAAAATCTAACAAATTTTAGTGTTAAGCATATTATTTATATTATATTATATTAAGAAGCTGTGGACAGTACACCAATACTAACACGAAGAGCATTAGACAAGGACTGAAATGATATGAGACCTGACATAGACACTATCTATCATGACGACACTTTGATGACGATATTCTGAGAATGATAATGACATGACATTATCATGTCGTCAGATATGACATTGATACTCTGAGAACGACAATGACATTATCATGTTGTTAGACACGACACTGATACTACTCTAAAAACAACAATGAGACACGACACTGATATTGGTACTCTGAAATTAAAATACTATTACAATGGCACTTTGATGATGGCAATATTTTAAGAATAATTTCACATTAGATATTAACACATCTGCACTTTGATGATGGCAATATTTTGAGAATATATCAATTTATATTGCTTAGGTTAATTACATATTTGTAGTCCACTTTGATGATGGCAATATTTTCAGAATAATTTCACATTAGATATTAGACACATCTGCTGGTGCTATGTATCAATTTACATTGCTGAGGTTTATTACATCATTCACCATTATTTTATAGTTTTTAAGAAGATTGATTTTGTTATTTAAAAAGGATAGCAGTGTAATTTGTTGGTCATTTTATAGTTTTTAAAAAGATTGATTTTGTTATTTCAAAAGAATAGCAGTGTAACTTGTTGTTCGTTTGCATGTTATTTCAGCATAATTTTGATTATACATAAATTCACATTTGAAACTTAACAAAAAATTACAATAAACTTTATATTTTTCATAATCCTTATATCTTTTCAAATAGAATTACTTCAAGTGAAGTTGTTAGATGTAATTCAGGTTTTGTCGAAGTCGAAGGACATATAGGTTTGACGAAGTCGAAATGTTGTATAGTTGTAGTGTTGTAAGTCAGCTGTATTCGACAGAGTCGAATATAGCTGATAAAGACTTCAGTCGAAATGTTAGTTTGTAGGCCTGGGCTTTGATAGCCTATATAAAGGGTTTTTTACTTTGTATTTTTACATAACAGCTTCATAATAAAATTTTACAAAGTTTCAAACCCTAATTTCTTCTTATTTTCTTTCTTTCTCTTCTTCTTCTTTCTCTCAAACATTCATCTTTCTTGGAACCCAGTTCCAACAATTGGTATCAACGAGCCTGGTTGCGATTCAGAGAGAATCTAATGGCAAACGGAACAACAACGTCCACACAATTCCCAGCGAATCTACCGGTTTTTAAAGGGGAAAACTACCAACGGTGGGTGGCGCAGATGAGGGTTATCTTCAGATTTCAAGATGTGGTTGAAATCGTGAATGATGGTGTAACGGAATTGGGGGAAATGCTACTGATGAAGAGAAAGCTACGTACAAGGATCAAAGGAAGAAAGATGGTAAAAGCGTTGTTCTTGATTCACCAGTGTGTGGATCCGAATGTGTTTGAGAAAATTATTGAAGAGGAATCTGCAAAAGGAGCGTGGGACAAGTTAAAGAACTTGTATGGAGGTGATGAGAAACTGAAGAGGGTGAAGCTGCAAACCTTGAGAAAGCAATACGAAATGATTCAAATGAAGGAAGATGAATCAGTTTCGGAGTTCTTTTCAAGATTGGTGATGCTGACGAACCAGATGAAGTCTTGTGGAGAAACAATCACAGATTTGCAGAAGATTGAGAAGGTACTAAGATCTCTTACTGCAAATTTTGATTACATTGTAGTGTCAATTGAAGAGTCCAAGAATCTCGCTGAGATGAAGGTTGAAGAGCTACAGGCTTCGTTAGAAGCTCATGAGATGAGATTGAAGCAAAGAGATTCAGAAAGAGAAAAGGTATCAGACCAAGCACTACAAGCGAAATTCACAAAGAAATCTGGGAGGGTGAAGCAGGGAAGGAATCTTGCTAGTGATGAGAAGTCAAGCAAGAGTTCAAAGAATCATGATGATTCGACAAAGAAAGGCATGGGCAACAAGTATTCTGGGAAGAAAGTTGACATGAAAGACGTGCAGTGTTACAATTGTCAAAGTTTTGGTCATTATGCTCGAGACTGTCGAAAGAAGAAGGAAGCACGAGCAAAAGAAAGTGACAAAGCGCAGTATGCACAGGCAGAAGATAGTGATTCTGAAGGTGTGCTACTAATGGCAGACACTCAGTCGAATGATGATGAAACAAATTTGTGGTACCTTGATTCAGGTTGCAGCAACCACATGACTGGTAATAAGAACTGGTTCACGAAGCTTGATGAATCAGTTAAGAAGGTGATAAAGTTTGCAGATGGTAGACGTGTCACATCAGGTGGAAGAGGAAACATATCTGTAATGAAGAGAGATGGTAGAAAAGCCAGCATTACTGATGTGTTGTATGTGCCTTCTATGACAAGTAACTTGATAAGTATAGGTCAATTACTTGCCAAAGGACATAATATGAAGCTGGAGAATAATCAAATGAAGGTGTATCATGCTGATGGTAGGTTGATACAGAAAGCACCATTGGCTGATAACAAGACTTTTAAAGTTCAGATTAACATGATTAATCATGAATGTCTTGCGTCAACTACAGAAGAGGAAAAGAATTGGCTATGGCATCATAGATATGGGCATCTAAACTTCAGGAGTTTGGGTATGCTAAATCAGAAGAAGATGGTGTATGGTTTACCTCAGGTGAAGGAACCAAATCATGTGTGTGAAGAATGTTGCAAAGCAAAGCAGGCTAGAAAAGCATTCAAACATGATCTGCCAATTAAGTCGAAAGGAAAGTTGGAACTTGTTCATTCTGACGTATGTGGACCTTTTGAAGTTAGGTCGAATGGTGGAAAGCGTTACTTCTTAACTTTCATTGATGAATTCACCAGATATATGTGGATTTATGTGATCGAAAGTAAGAGTGAAGTATTCACAAAGTTCAAGAAGTTTAAGTTTCTTGTCGAAAAGCAAAGTGGCTGCAAGCTAAAGAAACTGAGAACTGATGGTGGTGGTGAATATATCTCTCGAGAGTTTGCTAGATTTTGTGAAGAGGAAGGTATAGAGCATGAGGTTATTGCACCCTATACACCTCAACATAATTGGATAGCTGAGAGAAAGAATAGAAGTATACTGAATATGACGAGAAGTATGTTGAAGGCTAAAGAGGTGCCAAAGAGATTTTGGGCTGAAGCAGCTTCGACAGCAGTATACATTCTGAATAGATGTCCAACGAAGAAGTTAGTCGAGAAGACTCCTTATGAAGCTTGGACAGGTGAGAAGCCAAATGTAAGTCATTTTAGAGTTTTTGGATCAATATGTTTCAGGCATGTTCCTGAGCAATTGAGAACAAAACTAGATGATCGAAGTCAAACCATGGTGCTCACAGGTTATCATTCGACTGGTGCATATAGACTATATTCACCAGAAAATGATAAATTTGTGATCAGTCGAGATGTTCTGGTAGATGAAAATCAAAAATGGGAGTGGAGTCATGAGTCAGTTCGACAGGATACTGGTCGACAGATGGAAGAAACAGTTCCGACGGTGTTTGAAGAAGACCAACAAACTGAGAGCACGACAAGTCGAAATGAAGAACCTCCTGAGCAGAATGTCAGAAGATCAACTAGAACAAGAGCTGAGTCGACAAGGTTAGCTGGATATGAGAGATTTCCAGATAATGCAGTCGATGCAGATGGTGACTTAATAGAAGAAGCAATGATGATGGCTGAAGCAGAACCAATTAACTTGGATGAAGCCATGAATGATTCGAATTGGTGTGAAGCCGTGAAGGAGGAACTCAGGGCAATTGAAAAGAACAATACCTGGGAACTTGTCGAAAAAGCCAGCAAGAAGCCTATTGATGTGAAATGGGTTTAAAAGCTGAAACGAAGGCCAAATGGTGAAATTGCCAAGCATAAGGCAAAACTAGTGGCAAGAGGATTCCTGCAGAAACCTGGTATTGATTTCGACGAAGTCTATGCGCCAGTGGCTAGGTTGGAAACAATCAGGATTGTTGTTTCGACAACAGCATATAGAGGATGGAAGATACACCAGTTGGATGTAAAATCAGCATTTTTGAATGGACCTTTGGAGGAAGAAGTATATGTCAGTCAACCACCAGGATTTGAGGTCAAAGGGCAGGAGTTGAAGGTGTACAGATTGAGGAAGGCTCTCTATGGATTGAAGCAAGCCCCAAGGGCTTGGAACAAAAGAATAGATAGTTTCCTAATCGAAGCAGGGTTCACAAAATGTGTGTCTGAGCATGGAGTTTACATAAATGATGTTGACAATGATAGTCGAATCATTTTATGCCTGTACGTTGATGATTTGCTAATTACAGGTGCAAGTGAAGCTGAGATAAGAAAAGTTAAGTCGAAGCTAATGCAAGAGTTCGAAATGTCCGACGTAGGGAATTTGTCATATTTCTTAGGAATGGAATTCAAAGACACAACTAAAGGTGTGTTCCTGCATCAGAAGAAGTATGCTCAAGATATTTTGAAGAGGTTCAAGATGACTGACTGTAAAGCTGCAACAACTCCATTGGAAACAAGAGCAAAGTTGAAGAAGGTAACTGATGATGAGTTTGTAAGTTCGACACTGTACAAACAAATTATTGGATCCTTGAGGTATCTTTGCAATACAAGACCGGACATTTGTCAAAGTGTCGGATTGTTAAGTCGATTTATGGAGAAACCCCAAGAATGTCATCTTATTGCAGTAAAGAGAGTACTGAGATACATTAAGGGTACGATTGATCATGGTGTGCTGATGCCATGTCGAAATAGGTCCAAGTCGAAAGATGTGGAGGTATATGGTTATATTGATTCAGATTTCAGTGGAGACCAAGATGAGAAGAAAAGTACTGCAGGCTATATTTTCATGATCGAAGGAGCTCTAATCTCTTGGAGTTCGAGAAAACAAAGCATTGTGGCTTTGTCATCATGTGAAACTGAGTATGTAGCTGCATCGTATGCAGCATGTCAGGCAGCATGGATAGATATGTTGCTCGAAGAACTCAAGATCAAGGAACCTGGGAAGATGAAATTGTTTGTAGACAATAAGTCAGCTATTAATCTTGCCAATCATCCTATGTGTCATGGTCGAAGTAAGCACATAGAAAGAAGGTATCATTTTCTCAGGGATCAAGTGAACAGAGGGAAGCTGGATCTTGAATATTGCAAGACTGAAGTTCAACTAGCCGACATACTTACCAAACCTTTGAAGAAAATCAGATTCGACGAGTTAAAGAAGAGCATTGGGATGAGAAGTCTCGAAAACATGAATTAGGTGGTGTGTTAGATGTAATTCAGGTTTTGTCGAAGTCGAAGGACATATAGGTTTGGCGAAGTCGAAATGTTGTATAGTTGTAGTGTTATAAGTCAGCTGTATTCGACAGAGTCGAATATAGCTGATAAAGACTTCAGTCGAAATGTTAGTTTGTGGGTCTGGGCTTTGATGGCCTATATAAAGGGTCTTTTACTTTGTATTTTTACATAACAGCTTCATAATAAAATTTTACAAAGTTTTAAACCCTAATCTCTTCTTATTTTCTTTCTTTCTCTTCTTCTTCTTTCTCTCAAACATTCATCTTTCTTAGAACCCAGTTCCAACAGAAGCAACATCTTGAAAATCAGAAAATTAATAAATTAAAAGCATGTTTTTAAATATTGGAAAAAACTATTTTTGTTAATATTTTAATGTGGTCTTATTTTGAAAATAATTTTAATAAAGTCTGATTTTGAGAAATCAAAATATTTTCGGATATGTGACACTATAAAAGGCCTTATCAAAACCGTTTGACATTTTTTTTTTAAAATAAAAATTTATAATCTTATTTTTATAAGTTTTCTATAATAATTTATGAAAACAACATCTATAAAAATAATTTAAATTTATTTTATCTTTTTGTTATAAAAGTAATTCATACAATTATTCTTAAGTGTTTGTTTTGATAAGCAACTATAAGATGTTTATGCAAACAAACCTAAATTATGTTGACATAGATCTACTCCAACTAATAATTCAATTTAAATATATTAGCATGATACCCATAATCACCATAAACACACCAATTACAAATTACCACTTCCAATCAAAGGTATAATCTAATGGAAGTGAAGGCTTAGTTTAGTTGCATAGTGTTTGATAATCACTTAATCAAATTCACACACAGCATAATTACTAATTAGACCAGAAGGGTTAAACTTATATAAGACTTTATTATAAGCTCATTCTTTTTTCAAGCTATAGTGCTTCTTGACAGGTTCAGTTACTTCCCATGTAATATTCATTCCTTTAGGAAAAACAACTAAATCACCACCTCCAATTCTAAAGGATCCAACTGATTCCTCAACTATCACCTTCACTTTTCCTTCAAGTAGATACATTGTTTCTTCATTTTCAAAGAACCATGGAATTTTTAATGGACCACCTTCCCACCTGTTCAATTTTCAGATTCTTGTGTTACAAGTAACTTGAGATAGAATACAATGTGAAAAGATGTCATAGAACCAAAGCTCAAAAAAGAAAGAAAAGAGTTTAATAACTATAAAATTGACAGTGAAATATGTTTGGATGTTAGCCTCAAACTTGATTACGGTTAATTGCATAGTTGTCTTAATTATCTAGAAGCTCTATGTTGGTTAGTCATAGTTTAACTATGACAGATCTATTATGAGATTCTATTTAACTATAATTTTATTTTTTGTAGCCTATCTTGCACTCTCAAAGACGACGGTCTGTTATATACTAATGCATATTTCTAATTCGATTCACTCCTATCGGTTTCTTGATATGGATTGCACATTCACTATCAAGCCTATTAAAATTTGGTTTAACTCATTCCTACAAAAATTAATTTATAACTAATTTATAAGGTAATAATTGCCTCCACTTATAAATAGTAGGTGACCCGTTAGTGAAAACGTAATAACAGATGACCTACCGGATCTTAAATAAGCTCTGATACCATCTTAGAATTTAGGTTAAACTTAAATCAATCTTACAAAATCGACTTGTAAAGTGAGAATTGTCCTCATTTATAAACACATGTTCAAATCATATATTGTCCAATATAACACTCTTCAACACATCATTGGAAGCCAAACTAACTAGCGATTCAACACATCCTCAGCTTGCGATTCAACTATTTGAACTTGTCGGGTCAGTCGAGTTTTCAAAACATCAGTCAAGACAGGCAACATTTGGAAATCAGATTCACCGCAGTCACAATTCCCCGAATTCAAGCCTTTGGAATATTTGCAATATTAAGATCAAAGGTCTAAATTTAACTTCAACTCTAACCAATCTTATCTAACAAACGAAAATGTACGGAATGCGTGAATGGTTAAATGGTTTTTGTCAGATTCATAATTCTGAAATGATGTTAAAGTGGAGGTAGCACCGACACTTGTTACGTTTAATTTATTTATTTTTCAAATTAACCTCCAAAAACTGGTTTTTCAAGAAATCCAACACAGAATGTTCAGAGAGCTTCAACAGAAAAACTTACAAACCATCAAAATTACAAGACAAACCCTTCTAAAGAACCTAAAAAAAGGGTATAAGAGAAATCAACAACATAATACACAACTAAACAGTGCCACTCAAACACCCCATAGAAGAAAAAAAATTACTATTACCACCCCACAACAAACCTAGGTGTAAAACACAAATATAATCAAGACCCAAAATTTATCATGCAAAAAACTTAAAACTTTACAAGAAACACAACATGAAAAAACCAAGTAAAAGGAAAAAAGTGAGAAGAGAGGAAATTACTTAGGCCATGAAGAAACACCAAGTTCATTGAGTTTGGATTTTGATGGATTCTTCTCAATCTTCACTCCAAATATTTCATAGGATGCCATAGAAGTTTCCTTTTGAAAAAGAATCAGAAACAAGAGTGAAAGAATGAGAGGAATGAAAACGACAAGTGATAAACGTGTTACAAAGGGTTTCATTGCTTTACCAATTTTTTGTTTGTGAGTCAATGAAGTTTCTATATATAGAATAATTCAACTTTATGGTGTACCTTTTTGTGATTTTGCTTTTTCTCTTTTATAGAAAAATAAAAATTAATGAGTATAAATTTTTTATAAAATTAATTTTATTATTTACTAATAGATGTTAACTACTTTCATCAGGAGGAATAGATAGAATTTGGATAGATTCCTAAAAAAGTTTCCTATTCGAGGGACGGAGCTAGAAAATTTAGAATGTGGGGGCATATTTATAAATAATATTAAATTTAAATTTACATTAAATAATTTATATGTAAAAAAACTCATGTAAGGATGACAATGGGTAGGGTATGAATAGGGTACTATAGTACCCGTCCCCATACCCGCAGTTGAAAAAAATTTCCGTACCCAAGCCCATATTCGTTTTGGTATCAAAATTGGCACCCGTCCCCATACCCTATGTGCATATAAGTACCCGTACCCGTTACCTGCATTTCTAATAAAAATAAATATATCAAGTATAAAATATCATAATATTTTAAGTTTTTAAAAATATTAAAAAAAAATTTAAAAAAATTTATTGTTGAATTATGAAATAAATGATCACGTATATTAAATATGTAGTAGTTTAAAATTGATGTTTTTTTTAAATTTTATAAATATTTATTTTTATATAATAATATAAATTAAAATATTTAAATATATATTGTGCGGGTATGGGGCGGGCTGGGTACTAAGGTGTTCATCCCCGCACTCATCATCGCTTATTTAAGTGGGTAATTATCCGAGCCCGTATCCGTACCCATTTTTGCGGATTTTTACCCTATCCGTTGTGGATAATTTTCTGGGTATCCACTAGGGATGGGCCAAATTGTCATTCCTAATTTCATCTATATTAAATTATCTTTTATTATTATTTCACTTTATTATATATTCTTTTTAAAACACTATTGGCGGAGACACTCTACTATGTGTGGTCTATTAGAAATAAGAAAGTATTTCAACCTAAAGGTCGACACGTACTAGATGGCGCTGAAATCCGACATATGGTGCTTCGTAGGGTGGTGAAAAATGCTAAGTTGTATGAGTATTATCAACGATTGAACTATGTCTAATAGATTTCCTTGTTTCTTTATTTTTATTAGTCTTTGTGTGCCTGGATCGTGAAGATCGGCGGTTGTACTAAATTGTTTTTGGTAATATAAATTTATTATTAAAAAAAATACAATTGGATACAAATGTTATTTTTTATATATTAACAATATGCATATCAATTAAAATATGATATATTATTTTAAATATTAAATATCTATTATTTAAAATTAAAAATATAATATTACTATTATAAAAGCTATATTGAAAAAATAAATATTATAATGTAAAAAATAAAAATTTATATTCATAATCTATTGAAATATAAATATAAAATAACAAGAGTTTGATTGCATTGCATTAAATATTAATTATTTGTTAGTATATAATATATTTTGTATATATCATCTAATAATTATTTTTGTTCAGAGACTTCACTTGTAATTGATTTTTTTTTTTTGAAAAATTAAACAAATTATTATAGATGATTTGACAGAAGAGGTGTCATCATAACAAGCAACGTTGATATGTGACACTCACTATTTCTATATCTTACATATAAGAACTTAAATTGTTAGGGAAAAGACTATATTGCCCTTCTTGCCTCACATCCTTCCGAGTGTTCAATGCCTTCCCTTACACGTGTTTTTTTCCCTACGTGGCTGGCTCTGGCTTGAACCCTGCTTCTTCTCTTTTGCAAATTTCTGATTTCATCAAACGAGCTTCTATATTTTCACTTCCTTATCCATCCGATCCTGGGGTCATCGTGATTCTTCTTCTTCACAACAAAGTTCTTCAAATAACAAAACCCTAACCGAATCCGACAAAGCTATCGATCTCAATTCTGATTTTGTATCGTCGCAAAGCTACAAATTTCTTTGTCTTTCCATTTCTTATCTAACGTTTTGTTGTTGTTCTTTCAGGAATTATTGAACCGGGTTTCGACGGATAAGCCAATGTTTTGAAAAATGATGTGAACAAGCTTGTAGAAAATCGGGTGGTGGGTATGATTTTGCTGATCCTCTTTCATTTTTTTAGGGTTTCTCAACTGTGTGTATGATTTCTCAACTGTTACCCATGTGTGTGTCAGCAACTTCGTTTTTTATAAGAGTATTTTTTGTGATTGCTATGTGTTTATAATATTTACTGTATAAAAATGGAGATAAGTTGAAATTTTGCAGGCCTCTGCACTTTTGATTGTTAGGGTTTTGACTGATTTTGTTATTGTTGTAGGATTTTATGGAAAAAATATCCAGATCTACTATCTATGTGTTAAGTAAATTCTCATTCTTTGTTGTATTTCTTTATTGTTTGTGTTAAGAAACGTGATTGCTCAGATGCGCGGATCTTCACAATCGCGTTTCTCATGCGATAACGATGCTCACCCGCTCGGTTCACGGGTTGTGGCTCAAATAAACAATCCATGCCTCCAAATGTTTGGCTATGGTCAATGATTGTGAATTGTAAACACCGACTCGATATTAGTCTTCTGTTTGACGTTTAGCAGAACCTCCGCAGATTCATTAGTTTCGATTCTTTTGCATAATCTCTATCTATATATTAATTCAGTCTCTTTGTTATGGTGATGAGTTTAATTGTTATTTTATGTGAGAAAAAGTTGTCGAATCTCCGCATACATGATGATTTTAACTATAGTCTCTGTCGGGAAGTTACGAAAGCATATGTTCATGCTGGAGCCCTTGATTTTGGTATGGTTTATTTGTGTTTGCATTTTGTTATTTTTAATCTGTGTTATTTCATTTGTGAAATTTATAGATATGAAATGACATTTTAAGGTTATTTGATTTTAATGTGTGATAAGGGAAGAAGACTTTGTGCAAGCGTAATGTCTATTGATTGGCGCTGAGTGCTGTATCGGCACACCATATATTGGTATTGTTTGACATTCTAATGCTCTAATTTCTTTGATTTTGTCTATGTTTGCAATTGGTAAGTTATTGTTATTTTGTTGTAGACCTATGCTAAGAATCACAATGATACTAATCTTGATTTACCATTGCAACAGGGCACGACAAATATAGTTTTCAGGTATGTTATTATTTTTGCATTTTCATTAGTTTGTTTTGCAGTACAAAGGGTTTTCTGTGAATAAGATTTGAATATAGTGTTTACCTCTAAAAGCAGTTGTTAAACTTTTTGTTGAATTTATTGTTGTTCCTTTGCACCGACGTGCTTCATTTTCAAGTCATGCTTTATTGTTAGGCCCCAAAGCTATATTTTATTTTATGAAGGCAATTTGGCACCTTTTGGTGCGTTAGCCTACACACCTTTTGGTGCGTTAGGCTACAAACCTACAATGCACTTAGTTTGCTTGATTTTCTTAGCTTGCAAAATGCTTAGATGTGTTGTAATGTAACATGACAACATCATTTTGGTTTAGTCGGTAACATTGTAACTTCGTTTTATTTTCACTTCTTGTATATGCTGTTATGATAATTGTGGTGCTTCGTCGCTTTAATTTGGTGTTGGAACGATTCTGCTTATTAGTCGGTTGTGTGGTTTCGTGTGAAACTGAATCATATTGTTTTATGCATGGTTAATGTCGAGTTTTTGTGATAACTGTTAACAACCGCTAACCACTGCTTAACAACCCTTCTATGATGGAATTGCTTATGGATTTTGATTGCTTTTTGTGGCTTTGTTCTCATACTGCCGATGAGTTTTTACAGGAAAGTTAACAGTGTCGATGTCACATTTGCGAGTTGTTTCAGCTAGCTGCATGTTGTGTGTGCAATTTGAATACCGTAGATAATGGGTATGTTCGATGTATAGATATGTCGGTGCTGATTGATTTGTGTCAGCTATTCAACTAATTGCTGTTCAATCACTGGTAGACGATTAGGTTCGAACAAAGCTGTTCCAGATGCTGCCGCTGTCATGGAGCTGAAAGCAAGAACCTGTCTGTATTGAAATGTGGTCCAATTACACAATTTCAGTAACGATTTCGAGTTTCTTTTAAGCATATATGTAGTGTTGTTGTTACATTGTTTCAGTTTTGGTTCATAAGTCATGTAGCTGTTAGGAACACTTTTAAGTTATTAAGCAGTAAGTGTTGTTACCCTTTGTGTTTAGTTATATGCATAACATATCTTGACTATACTTATTGTATTTGCAGACTTTAGCTGAACTAAGAGAGGAGGAGAGTTTGTTGTTGAAAGAAAGGATAAACTTGAAAAATGTACGATTCTTAGTTATTTTCATCGACAGCTATCTTGATCGGTTCACACGCCCTGTCCTAGCACTTCAAATTGACAATATTGCATTTGTAAAGATTTTTTTATTATAACCAATATTGCTTGAATTTCTCAACAGGAACTGGCATCTTTGCGTCTCACTATCGAAAAAGAGAAAGCCACCAATGAAAGATTGAAGAAAATGAAGGTAACCTCTCTTATTCTCTTCTACTATTTTGTTGAACTTTTTGCCGCATTACTTTGGATCTAACATGGCGCATTAAATTAAAATCTCATACGTATCCGTCTTTTGTAACAGCTTGATTACGATTCACAACATAACACTAATACAGCTTCAACCTCCGAGATTTGTAAGCAAGAACCTAAATTTGTTCTCCCAGACCTAAACTTATAGGCCGATTAGGGTTTACGCTCAATGCAGTGCATAACGACAGCCAAATCACGGTCGATGAATTCGAATTGCAGATTATGCGGTATAGATCATGGTATAACACATTATAGGATTCACATCCCCTACATTATAGGATTCACATATGACAGTGTTGCAAGTTAGTTATTTGCGACACAAATCAGTTCAAAACGTATTCAAGCATGGATTGAAACATGATGACTTAGTGAATATGGTTATGTATGAGTTTGAAGGAAGCTTGAATAGAAATTGAAATGAGTTGATGATTTGAATTGAGATGCTTGAAACACTTGGGCTTAGAAACTTAAAAATGTTTTGAACTTGAAACTTAAATTGAAATGAATTTGAATGTAGTTGATGACATGAAATGAAATGAAAATGTAAGTGAAATGTTTGAATTATGAATATGGATGAGTTTTGATTTGAGTTTTGAATTTGGATGATGATTGAAAGTATTTGGATGGTGTAATGAACTTGCAGCTTTGAATTGGAATTGTGAAAAACTGAATTTGAAAATTTTCTTGGTATGAAACTTGCTCTTTGGAATAAAGTTGCACCTTTTGAGTTTTAAGTCTGAAGTGACATGAAACTTTCATTGTGCAGGTTTGGTTAGCTTGGTACTTACAAGGATTGAAACTGGTAGAGTTTGGCAGCAGGTTCCAAGGCAGTTGCTGCAAGATCAGGTTTGTTCAAAATTGTCTTGCTTTTCCAAACTAAAGTGTAGTTTTGAGTCTTGGTTGAATTGACATGGAAGATGTTGAATTGATATGAACGATGTTAGATCTTGGATCATTAATTATCAGAAAAACTGAGTCTAAAAGGAAAACGCAAATAAAATGGCAATGAACAATAATTTTCTTCTTGGCTGCTACAGCAGCAATGATACAAATATATAGTAGGGTTTTAGTTCTAACATAATGGGCCTGGCCCAGCAGAATAAAATAAACTGGATAATAAAAATTACTACTACACCTACTTAAAATTGAAAACACTCCTCCAGCCATTTGGGTTGTTTTTTTATTCTATTGGGCTGCTTCTTAACAATACTATCCGGCCCAAGATTGACCTTGTCCTCAAGGTCCAAGAGTGCACAATTAGTATTATCCAAGGATTTGTGAATGAGGTTCGGTCCAGGTGAGGAGAATTTTCGTGGAGTTGTGGAAGTGGGGCCCGGCAGAGTTGCATGTGGTGATGTGTTGGCAGAAAAAGGAGTGGGTTGGGCGGTGCATTGGGGCACGTGGGGTGAGTTCCAAGGAACAGCTAATGTAGCCGTTTGGGGAGGGAAACGAAGTGATGGGTCAGAGTTATTAGTGGAGGTGGGGGCTGCATGGGGGCCACGTGTAGAAAAGGTGTGGGTTTTATGAGGTAATGGTTTACAGCTGTGGGGCACGGATGGATTAGGGGCTGTTGGATTGGGACAGATGGAAGAGGGAGGATTGGGAAGCGTGCGAGAAGAGATAAGAGGGGCAGGTGGGGAGTGGTTCACGTTAAGTGTATTGGTTGGCACGTGAGGAAATACTTTTAACTCTTTGTCTTGTGTCATTTTCTCATTCTCAGAAACACTTTGACGTTGAGAAGTACTCCCACTTCCTTCTTCAAGTTGCATCTGGTCTTTTTTCTTAGATTTTCTCTGAACACCACCTTCTTCATTTTCACATGCAAACCGACCTTGATTCTTGTTAGGTTCAACTGCTAGGCCCTCTTGCACAAAGATTTTTGAGAGATCCAAAGGAAGTTTTGAGGAGTGTGGTTTCCTTTCTCCAAAAAATGGCCGCAACATAGAAACATGTACCACGGGGTGGATTTTGGAGGAAGATGGAAGATCCAGTGTGTACGCGACCTCTCCGACGCGTTTAATCACTGAGAAGGGTCCGTAAAAACATTTTGAAAGTTTCTGAGAGCTTCTGTTGGCCACGGTTTGCTGTCGGTACGGTTGGAGCCGGAGGAGGACACGATCTCCCACTTGAAAGGTAAATGCTCTTCTCTTTTTATCAGCTTGTGTTTTCATCTGTGTTTTACTCTTGAGTAAGTTAGCTTTGAGTTGATTAATGACCATTTGTCTCTGTTGCAAGGAGGAATCTAAAGACTCAACGGAGGAAGATCCCGGAAGATAGTCAGGGATGGAGGGTGGTGGTAGGCCGTACAGAGCGGAGAAAGGTGTCGTTTTGATTGATGAATGGAAAGATGTGTTGTACCACAGTTTAGCCAAGTGCAGAAACTTAAACCATTTTTTTGGTTGGTCACTTGCAAAGCAATAGAGGTATGTCTCTACGCTTCTGTTTACGACCTCTGTTTGTCCATCCGTCTCCGGATGGTAGGCTGTACTAAATCTTAGTGTTGTTCCTTGCAGTTTGAACAGTTCACGCCAGAAGGTGCTAAGGAACAATGGGTCGCGGTCCGATATGATGGATTTGGGAGTACCATGGAGACGACATATTTCCACTGAGAATCTGGTGGCCAAGTCTGATGCGGTGAATCGGGCCGGAAGAGCAAGGAAGTGCGCATATTTTGTCAGCCGGTCACAGATGACCCAAACAACAGTGTGACCATAAGAGTTAGGTAAGTGTGTTATAAAATCCATGGTGATGTCCTCCCAGACTTGTGTTGGTGTTGGGAGTGGTTGTAAGAGGCCCTTCTTCTTTTGTGTGAGATACTTATTGTGTTGACAAATGGTGCAATGTTTGACGTAGTTCTTGACATCTTTGTGTAACCCAGGCCAAGCAAAGGAAGCGTTGATGCGAGAAATGGTAGGTTTGACTCCTGAATGACCAGAAGTTGGTGTGTCGTGGAACTCATGGAGCAGCGCATGGCGTAATCTATCACAGTCTGGTATAAAGATCTTATCCTTGTAATAGAGAATACCATTGTTGAATCTGTAATCTGTTTCGGCCGCTGACACACTTTCTTTGACCAATGTACTACCTTGCAAATCAGTGGCATAGAAATGGCGCAAATGAGTGAGGAGCTCTGGGATGGGAGAGGAGATAACCATTAGTAGTAACGGTTCAGGGTGAAATTTGCGGCTAAGAGCATCAGCAACCAAGTTTGTGCGGCCAGGTTTGTAAAATATTTCGAAATTGAATCCTTGAAGTTTGAAAGCTCATTTATGTTGCTCAGGTGTTTGAATCCTTTGCAACAAGAGATTTCTGACACTCTTCTGATCTGTGTGAATATGAAATGTTTGACCTATGAGATACTGACGCCACTTTTTAACCGCTTCTGTCACATCATACATTTCGCGGACATAGACTGAGGATGCTTAGAGCCGAGGACACATCTTTTTGCTAAAGAAAGCTATGGGGTGGCCATCTTGAGAAAGAACAGCACCAATAGCAACACCAGACGCATCAGTTTCCACCACAAAAGTTTTTGTAAAATCTGGCAAAGCCAGGACCGGCATGTCGGTCATGATTTGTTTTAGTTTTGTAAAGGCCTCCGCTGCCTCTGTACTCCATGAAAAAGTAGTGGAACGAAGTAAATCGGTGAGGGGAGCGGTGAGAGAGGCGTAGTGGCGCACAAAGCGTCTATAAAAACCGGTGAGACCGAGAAATCCTCTTAAAGCCGTGAGTGAACGTGGAACAGGCCAATCCAACATTGCCTGAACCTTTTCCGGATCAGCCGAAACACCATCCGTTGCAATGATATGCCCTAAATAATTAACCTCATGAACTGCAAAAACACACTTAGACAATTTTGCAATAAACGAATTGGAGTTCAACAAGTTAAAAACAATATCCAAGTAAGTCAAATGTTCCTGTAATGAAGAGCTGTAAATCAGAATATCGTAAAAAAAAACTAAAACAAACCGTCGAAGGTAAGGTCGTAACAATTCATTCATAGCAGCTTGAAATGTAGAAGGTGCGTTTGTGAGACCGAAAGGCATTACGAGAAACTCGTAGTGACCATCGAATGTTCGAAAAGCCGTTTTATGAGTGTCTTCCGAAAAAACTCGAATTTGGTGATAACCAGATCGAAGATCTAACTTGGTAAAAATTTTTGCAGCACCCAATTCATCCAGAAGTTCATCGATGGTTGGAATGGGAAAACGATCCTTAATAGTGACTGTGTTTAATGCCCGGTAATCAACACAAAAACGCCAACTACCATCTTTTTTTTTTACTAAGAGAATTGGTGATGAAAAAGGGCTTTGACTAGGGACAATGATCCCTTCCTTCAACATGTCTTGTATAAGAGTTGTCATGACTTCTTTTTGAGACTGAGGGTATCGGTAGGGTTTGACATTTATGGGTGGGGTAGAGGGGAGGAGAGGGATCCTGTGATCATAAGGGCGAGATGGAGGAAGGCCTGGTGTGCCTTCAAAGACATTGGGATACTTTTGAATGAGCTGATTGATGGCCGGAATGGTTGAGGATAAAGTGTTTTTTGGATTGGAAGGTATTGGTGGTTGTTGGTCATGTTGGTCTTTGGGTTGGAAGGTCATGAGGTGAAATGACGCAATGGAATCAGTATGGATTAGTTGACGCAGCTGATGAAAGGTAGTGAGTGAAGGTGGAGTTTTAGGATCACCCTTAAGAGTGATTGGGGTCGTTTGGTGAGTAAAGGTGATGGATGGAATGGAGAAATCTGCATGAATTTGGCCTAGTGTCCGTAGCCATGCCATACCAAGTACGACATCTGCACCTTCTATAGGTAGTAAATAGAAAGGGATTGAGAAGGGTTTGGTTTGGAGGGTAAGTTTGACATTGTTGCAAATGCCCTCACATTGTAAGTGAGAACCGTTACCAACCATTACAGAAAATTGGGGTGTGGGTGAGATTGGTAATTGAAGGTGATGTGCAATTCTTGGTTGTAAAATGTTATGGGTGCTCCCGGTGTCAACAAGGACCATCACCGGCAGTCCAGCAATTAGGCCTTGGAATTTAAGTGTTTGAGGGCAGAACTGGCCTGTTAAGGCGTGAGGGGACAGTTGAAAGTAGGTATCCTCATTTTCTACTTCACTTTCAGGCTGAGAGGTAGCAGAATTAATGTCAGCAACAGCCTCTTCATCAGCCAATAGTAATAGGAACCGACTAGTTGCACATTTATGACCTGGAATGAACTTCTCGTCACAATTGAAACATAAGCCCTGTGCGCGACGCTCTTGAAGTTGGCTGTTGGATAACCGTCGAATAGGAAGTTTAGTAGGGTTATTGGATGGTTGTTTAGGGGCCGGGTTGGGTTGTGGGGTCGGTTGGGAGGAACTGTTGGTGGGCGCTGAAGTAGGAGTGCGCTGGTATTGGCTGGAAAATGGCTTAGAGAATTTTGGTTTTGCATCTTTCTGTTTGGATTCAATTAATTTAGCGAGGCCAATGGCTTGTGAGATAGAGACCGGTTTGTGAATAGCAAGTTCATTTATGATATCATGAGACAATCCTGAAATGAAACAATTGAGAATAGCATCTGGTGGTAATCCTACTACTTGGGTACCCAATTTTTCGAATTTAGCTTGATAATCAACTACAGACCCATCTTGTTTGAGTTTGAAAAGTTCAGCTTGGTGATTAACGTAAGTAGATGGTCCGAACCGCAATTCGAGTGCCTTAGTAAATGAAGGCCAATCCGAAAGTAGATTACTTTGGTATAACCATTTGAACCAACCTAACGCTTCTCCCTTCATATAAAACGACATCATGGCTAACCGGTTTGCTGGTGGAAGTTGGTAAAAGTTAAAAAATTGATCGGCTTGAAATAACCAATCTAAGGGATTTGAACCATCGATCATTGGAAGTTCTAACTTAGGGGTACGAAATGGGGGTAAGGGTGGAATCTGTTGGGAATGGGAAAATGGAAAGGAATTGAAATTAGGAATTTGTGTGCTGGAAAAGGAGGATGGCGTGGGAAGGGGTGGTGGGTCCATAAAATTGAGGGATGAATAAAATCTTGGAATATGAGTGTAGCCAGCTGTTGTTGTGGTGCGAAGTGGGACAGTGGGAATAGTTTGGGGAATTGTGTGAGACAAGGACGTAGAGGACAGATAAGGTGGGGTCTGTGGTGGATGAGTGTGCGTCACCATGGGGGAACCTTGGGATGTGTGTGAATGAGTAAAACCAGTAGTAATTTGGGGGGTTGTCAAGGGTAAGGAAGGAGGAACGTAACTAATACCTGAAGAACCAGCTTGGTTGGAAGTGGAAATATGCTGCTGCTGCGGCTGCTCTTTGAGGTTAATGAGTAGGGATTTGATGGATTCAAAACGTTCAGATTCAAGTGTTTTTTCATGAGATAGCATGGAATGCAGCTGGTCGATTTTGCTGTCCAAATCAGCCGTAGCTTGTGTGATTTTGTCATCCAATTCGGACTGACTTTGTTGAAGGGCAGATTCTATGAGGATTTGGGAAGCATGAACAGCTTCATCAATAATCTCTTTAGATGATTGATTTTGGGGTTTAGGAGGAGCCATGAGTAAGAAATGAAAGCACCAATGTTAGATCTTGGATCATTAATTATCAGAAAAACTGAGTCTAAAAGGAAAACGCAAATAAAATGGCAATGAACAATAATTTTCTTCTTGGCTGCTACAGCAGCAATGATACAAATATATAGTAGGGTTTTAGTTCTAACATAATGGGCCTGGCCCAGCAGAATAAAATAAACTGGATAATAAAAATTACTACTACACCTACTTAAAATTGAAAACACTCCTCCAGCCATTTGGGTTGTTTTTTTATTCTATTGGGCTGCTTCTTAACAAACGAATATTGACATATGCTTGCTGGTGTTGGAATCTGAGTCTTGGTTGAATTGACATGGAAGATGTATATGAAATAATATCCCGGCTTTGTTAACTGAATTGGAATCATGCTAGCTCAATTCTTTCTTTTGATTTAAGATTTGTGTTTATAAATTACTTTTAGGCTAATTTTATATTGTGAAGTATAGTTGTGTCACGTCTTATAGTTTGAAAGTTTGTTGTGTCCCCTTGTCCATATCGAGGCAGTAGCACACATCCTTGTCTTTTATTGCATCCATGCTTAAAGTTGCAGGAACTTACTATAATAATAAATGCTTTTTATTTTGATGCTGAGTTGCTGGTATTGGAATCTGTTTTGAAGGTTGGGGCCATAGTTTCTTATTACAAGATCCCATTGAAGCAAGTAATTGTGGTATAATATCTATGCTATGACTATGCTCTTTTATTTGCAACAAGCGATGAAGAAAAATTCGAACGGTGACCAATATTTTTCTTTTCAGATCTTTGACGACATGGACTTACCTTTTGCTAAACTGCGGCTTCTACCAAAGGGTGGACATGGAGGTCACAATGGGTAACTATTATCATCTTTAGTTTCACTTTCTTTTTCTCCATTGCAGCATTTGTTTGGGTTTGGTTTCACATCCTATTGAGTTTATATTTAAGAATTATTATTTTTGTTTTTCTTGCAGAATGAAAAGTGTTATTAATCACTTAAAAGGGAACTCTGGTTTTCCTCGCTTAAGAATTGGTAAGTTCATGTCGTTCTTAGGATTGAAAATGTTGTATGATCATCATTCATTCTTGGAAGAACTTTAACATCTGTATTATGGGGAATGATTTCTGATCGATGCCGTCAAAAACCTGTGTCATGGTTTTCGGTCTTTTCTCGGTGTAAGTAGATATTTTCTGTAGCATATGAATGTGTTGTTTTCTATAATCACTAATTCTTATTTGTTTTTCAATTTCATTTTCAACACACTATTTGGCCTTAGTACGAGTTTTTGGATGGTTGTTATCACAGGCTATTTTTACTGTATGATTGCTATCTAAAACAGCGGTGAGCACTACAAGAGACAACTTAATAAAGAGAGGGGTGCTGAGACAGGATATCAGTGGGTGTAGTTGGGGTTGTGGCAGCGAAGATACGGTGTCGCATACTTTCTTTCAATGTCAGTTTTCAGCAGGAATTTGGTATGCAATATGTCGGTGGCTAAATACTGCTACAGCTCTGCATAGAGATTGTTTATCGCATCTTGAACAATTCGAAGGTCTGGTGATAGGAGAAAAAAATACTAGGTCAAGGTTGAAGGTCATTTGGTTAGCGTGTATTTAGAATATCTGGAAAACTCGGAATGAAAAAGTGTTTCAGAACAAGAATGTAGCTACAGACAATGTGGTGGAGAAGGCAAAAATCTGTGCCTGGCAATGGCTGAATATCAGAGGAAAAAAATTGGCTCCAATAATATCAATGTGGTATTCTAATCCCAGGGCATCATTAGGAGTAATTGAGCAGTAATTTTCATTACAATGATGGGTTGGAGGTGTAGGCAGGTGTTAGTCTGTGGGCAAGAGCAGGATTTTTTCTTGGGCTGTAATAGTTTTTTAGTTGTGGAATCTGTTTTTTTTTTTGTTGCGCAGAGACTGTTAGTCGGTTACCGTTACCAGAATAGATGTTGTATTGTTGGTGGTCTGATTTTGTTATCACTCATCAGGATGGTTAGTGGTCAGGAGAGCCATTGGAGGTGTAGGGTAGCAGAGTCTCTTGGCCATTTACCATATAGTTTGGTTCAGGATTGGAAATTAGGCATGAATTGGAGAGCTAGGGTCTTTTGGTTGGAGGGGAGTTAGTAGACTTTCTGGGAGTATCTGTTTATTTTCATGCAGGTGTTTGGTGTTTTCATCAGAGCCAGTGTGAGGCTCATGATCATATCGCCTCTATGAGGATTAGTGGTGTTTGGATAGTAGGGGTTTGAGTCTGGTTTTGTGATGCCGGATGGGGGATTGTTGGAGTAATCTATTGGCATGTCCAACTCAACAATTATTTTGAGATTCTGATTGTTAGAAAGAGCTGAATCAAATCATCAGGTTGGCCTGTGCTAGAGGGGCATATGTTTAGAAGTGAATTCCTGAAAATCGGGCGGTGTGTTCCGGTGGAGTAATCGCTTTTGTTGCTGTTAGAGGCTTTAGACCTCTTAATTTTGTTGGGGGCGGCTGCTAGAGTGGAAGCTTCATAGGAGAATCTGCGCTTTTCTGGTATTTTAGCCGCAGGTTTGGGCGAATTTTCATCCTCCTATTCCATCTGTGTCTCGTGGCTTGAGATTTTCTCAGCTGGGAGTTGGTTGTTGCATATGTTTTCAGTGCAGTCTTAGGGGGGATTGGCCTAGGGAGATTTCATTGTATTCGGTGTGTTGGTCTAGTAGGTTTATTCCCTTTTAATGGTGGGTCTGGTAGTTAATGTTTGGTCTTTCTAAATTTTACTGTCATTAAGCTGTAGCGTTTTAGCTTGCTTGGTTAGTTCTTTCATTTCATATGTATTTGGACTGGTGTATCAGTTTTGGTGTAGCACTGCTTGTCCTGTTTGGTAATAAAAGTTTTGGCATTTTCAAAAAAAAAAAAAATATCATCTGAAAAGTATATATGAATGCATCCTACCTTTAATGGCTATTATTTATTTTTGGAAGGAAGTTTGTATTTTATAAATTTAGAGTTATGAGTGAGTTTTTGTACTATGATAGGTGTACTTAAAAGGAGAAATAAAAGGGTATAAAATAACTTTTTATTGCAATAAATGATGGAGATAAAGGTATTTCACACTTCCAAATAATTTAATAATTTATTCTAATTGAATATACAACTGTAAAATTTTCATTATATATAAGTGCAATGTAACGATAATGATAATAAATGAATTGTTCTATAAAGTTGAAATTAATTACAATGAATACTCCTTATTTATAATTTCTTTTTTAGATCATTACATTTACTTTTTTAGATTTGTCACTAATTTAGCTTGAGTTAATATATATATATAAGGATACTTGTTATTTATAATTTCTTTTATAAAAATATAAATATTAGTTATTTAGTAGTGTCAATAAATTTATTAAAGTTATTTAGATTTATGTATATAGTTTTAAATATTTTAATATATTTTTATTATTTTAAAAATTTAAAAATTTGTTTCAAATAATTTAATAATTTGTCATTATTGCTGGCCATGGTTTGCTATAATAAGATAGAGCAAGTACATCCGAAAGAAAAGTTTAATAACCGTGCAATAGAGACAATGAAAATTTACTACGATTTATGGATTAGAATCCTCTTTATTTAATAGATATTTCTAAAAGTACTAATTTATTTGTAAACAAATACTATAATTTATGATATCTTTAATACGTCATTAAATATTTTTTTAATTGTCTTATTCATGACATTAATTACTCTCATTAAATAAATTTTATTATATATTAAAATATTTATGAAAAAATAAACAAATTCAATGATTCATTATAAAAATTATTTAAATATTTATACTTGAAATTTCAAAGTGATTTTCAAAACTATATTATAGAGAATGAATTTCAAATATTATTTCTAATAATTTTTATTATGTATTAAAATATTTATGAAAAAAATAAACAAATTCAATGATTCATTATAAAAATTATTTAAATATTTATACTTAAAATTTCAAATTGAATTTCAAAACTATATTATAGAGAATGAATTTCAAATATTTTTATATTTATAGGTTAAATTCAAAAATAACTTAATATATATTATTTGATATATTTTAATTGAGTCTGAATTTGCGTTGATGATAATTCTTAACAATAAATAGTGAAAATAAATTTATAAGTATTTTAAATGATATAAATCGTAGGGTTATAATTTTGATTTTAAATGATATAAATCGTACGGTTATAATTTTGATTGCAAGATAAATATTTATATTAAATAGTAAAAGATTAAAATTTTAAATTTTTTAATATGTAATGTTTATAGAGTTAGAAATTGAATGGATATATAATCATTTATAATTAATAGGAGATATTGAGTTTCGATTTTTTTAATATGACACTAATTATAGAGTTTCAATTTTTTTCCTAATATGACACTAATTGTAAATAATGTTTCATGAATTTTTTTTAATTTAATTTATCAACAAAATAAATTTATCAAAAAAAAAAATTTATAATTATTTTAAACTTTAATTTCTTAATTTATATCCATTAGTTTTTTAGCATTATTACCTTAAATATTGTCATATTTTATAATTATATATTAATTAGTTTCTTAAGTATGTATTTAAATTGATTTGTTTTTTTAATGGTATTAAAAAATGTAACTTAATTGTTATATAAAATATAATCTTTTTTACGATATAACATTATCTCAATTGTATTAAAAAAATTATTTTCTATTGGACATACAAGATTTCCATGAGATTCTTCAACATTATTATATATTTAGTCATCTTTATATTTCTATGTGTCAAACATCACTCTATATCTCAATCTTACATTTCACACCGTCATTTCAATAGTCATACTCAGAAGTTATATTCCAACTTATTTATTAGTAGGAGTAAATTATAATAAAATTCAATTATATTATCCAACTTTCAAAATATTTTGACATTTATTAGAGATTGACCATGTGCATGTTATTGTATTGTGCACATATTTCCATAATAATCATAACGTTTGAATTTTTTTAATTTCTTATAAAAAAATGAATAGTTAATTTAATTTTTATTTTTATTAATAAAATCTATATAGTTAATAAAATAATAAGTTAAGATATATTTGATTTAATTGATATATCTTAGATGAAAATTTATACTTAGAACAAGAAATATCCATCTTTCGTCACCAAATCTTTTTCTAGCTTCATAGGGTAAATCACCAAATAGATTAGTTAATTAATTAATTAAAACTACTTAACATAAAAAAAAAGTAAATCTAATAATTTTTTAAATATGAAAATCTTTTAGTATTGTATTATGTCGATTTTTTATGGTAACATGTATTATATCGATTCTAAAATAATTGAATTATTTGTAAAAGAAAATTTCAAATGAATGATTCATTTAATAAAACATTAAATATTTTTTATTTTTGAAAGTTTTAATATTACAATTTTGTTTTTCTTATTTATATTTTTTTATTACATTTTAAAAACAAAAGTGTACGAACCACACAAGTACGCGGACAAACACACGGATACTGATATGGTACATGCGAATCATACTGATATTAAGTTAATTATTTAAATATTAAATAATAATGGGAACAACTTTACTATTGATTTGAATATTTTATTTATTTCTGTTACTAATATTTATTTATACAATTAAAATAATATTTTCAAATACTATATTATTAGTTGATATTTATAAAATTAAATGATTGAATATATTTGAAATTATTTTTAATTTGAGATACAATTTTTTTAAACATAATGTATAGAAAATTGAAATATATTATTATTAATGTAAAAATATTTTGGTAAAACAATTTTGTTGTTATTTTAAAAATATGTCTTTCTTTTAAAAATAATTAACTATTTTGATAAAATAATTTGGTTTTTCTTATTTATAGTTTTATTATATTTTGTTTTTAAAAAAATTTTAAATATAAACAAATACATCTAAAAAAATGCATTATGAAAACAAATATATTCTGAGAACAAATGCGCGTCACAGATGTATACCCGTGCGAACGCACGGGTATCATACTAGTTGCTTCATAGAGAAAGTTACAACAAGAGATAAAATCTTGTTCATGACTTTCCATTATGATCAACTTTGATAAGAAAAGTAAACTTTGTTTTCACTTGAAATTGATTAATTAAACATTAAAAGAATTTGGATTTTTCTTAGGGCCAATACAAACATGTACGTGTGAATATATATATATATATATATATATATATATATATATATATATATATATATATATATATATATATATATATATATATATATATATATATATATATATATATATATATATATATATATATATATATATATATATATATATATATTATATAAGTAAATAATTGAAATATTAGTGGGGACATGGACCCACATAAAAATATAAGTGGCTCCGTCCTGCTGAAGTATGTGGACACTAGGGTTGACAATAAACCGAACCAACTCGAAAATAATTCAGAATGCGGTTCGACAATTAAATTGTTGAACTAGGTTTATAAACCAAATGAGTTGAATATGAACGACAAATTATGTTCGTTAACTAAATGAGCTGAATTTGAACTTATACATAGCTCGACTCGTTAGGTTCATTAGTCAACTCAATTATATATGACAATGATTATATTATCTTTAAGAGTAGGTTTAAAGATTTACTCCAAATCTTAACCCTATATTGTCCCTTATGTACTGGTTTGTGCAGTAAAGCTGACAATTACATTTAGAGTTGATCGTACCTGGATCAGACAGTTGATAGTGGCCAACGGCGTCTAGAACGGTAGCTCCGGTGATGGTGAGAGACGGCGGGGAGGGTGTACCTGCAAGGTACTCCGACGCTCAAGTGAGAGAGTGTACAGAGTAGCAGCAAATACAGAAAGTGTAGAGTGGCAAGAAGAATGTGTCTAACCTGACCCTCTCAAATGAGAGGGCATTTATAGAGAGCCCCCAGCACGGGGCCAACGGTTACCTGCAGTGGGCTGGATCAACTAGGCCCACTCCAAGCAACTGCTAGGGCTTACGTGTAGTAGTGAAGACCAGCACGTGGTCTTCGCCTTAGAGTAACTGCTCCTAGATTTTCGGAAGTAGGGCAGACCGAATCCTTCGGACGTGGGAGGTTACTTGGAACGTGTCCACGTGGTATGGACCGTTGGGTACTCCTCGCGGGGAGGAGCCTTCTGTGTCGAGGAGATATGAATCCCGTAGAATGCACATGGCCTCGCGGGGAGGAGTCTTCTGTGTCGAGGATATATCAAGCCCGTAGAATGGACATAGCCTCGCGGGGAGGGATCATGTCCGTCGAGGAGTGATGTGTAGCATTCTCGCGGGGAGAAGCTGATCTGTCGGGGAGGTACATCTCAGCAGGGTGTGATGTCCTCCTTTCCTATTGTCCCAAATGCCCGGCGAAACTGTGGCTTACACGTGGCAGTCACGTGTCTTGCAGAAGGGCCTTATTGGGCCTCCCCAGGCTGTATGGGTTGGGCCTGCTCGCCTGTTGGATAGCCTCGGCCCAGTCCAGAACAGGAGCCCCCTAAGTCGTTGCTCTGAGATGCCAAAGTAATGACTTAAGGGTTATTGGCATGTCGGGGATACGCCAAGAGAGGAACCGAGGAGGCCATTCTCGTGCTCGAACTTCCTACGGTCGCACACAAGTCGGGCATCGGACAGTTGTGTCTGGTCGTAATGCCGGGGAGATGAGGGGTTTCAGATTTGAAACGTTGGGGAAAATCGAAAGGACACGCGTGGGAGGATGAACGGCTGCATGTGTGCCACGTGTCGTCTGTCATCATTACCTAGGGCGGCTAGCTAGGGTAGCACACTCAAGTGCCCTATGTCCCTCGAGTTCCGTGAAAACCACTATAAAAACTCCTCCCCTCGTTTATTTTCCCACTTTTTTCGTTTCTCTCTCAATAATCTCCCTCCTTCTCTCTATCTTCTACAGCAGTCGTTCGCCGCCGTCAACTGCCAGAACTCCGCACCGGAAACCTAAATCGTCGTCTATAAGGTATTTGTTCAAAAACTGACCTTTTTCTTGCGTTTCCTCTTGATTTTAACCAGTGTATAGCACTTCCTTGGTGAACTGACGAAGTTCCCATGAGAAATGAAAGGGTTCCTGGCGAATACGGTGGAAATCTTTTGTTGTTGGGAGAGGAAGTGTTGAGAACTTCTCTCGCTTTTGTTGAATGTCTCGGGGACAAGGGATGAATATCTCGGGGACGCGATGAATGTCCCAGGGTCCCCAATGGTTACTCTTTTCGTAAGCGTTATGGGAAAAAGGGGCGGAATTTTCCGAGGAGGCGATGAGTTCCCCGGTGACCATGTTGTTCCTCGGCCGGCTATGTCGGGGAGACGAAAAAGCCTTGCCCCTTCCTCGCCCGTTCTCTTGAACAGCGGTGGAGGGGTGAATTTGATATGACCCATCGAATTCACCGTTTCCTTCTGCTTTTCAGGTAAATGGACGGTTTGGCTGCGAAGATGGCCGTAGGATCCTTTGAAGAAGACGACCACCCAGAGTCTCCTATGGCTCATATGGCTTTTTCACAAGAGCGCCCGCTCGAGGAGTGGGTCTGGGACGAAGCCCTAGAGATGTCGTCCATCTTTGTCTACCGAGACGTGGAAGATGCGTTCTGTACCGTCGAGCATCGGCTAATTGGGTCTGATAAATCATGGAAGGTTTTCCGCCCTGAAGAGCATCATCGAATATGCTCGCCTTACCGAGGAATGCGTATCCTGTTATACGAGTTCATGTTCGACGAAGCGGGGTGGAGGCTGCCCTTCACGGATTTCCAAGAGAGGGTCTTCGCCTGGTTGAAGCTGGCACCCTCGCAAATTCACCCGAACTCGCTGGCCTTTGTAACACCCCCAATCTATACCCCCAAGCTATTAAAGCAGTAAAATAAAAATTCAAAATTTCATCAGAGTATATTTAAAAACACGGCATAGACAGGGGGAAGTCACATTATATTGAAGCAAAACATACAACACCTGCTCATAAAGATATGCAACAGTGGGGTAGCAATCATCAGAGGAACTTAGTTCCTTACACCCACATTTCAGATTTTAGAATAAAAGCGGAAAATCTAAAACTGAATATCATTTTTATATATATCACTGGAAAAGTTTGTCATACATCAAGTTATACATGCACAAGCCAAAAGATATTTATACATAATTCACAAATAATCACAACACGGCCTCCCTAACTACCCGGTGTCACATATCAGAGCCGACCGACAAAAGAATGAAGACGCAAAGCTTCACAAAAAGACCTCCAGCAACTTTAATCTGCAATGCCTCATAGAGCATTATAAAACAGCAGAAGGGTGAGAAAAACAATCATAGTACAGTTGCATAAAATTATATATTAACATAAAAATGCACAAGTATAATATTCTCACCACAAATACACCACAATTGAATAAAACACAACCACGTACAAGTATCAGGTATTTATCACCACTACACAACAATCATGCACAACGCACTCATCATCAACACAATTATACATATT
Organism: Lathyrus tuberosus; assembly: GCA_022829125.1. Lineage (NCBI taxonomy): Eukaryota > Viridiplantae > Streptophyta > Magnoliopsida > Fabales > Fabaceae > Lathyrus > Lathyrus tuberosus. Next base: position 714,774 of record JALAZF010000061.1, on the reverse strand, counting down.
CCATCTCATTAATCACATTCACAATTAACATACACAATTAATTCATGATTATGCAAATGCACAGAGACCGACACAACAACTCTATGCACATGCCATGCGGTACCGACTCCAATGTTTCTCATGTCTCATCACCAGTTCACTCAGGAATTATTGGAACCATCGCTCGTTACTTAGTGTAACTCACCGTCGGGCCTACGATGTTCACCCGTCGCTTTCGGTCCCCACATGGGCACACGACGTTTATGGATTGCTTTCGGTCCCCACATGGGCACACAATCCAATCGCTTTAGGTCCCCACAAGGGCACACGATGGTCTATAACCATCGCTTTAGGTCCCCACATGGGCACACGATGTTATAGCAGATTCCCTCTGGAACCAAACCGTCATTCAGGACGTCACAACAATGCATATCATGATGCTTGGCATATAATGACCCATGACATTTAATATGCACACATATATGCAACCATCACACTTAACATAGTTCATGCTTTACAATTCAAGCCCAAAACAATGCATTTACACCAAACAACAACAAGCAATCATACCATATCCACATCAACAGTACATTGCATGAAACACACCAATTACACACAATTAAAACGACAAAAGTCGACAAAACGACACTATTTCTAGTTTTCGACAAAATAAAATTGGCCAACAAATTCCAAATCATCATAATCACATAGTACAGCTCAATAGCTTTCCAACGATACCAAGAATGTAAAAATAAGATAAACGGAACAAAAGTTATGACAGAAAACGAAAACGACATTTTGAAAAATCCCATTTTTACACTTGGCCTGACCATACGCGTATCACCATTCTCATACGCGTACGGCCCTGATTCCTCGCCATTCCCATACGCGTATTGCCAATGCCCATACGCGTATGGGCAGAACCCATTTCCTTCACAAATTTCACATTTCAAAGTCCATACGCGTATGCCCAACCCCATACGCGTATCACCAGATGGTCGGGAAAAGACACATTCCATACGCATAATGGCACAAACACAGGCCAATGATACGCGTAACGCCTATGCTCATACGCGTATGGACATGCCCCTTACGCGTACGACCAGGGCAAATGCAGAAAAATTCTGCAGAACGTGTTCCTGCGTTTTCTCCACCAAAATCATCCAAATTTTCACCTACACACCAGAAAATTGCCCATACAATGCCTAACAACATGCATCTATCATGTATCAACAATAATGAACACTAACAACATGATTTCAAACACATTTAATCGATTTCTAACCAATTTCACATAATATGGGTTTTACTAAATTTTTCTATTTCAATCCAACAACAACCACAAACACACATACATAATCATACACAAGTATACGATAATTGAGTTTCGCACCCTTACCTGATTTAACCACGTTTAGAAAAGTCGGGGAATCGATTTCTTGATTTCCAAGTTTTTCCACTTTTTCTTCTCTTCTTCTCTTTTCTCTCCTTTTTCCTTCTTCTCTTTTTCTTTCTTTCTTTCTATTTTTCTCTCTTCCCATTTTCTATTCTATCTAACTTAAGAAAATATCCGGAAATGACCAAAATACCCCCACACTCAAATATCTCGCAAACGATCCCAAAACCCGATAAAATATCACAACATTGAAAAATAACATATTTTCACATAAAAGTCAAAAATAAAATAATTTAATAATAAAATAATCACAAACGACTCAATTAAAATAAAATACTAAAACTGGGGCGTTACAGCCTTTATCCGGGCTTTTGAGCTTGTTTGTAAACACCTGAAAATCGGACCGACAGTGTCCCTCTTCTTTCGAATATTCCATCTTCAAAGGTCGTCGGTCGGCGGACGACACGACTGGGTGTCCTTTAAGCAAAGCAAAGCTCTGTTCCACACGTATTTGGATTCCATCCGGGATTTCAAGTACCGTTACTATTTTGTGAAGCCGGTCACCCTTGGGGCTATCAACTCGCTGTACCGAAGAGTTACCCGTGAAGTAGACGGTCGCTCCGAGGAGGTTCTGGAGCCGAAGTTCCCCCTGTACTGGACGGAGGAACACTTCAAAAAAGGGGTGGATAAATACAAGGTGAAACACAATAAGTTGGACGTCGACGACCGGGCAGCTTATGATAAGATCGTCGCGTTCGTGGAAAGCTTCAATGAAGCTCAGCACAAAACACCGGATGGCGAGCCTATAACGCGAGCAGATGGGCAGGTGGTGAAGCAACGTCGCTTGATCAATACCCGTGTTCTGCTCGAGGCCTTCTCCGACGAAGAAGCAGATGAGCTGTTAGGTGGTGAAAACATCCTCGACCTAAGCCTTCCTCGCGTCTGTATGTCTTGCCTTACTAATGTTTTCTTTCTTTTTGCAGGGAAAATGGCCGGAGCTGAGGAGAGGCTCAAGAAGTTGAAGGCGAAGAGGGCTCGGGAAGAACAGGCTCGGGGAGAGCCATCTCATTCAAAGGGTCAAGGTGTTGCTCCTTCTGGGGCCATGCCCGAAGGTATTTCCTCTGTTGCGATGCCCGAAGGTTCCAGCCAATCCCAGCTTCCTTTAACTGCGTTGGGGACTTCGGGCCGGCGCACACTCTTGCTAGGAGCTAGTCCCCGGGTAATCAAGAGACGTCGAAATGGCTACGGGTTTCGAGTGCGGAGTTTGTCGACCTGGCCCACGAAGAAAGTCCCCCACCTCCTCCAAGCTTCGAACTCCCACCATGCCATCTCAAGCCCCGCTTCTTCTCTGAAGTCATCTATCCTCGCGTCCCTCCCTCTGAAATCCAAGCTGTGCTGGGGACTGCTGCGGAAGCGAGGAGGAGAACGATTTTTGAGGACATGTCTGCCGTTATGCGGATCTGTTCGACTGCTATTGTCCTGAACGATGAAACCCGCCCCACTGCTGAACTTTCTCGACTGCAAGAAAGGCTCGAGACCTTGGAGGCTGAACTGCTAGACTTGCGCAAAGAGTTGAAGGAATACAGGGACCTGAATAAAGAACAGAGCGAGCAGCAGCAGCGGGCGGAGACAAAGCTAAAGGAAGCTGAGGAAGCGGAGAAAGGTCATCTTGCCCGGATCACCGAGCTGGAGGCAGAGGAGAAGCGGCTCAAGAAGAGGGTCGCAGAGCTGGAGGATGTTGTTCGGCCAGCTGAAGGTGAAACTGAAGAGGATAAGCTCCTAACTTCTCGGGCAGCTCTGGTGGCCAAACTCAAGAGAGTCGAGCAGGATCTCCGGCTAGCCGAGGATGATACTCTTGAGGCCGCGGACATAGGATTCCGAAATGCAGTGGCGCAGCTTCAGATCCTAAATCCCAGCCTTGTGACCGACGGGACTGATGTTAACCGCGAGGTGGTCGATGGCCGGATAGTGCTGCCCGGGCAAAAAGGAAATGCCAACGAAGGAGGTGGGCCAGACGCTGCTGAGACTGCTGCCGAGACTGCTGCTGCGTAGGAGTATAGTTTACTTGGCCTGCGTGCCATTTTGTTGTTTTTGCCCGGCTTGTGGGCCAGGGGATTATTGATGTAATATTCGTACAATGGGTTTTGCCCGATTCTAATACTTCGCTTTGCCTATTTATTTATTTTGCTTGTGTGTGATACTTTATACATTACTTATTTTTGCCTAAGTAGTTGAGATCGCTGGCGCCTTGGGAGTTTGCTCGACTCTGATGATCCTCGACTGTGAAGAGAGCTAGTCGAGTGGTCGGGGGTTGTACTCCGACCTTCAACGAGGCTAAGAAGTCGGTCGAGGTCTTAGCTTTGTGGCATGAACTTCCCATCACGAGCTAGGTGTTCTGCCTATTTGGTACGTCGACGACGGAGCTCGGTTGAGGTCTCCTCGTCGGGCCAAAAAGTCTCACGCACACACTTCGTGGTTTTTGGCCGTCGTGTGTTATATAGAGGTGTCGTGCATGTACCGTTGCACGCCCCCGTGGTCGCGACGTCGTACTGTCCCGGGCGGTGTCTAACTGTAATATTGTTTGAGCTTCTCAGCATTCCATGGTCGAGCAAGTTGTTCACCGTGGAAGTTTTCGAGGTAATAGGCACCCGTCCCCGTCTTTGCGATGACGCGGTATGGGCCCTCCCAGTTTGCGGCCAGCTTTCCTTCGCGTGAATCTTTCTGATTTCTCCGTAGGACAAGACTGCCAACTTGGAAGTCTCGTTTGATAACTTTGTCATTATAACACAAAGTTATTTTTTGTTTTAAAGAGGCTTCTTGGAGGGAAGCGTCGACCCTTATCTCTTCGACAAGGTCGAGCTCCTCTCGCAGGGCTTCGTTGTTTGTTTCTTCGTCGAGGGGAGCTTCTGTCCTCCTCGAGGGTTCCCTGATCTCCACGGGGATAACTGCCTCAATTCCGTAAGTTAGGCGAAACGGGGTCTCCCCAGTCATGGAGTGTGGGGTTGTTCGATACGCCCAGAGGACGCTGGGCAACTCCTCGACCCACCGTTGTTTGGCCTCGCCGAGTCGTCGCTTCAGTCCCTGGAGTATCACTCTGTTCGCTGCTTCGGCCTGCCCATTGGTTTGAGGGTGTTCGACCGACGTGAAGTGTTGTTTTGTGCCTAGTTTGGCGACGAAGTCTTGGAAGTTCCTGTCGGTGAACTGTGTCCCGTTGTCGGTGACAATGGCTTGGGGCACACCGAATCGGGCGAGGATGTTTCTCTTGTAGAAACGGAGTATGTTAAAGGCAGTGATTTTGGCCAGCGCCTCTGCCTCAATCCACTTCGTGAAGTAATCTACCCCGACGATGAGGTACTTGTTTTGGTACGACCCTATGACGAAAGGTCCGAGGATATCCATTCCCCACCACGCAAACGGCCATGGGGATGACAATGACTTAAGCTCGTTTGGAGGAGCGAGGTGCATGTCCCCGTGTCTTTGACAGCGGTCACATTTTTTGACGTGATCCTTTGCATCATGTTGCATAGTGGGCCAATAATACCCCGCTCGGAGTGCTTTTTGGGCTAGGGACCTTCCGCCGAGGTGCTGGGCGTTGATCCCTTCGTGGATTTCTTGGAGGATCCCCGAGACTTTGCTTTCATCGACACACCGGAGTAAGGGAATGGAGAATCCTCGACGGTATAGCTTACCTTCGACGACGGTGTACGCACATGCCCGCCTCTTGACTATCCCCGCTTCTTTAGGATCGTCGGGCAGTTTGCCCGTCATCAAGTATTCGTAAACTGGGGTCATCCAACAGTTTGCGTCCCCGATGGCGTTGACCTCTGTGGTCGGTGTGGGTTTGTTTATGCTCGGCTGGGAGAGTATCTCCTGGATAACTGATTTGTTCCCTCCTTTCTTCTTAGTGCTCGCAAGCTTGGAGAGCACGTCTGCTCGAGTGTTGTGCTCGCGCGGGATGTGAGCCACCTCCGCGGAGACAAATTTCTTCAACTTTTCTTGCACCAAGGTTAGGTACTCGACGAGACTATCGTTTTGGCCTGAAATTCTCCCCGAACTTGTGATGCCACGAGCTGGGAGTCTGTAAAGATTTTGACTTCTTTTGCGGCAAGGTCTTCCGCAAGTCGAAGTCCCGCGAGGAAGGCCTCGTATTCGGCTTGGTTATTCGATGTCTTGAAGGACAGTTCGAGGGAGACCTCTATCAGGATGCCCTGCTCGTTTTCGAGGATAATGCCCGCTCCGATACCTTTTGCACTGGAGGCTCTGTCAACGTAAATCGTCCATCTCTAGGAACCATTGGTCGAGGATTCAGGGACGGTCATTTCCGTTACGAAGTCGACCAGTACCTGAGCTTTCAAGGCTTTTCTTCCTTCGTATCGAAGGTCGAACTCGGATAGCTCGAGAGACCACTGGAGCATTCTCCCCGCCATATCTGGCCGACTGAGGAGCTGTCTGATAGGCTACTCCGTCCTTACCAAGATTGTGTGGGCCAGGAAGTAATGACGTAATCTTCTGGCTGTAGAGACGAGGGCCAAGGCGACCTTTTCAATCTGTTGGTATCTGAGCTCGGGACCCTGAAGAGCTCTGCTCGTGAAATAAATCGGTTTCTGTCCATTGGGGGTCTCCCGTATGAGGACAGCACTCACCGCTTTGCCAGTGACGGCCAGGTACAAGAAAAGTGTTTCCCCGTTATCTGGTCGGGACAAGACCGGGGGTTATGACAAGACTTGTTTTAGATGGAGGAGGGCTTGTTCGCATTCTTCACTCCATTCAAAAGTCGTCTTCTGTCGGAGAAGCTTGAAAAAGGGGAGTGCGTACTGAGCAGATTTGGCGACAAAACGGGAGAGACTAGTCAGCATTCTGTTAAGTGACTGGATCGACTTCTTCGAGTTCGGGGTAGGGATTTCGGAGAATGCCCTACATTTGTCGGGGTTCGCCTCGATTCCCCTCTCCGTGAGGTAGAAGCCGAGGAACTTCCCTGCGCGAACACCGAATGTGCATTTGTCGGGGTTGAACCTCATGCGACATTTCCTTGCCGTGTCGAACACTTTCTTGAGATGAGCAGCATGGTCGACTTCTTCTACAAATTTGACGATCATGTTGTCCATATAAACCTCGAGCACGTCGCCGATATCTGCCCGGAAGACCTTGTTCATCATCCGTTGGTAGGTGGGGCCAGCATTTTTCAAGCCGAAGGGCATTACGTTATAGTAGTAATTGCCCGACTCGGTCATGAAAGCGGTATGCTGCTTGTCGGCCTCGTCCATGGGGATTTGGTTGTACCCCGAGTAGGCATCCATGAAGGATAATAATTTGAATCCTGCAGAGTTATCGACCAGCTGGTCGATGTTAGGTAAGGGATAAGAGTCTTTCGGGCATGCCCGGTTAAGATCCGTGTAGTCAACACACATCCTCAATTTTCCATTATTTTTCTTAACGAGTACAACATTTGAGAGCCAAGTCGTGTACTTGGCCTTGGAAATAAAGTTTGCCTCTAGGAGGTCTTTTACAGCTTTTTCAGCAGCCTCCATTTTTTTCGGAGACCGCCTACGCCTACGTTGAGCTATAACCCTAGCGGTCGGATCTATAGTCAGCTGATGACAAGCTACTTCAGGGTCCAGTCCGGGCATCTCTGCAGCACTCCAGGCGAACAAATCTGCATTTTCTCGGAGGCATGCCTTCAGTTGCCTCTTCGCCAGGTCGGGGAGTCCATAGCCAATCTTCACGCTTCGATCTGGGCTGTCGCCGAGAGGAACCAGCTCGAAATCTCCGTCTGGGACGGGGCGCGTTAGGTGGAGAGGCTGCCCATTGATTTCAACTGGGAGGTCCTCGCCTGCAACTTCTTCCTGCTCCCCGGGAAACCTGCTGTCAAGATCGACCGCGCTGACTGGCAGGAGTGGAACCTGCGCGACGTCTGGAGATGCCCTAGCCTGAGTCTTGTTTTTGACGCCGCCGACGACACTCAGACCCTTGATTGCTGCGTCGAAACATCTTCTGGCCGCCTTGATGTCCCCATGAAGAGTGACCACACGTCCACGCTTCGTGTAGTACTTCATCTTTAGGTGGACCGTTGATGGTACGGCCGTCAGTTTCGCCAACGTGGTCCTCCCAATGATGCAGTTGTAGAGGGACGGGCAGTCCACCACCAAGAAACGCGTCTTCACCTGTCGGGCAGTTTCCTCAATCCCGAAGGTGACCATCAACTCCACGAAGCCCCATGGTCTGGTGGTCGCGCCATTGAAGCCTTGTAGGTCTGACCCTACGTACGGGGACAAGTGTCTCTTGATCAGCTGGAGGGACTCGAAGAGGTGGACGTACATGATATCCACCGAGCTCCCCTGGTCAACCAAAATTCTGTGGACATCAAAATTGGCCATCTGTGCCCGGATCAGGAGGGGGATGTTGGCGTTAGGTGCCCCGCCGGGAAGTTCCTCGAGGTAGAAGGTAATCGGAGTTGATCTTCCATTAACCCTCTCGAGGGTAGAGGCTCGAGGAGTTGTTGCTTTCAGTTCATCGAATTTCCTCTTTATTGACCCTACGGTCAAACGGTCAGGGGTTCTGCCAGATATGACCAGGGCTTGGGGGAAAGACTCCCAGCTACTGCGGGCGTTTATTGGCTCTTCTGCTGGGAAGCTCTTCCACATGTTTCGGACAGCTTCAGGGTTGTCGAGTTCTCCCGAAAAGCCAAAGTCTTCGGGTCGCGTGATGCTCAACGCGACTTACAGCGGTCCGTTGTTGGGAGAAGGAGTTGACTCCTCGACATTCTGGGCCTCCTGGCCGCTGGGACGGGGGGGCTCTTGCTGCTTGGCGTACTTCTTCAGGTACCCCTCTTTAATCAGCGTTTCGATTGCGTCCTTAAGGTGGACGCAATCTTCGGTAATGTGCCCGTGACTGCGATGGAACCGGCAGTACTTGGACTTGTCAGCATTTGGTTTGGGAGCCGTCGGTTTCGGGAAGCAGATTCCCCCTTTGACGAACTCGGAATTGGCACAGTCGCTAAAAATGCGCACGCGGGACGCGTTTAGCGGTTTGTAGTCTTTGAAAAGGCCAGACGGTCCCCGTGATTCGCGGGGCTATTTGGTTTGGGCTTCTTTTTTTCTTTCCCCACCTCGCCTAGGTGGAGGGGAGTCTTCTCTTCTCCTGTCTCCACCTCGCCTGGGTGGAGGGGAGTCTTCTTCCTTGTTGCCGCGGGGGCCTTCTCTGCGCCTCGAATCGAGGGCAATTTGCGCGGCTTCAGCTTCCTCGAACTCAATATACGACTGAGCCCTCTCGAGGAGGCCTTCAAAGCTGCGGGGACGGTGTAGTCCGACGGATTCTGCGAACTTGGATCCTAGTCGCAAACCCTTGATGATGAGATATATTTTGATGTGATCGGTCACGTGGATTTCGACCGCTTCTTTGTTGAATCTCTCGATGTAGCTCCGGAGAGGTTCATCCTTCCCTTGAAAGATGGCTTCCAGGGAGGCTATAGTCTTCGGATGTCGACGAGAAGCTGTAAAATGTTTTCTGAAGCACTCCCTCAGGACCTTCCACGACGTGATTGATTCAGATGCTAGGTTTTTGTACCAAGCCATGGCCCCTTTCCGAAGAGTCGTAGGGAATAATCGACATTTGATAGCGCCGGAGACATTCCTGAAATCGAGCAGAGCTTCAAAACTCTCGACATGGTCATCAGGATCAGATGTCCCGTCATATGTCCCCAAGGATAGGGGCGTCTCCAGACCCTTAGGAATAGGGGCGTCCATGATGTGCCTGGCCAGAGGGGTCCGGTAATCGTCATCCTCGCTGGCTCCCGGAGACACAGAGGGGGAGTGTTGTCCATGAACATAGCGACGCCTCGGGGAGTGGTCCTTTGGGCGGCCTCTGGGCTCCTCGGCGTCCGGCCTGCTCCTTTTATTTTTCGAGGAGCGAACTGGCCCCTTTGGTGGCGGGAAGCGGTGGCGTTTCTGAGTATGTTCCAGCTGAGTACGCTCTAAGCGTGGCCTGCGACCCCTGGGAACTGGGGAGGGGCTGCGAGATGCCTCTGGGGACTGCGAATGTCTTGGAAATGGTGGTGGTCGGTGCCTTCGCGGGGAAGTCCGACCACGACCTTTCTCCAGCGCCTCGATCCGGATGTTCTGATTGAAGATCATCTGGTTGGTCTGATTGACCAAAGCAAACAGGGCAGCAGTGCTCGGGTCCGCATTAGGCGGCGGGTCCACGGGCTGGAAAATGGGCTGGAGGACTGTTTCATGTCCGTCTTGGTGAGCTGTCTCGTACTCCACTTCCTCGAAAAATGGTGAGGCGGTGAGTCCGTCTCTGATGTCGTTCTCCACGACAGGTTGGGCAGCGTTGTTGTCGACGCGGTTGCCAGTGCTGAGCTGCGCGATAACGTTGTCTAGAGCTTGATTCGCCGACGGGTTGGCCATGATGGTTGTTGAATGGAGAAAACTTTGGTATATCGAGCAGAAAAACGGGGAAGCTTATAAATTCCCGCAGACGGTGCCACTGATCGTACCTGGATCAGACAGTTGATAGTGGCCAACGACGTCTGGAACGGCAGCTCCGGTGATGGTGAGAGACGGCGGGGGGGGGGGGGGGGGGGGGGGGTACCTGCAAGGTACTCCGACGCTCAAGTGAGAGAGTGTACAGAGTAACAAAAAATACAAAAAGTGTAGAGTGGCAAGAAGAATGTGTCTAACCTGACCCTCTCAAATGAGAGGGTATTTATAGAGAGCCCCCAGCACGGGGCCAACGGTTACCTGCAGTGGGCTGGATCAACTAGGCCCACTTCAAGCAACTGCTAGGGCTTACGTGTAGTAGTGAAGACCAGCACGTGGTATTCGCCCTAGAGTAACTGCTCCTAGATTTTCGGAAGTAGGGCAGACCGAATCCTTCGGACGTGGGAGGTTACTTGGAACGTGTCCACGTGGTATGGACCGTTGGGTACTCCTCGCGGGGAGGAGCCTTCTGTGTCGAGGAAATATGAATCCCGTAGAATGGACATGGCCTCGCGGGGAGGAGCCTTCTGTGTTGAGGATATATCAAGCCCGTAGAATGGACATGGCCTCGCGGGGAAGGATCATGTCCGTCGAGGAGTGATGTGTAGCATTCTCGCGGGGAGAAGCTGATCTGTCGGGGAGGTACATCTCAGCAGGGTGTGATGTCCTAATTTCCTATTGTCCAAAGTGCCCGACACTGCCTAAGTGCCCGACGAAACTGTGGCTTGCACGTGGCAGTCACGTGTCTTGCAGAAGGGCCTTATTGGGCCTCCCCAGGCTGTATGGGTTGGGCCTGCTCGCCTGTTGGATAGCCTCGGCCCAGTCCAGAACAAGAGTCATCCTTGTTGTAGGCATTATGACATTTGCTAAAATAACATTTGTAATGAAGGTTGCAAGTGGTGTAATCATTCTGCGATAAAAATGTATTAATTTTAAATAATTTTTTTATACTATTTCATTAAGTTTGTAAGTTTCCTAAATATTTGATGAAGTTATAAATTTTGGAGACAAATTTAAACTTCAATGGAGTGTTTTTTGAATTAAATTTTCAAATGTGTTTCTTGAAAGTCGTGTAGTTTTTGAATTAATAGATTTTGGAAAACAAAATTAAATGCCATACTCATACGTTTTATTTTATTTCAATATTTTCTTTTTAAAAAAAATATTAATTTAAAATGTCAAATATATAAAAATAAAATAGACTTAAAAAATGGCTTTTAAGTCCGTGAAACAAGTGAGCTGAACCTAATGAGATGAACTTAACGAGATGAACTGAATTGTTCGTAAACTTTTAACGAGTCTAGTTTGAGCTTAAAAAAAGTTCGTGTCGAACTAAAATTTGAATTGAACCAATTTTTAACGAGTCGAGCCGAGTTAAGACGAGTTTGACTCGAATCGACTCATTTCTATCCCTAGTGGACACTAATATTTGTGTGGGAACTAATTCTCATTCTTAAATCTGAGGTTTAAAAAAAGATTGATCAATTATAATGTATTGTATCTTTTAAATTTTAGCATTAAAAAAAATTGAAAATATTATTATCGAGTTAAGAAATAAACAAACATTTATATTAAAATGTATAAAAATTTAATAGTGATATATTTAATAAAATTGATATATTAACATGTGTATATAATAATGAAAATAAAAATATAAAAATATATATTATGCAGATATAAAGTGGATAGAGTATTAACGCACTCTCGCATCCATTTATTTTAGTGGATAATTATTCATATCCTTATTTATTTTATAAATTTTTACATAATGGATAATTTTTATAAGTACTTACTAGAGATGATCCAATTACAATCCTAACTTTTATGAATATATAGTAAAGTATAAAAAAACTTTAAAGTGATACTCAGGATATTAATTTAAAAAAAAAAAAAAAAACTTAATACAAAATAATAATGTCTGTGTGGCATAAAGCAAAAATATAAAGCAATATTTATAAATAAAAATAAATATAATACTTAATAATATATCAAAAATATAACGCAATATTTATATTAAAACATTTTTTATTAGCATAGTAATACTTAAGATTTATTAGATTGCTAGATTCCAAATAAATGACAATAAATTTGGTATAGCATACATTCTCATCGAATATTATTTTTAAATTGAGAAAAATGATATCTCACTGAGTCAAATTAAAATTTTTAAATTATTTGTATGATATGTCAGAGTGATATATTTTTGTTAGAGTGTAAAACTTTTTCACTATCAATACATCTTCATTAAATTCTTTTAAATTTATCTCGGAACGGTCAACCGGTTAAATGAGACTTGACCAACATAAGAGGGTCAATTTAAAACAATTGAGTGAAAACGCACATTGGAGCAGAGCTACTTGCTCATCTTAAACCTTCAATTCAATACAATGGTCTCATGCACGTTACACCATGCCTATTGGGAGCAGTTTCAACCACCCACCATTTATAAACTTGGTTATGTGCCATGACAGATACAATTTCACTCATTATTACAAAGTTACATCACTCTGATCTCCCTAGTTTGGATATTGGAGTGTTAATCTTGCAAATACATCACATGCACCACCATATTAGACATTTGCATCAATGTATCTGAGAGTTCTGTTAAGAAATGTGGTCGAGTCTAACTTAATCTTATAAAATCGGTTGGTAGAGTGAGGATTATCTCCACTCATGTCATATATTGTCCGATGTAAGACTCTTAACACACCCCTCTCGTCCAGGACTGAACATCTAGAGTGTGGAAATAAATGGTGGGTGACCCGATAGCGAAAACCAGATAGCAGGTGGCCCACCGGATCGTAAACGAGACTCTGATACCATGTTATGAAATGTAGTTAAGCCTAACTCAACCCTACAAAACTGGTTGGTAGAGTGAAGATTACCCTCACTTATAAACACGTGTTTATATCATATATTGTCTGATGTGAGACTTTTGACAGTGACGAGTGACGACTTCTTAATTCTTACAAAATTATACATTGAGTTCACCATATACTTTTCGTTGTGTCGTCCCAACCGGTCTATCAATCAATCAAATCGCCAATAATTTTCTCAACTTATAATGCTAACAACCAAATCAACTTGATTGGCCGCTAATCATATCACGTTCATGCAGCTGAAGTCAACACATCGATTTCGACCTCCGTCAAAACCAAGAAAATTTGAGAAAATTCTGACCCCAAAATAGTGCATGAAAGGTCCAAAGCACGTCTGACCAGTCCATCCAAACGCAACGCCCTTCTGTGGAATGCAACAATGTATTCTAGCAAGGCACAATGCGCTTCCCCTTGCCAATATGCAATACATTTAGGCGAAAAACAGTGCGTTCCCTTGTTAATTTGCAAGCTTTTGTATCAATCAACACACGTTTTGCATCGATCACTGCCAAAATTCGAATTCTCAGTACTAGTATGTAAGCAGAGTTAAGCAGAGAAACCAAATATTAGATTTTGGAGAAAGAAATACTATTATAGGTAGAAAAACACATCGCTATTATATATTAGACTTTTATCTTTTATTTATAAATAATTTTAAAATTGACTTTTCATAATTCTTCCTACATAACTTCTCGCTAGCTTCAGTTATTATATAGAAAAATTCACATACCAAAACATAGTGATATCATCTACTTGTTCTGCTATTGGCTTTATATACATGTTGGATACATATCAAAATTTGGTAACTATTCAAGGAATCAAACATATCATGCTGAAGATTTTTCTCATGCTAAAGACTATGAATTTATAGTTGCACATAAACAGACCATGCATTTGTGAGATAACATCAAGCAATCATTCCCGCTTCATCGGAATCTGGAATTACAATGTCAAGCCTCATCATCGGCTTGAACTCGCCTGGTATACGTGCGCCCGCTTGTACACACACTTCTACTACGGCTGGAGCCTTTCCGTAATATCTCCTCAATGCAGCCGTAATTGGAGGTCCATTCATGTCTCTAACATGCCACACATAATTCGGAGGTAAAACTTCATCCATAGTAGCATCCTGCCAACCATGTTTTCCGTCTCTCCATTGATGTTTAAACGATCCACAAAGCTTCGCATTGTGACCCCACGGTCCAACGTGAACCTCCGAGCAATAGCCGCACGCTTTCACCGTGTATTTCTTCATCAACTTCCTGACACCCTTTCTAACAATTTGATATGCGTTGATCGTTTCTTGGGCGATTTTAGGTACGTCTGGCAATGGTGGTCGAGGAAATCGCTCATTGGCTCTATAAGTATCAAAATCCATGATGGAAGAGGACTCGGCAAAGTGAAATGGCTCAGGCGCCTCTAGATGACCGCCTCGGTCAAGTACTCTCCTCCCTAGCATTCGTATGGGATTAGTCCTTCTTCGTGAAGGATACTCTGGGATGTCCACACCAGCTTGAATGCAGAGCTCAACAACAGCTGGAATCCGGTCGTATTCAAACCGTGTATCGTGCATAATGCGTTTACCAAATGGATCAAAGAGATGATACGACTCAATTGGGACAAGTATATCATTGATGGAACCCTTGACCCATGCATGAGAACTATGACGCGTTGAACTGGTACGGCCTTCACAGTCTAGAATGCAGTGACCGGTCTGAGCCACATGTACCTCCGAGCATTCACTGCAGGAATCAAGTTAACAAGAATTTAACTCCTGCTTCATCATTAACATAAAAGAAAACAAATATTCAACTAGCGACACCGACACCTCTTAAATGACGTGTCCGTGTCCGTGTCAGTGTCGGACACCGAGACCAACACAATACTGATACTTGTGATTACGTTCAATTTATTTATTTTTTCAAATTCTTATCAGTATCAACATGTAAGTGTCGGTGCTGTGTCCGTTGTCCGTGTCTGAGCTTCATAGATTGTAAATCGTACTACCGAGGTTTGTTTTTTGCTAATAAAAGAATGCAAAGCAACTAGAAGATAAGCACAGTATGGTGTACCTACAGCCATATATAGGAATGACATGCAACAGCTGAGAAAGACCTTTAATCAAAAGCTTCCAAGCATCAAATACTTCATAAGCAACAGGAACTAGGTCCGGAACAAGCAATCCATTCTTTGGAGGTTCAAGAGGTTTCTCTATTCCTTTCCTAGCAAGTTTTTTGTCCAACTTTGCAGCCTGTTTGATTTCTTTAAAGGGAATAGGGAATGGTTTCTTCTTCTTCTTTGGTAACTTTGGTGGGAAATCGACATTTTGGTTTGACTGATTTTGTCTCCACACAAACTCGTCAGGTCTAGGCTTCCGATTAGCACAAAGTATAACTCCAGGTAATGTCGATCTACACTTGTCGAATTGTTGAAACTTGAACTGCAACAAAGACAAAGGTAAGGGTAAGTTTCAACATATGAAGCACAAACACCAATGACAAAAGTGGTTAAATAAATCAATAAGCCATGGGAGGAAATTCGTCACTAAAATCATTATATCAGAAAAGAACTATGTTTCCGACAAAAGTTCATTACATCCTAGTCCTACAAATGGAACTTATAACAAATTCAACTATCAATGGTTTTAACACTGAAATTTATTGTTCAACTCACTTTTGTAAGAATTTTAATTCATTTTTAGCAAGAGCAGAATCAATTCACTCTTAATCAATTCTTTTACCGCAGAACCAAACACATGCTAAAAAGACGCGCTAAAAAGACAGTAAGATTGAACTCTTCTCTCAGTTACACAAATCAGGAAAAATCAACTTTTTTCAGCTTACGTAAATCTCAACTTTTTTCAAAACCTCTCTCGTTTAACTTCTCCATAAACAAATTAAAAGCTTATATAACATTAACTCCAAGTTAATAAGAAACTTTTCGGAATCAGAAACTAATCCAAGTTTGAAACTACATAGGAAAATGGATGATTAACAAAGCTAGCAAGAACACACAACAAAAAGGGGAAATAGAAAAACCTTGAAATTGGGAGAATATGAGTTGGAAGCTGATAAGTGGCAGGACCCTATAAACTCCATACTGTAGGACTTTCTCACTGTTTCTTGCGGCCGCCGGCGAAACTCCGGCTGTGTTTTCCGTCGAATTGAATTCAGTGAGACTCTGTTTTGGTTTTGATACAAAGGTGCTGAGTTTGCTGAACTTGCAGATTAGATTATCATATTTTATTTCATATTAATTAAAATAGAAAAATAGGCTTAATTATAGTTGAAATTGGTCCCTATTTAAAATTTAAACAATTTTCCTCTATTATTTTAAATTTAAATAATTTTGGTTTTATTCGCATTTTTTTTTTAATTTAAAGTTAATGGTATTTTAATTTTTTTAAATGACAAGTTTGTTAGAAGTTGCAATTCAATGTTCTGATTAAAAGCTAACATTCGACTGTATCGAAGCAGTTAATAAAAGTTGTAGTAGTCAACTGTATTCGACAATGCAGTGTCAAAATATAACTTGTGATTTTGTACTTTATACTAGTAGAAGACCCGTGCGTCCGCACGGGTAAAAGTATTTATATCTTAAGATCATTTGATAAGGTTTGGTTGTTGTTTATAATTGATATTATAAAAGCACTAATAACGACAAATATTAAAATATAAATACATAACAAATCATCGACATTATAAATTCAATATGTCTAATAACTATAAATATTTATAAATATCATTAATAATTATAAATATTTATAAATATTTAGTTGATTAAAAAAAATTGTGGTGATAGTGACCCGTGAAAATAGTGAGTTTTAGTGATAAAATTCATAGAAGATAGTAAAATTTACAAATATCACTCTCATTGTTTCCTTAGAATACAATGATAAATTGATAGTTTGAGTGATAATATTATGTTGAAATAGAGTATAACTGTTCGCAGTTGATTTTGGCGAACAACCTCTGGTTTACCAATCTCTTATGAAACTGGGTTACTTGCAGGACCAACCACACAAATCCTGGGATACATGTGCAAAATTGTCTAACTCTTAGGAGAATGGTGTTTTGATGGTTTGTTTTGTTGTATCTTTTTATATGAATGATTTGGTTAAAGAACTAACTAACAACTTCTGGCGAAAAGTAAGTTAAATGAAAGTAAAACTTGCATAAAGTAAATAACGAAGGATAAATGACTAGGAAAAGTAAAGGTAATTATAAAAGACTTTGAATTTTTATAAACTTAAAAGATGGTGTTTACACGTACATTTCCAGATAATCAAACTCTTTTCTCTCACACGGGTACTTTGAGTATTTACAGGAATTTTGTACAAGTTTTCACACACTAAAATTCTACAACAACTATCCTATTTATAGAAAAATACAATAACTGTTTAGTAACGGAAAAACTCTAAATCTTTGACACTTGGTCTTCTGCATGTCTTCGCTTCTTCTAAAGCTTCCACGCGTCTTCTGTCAAGCGTCATATCTTTTGAATTTGAATTTCCCTTTTGCGTCGAAGCGTTGCGCCTCTCCACTTTGTCGAATTGTCGAAAAGTAACAGATGTCCCTTGAACTTTGTCTAACGAAACTTCCTTACGTTTCTGTCGAAATGTCGAAACTCTGCTTTTTGTCGAAGTGTCGAAACTCCTTTTAAATACCTTCATTTTCTTTCTTCTTCATCTGTAGCCATTTTCTTTAGTTGAA
This sequence comes from Lathyrus tuberosus, assembly GCA_022829125.1. NCBI lineage: Eukaryota > Viridiplantae > Streptophyta > Magnoliopsida > Fabales > Fabaceae > Lathyrus > Lathyrus tuberosus. The sequence goes on along the minus strand of JALAZF010000061.1, from coordinate 697,331 downwards.
GAACGTCATTTCGCCTACCAAAACATGGTGTCGAAAATCTGTGTCTACAAATTGCCCCCAACAAAGATGTTTCGACTTATTTATGGAGAAACCATCATTTGCTGTCGAAAATACTTCGACGCCATGTTACCCGCATTAATGATGTTGGTTTTCAAGACGTGACCTTTTGTTAAGTCCCAAGAAAAATTCATCATTACACTTTCTTAAAACGTCCCATCTAATCCCACGTTCAGACATGATCTCCATAACCCTAAAACCTAGCTAGCCATGCCTTTCTCAACTTTCCATACTCTTTGATCATTGCCGTTGAAATTTTAACACGTGTCCCACGATCAGTATAGAAACTGGAACGTTTCCTCACCTTTCCCTCTATAAATATTCATTTCCAAATATTTTAAACACTTTTACATTCCTGACCCTCTTCTTCTTCACTAACCCATTTCAAACCTTCACACTTCCTTCTGAAATTTCTTTGCTTTCTTCATCAATGGCTCCTCGCAAAGCTCCTATTAACAAGAAAACCAAGAAGGCCAAGAACACTACCGTTCTCCCTTATGCGCACGAGTTGCCTGGACCAGTGATTGTGAGCAATCAACAGTACATTCCAGAGCCTCCAAATGAAAGAGAGAAAGCAAGCATTTATCAATCCCAGGTACTTATTCCGGTTCTTATTTCTGGCACTTGCCATGCAATGTTGGGTCCACTCCCTGACCCCAATGCAAACGCTGATCGTTTGGAGGATTTTTTCCCTACGTATTCTTATTCAAAACCCATAGGTGCTGGAGTAAAACCCAAACCTAGTGAAACGTCCCCAAAAAATCCTGATAGCTCCTCAGCTTCTGAAGAAATAGATTTAGCATATTTGAACCAAGCTAGGATCTTTAGAAGTTGCCCTTTGACAAAAGATCCTTCAGACTATTTGGCCTGGCTGACTAAGGTCGAAAAAATTAAAGGGGATTTCTGGAAGCAAACTGGAATTTTCGACTTGATCCAACTGTCGAAGGTGGGCCCTAGTTATTGCCCAAACATGCTCCTGGCTTCCCTTTACTTTTGGGACAGCACCTATAACAATTTCCATCTTCCCTGTGGAATGGTCACTCCAACCTTCTTCGACATAGCTGCCATAGTTGGCCTCAGCCCTATAGGATTAGACTTCGACCCTACTGTCTTAGATGAAGATACTATAGGTTTCAACACCAAACATGCCTCCTATTCCTTGTTTATTGCTCATTATTATGACAAAACAACTACAGAAGTCTCTGATGTAGAGCACATAGCCTTTTTGACCCTCTGGTTGTCGAAATTTGTCTTTTGCTCCCGTTCTCTTCAGGTTGCCAAAAAATACCTTACCATAGCCAACCAACTTCATGCTGGGAAAAAACTTTGTTTAAGCGAAATGGTTTTGGTGAACCTTTATGAATCCATTAGCGAGAGTGTGGAATTTTTGAAGGCTGTCAAAGAGAAAGGAAAACTAAGCTTGGCAGGGCCTTTCTGGCTTCTACAGTTATGGCTAAATGCCACCTTTGAGGCTTCTCTCCCTATCAAGAATAAAGTAAATGAGGAAGAAGTGAAGGGCAGAAACGTCGAATGGCCTAGGTTGGTAAAGCTAACTCCATCTGATGAAGGGATTAGCCTTCGACAAGCCTTCACCAGTTATGTAATGATGTTTGCCAAACGATACAACTTTACTCCGTCCATGGCACCCTTTGCCAACAGAACTATTGGTCCCAAATGGTTTACCAAACAACTTCCTTTTGAGATGCAGAAAGACGAAGACACATTTTTGGTTATCTGGGAATCGTTCCTAACACCAAGACACCTTTTCTCCCATCACAACACGAATAACACAAAAATTTCCCTTATTGTTTATCAACCCAACCTAGTGGCTCGACAATTTGGGTTAATCCAAATGAAAACAAAACCCGTTTATCCAAAGAAAGGTTGTATTATTTTTCACAATTCTTTTCATAATCTGGAGAAAAGCATAGAGTTATCAGAAAAATACTTTGATGAGACTCTGGAGATTCAACCGGTGGTATTTCGACCATCCTTCCTCTGCACTCAAGAATTTGATGTTTGGTGGAAAGACTACTACCTCGCTAGATTCTTCGACGTGACGGCCTTTACGACTCATCTGACGAATGCTTTTACTTTTGTGCAGGATCGAACAAAGAAAGGTACTGAAAGACATATTAAAGAAATCCAAAAGTTTCAGCATTATTTTGAAACTATTTACCGACCAAATGATCTTAGTCGAACCATTGGCGAAGCAGCAATGATTTTGAAACACAAATTTACAGCAAAATTGGAGAAACTGGTGTTGCCTTCATATGTTCGTCCAGAAATACATTATGATTTGGCATGCAGCTATTATCCACCAAAGTTTCCCCCTCTACCTTCTGCTGAATTTGGTGTTGCATTAAGCCCTCCATTCCCAGATTGGTTTATTTGTGGATCTCACCTAAAACTGCTTCGTGAATCTTGTAAAAAACCTGTTGAGCGTGTGGTTCCGACTAAGTATCATTTGGACAATTTCCCAGGACACCTTCATATTGGAATAGAACACGTTCGCGTGGAATCTCCCATTCTTGAAGGTGTTTAAAGAAACGCAATTTTTCTTTACTTTATTCTAACTCCCTTCTTCTGTTTTTTCTCTTTTGTATTCATTTCTTTATTTTTCTTTCTTTCTTTCAGCTGTCAAGATTACTCCTAAAAAGGCTTCTGTAGGAAGTAATTCTGGGAAGGTAGTCGAACAACCAGCCTCTACAGTCGAAAAGGTTTTACCAGAAAATATCAATTTTCTTCCATGTAATAAATTATGTTTAACTTGAACTAAAACAATTTTTTCCTGTGTTTTTTAGGTGAGTCAAAACCCACCACCTTCCAAGAAAAGAAAGCAAGAGGAGGAGGTAAAGGTGGTCGATGAAGAGTCTGGGGATGAATCTCCAGACCAACAACCCCTCAAGAGAAAGAAGGTCCCGAAGATCAAGACAGTTGCCTCCCAAAGGTCCATTGTCCGCTTGCCCAAGAAAACTCCCCCCACCAGTCCAGTTACAAAAGTTCTTATCAAAGATACAAAAAGTGGGAATTCTAGCTTTAATACTGAGATCCCTCAGGTAAACCTTTATTTCGACTGATGATATTCACTTTTACCTGCATTTTCTTTTCCTTGACTTTTGCTTGTTTTCAGATCCAAGTTGATGTCGAAGGACAACCCATAGGAAAAGAAATGCCAACATTAACAGGTGGTCCTACCTTTAAAGCAGCTAGCTCAATGCCTACCTCTTCCAAAGCTTCGACAAAGAAATCAACAAAGGAAAAAAAGCAGGACACAGTTGATCTTTATTCTGAAAAGACTTTAGCTGAGAGACTCCAAGATGTTGTCGATTCTGATGCTGGTAGCTATGAAAGGCAAACCATTGATGAATTCGACATTGACCTGGAAGAGCATTTTGATGATTCTCCTGTTCGTCCAGCATTAAATGCTGAAAAGGATGGTGATGATTCACCGGATCAGGCAAAACCCACTAAAAAAAGGAAGAAAGCAATCAAACCTCTCCCCCAGAAACCACCTACTCCCAAAGTTTTAGAGAGAATACTATCAAAGGAACCAGGTGAGGGAATCACCCCTGCTCCGGCGGAAAGTGAAAATTCTAGTCTAAGGACCAAAATTCTAAAGGTATGACTTTTTCTTTTCCCCTTGATGCTAACAAGCTGCTTTACTTGTATTTGCTCATTTAACCTACTTATCCTTCAGGTACCTGTCGACATTCACGGACAACCTATGATCCAAGTTCTCCCCAAGACCAGTAGTGACCCTACTTACAATCCAGCCAGCGCCTCCAAATCCTCTGCTAAGAGTTTAGCGAAGGAATCAGCCACTGAAGTAGATCAGCCCATTGCTCTTTCTACACGAAATCCAAAAGTAGTGGAAGAAAAGACTGGTCCCGATACTGAAGATTTTGTCGAAACTGATGGGGATACCATAATGGCTATCACTAGAAATGAAGCTGAAGACCAATCTCCCCCCCATTCAGAATCTGCTGACGAAGAGAGAGACAAGGAGGCTGGAAGTGATGCTGAAGAAGAAGAAGAAGAACATGAAAGGCCACTAACTCCTGCTGCTGATACTGGCGAAAAGACCGAAAACGTGGAAGAAAATCTTGGTAAAACGGCTACAGCTGCTTCGACCGGAACGACTTCGACCCAGTTCTCTCATGAGGAGCTAGAAAGTATGAAGGTGTAAAGACCTTTTGAGTACCTGAAGACCATGCTCAGTTCCTGCTACAATTTTGCTGACACTACTATCAGTAGCTCGACTACCTCAGGGACCACTTCTGATGCCAAATCAATGGATGAAACGCTGGCAAACATTCGACAGAAGATCCTTGATATTGACTTGTTTCAACTTCTGGAGAATGACTCCTCTGCTCACTTCGACCTGAAGAAAATCTTGAAGCAAGTCAATGTCTTGGAGGCTCCTCCTGAAGTCACTGATGTGGTGCTGGACTTCACTACTTTGATAGATCTTGTGGTAACTGACTTTAATCGACTTTGAGAGTGCTCCAAGAAGCTTGAAAACAAAACAGAGACCCAACTTGCTGAGTGGGAAGCTGCGTCGAATTCGTCCAATAGGGTAACTGAAATGGAGTAAGTGTCTCAGCAAAATCAGCGGGAAGCAGCTTTGTGTGGCGAAAACATTCTAGAATGGGAGAAACAAATTTCTGTCCTCCAAGGCAAAATTTCACAGGCGAAAAAACGTCAATCAGAACTGCAGAAGAATGACCAGGAAGAAATCCGCAAAGAGCTGGAAGTTGGTGTGCACCATGTCGACAGGGCCTGTAAGCTTGGCGAGGAGATTGGGGAGATTACTAAGAACAAGACACTTTGTGAGCGACGCCTTCAAATTCAGAAGTCGAAGTTTGAGAAGCTGAAAGCATCTTTTCCCGTTTGAACACTTGTAATTTTTGTTTGGCTTTTAAAGCCCTTTTTGTAATGACAATGGATTTGTACTATCTGGCGAAAAGATTTTTTGTCCGCCATATTGCTTTTCTTTTTACAATTATTCGACTGCTATTTTAATTTCTTGCAATGTTGGCTTATATTTTTTCAAATACTTGCCATTTATCTTCAGTATTCTTTTATTTTTATCTATCTCTTCGACCTCATATGCGCCATTTGAAAAAACTTTTAAAATTTGGAAAGGCCCTTCCCACTTAGGAGACCATTTTCCCATTAACCTATCTTTTCGATCCATAGGAAGAATTACTTTCCAAACAAGATCCCCCACTGAAAGGGTCTTAAATTTCACTTTCTTATTGTAAAACTTTTCGACTCTTTCTTTTTGTCTCTTTATCAGGTCTAACGCACGCAATCTCTCTTCATCCAAATCAACTAGTTCATCCATCATCATGCTCCAATATATTTCTGATGGAATTTCATGATGTCTTTGAACTCGTATTGATTGTAAATAGATTTCGACCGGTAGTACTGCATCGTGTCCATAAGTCAATTTGAATGGAGTAGAATTTGTTGCTTCTTTAGGAGACGTTCGACAAGCCCATAAAATCTGATCCAACGTCTTATGCCAGTTTTTAGGTTTTCTACCCACGTGCTTTTTGATCAAATTTATCACAACCTTATTTGCTGCTTCGACTTGTCCATTTGCCTGGGCGTAATAAGGTGTCGAAGTTAGGAGCTTAAAACCTGTGTCTTTTGCAAACATTTGCATGTTTTTTCCAGTAAACACAGATCCCTGATCAGTAGTTATTGTTTTTGGTATCCCAAATTTGTAAATTATATGTTTCTGGATAAACTCTATAACTGCCTCTTGATCTACATTTACCAGTGGTATAGCTTTAATCCACTTTATGAAATAATCTATTCCAACTAAAATGTACTTCTGCCCTTTTGAAGAAGCTGGTCGAATTTCACCAATTAAATCCAACGCCCAACCTCTGAATGGCCAAGGTTTTATAATTGAATGCAACTCATTTGCAGGAACATGTGGTATACTTGCATGCACTTGGCATTCCTGACAACCTTTTGCAAATTCGACACAGTCTTTCAACATTGTTGGCCAGTACATTCCTTGTCGAAATAATAACCATTTCATTTTGTGGCCTGCTTGGTGTGCGCCACATGCACCACTGTGCACGTTCGACAAAGCTATGTAAGCTTCATCTTCGCCCAAACATTTCAGCAAGACTCCTTCTGCAGTCTTTTTGAATAATTCATTTCCAAAAAGCACATAACTTAAAGCTCTGTACTTTACTTTTCTTTCGACTTTCTGATTTGGGTCTTGTAGATAATCCTTGATAGGTTTTCTCCAATCTTCAATTTCTGAATCATCTATATTAAAAATTTCAAAGTTTTCCTCATCCCCATAACCTAATCTTATTGTCTCCAAATCTGAAGGAGCCAATTTGGTGGATATGACTCTTCCTCTTACTTCAATAGCTTTCTCCAAGTTTTCCTTCGACACTTTGTAGCCTGACGCAAGTTGAGCCAAATCATTTTCTTCTTGATTCTTCAATCTAGGAATGTGTCTGACGGCCACATTGTCGAATTTTTTGAGAAGTCTGTTAGCTATTACGAAGTACATAATCAGATTCTCTTTGACACATTTATATTCTCTTGTCAATTGTTTTATCACCAACTCAGAGTCACCCATTATTTCGACTCTTGTTGCCCCCAATTCCAACAATATTTCAAGTCCGGCAATCAAAGCCTCATATTCTGCTTCATTATTTGAACATAAGCCTTCGACTTTGTACTTGAATTTTGTTGGAATTTTGTCAGGAGAAATAATTAGCATTCCAATACCAGTTCCATTCTTATGACTGGAACCGTCGAAATATAACTTCCATGGCTCTAATTCGACATATTTTACTTCATTTTCATTTATAGAATGGTCAGCTATGAAATCAGCAACCACTTGTCCCTTAACAGCCTTTAAAGGCAAATACTTTAAGGAATATTCTGTCAATGCCAAAGCCCATTTCCCAATTCGACTATGTAAAATGGATTTAGATAACATATATTTTATTACGTCGAAATGAGAAGAAATAAATACATCAACAGGTTTTATATAGTGCTTTAACTTTGTACAAGAGAAATATACACACAAACATAATTTTTCTATCACACTATATCTAGTTTCAGCATCATTTAGGACTCTGCTGAGATAATAGATGGCCCTTTCGACGCCATTCTTATCTTCTTGACACAACATGCTTCCCAGAGTTTTGTCTGACGCTGAAATGTATAATCTCATACTTCTTTTTCTACAAGGAGACATCAAAACTGGAGGACTAGCCAGATACTCTTTGATCGTGTCGAAGGCATCTTGTTGTTCTTGCCCCCATGTGAAATCTTCCTTTTTTAGTCGAAGTAGAGGTGAGAAAGCTTGTGTTTTCCCACTAAGGTTAGAAATGAACCTTCTGAGAAAGTTGATTTTCCCTAGTAGAGACTGCAATCCCTTCTTTGTCGATGGCACTTTCGCTTCCATTATGGCTTTGGCTTTGTTTTCATTTATTTCGATTCCTTTCTTGTGGACCACAAAACCTAAGAAATCACCCGCCTGCACACCAAAAGCACATTTAAGGGGATTCATTTTTAAACCAAACTTTCTCATCCTTTCAAAGGACTGTCGAAGATGGTCTATATGACTTGTTCCTGAAACAGACTTGACCACAATATCATCAATGTATATTTGCATAAAAGTGTCGATAAAGTCATGAAAAATCGAATTCATGGCTCTTTGATAAGTTGCTCCAGCATTTTTTAAACCAAAGGGCATTACTACCCATTCATAGGTTCCTATTGCTCCAGGGCAACGAAAAGCTGTTTTAGGAACATCTTCTTCAGCTATAAAAATTTGATTATAGCCAGAGTATCCATCAAGCATACTCAAATACTCATGGCCTGCTGCAGAATCTATGAGCATTTCTGCTACTGGGATAGGATATTCATCCTTAGGGGTAGCTGAATTTAAATCTCTAAAATCAATACATACCCTTAGCTTGCCATTTTTCTTAATTACAGGGACTATGTTCGCAATCCATTCGACATACCTGGTGGTGCGGATGAATCTGCATCTTAGAAGTCTTTCGACCTCTTCTTTTATTTTCGACAAGATTTCTGGTGCGAAGCGTCTAGGAGTTTGCTTTACTGGCTTCTTTCCCTCCATTATCGGCAGCTTCAATTCGACCAAACTCCTGTCTAATCCTGGTATCTCGTCGTAATCCCATGCGAAACAGTCTTTGTACTCATTTAGCAATTAGACTATTTCGACTTTGAACTGAGGATCTATCTTGGCGCTGATGTAAGTTGGCCTTCTTTCTGCCCCCAGTCCTAAATTGATTTCTTCTAATGGATCCTGTGCCACCATCTTTATGTTAGTCGATGCTGGATCCTTTTCGAACACCAAAGGTTCGTCATCATAGATGGCGTCAAGCTTCTGATTCTGCCATTCGCCAGTTTGATTGTTGTCATAACCCTTTTCAATATCCCTTTGGGGACATTGTTCTTCAAAATCTTCTTTGTTGGCTTCGACAGCCATGTATTTCACTTCGGCCTCTAGGGCCGTTTTGAGTTTATTTTCGGCTATATAAGCCGTAATTCTTTCGATTGCTGAGGCTTCACTCATCATAATCATCAAATTCACTTCCCCAACCCGTTGGCTCAATAGGCGAAGTTCCCCATACGTGACTTGGTTCGCCAATTACTTCTTTGTCATATTGAAATCCACGTGTTGGGTGAAGGTACATGGAATAATAGGCGTTGTCAGTTGCCTTTAGGTCGAATCCTACTGGGTTGCAGGGTGGTATGTGAGCCAAATTCTTGTCGAAACTTCGACTATTCACATTGTTTACTTCAGTCATAAAATAGCTTTGATCTGCTTCAATATTCTCGACAATCCCATCTGGCCTCCAGATAGCTATTCGTTGGTGCATGGATGATGGTACATCCCCTATCCCATGAATCCACTCTCTTCCAAGCAGCAAGTTATAATTTGCCCTCGAAGCTATCACTATGAACATTGTTGGTCTTGTTATTGTTCCAACAGTCAGGTTCACCTGGATTACTCCCATGGTATTTCCTACTTTTCCCTCGTAATTTGACAACACCATGTTGTGGGGCTTTGTGTCTGAGTCATCCTTTCCAAACTTTTTTACCATGAAATGAGGCATCAAATTCACAGTAGCGCCACCATCTACTAATATCTTATTGACACCAACATTCTCCACTTTTCCTTTTATGAACAAAGGCTTCAAGTGTGCCTTCATTGCGTCATCTGGTCTTTCAAAGAAAGCGTTTTACTCTTCGACACAACCATTATTCATTATATAATAACATACAGGCCTGAGCCCCATGCTATCATCTTCAACGTTATCTTCTTCGTCTTTGACTTCCATCACTCTGTCATAGTCTCTAGGCAGCACTGAAACCACATTGCACGTGACATCGAAAGATGCTTCTGAGTCCGACCTAAAGTCATCAGTCACTTCATCGTCTTCTGGCACCTTGTTGTTAGGCTTCGACATCTCCACCATGTTGCTTGGTTTATCCTTTTGAGATGGCTCGTTTTTGAGAGCAGACTCTTGGTTCATTGTTTGCACGTTTTTGCTTGACTCAGCTTTATTTTCGTCAAGAGTGTTTTATTTGATTTGGTTCTTTTCTACAGCCTCCTTTTCTGCTCTTTTCTGCCTTTGGAACCTTCTCCACTGAGACCTTGACATTGGGTTCTTTCCTTTATAGTTTTCTGATGGGTATGGTCTTGGTTTCTGTTTTTCGACCTCCCTTTTTCCTTCCATGGAGGAACCTCTCTGCATTTCAAAATTCTTCCATCTTTTCTGCCCTTGAGCATCTCTGATTGGTTGGACCCACTTGTCATTCTCAGCTTTGACAAACGGCTTGTAAGTCCTATGACGTCCTTCGTTGTGATGCTCACTCCTCCTTGGATCGAACCTTCCGTTTCTGGCTGCTGGGATTGCCCCCCAGTTTCCTCTTCTTTTGGCCTTCTCCACCCCCTCCAGATTGCTTGCTGCTTTCTTGTCGAACACCGCACTACAACGTGGGCACAACATGACTTCAGCCTTCTTTCTCTGGCACCTTAGGATGAATTCGACCAAGCTCTCCTCCTCCTTAGGGTAAGCCAACTTCTGATATTCTTCTCGACGGAGTTCTTCGTCAGTTTCTGTTTGTTTCTTCTGAGAAATTTCCACCATGTTGATATCCACATGCTGGTCATCAGTGAGACTTAATTTATTCATTCTTTCAATAAGTCTTGCCTCCTCTTCAGCATTCCCTTTCGCCTGGTCGAAGCTTCCTCCTGAGGGTAAGTTCCTGGAGATGAGTTTGCAGCATTGCTCGACTGAGTTTTCTTTAGGGTCTTCCATTGTTCTGCACAAAATCCCATAAGGAGCAGGCTTCACAAGGCCTTCAACAGCCTCTGCCCTGATTCTGGCAACATTCTTGTTGACTGGTTTAAACTTGTCAGTAACTCTCATTGTCTCCATTTTGTCATGATTAAGGCCTTCAGTAGCCTCCTCTTTGATGATAGGGGCATTACCATTTGCTCCTTCATCACTATCTTCAAAGACATCTCCCCATCCAGTTGGCTGGATTTTGTTGATGTCAATACGAGAACTTGGGGGTGCAGAGTATTTCACGAGATAGTCGAATTTTCCACTGGGCTCCCCCAAAGTATCCCATATTACTCCATCTTCAGCAATTTTGTTGTTATTCTTTTCGTCGAAACCTTCAGTAATTCCAACTGCATTTTGGTTGTTGAAACCTTCAGTAGTTTCCTCCTTCTTCTGACTGCCGAAGACTTCAGTATCTCCAACTTTGTTTTTACTGTCGAAACCCTCAATAGTTTCAACTCTGTTGCTATAGTCATTCAAATTTCCTACATCAAGATTTTCAGTAATCTTGATCGACACTGGCTGGTCTACACAGTCCTTGGATACTTTTTTCTCCTCAGGCTTGTCTAGGAGATCATCAGCAACCTCCACCATGTTGATATTATTGTCGAAGCCCTCAGCAGCTTCCACCATTTCAAAACTACAATCAGAGGCTACTTCGACCTCCACCATATTCACAGTGGAAGGTTCAGCATAATTGGCTTCGACCACCTGCATGGGGTTTGAGTCAATCTTCATCTGTTGTTTTGATTTGTCTCCAAACTTCAGTCTTCCATCACGAATTGCATTCTGAACAAGATCCCTGAAAAGGAAACATTGAAAAGTTTTATGACCCAAAAAGTTATGGTATTTGTAAAAACCTCTCTTTTTCTGTTGGTCTACAGGAGGCTCTTTAGTGCCTGCTGGTTTTATTAATTGACCATCTTTGACTAATAAGTCGAAAATTTCGTCACACTTGGTAACGTCGAACGTATAAGTTCTTTTAGGAAACCTATCATTCTTTTCAGGTTCGACTGGATTTTTCCCATTCGACGGAGCTAGTACTTTACAGGCGTATGGTGGGCCTGACTTTAGTTCTGCCAGATCAATTTCTTGTTCGTCGAACAAAATTAGTTCATTTTCGTCACTATCATTATCCTGGCATACTCCTACATAGGTCACTTTTTCCTTTTTATTCTTATTTGATCTAAATTTCTCAGCTTTTAGCCTTTCAATTTGTCTTACCCTATCTGCTAATTGTGCCATATCTCTTAAATATTGAGTGTCTAATTTCTTCCTTATAGAATAATCTAGACCCCCTGCAGCCATTTCGACTAACTCTTGTTCTGGCACTTGTGTGAAACATCTTGCCTTAAGCAACCTGAACCTATTTAGGTAATCATCTATAGGCTCTGAAAATTTCCTCTTAACACTGGCTAATTCCTTCAAACTTATCTTAGTCTGACCCATATAGAATTGTTCATGGAACAATCTTTCTAATTGGGTCCATGTGAATATAGAGTTCGCAGGCAAGGATGTAAACCAGGTAAATGCATTTTTTGTCAAAGAACTTGGGAAGTACTTCATTTTCAAATTTTCATTATTGGCTATTTCTCCTGCTTCGATCAAATAACGCGCTATATGTTCTATGGTGGATTCGCTAGTGTCCCCTGAGAATTTGGTAAACTTGGGGACCTTCCACCTTGGGGGCAATTCTTGTTGTAGAATATATTCAGATAGTGGGGAAGCATAACTAGGCCTTTGTAATCCTACATTTACCCCATTTTGCGCCATTATCCTTTCGACCATGGCTGCTAGATTGTTTTCGGCAGGCAGATGGTTATATCGTATTCGCTGTCGCAAGACATCATCAGCATCTTCGCCTCTCTGGACGATTACCCTCATAGGTTCTTGCTGAACGGGGATTTCGACACGAGGCTGTTCGACCACTGCCTCTTGGTTTCTAGGGTTTGCTTGAGGATTTTCTAAAGGCCTTTGATTTATTGTGGGTTCCTCTTCGACATTTACTACTGGGTTTTGAATCACTTGTTCTCTTTGTCGTGTTTGAGGAACACCAAAAAAGTCAGCAATGCGCGTCATTTGCGCAGCCAACAATTGGTTGGTTTGGGTAGTGTTTTGTATTAAAGGATTAAACACTGCTCCCATTTGTTGTGTCAACATTTGGACCATATCATGATTACTTTCGTCCATTTGTTGTCGAATTACTTGCGCAGAATTATTTGTCATTGCTGGTATTTGGAAATTTGGTAGGGGTTGGTTTAATCTACTCATACTTCCGCCATATCCCGACCCTTGTAGTGGTGAAGACACGTGGACCATGGCATCAGAATACAAGGATGGTGCACTTTGCAAGTTTGCCATTACTGACGTTGGCATTCCATATGGTTGTTCTCTACCAAACATAGGTAGGGAAAAATTTGTCTGAAATGGCCTATAATTATGTCCTCCAGGAGGAGGCGTCCCCATGGGCCTTGAATGTCCCACTGTGGAAGAACTAGGCATGTTTTGGGAGAGCGAAACCGCTGGTATAGATCCTGTTGATGAAGGCATTGCCTCCTCCAAAACAGGGTTTGAATCCACATTTCCCCCTGTCGAAGGGATAGGGTTGGAAACTGGAATGTTTTCATTTGGATTTGGATTATTTGGCCGATTCGCCATTTTTCTTACTCTTGTCCTTTTAGGTCTTTCTACGTCGGTTATGGCTAATTTACCGCTTCTCAAAATCATACAATGAAGTAAAAACTATTTGGCTAAGAATTATTTGTAAAAATCTTAAAATTTCGCACTGGTCCCACTGGGCGTGCCAATTTGTTCGCAGTTGATTTTGGCGAACAACCTCTGGTTTACCAATCTCTTATGAAACTGGGTTACTTGCAGGACCAACCACACAAATCCTGGGATACATGTGCAAAATTGTCTAACTCTTAGGAGAATGGTGTTTTGATGGTTTGTTTTGTTGTATCTTTTTATATGAATGATTTGGTTAAAGAACTAACTAACAACTTCTGGCGAAAAGTAAGTTAAATGAAAGTAAAACTTGCATAAAGTAAATAACGAAGGATAAATGACTGGGAAAAGTAAAGGTAATTATAAAAGACTTTGAATTTTTATAAACTTAAAAGATGGTGTTTACACGTACATTTCCAGATAATCAAACTCTTTTCTCTCACACGGGTACTTTGAGTATTTACAGGAATTTTGTACAAGTTTTCACACACTAAAATTCTACAACAACTATCCTATTTATAGAAAAATACAATAACTGTTTAGTAACGGAAAAACTCTAAATCTTTGACACTTGGTCTTCTGCATGTCTTCGCTTCTTCTAAAGCTTCCACGCGTCTTCTGTCAAGCGTCATATCTTTTGAATTTGAATTTCCCTTTTGCGTCAAAGCGTTGCGCCTCTCCACTTTGTCGAATTGTCGAAAAGTAACAGATGTCCCTTGAACTTTGTCTGACGAAACTTCCTTACGTTTCTGTCGAAATGTCGAAACTCTGCTTTTTGTCGAAGTGTCGAAACTCCTTTTAAATACCTTCATTTTCTTTCTTCTTCATCTGTAGCCATTTTCTTTAGTTGAAGAACGTCATTTCGCCTACCAAAACATGGTGTCGAAAATCTGTGTCTACAATAACAATACTAAGAAATCATACCTATCCCAATCTATATATAACACAACTTCACACTACAGAGGAAAAATTATGTGTACATCAAGACAACACTTATATACTTGATGCGAATAACACTTATATACTTGTATGCAACAACTCCCATTATAGTAACTGCATAGCTAACCATGCCAATAAAAGTGTCGGGGTTTCTGAATATCAGATTGAAAACCATGTGAAGATAAATATTATTGAGCATGTATTATTTAGCTTAGAAAATCCTCAGATTGAAAAGAACTATAAAACTGGTTTTATGTAAGTATGGATAGTAGTAAATATTATAAGAAAGAGAAAAATGATAATTTAAGAACGACATAGATTCCAAAAACTTATTATCATATGGACATGGTCTCCAAATTTTTACTATCACTTTAGTAGTATTGAGATGTATTACTGCATGAGCTAAAACAATAAAATAATAAAATAATCATATGGCCATGGCCATTTGCTGCATGAGCTAAAACAATAAAATAATCAGCTACTAAAAAAAGTGAAAATTTCTAGGAATAAACTCCCTAAGCATTTTAAGATGTATTACTGCCAGTCTTAATTTTTCACTCCCACCAACAATCGCAAACTCCACCAAAACTCTGCCTCTGGGAAGTTGCATCATGCCCAATCTTCTGGTCAAAAGCAAACTTCTTTTGCTGAAGAGCCTGTACTTGAGCAAACTTTTTGGGCATACTTCTTTTGATTCAAGCAACTTTTAAAGTTCCGTAGTTTAGGTCTGGAAACAAACATTAACTATATATATTAAAATCTTACAAACCAATAAATCAAGAGTTAACTTAAAAAATGAAAAAGTGAATTTTAACCTTTAGGATAAATAATTGATATGTCAGCCTCAAATGGAAAAATGAATTTTAACTTCTAAGATAAAGTGTACCATGAAACAAACACAAAACAAAAACAAAAAAGTAAATCTACAAATCAACATAGTATTCACTACTACATATAAAATCCCTTAAAAAGAATCAAACAAATCTAATACATCTAAATAGTCATCATCCTAACAATCATTTCATTACTTCAAGGATATAGTTGTCTACACATAAGGAATTGGAGTATTGCCTTGCAGAATGGTTGTGTTGTAAAAGAGATAATTATTTCATCACATGGCTAATTTTACAAAAGAGATCATTATTTCATAGCATGGCTTCAAGTTTTTCTAAACTTGTTATTTCTGACAACTTAAAGTATGAGATCAAAATATAGTTTTGTGACAAAATAAAGTGAACAAAAGATTGTTGATTTTTATTTCAATATCCATCTACTGATATGACTCTAAAATTAGTAGTTTCACTTAGAATCAAACCAATATTGATGTTGTAGTTGTAGCAATACTCTCAACATCATCAACTGGAAAATGTAAAATGAATTCCTAGCAACAAAAACCACACAGCATAGTGATACCACATCCAAACTACCACAACAACCACAATGCTATAGATTTTGTTCAACATAATCACATTTAAATGATTGGAGATCTCGACACTAACCCTACTGCTCGCCGTACAAATATCCCCACCTCATGACATAATGCTAAATTCCATTCATCAAGTGTACATTTCATGGCTTTTGCGACAATAGAAGTGTCCGGTACTGATCTGCACATTCAAAAGATAAGGACTTTCAGGAAAAAATTCAAAATGCAGTAAGAGACATAAGTGAAACATAGTTCTTATTTTAAAAAGAAATCACCTACAGGTCATACAAGCTGCTTCTAAGCAGGGTCTTTATTTTAGAAATGGTAATCAATTACTACAAGCTGCTAGTAAGCCTTGCTTGTAATAATATTATCCACATAAGAAAGTATATGTTAGCACTTAACACTAACAGATTAATATCTTTCTTATCATATATAATGGAGAGATATAATGGTCTCTTTCTTATCAAACTATGGAAGTATGTTAGCATTTAGCACTAACAGATTGGTCTCTTCATTAGCAATATATCCTCTAAACAGTTGTAGAAAGCAGTGGTTACCTGTTGAAATTTAATTTGTGGAGTCCTATGAACGGTTTTGTTTGTTGCTTTTGTCAAGAAAGCAAGTGATGCAACAACATCTTTCACATCCTGAATTAGACACCAAAATGAAAAACATTTTTGAGTTTAATTGCAAGAAAATAAACTTCAAAGAAAATATATAGAGAAAAAGTATCACCTTTGTGTAACCTATTGAAAGTCGTTTCGTATAATTATTAGCCACATACTATTTTTCTATACCAGATATTTCATCATGGTGTTGAGCAATAGCCAAAACATCAGCCAAAGAGTCAGTATTAAGACTTAATGCACTCTTCCTTTGAAATACTCCAACTGCCTTGCAACCTATTTCTTGAGTGACCATGCTTCATTTGCAACATGTTCTGCATCAGTATATGTTGACGGGGTTGAGTATAACGCGTGAACTCGTCCACCCTAAATAAGCATTAGCCAGCCAACCCATTAGAATGTCAAAGCACACTTGGAAAAATAAGCTTAATTTATAAAAAAATTTATTAAAGGAAGAGATAAAGATAAGCTACCTGATTAACATAGTGAATAAACTTGTCTAGTTGCCTAAACCAGGTTTGTGCATATTGGAACTTGAAATTTGTCCCCATTGTCCACATTATACGATTTGATCGTGTTATATTGGCCTGAGACATCCAGGCATTGGAATTGTTGACTCAAATCCCTTTCAATTGTGACTGATAAAGCTTTGATAATTTGAATGACAATAAATATTTACGCTAATAACGATACCTGTGATATTGCAGCTGAGACAAACTCATTTACTCGATCAGGGACATTGTAATCGAACAAATTGATATCGTCCTTCAAGTTAAAAACACTAAGTTTACTTAATACGTATTTTTAATCAGCATCTAATAAGCCTTATAGCAATATTTGACTCAGATATTACCTGAACAATTGTAGATTCGTCATTTACTTTAAAGTAGAAATTACTTGTTAGAGGTTCATAATTCTCAGGCAACGCGCCAGAAAATATCTATATCAATGGACAATTTTAATGATCTGAAGATAATAGAAAATGAAATCATTTTATATAAGCATCAACATAAACGCAAATCACTTTGAATCACAAATCCTAGTCCTTAGTTTAAGCTCTATTATTGGGGAGGAATTTTCACACACACACAACATCACTTCAGATGTACGCATCTTTGGTCTATCCCAATCATTTGATCAATAATACATTTAACATAAAGCCCATTCTTATCAAAAAGTTAGAATAATTACCCAAATAAAATCACCAAGGAGCTAAAAGAATCATTATGAAGCACACTCATAGTTTAATAATAATCAGATATTATTTCAAATTGCATAAAAAACCCTTCAAAAGTGACACAAAGGAAACCTTACCAACGTGAATATATTATGTATAATTCAACATTGAAGAAATAGAGTTGTGTTGAACAGAAACAGTACCTTGACACGCTTTGTAGCAGCAACTTGCTCAACTTTGTGAACAAATTGATTGAAAGGGTACGACGGTGGAGGTGGATTTAGGGTTTGTGGGTAAACTGAGAGATCGAAGAGAGAGAGAGAAAATGGGAGAAAGAGAGAGAAGTGAAAAATGAAAGAGTATGAGAGAGAAAAGTGGAAAACGGAGAAAGTGAGAGAAAAATGGAAAAAGGGCGAAAGTGTAGTCATTAGGCCAATCTTTGTCTGACACGTGGGAGCAAAAGAGAAAAATTGAAGTGAATTAATGGTATGTTTTGTTATTTATAGATTCAACCTTTTGATAGTGTTAATTTTTTGTGGGAAAAAGACAATTTAGTCAGTTTGGTAAACTTGTTAATAATGGGTAGATAGTTGATTTTATACGTTTTGGGCTTGGTCAGTTTGTGTAGTTTGGACATGAGCTTTAATTGCTTATATAAAGGGTTGTGTATGATGTAAACACAAAACTTCACTCAATCCTAATTTTCATAATTCAGTTTACAATTTTCTCTCTTTTCTCTCTTCTTCTTTTCAATCTTTCATCTTTCTTGAAAATATTTGTTCTAACAATTGGTATCAAGGAGCCCAGTTGCGATTAAGAGAGAATCTGTAATGGCAAACAGAACAACAACATCAACGCAATTTTCAGCGAATCTACCAGTTTTCAAAGGGGGAGAACTACGAACGGTGGGTTGCGCAGATGAAGGTCATTTTCAGATTTTAAGATGTGTCTGAAATCATGAACGATGAAGTACCGTCATTGGAACCGAATGCAGATGATGTTCAACAAGATGCACATAAGGAACGAAGAAAGAAATACGGAAAATGGTTGTTCTTGATTCACTAGTGTGTGGATTCTAATGTATTTGAAAAGATTATTGAAGAAGAAACACGAAATGAGTGTGGGAAAAGTTGAAAAGCTTGTACGACGGAGATGAAAAATTGAAAAAGGGTGAAGTTGCAGACGTTGAGAAAGCAATTTGAGATGACTCAGATGAAGTAAGATGAATTAGTCTCGAAATATCTTTCACATGCAGTGTTGCTAACGAACTAGATGAAGTCGTATGGTGAATCAATCAACGATTTGCACAAGATTGAGAAAGTGTTGAGATCACTGACTGCAAAGTTTGATTACATTGTAGTGTCAATTGAAGAATCCAAGAACCTAGCTGAGATGTAGTTAGAAGAACCTCAAGCTTCATTAGAGGCTCATGAGATGAGGCTGAAGCAGAGAAACTCGGAAAGGGAGAAGGTGGATGAACAGGAATTGCAAGAAAGATTCATCAAGAAATCTAAGAAAAAGAAGGGTAAGAATCTTTCTAATGATGATAAATCAAGCAAAAACTCAAAGAATCACTCTGCTTCGATCAAGAAAGGCATGAGTAACAAGTATTATGGGAAGAAAGTTAATATGAAGGAGGTGCAATGTTAGAGATGTCAGGGATTTGGTCACTATGCTCGAGACTGTCGAAGGAAGAAGGAAGCACACGCGAAAGATAGTGATGAAGTGCAATATGCACATGCTCAAGATAATGATTATGATGATATGCTACTCATGGGCAACACTCAGTCGAACACTAAGCAAACTAACATGTGGTATCTGGATTCAGGATGTAGCAACCACATGACTGACAATAAAACCTAGTTCACCAAGCTAGATGAATCAGTCGAGAAAGTGATAAAGTTTGCAAATGGCATGCACATCACATCAGGTGAAAAAAGAGATATTTATGTTTTCAAGAAGGATGGTCGAAAAGCCAGCACCCCCGATGTGTTATATGCACCATCGATGACAAGTAACTTGATAAGTGTAGGTCAATTATTTGCAAAAGGGTACAACATGAAGATAGAAAAGAATCATACGAAGGTGTATCATCGAGATGACACGCTGATTCTGAAGGCACCCTTGGAAGACAACAAAACCTTTAAAGTAGAAATCAACCTAGTTGATCACAAATTTCTTGCTTTGACTGCAGAAGAAGACAAGAACTAGTTGTGGCATCATAGGTATGGGCATTTAAACTTCATACATTTATGTATGCTCAACCAAAAGAAGATGGTGTATGGGTTACCTCAGGTGAAAGAACCAAGTCAGGTGTGCGAGGAATGTTGAAAAGCAAAGCAGGCTAGAAAAGAAAACCAAGTCATGTGGTTTTTAATGTTCTTAATGCATTGAAATACCTTGAAGAAGATGTGGTCGGTTCGTCATCGATCTCTAGTTAGGAAACCAACATCCAAAAGAAACTCATGGATCACAAGGATGAGTTAGAGAATGTTGCATTAGTGAAAGAAGAAATTGTGATTAAACCCATGTTCCAACTAGGAAGGAGGACATAACACTTTTAAACACTAGAGATTACAACTGAATTGGTGAAAAATATTACTGCATCTATAGAGGTGCCCGCTAAATTGGAACTAAAATACTTACCTTCTCACTTGCAATATGTATGCCTAGAGGCATGACAAAAGTTTCCAGTGATTATTTATAATGACCTGACTGTCGAGCAAAGGTGTCAACTTCTGGAACTTCTGAAAAGGAATAAAAAGGATATGGCTTGTCAGATACTTGACATCAAGGGAATAAGTCTTACTGTGTGCATACATAGAATATTGTTGGAGGATAATGCCAAGAATATTATTGAGAGCCAAATAAGAATAAACCCCCATCATGAAATATGTGGTTAAGAAAGAGGTCATCAAGTAGTTAGATGCTATCATAATTTACCATATCTATGATAGTGTATGTTTGAGCCTTATCTAATGAGTTCTGAATAAAGGTGGCATGAAAATAAATGAAAATGAGAAGAATGAGTTGATTCCCACAAGAACAGCCACCGGTTGGAGGATATGCATGAACTATAGGAAGTTAAACAAGGCCACAAGAAAATATCACTTTCCTCTCCCATTCATTGATCAAATGTTGGACAAGTTAGCTGGTAAATAATTTTACTATTTTCTTGATGGATATTAGGGTTACAATCAGATTTCAATAGCTCTAGAAGACCAATATAATGTACGCGGTGAGAATCGGAGACCAAGCTATTACATTAACTTGACCCGCAAAACAAAAGATGTCACCACCAAACTTTAATTTATCCAAGGAAAGGGGAAAAGAACGAATAAACCCTAAATAAATATGCAAAGCTAAAGATAAGACTAAAGGCTAAGCAAATAAGATATCAAAGGTATGAGAGTTGGTTATACTAAGGGAAGGTATTAACATCCTAAGCATACATAGAACTCTACAGGAACCTCTTGAAATATCTATGTTTTTGCTAAAGTTATTTGCTATTTATTGGGAGAGTTTACTGTTTTGAGTGAGTGATGGGAGTGGGAAATGTTTATTTATTTATTTTTGTAATGTATATGAATAAAGGGGGGGGGGGGGGGGAGGGGTAAAAATAAAAAGGTGTGCTCGCTAGGATCTCGCAATCATATGCCTACATATCATTAGAGGAAGTCAGAGCATTTGTAGTTCGGGGAACTACAAGTAAAAAGAGTGAAAAGGGGAAGAGTGTGAAAAAGAAAAAGAGTGCTCGCAAAATATTGGGACCTTGTGCCTACGTATTCTCAAAAAGGAACTTGAGAAATCAGAACGTTCGTAGTTCGTGGAATTACGAGTTGTTAAGGTTCTAAGAACCAAGACAACAAAGGGGAAAAGGGAGGAGAGATTAGTGGCTATCTCTATGACAAGGATGATTGTAAATGTAAAGCCAAGGGTGGCAAAGGGAGAAGAGATTGATAGCTATCTCTATGGCAAGGTTTGAAGGAAGGGTTAAAAAGTTACAAGAGATTAATGACTATCTCTTGAGAAGGTTAAAGGTTTTGTAGATAAAAATGGTTTAAAAGTCCTAAGGTTAAATTAGAGTTTAGATAATGGTGTATATAACCTTTAATGTCAAGAGAAACTTAACAAAACAAAATTTATTAGGCTTCAATAAGTATAACACCAAGAATGAAGTGAATATACAAATGTGATCAAACATGGTAAAGACATATTCATAGTAGAAATACAATCACACAATACATGAAAGAACATGGATTGAAGATTTAATCATGGTGTACAAGACAATAACTACACATGAACAAACATAGGGCAAATAGACATGCTTGACGTTGTGGAAGTTTATGAAGGAAATACTTAAAAATGTTAACAATTTTCACATATTAACCAAAGTGAACACATGAACAAGTCACTTAGACAAGGTAGAATTAAAGTTCAAAGAATTCAAACTCAAGTGGAATCCCTAGTCGTGCATCAAAGTGTTTCAAAAGATCAAGCAAGACTAAACCCTAAAGTTTCACCTAAATAATCATTTAATCAAAACAATTTTAAAGGGAAATATCATTTAAGCATGGTGCAAATCATTTAAACAAGATCATATACATCAAGATAACATGGCATGAAGATAAACAAACAAGGATTTAATCATGAAAAATCAATGGAAGAAACAAATCAAAATGATTAAGATAAACATATTTTTTTGTCTTTTTAATTAATATCTAAAAATAAAAATAAAATCAAGACATGATTAAATATTTTTTGGCATTTTTAAATATTAATGACATTAAAAATAAAGAAAAGAATAAGAAATAAATAAATAAGCAAGAATTAAAAAGAAAATAAAAAGAAATGAAATAAGCAAATAAAAAAAAAGTGATAAAAAATTAGGAATGCTGCCAAGGGGTGTTGAACCTGTGCCCTCAAGGTTGCAGGCCCAAAAGGATTACCACTGGGCCAGGCACAGCCTGGTGACAAAGTAGTGCAAGCAATGAATAATATGTGAAACTTCAAAGTGAAAATGTTCAAAAAATAAAATAGCAAAAGTCTGGGGCGATGGAGATTCGAACCTCAGACTTTATGCTCGCTATATACACAAAACCAACCATTTAACCACCACGGCGCAATGCCTATTCAGTTTAATAGTTGCATATAATTAATTATATAATAAAACATCATTTAAAAATGGGAATTTTGGCGCCACCATCATCGTCTTCTTCACGAGCTTCACACCACTATCTTTAAATTTCTCAAAATCACAACTTTCTTATTTCTTCATGAAATCAAATGATGTAAACATCAAAGTTGCTTGAAATTTTGTGAGGGATTAATTGGTGTAATTTAATTGCATTTATATTCAGTGTATCTCACATAATCAGATTGAAAAACCTAAACCCTAGAAACTGAAAAAACAATATGAAACTCCATATGTCACAGATACAAAGCAATTAATATAGGGGAAATGATCAATACATCATGACAAGTAGGTTTGTAACTCAAATGAGTGAAAATTATGCATGAACCATATATTTTGAGAAAAAACAACTTACCTTCCAAGTGAAAATCGAGTTTCTGCTTAGAGGTGTTCCAGATGTAATTTAATAATCCTTAAAGCTTCCTTGACCTCCAAGGAATGTGTTGATATGTGTTAGTTCCTGGATTGGCTGGAATTTTGGTAAAACAAAGTATATTCAATGTTGATGTCAAGGTGGTGATGTTGGAACATTGAAGGTTTAACACTGGGCTGTGTTAAGCAAGTATTTGCTGAAGTTGGATGTCTGATGTCACATAGGCGATGTTGTGACATTAGATATGCAGAATTAACAACAGCAGGCTGTGATGTTGTTAGGGTTGCGTATTAGCTGGAATTGTGGAGAACAAGTTGTCTAATTGGATGCGAATATCTTGGGATAGATATTTGCTGCTGCATAGGAGATCTGGTGCAGATTTGTAGGAGATTTAAAAGGTTGAAGATTTAAAAAGATTTAGGAGAAAATCTGTTTTAAATATTCAGTTTTAAATAACAAATCTGGGAGATATTGTAGCAAGTCCAAGACCAATTCAAGGAGCTATATAAAGCGCACAAGACCAAAGGAAAAGGGACAGAAAACATTCAGAAGATCAGGAGCTGGAGGCTTAGTGTCTAGAGTTTGTTTAGAGTGCTTGTATTTACACTATTCTAGGGTTTGAATAGGTGTTGTGTTTCTGTCCTCTCTAGAAGCTGTGAAGCAATAGAGAGTGGTTGCTTGATCGAAGCTGTGAAGTAAGATCAAGGTTACTCAAAGTGGTTTCTTTGAGTGTTTGTAAGGGATTGAGTTGTGTTCTCATACCTAGGTGGTTTCTTAGGTAGGAAGTCATTAGTAGAGTATAAGTTTAGGAGATTGTCAATGGGTTGTTGAGTCTGTAAATTATATCTACAAGTAGTGAATTCCATCCCTGGCCTGGTAGCCCCCAGAGTAGGTTGGTTGTAACCGAACTGGGTCAACAATTCTTGGTGTTATTTTGCTGTTTATTCTGTCCATTGTGCAGAGTGTGTTGTTGTGACATCGCACCTTAACATCACACGTCTGATACCAGAATTTCAATTGGTATCAGAGCAGGCATCCTGTCTGTCTCTGGGTGAGATCTAGGGAAGTTACTTTTTGGTGAAAAGATGGACAAAGAAGTTAAAGGATTCGTCAACAGACCCCCTATTTTGGATGGATCCAATTATGACTATTGGAAGCCAAGGATGACCACTTTCTTAAAATCCTTGGACAGCAGAGCTTGGAAGGCTGTTATTAAAGAATGGAAAGTTCCTGTCATGTGTGAGAAGGATGATGCTGGCAAAGATAAAGAAGGCACCTCTAAACCAAAGCCTGAAGAAGAGTGGACCAAGGAGGAAGATGAGCTTGCCCTTGGAAATTCCAAAGCTCTGAATGCAATCTTCAATGGAGTGGATAAGAATATCTTCAGGTTAATCAATACCTGTGAAGTTGCTAAGGAAGCGTGGGATATCTTGCAGGCTACACATGAAGGAACATCTAGAGTTAAGATGTCGAGACTTCAGATTTTAACATCAAAATTTGAAAGCCTGAAGATGAAGGACGATGAGACTATTCATGACTTCCACATGAATGTTCTGGAGCTGGCTAATGCATCCAGTGCTCTTGGTGAGAAGATGTCAGATGAAAAGCTTGTGAGGAAGATCCTTAGGTCCCTACCTAAGAAGTATAAGATGAAGGTAACTGCCATTGAAGAATCACAAGACATCAGCAAGATGAGAGTTGATGAGCTCATTGGATCTCTTCAAACTTTTGAACTTGGGTTGAATGAGGAAGAACCAGAAAAGAAGCCAAAGAGTATAGCCTTGGTGTCAAATGATGCAGAAGAAAAAGGAAAGAGTTCTGAATCGCAGGAGGATCTATCTCAGGCCATAGTGATGTTGGGAAGACAGTTCACCAAAGTATTCAAGAGAATGAATAATAACTCCAGGCCTAATGTCAAGAACATATCTTCTGACATCAGCAAGTCAAAAGAGAAGGATGAAGAGAAAACTGCCCAAGATAAAGGAGTTCAGTGCTTTGAGTGTGAAGGATATGGGCATGTCAAGAAATAATGTCCCACCTTCTTGAAAAAGCAGAAGAAGGGCATGACAGTTTCCTGGTCTGCCTCTGATAGTGAAGGTGAGTCAGCAAAGCATGTGAGAGCTTTGACAGGAGCTGTTGTTTCTGATGATGATTCTAGTGATGGAGAAATAACCTATGAGGAGTTAGCATCCACCTATCAAGAGCTGTGTCTAAAAAGTGCTGAGATTTGTCAAGAAAATAAGTGCCACAAGCAACAGATTGCTCAGCTTGAGAATGAAAAAGCTGACCTGGAAAGTGAAGTTGTACTAGTTAGAGCTCACCTTGATCAAATGACCAAGTCTGTTAGGATGCTGAGCTGTGGAACAGACACACTTGATAAGATCCTTTAGACAGAAAAAGTTGCTGGAGACAAAGCTGGGATAGGTTATGTGGCTGAGGATAAGGGAACTTCAGAAGAAAGCACTTCAGGTTCAAAGAAGGAAGTGTCACAACTTTTATCTCAACATCATCCAAAGAAGCAGGATCCTACCCCTAAGAAAGCTGATGTTTCACAACCTAAGAAGATTGAGAAGAAGACTGGTCCAAATCAGAAGAGAAAGCAACCACAAGGAGCTAGTCAGTATATGCCCCCACAATACCACAAGAGCATGCAAGCTGCTCAGTTCAAACAACACATGTCTCATCAGGTGTCTCAACATCAGGACAACTGGTATGGTTATGGATATGGATACACCAATGTTGTTCCTCATATCTATGGAAGAAGAAAGCCACACCATCATGGGAGACAATCCAGGAAACAGTATTCTCAGCCTTCTTATGGGAGAAGATTCCAACATAATAGAAGGTAGGCCAGTTATGGTAGGAGGAGACCACATTATGGCTGGCAGCCTAAGCAATCTCATCATGGCAGAAGATTCAGAGATGAAAGGGTGAGATGCTATTATTGTGGAAGGTTTGGACATATGCAGTACTCGTGCTACAAGCTGCATGGATACCCTCAGCCTCAAAACAGATGGAGAGAGTACAGGCCCAAAGTTGTTAAACAATGGGTACCTAAGGAGAAGGTGAAGTGCTTATTGGCTCACATGGTTGACAGAGAGTTTAAAGAAGGAACATGGTATTTTGACAGTGGGTGTTCCAAACACATGTCTGGATGTAGATCCATGTTTGCTGAAGTCAGTCATTGTCCCTCTCATGAGGTTATATTTGGCAATGGAGCAATAGGTGTTGTTGCAGAAGTTGGGAAAGTGCAAGGTGATGGTAGACCTGAACTTGACAATGTTCTGTTGGTCAGTGGTTTAACTGCAAATTTGATCACCATAAGCCAGTTGTGTGATGAAGGTTACAAGGTAAACTACACTAAGCATGAGTGTGTGGTTTCTGACGAGCATAATCAGATTGTTATGAAGGGTGCCAGAACCAAAGATAACTGGTATCAGTGGATTCCTCTTAAAGGTAGTTCAACTAATGATGCTCAAGTTGATGTTATAACATCAGACTATGACGTCAGGATGCTGAAAGGTCACTCAGAGTTAATGAGTCCTGATGTGAACTGTTTAAAAGGAAAGTCTTTATGGAGGGAGAAAATTAGTAATTGGTCTTTAAAGAGTACACAAAATCTGGCGCCTTACCTCAGACCCTCATTTCCTATTATAGCAAAATCACAGTTCATCAAAACTCATATCTCTCTTCTGTTCGTCTCCTTCAACAAGAAGAATCATCTCAATCTATACTCCCTCAAAGGAACCAAGTCAAAGAAGACATCTTCTCCTTCAAAAAGTTCATCGCGGAATAACGCTATGGTTTCTACAGATGAGTACTTTGAAGACGAAGCTCTGAATATACAACCCATCTCCGTAATGTTACCAGAGTCAGGTAAACCTAGACCATCTAAACTTGCTTCTAAAAGGGCCGCAACTACTTTTAAAAATACTGAAACAAAGAAGCTGGTTACCAGTATCCTATTTAGTGATAAATCAACACCTAGGTCATCCACGTCTCAAACTGTGGTAGAAAAGTTTGATGTTGACAAGAGTATGGGTAATCTGGCAACCAAAATACTGGACAAAGGAATACCTGTGAAAGGAATTTCTGTACCGTTGAATCAGATGCCAGAAGAAAAGGTAGACATGCAAGGAGAAGAATCTGATCTTCATAGACTTGTTGTGTCTGTCATTGAGGATTCTGAAAGAGGAGGGGAAGAAGAAGATGTGCATGAGGAAATTAATGATAGCACTACTCCTGAAGAAGAAAAGAGTGAGGACTTGATCAATGTGGTTGACTTATCTGATAATGAAGTCATTGGAAATGCTGTTCCAAGTATTGCCAAGAGACTAAAGACAAGGAAAGGAAAGACTAATGAATCCTCTCTTCAGAAGCCTACTGAAGGAAAGAAGAAAACTGTTGTTGGTCCCACAAAACCTTGGAGCAAGGTTGTTACACCCTCCAAAAAGAGAAAGATTAGAGAAGAATCTGAGTCCGAGGATGAAGTTGAGGAAGATGTCCATGACATCACACCAGTCAGAAAGACAATTCTAAAGAGAATTTATGATAAGGTCCCTGAAGTGCCAGTGGATAACATATCCTTTCATTACGCGAGCAGTGCTTCCTTGTGGAAGTTTGTGTGCCAAAAGAGGTTAGCTCTGGAAAGGGAGCTTGGAAAGGATGTCTTGGAGATGAAAGAAATTATGGACCTCATTCATGGTGCTAGACTACTAAAGACTGTGACCAGATTCTCTAAGTGCTATAATGGACTTGTTAAGGAATTTGTTGTCAACATTCCCATAGACATTTCTGACAATAGAAGTGTGAACTACATGAAGGTGTTTGTTAGGGGACACTGTATTGACTTCTCTCCTAGTACTGTCAACAAATATCTGGGAAGAGATGAGCAAGAGGAGTGTGAGCTGGAGGTGACTGATAATGAAGTGTGTAGAGAGATCACTGCTACTCAAGTTAAGGTGTGGCCACTGAAAAATAAATTAACAGCTAGCAAACTCAGTATCAAGTATGCTATATTGCACAGAATTGGTGCGACTAACTAGGTACCTACTAATCACAAAACCACCATAACTGTGGGATTAGGAAGGTTCATCTATACTGTAGGGA
Source organism: Lathyrus tuberosus (assembly GCA_022829125.1). Classification (NCBI taxonomy): domain Eukaryota; kingdom Viridiplantae; phylum Streptophyta; class Magnoliopsida; order Fabales; family Fabaceae; genus Lathyrus; species Lathyrus tuberosus. Next base: position 669,327 of record JALAZF010000061.1, on the reverse strand, counting down.
AAAAGGTCAAGTTCAACTATGGAAGCTATATATTTGATCAAGTAGTGAAGCATGGTGCCACCAATGCTATCAAAATTCCTATATCATTCCCTTCCCTTATCTGTGGAATGATCTTAGATCAACATCCCGGAATCTTAACTAGTACAGAGGTAGCATGTAAGAGGGAGTCAGCTTTATCTTTGCATCCCAAACTGTTTGCTGGGAGTCATGTTCCAGACATTGTTACAACATCAAGTTCTGGGGTTAAGAAGGTCAGTACAAAATCTGAGCTGATTGAAGAATTAAAGGCAACCTACAAGGATCTTGATATGGTTATCAAAACCAGCACTGTCAGGAAAATGAAGATTGAGCAGATGATTAAAGACTTGGAACAGGGGGAAGATAATGGGAGTGGCGACACTGAGGATTCCAGGTCAGATGAGGGTGATGAAGATGCTGATGGTACCAGCTCGGATGAAGACTAACCTCCATCTGCTGTTATTAGATAGTAGTTTTAGTTTTTAGTTTAGTTTTTTTTTGCTCTTGCTATGCTGGTTATGTAATTTGAATATTGTGCTGTTATATGCACCTGTTTATGCTTCCTTCTATGATTTGTTTTGCCTGGTTGCTAACTGTGAGGCTAATTATGGCTAAAAAGGGGGAGATTAGTTAAAAATTGCCATGAAGAGAAATTGATGCTGCTAAAAGTAAAAGGTGTTTAGTTGAAAAGTGCTGATGCAGTTATTGAGGGGGAGTGTAGACTGAGCTAGTGAAGATATCATAGCATTTGAAGAGTGCAGCCAAGCAGACATCAAGGGGAGAGAAGTGCTGCACATTGTGAGCTACTGAACAGCTGTGATGCTGGTTCATATTCTTGAGGGGGAGCGCCTATTGGATGGTGTCAATAATGAAGATGGTGCTGCAGTAGATCAAGTGATGAAGACTATGAAAATTGTCAAACTGCTGCTGTTGAAGAGTTTCAAAATTTATTGATTGAAGTTTTTCCGCTGCTAAAGTCTCTGAAGGTGCAGAGTGCAGAGATTATTTTAGCCAAAATTAGCCAAAGGGGGAGATTGTTAGTTCCTGGATTGGCTGGAATTTTGGTAAAACAAAGTATATTCAATGTTGATGTCAAGGTGGTGATGTTGGAACATTAAAGGTTTAGCAAGTATTTGCTGAAGTTGGATGTCTGATGTCACATAGACGATGTTGTGACATTAGATCTGCAGAATTAACAATAGCAGGCTGTGATGTTGTTAGGGTTGCGTATTAGCTGGAATTGTGGAGAGCAAGCTGTCTCATTGGATGCGAATATCTTGGGATAGATATTTGCTGCTGCATAGGAGATCTGGTGCAGATTTGTAGGAGATTTAAAAGGTTGCAGATTTAAAAAGATTATAGGAGAAAATCTGTTTTAAATATTCAGTTTTAAATAACAAATCTGGGAGATATTGTAGCAAGTCCAAGACCAATTCAAGGAGCTATATAAAGCGCACAAGACCAAAGGAAAAGGGAAAGAAAACATTTAGAAGATCAGGAGCTGGAGGCTTAGTGTCTAGAGTTTGTTTAGAGTGCTTGTATTTACACTATTCTAGGGTTTGAATAGGTGTTGTGTTTCTGTCCTCTCTAGAAGCTGTGAAGCAATAGAGAGTGGTTGCTTGATCGAAGCTGTGAAGTAAGATCAAGGTTACTCAAAGTGGTTTCTTTGAGTGTTTTTAAGGGATTGAGTGGTGTTCTCATACCTAGGTGGTTTCTTAGGTAGGAAGTCATTAGTAGAGTATAAGTTTAGGAGATTGTCAACGGGTTGTTGAGTCTGTAAATTATATCTACAAGTAGTGAATTCCATCTCTGGCTTGGTAGCCCCCAGAGTAGGTTAGTTGTAACCGAACTGGGTCAACAATTCTTGGTGTTATTTTGCTGTTTATTCTGTCCATTGTGTAGAGTGTGTTGTTGTGACATCGCACCTTAACATCACACGTCTGATACCAGAATTTCAATATGTTTGAATTATTATGAGATCTTCTGGAACTCCTTGACCAAATCAATATACAGTTTGAAGCAAGTGAGATATGGTGGAAGTGTTCAAGCTGTTACATAAGTGTTTAGATGGTTTGGATCACTTCTATTACGTGTATAGAAGGTGTTTGGATGCTTAGATCGAATGGAAAGTGTTTGTAATTGAAAATTCAAATTCTCACTTCAATGGAACTTTGGAAATTTGAAGAATGTGTGATTTTGATATGGAGAGTGTTTGGCAATGTTTTGGTGTATTTTTGTTGTTCTAATTGATCAGAAATGACCTCTATTTATAGAAAAACAAATTAGTTTTTTGGAGGAAAAGTTTTGGATTAAGATGCATCCTATTATCTAATGGTTTATGTCATGTTCCTTAACTTGAATGCCAAGGTACAAGTAGCTTTCTTTCTAAGCATGATCAAAATTTTGACCATTTGGACCATCATCATTCAGATTGCAACTTAGTCTTGCTGCTTAAACCAAAGTCTTGACTTGTTGGAGAGGTTTCTTGACAAATTAGAGTTTTTCATTTAATGCACCAAAACAAAACTTAAGTTCATGCATTGGGATGAGTTTTTCCACTATGCAAAGAGATAGAACTTTGACAAATTTTGTACTATCTTTAAGATATCATGGGATACAACAATATTTGTGTTGATCTTGGGCAGATATACAGTTTGCAAAGTGATCAAAAGTGATCTTGAACTTGTGTGACACAAGAATCTGTCTTGAATTTCAGCGTCATCAATGCCTCTTGCAAAAATCATAACTTCTAGCTCAAGTAAGATAAATCTTTGTTCTTGGACTCTTTGGAAAGCTTAAAACATCCTCTACAACTTTCATGTAGACAAATTTTCTTGATTCATTTGGGATCATGGTAAAAAATGTCTATAAAGTCAGTCACTTGGCATAGTCAGAACTTGTTGAATATTTTTCTAAGTGTTTTTGTTCAAAAACTAATGGACCTTCCTCTTCATGGCCTCATATCTTTATCCATGCATTTTTTGGAATCCATCCCCTAGGGAAAAGTTGGAGTATGAAGCAAGATATTCAATTTTCTCTTTGGAGGAAATAAAATGGTTGCTTGAGGAGGAAAATATAGACTTGGGAAGTAGGGGAAAAATCATAGGATTTTCATAACTTAGAAATTTCTCAAAACCCTAATTTTAGAAATTTTGATATTTCCTTTGATTTTTTTTATTAAATTTGATCAAATGTATCACTCAACCATATTTTCATGATTCTTGACTTGAGGAGTCCATGGTTGACCAAAAGTCAAACTTTGACTTTGTGTACCAATTGACTTTGTATCAGATGAATTCAAATTTTCAATCTTCAAAGGATCAAAGTTATTGGACAATTTAAACCATGTGAGTGGACTTCAAATATGCATTTGAGGCCCTTGAATCATGTCATGAAGAATAGGATCATCCTCAGATGAAAAAGTCAACTGTAAGCATTCTTGGGTCAAAACCGTAATTTGGTGCATCTGATGAACTTAAGGCTTGATGAGTTTGAAATGATACAATATTGCACTTGGTTGTTGATAAAGGGAAACTCTTTATCTTCATGAATTAATGAGAGATTTGAGAAGTTGAAGACACACCAATCCCTGGCTAATCACCAGTTTGAGCATCTTGAGGCACAACCTAACTTGTAAAGCAAACAAGCACATATTTTTGTATTTTCAATTGGTTAGTGATGCATTAAAACACACACACATATGTAATGTTAAATGTCATGCAAATGATGTAAAATGAGGTGGAATCTTAAGGGTAAAAATTAGGGTATGGCATATAAGAAAACATTTACATGTCCCTATGGAACCTTTACTTTTAGGAGGATGCCATTTGGACTATGTAACCCCCCAACAACTTTCCAACGATGCATGATGGCTATATTTAGGATTTTATTGAATGCTCCAAGGAAAGTATTCATGGATAATGTCATACCTCGAAAAATGAGTGCACGACCTGATAAGTGCTAAATTGTACTGATTTTGAGAGTGAATAATTGGCACTTATTAGCTTGATTTGTTGGTTTTTCGTTAATAATCCCCCATTTTTGTGTATATTTTGTATAGTTTACATTCTAGTGTGTAATATGCGTTTTTGTGTACATATTGTTGAGTTTGACAGTTTTTCATCTATTTTTATAAGTAATAATGCATGGTTGAAGTATGGACCCGTTTGAGCCAAGAGGGATGCTTCAAATGCAGAATTTTGGAGTCAAAATACTGTCATTTGCGCTTAGCGCGATTTTTAGCGCGTTGGGAGCTGGATGGCAGTAGCTGGAGTATTTTTGTTTTCTTGACCGCGCTTAGCGCGAGCAGGACCACGCTTTAAGGCGATTTAAGGGTATTTTAAGTGAGATTGCGCTTAACGCGATCTGAGGGCGCTTACCGCGGTTGTAATAAATTTCATTCTTTCTAATTTTAGTTTATCTCATTTTTGTAGGTATTCAAGCAAGGATATTTAGTCATTGTTGTATAGAGCATTGAATAAGCTTTCCAACGCTTTCGACCGTGCGTCAATCAGAGTTATGGTTCGAAAGTTATGAAGAAAATAAAAATTGTGATTTTGCTTATGGCACTAAGCGCCCTCATAGAGCGCTTATTGTGGTTCGCGTCATTTTAGCCTCTATTTAAGTCACTTTTCAGCATTTTTTAGGTTATGTTGTTGGAAACTTTTAACCCCAACTTCATCAAACACATTCTGTGAGTAGAGTAGCTTAGAAACAACATTAGAGTGTGCATCTTGACGATCCAGAGTCGAATCCACTTCAATCGGAGTTGACAAGCCATGAGATTTGTGTTCTTCTTCTCTATTATCTTTGTACCCTCTATTTGTTGGGGCTTTGTATGTAAGTTTATCTTGATTGTATGTATATTTATGGATCTTTGTATAAAATCTCTTTTATAACTCTTTAGAGATGTCATCTTTGATTTTTTACTTAATGGGTTTGGATTGCTATAGACATATACGGTTCAAACTCGATCTAAGATGAACATATGTTAGATTCTAAACTCTAGACATAGATTTAGGTATACTAATCACATGGGTATCAGTTCTTAATGCTCCGTGTTGTTGAGTTGCGTGAGACATCACCGATGAGACGATATAGTTGATGTCTCGACTTTGCATCAGACATAACCTCTATTGTGAACGATACGTGATGATATTGATGAGTGATTTAGGTTGCGTGCATTTGATCCATAGATTTTTTAGTACATGATGGGTAGAATGAAATACAACTCCTGACGAGTTTTCTCATGTCTTAAGAATGTATTTATTTTCTTGCCTTATGTTTTTCTTTTGTATTTTACTCCTTAAAACCATTCAAACCCAAGCTTAGAGATTTAGAGACCATCGAACAACATTCTTTCCCTCGCACCGATCCCTGTGGAGACGACATAAATCCTAGAGGGAATTCTTCCAAAAACAATATTTTTGCTTGCCGCTTTACCGCTCCAACAAAATGGCGTCGTTGTCGGGGATTGGTTTTGATATTGAATTGCATTGCGATAGTTTTTATGTTTTTAAGTTTTGTATATACTTATTTATAGTTGTTTTCCATAAGTGACTGTATATATGTCTTTTCCATCATGTTTATGTGTGTGTACATATTTTTGTTTTTGGTTTATGTTTGCTCAAGTGTTGCAGATTTTATTCGGTATCTACCAGTGAATGAAGCAACATGGAGGAGCTTGTACGTAAATAAGGCGTCGAGCTAACGACGTGAAACAAGCGCTTGTTAGGAGGCAACCCAATGATTCTTGAGTTTGTACAGTTTTATGTCTAGTAGTATAGTTAAAATAAAGTGACAATGGATGGAGTGAATGAGAGAAAGAACCAATTTTGAAAAACGAAGTTTTCCTGCCTGTGCTTAGCGCGTGTAGAGGGCGCTTAGCGCGCCTTGTTTTGCAAAGAAAAATCTCTCATTTTCCATCCACTTTCACTAGTTTTGGTCTTTGTGTTTAGTTAGTTTTAATTCAATTTTGTTAGGTTATTAGAATAAAATTTTGTGTTTGCTCTCAAGTTTGTTTTTTATTAGCTTGAGGATGCATTTTGTGATTTTCCAAATTTGATCGTTTCAACTTGTGAATGTATGGTAATGATATTGTTTGAAGTTGGTACTTTGCAAGGTACTCTTTTATCGCTTTCTAGAACATAGCATGATTAAGAGATTTTTCATTTGTACAATTTTCATGTCTTTCATTCTTTTTCCATACTTGTTCATTTTAGATCACTTTAGAACAAAACCCTTTTTGTGAGGAGCTTTCCATTGTTTACTATAAGCTGGAGACCAACATTCTTGTTTAACTCGGTTTTATTGTGTTTAATCTTGTATTTGTGTTGATTTGTATGATAGCACTAAAATGATCAAGGCATTTTGTTTGATTTTGAGCATAACCACTTGACCAAATAGTCAATCTACCTTGTGAGTGAGTGAGAATTTGCTTACCCCCTTTGAGCCTTTGTTAGAATCCATGTTGGTGTTAAGTTCATTTTTGTATGGATTCTAATATTTTTTCTTGAACTATAACCATGACTTGTTATTTGAGTTTTTTACTCTTACTAATAAGTTTGGGAGCATTCATGTCACTATGAGTGGTTGTATTCAAGTTGGGGAGAAGAGGTTGGTTGCTAAGAGGTTGAGAAAAAGAAAAAAGTTTGAGAAAGAAAGAAAAGAAAAAAGTGAAAGAGAAAAAGAAAAAAAAGGAAAAAGAATTGAAAAAAGAAAAAAAAATAGAATAATGTTGTGCTAATAAGTTGTGTGGAATGGTGTAACAATTTGGAAAAGAGAAAAAGGTGATTGGAATTTGTGAGTGCTTGAGATTGTGATAAATGACCACTCTCATTTGATTAGGCAAGTTTTTGTTTCTTTTACCTTGAGAAAAACAATTGTTCGTTACCCAAGCAACATTACAACCCTTAAAGCCTTTGTGATTTTTGCTTTTATACTGTTCAATATGAGTTTTTTTTCTTGATGAATGCATAATTTAACTTGTTATAAGCTTGATTGTTGGGTGAGAGTTAAGCCCATCATGTTTTTGTTATTCATCTATCGATGAAGTGTGTGCTAGGTGTGGTTCATTTTTGAACATTGTATTGTCTTAAAATTTTTTACATGTGTTTTGTATTTAAGAGTTGTTTCGTTTTCATTTTTATCATTATAGTTTAGTGGTAAGTTTTGCTTTGCATGTACGTTTTTGTGTTGAACCATACATTTATTTTTGTTTTTCAAAACTTGTTGAGTCGTTATTGCTTGGTTGTTACTTTTGTTTCTTTGAGTTGTCTGATTCTTGTTTGAGGACAAACAAGTTTAAGTTGCGGAGAGTTGATAAGTGCTAAATTGTACTGATTTTGAGTGTGAATAATTGGCACTTATTGGCTTGATTCGTTGGTTTTTCGTTAATAATCCCCCATTTTTGTGTATATTTTGTATAGTTTACATTATAGTGTGTAATATGCATTTTTGTGTACATATTGTTGAGTTTGACAGTTTTTCATCTGTTATTATAGGTAATAATGCATGGTTGAAGTATGGACCCGTTTGAGCCAAGAGGGATGCTTCAAATGCATAATTTTGGAGTCAAAATACTATCATTCGCGTTTAGCGTGATTTTTAGCGCGTTGGGAGCTGGACGACAGTAGCTGGAGTATTTTTATTTTCTTGACCGCACTTAGCGCGAGCAGGACCATGCTTAGCGCGCTTTAAGGCGGTTTAAAGGTATTTTAAGTGAGATTGCGCTTCTCGTGTTCTCAGGGCGCTTAACGCGGTTGTAATAAATTTAATTCTTACTAATTTTAGTTTATCTCATTTTTGTAGGTATTCAAGCAAGGATATTTTGTCATTTTTGTATAGATCATTGAATTAACTTTCCAACGCTTCCAACCGTGCGTCAATCGGAGTTACGGTTCGAAAGTTATGAAGAAAATAAAAATTGTGACTTTGTTGATGGCGCTAAGCGCACTCATAGCGCGTTTAGCGCGGTTCGTTTCATTTCAGCCCCTATTTAAGTCACTTTTCAGCATTTTTTAGGTTATGTTGTTGGGAACTTTTAACCCCAACTTTATCAAACACATTATGCGAGTAGAGTAGCTTAGAAACAACATTAGAGTGTGCATCTTGACAATCCGGAGTCGAATCCACTTTAATCATAATTGATAAGCCGTGAGATTTGTGTTTTTCTTCTCTCTTCTCTTTGTACCCTCTATTTGTTGAGGTTTTGTATGTAAATTTATCTTGATTGTATGTATATTTATGGATCTTTGTATAGAATCTCTTTTACAACTCTTTAGAGATGTCATATTTGATTTTTTACTTAATGGGTTTGGATTGCTAGACATATACGGTTCGAACTCGATCTAAGATGAACATCTGTTAGATTTTAAACTCTAAACATAGATTTAGGTCTAATAATCACGTGGGTATCAGTTTTTAATGCTCTGTGTTGTTGAGTTGCGTGAGACATCACCGATGAGGCGATACGATTGATCTCTCGACTTTGCGTTAGACGTAAACTCTGTTGTGAGCGATACGTGATGATATTGACGAGTGATTTAGGTTGCATGCATTTGATCCATAGATTTTTCAGTACATGATGGGTAGAATGAAATACAACTCCTGACGAGTTTTCTCATGTCTTAAGAATGTGTTTAATTTCTTGCCTTATGTTTTTCTTTTGCATTTTACTCTTTAAAACCATTAAACCCCAAGATTAGAGATGTAGAGACCGTCGAACGACATTCTTTCCCTCGCACAGATCTCCGTGGAGACGACATAAATCCCGGAGGGAATTTTTCCAAAAATAATATTTTTGCTTGTCGCTTTACCGCTCCAACACGACCTCGCGAAGCGTAGTCTCACACTCGTGAGATGGACTTAACAGAGTCGCCACTAATCTTTATTTATTCCCACATAGGGAAAGATGAAATATCGAATAAAACCCCTAAAAGAAAGCTAGGGATATGTTGATCGACACCAATATCAGGGTTCGGGAGTCAGTTACGCAAAAGGAAGGTATCAGCACCCCCACGTCCGTTGTACTCAACGGGAACCGTTAGGTTAGTTATGTGTGTTAGTGTCTGTTTAAAAATTAGGCTTCTCGAGTTATTAAAAGGAAAAGAAAAGAGAAAAGGACCTAAAAAGGTTTTTATTACTAGGGGGCTGACAAGATTTCGCAATCTTGCTCCTACGTATCTCAAAAGAGAAATCAAGACACAAGTAGTTCTGGGTAAAAAAAAGTTTGTTTGTTGGTCGATTTTAGCGAAAGCTATCTTGTATTAACCGACATAACACATTGTTTTACCTAAAACAGGTGAGGAGCAGACGTTTAAACCACATTGAATGGATTTACAAATCACATTCACGCCATTTATCTCAACTTAACGGTTGTGGATGAAGCATTGCTCTTGCATCATCTTAAGAGAATATATCTTTCATTTTTGAATTTTTTTTTTGGTTGTGCCAAAGGCAAAAGGTTTGAATGAGTTTGATGTATTTTAGGGTTTGAAAGACGAGTCTTTGTGACCAGAAATCTTTCACCCAATTAATCTTTTTATTTCAATTTTATTATGAAAAAGGTGTGAATATTTACAAGTGTTTTGAAAGGAAGACGAGTGCTTATGACCTACAAGCTCTTACAACTTGGGTCTAGTATTCGGGACTACATCTGGACCTTTCTCCCAGGTAGTCTTTTTCTTTCGACTTTATTAAAAAAATGATTTGAATAAAATAAAATGCGAGAACTTAAAAAAAAAGGTTAATAGTTCAAATTTTGGATCTTGTTGAAAGATGTATCAATTATTTTCACTTTTTATTGTTTAATGGATCAAGACCTAGACAAGATAAAATCGATGTCTAATATAGCATGCAAATAAATCACGCAAGCAAGCAATAATCAAACAAATCACTAAATCGAGACCGAATTTAGAATTAAGATAAACACTTTTGAACTTGAACTCTTAAAAAAAGTTGAGGACATCTAAGAACCCTAATAACCTTATTTTTGTCCTTTTGTTTGTTAAAAATATTCATAAGAAGAAATAAAAAAAATAAAATAAAATACAAAAAAAAAATTATTAAAAAAGTATTTTTGATTTTAAGACATTAAAATGAAGAAATTATTAAGATAAAACTTATTACTAAATAAAAAATTAAAAAAAAACTTGTTAAAAAAAACTAAAACACCACTAAAAAAATAATAAAAAATAAGAAAAAGAAAACAACATGGGTTAAGGGGGTTTAGATATGTTAAAGGAGGCCCATATAAACCTTAACCAAATGAAGGAAAAAAAGAAAATTTTACCCCATACCCCTACATTTATCCCCATACCCCTACTCATCAATTTTTTTGACGAAAATGCCCTCATATAAATAGTATTTTTTTTCAAAATTTTCATTTTTCTTTCTCATTTTGTCTTGTTACAAACTGTAAAAATCGCTCAAAATTTTGCTTTTGGAGAACACACAGAGACTACTTCCGGATCATAAAAAATACACTTCCGGAGAACACCCGTGTGCTACATCCGGAGAACAAAAAGTTAACAACCGGATAACTCAAGTAAGTTAGTTCCGGTTCTATATTTTTCGTTGACACATACCGGATAACTTGCCTCCGTGTTATCCGGTTTGTGTAGTTCCTTCACCGGATAACTTGATGCTCAGTTATCCGGTTTGTGTATTGCCTTCACCGGATAACTTGATGCTCAGTTATTCGGTTTGCTAATTTCTTCACCGGAAAACTAGATGCTGAGTTTTTCGGTTCTGTTTCGAATTTTAATTTTTTTTTCCAGTGGCTCGCCGTTTTAGAGGACGCGACGGATTTATCTATCGACGGTACGCGGATGGATCGGTAGTTCGCGCACTTGATATTCCAGCTGAAGATCGGATAACTGATCCTCCACCTATACCAGCAGTAGCTCACATTCCACCGCTTCCACCATTTCCGGGAGGACCGACTGATACATCACTTTTGGTGAGGTATCAGAACCATGTGGCTCGTTATTTGTGGGATGGCCAAGTAAGTAAATCTATGACCTTTCTATGTTGAATAAAATGTAATTTTAATTAATTATGCATTATGACATATTCTACGATTTATTTTTCAGGAGAGAGTTCCGAAGAAGGAGCTGAAGGTTGCTGCACATGGCAGCAAACTGATTGGATGGACTCCATCACATCTCCCACGTGCGATTGAGCAATGGGTTACTAATTCTGGTTTATCCTCTCTGTAGAATACCAGTTTATCGAGGATAGATCAGAACCTGTTATCTACATTTGTGGAGAGGTGGCATCCCGAGACATCGTCATTCCATATGCCCTTTGGCGAGATGACGATTACATTGGACGATGTTTCGTGCCTCCTTCATATACCTATTAGAGGGGAGTTATGTGACCCTGCACAAGGGATTACTGACTCAGATGCTATTACCCTAGCTATTAGTCTAATGGGTGCTACACTGGAGGAAGCAGCTGAGGAGATTCGTGCAACCAGGGGTCCTTACTATAGGCTTGATTGGTTGAAGAAGTTATTTGTCCGTCTGTGAGCTGATAGCAGATTTGATTGTGCGGCTAGGGCGTATATGTTGTTGCTACTAGGCTGCACTATTTATACAGATAAGACCTTTACTCTTGTAGAGGCAAAGTATTTACCATTGTTTTAGGACTTGGAAACATGTGGTAGATACTCTTGGGGTGCTGCTGCTCTTGTCACACTGTATAGATATCTTGGAGATGCTTCTTTTTATAGTTGTAGACAGCTTGGTGGATATGCCTCTCTACTACAGGTACAACTGTTTAATTTTAATTTCATTTAGATTTGTATTATATTATTTACAATACTTTTAATTGATGATGTTCATGATGTGTCACAGTGTTGGATTCACGAGTATTTCCCAACTGTTGGGAAGAGAGGATTTTCGAAGATAGCTGGTGTTGGTACTCCACTTCCCAGAGTGATGAAGTGGCAATACAAGCAAGGGATGCAGAAGGTGGGTGAGATTAGGGCAGTGCTTGATGGATTGACACCTACTGATGTCATTTGGCGCCCGTTCGAGGATCACAGACAGACCATACCATTTACTGATATATGTTTGTACAGGGGTGGCCTGAAGTGGTATGGTACATCTGTGCTTTATTTACCTGACAGATGTTTACGCCAGTTTGGATACAGGCAGTTCATCCCATCTCATCCACCTGATATTGATACACTTGATATACATTTCGAGTGGGTTTCTTACCATGCGAGCGTCTCGCAATTGCTACATCAGGTCGAGTTTGCAGATACTCCGTATGATACGGTGGCTGAATACATGGCTTGGTACTACACAGTTTCCCATCCTCTTTTGATACCACCTCGGGGGGAGCCCAGCGAGGTTCCAGTTCCAGAGTTTGATGATGGACCGGCAGATCCGAGGTTACGACATATTTCACATGAGCTGCGTCGCTATCTCACTCGTCACGATGCCGAGGAGGATGATGATGATTTTGTCGAGATCTTTCGAGCACTACATCTGGCCCAGGGTGGACCGTTACCTTAGGGTAGATAGGTTATTTATGTATTATTATTTAGACTCATGTATTACTCAGACTTATTTATATTTATGCGATAGTATTTATAATTATATTATGATTGATGATACATAAAAAATATAAAAAATAATATGAAGTTAAACGTCACTCATAAAAATGTAAAAAATAATATGTAGTTAAACGTCAATCAAAATAACGGAAAAAAATAATATGAAGTTAAACGTCGATCATAAATTAACATGTGTTGGGAGCACAGGCGTAAGTTGATGCTAGTGTTGTAAACGTCCAGCAACTCCACTTATCCATGATGTTGCATCTGATGTTCGATGTGTTCTCCAATCTGTTGTGACTGGTGGCAAGGGAAATCCCTCATTCATATTTACCTGTTTAGAAAGTTTATAAGTAAGACGTAAAAATAATATGAATTAAGCAATATAAAAAACTATAATATTTACCTGAACCCAATGATTTGAGTTTACAAAACCAATGCAGTAAATCGACACATTAGGCCTATGTGTAGTCGTCATAGGGAAGAAACTAAAACTAAGAGCACTTAGTGAGACAAGAATGATGTTATACCGATTTGCTATCACATAACCCATTTCTGGTAGTGTCATCCATTTATCAAATGGCTGAGAACCTAAAGATGATATCAACAAAGATTCTCTCACTTTTGAATAATTAGTTTCAAATAACTTCTCATATAGACTTTTTATGGGACCTCTCATTTCATTATCCAAATCACGACGAACCATTGACCACCCTTCCTCACCATATCCATGCAAAGATGCAATAGCTCTAAACCCATAATTTCCATCATCCTTTACATCAACAATTTCATCAATAAATGGTCTTATATGTTCTGGAAATTGTACAATGTACCTGTGAGATGGTTTGTTCTTTGAGGTCTGGGATAACTGCGAACAAGGCTTCTTTGAAGATTTTTGGGAATTGTTGTGTTCTTGATCAACATACTCATGATACGAAGGATCACGATAAACATCATACCCAACAGGTTTCTTCCTTTTTCTCTCCACTCCTCCTTTGGTCTTTATTTTTTCAGGTGGTGGTACCATCTTTGTTGTAGTGGGGTAAGCAATTTCGCACACCCTGCTTTTTAGTGCTCTCTTTCCTGCAAGATCTAATGAATGAAACCTCTTCCACAGTGCTTCAATCACATTTTTCATATCCACCACTGCTCCATCCCCTGTATCTACCTCTTATTCACCTTCCATACTCAGTTTCCTCCAATGGATATGAATAGCATCAATTGGTATTGGTTCACCACTCAATGTGTATCTGCCTAACTCACAGGCACATGGTAACCCGTATACTGTTCTACGAAAACACCTGCACATCTGGGTGTTTGTACCCACCATGTCAACCCTATGCCACTCTTCAGCAATGTGCCGCAAAGCAGCTCTAGATACTAATCCACGCAAATTCGAATAATATGGACTAGTGTGTGCATGCTCAACCTCATAAAAACTCTTCTGAAATGAAGCTCTAATATTGCCCACTTGAACCTTGATGTTGCCATTCATAGCCTCCCAACACTTGCACATATCACCTAAACTGTTCTCCAACATTTGCTTCAGCTTCCAATGCGCAGATTCGACTCTAACAAAAATAAAAGAAATATCAGTAACATTACCATAAACAAACTATGGCTATAAAATAAACACATTACCGGTTAGTAGTGATATTGCCTAAATGCAACACTTTATTGATCCAAGCTTCAACAAATCTATGCCTATGAGGTGTCAACCATGTGTCTTTCACATAATCCAGAAAATGTCCATATTCTAAACATGCATGCTCAAGCAATTTCAACTTTTGATGGTATTCCACCTCATCACTAGCTTTTACAAGTTCATACCAAAGCTCCTCTATCGATTTTCGCATGTCATTCACAACATACTCCTTGCACTTCGCTTTCACATTCTTGTTTATGTGAAATCGGCACAACAAATTAACTGTCTTAGGAAATACTGTTTCAATTGCTTTCATCAAAGCAAGATCTCTATCAGTTAAAATTACTTGTGGCCATAATCCTTGTTTAGTAAATAACTGTTTCAATTTATCTAGTACCCAGCATAAAGTCTCTGTTTGCTCAGATTCCATATAGGCAAATGCAACAGAAAATGTTAACTCAGTTGATATCACACCAACTATTTCAAACAAAGGTTGCCTATACTTATTGGTTTTGTAAGTACTATCCATAATCAACACATATCATCAAAGGAATGTCCATGTCTCCTAAACAAACTTAAATTAAAAAAAATATATAAAAAAAAAAAAAATTAACCGGATAACTATGGACCAAGTTATCCGGTTGAGTAGTAACCAAAACCGGATAACTTGACAACAAGACATCCGGTGAAGAAAAATATATAAACTAGGAAATCTTGGAGACAAGTTATCCGGTTTACAAACATTGCCTCTAAAATACCAACCGGATAACTTATGGTAGTGTTATCCGGTTCACTATATACAGTAACCAGATTTCTTGTAGTAAAGTTATCCGGTTTAAAAAAAACAATTCCAGAAATCCTTACCTTATGTTCTCCGATTCTCGTCGAATAATGACAAAAATTACTTTTGAACTTGTATGACTGTACGGTAAAAAGTAAAAAAAATATAAATAAAAAATAAAAGAACAAAATTGAAATTTTTAAAAATTTGTAGGGGTATGGGGATAAATGTAGGGGTATGGGGTAAAATTTTCGGAAAAAAAAAAACAAAGGCTAGGAAAAGAATTCCGCCAGCAATTCCAGCCAATTTTCGGGCAAGAAAGCCATCGTAATTGGGACTTGTCCAATCAATTAATTGCCATGAAAATTTAACAGGAATAAAGGTCTTGGATAGTGCAAACGTGTAAATTTTTTTTTTTTCATAAAGCCAATTGAATTACTAAGGTTGAACACCAATAGTGTACAAGCCAGACAAATACACTGTAAAACCAAACAGAAAAAGGCTACAGCCAAGGGAAAATTACAAAAGCGAAATTTCCTACCAACTCAGAAAAATTACTCTCTAAGAGGATCCATACAAAAAGATAAAAAATCCGAGTTGGGATAACAAATATCACCCGCCTTGAACCATTTCCAAGCATTAATCTTGATATTCCAACAAAGGTTATCCAGATTGAAAGATTTATTTTCGAAAATTACCGAATTCCTACAAAGCCATATGCTCCAAACCGAAATTAACCAGAAAACTCCTAACTTCAAACTCCCATCACCAGACAGACCTAAACCACACCAGTCCAAGAA
Organism: Lathyrus tuberosus; assembly: GCA_022829125.1. Taxonomy (NCBI): domain Eukaryota; kingdom Viridiplantae; phylum Streptophyta; class Magnoliopsida; order Fabales; family Fabaceae; genus Lathyrus; species Lathyrus tuberosus. Next base: position 653,518 of record JALAZF010000061.1, on the reverse strand, counting down.
AAGGTCGACTGTATTACCTGAATAAAAGCTGCCGAAACCACACCAGTCTCCAATCCGTTCCCAAACTTTCTTAACCGATTCACAAGCAAAGAACAAATGATGAACGTCTTCCACTTCATCGTTGCAGAAAACACAAGCCGAGTCCAAGTCCACCCCTCTCTTGATAAGCTCGAATTTAACTGCGATTCTACCCCATAAAATTTTCCAACCGAAACAAATGTGTTTAGGGGCTGCTTTTAGCTTCCAGAGAGTTTCAAAAACAACAGCAGAAGAATGAAGAATAAATTGATTTGGCAGCAAGTTCAACGAAAAATCCATCATTAAGTTATAAGAATCCTTCACCTTAAAGAAATCTTCAATCTTGCTCTTCCAACCCACCACATCAGGCTTGCCAGGAACCGGACAGACGGGACCAATTAAACTCAACAATACTGAGATACTAGCACTGTGCTGCTGCTGAACATCAGAGTGATGCCCTAAAGAATTCCAGTTCCAACCCATTAATCCAGCATGGCCCATATCAGAGACAAAGGCTTTATTTTTCGAACTGAGCAAATAAAGATCTTCGAAGACCTTAGACAAAATCATCCCATTCAGCCAATTCGCGGACCAAAACGGAATTGAAGTTCCGTCTCCCAATTGAAAACTAGCTAAATCTGCAAAACAAAAACCTTTATTAGTCATAATCTTTCCGCTGCCTATGATGTCTTTCCACCATTGAGACGAGGAATAAGCAGAGGAATGAAAATCAGTCAAGATGTGATGATTAATATCCCCGTATCTAGCTCTCAAAACAAGCTTCCAAAACGAAGACTTGTCAGCAACAATCTGCCATTTCTATCTTGTCAACAGGGCCAAGTTAAACTCTTCTAACCTTTTGATACCAAGCCCTCCTTTGCCCCTCGGAGAACAACAAGTATCCCATCTTATCCAGTGAATTCTATTCTTATCCTCCACTCCTCCCCAAAGGAATTTACATCTATAAGAATCAATTTTCTTAATAACAGACTTAAGAGCCTTATAAAAAGAAAACCAGAACGATGGCAAACTCGTTAGCACTGAATTAATAAGCAGAATCCTGCCAGCCATAGATAAATGTTTAGATTTCCAAGACAGTAGCCTCCTCTTAATTTTTTCCACTATAGGAGTCCAACCATCAATTCTTCTAGGGTTAAAACCTAGAGGAATTCCTAGGGTTAAAACCTAGAGGAATTCCAAGGAAGGAGAAATTCGCTTTTTCGATCTTGCAAGATAAAAAAGAAAAAGCAGCAAGAAGAAAGTGAGGGCTAGCATTCAAACCAATTAATCTACTTTTAATGAAGTTCACCTTCAACCCCGAAATCAGCTCAAAGCCTCTTAAAATAGTTTTAATACACCATAAGTTGTTCCAAGAACACTCCCCTATAATGAGAGTATCATCAGCATACTGGATTAAATCGACAGACACCTCTTCATTAACTCTGAAACCCTTGAAGCTGCCATTCTCGACCGCCTTTGACATTAAACCTTTAAGTCCTTCCGCAACCATTAAGAAGAGAAAGAGAGCTAAGGGATCCCCCTGTCGAAGACCTCTTTCCGCCTCAAAATCCTGAGTTGGACTACCGTTTACAAGAACTGGCAGATGACTTTTAAAAATGATAGCTTCCATCCAATTTCTCCACCTAACCCCAAAACCCAATTTCTGTAACATGAACCGAAGAAAATTCCAGCTAACGCAATCATAAGCTTTGGCGAAATCAACTTTAAAAAGAATGCACTCCAATTTGTCTCTAGTTGCCTTATCCACCATCTCATTCGCTATCACCACCCCGTCGAGGAGATTTCTATCAGGAATGAACGCTGTCTGGCAGGGAGAGATGATGTTACCTATCACAAATTTCAGTCTGATCGCAAGAAGTTTGGAAATGATCTTATACATACTACCAACCAAACAAATTGGCCTGTAATCGCTAAGCTTCTGCGGACAATTGACCTTAGGAATAAGAGTTAAGAACGCAGACGACAAAGCTTTGGGAAGGAAAGCATTGTCAAAGAAATCCACGACAAAACGAATGATATCAACCTTCATAAAACTCCAACATTTTTTGATAAAGTTAAGGTTAAATCCGTCAGGACCCGGACTTTTGAATCCGTCACAACTCCAAACTGCAAACCTGATTTCTTCTTCAGTAAAAGGTTTCTATAAAAAAGAAGCATCTTCTGCAGACAGACTGCTAAAACTACAGCTATCAAGAGTAGGTCTGAAAGGCATTGGCTCTGAATAAGCTGATTTGAAGTAATTCAAAACCTCAGCTTTCACACCCTCCACTGAATCTACCACACCGTTAGGGGTTTCAATCCTACCTATAAATTTCCTTCTTTGTCTAGCTCTGATCCACTGATGATAAAATCTGGAATTGGTATCCCCATCCTTCATCCATCTACTTCTGCTTTTCTGAAGGAGCATGTTATCTTTTAAATGAAGTTTACTCCAGAAAGAATGACATTTCTCAGCTCTCTCAGCTACTATATCCTCCACCTCATTATCACCTGCAGAATATAACAACATGTCTGCTTTGTTCAAATCTTCTATATCCTCTTCTATTTTAAGGTCTATCCAGCCAAAGACTTGTTCCCTCCAAACTTTGATTTTGCCTTTCAGCTGTCTGAACTTTTCCTTTAAAACAAAACCACTTCTACCCTCTATTCTCATCAACTTCCATTCATTTTCCACAAAATTGTAAAAATCTGGGTGTTCAAACCAACAATCATTGCTTTTGAAAGGTTTGGGACCCCAGTTTATAGGTTTGATCTTCACCCAAATCGGACAGTGATCCGATATATCTCTGTTGCTAATGATCTGATCCACCATTCCCCACTTTTCTATGATCGAATCTTCTAATAAAAATCCGTCTAAACGACTCATCGAATTACCGTCCCCACTAAACCAGGAAAACTTACCCCCAGAAACTGGAAGATCCACCACTCCTATATCAGCAAAAAAATTCTCAAATTCACACATTTCGTTCGATCTAGAAAAACAAGACCTACCTTTTATTTCAGAGTCTGCAATTGTAGCATTAAAGTCTCCACCAAGGATCCAGTTCCCATCAGTGAAGGAAGATTTGATCCTCACTAATTCTCCCCACAGTCTTCTCTTATCACTCAAACTGCACCCTGAGTAAACATTAACCACGTAAAATAACTCTTTATTCCATTGGATCTTGATTCCCAAGAATTCAACCCCTTTGAACGACCCCAATGCAGAAATCGTGTCCTTGTTCCAAAGCGTTATTAAGCCACCAGACTGACCAATTGAACCAGAAAATGACCAGCCAACTTCCCCGTGACTCCACAAGCTACTAATGAAAGAATCCTCTACTTTAAAGGTTTTAGATTCTTGAATAAAAAAGATGTCTGTGTTACCTCTGGAAATTATTTGGTTAATTCTTCTTCGCTTCGAAAAAGAACCACTCCCTCTAACGTTTAAAGAACCTATAATCATTGATAAGGTTTAGACGTCTCCACCTGACCAAAAAATCTTCTTCTATCAGCTTCTTCCAATTCTTCGATATGACTAATAATTCCGGTAGTACTTACACCTGCTAGATCACCCGTCTTGATTCCAAGTTCTGACATAGCCCCCCAAATTTTTTCGCCCACCCTTGATTCAATGTTCTTCCAAAACTTCTAGTTGCAACACCTGACGTCTGAGTCTGAAGTTTGATCGCAGCAAAGAACTTCTCCTGCCGAAAATTTATCAGATACGCCTGGCTTGTCAAGACTACCGGAATGGGTTCCTGACTTTTGAGACGGATTAGGGTTAGGGATTTTCCCCAAAACTTCAAAGTAAGACGGATTAGAGAATTCCTCTATCGGGTCCTCCACAAGTTCAACATTGTTAGCCAAAACCCGATCCACCTTCCTAGATTTTTTCTTAAAAGATTTGGGCTTCCGGGTCAACGGCCCAATAACCTCAGTTATCATTTTAAATTTATTCTTTTTCTTGACAGCAAAATATTTACAATTAACAATGAATAGCAATACACTTATTAAATATTATTAAAAAGCAAGCATAAGAGCATGATCATCATCATTTTCATCCCGTCTCCCCTCACAGACTCTCTCTCTCTTCATCAAAATGAAAGAGCGCTCTCTATGGGGCCGGTCCAGCATTACATGAGTCCTAAAACAAACTTTGAATTGATGTCTTTTTTATTTTAATAAAAACGTGAATTTTGAATTGAGGTCTTTAATATTTTAATAAAAAAAAAATTAAATTATTATAATATTTATTTAAAATTTACTCTTCAAACTTTTTTTGAGATGCAAATTTATTTATTAAACTATTATAATCAATTTCAGTTAATATTTTTTTTTCAATCGCTAATAAAGCTAATCTATTTAATCTTTGTTGAGACATTGTTGATCTTAGATAATAATTTTATTAATTTTAATTTTGAAAAACTTTTTTACTGAAGCAACAGTTACAAGAATCGTTAACATTATTCTATAAACAACGAATGCGTTTGAGAATGAGTTCGGTCTTATTATATAATTAAGTATATCAATTGGTGTATCATTTTCGACATGTATGATTTCTCTTAATATTTTTAATTCTAAAAATAAATCTAATCCATCAATATCAGAGTTGTCGTTATGTTTTACATACATTCAAGGTTAAGACAATATTCTTTTAAAATTTCAATTTCCAATGACCTTAATTTCTCAATACTAATTAGAAAACCAAAAATATCTTGATATATTTTAAATTGTTCAAATCTACTTCGAAATGATGTAATTGCATGATCTAATATGTACAAAAAATAGTCAGATTTAAATGATTCTTCAGGAGTTTTTAAAATTTCATTGTCAATAATCTCATCAAATTGTTTCTTTCTACGAATAATACATTTTTCACGAAACTTAGGTTCTATGTCCATTTCGACAGCAATTTCTTTAGCAGAAATTATGGCATTTTCAAAACCATATTCCCTATATTTTTCAAAAAAAGAAATAAGTCCTTTCAATTGCTCTATAGCAACATCTATGTGCATATCCTTTGATTGAAAGTGTTTACTAATTGAGTTTACTGCGAACAATATTTCATACCAAATAGTCATGCCTAACAAAAATTCAAAATTTTCAAGTTCATAAGTGGTCAAACATTCAGCTTCACTTTTTATTTTAGGTTCATCATTTACTTCACCTAATTTCAATAAAGCATCTCTTATTTGTGAAGTTTGTAATCTTATAGCTTTTACACTTTCAATACGACTTTCCCAACGTGTTTGTGACAATGATTTCAAAGTAAGGCTAGGTATATGGTCTAATAGAATTTTCCATCTTTTAGTAGATGAAGAAAATATTGTATAAATATGTTCAACCACTCAAAAAAATGACGTAGCTTTGGAAAGTACCAAGTTTAGACTATGACAACCACATGGTGTATAAAATTATCTAGGATTAGCATCTAAAAATCTTTTTTGAACACCTTGATGTTTTCCTTTCATATTAGAACCATTATCATAACCTTGTCCTTTTAAATTACTAATATCAAGACCAAGTATATTTAGTTCATTCATAATAGCATCAAAAAGACCTTTTCCAATTGTATCATCTACTACTAAAAATTCTAAAAAATACGTAACTACTTGTATTGGGGATGAAGAAAAATCTACACATTGTAATACAATAGACATTTGTTCTTGATGACTTATATCAGGAGTACAATCAAGTATGATTGAAAAATATTTTGAGTCCATAACTTTTTTTTATAATTTTTATTTTAATTTCATCTGCTAGCAAATCTATTAATTCATTTTGTATTCTATGTCCAAGATAATGGTTATGAATTTCATCATTTTTTATTCGACAAATGTGCTCTTGCATTAGATGATCAAATTCTACAATCATTTCAATTAAACCTAAAAAATTTCCATTATTTTCTTCGTAAATCTTTTCATTTGTTCCACGAAATGTTAAGTTATTTTTTCCAAGAGTTTTAACAACCACAATGATTCTAAGTAATAAATTTCTTCAGTGTTCTCTTTCTCTATTAATTCTTTTTTGAACGTGTTTGTCAATTATTTTACGTTTTAATAATCTCATTTTTAAATCAATCCATGAACTCATATTAACAATATGCTCATTACTCATCTCATGACTCTTTAACTTAGCACTAATATTTTTCCAATCATTACTACCTTCATGTGCTAATTTACTTGTACTAGGAAGAGTATTAAATAATTTACAACAAAAGAAAAACACTTTATCCAAATTTTGAGAATAAACCAACCATCTTCTTTCACGTTTTTCTCCATTGGACAATTGTTGTATGTAAAGTGATGAAGAAAAGTATCTTGCATATGCATCCTTAGGAAAATCTATGTCGGTAATTTTTATAGGACCCTTCTCTACTAATAAATCTATCAAATTTGTGTCAATAGTTATCCATTGACTAGGGTCATATATATTTTTATGAGATGATTCTTCTAATACTTCTTCTCTATCTTCATTGTGAGTATCAAAATCAATACAATCTTGCCTATTAACCGATACTATAGTTTCCTTTTCACCAGCTATTCCTTCTCTATTTTCATTAGCATCTATATTGTCTTAACAAATTTGTCTAAAGCCCCTTTTTGTGAATCAATCAAAGCTTCAACTATTTGCTTTTCTTTTTAGTTTCGAATAGCCCGATTCATATTTTCGAGTTGACATTTCTATATTTCAAAACAAGTAAACAATTCAATCAAATTTCGAAAGTAAACAACTAAAATAAAAAACTAAAATAGAACTAAAATAAAATAAATAGAATAAAAGATGTTTGCTGACAAAATTAGACAAGAGAATAAACAAATAGATACAAACTAGAAAATAATCAAACAATCAAACAATAACAAAAAAATATAGATTAAGCAAATAGTAATAAAAAAATATCCAACAAGAGAATAAAAGAACCTGTTTGTCGACAAAAGAGAATAAAATAAATAACAACTTGTTTGTCATTAATCCAAACAACAAAACAAACTGGCGATTGGAGATGGAGAATAAGTCGTCTTTGTCTCTATAAAGTTGCTGCAATTGCAATTGCAAATTTTTTTGCTTTTGAAAAAATGTTCAATTGAAAATGATAGGAGAAATTTTTAAAAAATGGTGAATTCTTATTTACCCACTTCAAAAAGTTGGGTAGAGTTACCCATAGAGAAAATTAGGTTACATTGCATTGGAAATCTATAAAATTTAAATCATTAAATAAATAATTAAGTATAATAAATGATATGACATTAGTGGATTGGTTGAAGGTAGACTACCTAACTTTTTGTGATGGGTAACAAAGTTGTCTCCTTAAAAAATTGATAGATTTAATAATAGGAGATTATTAATAATTTATTATAGGAACATTGAGAAGAAGAAAAGTCAATAATGGTAAAAAAAATTAAATACTTAGTCCATTCCTTTTTTTTAGGCTACTATAGAGGTCTTTTCCTTTTTTCTAGGCTTTAATCATTAAAACAACATTTAATTAATTTAAATTAATTATTTTAATAAAAAAATATATATTTGGGGGCCTAAACTTATTTGGGGGCCTAAACTTAGGGCTTTAGCAGCTTCCCCTAATGGCCGTCTCTCTCTCTCTCTCTCTCTCTCTCTCTCTCTCTCTCTCTCTCTCTCTCTACATCCGTCAGAGAGGGAGTCACCCGGGTGGCCAGCGGTGGTTTCCGCCTCCTACTCCGGCGACACTCCGCCGGAACCTTCTAAATCGAAAAACTTCAAACACTTACCCTACCTAAAATGATCCCCTCATTCCAAATCCGACATTAGATTCACCTAAATCCAAGCCAGACGACGAGATCAGATCAACCCAAAGCTGACCATTAGGGGAAGCTGCTAAAGCCCTAGCTTTAGGCCCCCAAATAAGTTTAGGCCCCCAAATATATATATATATTTTTTATTAAAATAATTAATTTAAATTAATTAAATGTTGTTTTAATGATTAAAGCCTAGAAAAAAATGAAAAGACCTCTATAGTAGCCCAAAAAAAAAGGAAGGGACTAAGTATTTAATTTTTTTTACCGTTATTGACTCGTCTTCTTCTCAATGTTACTATAATAAATTATTAATAATCTCCTATTATTAAATCCATCAACTTTTTAAAAATTTCTCTTATCATTTTCAATTGAACATTTTTTCAAAAGCAAAAAACTTTGCAATTGCAATTGCAGCAACTCTATAGAGACAAAGACGACTTATTCTCCATCTCCAATCGCCGGTTTGTTTTGTTGTTTGGATTGACAACAAACAAGTTGTTATTTATTTTATTCTCTTTTGTCGACAAATAGGTTCTTTTATTCTCTTGTTGAATATTTTTTTTTTGTTACTATTTGCTTAATCTATATTTTTTTGTTATTGTTTGATTGTTTGATTATTTTCTTGTTTGTATCTATTTGTTTATTCTCTTGTCTAATTTTGTCGGCAAACATCTTTTATTCTATTTATTTTATTTTAGTTCTATTTTAGTTGTTTATTTTAGTTGCTTACTTTCGAAATTTGATTGAATTGTTTACTTGTTTTGAAATATAGAAATGTCAACTCGAAAATATGAATCGAGCTATTCGAAACTAAAAAAAAGCAAAGAGTTTACGCTTTGATTGAATCATAAAAAGGGGCTTTAGAAAAATTTGTTAAGACAAACAAAAAAAGTAAAATTGAAAATATCGGTGATTGCTCAATGAACGAACAATTTAATAATGTAAATGCTAATGAAAATGTAAATGCTAATGAAAATGTAAATCATGATGAAAATGAAAATCGAAAAGAGGTAGTTGATGAACAAGTTAACAATATAGATGCTAATGAAAATAGAGAAGGAATAGCTGGTGAAAATGAAACTATAGTATCGGTTAATAGGCAAGATTGTATTGATTTTGATACTCACAATGAAGATAGAGAAGAAGTATTAGAAGAATCATCTCATAAAAATATATATGACCCAAGTCAATGGATAACTATTGACACAACTTGAGAGATTTATTAGTAGAGAACAGTCCTATAAAAATTACCGATATAGATTTTCCCAAGGATGCATATGCAAGACACTTTTTTTCATCACTTTACATACAACAATTGTCCAATGGAGAAAAGCGTGAAAGAAGATGGTTAGTTTATTCTCAAAATTTGGATAAAGTGTTTTGCTTTTGTTGTAAATTATTTAATACTCTTCCTAGTACAAGTAAATTAGCACATGAAGGTAGTAATGATTGGAGAAATATTAGCGCTAAGTTAAAGAGTCATGAGATGAGTAATGAGCATATTGTTAATATGAGTTCATGGATTGATTTAGAAATGAGATTATTAAAATATAAAACAATTGACAAACACATTCAAAAAAGAATTAATAGAGAAAGAGAACACTGGAGAAATTTATTACTAAGAATCATTGCGGTTGTTAAAACTCTTGAAAAAAATAACTTAGTATTTCGTGGAACAAATTAAAAGATTTACGAAGAAAATAATGGAAATTTTTAGGTCTAATTGAAATGATTGCATAATTTGATCCTCTAATGCAAGAGCACATTCGTTGAATAAAAAAATGATGAAATTCATAACCATTATCTTGGACATAGAATACAAAATGAATTAATAGATTTACTAGTAGAAGAAATTAAAACAAAAATTATAAAAAAAGTTATGGACTCAAAATATTTTTTAATCATACTTGATTGTACTACTGATATAAGTCATCAAGAACAAATGTCTATTGTATTATAATGTGTAGATTTTTCTTCAACCCCAATACAAGTAGTTGAGTATTTTTTAGAATTTTTAGTAGTAGATGATACAACTGGAAAAAGTCTTTTTGATGCTATTATGAATGAACTAAATATATTTGGTCTTGATATTAGTAACTTAAGAGGACAAGGTTATGATAATGGTTCTAATATGAAAGGAAAACTTCAAGGTGTTCAAAAAAGTTTTTTAGATGATAATCCTAGATCATTTTATACACTATGTGGTTGTCATAGTCTAAACTTGGTACTTTGTGATATGGCTAATTGTTGTTCCAAAGCTACGTCATTTTTTGGAGTGGTGCAACGTATTTATACAATATTTTCTTCATCTACTAAAAGATGAAAAATTCTATTAGACCATATACCTAGCCTCACTTTGAAATCATTGTCACAAACACGTTGGGAAAGTTGTATTGAAGGTGTAAAAGTTATAAGATTACAAACTTCACAAGTAAGAGATGCTTTATTGAAATTAAGTGAAGTAAATGATGAACCTAAAAAAAAAGTGAAGCTGAATGTTTGACAACTTATGAACTTGAAAATTTTAAATTTTTGTTAGGCATGACTATTTGGTATGAAATATTTTTCGCAGTACTCTCAGTTAGTAAACACTTTCAATCAAAGGATATGCACATAGATGTTGCTATAGAGCAATTGAAAGGATTTATTTCTTTTTTTGAAAAATATAGGGAAGATGGTTTTGAAAATGCCATAATTTCTGCTAAAGAAATTGCTATCGAAATGGATATAGAACCTAAGTTTCGTGAAAAACGTATTATTCGTAGAAAGATACAATTTGATGAGATTATTGACAATGAAGTTTTAAAAACTCCTGAAGAATCATTTAAATCTGACTATTTTTGTACATATTAGATCATGCAATTACATCATTTCGAAGTAGATTTGAACAATTTAAAATATATCAAGATATTTTTGGTTTTCTATTTATTATTGAGAAATTAAGGTCATTGAAAATTGAAAATTTAAAAGAATATTGTCTTAACCTTGAATGTTCGTTAAAACATAACGACAACTCTGATATTGATGGATTAGATTTATTTTCAAAATAAAAAATATTAAGAAAAATCTTACATGTAAAAAATGATACACCAATTGATATACATAATTATATAATAAGACTGAACTCATTCTCAAACGCATTCGTTGCTCATAGAATAATGTTAACGATTCCTATAACTGTTGCTTCAGCAGAAAGAAGTTTTTCAAAATTAAAATTAATAAAATCTTAACTAAGATCAACAATGTCTCAACAAAGATTAATGCGTTACCTTTATTATTGATTGAAAAAAAATATTAACTGAAATTGATTATAATAGTTTAATAAATGAATTTGCATCTCAAAAAGCTTGAATAATTTAATTTTAAATAAATATTATAATAATTTAATTTTTTTAATTAGAATATAAAAGGTCTCAATTCAAAATTCGCATTTTTATTAGAATATAAAAGACCTCAATTCGAAGTTCGCTTTAGACCTCATACAGTGTTGGGCCGGCCCTGGATCAACCGAATCCTTAGTTCACAAAAAACTCAAATCAAGACCGTAACCACTCCAATAGCCACGGTTATGTCCGAATCAAGCACACAACAAGTAAAAACAAGCATGGAATTGCGAAAAAAAATCAAAACAGATCAGATATCAATAAACAAGTGTTCAATAATTAAAGATACCTGGCAAAGTTTGATGTTCAACAATGGTGAAATATTGGAGAAGGAAGAATCTACCAAAAAAAAAGAGGGTCAGGTGAGAAAACGTTAATTTGCTACAGAATTGTGCATGGGACAGAACTGTCCAAAGACCAGAGATGGAAGAAGAGAAAATACGCCTCTATGTAAAGTGTTGCGCATGAAGACAAAGGCTTGACCTCACAAGCCGCCAAAACTAAGGGGTCCCCATATTTTGGATATTATTATTTTTTGTAATTTGGTTGAATTGTAAAAAAAGGATAATGTACTTGTTAATATATATATTTTTTAGCTGTAAGAACTAGACAAAAATGCAAAATAAAACTTGATGTAAAAATAAAACATAACTTGATGTAAGTAATAAGATTTAAATCTTGGTATAATTCTTGATGGGCCTAAGTTTGTCACTTGTTAAACAAACTCAACTATTTGGTTTCAACACAAGTTAAAAACCAAAGAACAAGAATTAACAAGACAAATCCAATTGAAACTTAATTTATTTTTGAAATGGAGAACAAAGAAGTAGCTTTTAATCAATTAAGACTAAACCTTAATGAAGTCCAAGTCAAATCTCTACGTATTCAAACACTAACAACAAGTGCCAATTATGGATGCATGATAGAAGAAATGCATGGAAAAATAAATGCATGAATGACGTAGAAGATGTTTGCATGAGTGAATCACAAATTTACGAGTAATTGTAATTAGAAAATCAAGACTTTAGTCAATCATAAGTGGCATCCAAAAAAAGTTATGACTTAATGACTTAAATGATGTATGATAAAAATGTATGACCTGAGTTTATCAAACTAAACACAGACAAAACTATTTATTCTTTAATTACTAAATTTTAAACTATGCATGAAATGATCATAATGCAACATGAAAGACTAGTGAATGCAAATGAATGGACACAAATGAGTGAATGCAAATGACTGAGATGCAGATGAATGATTGCCGATGAATTAGATGGAGCAAAATTTAGGGTATTACAGATAATTTTTCAGTGTTTAGAGAATATTTTAGAAAATGCTTAGACAATCTGAAAAATCTTTCATAAAACAATTTATGTTATTTTTTTTTTAAATCGATTTATTTTGATGAGTTTTACAAGATAAGTATATAAAGAGTTTCTAGCATATGCAAAAATAATTATCATTATATATTTATCATTTTTTTATAGAAGTAAATTTTGAAAGATAATACATAAATGTTACAGTTGATTAACAATGGTATTATAAGATGTAAATAAGTAGATTTTTATTGGATGATAAACAAACATGTGGGGAATAATGGAGACAAATGGTAGTGTTAGACACAGAAAATGTCAAAGACAAGTTTTAAGTGCAGTATAATCAAGCAATTCATCAAACATTTGGCGGGCAGAATATAATCAACAGAACTAAGCAAATATGTAATGCTTATTGTGGCTATAACTTTTGAAGAAGAAGATATGAGGTTAATTATAGAGAAATAATGTCTATGATAAAATGAAATCTATCGGATAAGAATGAAACAAATATCCTTCGAGTTCATTGGAGCCACTGAAGAGTGAAAAATACTTTTTGTCTTGTTCATCGTGTTGAGGGAGAGAAGATTTCCTTGGAAGTGATTCGAGGCGGTCGAGCCTGGGTAGCTACCCTACATGGTCGGGCGCTGGCTCCGCCACTGTGCAAGTCATTTGATTCTCATATATCGTTGACAAAACTAGAATAAATTTCGTTCATAAGAACAACACCTCGTGATAAGAAAGTTCGGTCAAAGGTTGTGAACCCCTCTCAATGTGAGAACCATTTGCATCCAAAGCTTATTTGTCCTCTTTGTCGGGGAGGTGTATATGGTCCCTAACTTGACCAGAGCTCTGGAAACGACTTGGTGAAGTACAAAGTTCCTACAAAAACGCATGCCAATGAGAAGAATGAAAGGAGAGAAACTAGAAGTTCAACACACCATACAACAACTACTGTGGATCGAATCTTCGTATTTCCAAAAAAAAACACAACACAGTTCAACAACATTTCCTTTAAAATCCATGAAAGAATTCTGCAAAGAACATCAATGGCATTCTTCTTAATATCAACAACAACATGTACTCTTGAAGAATTTTCACTCAGCAACTCGACTAACGCAAAAATTGTAGCATGTTGCTCTCTTTCTATTCCACTTAATTACCTTTCCATTTTGTAAAAGGGGCGATTGAGATCCACTTTACCTTCAAAACTTAAACGGGAGGGAATTGGTAGAGGTGGATGGAGATCCATTTCTTCATCATCCCGTGATCCGGAGGCAAATCGAACTGGTAGATGGAGAGAAAATATTCCACCCTCAAGATTGGCTCAGGCTTACATATCGATGTAGTGGTCTCTTGTGTTATCACGGAGAAGGTCAAAGGTTTCATTGAAAGTTTTTAGAAATAACTCTACAATTGAAATGCTAACCCTATGTTTGGAGAAAATAATGATGGGTGGTTCATTGAAAGCGAGGGAGAATGTGAGAGTTCATGAGTTAGATGTATGTGAGGGTGAAGATGGGAGAAGTCAGAGTCGATAAGGGTGACGAAGTGAGAGAATTAAGATACAGTGAAAAAAAACGTTAGTGCGTTTGTCGCTACCATAAAAAACAACCGACAAAGACACAGAGTCACTACAGAACGTTATTTATCCCAACGGGGAAAGGAAACGATCAAGAAAACCTGAGAAGGGAAAGAACATGGTCTCGCAACCAAATTCAGGGTTCGGGAGTCGATTACGCAAGAGGAAGGTATTAACACCCCTCGCGTCCATTGTACTCAACGGGATTCACTCTTGTTGTTCTAATCAAAGGGTGTGTATATCTAAAGCTTACATGCTAAGAGAATGCAGAAACTAAAAGGGATAAAAACAAAAGAAGACTCGATAGGATCTGGAAATCCTATGCCCACGTATTCCCTCGTATAATGGAAAAGTCAGAGTCATCGTAGTTCGGAGGACTACGGGTGAAAGGGAAGGTTGCTCGCCAAGGATTGAGGCCCTTTTCCCTACGTATTCTCAACAGGGATGAGAAAATCAGAGCGTCCATAGTTCGTGGGACCATGCGTTGCTTAGTGTTTTTTATGGAAAATGCTAACGTTCAAGCTCTAGCAGTTTAGGTGTTTTCCGCTCGTTGTTTGGAGTTTTGCGCGTTACCTGTTTGCGGTAAAACGGAAATAACATGCCCTTTTTGAAAATGGTTTGAAGAGAAAATCCCGAGGGACAAAAATGATTTGAATTTGTTGAAGTGTTTTAAAGAAGTGAGTTGAATTGGTTAGTGATGTGCATCATACTAAAGTCTATGACGATAGGAGCGAATACTTTGTACAAACGATCCAAACGTCTCGCGTACAAAATACTCTAAGAAGAGGTAAGGAAAGACTCCCACTCATCTTTTCCCATGCACTTAAGGTTCGTAACGCATTATAGATATCGTATTTATTAAGTGCTTTGAGTTAATTAAGAGAGAGAGGAGAAGAAGGACGCAACGCAAGATTTAAGAGAGACTTGGCCCTAGATGTTATCATGCAAAAAGGTTCTAAGGTTAGGATTAGAAGACGATTCTATCCTAATGTTGTCATGCAAGATGGCCCTAAGGTTGAGGATTAGGGAAAAACTATCCTAATGTTGTCATGCTTGGATTAACAACCTAATGTCTATCCTACTCCAATCTTAATAAAAAATTAAGTTGGACTGGGAACCCTAAGGGAAATCCAAGAGCAAGCAAAACAAGCTAAGAAAAATACAAACAACAGCATACGACAGCGCTTCAGTCAGAACAGTAGTGTATTTCTTGCAACAACATAACAACATTTAACAACACATATTTTCTAGGACAAGCATGTATACAACAATAGAATGACAACATTTAACAGCGTATAGGCACAGGACATACATGTATGCATCAACAACAATGCACTCAATGAGAATCACATATGAATTAACGTGAACATGTGTTATACAAGATCAAACACAATATGTAGACATGTATCAAAAGATTAAGCAATCAATATGAACATATATCCACAATGGAGCAATGAATAAGAACATGCATCAACAATGGAGTAAACGAACATGCCTCGTGGAATTCAACAATCTATAATGCATATGAGCACGTATCAACAACAATCATCATGAATATGCAATAACAATAAGCAAGTATTAACATGTAATCAATTAAGTATAATGAACATGCATCAAGAATGCAAGCAACATATAATCAACAATCATGTATCAAAGATTTGCATGCGCACTGTAAATGGAGGCTAAACGCCTCTAAAAAATTCCAAAAATATCAAACAATATCAAGTCATGTTAGATCCATGATTTTAGGATTGGCAGCACTTTTGCTAAAACATGGTTCACAACAAGATGTTTGGTGAAATGTTCTAACTTGTTGGTCTATCAGCATTGAAGATAGATATTTTGACAGATGTTGTGACTTGCTGTACCAGAACATCAGTACATGCTGCAGTTTTATTCTTGACAGATTTGATTTTATTTGGTGAGATTGTGTTTGGATATATCTCACTGATTTTCACAGATTAAGAAGATTTAATCTGGAGCATTTGATTTGATCTTCAACTGTGCATAAGTTTCTAAAATTGGATGTTGAGACAATTTAGTAAACTTGATGATTTGCTCAAAGATTTAAGGAGACTTTTTCTGCATAATTGATGTAGCCCTCAGCGTGTGGATCAAGCAATATTTGGGTGAAGATTTCGAAGCCCATGGACTGTGTAGCGTACGATTTCTGTCGGTGACGCGAACACCTTACCGCAATGGTTGGAATTGGGTGCTACTTTCTGGTTTCTTATTTATCTTATGAAGCTGGAAAGGAAAGGGAAGCTATCTAAAACTAACCTTGCACGCAAATGTTTTCTTTAACAAATGCTAAGAGATTGGGGATTCGGGGTCAAGTTATACAAAATGAAGTTGTCAATCATCCAGTGTATATATGGTTATCCATAGACTTTCTATTGCACATTTCTCTGTTAATTTGAACTGCTTTCTTATGTTTATCTGTCATGTATTGGGAAAGTTTCTCCTTTGAGAGGTTTGAGAGGATGTTTTTGTTGTTTTCGGGTTTTCCATTATTTTTGGTAAGGTAATGGACCTAAGGTTTTTGATTTGTGTGCTCGCTAAGATTTCGCAATCTTATGCGTACGTATTCCCGTAAAGATATCTGGGAAATCAGAGCAATCGTAGTTCCTCCTATTTCTATGGGAGGAAAAATGTTTGGTGTCTTATTTAAACCCCAAGATTTAAGCTAAAGGTTATTTGTGTCTTGTTCAAAGCCCAAGATTGAAGCTAAAGGTTTGACTGAGAGAGAATTTGTCATCTCTAAAGGGAGATATCTCACCCATTCATCACAGTTGTTAAAGGTTTGGTTTGGTTATAAAGGGGGGTTACTTTAATTAGAATGTATGAAATCCAGCAATGCCATAATTTCCTTTATAAGGGAGGTGTCTTGAAGGAAGAAACTTTAACTCAGTGTAGAGCAATGCCATTTTTCCTTAGGAGTCTTCCATGCTAAGAGAGGGACATTGACTTGGATGTAAATAATCCAGAGGCTTGCCACTTACAGCAATTAGATGAAAGAGGAAGTTTACCAGGGTAATTGAGGGACCACAACTTGAATTTTTGAATCAACAAGTGTGCCACTTACAACAGTTATCTGGAAATTGGGTTTTTTGATTGTCTGTTTTGATATGTGATGTACAGAGAAATGTCTTCCTACAGAGAGAACTTTTGACTTTCTCTGAGGGGATGTTGATTTTTGTGAGCCTTGATCAAAGCCCAAGGTTGAAGCTAAAAGGTTGACTCTACTTAGGGAGTTTTATATCTGTCTTGTACAAAGCCCAAGATTGAGGCTGAAAAGAGATTGACTCTACTGGGGAGGTTTTATCTGTCTTGTAGAAAGCCTAAGATTGAGGCTAAAAAAGAGATTGACTCAGCTGGAGAGTATAATGTCTATCTTGTACAAAGCCCAAGATTGAGGCTGAATTTACTGGGAAAAATCATTATATAAAGCCTAAGAGGAGGCTGGTTGGGGAAGTTCTTATATGAAGCCTAAAAGGAGGCTGGCTTTTGCTGAGGATTGTTGAAATCCAGAGGCAGATCCAATATGTATTAGAGAATCCAAAGGTTTTACTATTTCTGGGGATCAAAGGGAGAGTTGCAGTATCAGATACCATGAGGATCTGATTCTGTTAGGGTTTTATTGATGGTGAATTGACCCTGGCTGGGGTTTTTTAAGGTGAAGGTTTAAACCTTGAGTTTGAAAACCTATAGAGGTTTCAAACTCTGCTAGAGATTAGTATGTTGATGAAATGATCAGGGTTTTTTCCTGTGCTTTTAGGAAACTTGAGGGTCTCTGTGAAATCTAAGAGAAGATGAGATTTTCCAAGTCTACTGGTATGAAGAGGTTGACTCTTAGTTGGAGAATGATCTTTGTATGATGCCCAAGAGGAGGCTGAGACTGTCCAAGTCTCTCATGAAGTGGTAGGTTATGGTTGTAAAGAGATATCTTTGTATGATGCCCAAGAGGAGGTTGTGGTTTTAAGGGATGAGAATCAACCCTAGAATGGTCAGATGTTTTGGAATTCTGACTCTCTGGAGGATTGAACTAGTAGAGATGACTAAGTTCTGTCCTATACCTATAGAAGGCCTTTGGGTCCTTGTACTAAGCCCAAGAGAAGGCTGAGAACTTCTAAGAAGCATGTGGGTCCTTGTACTAAGCCCAAGAGGAGGCTGATGATGCTTTTAGGAAGCATGCGGGTCCAAGCCTAAGAAAATTTCAAGAAAAGTTTCACCGGGAATAAGTCCTTTCTCTGCAGAACAATTCTAAGGTTTGAAGAAATTTAAGAGAGGTTTCACCGGGAATTAATCCTCTCTGGGGAAATGAATTTCTTGTACACATATATTTCTAAGTTAGGACAGTCTTGAGAAAAGTTTCACCGGGAATAATGCCTTTCTCTGTTCCATATTGTATAAGCCCAAGAGAAGGCAAGACTGTATCTGGAATTTCCTATGAGGAACTAGTTTTGACTGTGTTGAAAGAGTAACCACTGGTTTGACCTAAATCAAGACCTAACTGCTGGGGAGAACTCTAAGAAAGTATGTACAAGCATATATATATATATATATAAAGATGAAATATATAAACAAGTATGTATTGAAGAGATAGTGGAACTTACAGTCGTGCAAGCCCAAGCATAGTAACTACAGCTGTATGGTTAGTTTTTTTTTCAAGAAATTGAAGAAAGTTTTGATAAAACTTTGAATTTGAATTTAAATAAAAAATAAAGTTGTTTTTAAAGGAAGTTTGAGGCTTATACTCACAGGGAGGCCCAAATGATCTCTTTTGAAAAGGTGACGATCACGTCATAGTTTTGAAAACCACAGAGGGACTTATACAATGACTGAGACCCAAATTATTTATGTATAAAGGAGGTTTGATCTTACACTCTATTAGAGGCCCAAAAGAAAGTGATTGAAAAGAAGAAAGATGAGGCTCACAACTCAAGGAGGGACCCAAATGAAATTTTTTTTGAAAACGGCGATCGCACCGAGATTTTTAAAATTGTATCGGGACTTATACAATGAATGAGGCCCAAAAAGGTTTATTTACAAAGGGATGGGACTTACACTCTACAAAGAGGCCCAAAAATGTTTTGAAAAATGTTTGAAAAAATCAAAAATCAAGAAAACCTTAATTTTGATTTTTTTAAATATAATTTTCAAAGTAAAATATGAGATAAAATATCAAAATTATTTAAAAATAAGTTGTCAACCTTGAAAAATATTTTGAAAAGCCATGTTTAATCACATGAAAGCTTGGAATCCAATTGAATTTGAATATTCAAGGTGGAAATTTCATTTTAAAAATGTTTGAAAATGAAATTAATTACAAAAATTCAAACTATATTAAATAAATAATATAAATTCAATTTTTTGTGGAATAAAATATTTCAACATTTTTTGTGAATTTAAAAAAAAAAGAATCAATAAAAAATAATTAAAAATGAGGGGGAAATTAATTTGGAGATTAATTAAGAAAATCATAAAAAATAGCAAAATGAGAGAGAAATAAAAATGGTCTGGGTGGGTGTTGAACCCACGCCCTCCAACCAAACACATGCGCGCTGCTACCACTGGGGTGGTGATACATCCGTGTATGAAAACCACCCCATGAATACATAAGGGTAGCCTTATTTTCAGGTCAAGCCAAGGCAAAAATCAAGTTTTGGTGGATTTGCAAGAAGGATCATATCTCCATCATTTCTCCATGGAATTGGATGAAATTTAGATGGATCCTACCTACAATTTCATGAGGAATCCAATGGTGGTCTTAGATTTTTCTAAAGATGCATACATTTTAAAATCCGATGGCGGTTTCAAAATAGGCCCAAATTTGCAAGTTCTATGCTACCTCTTAATACAGGCAATAATAGCATGGTAAATTGGTTCAAACACAACACATATGATATCTATGAGATGTTCATGATTAGTGGACATCAAAGCAATGCATTTTTTAAAGAGTTTAAGTTGTTATGCACTTACCTCTTGAAGCTCCTTGTGCTAACTTTCAAGATGCTTGTGCCAGAAGTAATCCAATGCTTTAGACACTCTTGATTGATCCCTTAGAAGCTTTTAGGATGATCAAAATCAGGTGGAAACCTCAGGAACAAGAACAGGCATTTTCTTGCAAAAGTGGCAAAAGTGACCAAAATAGTAACTCTCTCAAATGGTGTTACAGTTGAGGGAAACTTGTTGGAACAGTTTAAGGATGATATTTAAAGAGTGTTTAAGGTGTTGTTTGGTTTTGAAAGTGATTGGATCAAGACATGGCTTAAAAAATGCAGAAAAGTCAAAATTTGAGGTTTTGATGGTTGACTTTCTGATTTTGGTGTTCCATATGTGTTTTGAAGTTATGAATCACTTGTATATGACATATGTGAGGTGTTAGGATGACTGGTTTGAATAGAATTGCTCTCTATTTGAAAATTCACTTGTTACTTGCAAAAGAAGCAAATTCTGGTTTTTTAGAGAGGTTGGAAGGAAAGCATGAGATGTTATGATTTGGTGTACTTGAATTTATCAGAAAGAAGCTCTACTTATAGTAGAACAAGTTTGTTTTGGGATCAATAGTGATTGGAAGCTTATCACCTTATTATCCAATGGTTATGCAAAAGAATCTCAAGTCTCCTCTAGTCATTCACTTGAGGGTAGTGTGCAGGCTATGAGTCTTCTGTTGCAGGGATAAGGCTTGACTCCTTTACTGATCAAAGACTCAGTCCATGCCACCTCAATACACCTCTTGTATACCTTGAAACAAAATGGAAGTTTTTGGATTTGCAACATTGAATTTCACATGCCAAGGAATAGGATTTTTGACTTGGTGGCTTTGTGATCAGATTCTCCATCATTCAAGTTAATTTTGGACAGAAATGAAATGATGCAAGTGTCCAAAATTGGATCAAGAAATCATGGGAACTAAGTTACATGTTCATGCTGTCTTGAAAAATCAGGTTTTTAGGCCATGTTTCAAGGCTTGTAACTCCATACTCAAGTGGAGTTAGAGTGAGTTCTTGTACTTTTTGGAAAGCCCCATTGACATACTTCAACTTTGATTTCCAACATTGGTCTTGGTTCAGATTGGATCATAATGAAAAATGGCCTTAAAGTTGGTGAAAAACCA
Organism: Lathyrus tuberosus; assembly: GCA_022829125.1. Lineage (NCBI taxonomy): Eukaryota > Viridiplantae > Streptophyta > Magnoliopsida > Fabales > Fabaceae > Lathyrus > Lathyrus tuberosus. The sequence goes on along the minus strand of JALAZF010000061.1, from coordinate 632,327 downwards.
AGACAGATTCTGTCCAAAATTTTCACTAAGTGTTGGAAAAAGTCCATTTTCATGTTTTTGTGATTTTGATCAATCTATAACTCAAAATCCACGAGGATTTAGAATCTGGTGTAGTTGACAATTTTGAAGTATGTAATGAGAGCTTTCATTTATGCTTTGGATGGAAGCAAATGGCTTTGTGGTTTGGGAGTTATGACCTTGCAAAGTTAGTACCTAATCACTTTTCATCCATAACTAAGAAAATTTTAAGTTTCTTAAGGTTGCCCCTTTTGCAAGTAATCCTACTTTTCTTGATTTTTCTCGATGGATGATGATCCAAACCATGAATTAACATTGTTTTTGACTTAGGGAAGCCATGATTGTCAAGAATTTCAAAAAGTCAAACTTGGTTTTTAGGCACAATTGACTTTTTGTCAGATGAATTCCAAAGTGTGTGATCCTCTATGAAATCAAATCCTTGACCTAATTCAAACCTAATGGATGGATTCCATAGGTGTTTTAGAGTTTCTTGAATCATGTCCCAAGGTTTGGGAGCATATCTTGGTCAAAAGTCAAAGGTACAGTTGACTTTTCATCAGGAAACCCTAATTAGCCCAGATGAATTTGAATCCTTGTATTGCTTGTGAACCAAGTTCTTTGAATCAATCCAACCTTATCAATGGGTCAATATGGTTTATTGGAGGTCTTCAAAACACTTCTTTAGGTCTTGGCTCATGTCTTGCCCAAAAAGTCAACTTAGGGGTGAATTAGGTCAAGAAACCCTAATTCTTGATTTTTGATGAATGCATCCCCTCAGACTATTTTGACTCTATGATTGGGTCCATGAGGTCCCTTTGAGATTCTTGGGTCATTTTTTGAGAGGCTAGAAAATTTGAAGATCATGTCAATTCTTGATTGATCCTTTGTCTAAGTGCTCTGGGAGGGCTCAAAACCCTAATTCCTAGTTGAGGTGAGTGCTCAACAATCCTTGAGAAGATTAATGAGGTATGATGGTACATCCATATTATGGTAATGATTTACACAATGATGGGAAATCTTGGTGGTCAAAATTTGGGGTATGACAGATGCCCCTATTTAATCTTCTTGGACCCGAAGGTGTGAATGGCAAAGATATTCAGACATTCAGGGTACAAAAGGATTAAATATCGAAATACCCGAAATTTTGATTGTGGTTATGAATGGTAGCTGATTTGATCATCCATCTTCTTTTACTAAGTAATGTTACTTAGAAAAGGGTAAAACTTCCCCTTGATCTTGGTCTTCAGCCATGGAACTGGTCTCAGTTTCTTTTGAAATAAACTTCCCCTCGATCCTGGTCTTCAGCCATGGAACTGGTCTCTATTTTTTCTTAAATTAACTTCCCCTCGATCCTGGTCTTCAGCCATTGAACTGGTCTCAATTTTTTCTTAAATAAAACTTCCCCTCGATCCTGGTCTTCAGCCATGAAACTGGACTCAGTTTCTTCTTATCGAGTTTCTTCCTCGATAAGGAACGCTATTTATAGCGGTCTTTCTCAAACTTCTCACCGAGTTTTACTGGGGAGACGACTTTTGATGGAAAAAGTTTGAGGTTAGACTTGTTGGGGAAACCCGTTTGTCTGAGCTATAGAGGTGTACAAACTTCTCTATTGGAGATACCATTTTTCGACTCTACTGGGGAAAAGGAGTCTCTTGAGAGACCGTTTTTTTGCTTGGTAAGGTTACATCATACTTTCCTTTGAGATTTTACTCAAAGAAATGCCATGCGATGTAATCCAATTTTGAGGTGCTGATGACTTCATTAACATTGAATTTCTTGGGAGAAAAAACCCGATGTATTGTCGAGAGTCTTTGAGTGGAGAGGGTTTCTCTGGGGATTTTCCTTAATCCGGAAAAGCGAAAATATAATCTTAATTGGTGAAGAGTGATGTTCCAAAGGTGTCTGTCGAACGTCTTCTTGCCTTTCAGAGGTTCAAGTTATCAAAGTGGTCGAGGACAGGCTCCAATCCAGAAATAAACTGGGGAGAGATTGCTCAGACGATACATTCCCGGATGAAGAAAGAACTGACAATTCTATCGGTGAGAAGACATTTATCACTTGGGGATGAAAATGACCAGAGTGATATTAATGCAATATGAATACAAATGTGAATTACTTATGCATAATGTATGTATGCTTATGCTGACAAAACAGAAACGACATAAAAACTGGTGAATGAACATGACAGGATACTCGGCCACTACGGGGGATAAAAGTATCATTGGTTCAAGATAGTAATCCTTTCTTGTTTTAGGAGGAGTAAACCCTACTGGGAAGAAAAACCATCAATTGGTCTTCCGAGGTAAGAACCCTGTCGGGGATGATAGATGGATCATTCTATCTGAAGTAGTTGATCCTTCATTCAGAGAATACTTTGATTTTGCATTTTGAGGTTTAATCACTTTCGGAGAAGCCAGCGATGTTCTTTCTGATGTTCAGTAGTGAAAAGGAATTGACATCTTTATCTTAAAAGCAGAAGAAAATTTAACAAGTAAAATTCATTTTTGTTTTGTTTCAAGAATCATTGATCATGTTAAAATTGTTGTTCTATAAAGCAAAATAAATGAGAATTGCAAACAAAAACACTTGGGCTCAAATTTTATTGATAGAATGGTAATCAGCCAAGCGCGTGATCTCATAGAGCATTACAAAGTTTAGAAAATGGTAATTTAAAGGGGAAAAGGGCTACATTGGAACATAATTACCGCTATCCTTCCACCAATATTGAATCCTGGACATTCTGAGCTTCTGTCGAAGGTGACCTTGACTGAAGTTTTCCTGACAGATGGCATTACCGCTGAGGGATTTAATTTTTTCAGACGTAGTTACTTGCCATGAATCCCTAACTTTTTCCTGGATTGCCTTTTGAGGTTTTCAATCCATTGGGATGCTTTTTGCTCATGTCTCTAATTTTTTCCTGAACCGCCTTTTCGTGTTTTCAATCCACTGAGACGCGTTTTTTTATTTAGGCGAAGTATTTCTTGACTATGTCAATATTTGAGTGGTAGGTGAACTCCTCTCTATCCATAGTTATGAGTCTCAAGGCGCCGCTTGAGGAGGCTTTCTTAACAACATAAGGGCCATCGTAATTTGGAGTCCATTTGCCTATGGAATTAGTGAGGAATGATTGTATCCTCTTGAGCACGAGGTCTCTTTTTCTGAAGACACAGGGTCAGACCTTTTTGTCAAACACTTTCTTCAATATTTGTCGATATAGCTGACCTTGGCACAAAGCTACCATTCTCTTCTTTTCAATCAGGTTTAGTTCGTCGTGTCTGCTTTGACACCATTCAGCTTCTGTTAGCTTGGCTTCCATCAATACCCTGATTGATGGTATCTCTACTTCTATGGGGAGCACTGCCTCCATGCCATATACTAGAGAGAAAGGGGTTTCCCTTGTTGAAGTGCGGACAAATGTGCGATAACCGTGAAGAGCAAAGGGTAGCATTTCGTGCTAGTCTTTGTAGGTTATAACCATCTTCTGAACGATTTTCTGAATGTTCTTGTTAGCTGCTTCTACCACTCCATTCATTTTAGGTCGGTAGGGAGACGAGTTATGGTGTTCGATCTTGAACTCAACGCACAACTCTTTCATCATCTTGTTGTTCAAGTTTGATCCATTATCAGTAATGATTTGGATTGAAACACCATAACGGCAGATGAGATTGTTCTTGAAGAATCGGACTACCACTTGTCAGGTTACATTGGTGTATGATACTACTTTGACCCACTTGGTGAATAGCCACCAGGATGAACCAATGTCCGTTTGAAGCTCTGGGTTCAATCATGTCGATTCCCCATATAGAAAAAGGCCATGGAGAAGAAAGAACTTTGAGATGTGTTGGCGGTACATGGATTTTGTCAGCGTATATTTGACACTTGTGACATTTCCTCATGTATTTGTAGCAATCGGATTCCATTGTCAGCCAATAATATCCTACTCTCAGAATTTTTCTTGCCATTGTATATCCATTGGCATGAGTGCCAATGGATCCTTCGTGAATCTCTTTTATCAACATGTTCGCTTCTTGTCTGTTTACGCATCTGAGCAAAACCATGTCGAAGTTTCTCTTATAGAGTGTATCACCGTTCAGGAAGAAGTTGCCAGCCAGTCTTTTGAGAGTCTTCCTGTATTTTCTTGATGCCCCAGGCGAGTATTCTTGTCTTTGAAGGAAGCCCTTGATATCGTGATACCATGGTTTGTCGTCTATGAATGCTTCAATCATGAAGATGAAGCAGGCCTTTCGAGGCGCATTATGTCAATCTTAGGTACGTCATTCCAATTATTTACAATAATCATGGAAGAGAGAGTGACTAGTGCATCAGCCATGTGATTTTCTTCACGAGGAATATGATGAAACTTGATTATGTTGAAGAATCTTTATAAGGAATCAATCTTGATTGGTATGTATTCAACTCTCCTTTGATCTGATTTATAACCAGGGCTGAGTCTCCATACACATCCAAGTTCTTTATCCTTAAGTCAATTGCTTCCTCGAGACCCATGATACAAGCTTTGTATTCGGCCTCGATGTTTGTGCATTTGAATGTTAGTCTAGAGTGAAAGGAATATGGGTACCCTGAGGTGTTATGATAATTGCCCCAATTCCGTTTCCATAAGTTTTGACAGCTCCGTTGAATATTAGTCCCCATTGGGAACCTGGTTCTAGCCCTTCGCTGGGTAATGGTTCATCGTAATCTTTCATTTTCAAGTACTTGACATCTTCGTCTGGGAAGTCAAATTTAACCGATTCCTGATCGTCAATCGGTTGACGAGCCAAATGATCGGCTAAAATACTTCCTTTGACGGCTTTTTGAGCATGGTACTCGATGTCGTATTCCGATAACAGCATATGCCAACGGGAAATCCTTCCCGTGAGAGCATGCTTTTCAAAGACGTACTTGATCGGATCTATTTCGGAGATTAACCAAGTAGTGTGACAAATCATGTAGTGGTGAAGACGTTTGGCTGCCCAAGCCAAAGCACAACAAGTTTTCTTGAGCATAGTGTATCGAGTTTCACAGTCCGTGAACTTCTTGCTTAAGTAGTAAATGACAGACTCTTTTCTTTTTGTCTCGTCTTGTTGACCAAGCACACAACCCATAGAGTCTTCAAATACTATTAAGTAGATGATTAGTGGTCTTCCTTCCACCGGAGGAGACATAATAGGTGGATTCAACAAATATTCTTTGATGCCGTCGAAGGCCTTTTGGCAATCTTCTGTCCATATACAACTTTGTTTCTTTCTGAGTAGTTTGAAGATTGGCGCGCATGTCGCGGTCATGAGGGATATGAATCTTGAGATGTAGTTCAGACGTCTCAAAAATCCTTTGACTTGTTTTTTAGTCTTTGGAGAAGGCATTTCTTGAATGGCCTTACCCTTGTCAAGATCAACCTCAATTCCTTTCTGGCTGACGATGAATCCCAAGAGCTTTCCTGATCAAACACCGAATGTGCACTTATTGGGATTCAAGTGGAGCTTGTATTTTCTCAGACGCTCGAATAACTTTGACAAGTGTTCCACATGTTATTCTTCTGTTTTAGATTTGGCAATCATGTCATCGACGTACACTTCAATTTCTTTGTGCATCATGTCGTGAAACAGAGTTGTCATGGCCCTTTGATAGGTTGCCCCTGCATTCTTCAGACCGAACGACATTCTTTGTAACAAAAGGTGCCCCATGGGGTGATGAATAAAGTTTTCTCCATATCTTCCAGAGCCATTTTGATTTGATTATATCCCGAGAATCCATCCATGAAGGAGAAGACTTTGAATTTTATTGTGCTATCTACCAGCATGTCAATGTGTGGTCGGGGGAAGTCATCCATTGGACTTGCTTTGTTCAGATCCCTGTAATCTACTCACATCCTGAATTTTCCGTCCTTTTTCAGAACTGGAACTATGTTGGCCAACCATTGAGGATATTCTGAGGTGGCGAGGAAACCTGCGTCGATCTGCTTCTGCACTTCCTCCTTAATTTTTATGGCCATATCTGGATGAGTCCTTCTCAGTCTTTGTTTTACTGGAGGACATTCTATTTTTAGCGGTAAGTGATGTTCCACGATGCTGGTATCCAACCCTGGCATGTCCTGATAGGACCAAGCAAATACATCTGGAAACTCTTTGAGAAGTTTTATCAAGTCTTCTCTGACAGTTGGACTGAGCAGTGCTCCAATATGAACTTTTTTCTTTTCTTCTACTGAACCTAAATTGACTGTTTCCAATGGCTCTTTGTGAGGCTCAATAGACCTTTCCTCTTGTCTGAGTAGTCGGGAGATCTCTTCTGGAATTTATTCGTCCTCTTCTTCTTCAGCTTCAAATACCGAGAATTCAAAGTTGGGAAAAGGCATTGGATTGTATGTTTCAATGGGGTTTAAAATAAGAAATCTACATGATGTGATGATTCCTTTTTTAGCATAGACAGAGAGAATGCAAGAGTGTGTGCGGTGTATTTTCTGAAAATGCTTGTTTTTATTTTGGGTTGTTTTTTAGGATTACCATTTTCTGAAGAAAAAAAACGAAAAGTGAAAACAGCAATAAATGTGGAAATGACAGAATGACATTATTTATTTATGATTTGTTGATTCTTGAAACACAAACCTATAAAATAAAACTCTGTCGCTCTGGGAGAAGCGAAGAGGGATATTTACAGAAAGGTGAGCCCTATAAAAACATCCATTTCACCCGGGCAAGGTGAAAGGTCAAAACAAAGATGGTAATTACTTTGACGTATGGACGACTTTCGGGACATCGACTGCAACCCAGTGGCGACAAACTCCTCTGTATATCACAAAGTCTGGTACTTTCCTTCTTGGTTTGTCTTCAGAAATAACACTGATTTCTGGCGGAGTAGGATCATTGGAGTCTTCTTCCCATGCAGAGTTGTCATAGGAGAACTCTTCTGTCGCATCTTTCATAGTGTTTTCATTCTCAAGGGGATCTCCCCAACCAGTTGGCTGGATGTCCCCAAGCCTGATACGAGAGCTTTCGGGAGCAGTGTATTTGACTAGGAAGTTATATTTGCCGCTTGGCTGTCCCAAGGTGTCCTATGTTTCTGTGGGAATGGATGAGTCATCTTCCTCAATGACGTTGATTTCAGGAAATGCGTAGTTAATGAACTCTTGTCCTACAATCCTTGCTAATTCATTAGCATGGTGTTGGAAACTCTCGGAGTGTGTTGGGTAATGATTCCATGACTTTGGGGGAATAAGTGTGTTCCTTTCAAGATCATTCAGCTGATAGACATTGTCCGGCTGACTCTTTTGGCCCAATTCTTCCGTGTATGTCTTCCAGATAGGAAAATCATCCAGGGGATCATAATAATCATAGTCAAAGTTGTCTTTCATTAAATGTCTTCCTCTAATGAATTGGGTGGAGCACGACATCCTTTGGGATCAAAGTCTCCATAGATCATCCGGACGTCTGATCTTGGTATATATCTCGGGCTCTGCTTTGGACAACAGAATGACATGTGCGCTTCTTCCTGAGACATATAACCATCATGGTTAAGGTAAGATTTCCACTCTTCATCCGTATCGGAGGAGTCGCTCCCATCAATGGTGTGTACTTCTTGATACACTGGGTGGAGGAAGCCTCCACTGTGGAAGAAATCCTGAATGAGATGAAAACTTTCGTCCTTCTTTGTAGTCTGGGCACAGGCCAGAGAGAAACCAAGACCTTTTCTTGTTTTGTTATTAGTAGGAGTTACTATCTGTCCCCATCCTTTTATGTCATTACTCCCAATCACTTTGAGAGAGTCTTTATAGGAGGAAATTGAAGTCCCTCTTTCTAGTTGATTTTCATTGCTCACCGAGAGCGCTTAGAACTGGGTTCCAACAACCTCCTCTGGTTCTACACATGAGAATGATGATAATTTACTCACGATTAAGGCTTGCTCTCCACATACTGTGACTAATTTGTCATTCTTGACGAACTTCAGCTTCTGGTGAAGTGTCGAAGTGACTACCCTAGCTTCGTGTATCCAAGGTCTCCCTAATAAATAGCTGTATGCTACTCGGATGTCCATGACCTGGAAAGTGACTTGGAAAGTGTGAGGACCAATGGTTATGGGAAGATTAACTTCGCCGATAACTGTTTTTTTGGATCCGTTGAAGGCTTTGACGATGACCTCACTGCCTCTCATCGGAGCTCCTTGAAACGATAGTCGTACTAAAGTTGATTTTGGCTTAACATTCAAAGATGATCTTGTGTCTATCAGTACGCTGGATAAAGCATCGTCTTGGAAATTGACTGTAATGTTGAGTGCCATATTATGGTTCTTGCCTTCCTCCGGCAGCTCTTCATCACTGAATCCTAAATTGTTACAGTAAGTGATGTTGGAGATGATGCTGTCAAATTGTCCTACCGTCACATCTTGTTCCATAAAGGTTTGTTCCAAGACCCTCTGTAGAGCTTCCCTGTGAGCTTCTGAACTAAGCAAGAGAGATAACACAGAGATTCGAGACGGAGTTTGCAACAATTGGTCCACAATGTTGTACTCGCTTTTTTTGATGAGCTTCAGCATCTCATCGTTGTTCTTTACAGGTTCTGCATCGCTGGATTGACCGACTTGTTGATTAGGAATTTCTGTTTGAGGTTCTTTTTCTTTGGTAGGTTCTCCAACTCCTTTGTTGAAGATCCGACCGCTTCGGGTAACTCGACTGATGTAGGCAATGTTCACAACAGAGGGTAATGGAGTTTCCTTTCCATAAAAAATAATTAAAAATGAGGGGGAAATTAATTTTGAGATTGATTAAGAAAATCATAAAAAATAGCAAATTGAGAGAGAAATAAAAATGGTCTGGGTGGGTGTTAAACCCACGCCCTCCAACCAAACACATACGCACTGCTACCACTGAGGTGGTGATACATCCGTGTATCAAAACCACCCCATGAATACATAAGGGTAGCCTTATTTTCAGGTCAGGCCAAGGCAAAAATCAAGTTTTGGTGGATTTGCAAGAAGGATCATATCTCCCTCATTTCTCCATGGAATTGGATGAAATTTAGATGGATCCTACCTACAATTTCATGAGGAATCCAATGGCGGTCTTAGATTTTTCTAAAGATGCCTACATTTTGAAATCCGATGGTGGTTTCAAAATAGGCCTAAATTTGCAAGTTCTATGCTACCTCTTAATACAGGCAATAATAGTATGGTAAATTGGTTCAAACACAACACATATGATATGTATGAGATGTTCATGATCAGTGGACATCAAAGCAATGCATTTTTTAAAGAGTTCAAGTTGTTATGCACTTACGTCTTGAAGCTCCTTGTGCTAACTTTCAAGATGCTTGTGCCAGAAGTAATGCAATGTTTTAGACACTCTTGATTGATCCCTTAAAAGCTTTTAGGATGATCAAAATCAGTTGGAAACCTCAGGAACAAGAACTGGCCTTTTCTTGCAAAAGTGACAAAAGTGACCAAAATAGTAACTCTCTCAAATGGTGTTACAGTTGAGGGAAACTTGTTGGAACAGTTTAAGGATGATATTTGAAGAGTGTTTGAGGTGTTGTTTGGTTTTGAAAGTGATTGGATCAAGACATGGCTTGAAAAATGCAGAAAAGTAAAAATTTAAGGTTTTGATGGTTGACTTTATGATTTTGGTGTTCCGTATGTGTTTTGAAGTTATGGATCACTTGTATATGACATATAAAATGTGTTAGGATGACTGGTTTGAATGGAATTGCTCTTTATTTGAAAATTCACTTGTTACTTGTAAAAGAAGCAAATTCTGGTTTTTTAGAGAGGTTGGAAGGAAAGCATGAGAAGTTATGCTTTGGTGTACTTGGATTGATCAGAAAGAAGCTCTATTTATAGTAGAGCAAGTTTGTTTTGGGATCAATAGTGATTGGAGGCTGATCACCCTATTATCCAATGGTTATGCAAAAGAATCTCAAGTCTCCTCTAGCCATTGACTTGAGGGTAGTGTGCAGGCTATGAGTCTTCTGTTGTAGGGATAAGGCTTGACTCCTTTAGTGATCAAAGACTCAGTCCATGCCACCTCAATGCACCTCTTGAATGCCTTGAAACAAAATGCAAGTTTTTGGATTTGCAACATTGAATTTCACATGCCAAGGAATAGGATTTTTGACTTGGTGTCTTTGTGATCAAATTGTCCATCATTTAAGTTGATTTTGGACAGAAATGAAATGATGCAAGTGTCCAAAATTGGATTAAGAAATCATGGGAACCAAGTTACATGCTTATGCTGTCTTGAAAAATCAGGTTTTTAGGCCATGTTTCAAGGTTTGTAACTCCTTACTCAAGTGGAGTTAGAGTGAGTTCTTGTACTTTTTGGAAAGCCCCAATGACGTACTTCAACTTTTATGTCCAACATTGGTCTTGGTTCAGCTTGGATCATATTGAAAAATGGCCTTAAAGTTGGTGAAAAACTAAGACAGATTCTGTCCAAAATTTTCACTAAGTGTTGGAAAAAGTGGTCATTTTCATGTTTTTGTGATTTTGATCAATCTATAACTCAAAATCCATGGGGATTTAGAATCTGATGTAGTTGACAATTTTGAAGTATGTAATGAAAGCTTTCATTTGAGATTTGGATGGAAGCAAATGGCTTTGTGGTTTGAGAGTTATGACCTTGCAAAGTTGGTACCTAAAATTTTAAGTTTCTTAAGGTTACCCCTTTTGCAAGTAACCATACTCTTGATTTTTCTTGATGGATGATGATCCAAACCATGAATTAACATTGTTTTTGACTTATGGAAGCCATGATTGTCAAAAATTTCACAAAGTCAAACTTGGTTTTTAGGCACAATTGACTTTTTGTCAGATGAATTCCAAACTGTGTGATCCTCTATGAAATCAAATCCTTGACCTAATTCAAACCTAATGGATAGATTCCATAGGTGTTTTAGAGTGTCTTGAATCATGTCCCAAGGTTTGGGAGCATATCTTGGTCAAAAGTCAAAGGTACAGTTGACTTTTCATCAGGAAACCCTAATTGGCCCAGATGGATTTGAATCCTTGTATTACTTGTGAAATAAGTTATTTGAATCAATCCAACCTTATGAATGGATAAATATAGTTTATTGGAGGTCTTCAAAATACTTCTTGAGGTCATGGCTCATGTCTTGCCCTAAAAGTCAACTTAGGGGTGAATTAGGTCAAGAAACCCTAATTCCTGATTTTTGATGAATGCATCCCTGAGGCTATTTTGACTCTATGATTGGGTCCATGAGGTCCCTTTGAGCTTCTTGGGTCATGTTTTGAAGTATTGGCTCATGCCCAGATGAAAATTTTCATCTGGAGGCCTTGGTCTACCAAAACCCTAATTTGGTGACACTAGCGATCTTGAGACTTGATCCACTTGGAACGTTGCAAACTTATGCTTGATTCTTGATGTGGGAGACCTCTTGATCCTTTATAGATGCTTGAGAGGCTAGACAAGTTGAAGATCATGTCACTTCTTGATTGATCCTTTGTCTAAGTGCTCTGGGAGGGCTCAAAACCCTAATTCTTAGTTGAGGTGAGTGCTCAACAATCCTTGAGAAGATTGATGAGGTATGATGGTACATCCATATTGTGGTAATGATTTACACAATGATGGGAAATCTTGGTGATCAAAATTTTGGGTATGACAGACTGCTGAGGCGTATTTAAAGAAGACCTAAACCTAATGAAGACATGACTTTCACTTTTGTAAAAATTAGGAGAGGTTTTAGAATCTTAGGTTTTAAGAGTCTCTTTAGTGTGACTTTGTACGTCACCCTTTGTATCTTTTGATACATTGAGGTCGACTGATTGTTCATTGTTAATTGTCCACTCTAAAGCTTTTAAGCAACAATGTATTGTTCTTGGTTGAAGCTTTTAAGCAAAACCAAGTATTATACTTGGAAGGGTTGGTACTTCTATTGTTGGTTGTTGTTGAATTGTCACTGGGACTGTGACTGATTAGGAAGTGAGAGGGGGGATCTCATATATAGAGGGTGTCTAGGTAGAAGTTTCACAAGGTAGTGATTAGGTAAGAAGTTGTAAAAGGGGTAGTTTAGCTTTGAACTAATGCTATCATAGTGAATTTTCTTCCTGGCTTGGATGCCCCCAGATGTAGGTGATGTTGCACCGAACTGGGTTACCAATTGATTGTGTTATTTACATTTCTGCAATTTATTTTCAGTCTGGTTTATTTTTTCTATCAGACAACAAATGTTGTAACATATGTCTTGACATTATGTTCTAATGTGAGGACATCAGTATTAACATGTGTTAATGTGCTAGAATTTCAATTGACATCAGAGCTGGCACCCTAGTCAGTTTTCTGGGTGAGCTTCAGGGAGATTTTTTCTGGTACTGTATGTGTATTGAAAGGACAACAACTATTGGAAATCTGTCACCAAAGAATGTGTTTGGATTGTTCCTTGTGAGGAGGAGTATGAGTGAATCTTGGTGGTCTAAAAAGATTTGAATTCCATATCCAATGGAGTTGAGTAGCATGTGTTCAGTTTGATAAACACATGTCTGGCGACCAAAGATGCTTGGGATCCTCTCAAGATCTTTCATGAAGGCACATCTGGTCAACAGGTTTCATAGGTCTCTTCCCAAGAGTCTTGTCATGAATGTGACTGCTGTTGAAGAAGAAGATCAATACACCATCAGCTTAGGTGGACCTCTTAGGTCGCTATATTGTTGATCTGTCTTTGAGAATCATATCTCTAATTTGAAGAACAAGAGAATTTTTTTCTTACCCTATAGGAGTTTGTGACCTGGCATATGATGAAGAGTTAATTCAATCCGGTTCTGAGGAAAATGGATAGATGGACAAGGTCAAATGTCTAGATCATTTGTCCTGACATCTTCAAGATTGTATTGCCCAAGGATATGCTGGACCTGGTAGAGGCACTCAGTGTCATGAACTTAAAGTTGAATCTGTCTACCTTGTCACTGTTCTATTTGGAAGGTGGATTTATGATGTAAATCCCTGTCCTGAAGTATTAACTCTGATGGCTCTGGCTACATATTAGTAGTTCAGAATTTTGTTTTACTTCTGATGTGTTGGATGTGTATGTCAAGTTGAAATGATGTCTGAAGGACTTAAAGGGATAGGTTGCTCAAGACTATATCAAGCAGTTAGATATCAAGGAGAGAGGAATTTGTTTCCATCAAGAGGCAAGCTGAGTTAATGATGTCATTTATTCTCTCAACATCATGATGGGCATCAGAATATTCATGCTAAAGGCAGGAACTTGCTCTAGAGATGTCTCTTCCAGAATTTAGCTGGTCTTATCAGCCATGTGTATTTCATCTTGTATGGATATCTCAGGGGTCCAACTCATCCTGATATGGCTGGAGTAAAGCAATATCTAATATACTCCTTGTCTCACTCTACAATTTTTTGGCCCTTTAAAATGATAGTGCCTAAAGTGAATTTAAAAGGATTTGCGAACTGGAATTCGTAGTTCTTACTATTAAGTAGTGAGATAAACACTCTTCAGGTGTATGATCAAGGTTTGAAGGTAATTTTCCCTAAGGGATAATAGTTGGTATCTAATGAGTTGTATCAGGTGCTGATGAGGAAGTCGAGTCCAGAGATTGTTGCTATTTGTGCTTACCCCCAAGGAACTGCATGCTCAAGCTTAGTGTCTAAGGAAGATGTAGTCACCAAATATTGCAACTTACTCTTAGGGTTCCTATGAGACCATGTGGAGGTTAGTTGATTGAGTCTTAGTGGATGAAGGAGCAGACTAAGGTGGAAAAGTCTGATAAGTGTGATATGCTCAGTTAGCACCCTGGTAGTGTGGGCAACTCAAATGGTGTTTGGTGGAGGGAACCTCTTCTTTGCATAAGTGTTTATGCTGGTACTGTGTTGTCAAATAGGTTGTATTGACATTGTGCCTCTGTGTAGAAGCTATTCTAGTTCTTGTTGTGTGCGAGAGTTTATTTCTCTCTGTGGAGTTTTTTTCCTCCTTGAGTGTCTCTGATCTGACTTTGGAGTTTGTTCCTTTACTGCTGTGTTTAAATGTTGATTCTCAAGTAGTTCATGCAAGTTGATATGCCTGAGCTGCTATGATGATAACAGATCCTATGAATGTTGTCCAGAACCAAGGTTAATGGTTTAATGGACTAATGTCCAAGAAAATATTGGAACATCATTGCAGCAGATTAACTCTCCAGAAAATGAAGTAAATTATTCATGGGAGCTCATCATATAGAGTTTCTGTTCACTAACAGATTCAAAACTAAAATATCTAGTTCTGGTAGAGTTTGGAGTAAAGCTTTGGCCAACTCTGGTGGTGATGGTGGCTTTTACAGTGCTGAAAGGAAGGCTCTGATGTGTAGTGCAGGATGTCATACCTGATGTTGTGGAGAACCATGGTTTCTCTGGGTGTTCTATTGTAATGCTACGATGGAAGCATGGAAATGACTTCTGCATTTCTATGTGATCTTTGGTGGTGTTGGGATGCCATGTTTTGACATCATTCTAGCTATTGATGCTTAAGAGAAAATGTATTTCTTCTGATGTGGTTTGTGTGCATGATGTTAAAACCAAATGTGCATGACATCCTGCCTACCTGAAGTGCTTTGGAGAACTCTAGTTTATCTTAAATGTGCTTGAGGTTTATTTTTCCGCTGTGTGTGTGCCTCTGATATATGAACTAGGACAATTCATGATTGCATGGGTATGTCCTGAGAACAATGATGTTGTTGTCTGGAAGAATTTATTTTTCTCTGCAGTAGGTTGTGGTCCTCAGGGGGAGCCTTGTAACTGTCTGATCTATAGTTGCAGTTTGTACAAAGTTTACATGTTCTCATGAAGCTTGTGTTCTTTTGATTGTTCTGTGATGTCAAAATAGATGTCATGACATCGTGCTTAGCTATTCAGTCGCACTTTGGTGAAATCTTAAGACATGTAGTCCAGATGGATTTGCTTGTGTTCTCACTGTGTGATGTTTTTGGGTCCTGAGATAATTCCTCTGTGTGTGTTTCTGTTTTGGTTTAAGGGTGTTTCTTCATTGAAGAACCAATATTATCTTTTGGATCAACAAGTATATAATGTGTGACTGGTTAAGTTTGTAGCTGAGGAAGTTGTTGCTCAAAATTGAGTTGGATACTAATAGTTTACAATGTCAAAGAGGATGTCATGACATTGTACAGTGACAAACTGGTCACAATCAGAAGGTTCAAGGATTCTGTCCCTACACAGCTAGACAACATCGCTGTGACTGGTTATCATCCTCTCAGGAGTGTTTTGGGAATTGGTATTAATGAAGAGTTATAGCAACTACAGTTTAGAAGGCCTAAAACACATTTTTTTGGATTGCATGCGTTTCTCAAGAAAAGCAATTTTTCTATGACATGGAGAAAGTAATTTCAAATGTTGTAGTCAAAGGTTAGAAAGCAAAAAATAGAAACAAGAGAATGTCTCTGTTACCAAGTATAATTTCTCTTCTTTCAACAGTCCTATCCTTGACTGATCAAGCAGTATACGCATGGTTGATGCTCATTTTGGTCAAAAACTTTATCGCTTCAGTCGTCTACCCAGCTGTGTTTCAACATGAGCTAAAATTCCAAAAGTACTGATACTACAAAGGCTTGCGTGCTGGATGCCAAGAATGTTAAGAGTGCAGATTCAAAGAAGGTTGAGTCCAAAGTTGGGACATCTGCTGGCTCATCTATTGGAGCATCTGGGACAATGAAGACATCTGTGACCACGATGAGGTCCTTCAAGAAAAATTATGCTCAAATGCATGACTCTGACGAGGATGGTGATGAAGATTGGGTTAATTTCATTAACTCTGGAGGTTGGAGTGGATTGCATGCTCCATAGTTGAAGTTTTCTTGTGTTTTTTTTCTTTCTGTTTTTTATGTTTGTGTTGTAATAATTCCATAACAATATTTGTTTCCACCTATTGCATTGTATTTCCAGTTGTTTGTGCTTCCATTAGAACTTATTGTAGCCTTTGCTACCGTGTGTTTTTGTTTTGTTTACATTTACTCTATTTTTGTCAATTTTTGGCTAAAAAGGTGGAGTAAAGTGTTATTATGTTTGTTGATTCTGATGTTGGGTCAGATGACATGACATCATGTCATGTTTTAGCATGGGCTGTCTTTGTTTGTAGTATGCAACTATCTAGGGGGAGCATGATAATATGTCATGCTTATGATGCTGCCACTGAGGTGATATATGTGTGCAATGATGTGCAATCACGTGTCCTGACATGTTGTGGTTATAGAGAACCTTGGATGTTCTATGGTAATTTATTACTCTGATACTCTGAGTAATATGTGTGGCTTTTGCTGTATGTGTTTCAAATATGTGTGGCTTCTGCTGTATGCATTTCTAATATGTGTGGCTTCTGTTGTATGCATTTCTAAGGTATGAACTTGGAAAGTTCATGTTTATCTGCCTTGTGCTTTGGGTTTTCCCCTTGAGAGAGATGTGTGAACTGAGGCAGTTGATGTTTGGAGCACATATGATATGGGTTTTCCCCTTCAGGGGGAGTATTGGTTCTTTGTGACAGGGGGAGTAATGTTGTGTTAGAGATATGTTGATGTGATGTCACACCACATGTCGTGACATCTGATCTCTGGAGATTTCTGGAGTTTGAAGAAGTTGTAACCTCTGATGATCTGTAGCTATATTTTATCTCTGATATTTTTCTGATTGCAGGTTTTGTGGTGTTATTCCTCTTCTCCATAATAATTGTGCAAAGGTTGTTATAGCCAAAATTTTCCAAAGAGGGAGATTGTTAGATCCATGATTTTAGGATTGGCAACAATTTTGCTAAAACATGGTTCACAGCAAGATGTTTGGTGAAATGTTCTAACTTGTTGGTCTGTCAACATTGAAGACATATGTTTTGACAGATGTTGTGACATGTTGTACCAAAAAATCAGTATGAGCTGCAGTTTTATTCTTGATAGATTTGATTTGATTTGGTGAGATTGTGTTTGGATATATCTAACTAATTTTTGCAAGTCAAAAAGATTTAACTTTTTCAGCATAATTGATACAGCCCTCATGTAACACCTCAAAATTTGCCCTCATGTTTTAGCTTTGACTGGCTTATGTTTCATTGCATTCTTGCACTATCATCTTTGCATATCATTAGCCTTAGCAGGGGATCAAGGTATCTAAATCCAATCAAAGGAACCTTGAGCCCCAAGAGATCTTAAGAGATTCATCACTCTATCATATGATCAAGCTTATCAAAAGATTTCAAGGAAATCACATTCTCCTAACTAGTACAAAATTAGGGTTTTTGGAATTCTTGAGTTCAACACCCCAATGGGCAAGATCTTTGAGCTTTTATCATCACCAAATGGCATATCTCATCATTTTTGGAGAGGATACACATCATACTCAGAGGAATTTTGATTTGGAGAATGTGCTGATTCCTCATAGACTGAAGGCACCAAAAATAGGGTTTGCCATAAAATAAGTTTATTTCTGATTTTTGGGCAAGACTTGATTTCATGGTATTCTTCATGTCCTTAATTGTCTAAGATTGGAGAATTGTCCATCAATTTGGTTTGGAAGGGTTTCAATTGATCAATTGGTTGAGAATCAGTCAGATTAGGGAAAAGTCAACAGTGTAGAGGAAAAAGTCAACTCTTGACTTCTTGAGGTCAATTTCATGTTCCTCATCTCAAATATGATCATTGGTGAAGGTTTGATCAAGAAATATCAATGGATTCATCAAAAATCAAGAAATGTGCAAAGTTGCCAAAAATAGAAATTAGGGTTTCCATTTATGGCAAGTTTTGGCAAGGTGAGCACCCAACTTTAGGGCATTCTTTCTCCATGTGCCAAGCACCAAATTGAAAAGTTAGGGAGGCCTATCAAAAGTTCACATTCTAAGCTTCATAACCATACCAAGAACATCTCCATTGGATCAAAATTGAGAGAGATATGATCAATTAAAGTTGAGATAAATCAGGGCAAATTGGCAAGTCATGACCAGCCAGCACGCAGTTATTTCACAAACACCTGGTATGCATGACATGTCAATGTTCCAAGGCAAATTTCTCCAAGATAGAAGCTTCAGATAAAAAATTGTCCAACATGGTTCTTGTTCCTCTTGATCTCCTCTTCAACTTTGGTGTTGAAAGATTTTTCATTTGATCACTCATTAGGGAGATGTAGTAGCTCAAAGTAAGGACTCTAACTGTTTCATCCACATGCGCATATGGTAGGGCACGACCAGGTCAGGCTGACCTGCCAACACAGTTGGGTACAAGCATCTTCATGAGACCTTTCAAGCATGTTAGAGGCTCCATTTGCAATTGTTTTGAACATCAATATTGTTCTCCTCCATCCCCTCTCTCCAAATAAACAAAAACCAACCATTTTCATTCATTGGTTCATGAGATTCAATGCTCCAAAGTCATCATCCCCACACCTGACTTGCTTCCATCCCAAGTAAACCAAACCAAGACAAAACCTTGTTCTTTGTTGTTCATCATGCGCATACATCAGCCATACCATGCCAATGTCTTTGCCATTTCAAGCAAAACCAACTCTTATCCACATACATGCTCATGTGATCTCTTTGCCTTAATTATCCAAACCAAAAAAGGAAGCTTGTAGGATAAGCATCTGCATTGTACAAGCTGCAACACCATTACATCACCACCTCTCATCATTAATCCACACCATGATATCATGTTACTCTCCTCACCATAGCAAATAACCCAACTCGAGCCATAACCAACTTAACTCACTATCAACTCAGTTAACTAAGTTTCTAACTATTAACCACAGTTGGTTAACCCCTAACCTCACATATAAATACAAATCTCTAACTGAATTGAAGGGGATTGGTTCATTCTACACTTTTCACCAAAGTTTCACACTATCTCTCTCTGAGATTTCTCTCCCTCGAAGCTTCATCTTCATCCATTCTCTCTACACATTACTGGTGACTCTGTTTTCGTGCCACTTTCGCGTTTGTACTTGGATGAAAATCCCGAGAGCGACAGCTGGCGACCCTGCTGGGGACAGGTTGACCTCTTGCTGGTCCATCCCCTTTGCGAGTCAATCCTAGCGCTTGGTTGTTTATTTTCATTGGGTGTTTATTGTGGTGCTTTATTTTGTTGCGCATTACTGTATCACTGTTTTACTGTATTTACCCCATTTATGGCATTGTATTTCATTATTATGCCGAACTGTGCTGTGCTGTACTGGATTTTATGTTTAGCAGGTTGGGATTTCTGAGAGATAAGCCCACTACCCAGGCTTGAGCATACACATAGGTATTAGCGTGGGCAGGCATGACGCTCCCGTGGTGTTGGCCACGTGCGGGTGTTCACGAGACCTACAGCCAGACGAGGTTCTATCAGGAGATATCTGCTACTGTATGTTGATACAGACCAGTAGTTATTCTCTTGAGGAACTGTCGACTCTGGTGACCATTCCCAAGGACTCAGTTATGACACTCCTCCCGAGACGTGATAATGGCAGACCAGAAATGGCAAACCCATTACGCATTCTCGATCCGAGGACCCAATGCTGGGAACTTGCTATAGGATATCCTTTTTTAGGAGAATCAGTTGAGGCCTCCTCGATTGATGATGATGCCAAACCAGAAATGGTGAACGTATCATCATTTCTCGACCTGAGAGTCTGTGATATTGAGGATCCTCGCCTTTCTAGTACCCACATGTGAGAGGGGTTGGGTGTTTGCAGGTTTGCAGGTAACCTTGACCTTCAGCATACCCGATACTTTGGATTTCTTATCAGGATTTCTTATCAGTATGAACTTATCAGTGTGGTTACTCTGGTGTTCTGGGTATTTGGACAGAAGCCTTGAGATTATTCAGTTTGTTCAATGCAGCCAGCTTGTGTGGATACCTTGATCCCATGCTTTGCATTGCATTTCATTTTTCTGACATTCATATTTTTGCATTTCCAGGTAGTATCTGATCTTTTGATTCCAGTCAATGGGTAGTCATCGGGATGGACGCTCAGAAGAGTAAGAAGAATATCATTGTTTACAAGTTCCCGAAGCTCACTCTTGGTCAGATTGGCAGTTTACAAAATATGGCTGGTCCGGAAGTGTTGGGAATGCTCAAAGAGAAATATGGTTGGATCTTATCTTTTGTTTGTAATATCAGTGAGTATGAATACAATGGCTTGCACACCTTGATGCAGTTCTATGATCCTTCCCTGATATGCTTCGTGTTGCCAGACTATGTATTGGTCCCTACTCTGGAGGAGTACTCAAACATCCTGGGGATTTCCATTAAAGAAGGTGTTCCATTCTGTGCTGCCAAGGCAGACCTTGACTTCAAAGTTGTGGCTGAGGCTCTTTATTTGAGCAAATCAACTTTGGAAGCTGACATCACCAACAAGGGAAAGTCCCATGGCTATCACTTGGCGTACCTGGTAAAAAAGGCTCAAGAAACGGCTAAGGAGAAGAGGTGTACAACTTTCAATGCAATACTAGCTCTCTGTGTATATGGCATTGTCCTTTTTCCTAATGAATCTGATTTTGTTGATACGGATGCTATCCAGATCTTTGCAACTCAGAATCCAGTGCCGACCTTGTTATGAGATCTTCACTATGCCTTGTATAACAAGAATGAGAAAAGACGAGGTGGGATAGTTCATTGTTGTGCATCTCTTTTCTATAAGTGGTTTGCAAACCGTCTACCCTGGTCAGGCGCTTTTATGGATAATAGGACTTCTCTGGATTGGAGTAAATGTCTGATGGGTCTAGCTGCTAAGGATATTGTTTGTGTGGATCAAGGATTGCTCAGCAAAGACATTTTGCACAGTTGTGGTGAGTACCCTAACGTACCATTGAAGGGAGAAAAGGGGGTATTAATTACAATCCTTCTTTGGCTATCAAGCAGTTTGGATATGCTCTGAAAGATCATCCGATTGAAAAATATTTGAAAGAGTCTTTGTATTTTCATGTAGCCGACGGTTTAGCTGTGGCGCAGAAGGCTTCCGAAGCATGGCTCAGTAGACAAAAGAAAGGAAAAGCTGCTTTGGGCAAACCCAATAATCAAGCTTTCTCTCTGTATGTAGACTGGGTAAAGAAGAGAGTGGAAGAGTTCTACTTGCCTTTTGAGTGGGCGCCTCCTTTGTATCCTAAGACTGTGGAGGAGAGGCTCACTGTACCCATTGAAGAATTCGATAAGCAGCGAGAATTGGTGCATGATTTGAGGATGGAAAATGCTGGTATGAGTAGTCAGCTGCAAGGTGCTTTACATGACAACCGGGAGTTGAAATGGAAAGTTCAAAATGTGACAGAGCGCATGGAAGAGAAGGAGAAGGATCTCATTGACAGAGCTCAGCACTTCAGAAAAGTCAGTATGGCTGCTGAATCCTCTGGCAAGGTCCACAGGAAAAACAAGAAGCTCTTGACCGAGACTGAAGCCAAGCTTGCCACGTATCAGGAGATGTGGGAAAAGGTCAAGATTGAGAATGGGGAGTTGAAAGAAGAACTTCAAAGGATGAAAGCAAGAAAAAAGCATTTCTATGGCAAGTGGAGAGAAGCTCAGAAGGAAAATGAAGAGCTCAAGGTGCAAGCCGAAGTCAAGAAGTCAAGGCGCAAAGGCAACAGTGTTGAAGAGCAGATTGCTAGGCTGAATCAAGATATTGATAAGAGAAATAGACTAATCAAAGGGCTGATAGAGCGACCTACACATCCGGACACTGTGGATCTTCTTGAGGAAGTTGAAGCCAGCTTGTTTGGAATTAATTTGTAGTGATCTTGTTGTTATATTTTGGTGTGATTACTGTAAGTTCTTGTAATTGGCTGAAATTTTGTTAAAACATGTTGATGTCATGGTTGATGTTGCAACATGAGCTTCTAACAGTATAGGTATGTCTTAGCTAACATTCTGGTTTATTGTTGAAGAGTTAAAGTACTGAAGAGTGATGTCACATGCGATGTCTTAACATCACTATACCAGAACATTAAAACATCAGACAGTTATGTGATTAAGGCTGCACGTGTTTCTGGTGTGAATGAGAAATTCTGCTACAGAGAATCAGAGAATATAGGCGAAGATCAAGGGAGAGATATATTCTGTTACAATCAGTTATGAAGATCAGTTTGTTGAGCATTTAAAGCATAAAGATATGGAGAATATTCAGAGTTAATAATTGAAGATTTAATTGAAGATATGATCTATTTAGAAGCAGATTTGTTACAGAAGATATGATATGATTTGAAGGCCCAAATCCAGTTGGATTACATTATAAATAGAATGCCTGTAACCTAGAAGAGGTACGGGTCCAAGATGTAGATCATTAGGGCTTTGTCCAAGTGAACCACTCAGGTTGTGAGATGGTCACTGTGTGTAACTCAGAAACCTGTAGGTAATGAGTTTGAGTTTGGTATTGTTCTTGGAGGAAGCTTTGAAGCAACTCCAAAGGGTGTCATGGAAGGGTGTCTTCTATGATTGTAAAGTTGTTGGTAATCAAGTTGTTGATGCAGTGACGGTGTAGTTGACTGCTAGACATCATAGTAATGATAGGAAGTGAGATGGAGTCTCTTACCTAGGGAGGACTTAGGTAGAAGTGTCATTGGGTAGTGATTAAATGTAGATTGTCAACTAGTCTGTTGAGTCTGTAATTTGATACTACTAATAGTGGACTTCCTTCCTGGCTTGGTATGCCCCCAGATGTAGGTTGTTGAACCGAACTGGGTGAACAATTCAGTGTGTTATTGTTTCTGTTATAGCCCTGTTCAGCAGATTGCGATGTTGTGACATTGCACTATGACATCACACATCTGTACCAGAATTTCAATTGGTATCAGAGCAGGCATCCTGTCTTTTTCTAGATGAGATCTAGGGAAGATACTTTCTGGTTCATAAGCAAGGAAGATAATCAGTTCATAGAGTATTTTGTATGATCCCTTGGAGTGAAGAATGAAGTTATCAGACCTGTTGCGGTATGGTTTGACTTATGATGACCTAGTGCACTTGGAGTGTTGGGCAAGGGTTATTATGCCTGAAGGTAGTAGAGGAGTTTTCTGGTGTATGTTCCGCTGCATATATATATCTGATGGAAAATTCCTGGTGGTTTTAAGTTAAGACTGCAACATTCTGCTCTCCTATGAAGATGTGGTGATTTGTGAGGACATCTTCAACTAGCTTGTTCATTCCAAGGAACTCTTATATAAGCATGTTGAAAAGAGGTCTGAAGAAAACCTTGCATGATCAATCTCTGGTTTGTATTAAAGAATCTTTTGGTGTGAAGAGATTGTGACATAACAGATGCTTGGGGGCTAAACAAATGTGTTGATCACATCTGTTTGGAACCTACTCCTGACTTGGAAGAGGAGGCATCTGGGCTGTGTGAAGATTCATCAAGAAAGAAACTGAGCGTATTATGTCAAGCAGCTTTTGGTCAATTGGAGTTGGTGCCTGCATTAGCCTTGTGGCTGGAAGGATCAGAAGAAGAAGACCATCTGTTCAGTACTGTTACTCCATCCTTTTGATGATGAAAGAAGAAGGGAGTGCAAAAGCAAAAGAGTTTCACTGTCAAAGTTTTCGTGCGGGAGTGAAGATCTTGATAAGTTATCTCTTAAGCTTAGTTGTGGTACCTTAATGAGGATGGCATCAAAAGTTTGAAGATTCTTGAAATTTTAGAAGATGCTGGTTCATTGGTGATGTTGAAACATTATTTCAGTCTTTGCCTTCTCAGCCAAAGGAAGTTTGTTATGCTCACGTGAAGTATCAGGTCAAGCCACTTACCTAATGTAAAGTGATCAGTGGTGTGGATTAGCGAGAGAAGGATTAACCAGTGCCTCAAGTCTGCAGGAAAAGGATGTCAGACCAGATATAATGTTGTATCTTGCATATTTGTCTGATTAGAATGGTGTTGTGCATTCAACTAATGACAATATACATTGACGGGAGACTTTGTATTTGTCTGAGGTTAAAGTGCAAGACTGCAGAAGTGTTGAGAAGTATTTTCAAGGGTTAAGCAACTGGTGGGGTTGATTGGTGACTATGGAGTATCATCCAATTTGTCAGGGATGAGTTTGAGGTACTCTTGGGCAGTAGGGCAATAAGTGAAAGACTCAAGGAGACTATTCTTCTTGAAGAAGGATGAAAAGAAGATTGATGCCTACATCATGCTTAAGGAGCGTCTACATAATCATACGGGAGAATGATGAAGTAGAAGGTCTGCCTTAGATGAAGAGTTTAATAGAGAATGACTGCCTTGAGAGAAAGGGACAGTGGTACCAAAATGTATGTGCTTAGAAGTATGCTCAAATGTTCATCCTCATCTAGAGCATTAGTTAACCATGACAGGGGGAATACTTGTCTATGGATTTAGGCTGCAAAGGTGTATATATTGCATGCTGATCAAGATTGTGAAGATTGGTTAGGAGAAAATGTCAGATAACATGTTATGACATTAGGCTGTTGGATAACATGTTATGACATAAATGGTTCTTCTCTTGTGAAGCTAATCATAAGTACGCATGCTACTGAGGAGGGGTCTGAAGGACAGCTTTGTTTGTGGAAAATTTGCGCTTCTATGCCTGTTTTGGAAGAACTCAGTAGGGGTTTGTGTTGATGGAAGGTGTTCTTTTTAGGGGGAGAATGATATTATGGGAGCCTTTTGGTGTTGGCACTTAGGTTAAAGTAAATTGAAAAGTTGTTTACATGAGGATTAAGTGTCTTGTACAGTGGCGTAAATGGAACAGAAGTGAACCAAAAATTTATTGCATTGGTGAAAGCTTACATGATTAGTAAAACAACAAACAAAGTGCCTAAAGATTATCCCAACCCCCCGAATCAAGGAAAGTCTTCCAATCTTCATCCCATTCATCTTCAGTTGCTTGAAGCTGCACTTGGTTTTTCTTGATAGTCTTCATCCTGGTTTCTGATGTCTTGCGTGTTCTTGTTGCTCCAGAAGATGATCCAGCTTTGGACAGGGCCGTGTCCTTTAACTTCTGAGGATCTGGCTTCTTGTCCTCATGCATGCGCCTCTTTGCTGCATTCTTGTTAGACTGACTCATGTTTCCTTCCTTGGTGTGCTGATAGGAGCAAGGAGGTTTGGTATTTATAATGGATAATATGGCATTGTTTGTATCGCCTGACCAGTCAGAGTAGTCTTTGGTGTGGGAATCTGTTTATCTTGGGAACCTGCTTTTCTTGACATATTGGTTACCAGAACTTCGTGCTTGGTGCCTGGGTGAAAGTGTTCCTAGTAGGATGAGACTAGGTTCTGTCTAGTTAAGTGGGATGGTCTTTTGACTCATGCTGATGTCCTACATGTTGTTACAACATTATGGTTGGATATGTACCATACTTATGAAGTTTGATGAAGCAGCATTATTGACTGAAGTGGCAGTTCTGACATAGTGTGGATTAGAATGGGCAGATTCAAATCTTGATGGTAAGTAGTTCAGGAAATACTTGACTACTTTCCTGATGAAGACTTCATTAGGAGCTGGTGGATGTAAGGACAGAAGGGTGTTGTCATTAGTGTGACCAGAAGGTGGTGACAATCTTTATCTCGCAGACCTTATATCTAAAATTACCATGAGGAATGAGACATTATTGGTGGGATATTATAAAAGGCATTGTATGTAAGGTTGTTAACTATAGCCTATTGCAGTATGTGTGGTGGTCAAGCTTGTGCTATGTGAGGATGGGACCTATCATAGCTGTGTGAAGATAGTACCTATGCAGGAGAGGTCTGTAAAGCAAAAGTGGTGTACTTGGCTGATGGTTGGAAGCAATCTAGAAAAAGTTGTGAGAAGATGCACCTATACCCATTAGATAAGAAGATGTGTTTGTAGAGTCTTGGGTTAATGAGCCAGCAGGCAATGTCTGAAGTGATGTCAGAACATGATATAGGACATATTTTTCTTGAGCCAAACATGGAAATATTTTGGATGGTGGCGTTAGGATAAAGTGAAACACGTGGCTTCGAATATGCATGGAGGGTTATTGGCCTATTTTATGGTAAGATTCAGTTGTGAAATATTTAAGGCAGTCAAGGCAGTTTTTGGAAAGTAGGCATTGAATTTGAATGCAGTTGTTGATACCTAAAATAGCGTTTTCCTGACCAAGACCATTGACATATTCAAGGCTCGTTAATTTCTAAGTTACTAGGCAGCTATTTATAGGGGTTAGTTTGTTCTCCTTCAGCCAGTGAGTGTTCTTTCTCATAAGTCTTATGGCTTTTATTCGTGTTTGGGTAAGCACTTCTTGGGTCTGGTTTTGTGAGGGTTTCCTTTTCCAATTTGTGGCTAAAAA
Source organism: Lathyrus tuberosus (assembly GCA_022829125.1). Classification (NCBI taxonomy): domain Eukaryota; kingdom Viridiplantae; phylum Streptophyta; class Magnoliopsida; order Fabales; family Fabaceae; genus Lathyrus; species Lathyrus tuberosus. Next base: position 606,110 of record JALAZF010000061.1, on the reverse strand, counting down.
GGGGGAGAAAGGAGAGAGATGGTCTATATGGTTTGCGCAGTGGTCATGCTTGGATCCTACAATTCCTGATGCAGCAGAAGAGGATGGTACATCCTTGAGTTGATGTTGAGTCTTTGTGACTTGTGTCCTGAGTTATGAACATAGTTGTGACCTGTGTTCTGAGTTATCTAGGCTGGCAGAATGGCACTTCTCAACATGTCATGTTATGCCACAGATTGACCAGGGGGTCTGATCAAAGAAGGTGTGCAGAATTCTCTTATGGCACCGTTGGTCTTTGATGAATGGACAAACATTTCTTTTCTGGGGGAGTCTTCCACAATGATTCCAGGTCTGAGTTGAAAGGAAAAAGAAATGTGCTACATCAAGGGGGAGTGTCTTAAATCTTCTTCCTCATGTACACCAGATATCTGTAATCTGAGTGCACAACTTCGGGACTTTCTACTTCTTCCTCCTGATGTGCTGCCTGAAGTGATTGTGGTGGGCTGTGCTGCCAAAAGAAGGTGTCAGACATGATGTCTTAACATCATTCAAATACTCCTAGAAGATGTTTCTCCAGGATTGCTGCTCACTGTAGCTACTGATGGTAACTGTTAGGTTTAGTGGTTACTAATAACTACTGACAGTAGTATAGAGTTGTAATTACTGCTGTAATCTGAGTTGTAATGTTTATATATATGTTTTAGCCAAAATTAGCCAAAGGGGGAGATTGTAAGTTCTTGTAATTGGCTGAAATTTTGTTAAAACATGTTGATGTCATGGTTGATGTTGCAACATGAGCTTCTAACAGTATAGGTATGTCTTAGCTAACATTCTGGTTTATTGTTGAAGAGTTAAAGTACTGAAGAGTGATGTCACATGCGATGTCTTAACATCACTATACCAGAACATTAAAACATCAGACAGTTATGTGATTAGGGCTGCACGTGTTTCTGGTGTGAATGAGAAATTCTGCTAAAGAGAATCAGAGAATATAGGCGAAAATCAAGGGAGAGATATATTCTGTTACAATCAGTTATGAAGATCAGTTTGTTGAGCATTTAAAGCATAAAGATATGGAGAATATTCAGAGTTAATAATTGAAGATTTAATTGAAGATATGATCTATTTAGAAGCAGATTTGTTACAGAAGATATGATATGATTTGAAGACCCAAATCCAGTTGGATTACATTATAAATAGAATGCTTGTAACCTAGAAGAGGTACGGGTCCAAGATGTAGATCATTAGGGTTTTGTCCAAGTGAACCACTCGGGTTGTGAGATGGTCACTGTGTGTAACTCAGAAACCTGTAGGTAATGAGTTTGAGTTTGGTATTGTTCTTGGAGGAAGCTTTGAAGCAACTCCAAAGGGTGTCATGGAAGGGTGTCTTCTATGATTGTAAAGTTGTTGGTAATCAAGTTGTTGATGCAGTGACGGTGTAGTTGACTGCTAGACATCATAGTAATGATAGGAAGTGAGATGAAGTCTCTTACCTAGGGAGGACTTAGGTAGAAGTGTCATTGGGTAGTGATTAAATTAGGTAGATTGTCAACTGGTCTGTTGAGTCTGTAATTTGATACTACTAATAGTGGACTTCCTTCCTGGCTTGGTATGCGCCCAGATGTAGGTTGTTGAACCGAACTGGGTGAACAATTCAGTGTGTTATTGTTTCTGTTATAGCCTTGTTCAGCAGATTGCGATGTTGTGACATTGCACTATGACATCACACATCTGTACCAGAATTTCAATTACCATCAGGATTGTTGATGGAATCGCCTTTGATTGTATCAGACCTGTCTGTATGAATTCTCATGACATGATATAAAATGCTTGGTTTAATCATGTATGTATCAACAACTCTCAGTTTTTGAAAGGATGCGCTTCCTTTGTGTTGATTCTACAATATTTCTGGGTTAGGATTTATTTTTCGATGATGTGTCTAATCCCTTTCCTGGTTTCAAAGAATGGAATCAAAGCAGATACATCCTGGGAATGTTTAAATATGATGTTTGCATTTGCACAACCATAATCATTTTGAATTTTGCATAGCAGGTTTATCTCTGGTTTTCTTATCGTGTTCTTCCACAGGCAGGATTGCTGACCAGCAGATTCATCGGTATTCTACCAAATCCAATCAAAAGAGAGCTATGCAACAGATGCAGGTTGAGATGGCTGCCATACAGACTCGCATGGGCCAATTCATGGATTTAATGCAAGGCGTTGCATAAGGGAAAGAACAGCTAAGGACCCTTGTCCAACCCTTGGTGGCAAGAGTTGACGAGGATGGTGTTCTTCATGGCAGCCTTCATAATGATGTCATTCCTCCGGGTGGAAGAACTCATGTCCACCCAGGTGGAGGTGTTCATGTCCCTTCTGTTGTGATCCCTCCGGGCGGAGGAGAGTAGGTTGTGATTCCTTCTGTTGTAGGAGGAGGAAATAGTGTATGTGCTGTTCATGGCCGTCAATATGATGACCGACAGGATGGCATATTTTCTGAGCAAGGCGGGGATGCTGGTGTTCCCCCGATTGTTGATGATCAGAGGATCAGGTTGATTGAAGAACAACTGAAAGGGGTTGTGAATCAGAACTCTGTGGGTATGGATTTGGATGATTTAGGACTGGTCCCCGGTGTCAGGATTCTGCAAAAGTTCCAGGTTCCCACCTTTGAGAAATACAATGGTACCACTTGCCCAAAGACTCACGTCCGGGCATAAGCAAGGAAAATGGTTGCGTACTCTAGTGATGAGAAATTACTGATGCATTTCTTCCAGGATAGCTTGTTTGGGGCATCTTTGGAGTGGTATATGCAATTGGAGAGATGTCACATCCACAATTGGAGAGAGCTGGTAGAGGCTTTTGTCAAGCACTACCAATATAACACTGATATGGCTCCCAATAGGACTCAGCTGCAGAGTATGTCTCAGAAGAATAGTGAAAGCTTTAAGGAATACTCCCAGAGGTGGCGAGAACTGGCAGCGAGGGTACAACCTCCCATGTTGGAGAAAGAGATGCTGAATATGTTCATGGCTACCTTGTCGGGTCATTATTACGAGAAGCTGCTGCCTTGCATGTCAAGAAAGTTTGTTGATCTGATCTTGGTTGGGGAAATGTTGGAAAGTGGAATTAAAACTGGAAAGGTGTCAGGCAGTGATGGGTCTTCTGGAGGAGGGAAGAAACCTTATGTGAACTACAAGAAAAAAGGGGAAGCAAATTCTATTTCTTCATACCGCGGTAAGAGAAAGCAACGTCAGAATTATAATCAGCAGGTGGCTTTAGTGACTATTCCTGCAGCACTTCCACCACAACAACAAAATACTGCTCCCCGTCAGTACCCATCTAGACCGAGAATGGCTGATAGGCATTTTGCAACACCACCCATGCCTTACTCTCAACTGTTCCAACATTTGCTACAACTACAGTTGGTCCAGAAGATGACTTTGGCCCCTCTTACCGGTAATCCACCTCCTAGTTATGACGCCAATGCTCATTGCGATTTCCATGCTGGAGCGCCGGGACATCACTTTGATAATTGTAAAGCATTTAAACACAAGGTTCAGGATCTGTTGGACTCAAAAGCTATTAATTTCTCAAACGACGGGCCAAATGTCATTCAAAACCCAATGCTGGACCACGATGGGCCGAGGGTTAATGCTGTTATAGAAAATGATGAATCTTTGAATTTGGTCCTGGACGTGAATGAACTAAAGACTCCGTTGTTGGTAGTGAAAGAGAGACTACTGAAGGGTGGAGTATTCGCTGGTTGTGATAAGAGTTGCTCAAAATGTATGTTGCAGGCTAATGGTTGTGATCTGTTGAGATCAGGTATTCAGAAGCTAATTGATGAAGGTCGGTTGCAGTTTGATATGTGCGATCAGAAGAAGGAAGTTAATGGCAAAAAGAATGAGGTTGCCACTATTACAATCCCTTTTAAAACGACAAATATTTCAGCGCCGGCAAGACCAGCGCCGGTCATTATCACCACTCCTGGGCCCGTTCCATATGAGAGCACAAAGGCTGTCCCCTGGAACTATGGTGTTGAAGTATTTGTTAACGGGCAGAAGCAAGAACTGATAGGAACGTCAGTGATGAACTCCAGTGTTGAAAGTAATGATGAAGCAGGAGATATTACCCGGAGTGGTAAAGTCTTTATCCCATCTGATAATCCGGATGGTGGTTCTAGGCCAGACAAAGGAAAACAGGTTATGGATAATTATGTGCAGACGCCAGTAGTGAATGATTCCGCATCAAAGCCAGTTGACAACTCCTTCTCAGAGAATGTGGAAGAGTTTATGAGACTGATTCGGAAAAGTGACTACAAAATCGTCGATCAACTGCACCAAACACCATCTAAGATATCCATTCTATCGCTCTTATTGTGCTCGGAAGCGCATCAAAACGCGCTGTTGAAAGTATTGAATGCCGCGTATGTACCCCAGGAGATCTCAATTAATCAGCTAGAGGGGGTAGTGGCTCATGTTAATGCAGGAAATGGTTTGGGATTTACTGATGTGGATTTGACTCCAGCTGGGAGAAATCATAATAATGCTTTGCACATTTCAGTTGAGTGCCGAGGGTCGTTAATGCCGCATGTGCTTGTTGACACTGGGTCATCTTTGAATGTTTCACCGAAGAAAGCACTGATGAAGTTGGACACTCGTGGGTTAATCTGCATGCCAAGTGATTTGGTGGTGCGTGCTTTCGATGGTTCCAAGAGATCTGTCTTCGGGGAAATTGTGTTGCCAATTAAGGTTGGTCCAGAGGTTTTTGAAGCCACCTTCTATATCATGGACATCCAACCTGCTTACAGTTGTCTACTGGGCCGTCCATGGATTCATAGTGCTGGGGCTGTGATGTCCACACTGCATCAGAAACTGAAGTACATGGTAGACGGGCATGTGGTGACAGTTTGCGAAGAAGAGGATATCATGATAAGTCACCTGTCTACTTTCAAATATGTGGAGGTAGATGTCAAAATACATGAAACTTTATGTAAGGCGTTTGAAGCAGTGAAGATCCCTGAGGAATCTCTCAAGGAAGTCAGCCAATCTAAGGTGGTAAAGCAGCCTGCAGTGGTATATCAGCCAGAGGTCTCCATGTCTTCCTTCAAGGATGCATGGGCTGTGGTTGAAGCCGGCAGTTCACAGAAATGGGGTCAGGTTATTGAAGTCCAGAAAAAGCATAATACTTACGGGATGGGATATAAACCACCCAAGCGTCTTGAGGATCCTCCCAAGTTTTATGGTCCGGTTCGTTTCACCAGCGCTAGTGTGTTCTTTGACAGAGTTAATGCTATAGACGAGGAAGGGGATAGCGATTACGATATGGATAATTGGATCCGCCCCTGCATTCCAGGGCAAAGTCTTTGTAACTGGTCATCAGAGAAAGCCATTCAAGTGACCGGCCCCGTGTAATTGCCTTTGTTTTCCTGTTATGACAATCCTACGTTCTGCCCAAGACATAGTGATTTTTGTTTGTAGGGATTGAATATTTTGTGTGTTTTCTTTATCAATAATAAAGGACGTTTTTCAAATTCAAATATTTTGATCCCTGTCTTTCTGTTTTTACCTTTGTGCATTAAATCACATCAAAATGGCAATGTGTTTTTGTTTGTTGCATACATAATAAACATAAATCATCAATCATGCAGGTTTCCTTGTTCAGATAACACCAATCATGATTCAACTATGGCTCGGTATGATTTCGACAATCCTATTTATCAGGATGAAGAAGAGACTGATGAAGATTGTGACTTACCCGAGGAATTGGTCAGATTATTGAAACATGAGGAAAATGTCATTTTACCTCATCAGGAGGAATTAGAGATTGTTAACTTAGGGACCAAGGACGCAAAGAAAGAAGTAAAGATTGGGGATACTTTGGAAGACAGTGTAAAGGGAAGATTAATTGAAATTCTTCGAAAGTATGTGGATATCTTCGCTTGGTCTTACCAAGACATGCCCGGGCTTGACACTGACATCATGGTACACCGGCTGCCGCTAAAAGAGGGATGTACTCCGGTTAAGCAGAAGCTGAGAAGGACGAAACCGGAAATGTCTGTCAAGATTAAAGAAGAGGTTCAGAAACAGATAGATGCTGGATTTCTGGCTGTGACAAGTTATCCTCTGTGGGTTGCTAACATTGTGCCTGTACCTAAGAAGGATGGAAAGGTCAGGATGTGTGTTGACTACAGAGATCTGAATAGAGCAAGCCCGAAATATGATTTCCCGCTTCCTCACATTGACGTGTTAGTGGACAATATTGCTCAATATTCTGTATTTTCCTTCATGGATGGCTTCTCTGAGTATAACCAAATCAAAATGGCCCTAGAGGACATGGAGAAGACGACGTTCATAACACCATGGGGGAACATTCTGTTACAAGGTGATGCCCTTTGGATTGAAAAATGCTGGGGCAACCTATCAGCGGGCAATGGTGACTCTCTTTCATGATATGATTCACAAAGAGATCGAGGTCTATGTTGATGACATGATTGCGAAGTCACAAACGGAGGAAGAGCATCTGGTGAATCTTTAAAAGCTGTTTGAAAGGTTGATAAAGTTCAGACTGAGGTTGAATCCGAACAAGTGCACCTTCGGGGTGAGGTCTGGAAAATTACTGGGGTTTATTGTTAGCGAAAAAGGTATCGAGGTTGATCCTGCTAAAGTAAAAGCCATACAAGAAATGCCTGAACCGAGAACAGAAAAAGAGGTTTGTGGTTTCCTAGGGAGACTGAACTACATTGCTAGATTTATCTCTCATCTTACAGCCACGTGTGAACCAATATTCAAATTGTTAAGAAAAGATCAAGAGGTCAGGTGGAATGAAAATTGTCAAAAGGCGTTTGAAAAAATAAAAGAATATTTACAGGAACCGCCGGTCCTTATGTCGCCAGTGCCAGAAAGGCCATTGATTATGTATCTTACGGTTCTTGAGAATTCAATGGGGTGTGTGCTCGGTCAACAAGACGATTCGGGTAGAAAAGAGCATGCCATCTACTACCTGAGTAAAAAGTTCACTGATTGTGAGTCGAGATACACAATGCTGGAAAAAACATGTTGTGCACTCGCTTGGGCAGCTAAGCGTTTAAGCCAGTATATGTTAAACCACACAACCTTTTGATTTCGAAGATGGATCCGATCAAGTATGTCTTTGAAAAGCAGGCGCTTTATGGAAGAATAGCCCGTTGGCTGATGGTTTTGACAGAATATGATATTCAATATGTTTCCCAAAAGGCCATTAAGGGAAGTGATTTGTCAGAATATCTTGCTGAACAACCAATTGAGGATTATCAACCGATGAAGTTTGAATTTCCTGATGAACATATCATGTTTTTGAAGATGAAAGATTGTGAAGAAACCTGATGAAGGGCCTGAAATTGGATCCCAATGGAAGCTGGTTTTTGATGGAGCTGTTAATTCATACGGTAACGGAATCGAGGCAATCATTACGACTCCAAAGGGTTCTCATATACCCTTCACTGCCCGGTTAGCGTTCGTATGCACCAACAACGAGGCAGAGTATGAAGCATGCATCATGGGGTTAGAAGAGGCAATTGATTTGAGAATCAAGAACCTTGATGTTTATGGTGATTCCGCGTTGGCAGTTAATCAGATTACAGGTGAATGGGAAACTCGTTAGGCCAATCTGGTGCCTTATAACAACTATGCCAGAAGGTTGTTACCTTTCTTTGACAGAGTAGATTTCCATCATATACCCCGATTGGAGAATCAGATGGCAGATGCGTTGGCAACGTTGCCTTCGATGTATCAGGAGAATCGTTGGAATGAAACTCCCGCAATCAGAATCATGTGTCTAGATAGACCAGCTTTTGTGTTTGCGGTTGAAGGTGTATCAGATGGCAAACCTTGGTATCATGATATTAAGGTTTTTCTGAAGAGTCAAGAGTATCCAGAGGGTGCGTCTGCCAAAGATAAGAAAACTCTGAGGAGGTTGGCCGAGAATTTCTTTTTGAATAAAGACGATGTGTTATACAAGAGGAACTTTGACATGGTCTTGCTACGTTGTGTTGATGAACACAAGGCAAGTCTGTTAATGGAAGAGGTTCATGGAGGATCTTTCGGTACCCATGCCAATGGGCATGCTATGGCTAGAAAGCTATTGAGAGCGGGGTATTACTGGATGACTATGGAGTCTAACTGTTTTAAATACGCCCGGAAATGCCATAAATGCCAGATTTATGCAGATAAGGTGCACGTACCGCCTACTCCTCTGAATGTGTTGTCATCACCTTGGCCCTTTGCTATGTAGGGCATTGATTTGATTGGAAAGATTGAGCCGACTGCTTCCAATGGGCATCATTTCATTTTGGTTGCCATTGATTATTTCACGAAGTGGGTGGAAGCAGCCTCGTATGCCAACGTCACCAGACAAGTGGTAGCTCGGTTTATTAAGAAGGACATCATCTGCCGGTATGGAGTCCCGGAGAGAATCATTACCGATAATGGTTCAAATTTGAACAACAAGATGATGAAAGAGCTATGTTAGAGCTTTAAGATTGAACATCACAATTCTTCTCCCTATCGTCCGAAGATGAATGGGGCTGTTGAAGTAGCAAATAAGAATATCAAGAAGATTGTGGTAACGTATAAAGACTGGCATGAGATGTTGCCTTATGCTTTACACGGTTATTGTACTTCGGTATGCACATCAACTAGGGCAAATCCTTTCTCATTGGTATATAGTATGGAAGCAGTTCTACCAATAGAGGTTGAGATTCCTTCTTTGAGATTTCTGGCAAATGTGAAGCTTGATGAAGCTGAATGGGTGCGTTCTAGATTGAATCAGCTGAACCTTATCGAGGAAAAGAGATTGGCAGCCATTGTACATGGTCGGTTGTATCAGCGATTGGCAGCCTTCCTCCTCAAACAGATCACAGGGCCATATGTAGTAAGACAGGTTTTCTCTGGTGGAGCCTTATTACTCTCAACTATGGATGGCAAAGATTTTACGTCCCCTGTGAACGCAGACGTAGTCAAAAAATACTTTGCATAAAAGAGACCCGCTGGACACAAAAAGAAGATCCAGGCAAAAAGAGGCATCCCGACGAACCATAAAAAGGAAAAGGTTCGGGCAAAAATTAGGGATAAAAATAAAAGAAAAGAATAAACCCGCAAAGTTGAAAACCTGAAAAGGCAACTTTGGCAAAAATGGGTATCCCGGTGGATTGAAAACCCGAAAAAGGCGATCCAGGCAAAAGTTAGGGATTTGAAAGCAAGAGGCTACAATCTGCGTTCGATCTGTGAACACTTTTGATACTTGGAAATTTTGAAGGAAAGGAATCACTCCAGTCAGTCTCTTCGAAGGTCAAAGCATCTGCAGATAAACAAGCCATATTGGGTCATAGCTGAATTGAATCATGGTGGATATCTGCTCCCCACATTGCCGATATGTGTATTTTCTTTTACTTCTTTTTGTGCAATTACCTCTTTTCAGGAATTGCTTCTGGATGTAAATGCCTATTTACAGGCAAATTCATTCAATAAAATTTTCATTTTATCAAAAAGCTTTCCATTTGTGTTTTTACTTTTACTGTTTTGTTTATGAAAACGTCCGATATTGTTGATAAACATTGCATGCGAAAATGCTAAGCTTTGCGAAGCATATCGGAAAACAGTGGAAATTGCTCAAACAACAGTCACGAGGATGGTAATCTAGATGGCCATTTTGCATATACTGTTGATTTTGTTTGCAGGGTAGCAGGATTTCTCCCCAGTAGAGTTACTCTCCTCAGCATTGAGATTTCATCCTCCTCAGTCGGTTGTCACTCTCCCCGGCCAGAGTATAGAGGATTATTTCCCCAGCTAGAGTTGTGATTGATTACTCTCTTAGCAAGCAGCCAGAAGTTGATACTTCTGCATCCCCAGCAAGAGACTGGTGGAATATCTTCTTTGGACCAAGATGTTATTTCCCCACAGAGGCTTGGCACTCATTTTCCTCAGCTAGTCAAGAAGTGTCTTTCTCGTCAGCAACGGTATAATCTGATCTCTAACAGATGAGTAAGCATGATGTTATCCTCTAGCAGAGTTGATGTCATCAATCACCATTCCCTAAGCAGGTATGCTAATAATGGCTGATATTCCCCAGCAGGGTGAAGGTACATATGTCTCCCAATAGCAGGTTAAGTTCAGTAATATCCCCAAGCAGGTCGGTATTATTGGCTTGTCTCCCCAAGCAGAGTTTGGTGGTGATCTTCATAGTGGTTTGTTCAACAGCGGTTGACATCCCCAGCAGGTCTTAAGTCCAATTATTATTGCCATCTTTCAGATCCAGGTTTTGGGTTCTGTCTTCAGTAGAAGTCAGTTGTAATCTCCAGCGGAGAGAAATCTCTTGGGTTCCATCTGCAATATTCATCCATCTCTAACAGAGTGGAATTTCTCTCGGAGTCTTCATCTCTAGCAGAGTTTGTGATCAGGAAGTCGTTCAATGAAATCTTTCTCAGCAGGATCTTTTAATTCGGAGGACAATTTAGTTTGTCATCCCCGGTGGAGTTACCTTCGTCTTCAGCATTTATTTTGCTGGGACGCCTCTTTTGCATTGCATAAGCATTCTTGCATGGCATCCTCCCAAACGCGTAGCATTTCCATTTTGTATGGAGCATTACGTCATAGAAAAATTCAAACATATGCATTCGAAGCATAAGCCAGGTTTGATATCTGTTACCAGTTTCTGTCCCCAGCAGAAAGAGATGTAATTCAGGAGATGTTGTTTGACATTACACTGCAACCATGTGGAGTCATCCTTCTTACTGTTGTTCCTATACTCCCCTACAGAGTTGTCTGTGTAGATTTCTCTATCCCTAGCGGAGTCATCTTCTTTTCAGGCCGTAAGTCCGTTGATTCTACTTCCTGTGCATTTCTGGCTGTTATCCCAACTCTTGGTTAGTATTCTTCGTTATGAGTTCGCCTTTGGTCGGCGTTCTCGGTTATCCTAACTTTTGGTTAGTATCTGTTATCCCAACTATTGGTTGGTCTCCTTTGTTGTGAATACGCCTTTGGTCGGAGTCCTCGTTATCCTAACTTTTGGTTAGTATTTGCTGTCCCAACTCTTGGTTGGTAATCTCTGTCTTGGTTGGTAATTCTCGGTCTCATCCTAACTCTTGGTTAGTGCACTTTATCTCGACTCTTGGTTAGTTATCTTTTATTGTGAGTACGCCTTTGGTCGGCGTCCTCGTTATCCCAACTCTTGGTTGGTCTCCTTCATCCCAATTATTGGTTGATCTCCCTCGTTGTGAGTACGCCTTTGGTCGGAGTCCTCGTTATCCTAACTTTTGGTTAGTGTATTTCATCCCAACTCTTGGTTGGTCTCCTTTGTGGTGAGTACACCTTTGGTCGACATCCTCGTTATCCTAACTTTTGGTTAGTGTATTTCATCCCAACTCTTGGTTGGTCTCCTTTATGGTGAGTACGCCTTTGGTCGGCGTCCTCGTTATCCTAACTTTTGGGTTAGTGTATTTCATCCCAACTCTTAGTTGGTCTCCTTTGTGGTGAGTACGCCTTTGGTCGGTGTCCTCCTTATCCTAACTTTTGGTTAGTATATTTCATCCCAACTATTGGTTGGTCTACTTTGTTGTCCTAACTTTTGGTTAGTGTATTTTGTCCCAACTTTTGGTTGGTCTCCTTTGTTGTCCTAACTTTTGGTTAGTGTATTTTGTCCTGACTTTTGGTCGGTCTCTGTTGTTTGTCCCGACTTTTGGTTGGTCTCTGTTGTTCATCCCAACTATTGGTTGGTCCCCTTCGTTTGTCCCAACTATTGGTTGGCACCTTTTATCCCCACTTTTAGTTGGTATTCTCCTTGATATTCCAACTTTTGGTTGGTATCCTTCCTTTATCCCAACTTGTGGTTGGTCTCTTTTGTTGTAAGCACGCCTTTGGTCGGCGTCTCATTGTCCCAACTATTGGTTGGTATCCACTGTTTCTAAGTCCACCTTTGGTTGGCAAACACTTTATTTTTCATTACCCCCACAGGTTGCAAATTTCCCGGTTATTTTGGTATTCAAACCCCGTGTATCCTGATTGTCTGAAAGCCGTTGCTATCATACCCTCGGATCCAAGAAGTTTGAATTGGGGCAGCTGTAACACCTCAAAATTTTCCCTCATGTTTTAGCTTTGACTGGCTTATGTTTCATTGCATTTTTGCACTATCATCTTTGCATATCATTGGCCTTAGCAGGGGATCAAGGTATCTAAATCCAATCAAAGAAACCTTAAGCCCCAAGAGATCTTAAGAGATTCATCACTCTATCATATGATCAAGCTTGTCAAAATATTTCAAGGAAATCACATTCTCCTAACCAGTGCAAAATTAGGGTTTTTGGAATTCTTGAGTTCAACACCTCAATGGGCAAGATCTTTGAGCTTTTATCATTACCAAATGGCATATCTCATCATTGTTGGATAGGATACACATCATACTCAGAGGAATTTGGATTTGGAGGATGTGCTGATTCCTCCTAGACTGAAGGCACCAAAACTAGGGTTTGCCATAAAATCAGTTTATTTCTGATTTTTGGGCAAGACTTGATTTCATGGTATTCTTCATGTCCTTAATTGTCTAAGATTGGAGAATTGTCCATCAATTTGGTTTGGAAGGGTTTTAATTGAACAATTGGTTGAGAATCAGTCAGATTAGGGAAAAGTCAACTGTGTAGAGGAAAAAGTCAACTCTTGACTTCTTGAGGTCAATTTCATGTTCCTCATCTCAAATATGATCATTGGTGAAGGTTTGATCAAGAAATATCAAGGGATTCATCAAAAATCAAGAAAGGTGCAAAGTTGCCAAAAATAGAAATTAGGGTTTCCATTTATGGCAAGTTTTGGCAAGGTGAGCACCCAACTTTAGGGCATTCTTTCTCCATGTGCCAAGCACCAAATTGAAAAGTTAGGGAGGCCTATCAAAAGTTCACATTCCAAGATTCAAAACCATACCAAGAACATATCCATTGGATCAAAATTGAGAGAGATATGATCAATTAAAGTTGAGACAAATCAGGGCAAATTGGCAAGTCACGACCAGCCAACACGCAGTTATTTTCACAAACACTTGGTATGCATGACATGTCAATGTTCCAAGGCAAATTTCTCCAAGATAGAAGCTTCAGATGAAAAATTGTCCAACATGGTTCTTGTTCCTCTTGATCTCCTCTTCAACTTTGGTGTTGAAATATTTTGCATTTGATCAATCATTAGGGAGATGTAGTAGCTCAAAGTAAGGACTCTAACTGTTTCATCCACATGCGCATATGGTAGGGCACGACCAGGTCAGGCTGACCTGCCAACACAGTTGGATACAAGCATCTTCATGAGACCTTTCAACCATGTTAGAGGCTCCATTTGCAATTGTTTTGAACATCAATATTGTTCTCCTCCATCCCCTCTCTCCAAATAACCAAAAACCAACCATTTTCATTCATTGGTTCATGAGATTCAATGCTCCAAAGTCATCATCCCCACACCTGACTTGCTTCCATGCCAAGTAAACCAAACCAAGATAAAACCTTGCTCTTTCTTGTTCATCATGCGCATACATCAGCCATACCATGCCAATGTCTTTGCCATTTCAAGCCAAACCAACTCTTATCCACATACATGCTCATGTGATCTCTTTGCCTTAATTGTCCAAACCAAAAAAGGAAGCTTGTAGGATAAGCATCTGCATTGTACAAGCTGTAGCACCATTACATCACCACCTCTCATCATTAATCCACACCATGATATCATGTTACTCTCCTTACCATAGCAAATAACCCAACTCGAGCCATAACCAACTTAACTCACTATCACCTCAGTTAACTAAGTTTCTAACTGTTAACCATAGTTGGTTAACCCCTAACCTCACATATAAATACAAATCTCTAACTGAATTGAAGGGGATTGGTTCATTCTGCACTTTTCACCAAAGTTTCACTCTCTCTCTCTCTGAGATTTCTCTCCCTCGAAGCTTCATCTTCATCCATTCTCTCTACACATTGTTGGAGACTCTGTTTCCGCACCACTTTCGTGTTTGTACTTGGATGAAAATCCCGGGAGCGACACCTCAGTGTGTGGATCAAGTAATAATTGGGTGAAGATTTTGAAGTCCATGGACTGTTGAGGAGTATTTAAATAAGACCAAAACATAATGAAGACATGACTTTCACTTTTGTAAAAATTAGGAGACGTTTTAGAATCTTAGGTTTTAAGATTCTCTTTAGTGTGACTTTGCAAGTCACCCTTTGCATCTTTTGATACATTGAGGTTGACTGATTGTTCATTGTTAATTGTCCACTCTAAAGGTTTTAAGCAAGGGTTTATTGTTCTTTGTTGAAGCTTTTAAGCAAAACCAAGTATTGTACTTAGAAGGGATGGTACTTATATTGTTGGTTGTTGTTGAATTGTCACTAGGACTGTGACTGATTAGGAAGTGAGAGAGGGATCTCATATCTAGAGGGTGTCTAGGTAGAAGTTGCACAAGGTAGTGATTAGGCGAGAAGTTGTAAACGAGGGAGTTTAGCTTTGAACTAATGCTATCATAGTGAATTTCCTTCCTAGATTGGATGCCCTCAGATGTAGGTGATGTTGCTTTGAACTGGGTTACCAATTGACTATGTTATTTATATTTCTGCAATTTATTTTCAGTCTGGTTTATTTGCTCTGTCAGACAACAGATGTTGTAACAAAAACAGTATTAACATGTGTTAATGTGCCAGAATTTCAATTCATGAATATTAAAAATGGAAAGAAATCAAGATAAGCTCAAAATAAGCCAAAAAAACACATTCTGCATCAGGTGTAATCGATTACACCATGTACAACTCAACATCCCGGGTGCAGAAAATAGGGTGTAATCGATTACACCAGATGTGTTAATCGATTACACCTGTAGATCAAATGCAACATGTAATAGCATGCAATTGCACATGAAAATCACAACAATCATGAGAAAATAAACACTTATTGAATCAATCAAACATCAAAAACATCAAGCAATTGAATCAATGGACCAATCCACACAAAACCACAAAGATCTACATTGTGAAAGTTACAAAATAAGCTAAAATGAGTTTGGGTCTAAAAATCACCAACCTATAAAGCTAAGATTTGCTTTGGTAATTGTTGCAAACAGAAATTGATGAATCAAGCTAAGAAAACCAGAGATCCAAGAGATTCTTCACAAGAAAAGTTAAAGAACAATGAAATAAGACATAATTTCTCCAAAATCACTTCAAAAAATTGCTTCCAATATTCAGATCTAGACCAAATCAACTTCTACTACATAATGGAAAAGCAATGTGATGAAGGTTTAACTCAAGGATTAACAAACTCCAATGAAGAATTTGTTAACTCTAATAATAGAGCTTTGGTGAGGTTAGGGATGAAGATGAAAAATGGAGATTGAAAAAGTGAGAGAGAATTTGAGTGTGAAGTATGAATGAATTCCCTCTTGGAATGGGAGAAGTTGGTTTAAATTTGGTCTAGGTATGGAATAAGAACGAGGTTTGGAAATTCGTTTTGAATGAGGATTGGATTTTTGATTTGAAACTAGGAGTGGAAATTATTTGAATTATGGAGAGAAAATGAAATTAATTTGGAAATAATCTGATATTTTGCATCATCTAGATCCTTTCACTGGAGCAATAGTGAATCCAAGTGAAGATGAATTTGAGTGAAACTGCTACAGTGCTGAAAAGGTATTGTTTTGGAAAAACTAACTTGATGTAATCGATTACATGAAAATGGGTAATCGATTACATACTAAAAAATTTGAATAATGATGCCTTTTGAAGGGGTGTAATCGGTTACCTGCTATTTGGTAATCGATTACATCAGCATGATTTTGTGAAATTTGACTTGTGGTGGGCTGTTCTGGGCACTGCTTCGCATCTGGACCCTAGCCTTTGATATTGAATTTGTGTAAGGCCTGAAATATGCTGAAGAAGTTGTCCTGAACAATTCATATGAACTCACTGCCTTCTATTTCAGATTCTAAAATAATCAAACCATCCGTTGAGCAAAATTAATGCTCGAAGACTTTAATGACTGTGAATCTAGCTCTAAATGCTACCAAAATACTCTCTGAAATAAAGAAAGCTCTGAACTACAAGAAATACAATGTGATCCCATGTCTTAGAAGCCCAATGCAATGCATGATTAATGCATATGGATGCAAACACAAGCCAGTTAAGGTTAGAAAACAAAGATCAAATTTTGGGGTGCAACGGATGCCCTTATTCAATCATCTTGAACCTGAAGGTATGAAGAGTGACGCCTTTTAGACATTCTAGGTGGAAGGGGATTGAATACCAAAAGAACTAAAAATTCGCACTCTGCAAGGGAAAAGAAATTTCCTCTGGGGGAAAGAGCAAACGAAACTACTAAGAAAAAGGAAACATCATAGACGAGTGACAATGAACGATACACTCAACACGAACGAGAGTTGAGAATGAATATGGACAAGTATTGAAAATAAAATGAACACAGAAGAGTGTTCAAGGTAAATACAGACAAATTATTGAAGAAAGAAGCAAACACGACGAGTGTTGACGATCAATACGGACAAGTGGTGACTGCACTAGGGATAAAAACGATCGAGTGTTGAAAATCAATACGGACGAAGCATTGATGAATCGAAATAAACACAAACAAGTGTTTAAGATTAATACAGACGAATATTAAAAGGAAGGGAATAAACACGAACAAGTGTTTACGATCAATACAGACGAGTATTGATGAAACTGAAATAAGCACAGGCGAGTGTTTAAGATCAATACAGATGAAGTATTGAAAATCAATATGAGAGATGTATTGATTGAATCAAAATAAATACAGACGAGTGTTTAAGGTCAATATGGATGAGTATTGAAGATAAAAAAAACACATACGAGTGTTTAAGATCACTATGGATAGAGTATTGAAGAAATGAGATAACACGGACGAGTGTTTAAGATCAATACGAATGAAGTGTTGAAGAAATGAGATAAACACGGACGAGTGTTTCCCGAAGCCAAGGATCACGAAAAGATCGAGATTAATGGATGCAACCAATCGTTAAACGATTATGAGGGGATAGATTAACTGATCTGCCACCCGAACGAAGGGTGAAAGGACGAGAATTCACAGAGAGGCGACTCTGCGGGGGAAAGAGGAATCCCAAATAGATAACTCTCACCAGGATCTGAACTATTAATACTGACTCTGTAAACGTCGTTGGGGAACTGCAAAAGGAATTGCGAACCCTGATGGAAATATGTACCAATGAAGATTGGGCTCTGACCTGCTGGGGAAACCACCCACTATTGGGATTTCATCTGCTGAGGGAATTACTAAACAATGATGATACCAACTCCGCTGGGGAAAAGTACCGGGCATATTACTCTGTTGGGGAATAATACCGAGCACACTACTGGGAAATGCCAATAACCATTGGTCTTTAATCTGTGGGGAATATCATCTGATCTACTCTACAGGGATGAAAACGTCAATGGGGGAATTCCCATCAAGAACATCTTGTGAGGGGAAAATAACACCTTCTACCTTGCCACTAACCTTGTCTGATTAAAGATATTGCCACTTTACTCTGCTGGGCACAAAAACATCCTACTGCTGGGGAAACAAACATGCTTGGAGAGCACAACCAATTACGACCCTGGCTGGGGAAAGAAAACTTCTAGACTCTTATTGGGGAGAAACAACCAATCAGAACTTTCATAGTACTCTGCCGAGGAAAATAAAACCTTGGCGGTCTTTGCCAGGGAGAAATACACAAAGTCTCATGCTAAGAACAACTTTGATATTCTTTCAAGCCTCCAATCTTCTGGACTATGCACCAATTGCTTCTAGAGAAAAGCATTTCTGCAAAAGTAAAAACATGTCCCAGGTAGAACATGGTAACTTCGATTATCACTCAAGACACTCAAAATTCAGGCAATTTCAAATGTTTTTAGAACGCTCTGTAAAGCTTCAATGTTTTTTAAATGCAATGTTTATCAAAATATCAGAATTTTTCGTAAACAAAACATTAAAATAAAAACAAGAGGAAAGCTTTTGAATGAAAGGAAATTTTATTGATTGAAAATGGCCTGTAAATAGGCATATTCATCTGGAAGCAATTCCTAAAAGAGGTAATTGCGCAAGCAAACAAAAGAGAAAATACACTGATTGGCAATGTGGAAACATATTTCCATCAAGTTCCGACTTGGCTATGACTTGTATGTCTTCGATGCCCTCAAATACTCTGCTTTCTGGAGAGATTGATCAGACCGATTCCTATCCTTCGGAATTCCCGCTTGTTGAGACAAGACAAAAACGCAGACTGCAACCTCTTGCTTTCAAATCCCTAACTTTTGCCTAGATCTCCCTTTCGGGTTTTCAATCAACCGGGATACCCTTTTTTTTTCCAAAGTTTCCTTTTCAGGTTTTCAACTTTGCGGGTTTATTCAATTATTTTTCTTTTTATCCCTAATTTTTGCCCGAACCTTCTCTTTTTGTTGTTCGTCGGGATGCCCATTTTCGCCTGGACCTATTCTTTTTGTGGTCTAGCGGGTCTCTTTCATGCGAAGTATTTTTTAACTGCGTCGGCGTTCACCGGGGATGCAAAATCTTCACCATCCATGGTTGAGAGCAACAAGGCCCCACCAGAGAAAACTTTTCTCACAACGTATGATCCTTCGTAATTTGGAGTCCATTTGCCCCTGTGATATGTCTGAGGAGGTAGGATCTTTTCAATACTAAGTCACCCGTCTGGAAACACCAAGGACGCACTTTTGATTAAACGCCTTTTTCATTCTGCTTTGATATAACCGCCCATGGGAAATGGTTGTCATTCTCTTCTCTTCAATGAGGTTCAACTGATCAAATCTGGCTAGAACCCACTCGGCTTCATCGAGCTTCACATCTGTCATGACCTTTAAAGAAGGAATCTCAACTTCTAATGGAAGAACTGCTTCCATACCGTACACGAGGGAGAAAGGGGTTGCCCATGTTGATGAACGCACCAAAGTACGATAACCATGCAAAGAAAATGGCAACATCTCATGTCAATCTTTATATGTCACAACCATCTTGTCATACACCAAAATTTGACCCTAGATTTCATCACCATTCTAGGAAGCATTACACATTGCATTGCTAACCCTAACCTTTGTTCAAGTTTGTTCATTGTCTTTGCTTCATGAAATTAGAGTTTTGCTCAAGAGAATCAAGAGAATTTTCACATGATCAGTCAATTTTTTGGAGTGAACATCAACCCATCGAGATTACATACACTTAATAGGTCTCTCTTCATCAAGAATCAAGTGCAAATTGATCTTGTTACAAGTTCTATGAAGCTTAATTTCATCTGGTCACAAATTAGGGTTTTATCAGGAAAAGTCAACTGTACCTTTGACTTTTGATCAAAGCATGATCCCAAGCCTTGGGACATAATCCAAGACACTCAAATACATCCTTGGAGTCCATCCATGATGTTTGAAAGATTCAAGGATGCAAGATCATTGAAGATCACGCTGTTGAATTCATCTGGTACATAAGCTTCATCTGACAAAGTCAACCCTTTGAATTTTAGGGTTTTCAGTCTAAATTGAAGTATTCAAGCCAAATTTCATCAAGACATTTTTGATTAATAAGTTTGAGGATGAAAAATTAAGATTTGAATGGTTTCTTGCAAAAGAGGAAAAGTTAAGAAACTTGAATTTTTTATAAGTATAGGAAAAACCCTAGTTTTGGTGCCAACTTTGAAAGATCATAACTCTCAATCTACACAACCATTTTGTGTGCTCCAAAGATCAAATTAAAGCCCTCACAATATACTACAACTTTGTATGAGAGGTGGAAACCTCAAAAAATGCTTAGATTTTGAGTTATGAAGCTCTAAAGTTTTGAAAAATCTTTGGACACTTAGAAATTTTTTCAAGACAATTTTTGGTCCTTAGAAACAACAATATTTGGAGTCAGTTTTCATTATGATCATTTGAGATTCAAGATTTTTGTCAAACATGAAAGTTTTAGAGCACATTTGGGGATTTCCAAAAAGTACAAGAACTCCTCCATAGCATTTATGAACAAGGAGTTTCGAAGGGAAGAAGTTGAGGTTCCAAACTTGTTTTTTAGGTCATGATCATGTTGATTCAAGTTGCAAAACCACTCCAAATATTCATGATTTCATTTTGCAGACCTTGTTTCTTGTTAAACTTGTTTAAATCAGATAAGTACACATGCTTTTGATGCATTATCCAAGTGGTTTAAGCTTTACCTCAAGAATCATTCCATTTTTGGCACAAAGTTAACAATGCCATTTTCATAAAGCCACTTTTAGACAAAGTCAACTTGTCTTGAGCATTGCATTTGTTTCTTCTGCACTCAAAAGGTTGTGTACTGAGAAGCAACATGTCTGAACCTCTCAACAACCCTAAAATGAGTTGGTACCTTGCATTGGAATGACACAAAATCATGGAACTACCAAGTTGTAACTCAACCAAGCCAAAGGATCAAGAACTTGGCAATCTGGTTAGCTACATTTCCCCACTCTTTCCCTATAAATATAGGGATGCCCCAGGCTTCAAAAGAGACAAGAATCATACACCAAAACCTCAGCATTCTCCCTTCCCCACAGTTTTTGCAAAAACACTTCAAATTTGCAAAACCTCAGACCAAACACATTTCAATTGTGCAAACCTCAAACAAACTTCATAAACCATCCATAAACCCTCAATAGAGCTTGTTCCAACCATTGAACAAGTTCTGTATCAAGCTATACCACATCCACTATTTTCACACCTTCATTTTGCAAGAAGGCACGAGTTTGGTTCTTGAAGCAACTTCCAATCCTTTCAAGCATCCAAATCATTTCCTTAAGGGTCAACAAAGCTGAGGAGGTTATCTTTATACTTCTGGAAGAGCTTTTGAAGAAGCCTTGGACTGACTCCAAGAGGTAAGATCCTTGACTCTTGAACCTCATGATTCATGCACTTTTAATGTCTCATTTGTAAAGCAAAAATGTAGTATATGCCATGTATAATATGTTTAAAGTATTGTTTGCATTGAATGAACTAAGCATGTAATGTTTTGACATGTTGAATCTTTATGGTGTTACACTATTTTGGAGTAATTTTTGGGTTACATAGTTAGTTTTAGGTTGAACTAATGATATATTAAGAATCCTTGTGAAAAATACTCCAACTTTCATTTTTAAAAAAGTAAATTTGGTTGAGAAACGAGAGAAATATGTGATGTTAAAATACTGGCCATGGAAGAAACTAGGGCACGGGGAGAGAGAAAAAGAAGAAAAAGAAATGGGGAAGAAGAAGGTTGAGGTGGCGCTGGTTAGTGCCCAAGTGGCGCTGACTTGACCATTTTATTGTCTTCTTAAACTATATATTTGTTGAATCAGTATAGTTAATGGATGAGGGCGTAGCACCGCTGGTCAAGCTGGTTTGTGTGTTTGTTTGCCAAGCAAAGGGACTGGGGTTCGAATCCCCCTCGCCCAATCCTTTTTTTTTTCTGAACCTCAAGTATTTTCAATTTATATTATTCTGGTTCCACCATTTAGTCACATGCGCGCGTTGGCTCATTTGGTAAGGTTTTGAGTTATTGAACCTGAGAGCGTGGGTTCTAGTCCTGGCTGGGGCAGAACCTTATTTTTTAGCACTTTTCCTCTTCATTTTATTCACAACTTCATTTGATCATAACTTGTTCATCCTTTCATCTTTTTGATCCCTCCTTTTTGCTATGGACTCATGTTGATGTCTACTTTCATGTGGTATAATTTGTTCCCTAGAAATATTTATTTTTCTCATCCTTATGATGGTTCAAAGTGTGTGACTTTTTAGGGTTTCCTTAGGATATTTTGGATTTCTTTTGAGTGATTCTTGGATTTCCTTTGATAACCATGAGTTGTATGATTATTAGATAGCATGTACCAACCTTGTGTGATGTTGTCAACTTGTATCTTTGGTTTTGACTTGGTTTTTGGTTTACTTTTATGTATGTTTACATGACTAAATGCCTTGGATTTTGCTTGCATCACTATGAATCTTTGTATAACTATCTTGCCTCAACATGAGATGTCCTATTCATGTTTACATGACCATGATGTGCATTTTGCCTTTTTGAATGATTTCACCATGTTTGTGTGTTCTTAAACATTTGAATGTTGTCATGAATATGGCATTAAGAACATGTTTTTTTACCTTGTCCTTTGTGATGTTCTTACTTATTCATGACCATGATTGATTTCTTAACATGTATAATTGGTCGTTACCTAATTGTATTAACATGTTCAACTTGTAACCATGCCTAAATGTTCAAGTAATGCCTTAACCTTTTCAAATAATGTTTAAACTTTCAACATGTCATCTTTAAAGCATTATCACATGCCATCCTTTGTATGCTTGCATATTCATCCACATGTTATTGTCACAAACATGTTCTTGGTGTTCAAGTATGATTGGTTATTACCATTTACTTGTTTTAAATTGTATTAATGATTGTGTAATGTATTAACTTATCCATGTATGCTTTGAACTTTGATTGTTATCATGACTCATGTATGCCTTACTTCATCTTTGTACTTCTATCCATGATAAGTGAAGTTTTGACTTATACATGATAACTTTGAACTCTTGTCTTTATCCATGTTTAAGTGTTGTCATAACTTTCACATGTTAACTTTAACTTTGAATCTTATCATGCCTAAGTATTGTAATAACTTATCCATGTTTTGAAATGTTTAAATTGTATTCATGATTAAGTGGTGTTAGTAAACCCTAAAGCATGCTTGCCTTAATTATGTACTTGACTTTATTATCCATGATGCCTTGGTCTTGTTAGAACTATATCTCATGATTGTTTAGATGATGTAACATCTTTGTTTGATTGAACTTACCTTGGTTGTCACCATGTTGGTTTTAAAACTCCTTTGAACCTTTGAACATACTAGGCAGTTACCTTGTCTAATTCATGACTTTGTTAAGTTCTTACTCTAAGTGTTGTCACATTTATCTTTATGCTTTGGTTGTAACCATATGCTTTACCTTTGCCATGCTTTCATCAACATCATGTTTGAATGTTACTTTGATTTGTTTTCAAATTGATATCATGTTTTAATATCATGTTTGTTCATATCATCCACCTTAATCATACTCCATTCAACTTTGTCAAGTTATTCCCCTAAGTGATGTTAGCTTGTTAGCTTCCACCCTCAAGTTGCCCTCTATTCCTTAATCCAAGGGAAAGTCTCTCTATTGACTCTATGTCATAGATAGCTTAGCATTACCCACTCCATTTGACCTTGTTAGAGTCATTAGGTTTTTGAGGTTTAGACCCAAGTTAGAATTTACAACTCTTTTGATTTTGTCAAGTCAAGTAAGTGTTAAGACCTTAACACTTAATTCCCCTTTGAACCTTGATCATAATCAAAGTGTTCATTCATGCTTAGTGAGGTGAACTACAAATGCTCTGATTTCATCCTTGTAAGGATATGTAGGCACAAGACCGCGAAGTTTTGGCGAGCATACTTAGTGACTAAACCTTTAGGTTTCTATCTATCACAAATACTAGTAAGAGGTTCTTATAGAATACTATAGATACTTAGGGTGCTAACACCTTCCCTAGGTATAACTAACCCCGACCCCCAAAATCTCTTGGCATTGTTGTTACATTGCAAACTTAGGGTTTTTTTTATGATCTTTACCCTTTCCCTTGGATAAATCAAAGTTCGGTGCGGAATCTTTAAAAGATTTGTGATTCAAGTTTAATCAATAGCTTGACATCCAATTCTCACCGCAACACATCTTCTGCACAATCTTTTTAATGTTCTTGTTAGCTACCTCAACAGCACCATTCATATTTGGATGATATGGAGAAGAATTGTGATGTTCAATCTTGAAGCTCTGGCATAACTCCTTCATCATCTTGTTATTAAGACTTGAACCATTATCAGTAATGATCCTTTCAGGGATTTCGTAATGATATATGATGCTCTTCTTTATGAAACGGGCAACCACTTTTTTGGTGACGTTTGCAAACAAGGCCGCTTCTACCCACTTGGTGAAGTAATCAATGGCAACCAGGATGAAACGATGCCCATTGGAAGCTGTCGGCTTAATCCGTCAATGCCCCACATAGCAAAGGGCCAAGGAGAGGTCAACACATTCAGAGGAACGAGCGGCACATGCACTTTGTGCACATGAATCTGACATTTATGACACTTCATTTCATACTTGAAGCAGTCAGACTCCATGGTCATCTAGTAATAACCTGCTCTAAACAACTTTCTGGCCATTGCATGCCCATTGGCATGGGTACCAAAAGAGCCATTGTGAACTTCTTCCATCAACATGGTTCCTTCGTGTCCATCCACGCATCTGAGCAAGACTATATCGATGTTCCTCTTATACAACATGTCCCCATTCAAGAAAAAATTACCAGCAAATCTCCTTAAAGTCTTTTTATCCTTGTTGGATGCCCCAGATGGGTACTCTTGACTTTTAAGGAAGCACTTGATATCATAAAACCATGGCTTATCATCCACCACTTCTTCTGTTGCAATAATATGAGCGGGCCTGTCGAGGCGCATAATTATGATTTTAGGTACCTCATTCCACCAATTCACTTTATACATGGTTGCTAATGTGGCCAGTGCATCTTCTATACGTGATGAAATTCGACCTTATCAAAGAAAGGCAGCAACCTTCTAGCATAATCTTTGTAAGGTATTAGGTTGACCTGACGAGTCTCCCATTCCCCTTTGATTTGGTTGATAACCAAAGCTGAGTCACCATATACATCAAGGATTTTGATCCTCAGATCAATAGCCTCTTCCAACCCCATGATACAAGTTTCGTATTCCGTCATGTTATTGGTACAATCAAATGTCAATCTTGCAGTGAAAGGGATATGAGAACCCTTGGGAGTGGTGATAATTGCCCCAATTCCATTGCGATAAACGTTAACATCCCCATAAAAAATTAGTCCCCAGTGGGATCAAGGTTCAAATCCTTCATCCGGTAACGGTTCATCACAGTATTTTGCCTTTAAGTACATAGCATCCTCATCATGCGGGTCAAATTTCATCGGCTGATAATCATCGATCAGATGGTGAGGAAGATAGTATGACAGGACACTACCCTTGATGGCTTTCTGGGTAACTTATTGAATATCATATAATGCCAGGACCATTTGCCAACAGGCAATCCTTCTGGTGAGAGCTTGCTTTTCAAACACATATTTGATTGGATCCATCTTCGATATCAACAGGGTTGTGTGAGTTAACATATATTCTCTCAAGCGCTTGGCCGCCCATTCAAGTGCACAACATGTTTTTTCCAACATTGAGTACCTCGACTCACAATCAATAATTTTCTTGATCAGGTAGTATACAACATGTTCTTTTCTACCTGTCTCGTCTTGTTGACTGAGTACACACCCCATAGAATTCTCAAGAACTGTCAAGTACATTATTATTGGTCTTCCAGGTACTGGAGGCATGAGGATCAAAGGCTCTTGCAAGTATTCTTTTATTTTATCAAAATCCTTTTGGCAATTATAATTCCACCCGATAACCTGATTTTTTCACAATAATTTGAATATTGGTTCACAAGTGGCCACAAGATGAGAGATGAATCTAGCTATGTAGTTCAATCTCCCTAAGAAACCACGAACCTCTTTTTTCGTTCTTGGATCAGGCATTTCTTAGATTGCTTTTATTTTAGCAGGATCAACCTCGATACCTCGCTCACTGACAATAAAACCCTACAATTTACCAGATCTCACCCCAAAGGTGCACTTATTCGGATTCAGCCTCAACTTGAACTTTCTTAACCTTTCAAACAGCTTTTGAAAATTAACCAGATGCTCCTCTTTAGTTTGGGACTTCATAATCATGTCATCAACATATACTTTAATCTCCTTATGAATCATATCATGAAAGAGAGTCACCATAACCCACTGATAAGTTGCCCCAACAATCTTCAAACCCAAGGGCATCACCTGGTAACAGAAGGTTCCCCACGAGGTAATGAACGTTGTTTTCTCCATGTCATCTGGGGACATCTTGATTTGGTTGTACCCAGAGAAGCCATCCATGAAGGAAAACACTAAAAATTGGGCAGTATTATCTATTAACACATCGATGCGAGGAAGCGGGAAATCATCTTTCGATCTCGCTCTGTTAAGATCCCTGTAATCAACACACATTCTGGCATTACCATCTTTCTTAGGTATACGCACAATGTTTGCAACCCATGGCAGATAACTAGTAACAGTAATAAAACTGGCGTCCAATTGCTTCTGAACCTCTTCCTTGATCTTGACGGCCATTTCTGGTCGAGTTCTTCTAAGCTTCTGCTTGATTGGAAGACAACCCTCTTTTAGAGGAAAACGATGCACAACAATATCCGTATCAAGCCCAGGAATATCCTAGTAAGACTAAGTAAAGATGTCAAAATATTCTTGCAGCATCTCAATCAATTTCCTCTTCACACCTTCTTCCAAGGCAGCCCTGATTTTGACCTCTTTTCTAGCAAAATGATCATTATTTGAATTATGGAGGGAAAATAAAATTAATTTGGAAATAATTTGATATTTTGCATCATCTAGATCCTTCAAGTGGTGCAATAGTGAATCCAAGTGAAGATGAATTTGAGTGAAACTACTACAGTGCTGAAAAAACTTACCCTTGGAGTAAGTTGTTCACCACTAATATATATATATATATATATATATATATATATATATATATTAACGTTCACAAAAATTGTAATCACATGTAATAGTAATGAAATTGTTTAAGAAAATGTACAAATCATGAAGTACACTTATTTGTAGAAAATGTGTTCAATTTTTGTATATAAATATTTTCACTCATGTAACGTTTTGGATTGGGTTTTATTTGTTAACACTTCTTTCGCCATAACTATCTACTAATATCATATTTTTAATCTCAATTCATTTGTTAATTATTATTATTATTATTATTATTATTATTATTATTATTATTATTATTATTTATTATTATTATTATTATTATTATTATTATTATTATTAGTATTATTATTATTATTATTATTACTCCCTCGGTTCCTTTTTAAGTGTCACTTTTTTATTTTTTACGCATACCAAGAAAACTAATCAATATTGTTACTTTTCATACAATAATTATCATTTTACCTATAATACCCTTAATTATTTATTACATTTATTTTATTTTTTTTCCCTCTCTCTATGTAATAATTAACTAAGGGTAATTTTGACAAAAATGCATTTAATGCTACCTTAAACTTTACAAGTGACAATTCAAAAAGAACAAAAAATTATTCTAAAAGTGACATTTATAATGGAACAGAGGGAGTATAACAGAACTATATAACGTAGGTATAGATTAGGGAATATGTAGAATCTTTTTCATTATTCTATTTTTTTTCAACACTTTTCTCTAAATTTTATATATTCTTGTGTTAAAGTGAATAAAATATTTTATTATTTGAATGAATGTTAAATTCATTAAAAAAATCGAAAAAAATAAATAATAGATTTTTGGTAATGTTATGACATTTATATAATTTTTAAATAAAATTTTAAAAGAGGGAATAATTAGTAATACAATATATAATATTATGTTTTATAATTATTATTTGTGTATCAAATATCTTTTTATTAAAGTCGTGTAAGCATAAACATGTTCAAACACTTACTTTTGGCTTCAAAAAATTGTATAAAAAGGTAATTATGCATCCAAATACAATAATTTGAATGATAGCGCCTTTTGGAAGGGGTGTAATCGGTTACCTGCTATTGGGTAATCGATTACATCAGCATGATTTTGTGAAATTTGACTTGTGGTGGGCTGTTATGGGCACTGTTTCGCATCTGGACCCTAGCCTTTGATATTGCATTTGTGTAAGGCCTGAAATATGCTAAAGAACTTGTCCTGAACAATTCAAATGAACTCACTGCCTTCTATTTCCGATTCTAAAATAATCAAACCATCAGTTAAAAAAAAATGCTCGAAGACTTTGATGACTGTGAATCTAGCTCTGAATGCTACCAAAACATTATCTGAAATAAAGAAAGCTATGAACTGCGAGAAATACGATGTGATCCCATGTCTTGGAAGCCCAATGCAATGCATGATTGATGCATATGGATGCAAACACAAGCCAATTAAAGTTAGAAAATAAAGGGCAAATTTTGGGGTGCAACAACGGTCTTTATTTTATTTTATATTAAGGAAAAAGAAATATTATTTGGATTTTTTTTATTACACTGAAATGATAAATGCAGTGTACGTGGATCGAACACGCGACCTTGAGTTTGTCCGTATTTTTTTGATGTAAAAAGCTTTATAATAGCGCTTTTTGAATAAACGCTATTGTGGGAGTGCACCTTCAGTGGAGCTCACACGTGACCATCAGTTTTTTATACCTTATAATAGCGCTTTTTGGATAAGTGCTATCGTAGGAGTGCCCCTTTTGTTAGCATTTCGTGTTGAAGCGCTATTGACCTTCCCAGTTATTATTATTATTATTATTATTATTATTATTATTATTATTATTATAACATATAATAGCGATTATAGCAAAAACGCTATTATATATTTCACTCTATAATAGAGCTCAACACAAAAGTGCTATTATAAGGCTCTATTTGAAAATTATAATAGCTCTTTTATAAAAAAACGCTATTAAATTTGTGCTATTAAATATCAAATTTATAGTAGTGACTAGTAATCAAGAGGTCCCAAAATATAAAGATAAAAGAAACTTACAAAGCCCACATCACTAAAATCAAGTTATAACTCAAGCCTCCAGATCCAAACCGTACCAATAAGTTGTTGACGATAAATGATAAGATTGATAAAGACGTCGATATCAGTAGTAGAACCAAAAAGCTGAGCCAAGAGGATAATTTTATGAAGGGGTGGAGTACAACAATATTCATACGAAATGGAAAGCTAAGAAAAATAGTACCGACCAGTCGAAACTAAAACTGCTGAGGGCTCCCCGAATACTTTCGATCCTCGTGAGAATAAGCCGAAGAAGGGTATCCATAATGTGAGGGGAAAACACTAGCTACCCTACCAAAACTCAAATGATTACAAAAATTCTACTAGACCAAAGCTGCACTAGTATACTAATTAGAAAAGGTTGGAATTCGTTAATCAAAGAGTTAAAATTAGTAGAACGAAGAAGGAAGAGCACAACATCAACCTTACCATCGACAAGCATCAAAATTGTAGGTTGGAAACGCCTCTTGGAGGTATTGATGAAAGAGGGAACAACCTTATGAAATTCAGAGATCAAAGCATTAGAAAGGTCAAATTGCTAATAAGGATACCCATCATATAAACAAGCATTGACTACAGGGATTTCTGAAACCTTCATGTCCTCACTTGTTTCCTTAGTGAGAACCAAGAAAACATACTTTTCCTTCTCAAACAAGAAATTAACCATGCCAACCATACCTTCCAAAATAATAGTTAACACATCCTTTGGAGTAGCCTCACTAGATGTAATAATGATTAACTTCTCCTCACACCCAATAAATAGTGAATTAGCAGAAAGCCAATCCATTCCCAATACTACATCAACCTTATTAAGTAAAAAATAGATAAGGTCAATCTGGAAACCTCTACCATCCACTGATAGCGAACAATTTTCACAAATCAACGGTGTCTCGACAACATCATCCATGGCGGTAGTAACCACCATGGGAGGAGGCAAAGTAATTGCTTGCAAGACAAGTCGCTTCATGCATTGTATCGACACAAAGGAGTGTGTTGCTCCACAATCAAACAATACAAAACAAGGGTGTCGATTCACAAAACACGTAACAACAATCAAAGCGTTGTTACCCTTAGCCTTCTACGTATCCAAAGTATTCAGCAGACCGATATTCTTCCCTTGCGTCTGATTCTTATTATGAGGATAATCTCTAGCTATATGACCTTCTCTCTAACATTGAAAACATCTCCCCCCCCAATGGCACACCTTCCAAAATGATCCTTGTTATATTTATGGCAAAAAGGTAAAGGGTTAGGTCTAGTATTCTGCACCTGTTTCCCCTTGAAGGGTTGAGGTCTAGGCCTAAACTGGTGACTTGGTCTTCCCTGATCCTTCTGACCAACCCTATTCAGATCCCTCTTTTCCTGAACTTTCTTCAAGCTATTCTCGGCTACATAACATTGCCTTAGCAACTGCGCATAAGTAGTGAACTCCCGCCGAGACACACTATGAGAGATCTCAACCCTTAATCCAAATAGAAACTGATCAATCTTCCACTTTTCATCTGGTGCATACATAGCCTACCTTGTATAAGCAGTCACGTCTTCAAACTCTCAACATAAGTAGCCACTGTCATATTACCCTGTCTAAGCTGTTGGAATTCCTTAAAGAGCTAGGAATATATTTGTCCAAAAAAGTAGTCTTAAAATGCTCTCACACTTTAGGTACTCCTTAATTAGTTATCATATTTGAAGCACTTTCCCACCACCTCATAGTAGGACCTTTCATCATGTGGGAAGCAAACATAACCATATTTTCCTCACTACAGTAAACTATCTGAAAGATTCTTTCCATGTCAGACACGCATTCACGAGCCTTCACAGGATCTAGTCCGCCATGAAATTCTAGAGGATTCTTGCAAAAGAAGTTCTGGAAACTCCCACCTGCAGCTTCTTTTGGAATCACATGAGGGTGAAGACCACCGTTCAACTGCTGCATCATCGACTTCATGAATTGGTTCTATTATTGCTGCATATGTTGCACAAACTGAGGCCACGTTACTTCTTCTAGGTACCTATCTCGCTCCACAATAATGTCTTCAAACTATTTTTGGAACTGGTGCCTCTCTTGACAAAGATGAATAGGTAAGAAAACTTCTTCCTGGCCAGAGGTGTCAAAATCCAAAACAACCGATGCCTGTTGGGCATGATAAGTGTTTTTTTATATCTAGTGCTTTTTTTATTTATTTATATGGTTTTAAAGCAAGGGTGTCACATGCAAGTATACATGCTTGATAATGCAGCAAGTGATAAAGTAAAGGTCGAACCCACAGGAAGTGATGAAAGCTTTGAACTATAAGTATTAACTTCTTTGTTTAAGAGAAAGTATGAGCAAGGTAACAAAATAATAATAATAAATGGCAGGAGCAACACACAATTAACTAAGATAAAGATGATAATAAAAAGGAGTTAAAATATCAGAGAGAGCAGTTGATGAGCTAAAATCCATTAGTATAGTTGTTGCTAAAATGCTTTCATGAAGTGAAGTGTCGTGCCTCAAAAGGCCAGAACGTGATCTAGTGGTGTATCTCTACAACATCAATTTCATGCATAACTAGGGCAAGGGAACAAATCTCTAAGCCTCACTTGTAACCCTAAAATACGTCTGGTTTTAATTCTGAAATTCTTTATGGTCTCAACTTCTTATCTCAAAGCAAGTTGAATTAAGTGAATATCTCTATCCTACTTTATTAACCACTTTTGTTATGAAATCCACTTGTTTGTTGGATCTCTCTCAACAATAAGCTTTTACCTTTCCCTAGTTGATCACTTTAAGAATCAGGTGTATAGCATAAAAACACATAACAAAATAAGACACTAAACATCACATCATTTCAACATAAAAACAACTTTTATGCTAACTTCATTAAGCTCATCAAACAAGGGTTTAGCTCATAGTGAACTGAGTACAAACTACTGAAGTGAAACTAAGAGGAGACATGTTCTTACAAAGACAAGTAAAGAAATGCAACCTAATAGTAACTTGGAGATCTCTTGCATTGGGTAAACAACAACAACTCTCTTCAGTCACGACAGCTTTCAGCGGAATGCACAAGACTGGATGAGAAGAGAAGTCCCTCTACAATTACTCTAACCCTTAAATGAAAATAAACTAAAACTGAAATAAAAAATGTTGTTGTGTGTAAAATCTCTCGCTCTCTTTCTTCTATGTGCAAGTCTTCTTTATATAGAGGTGAGCAGGAGTGAGAGTTGCTACTTTCTTGGATCATGGGCTTCTTGATAAAATTAAGGTTAGGCCCATATCAAATTCGAAAGTGGACCAGCTGTCCCCCAACCCTTCCTTTGCAAGTTATCTGGTACAGATGTTGGTGGGAGACAAAGTTGCTTTTGCAGGCTGCTGTGGCAGAGTGGTGGAGCATTGCGGACGGCTGGTGGCTTGGTGTTGGGCGCTCTTTTGCAGTATGGTCCCCATTGTACTACCATTTGTCTTCTAGCTTCCTTGATCTTATCCAATTTTTCTTGCTCTATTGCTCTTTAAAATAATGCCACGTGAGCCCTAGTAACTTTCTTCTCTAATCCTCTTGATGAAATAATTGATTAATTTATCAACCACTTCCTTTTCTCCAGCTTCCCATTCTGCTCTAGAATCCGTCTCTCAGGGTCACACCTCAACTTGCCATCAACTGACTTCCTTTTTAGACAAAAACACATTGAAAACCATAAAAGAAACACCTCGTGTGCTTAAAGATAAAACATACTGAAATAAGCTAAATTCACATTAAATCACCAAATCCTAAACTAAAATGCCACATAAAATGGGTCAAAGTAACACACCAAAATAGTGTTATCACTCCCCCAAACTTGAATGATCACCTGTCCTCAGGTGATGTGACACTGAGTGTATTGGGAGAACAATAGTTTCGGTCAGGTTAGAAAGATGAAGTGGCTTTAGATTTGGAGGGGTAATAAAACTATATTAAGTGAAACTTGCTCAGCTTTGCAATTAGTCAAAGTGGTGTCAAGTGCAAGAGAGAACCGACATCTCTTGTCACGACTCTACTCTGCTAAAAAACAAGCCAAAATTTCTCTCTTTTGATCCCTTTTTTGTGTACTCTTGTGAGTGGGGTCTCTTCCTTTGGTTTCATTGGGGAATTCTTTTCTGACTCTCAAATGGTATTTTTGACTTTCACAATTGGTACCACAATTTTCCACTTATTTTTGTATTTTTGTTCCTTTTCTTTTTCTCTTTTTTTTTGGGCAAAGCATCCCATCTCAAAAGGATCTCACTTGTGATGAGTCCAACTGAATATTATGATGAGATGCTGGCTGTTCCTCCAATTTCGGGCACATGAACTTTATTGTTGGTGGTCTTTGTCACTTTTACACACTTTTGTGTGTTTTCATGTGGAGTGTGCCTCTTTCATAATCATCTCAACCATCATCCGAGTCTTTTTATCCTTCCCTTTGTGATTCTTAAGGTTTTAACCTTCCTCTTTATTTCCGACAAATAAGTTCTCTCTTTTTTTTTTGAAAATTTTTTAAGCTGGTTTGAAAGATTAGTGGTGTCCTGATAGAGAACATCAACTTCCTCTGCCAAAACTCACTAGCTCAATCACTACACTTTGCTTTGTTCACTTCTCAATAGATTCCTTCCCCTTTTTATTCTCAAGCACACAAATTTGAAAATTGAAATCCCTGACCTTTTGTTGTTTAAACCAAACATTCTCTTGCATATTAACTCAAAACTAAATCATGCAACTAAAGCGACTAAAAATAAAATAGCTAATAACTAAATAAAACAACTAACAATTGACTGAAAATATCATGCAGATTAAAAAGCGGATCAGAAGGTACTTGGGGCATCAAAACTGCCCCACAAAAGATTCAAACATCCATGGCTCAAAATACCGCCATCCAAAACATAGTCCAAAACATTATCCCAAAAGTAGAAACTTGCAACAGCAGTAGACAAAATATCCAAATTGTGTCAATAAAGGGTTAGAATAGTGAAGATAGGCTAAGCGTCAGCGTCCTCCCCCACACTTAAAGTAAGGACAGAGTCCTCACTGCTTTGTGGAGAGAGAAGGCATGCCAATGCTTGCCTATTTCACCTTACCAGATTAGGCCCTTAGCCTAGAGCTTTTTCTGGGTGCAGGCACATCATGCTTCTTTTTCTTCCTCTTAGCCTCAACAGCCTTTCCTTCTTGCTCCTTCTTCTCTTCTTCTTGGACATTACTTTCCTCCGTCGCAACACCAGATACCTTATTCTCAACTGCCTTCTTTGGACTCTTTGTCTTTTTCTTGGGCTGCTCCTCCGCTTCCTTAGGCTACTCCTCCGCAACATGCTCTTCTATATTGATGGCAGGTTCCATGACATAATCTGGTTTTGGGTTAGAAATAGTCTTCTCAGGCTCCTCACTTTCAGCTTCATCTTCTACCTCAGCATTGCCCTCATTTTCTGCAGTTTCTGTGGAGGAATAGTATTTCCTCAATACCTCTTCTTCCACATCATCTTCAATTTCATCAGGTTGCATAGTTTCTTCTACTGGGTCTTCTGATTTCTTACTCTCCTTTTTTTCTCCAGCCACTTCCTCATTGTTCATCTCCAAATCCTTAGCATCTTTATCCACCTCTTCTAAAAAGCTCTCCAGCACCTCATCCTTGTCAGAACTTTCCTCTTGGCCGGGCTTGTTGAGATCAAATTTCTTAGCAGGACTGTTGGGAGGTGTTGGGGCTATGGGGATCTCTTTTCTCTTCCACTCATCTTTCATTTTCTTCTGCTTAGGTGGGCTTTCAGGTTTTGGAGGTGGGGATGGGTAAGCTTTTCTCAACTTTTTCTTCTTCTTGGCTTGACTTTGTTTGGTGTCTACAGACACGCCTTTGCTCGACTCTTCCACTTCTTTCTTCTTTTCTTCCTTTTCATTCTTTTTCTTCTTCGCCTTTTCTTTCTTTGTAGACCTCTTCTTTTCTACTTCATCCTCAACAGCAGCAGGCTCAGTGTCTCCCAGAATATGGTCAGGAAATTTTGGAGGCTCAAGCAAGTTTGAAGGGACTTGCATAGCCCACAACTTCTCTTTCCATATTGCCTTTGCCTTCTGAAACGTGACATACTCCCTTTGATCCTTCTGCATCTGTAGAAAGACTTCCAATGCTGGGTCTTGCTGCTCAGACAATCCAGAAGAAGATTGACTCACTCCAACTGGCTTTTTGCTAGCTCCCTTGGGCTTCATCAATGTCATAATCAAATTCTTGTCCAGAGGTTGTTGTGGAGAACCAAAAATGTCAGAGTCATACTCCGGCATGCCTTGTCTTTGACAGAGAGTTGTGATGAGGCACGAAAATTAAAACATTTCTTCCTTCTTTTTAGAACATGCATGGATCTCTTGAACTATGACTTTCCCAATGTTGATTTCTCTCAGTCCAGTTATACAGTGAAGCAACACCAAGCTAGCCCTTGAAAATGTCTCATTATGAGTAGTTAGTTTGATGAGTGCTTAGCGAACTGGTACCACACCTTCACATCAGGCCTCAAGTCCATCCTTCAGATTGCTTTCTCTACCCAAGTTGTTCCAGGCACGCATAATGATTCCATGTAAGCATCATGCTCATCCTCCTGCGAAGTAAGTACTAGGTTTTGGTACTCATCTTCCTTGTTTTCCAGTTTAAAGTAAAAATTGAAGTTGGATTCATTGTATACTACCCTCGTTCCTCTAACCATCACTTCCAACCTTTTGTGACCTGGGTCTGTTAGGTTTGAGTAAAACTCCTTGACCAATGTTGAGTTATAGGGACCTGGTTGCTTGCAGAAGTTTCCCCATTTCAGTTTTGTGATAGTCACTCCTAAGTCACCAGGAAGTCCAAGCTTATCATCCTCATTGTTCATTACAAAGCCTCTCTCAGCAAAAACATTCATCTTGCTAAAATAATCCACAAATCGCTTGTGGGCTTCAACATTCATAAAGGTATCATCTTCCTCTTGACTTGAAAGGTCAATCATGGGGATGGCACTCTTCTTTGCTACTATTTTTTAGCGGCGACCGATGGTTGCATCTTTTGTCATTTTTGAGTGAAAGGGAGATGAGAGGGTTTAAGAGAAATTAGGGTTCCGGGAAGAAAAGGTAGAGAATGAGGAATGCAACGGTTGTTTTGAATTTTTGGAGAGAGAGAGAGAAAAGTGTTAGTATAATTGTGGAGGGAAGTTGAAAAGGGTATTTGGAAAGCGGAGAGAGGAAAATACGGTTTTGGGGAGATGGAGAGAGAAAAATTTATCTTTTTGTGATAATTAGGGCAAGAGGTGAAAAGACTTGAAGCTGACCAAGGAAAAGACACCAGTAGTGGCCTTAGCGTGTTTTGATAGACAAGGCAGTCTGACGTGGCAGATTGCACTATAATTGCTCTACAGCTACGCATGGTCCAAGGCGCGTGATCCCAATGCCAATCTTCATTCTCTCTCCCTCTTTTGAAACAAAACGCTTCGTTTGCTTCCTCGTGTCCAAGAGAAAATAATTAATGCCAGATCAGCATTAATCACTTCCTTATGGATTTAGCAGAATTAATTCTTACACATCTTCCCGTATTCCTTCTCCACTCTTCTCTTGTCCTTTTCTAGCGCGTCACATCTTTCCATGGGCTGATACTACAAAAACTTAAATGATCTTGCACAAAAATAAAAATAAAAGAAATTGCATAAAGCTGGGCTGCCTCCCAGTAGCGTTATTTTAAGGTCTTATCGCCTGACCAAAACAAGTATCCATTAATCAATAAAATGGAGGGAACCCCTTGTGTAGTGTGAGGTTTCTCCAAAATAAGTCTTGACCCTTTGGCCACTAACCTTGAATCTTTCTCCATTTTTCTCATTCAACAACTCTAGAGCACCATGGGGGTAAATCTCTTCCAGAATAAAGGGTCCAGACCATCTTGATTTTAATTTTTCAGGAAATAACTTCATCCTTGAGTTAAAAAGTAGAACTTTTTGGCCTTTTACCAATTCCCTCTTCTGACATCTCCTGTCGTGCCACTTCTTGGTCTTTTCTTTATACAACTCATCATTCTCGTATGAGAACAGCCTATGTTCATCCAACTCATTCAATTGGAGCATTCTAGCTTGGCCAACATTTTTAAGATTAAAGTTTAGTTGTTTCATAGCCCAAAAAGCCTTATGCTCCAATTCAATGGGTAGGTGACACGCCTTTCCATAGACAAGTCTATAAGAAGACATGTCTAAGGGAGCCTTATAGGCAGTCCTGTACGCCCATAATGCTTCGTCCAAGTGCTTGGAGCAATCCTTCCTTGTGGGGTTAAACACCTTTTCCAAAATTCTCTTGATTTCTCTATTGGAAAGCTCCACTTGCCCACTAGTCTATGGATGATAAGCTGTAGCAACCTTGTGCTTTATCCCATATTTTGCAATTAAGTATTCAAAAAGTTTGTTGCAAAAATGGGATCCACCGTCACTGATGATGGCTCTAGGCGTGCCATGTCTTGTCAAGATGTTCTTGAGCAAGAACTTGGTCACCACCTTAGCAACATTGGATGGTGTTGCTACTGCTTCAATCCACTTGGATATGTAATCCACAACTACAAGGATGTAAAGATTGCCGAAGGATGGAGGAAAAGGTCCCATGAAATCAATGCCCCACACATCAAAGATTTCTATTTCAAGAATGCTTATGAGTGGCATTTCTTGTCTCATGGATACATTCCCAACCCTCTGGCATCTATCACACCTTTTGATTAAGTCATGAGCATCCTTAAAAATAGAAGGCCAGAAATAACCTGATTGCAGCATTTTTGCTGCAGTTCTGAATCCTCCAACGTGTCCACCGTAGGGGGCTTTGTGGCAGGTCGACAAGATCTGTCGTGCCTCCTCATAGTCAATGCATCTCCTTAATACTGATCAGTACACTTCTTGTACATGTAGGGCTCATCCAAAAAATAGCTCTTGATAGTGTGGAAGAACCTCTTTCTTTGTTGGAAGTTGAATTCTGGTGGTATGACTCTGCTGACCAAGTAGTTAACAATGTCAGCGTACCAAGGAGTCGTGCCATCAGTAATCAACAACAACTTCTCATCCGGAAAACTTTCTTTAATGTCCCCACTATTTCGGGGTTGAACTTCTTCAGGTAGTCTTGATAGATGATCAGCAACTGAGTTTTTAACTCCTTTCTTGTCCCTTATTTCTAGGTCAAACTCCTGTAATAAGAGAACCCATCTTATGAGCCATGGCTTTGCATCTTTTTTGGAAATCAAATACTTGATTGCTGCATGATCAGTGTACACAATGACTTTAGTTCCTACCAAATAAGGTCTGAACTTATCAAAGGCAAACGCTACTGCCAACAGCTCCTTCTCTGTGGTTGTGTAGTTGATTTGTGCTTCTATCAAAGTCTTGCTTGCATAGTAGATGGTCTGAAAAACTTTGTTGTGCCTTTGGCCTAACACAACACCAATGACAAAGTCACTGGCGTCACACATTAATTCAAATTTCTTGGACCAATCAGGGGTTTTGACTACAGGTGCAGAAATGAGAGCCTCCTTCAAAAGATTGAAAGATTTAAGGCACTCCTTATTAAAGATAAAAGGCGTGTCATGCTGCAGCAGCTGGCATATGGGTTTGGTTATTTTTGAGAAATCTTTTATGAGCCTCCTATAAAATCCAGCATGCCCCAAGAAACTCCTAATGCCCTTGATGTTGACTGGTGGGGATAACTTTTCAATTACCTATACCTTTGCTTGATCCACCTCTAATCCTTCTTTTGAAATTCTATAACCAAGAACAATCTCTTCTTTTACCATGAAATGGCATTTTTCCCAATTAAGAACCAGGTTGTTCTCTTCACATCTTGCCAGCACCAACTCTAGATTCTTTAGACAATCCTTGAATGACTATCCAAAAACCGAAAAGTCTTCCATGAATACTTCCATGGAATTCTCTATGATGTCTGAAAAGATAGCCATCATACAACGTTGGAAGGTGGCTGGTGCATTGCACAGTCCAAACGACATCCTTCTAAAGGCAAAGGTGCCATAAGGGCAAGTGAATGTTGTTTTCTCTTGATCTTTCGGGGCTATTGCAATTTGGTTGTAGCCCGAATATCCATCTAAGAAGCAATAATACTCTTTTCCAGCTAGCCTATCCAACATTTAATCAATGAAAGACAAAGGGAAGTGATCCTTCCTAGTTGCCTTGTTCATCTTCCTATAATTCATGAAAATCCTCCAACCAAAAATAGTTCTAGTGGGAATAAGCTCATTCTTCTCATTGATTATCACTGTCATGCCCCCCTTCTTCGGTACACACTGGATGAGACTCACCCACACACTATCAGAGATAGGGTAAATAATTCCTGCATCCAGCCACTTGATAATTTCTTTCTTTACAACCACCTTCATGATTGGGTTCAGCTTTCTTTGACTTTCAATGCTATTCTTAGCATTTTCTTCCAACAAGATTCTATGCATGCAAATTGTTGGGCTGATTCCCTTAATGTCAGAAATCTGCCATGCAATTGCCTTCTTGTGTCTCTTCAGTAGTGAAATTAGTTGCTCCTTCTGCTCTTCTTGCAGATCTGTAGCAATGATAATTGGCAGCTTCTGTCCTGCCTCCAGATATGCATACTGTAAATGCTTCGGCAGTTGCTTGAGCTCCAATTCAGGAGGTTCCTCTATGGAAGGCATCTGCTACTTGTGAACAACAATGGTAGATTCTATCACTTCCACAGATTCTTCCTCTTGCTTCTTCATTGGAGCATAAATGATCCCATCTTCTAGTCCTCCATCTTCCAATTTTCCTAGCTCAATTTTCAACACATCACTAGCTTTTAGGAGGTTTTTATGAATTAAACCTTCCCAACTAGATATCATGAAACAGTCAACTACCTTTTCTTATGGGTATTGCAAGGCATTGAGTATGTTGAACACTACGTGCTGCCCGTTCACTCTCATAGTGAGTTCTCCTCTTTCTACATCAATTAAGGTTCTACCCGTTGCTAGGAATGGCCTTCCCAACAAGATGAGTGTTTCCTCATCAGCCTCCAAGTCCATAATAATGAAATCAACAGGGAAGACAAATTTGTCAACCCTTACCAACACATCTTCTATCTTTCCTTGTGGGTAGCAAATACTTCTATCTGCCAGCTGCAAGGTGATAGTTGTAGGCCTGACAGCGCCTATCCCTAGCTTCTTGAAAATGGATAGGGGCATGAGATTAATGCTAGGCCCTAAATCACAAAGTTCCTTTCCACAAAAGGTATCTCCAGTGGTGCATGGAATAGTGAAACTTCCAGGATCCTTCAGTTTGGGAGGGAGTTTGTCTTGAACCAATTGACTACACTCTTGTGTGAGTGCAACCGTAGAAAATTCTCCTACCCTTTTTCTCTTGGTGAGCACATCCTTCATGAACTTTGAGTAGTTTGGCATATGTTGAATAACCTCAATCAATGGTATGTTGATGTGAAGCTTCTTTAAGATCTCCATAAACTTCACAAATTGTTCTTTTTGATCCTTTGTGGAAAAGGAGGTGGTGGGCTTTCTTGAACAAACTTTTGCTTTCTGTTGGATTCAGTAATGACTTCTTGATTCTCTTGAGGAATGAGGTCTACAGTAGGTACATCATCTTTGTGCTTCTGTTGCCCAGATGAAGACGGTTCTTCATCAACTTGGTTTCTTGCTCCAGAACTGTCTGACATAGACAGATCAACGCTTGACTCTTTGCTCTTTGTAGCGGCCTCTTCAATTTCTTTACCATTTCTGAGTTTGAGGACTTGGCATGTTTCAACATTCTTCACTCCATCTTGTGCATTTGGAGTCTCAGTAGGGCTAGAGAGAGTTCCCAAGTTTCTTGAACTCAAAGCAGTGGTAATTTGCCTTACTTGATTTTCCAAGTTCTTGATACTCACCCCTTGTGATTGAAATTGATTATTTGCTTCT
Source organism: Lathyrus tuberosus (assembly GCA_022829125.1). Lineage (NCBI taxonomy): Eukaryota > Viridiplantae > Streptophyta > Magnoliopsida > Fabales > Fabaceae > Lathyrus > Lathyrus tuberosus. Next base: position 565,472 of record JALAZF010000061.1, on the reverse strand, counting down.
TGAATAAAGGACTTAAGAACATTCTCCAGATGGTTGTTTCCTTGATTAACCCCAGCATAGTTAGGGTTAGAAAAACTAGGTGGGACTTGTGGTATTGTTGCTTGTGGCTTTGGTTGACTTTGATTGTTACTCCATGAAAAATTGGGATGGTTGCGCCATCCTGGGTTGTAAGTGTTGCTGTATAGATTATTGTATCTGTTCTTGTTGTTTTTGGGATTGCCAACATTGTTAACAGAAACAGGATTTGCTGAACATTCTTCAAACAAATGTGGTCCTCCACAGTAGACACAGGCAACCTCAGTAGCGTCAGTAACCACCTTAACTGGTTTAGGCTTTGTCACTTCAGGACTCATCAGATTCTTCATCATCTGGTGGATCTGAGCCACTTGAGCAGCAAGAGTTGTGGTCTCAGTGACTTCATGCACTCCAGCAGGTTTCTTTTGAGTTGAATTTGCAGTGGCCCTAGTGACTGGCCATTGATAAGTGTTGGCAGTAATGCTCTTAATTAACTTGTAACCATCATCACAAGATTTAGACAAAAGAGCTCCACCACTGGATGCACCTAACATATTCCTTGAGGATGGAATTAATCCATTGTAGAAAGTCTCAAGTTGTATGCAGATGGGAATCCCATGATGAGGACATTGTCTTAACAGCTCCTTAAATCTTTCCCATGTGTCATACCCCAAATTTTGACCACTAAGATGTCCCATCATTGTACAAATCATCATCACAATATGGAGGAACCATCATACTTCATCAGTCTCCCCAAAGATGGGTGAGCATTCACTACAATCAAAATTAGGGTTTCAAGCCCTCTCTGAGTGCTTAGACAAAGGATCAATCAAGGAATGACATGATCTTCAACTTGTCTAGCCTCTAAAACATCCACAATGGATCAAAAGGACTTCCACTTCAAGGATTAAGCACAAGGCTGCTCCCTTCTAGGTGGATCAAGTCTCAAGATCGCCAGTATCACCAAATTAGGGTTTTGGTCGACCAGGGCCTCCAGATGGAAATTTTTCATCTGGGCACAAGCCAAAGATCCAAAACACAACCTAATATACTCCATGGAGCCTCATGGACCCATTCATCAAGTCAATTTTGCCTCAGGGGATGCATACATCAAAAATCAGGAATTAGGGTTTCTTGACCTAATTCACCCCTAAGTTGACTTTTGGGACAAATCATGAACCAAGACCTCAAGAGAGGGTTTGGGGGTCTCTAATGAACTATATTGATCCATTTGGAACAATGGATTAATCCAAGAAGCTTGAGCAACAAGTCTCAATTTCATCTGCACCACAATTAGGGTTTCGCGAGGAAAGTCAACTGTAACTTTGACTTTTGACCAGGACATGCTCCCAAACCCTAAGACATGATTCAATATACCTTATGACACCCATGGAACATGTCCATCAAGTTTGATTTAGGTCAAGGACATGATTTCCTGAAGAATTACACAGTTTTGAATTCATCTGATAAAAAGTCAACTGTGCACAAAAGTCAACTTTGACTTTTTGAGATTTTTCACCAAAATGGATTTTTAACCCTAAAATGATGTTAATGTATGACTTGAATCATCATTTATCAAGAAAAATCAAGAAAAGTGGGATAACTTGTAAAAGGGGTAACCATAAAAACTTAGAAAATTTTCTAAGTTAAAAATAAAGTGACAAGGGTACCAACTTTGAAGGATCATAACTCCTAAACCACAAAGCCATTTTTTCTCATCCAAAGATGGATTTTTAGCCCTCATTACCCTCTACAAAAACTTCAACTAGACCTAAGTCCAATTCATTAAGGATTTTGAGTTATGGAGTGATCAAAATGGCTGAAAAGTGAAAATGTCACTTTTTCCAACACTTAGTGAAATTTTCACGTCAGAATCTGCCTTCACTTTTTGCCAAATGTAGGGGGATTTTTCACTTGGATTCAAAAGAGATCAATACCAAATATGTTCAAAAAGTTGTTATAACATGTAAGGGCTTTCCAAAATGGCCAAGAACATTGCCAAATTCCATTTGAGTCATGAGATATGACATTGGAAAGTTGCCTTGCTGAAATCTGTCAAAGGCAAGGCAGAATTTGCAACTTTGCTCAATTTGCCAAAATCAGCCAAATTCAAATGCTCCTATCCACTTGGACACATCTGAGGATTGAATCTAAAGGGGACAATCACTGAGCCAAGCCTCCAAAGTCCATGGAACAAGAAATAGCATGTTGAACCTAGAATGGCCAAAATAGGGACAAGACTCCAAATTTGGATTGGAGCATTCAATGGAAGCATCAAGGTGGCATGGACTGAGCCATTTTCATTTGAATTCAGTCAAGACTTATCCAAGACCAAGGGAACCACATCCCTGTGCCCTAACCTCTAGTCAATGGCTAGAGGAGACTTGCATTTCCATTGGCCAACATTGAACAAACACCAGCTGCAATTGCCATTCACTGTGGATCCCAAAACAAACTTGCTCTACTATAAATAGAGCTCAATTGTGATCAGTTTGAGTACACCAAAGCCATCTAACAGATGCTTTCCTCAAAATCTCTTTCTCTTGGCAAAAATGCCTTTCTTAGCAAGGTAGCTATCGGGTTTTGAGTTTGAGAGCTTTTCCAATCAAACCAATCACTCACACACCTCACATACATCACATATGAGCTGATCAAACACTTAGATCACTTCTGAAACACCAATTTCACAAAATCACCAGTTGGCTGCTCAAATTTTCAATCAAGTTGCAGCTGAGGTACCACAAATTGTTCCAGCCATTTTCAATCAGGTCCAAGCATTCAAACACACTCCATAGGGTGTAGGGAAGCTGTTCAGATCATCACCACTCATCTGTAACACCTCCAAATCAAAAATCACATTGCACTTGCTGTCACGGCCTAGAGGTAAGCATATACTTGGTCATCTCTCAATCTATGCATATTTCCTCGCACAATAATTTGGCCATATATTCATAATCATGCATGGAATGTTTTCCCTCAATTAATTGCATTGTTTGAATCGTGTATCAAAAATCCTAGCCTTCATGCAGAAATTAGGGTTCTTGAGGTTTCTTCGTGATTTCATGTTTTATGTTTAATTTAAATGAAATTAATGGACATAGACATGATCGTGAGGTTGAGACGAGCATAATGATATGTGGATTGCATGATATGATTACGTATTCAGTGAGATTGGATGGAAAACGCAAATCAGCCAAACCCAGAAAAACGCGCGTGTTCTTGCTTGTGTTCTTGGCGCCTTTTTCACAAATTCAAATATTTGAATTTTGTGATTTTGTTTAATTGATTCAAAAATTAATTTCTCTCTGAGTTTTAATGATTTTGAGTTGATTCTTTTTTTAATAATTCACAAAAATGTTAAAATATTTTATTTTATCAAAAATACCAAAAATATTATTTATTTCATATAATTGATATTTTTGCAAAGAATTAATGTTTTAATTGTTTTTAACATTTAAAATATTTTTTTCCACATTGATTTTGCAACTTTTAATGCTTTCTAATTATTTTGTAGGTCAATACTTAATTTTTGAAGCATTAATCCAAAATCACAATTTGTTTTTCATATGTTAAACAATTTTGATCATTTTTAATTGAATTTTTATTCAATTAAATACATTTTTGAAAACAAATTAGGGTTTTTGGATTAATTCAACCCTCATAAATCATTTTCAAAACACTTTGGGCCTCTTGAGAGAGTGTAAGACCCAACCCACTTGTACAGAAATATTTTGGGCCTCATTCGTTGTATAAGTCCCTCTGTACATTTTCAAATAAACGGCACGATCATCGCCTTTTGAAAAATAACCCTGGGTCTCTCCTTGAGCTATAAGAGCCATTCAAAAACACTTTGGGCCTCTAATAGAGTGTAAGACCCAATCCCCTTTTAACCAAAACATTTTGGGCCTCACTTATTGTATAAGTCCCTCCGCGTTAAAAGAAAACCTCGGCGCGATCGCCATCTCAAACGGAAAAATCAACTGGGCCTACCCTCGTGTTATAAGCCCCACTCTTTTTCTTTAAACCTTTTAGGCCTCTTGAGAGAGTGTAAGACCCGTCCCTTTGTACAGAAAACAATTTTGTGCCTCAGTCACTTGTATAAGTCCCTCTGTACAAAATTCAAACAGTGCGACACTGATAAAACCCTGGGCCTCTCCTTGAGCTGTAAGCCCCAAATCTTTCTTTTTCAAAGCACTTTCTCCTTTGATTTTGAATATACTGTTGTTTTCGATCTTTCTTTATTGAACAACTAACCGAACAGCATGGAAGCTCTAGAACCGAGTAAGTGGTTATTCCTTTCATTTACCGCTTTCATATACATATAACTGTATTGTGGGGCTGTCTCGCTGTAAGTATTCTTTCATAAACTCATATCAACTGTGTAATAATAGTATAGATATTTAGTGTTTCCCCGGCAACTACGTCTAGCACTAGGTAAAGCCGTTTCGATCACTATTAGAAATAGTCTAAACTAAATCCCCATAGGATTACCAGACACAGTCTTCCCTCCTCTTGGGGTTAAACAATATGGAGATATGAAAGGCAGCATTCCCTGTGAACCCTTTCATAGACTGTCACTCATAGAAGTTGTCAAGAAACTCTATTCCCCAGAGATGATCTCTTCTCCGTGAATTGCATCTCTTGAGTTTCTTCTAAATTCTCGAACTTTCCTGACTTTGATCTATTCTCGGTGAATAGCATGGCCTTGAATTTCTCGGGGTTTGGGGACCCACAGGCTTCTTAAAAGCACTTGTCAAGAAACTCTATTCCCCAGAGATGATCTCTTCTCCGTGAATTGCATCTCTTGAGTTTCTTCCAAATTCTCGGACTTTCTTGACTTGATCTATTCCTTGTGAATAGCTTGCCTTGAATTTTTTCGGGATTTGGGGACCCATCGGCTTCTTAAAAGCAATCGGCCTCCTCTTGGGCATCGTACAAGGACCCACAGGCTTCCTAAAAGCAACCTAGCCTCCTCTTGGGCTTAATACAAGGACCCTACGGCTTCTTAGAAGTATTCACAGCCTCCTCTTAGGCTTCGTATAATGATCTCTTCCTCCGGGAATGATAGCCTCCTCTTGGGCTTCGTACAAGGACCAATCGGCTTCTTAAAAGCTTCCAGCCTCCTCTTGGGCTTCGTACAAATTGTCCCGACGACCTCCTAGAGGTATAGGAACAGAACTTAATCATCTGCATAGAACAATCCTTTCATAGAGTCTACTACTGTTTCTCAAAACACAGTACAAAAGATGACACTCTAGACTTGGACAGTCCAATCTCCTTGAGTCTCAAATACATTCTCAAGTGACCCATTCGTTAAATAGGAAGGAAACCCGCAGACTCAGACAGTCTCAATACCCTTTGGATTTCCCGCTTCCTTAAAGAACAGGAATAACCCGGATCCTTGAATCAAATCCATGAGTACAGTGTTGCTCATATAAGAACTGATTTTCTCTTTCAAAATCAGTATACTGGACCTGTCACTTAAACAGTTACCCTAGCCTCCTCTTGGGCTTTATACAATGATCCTTCTCAGCGGAGTTAAACAACGTTTAGCCTCTCTCTCTCTCGGGCTTTGTACGAGACACATAAGAGACTCCCTCGTTGAGTCAACCACTCCTTTCGCCTCCATCTCAGGCTTTATACGAGATACAAAAAGGTTCTTATTGAGCCAAACAAATTTTAGCCTCCATCTCGGGCTTTATACGAGATACCAAAAGACTCCATCGTCGGGTCAAACCCTTTTAGCCTCTCTCTCGGGCTTTGTACGAGACACATAATAGCCTCCTCTTAGGCTTTGTATAAGAAAACCACTGGTTAATCCAATTAACCTTTTAGCATCAAAGCTGTGCCTCGTTCACAGTACACAAACATCAACAACTCCTTCCTCTTCATCTAATTGCTGTAAGCGGCAAGCCTCTGGATCATCTACATCCATGCCACTGTCCCTCTTTTAGTATGAGAAATTCCTAAGGAAAGATGGCATTGCTCTAAACTGAGTTAAAGTCTTCTCCTTCAGGTTGAAATCCCCTATAAAGGAAATTATGGCATTGCTAGGATCCGCGTATCCCGGTTAAAGTAATCCTCCCTTTATAGCCAGTCACCCAACAGTTGTGACATACAACCCCCTCTTTAGAGATGACAAATTCTCTCTAAAGACAACACCTTTTAGCTTCACATCTTGGGCTTTGAACAAGATACAAATAGACTTTTTAGCTTCACATCTTGGGCTTTGAACAAGATACAAACTACCTTTCGCTTCACGTCTTGGGCTTTGAACAAGACACCAAAACAACCATTTCCTTCCATAGAATAGGAGGAACTACGAATGCTCTGATTTCCCTGTTTCGGTAAACGGGAATACGTAGGCATAAGATCGAAAGAAAAGATCTTAGCGAGCACACTAAACAAAAACCCAAAATCCCATAATCTCATGTATCTATCAAAAGCACCAGTCCTAACATCCTAATCCTCGTTCCCCGCCAGAAACCTTCTGCCTAGATAAAAACCAGTATTGGCGAAAATACAAATAACCAGTACAAAGGCCCCCCCACATTGATAGCATTCGTAACCTAACAGACCGCTGTTTAAACTCAGTATGCAAAGCAAGGTTAATTGGAGACATCTATTTCCCTTCCTTCATCAGCTCACAATAGGATAAAAAATGAATCGATCTGTAGTTTTAAGCTTAAACCGCAGAGAGCGACCAGCGCTTAAGATCCGCGTCCAAAATCGCTTGCTACAGAAAAAATGGCGCCCACCGTGGGGCAGATTCAAAGTTAGATCTAGGCAAGGACTACCTTTTCACCTCTTGTGTGGAAACCACAGATTGGGGCTTCCGCCGGGGAACCCATTTTCTGTCAAGAACTTAGGATTCATAGCTTTAAAGGTCTAGGATGTTTAGGACAAATATATATACTGCTTTTCCTAATTGCTATACATGTTTATTTTTCTGCTAATGGGAATGCGGGTGATGCCGTATGTGGAAAGATTGAGTATACACTTAAGATAAGTGATGGCGACGGGGTCGACCATCAACCTCAGTGGAGGCTGACCAACGCAACCCATTCTCTCAACTAGACAATGGGCCAGTTGTTAAGTCTAAGAAGCTGAGGAGCCAAACCCTTTCGTAGTGCGGAAACTATCAGAAATAGTTGTTACGCGATACTACCCTCATTTGAGGCTGGTGATCTATTCTCGGTGAATGGCACTTACTCTAAGATTGCTCTACAACTCGCTGGGGATCCGCTTGTTGTTTTGCTTTCCTGGGAGGAGCTGATGATAATGAGTACAGGTACAAAAATCACCCTAGTATAAACCTCTGGGGATGGGTAGAGCCTTGACTTCATGACAACGACCCTTTGACCCCATGTTTTTTCTATGTTTTTGTGTGCTGCATTCATGCATTCATTTAAAAAACATTAAAACATTCAAAAAACTTCTCTTCTAGTCTCTCTGTTCTTTCAAAATAAACTAAGACTGTGATTGCAAATATCAGAGAAAAGGATTGCGCTAATGGATATCGGTAGAAGGAGAACTCACCAGTATACCTTCAAGGTTCCAAAGCTAGAGGATTTGAGAAGGTTAGCGAGGATGATCACTAACCCAGAGGCTTTCAGAGCCAAGCAAGGAGGTTTACTACCACTGTTAAGAGTCCATGTGATTGAGGGAATCATGGATGCGCTCATTCAGTTTTATGATCTGGTTTATCACTGTTTCACATTCCCGGATTACTAGCTCGCGCCAACGCTGGAGGAGTATTCTCATCTGATCGATCTACACATTACAGATCGAGCTCCATTTTCTGGACTGGAAGAAATTCCAAAGAATCAGACTATTGCAAGAGCAATTCATTTGGACGAGTCTGAGGTCAGGACTCACATGACCGCTAAGGGTGGCATCCAAGGTTTTCCAGCCCAGTTCTTGACAAAGAAAGCCCTATATTTTTCCAGTATAGGGAACGTGACTGCTTTTGAAAGCATCTTTGTCTTACTCACCTACGGGTTATTTTTGTTCCCCAACATCAATAACTTCGTCGATATTAACTCCATTAAGGTTTTTCTCATTGGAAACCTTGTACCGACTTTGCTCGCAGATGCGTATCATTCTGTACACTTGGGAAATTTGTACAGCGGGGGGGGGGAGATCACATGCTGTGTACCTCTGCTTTATAAATGGTTCATCTCCCACTTGCCCAAGTCTGCTGCTTTTTGGGATTGCAAGAGTGTCTTACGTTGGTCGCAGAAGATCATGTCTCTTACCAACTCTGATATAGATTGGTGTAATAGGATCTATGATGGAATCAGAATCATTGATCCTTGTGGAAACTTCCCCAACGTACCCCTCATAGGAACTAAAGGAGGAATCAACTACCACCCGGTATTGGTTCGCCGTCAATTTGGATACCCGATGAGACACATCCCACTGGGTGTTCATCTGGAAGGTCTTTTCTTCAAGGAAGGAGAAAACGACAGAGCACTAAACATGGAAATAGTGCACGCTTGGAAACACGTTCATAAGAAAGGACGAGAGTATCTAGGAAAACCGGACTGTGTCTCGGTGGAGCCTTATCTCCATTGGGTACAAACTAGAGCTCTCAAGCTAAAAATGCCTTATCCTCGTTACGGAATTCTTCCGCCGAGGGAATCTGTCACGTACTTCATGACGGAAACTAAAAAGCTTTAGGTTACTCTCAACAAAGTTCAACGGGAGAGAAGGTCTTGGAAGAACAAGTACCGGACCCTCGACGTAGAGTGCATCAAGATACAGCAATTACTGAAAGAAAAAGATGCTCGGATTGAAATTTTGGAGCAACATGCTGTAGAGAATCAAGATGACCAAAGGAATTTGCTCGCTTCTTTCACCTGGCAAAGGAATGACAACCCGACAACGGCCCAAGAGCCCCGGTCAAAGAAAAGGAAGATACCAGAATCAGCACTCGATTTCTCTTCAGAGAGGACTCGGGACCCATTAGCTTAGGTTTCTGTTTCTGCACCTTGTAATCTACTGTATTTCCATTTCTGTAATCCTTTGAATTTCAATAAAAATGGGTTTCCCCAGTGTTTGATATTTGCAATCTAATTGTCGAAGTTTATTTTGATTAAACCAAAAAACAATTAATATAATCATTGCATTCATCACTCTCACATCGCGTATTCTTCTTACCTACGAATCTCACGTTTGTGTCTCGATTCTAGAGTCAAACTGTCTCATTCGTATAATACTCGGGCCAATCGTCAGAAAAAGATGGATGATCTTAAGGAAGAAAACAGAGAGTTGAAAGAAGAGATCGACGCTCTAAGAGAGGATATGAGAAAGCTTCGTAACAACATGCAAGCCATGGCAGAAGCTCAGCTACAAAGAACTTTGATCTCAGAGATTACCTCAACGTCCATAGTGGATAAGTATGATCCTAGGTATCAGATGCCGAAAGATCGTCCTTGGGGCATGCCTGTTAACTATATCCTAGAAGGATATGTTCCGCCGATCACTGAAGATCAGGGAATCACAACAGAAGCCGCTGGGCCTGAAGGTTACAAACTTCGGGAAAGCGAAGATGCCAGGGGCATCCTGAAGACTCCTGAAGGTTACAAACTTTGGGAAATTCCAAGACTCACTGCCGTAGTCACGGTACCACCCCCTGTGATGCACACTGTCCCGGATGGACAGATTCCACGGACACCTTCTGGTAAGAAGGAAACTATGTTTGACAGAATGGAGGAATTCTAGGAGCAGTTCTTGGAAATGCAGAAGGAACTGCAAGCCATTCGCGGTCAGGATCTATTTGGAAAGGACGCCGCAGACCTCTGCTTGGTCCCTAATGTGAAAGTCCCGCACAAGTTCCAAGTGCCCGACTTTGAAAAATACAAGGGTAAATCTTTCCCTCAAAGTCACTTGGTGATGTACGCTCGGCGGATGTCAGCTCGGACTGAGAATCATGACCTATTGATCCATTACTTTCAGGATAGTTTAACCGGTGCCGCACTCAAATGGTACATAGGTTTAAACCGTGCCACGATCAGCACTTTCAGAGATCTTGGCACTGCCTTCGTCCAACAATACAAATACAATTTGGACATGGCACCCGACAGAGATCAACTCAGATCAATGTCGCAAAAGGACAAGGAAACCTTTAAGGAGTATACTCAAAGGTGGCGTGAAATTTCCGCTCAAATTTGTCCACCTCTTGAGGAAAAAGAGATGACAAAGATCTTCTTAAAGACCTTAAGCTCATTTTACTGCGATAGAATGGTTGCCAGTGCGCCTAGTGATTTCACCGAAATGGTCGGCATGGGCGTACGTCTTGAGGAAGCTGTCCGAGAAGGACGTTTGGTAAAAGACCCTGGATCGACGAGTGGTACTAAAAAATATGGTAGTGCTCTCCCTAAGAAAAAAGAGCAAGATATTGGGAATATCTCTTTCAAAAAGCAAAGACGACGATATCAACCAGTAGCGGCTGTGACTCCTGCTATCAGCCTTGCGCCTATTCCTACGTATCAACCTCAGGTTGCGCAGAGCCAACCTGACCAGGAAAGGACACAACAGCCTCTTCAGCAGGCTCGTCCTCCATATAACAACAACCGTACAACACGACCATCAGGATTTGATCCTATACCCGTGACGTACGCAGAACTGTTTCCATTGCTACTGGCTAAGGGGCACATTCAGACTAAATCTCCTCTTACAGTACCGGAAAATCCGCCTTTTTGGCTTAAGGTGGATCAAACATGCCCTTATCATCAAGGAGGTTCAGGGCATAACATAGAGACTTGTCTCAATTTGAAGTCCGACGTGCAAAAGCTTGTTAGAAGCGGGGTCTTATCCTTCAAGGATACGAATCCTAATGTTCTCACGAACCCGCTGCCTCAACACGAGAAGGCTGTAGTCAATTTGATAGAAGGAGAATCTAAAGATGTCTATCAAATTCACGATGTACTCTTGTTAAAAACCAATCTGGTAAAGATGCATTGTAGACAGAGTGGATATGGCCATGTGCCACCTCATAATTATCATCAGTGTGATATCTGTAACACCCCAATTCCCATCGCGAATAAATAATACATAAATAAAATCAGAGTAACTAAAAATTTATTTTTCCGACAGAAACAGGGATGCCACACTTAAAGAAATAACATACAATCCCTGCTCAATATTTTTGATACATAGCACAAAATAGAATACCCTCAAAGGGGAAACTTTTTCCATATAAAGGAAATGTCAATTATGGAATAAAGCGGAAAGATCCATAACCGACTTGTTTTACAAAATAAATCATTTTAGAGCATCCAACTATATATATAAAAGTACTACAAAATACATTCAACAAATGTATACTTATATATATAATCGTTCCCCGACTCCCGTGCTACGTATCAGAGCAGACACCAAGACCGACAACAGAACGGAGGACTAATCTTCACAAAAAGACCTCCAGCAACTCTAATCTGCAATGCCTCATAGAGCATTATAAAACAGCAGAAGGGTGAGAAATAACAACTAAACCAAGATTGCATAATAATATGCAAAGACACATATCACTCACATACACAGTTATTCTCACCACAAGCCTCACATACCAATACATATAGCAAGCCACAGATGTATAACATGGTTCTAACAATCCAACCACATAGCATATAACAATTATACCAACATAATTACACATTCGCACATAAGACATACCAAGTCATAGCATTTATCACATATGCACATCAAATTACCAATGCTATCACAATCTCAACACATAACAAATCAATGCACAATTTCCACACATAATCAATCAAATCATGATTTTCCACACATAATGCATCCATTCACAATTCTCACACATAATCAATCAAATCATGATGTTCCACACATAATGCATCCATGATTTATGCAAATGCACAGACACCGACACAACGACTCTATGCAAATGCCATGCGGTACCGACTTCCAATGTCACATGTCTCATCATCAGTTCACTCCGGAACTATTGGAACCATCGCTCGTTACTGAGGATCTCAAGTAACTCCCCGTCGGGCCTACGATGTTCACCCGTCGCTTTAGGTCCTCAGGCATCGCCTCATATTTTCGAGGCACACGACGTTATGGATTGCTTTAGGTCTCCACATGAGCACACAATCCGATCGCTTTAGGTCCCCACATGGGCACACGATCATCTATAACCATCGCTTTAGGTCCTCACATAGGCACACGATGTTATAGCGGATTCCCTCTAGAACCAAACCGTCCCTCAGGACGTTTCAACAATGCATATCATGATGCTTGGCATACAATGACTCATGACATTCACATTGCTCACATATATGCAACCACAATCATGCATATAACATCAAAACATAACACATTTCAAATTCTTGCCCTTAGGCCACAAATCAACAACCACAACAATTACAACAACTTGTCACATGTTTCAACATCATCACATTCATGCATTGTAAATCAATTCAAACAATGCATTTCATAAACCACAACAGCAAACCACGAACCAACACAACATCATAACCACATACATTGATATTCAATCAAACAATGTATTTACCGCACAACAACAACATTATCACAACCTCGCATCACAACACCTTATCACAACATCTCATTACATGTATTCACATCATATAGCAGCACACAAGCTATACGTTACCTATTAAAAACATATAGCATGATAACACATCAATCGCACACATTGTACTCGATAAAAACCCAACAACCCGACTATTTTCCAAAAACACGAATTAATTAAATCATCTTTTACCATCCAACCCATTTTTAATAGAAATAACTTTTCGTTAGCTTTCCAACGCTTCAAACGGGGACCAAAACCGACTTACGGTTCAAAAGTTATGAATTTTTGAAAATAATATTTTTTCTGAAACTGACACTGTTAATCGATTAACGCATATGGTTAATCGATTAACCGTCGTGAAACATCAGAAAAACCAGAATTTTATGACCTAAAATCCCTCCAAACTCAACCTTAAACCCCCCGATCATACCAACAAGTATTCCCGACTAAATCCTATCATTTCCCGACTATTCTACGCGAACTATTCCACATTCTAACCGTTAAAACATCGATTTCTATCAATTGCTCACAAATTCAACCAAATAGAAAACATATATTTTTCACCCAAACATTCAAACAAAACATACATATACATATACAAGCAAGATATAATTGAAACTTCTCACCCTTACCCGATTAATCGCGCTTGAAACGGACGAATACTCGAGTTTTCCTCTTTCTCCTCTTTTCTTTCTTCTCCTTTCTCTTCTCTTCTCTTTCTTTCTCTTTTCCTTTTCTTTTCTCTCTTTTTCTTTCCACTTTCTATTTATTCAAAATATCTAATCCCCTAAAAAGACCATTTTACCCCTCAGCTCAAATATCTCCCAAACGCTCTCAAAATGCGATAAAACATAAACAACGATGAAAAAGAATATATTGCCAAATAAAAGTCAATAATAAAATAATATAAAACGAAAAATAATTAAATTGACTCGATTAAATAAAACTGACAAAAACTGGGGCGTTACAACTCTCCCCCACTTAGACATTTTCGTCCTCGAAAATCTAACTGATACGAACAACTCCGGATACGACTCTCGCATCCGACCAACAAACCAATATGCCAACAAAAGGCACACCACAAATAACACAACCGACAAACCACCTTACTAATAGCAACCTCAACAACGACACAACAACGACGACAACTACAACGACAAGATTAAAAGCCCATACAATGCACTTGCCGACAAACTCACGACTCAAAGAAGAACCAAGATACCAACACACAGGTTCACTCTAGAACCGAAACACAACAAGATCGTTACCCTACCCTAGGTAACACTCCCCTAATTCCCCACACAGGAATTAGCTACACACACTCGAACCATCACCATGGAAATGAGGCAACAACACAAACAAGAACATAAAGTCCCACGACACCACAAGGTCTCAACAACATCAACAAAAGCAGAACACCAACATCCTTGTCACACAACCATACTACAACAATGCTACGATTCACCAATCGAACATACAACCAAAATCTCCATCTACATAGTAGCCCATGGATAACATTTAAACCTTTCACCTAACACTTCCATTCTGAAACGTCCAATAGTCTCACCATTCCTACATGTTCCCAATGTTCAACCTATGAATTCTTACAAGTCCCACACGCGAATACAAAATGTGCCACATCATGCTTCCGCTGCACACTCTGATTACTCGAAACCATCAAGTCTGCCAATCTCACGTCCAAAGTCTAACTCTTTCTCACCTCTGCCACAAATCACTGTGTACTTTAATATACCCAACCTCGCACTCTGCATGTTAGCTTACACACCAGACACAAGTCTCTAAACTGCTCAAATAATTCTAACTCCTTGACCATCAAAATAGACATGTATAAAACCTTCGACTTAACTCATCAGGCACGACATTAACTTCACCAATGGGATAATTCCAACTAAAGTTATAACTCATCACAAATTCCAACCATCCTCGCGGTCTCATACTATATTCCTTCCGACCAAACAGGTACTCAATATTCTTGTGATTACTAAACACTTCGAACCCAGAACCATAAAGATAATACCTCCAAATTTTCCAACGCAATACAACCACAACCAATTCCAAATCCTGAATAGTATAGATCCTTCTATGAATCCTCAATCGTCGTAAAGCATAAGCCACGACTTTACTTTCTTGCATTAACACACTGACTAACCTCATCAAAGACACATCACAATACCTCATCAACGGTTGATTAGGATCACACAGAATCAAAACTGAAGCCGTAGACAATTTCTACTTTAACCCTCTCAACTTCTTCCACAATGAACATCCAAAGCAAACAACTTACCCTTTGCAAGTCTACCGAAGTAACGAAAATGCTAATTTGGAAAAACCTTCCATAGCCTCCGGTAATAACCGACTAAAGTCCAAAAAGCTTCTAATCACCTTAACCAACTTCGGAGCCTCTCATTGTAGAACTGCATCTACTTCCGATGGATCCATAACCATACTCTCATCTGAAATAGCGTATCCAAGAAAACTAACCTTTTTCAACCCAAATTCTCACTTGAATAACTTAGCATAACACTTTGTCTCTTTTCAACACTTGTGATTCAAATCTCAAACACTCTACTTGTTCTTCCTCTGAGTTTATAACAGATCCCAATATCCTCAATCAAAACCACTACGAACTTATCCAAATTCACGACACAATCAAATTGGCCACTGGCAGCAAAACCATTTTTATAAGAAAGAACATCTCATTAGCTTCCTATCACTTCGAACGGCGGCCAAAATGGACTTACGATTCGAAAGATATGAATTTTCAAAGTTTTGGATTTTTCAAAGTTTTGCCTCTGTTAATCGGTTAACCCATTTGGTTAATCGGTTAACAGAATGAAACTCACGCAAAAACACTCAAATTTTTCACGTGTTAATCGGTTAACACATTTGGTTAATCGATTAACACTGCTGCAGAACCACCAAAAACTCTGTTTTAATGACAGAAAAACCAACCAACACCCGATTAAATCCCGTAGACTCATTCCAACAATTCCACCCAATTAAATACCAGCCAATAACAATTATACCAGACCTATCCAAACACCATTCAATCAATCTCAACCAAACCATTCCAGTCATCTATTCTCGAAAGTGGACACTTATTCTCAATCGTTACCTTATTCAACTGTCAGTAATACGTACGCTGTTTCTTCTCTTGACCGTCCAATTCCATAAATTCCAACATGTATCAACGACCAACAAAAAAGAACTCTTAAATATTACATCCACACCTAAGGGTTCTCTTAAAACTTCCCTTAATGCTCTACAATTCCAAAGACTCCAAACCTCACCAGAACTCTAAGTTTGGCTTTCCATAGTCTCAATACCCTTATACACATCATGCTTGTTATTCCATTCGATCATCCTTCCTTTTTGTAACTAACAATACTAGAGCCCTCCAAAATGACACACTTGGCCTCACAATTCTCCTTTCTAGTAAATCTTCCAACTGTTCTATCAGTCCGGGTACTTCTAATGCTAACATCCAAGATTCCATCCGGAAATACGTCTGAAAATCACGCACAACTGGCAGCCCCTCAATGTAGCCTTTCTGCCAATTTCTAGAACACTATCATCACAAACATGACAAACATCTGAGTTTCACTTCCTAAAAGTCCTTCTACTTATTTAGCAGATCCAAACCTCAAATCCTCACCTTCGTCAAATTTAAGTTCACATTTTACTCTCTAAGAACAACCATTAACGATACCCAATCGTTCTCTCTCAATGACTTCCCAACTGGAGCAACATACCAAAACCTCTAATCCGTCTCATCTTCCAATATAAGAATCTTCATCGACTCATCAAAATAATCTGTAATCATTTCCTTAAATTCCAAACAATTCATTGCACACACTATCAAAGCCGGAAAGACACGTCTATTCCATCCAACATAATTCCCGTCTACTATCAACAAGAGATTAAGGGTGATCAGTTCCTTAATTTGTCAATAGACAGCCGACAATCATGATGGGGCATAAACTGTCTTTACCAAACTATAATAGCATTTCTTGCATCTCATGCACAAAACTACCTAAGGCACAAATCCTTAGTTGACATAAACCTTACCTCCGCATTCCCTCCGGAATCAGAAACCACACTGTCCAAACAACACTTACAATCTTGCAATTCACCACACACTGAGCCAACGTTCCACACCTGAAGCAACTTGGAGAAGTACCAGCTTCTCCCCCACTTATCTCAATCTAAATCCTGCAGACAAAGGACTAGAAAAACCAGAAAGCACTGAAGTGTTTCACACACATATCACGTACTAAGGGATAAACAACACCGACAGTAATCAACTGTCACACCAACTGACTCAACAACATGGCCGGACGGACCAACCTGCTCTGATACCACTAATGTAACACCCCAATTCCCATCGCGAATAAATAATACATAAATAAAATCAGAGTAACTAAAAATTTATTTTTCCGACAGAAACAGGGATGCCACACTTAAAGAAATAACATATAATCCCTGCTCAATATTTTTGATACATAGCACAAAATAGAATACCCTCAAAGGGGAAACTTTTTCCATATAAAGGAAATGTCAATTATGGAATAAAGCGGAAAGATCCATAACCGACTTGTTTTACAAAATAAATCATTTTAGAGCATCCAACTATATATATAAAAGTACTACAAAATACATTCAACAAATGTATACTTATATATATAATCGTTCCCCGACTCCCGTGCTACGTATCAGAGCAGACACCAAGACCGACAACAGAACGGAGGACTAATCTTCACAAAAAGACCTCCAGCAACTCTAATCTGCAATGCCTCATAGAGCATTATAAAACAGCAGAAGGGTGAGAAATAACAACTAAACCAAGATTGCATAATAATATGCAAAGACACATATCACTCACATACACAGTTATTCTCACCACAAGCCTCACATACCAATACATATAGCAAGCCACAGATGTATAACATGGTTCTAACAATCCAACCACATAGCATATAACAATTATACCAACATAATTACACATTCGCACATAAGACATACCAAGTCATAGCATTTATCACATATGCACATCAAATTACCAATGCTATCACAATCTCAACACATAACAAATCAATGCACAATTTCCACACATAATCAATCAAATCATGATTTTCCACACATAATGCATCCATTCACAATTCTCACACATAATCAATCAAATCATGATGTTCCACACATAATGCATCCATGATTTATGCAAATGCACAGAGACCGACACAACGACTCTATGCAAATGCCATGCGGTACCGACTGCCAATGTCACATGTCTCATCATCAGTTCACTCCGGAACTATTGGAACCATCGCTCGTTACTGAGGATCTCAAGTAACTCCCCGTCGGGCCTACGATGTTCACCCGTCGCTTTAGGTCCTCAGGCATCGCCTCATATTTTCGAGCCACACGACGTTATGGATTGCTTTAGGTCTCCACATGAGCACACAATCCGATCGCTTTAGGTCCCCACATGGGCACACGATCGTCTATAACCATCGCTTTAGGTCCTCACATAGGCACACGATGTTATAGCGGATTCCCTCTGGAACCAAACCATCCCTCAGGACGTTTCAACAATGCATATCATGATGCTTGGCATACAATGACTCATGACATTCACATTGCTCACATATATGCAACCACAATCATGCATATAACATCAAAACATAACACATTTCATATTCTTGCCCTTAGGCCACAAATCAACAACCACAACAATTACAACAACTTGTCACATGTTTCAGCATCATCACATTCATGCATTGCAAATCAATTCAAACAATGCATTTCATAAACCACAACAGCAAACCACGAACCAACACAACATCATAACCACATACATTGATATTCAATCAAACAATGTATTTACCGCACAACAACAACATTATCACAACCTCGCATCACAACACCTTATCACAACATCTCATTACATGTATTCACATCATATAGCAGCACACAAGCTATACGTTACCTATTAAAAGCATATAGCATGATAACACATCAATCGCATACATTGTACGCGATAAAAACCCAACAACCCGACTATTTTCCAAAAACACGAATTAATTAAATCATCTTTTACCATCCAAACCATTTTTAATAGAAAGAACTTTTCGTTAGCTTTCCAACGCTTCAAACGGGGACCAAAACCGACTTACGGTTCAAAAGTTATGAATTTTTGAAAATAATATTTTTTCTGAAACTAACACTGTTAATCTATTAACGCATATGGTTAATCGATTAACCGTCGCGAAACATCAGAAAAACCAGAATTTTATGACCTAAAATCCCTCCAAACTCATCCTTAAACCCCCCGATCATACCAACAAGTATTCCCGACTAAATCCTATCATTTCCCGACTATTCTACGCGAACTATTCCACATTCTAACCGTTAAAACATCGATTTCTATCAATTGCTCACAAATTCAACCAAATAGAAAACATATATTTTTCACCCAAACATTCAAACAAAACATACATATACATATACAAGCAAGATATAATTGAAACTTCTCACCCTTACCCGATTAATCGCGCTTGAAACGGACGAATACTCGAGTTTTCCTCTTTCTCCTCTTTTCTTTCTTCTCCTTTCTCTTCTCTTCTCTTTCTTTCTCTTTTCCTTTTCTTTTCTCTCTTTTTCTTTCCACTTTCTATTTATTCAAAATATCTAATCCCCTAAAAAGACCATTTTACCCCTCAGCTCAAATATCTCCCAAACGCTCTCAAAATGCGATAAAACATAAACAACGATGAAAAATAATATATTGCCAAATAAAAGTCAATAATAAAATAATATAAAACAAAAATAATTAAATCGACTCGATTAAATAAAACTGACAAAAACTGGGGCGTTACAACTCTCCCCCACTTAGACATTTTCGTCCTCGAAAATCTAACCGATACGAACAACTCCGGATACGACTCTCGCATCCGACCAACAAACCAATATGCCAACCAAAGGCACACCACAAATAACACAACCGACAAACCACCTTACTAATAGCAACCTCAACAACGACACAACAACGACGACAACTACAACGACAAGATGCAAAGCCCATACAATGCACTTGCCGACAAACTCACGACTCAAAGAAGAACCAAGATACCAACACACAGGTTCACTCTAGAACCGAAACACAACAAGATCGTTACCCTACCCTAGGTAACACTCCCCTAATTCCCCACATAGGAATTAGCTACACACACTCGAACCATCACCATGGAAACGAGGCAACAACACAAACAAGAACATAAAGTCCCACGACACCACAAGGTCTCAACAACATCAACAAAACCAGAACACCAACATCCTTGTCACACAACCATACTACAACAATGCTACGATTCACCAATCGAACATACAACCAAAATCTCCATCTACATAGTAGCCCATGGATAACATTTAAACCTTTCACCTAACACTTCCATTCTGAAACGTCCAATAGTCTCACCATTCCTACATGTTCCCAATGTTCAACCTATGAATTCTTACAAGTCCCACACGCGAATACAAAATGTGCCACATCATGCTTCCGCTGCACACTCTGATTACTCGAAACCATCAAGTCTGCCAATCTCACGTCCAAAGTCTAACTCTTTCTCACCTCTGCCACAAATCACTGTGCACTTTAATATACCCAACCTCGCACTCTGCATGTTAGCTTACACACCAGACACAAGTCTCTGAACTGCTCAAATAATTCTAACTCCCTGACCATCAAAATAGACATGTATAAAACCTTCGACTTAACTCATCAGGCACGACATTAACTTCACCAATGGGATAATTCCAACTAAAGTTATAACTCATCACAAATTCCAACCATCCTCGCGGTCTCATACTATATTCCTTCCGACCAAACAGGTACTCAATATTCTTGTGATTACTAAACACTTCGAACCCAGAACCATAAAGATAATACCTCCAAATTTTCCAACGCAATACAACCGCAACCAATTCCAAATCCTGAATAGTATAGATCCTTCTATGAATCCTCAATCGTCGTAAAGCATAAGCCACGACTTTACTTTCTTGCATTAACACACTGACTAACCTCATCAAAGACACATCACAATACCTCATCAACGGTTGATTAGGATCACACAGAATCAAAACTGAAGCAGTAGACAATTTCTACTTTAACCCTCTCAACTTCTTCCACAATAAACATCTAAAGCAAACAACTTACCCTTTGCAAGTCTACCGAAGTAACGAAAATGCTAACTTGGAAAAACCTTCCATAGCCTCCGGTAATAACCGACTAAAGTCCAAAAAGCTTCTAATCACCTTAACCAACTTCGGAGCCTCTCATTGTAGAACTGCATCTACTTCCGATGGATCCATAACCATACTCTCATCTGAAATAGCGTATCCAAGAAAACTAACCTTTTTCAACCCAAATTCTCACTTGAATAACTTAGCATAACACTTTGTCTCTTTTCAACACTTGTGATTCAAATCTCAAACACTCTACTTGTTCTTCCTCTGAGTTTATAACAGATCCCAATATCCTCAATCAAAACCACTACGAACTTATCCAAATTCACGACACAATCAAATTGGCCACTGGCAGAAAAACCATTTTTATAAGAAAGAACATCTCATTAGCTTCCTATCACTTCGAACGGCGGCCAAAATGGACTTACGATTCGAAAGATATGAATTTTCAAAGTTTTGGATTTTTCAAAGTTTTGCCTCTGTTAATCGGTTAACCCATTTGGTTAATCGGTTAACAGAATGAAACTCACGCAAAAACACTCAAAATTTTCACGTGTTAATCGGTTAACACATTTGGTTAATCGATTAACACTGCTGCAGAACCACCAAAAACTCTGTTTTAATGACAGAAAAACCAACCAACACCCGATTAAATCCCGTAGACTCATTCCAACAATTCCACCCGATTAAATACCAGCCAATAACAATTATACCAGACCTATCCAAACACCATTCAATCAATCTCAACCAAACCATTCCAGTCATCTATTCTCGAAAGTGGACACTTATTCTCAATCGTTACCTTATTCAACTATCAGTAATACGTACGCCATTTCTTCTCTTGACCGTCCAATTCCATAAATTCCAACATGTATCAACGACCAACCAAAAAGAACTCTTAAATATTACATCCACACCTAAGGGTTCTCTCAAAATTTCCCTTAATGCTCTACAATTCCAAAGACTCCAAACCTCACCAGAACTCTAAGTTTGGCTTTCCATAGTCTCAATACCCTTATACACATCATGCTTGTTATTCCATTCGATCATCCTTCCTTTTTGTAACTAACAATACTGGAGCCCTCCAAAACGACACACTTGGCCTCACAATTCTCCTTTCCAGTAAATCTTCCAACTGTTCTATCAGTCCGGGTACTTCTAATGCTAACATCCAAGATTCCATCCGGAAATACGTCTGAAAATCACGCACAACTGGCAGCCCCTCACTGTAGCCTTTCTGCCAATTTCTAGAACACTATCATCACAAACATGACAAACATCTGAGTTTCACTTCCTAAAAGTCCTTCTACTTATTTAGCAGATCCAAACCTCAAATCCTCACCTTCGTCAAATTTGAGTTCACACTTTACTCTCTGAGAACAACCATTAACGATACCCAATCGTTTTCTCTCAATGACTTCCCAACTGGAGAAACATACCAAAACCTCTAATCCGTCTCATCTTCCAATATAAGAATCTTCATCGACTCATCAAAATAATCTGTAATCATTTCCTTAAATTCCAAACAATTCATTGCACACACTATCAAAGCCGGAACGACACGTCTATTCCATCCAACATAATTCCTGTCTACTATCAACAAAAGATTAAGGGTGATCAGTTCCTCAATTTGTCAATAGACAGCCGACAATCATGATGGGGCATAAACTGTCTTTACCAAACTATAATAGCATTTCTTGCATCTCATGCACAAAACTACCTAAGGCACAAATCCTTAGTTGACATAAACCTTACCTCCGCATTCCCTCCGGAATCAGAAACCACACTGTCCAAACAACACTTACAATCTTGCAATTCACCACACACTGAGCCAACGTTCCACACCTGAAGCAACTTGGAGAAGTACCAGCTTCTCCCCCACTTATCTCAATCTAAATCCTGCAGACAAAGGACTAGAAAAACCAGAAAGCACTGAAGTGTTTCACACACATATCACGTACTAAGGGATAAACAACACCGACAGTAATCAACTGTCACACCAACTGACTCAACAACATGGCCGGACGGACCGACCTGCTCAAATACCACTAATGTAACACCCCAATTCCCATCGCGAATAAATAATACATAAATAAAATCAGAGTAACTAAAAATTTATTTTTCTGACAGAAACAGGGATGCCACACTTAAAGAAATAACATACAATCCCTGCTCAATATTTTTGATACATAGCACAAAATAGAATACCCTCAAAGGGGAAACTTTTTCCATATAAAGGAAATGTCAATTATGGAATAAAGCGGAAACATCCATAACCGACTTGTTTTACAAAATAAATCATTTTAGAGCATCCAACTATATATATAAAAGTACTACAAAATACATTCAACAAATGTATACTTATATATATAATCGTTCCCCGACTCCCGTGCTACGTATCAGAGCAGACACCAAGACCGACAACAGAACGGAGGACTAATCTTCACAAAAAGACCTCCAGCAACTCTAATCTGCAATGCTTCATAGAGCATTATAAAACAGCAGAAGGGTGAGAAATAACAACTAAACCAAGATTGCATAATAATATGCAAAGACACATATCACTCACATACACAGTTATTCTCACCACAAGCCTCACATACCAATACATATAGCAAGCCACAGATGTATAACATGGTTCTAACAATCCAACCACATAGCATATAACAATTATACCAACATAATTACACATTCGCACATAAGACATACCAAGTCATAGCATTTATCACATATGCACATCAAATTACCAATGCTATCACAATCTCAACACATAACAAATCAATGCACAATTTCCATACATAATCAATCAAATCATGATTTTCCACACATAATGCATCCATTCACAATTCTCACACATAATCAATCAAATCATGATGTTCCACACATAATGCATCCATGATTTATGCAAATGCACAGAGACCGACACAACGACTCTATGCAAATGCCATGCGGTACCGACTTCCAATGTTACATGTCTCATCATCAGTTCACTCAGGAACTATTGGAACCATCGCTCGTTACTGAGGATCTCAAGTAACTCCCCGTCGGGCCTACGATGTTCACCCGTCACTTTAGGTCCTCAGGCATCGCCTCATATTTTCGAGGCACACGACGTTATGGATTGCTTTAGGTCTCCACATGAGCACATAATCCGATCGCTTTAGGTCCCCACATGGGAACACGATCATCTATAACCATCGCTTTAGGTCCTCACATAGGCACACGATGTTATAGCGGATTCCCTCTGGAACCAAACCGTCCCTCAGGACGTTTCAACAATGCATATCATGATGCTTGGCATACAATGACTCATGACATTCACATTGCTCACATATATGCAACCACAATCATGCATATAACATCAAAACATAACACATTTCATATTCTTGCCCTTAGGCCACAAATCAACAACCACAACAATTACAACAACTTGTCACATGTTTCAGCATCATCACATTCATGCATTGCAAATCAATTCAAACAATGCATTTCATAAACCACAACAGCAAACCACGAACCAACACAACATCATAACCACATACATTGATATTCAATCAAACAAAGTATTTACCGCACAACAACAACATTATCACAACCTCGCATCAAAACACCTTATCACAACATCTCATTACATGTATTCACATCATATAGCAGCACACAAGCTATACGTTACCTATTAAAAGCATATAGCATGATAACACATCAATCGCACACATTGTACGCGATAAAAACCCAACAACCCGACTATTTTCCAAAAACACGAATTAATTAAATCATCTTTTACCATCCAAACCATTTTTAATAGAAATAACTTTTCGTTAGCTTTCCAACACTTCAAACGGGGACCAAAACCGACTTACGGTTCAAAAGTTATGAATTTTTGAAAATAATATTTTTTCTGAAACTGACACTGTTAATCGATTAACGCATATGGTTAATCGATTAACCGTCGCGAAACATCAGAAAAACTAGAATTTTATGACCTAAAATCCCTCCAAACTCATCCTTAAACCCCCCGATCATACCAACAAGTATTCCCGACTAAATCCTATCATTTCCCGACTATTCTACGCGAACTATTCCACATTCTAACCGTTAAAACATCGATTTCTATCAATTGCTCACAAATTCAACCAAATAGAAAACATATATTTTTCACCCAAACATTCAAACAAAACATACATATACATATACAAGCAAGATATAATTGAAACTTCTCACCCTTACCCGATTAATCGCGCTTGAAACGGACGAATACTCGAGTTTTCCTCTTTCTCCTCTTTTCTTTCTTCTCCTTTCTCTTCTCTTCTCTTTCTTTCTCTTTTCCTTTTCTTTTCTCTCTTTTTCTTTCCACTTTCTATTTATTCAAAATATCTAATCCCCTAAAAAGACCATTTTACCCCTCAGCTCAAATATCTCCCAAACGCTCTCAAAATGCGATAAAACATAAACAACGATGAAAAATAATATATTGCCAAATAAAAGTCAATAATAAAATAATATAAAATGAAAATAATTAAATCAACTCGATTAAATAAAATTGACAAAAACTGGGGCGTTACAATATCTGCTCTAAAGACAATCAAGGATGTTCTGTAGTGCAAGCAGCTCTGCAGGAACAGATGGATCTCAGATGGATCCAAGAGCACCGAGTTCGTGGAGTTAACATGGTCTACACGAATTCTAACATCATTCAAAACCACGACATCCGTGCAATGAATGTCAACTTGGTGGCGATGCACTCAAGGCAAAGCCAGTATCATAATCTATCGCGGCACGATTACAGTTCTTGTCTGATTTGCTCGGTAAACAAACAGGGATGCTCTTTCATACAGGAGGCCCTCCAACATCAGATGGATCTTGGATGGATCCAAGACTACCATGATAGGAACCCTTATCAGATCAACATGGTTCAGATCTTCGATATTCGCGTGATGAATACCAACCTGGTAGAGTTACATGCTAAGCAGGTCCGACTCGGATTCTTAATATCACATGACTATCAAAGCTATAAAGCGGGTTGCAAAAATGATCGAGGTTGTACCCTTGTCCAGGAGGCACTTCAGCACTTGTTAAATCATTGGTGGATGCCAATCTATTGGATGAAGATACTCAGCAAATTAGTATCAATAACAGGAATCCTACTCGACGTCAAAGTCAGGATGTCCGATCAGTGGAAGCTAACCTAGTGATGTTACATTGTATTCAAAGTGGGCTTGGCCAGGTGCCACGACACAATTACGATCGTTGTAGCGTCTGTTCGGAAAGTAACCAAGGGTGCTACCTTGTGCGAGCATCTCTCCAGGGGCAGGTGGACCGTGGAGAAATTCGTCCATATCCGGGTTCTGGACCCATCAACTGGACGCCAAACTACCTTGCCGATCAAATTGAAGATGTTGTCATAATCTCTGGTCATCACCATACCAGGGATGTTTTTGCCATCATCCCTCTACTTGACGAATCTAAAGTTCCCAACCGGGAACGGATCGAGATTACTTACGATGGTCAGAAAAATCAGAAGGCTCCTGTAGTCATCTATCTACCAGGACCGCTACCATATGAATCAACTAAGGCAATCCCTTACAAATACGGTGCAAAAATAATTGAAAATGGAAAGGAAATTCCATTACCCTCCGTCGTGAACATTGCAGACATCAGTCGAGTAACACGGAGTGGTAGAATCTTTAACCGAGGGGTTGGGGAAGTTAACAAGGAAAAGGAACTTCAGACGGAAACTCCTGATCCACCAGTCGGTCAATCCAGTAATCCCGACCTTTCAAAAAACAACGATGAGATGCTGAAGCTCATCCAAAGGAGTGAATACAACATTGTCGATCAACTGTTGCAGACTCCTTCAAAGATCTCGGTGTTATCACTGTTACTCAGTTCAGAAGCCCACAGGGAGGCTCTACAGAAAGTCTTGGAGCAAGCCTTTGTGGAACAGGATGTAACAATCAGACAGTTCGATAGTATTGTCTCTAACATCACTTCTTGCAACAATTTGGGATTTAGTGATGAGGAATTACCTGAAGAGGGTCGCCGCCATAACATGGCGTTCAATATCACAATTAACTGCCAGGACGATGCTTTAGCCAACGTACTGGTAGACACAGGGTCAGCCCTGAATGTTATGCCGAAGTCCACTTTGATACAATTATCATTCAAAGGCCCTCCGATGAGAGTCAGCGAGGTCGTCGTCAAAGCATTCAACGGATCCAGAAAAACAGTTATCGGCGAAGTTGATCTTCCCATAACTATTGGTCCTCACACTTTACAAGTTACTTTCCAGGTCATGGACATCCGGGCAAAATACAGTTGTTTATTAGGAAGACCTTGGATACATCAGGCTGGAGCGGTTACTTCAACCCTCCACCAAAAGCTAAAGTTCGTCAAGAACGATCAACTTGTCACGGTTTGTGGGGAACAAGCCTTGCTTGTAAGCAACTTGTCGTCATTTACTGGAATAGAACCCGAGGAGGTTATTGGAACTCAGTTCCAAGCACTGTCGGTGAGCAAGAACAATCAGTTCAGAGGAGGAACCTCGATTTCCTCATACAAAGATGCTATCAAAGTGGTCAAGAGTACCGATACAACAGGATGGGGACAGCTTGTCATTCCTACTGACAATAAAACAAAGAAGGGTCTTGGTTTTTCTGCAACCTGTACCCAGACAGCTGCCAGCGATGAAAGTCTTCATCCCCTTCAAAATTTCTTCCACAGTGGAGGTTTCCTTCACCCAGTGTCTCAAGCAGTACATGCTATCAATGAGGAAGATCCCTCTGGCACAGATGAAGAGTGGAAGTCCTACCTTAACAAGGACGGTTATATGTCTCAGGAAGAGGTGCCTATGCCTTTTTGCTTTCCTACAGAAAGTCTGAGATTTATACCAAGATCAGATGTCGAAATGATCTACGGGGATTGTGATCCGGAAGGATGCCGCGCTCCACCAAATTCATTAGAGGAAGACACTCCGATGAAAGACAATTTTGACTACACCTACTATGGCCCAATGGATGGTCTGCCAATGTGGCAACCTTATCAAGGAAACTTGGGGCAAGAAAGTTAGCCGAGTAATGAAACTCAGCTGAGCATCATTGAACAGAATACCTGCGTCCCCACCATGTCATGGGATTAACACTCAGGTCATCCTGAAACTGCTCAACATGAAGATGAATTCGCAACATTTGCAGGACTTGAATTCATCAACTATGCTTTTCCCGAGGTCAACGTCATCGAGAGAAATGACTCCTCCAGTTTAAAAGAAGTATGGGACACCTTGGGATAACCAAGTGGAAGATACGACTTCATGGTCAAGTACACCGCTCCCGAAAGCTCTCGTATCAGGCTCGAAGATATCCAGCCTACTGGATGGGGAGATACAGCTGAGAGCACAAATGCTATGCAAAATGCAATAGAGGAATTCTCCTACAACAATTCTGCCTGGGAGAGAGATTCCAATGATCCCGCTCCACCAGAAATCAGCATTATTTCTGGAGACAAATCAAGGAAGGTGCCAGACTTTGTGATTCACCGAGGAGTTCGCCGCCAATGTATTGCTGTCGAGGTTCCGAAGGTCGTCCGTCAGTCAAAGTAATTGCCATCTTTAACCTTTCACCCTGCCCAGGTGAAACGGATGTTTTGATAGGGCTCGCTTTCTGTAAATTTCCTTCTTCGTTTCGCCCAAAGCGACAGAGTTTTGTTTTATAGGGCTGTAGTTTCAAGGATCGACTTGTTCATTAATAAAATAATGTCGTTCTGTAATTTCCGAATTAATTGCTGTTTTCTCTTTTTGCTTTTTCAGAAAATGGTAATCCTAAAAAACAATTAAAAATAAGAACAAGCAGTAAAATAAATACACTGCACACACTTGCATTTTCTCTATCTCTTCTAAACATGAATCATGACGTCATGCAGATTGCTTGTTTTAAACCCAGTTGAAACATACGATCCGATGCCTTCTCCCAACTTTGAGTTCCCGGTATTCGAGGCCGAAGAAGAAGTTGACGACAAAATTCCAGAAGAGATCTCTCGACTACTCAAACAAGAGGAAAGGTCCATTGAACCTCACAAAGAGCCGTTGGAAACGGTAAACTTGGGTTCAGAAAAAGAGAGAAAAGAAATCAGGATTGGGGCACTGCTTAGTCCAACTGCCAGAGAGAGTTTGATAAAGCTTCTCAAAGAATTCCCCGATGTATTCACTTGGTCCTATCAGTACATGCCAGGGTTGGATACCAGCATCGTGGAACATCACTTACCGTTGAGATCGGAATGTCCGCCAGTGAAGCAAAGGTTGAGACGGACTCACCCGGACATGGCCATCAAAATCAAAGAGGAGGTACAGAAACAGATTGACGCGGGTTTCCTCGCTACGTCTGAATATCCTCAATGGTTAGCCAACATCGTACCCGTTCCCAAAAAGGACGGAAAGGTCAGAATATGTGTCGACTACCGAGATCTGAATAAGGCAAGTCCAAAGGACGACTTTCCTTTACCACACATTGACATGCTGGTAGACAGCACAGCAAAGTTCAAAATTTTCTCCTTCATGGATGGATTCTCGGGCTATAACCAGATCAAAATGGCGCCGAAAGACATGGAGAAAATTTCGTTCATAACCCCATGGGGCACCTTTTGTTACAAGGTAATGCCGTTCGGTTTAAAGAACGTCGGGGCAACCTATCAAAGGGCCATGACTACTCTGTTTCATGACATGATACATAAGGAAATCGAGGTATATGTCGATGATATGATTGCAAAATCAAAAACAGAGAGTGAGCACGTTGAACATCTGTCAAAATTGTTCGAACGTTTAAGAAGATTCAAGCTTCGCTTGAATCCCAACAAGTGCACCTTCGGTGTCCGTTCAGGGAAACTACTAGGGTTCATCGTCAGCCAGAAAGGAATTGAGGTTGATCCTGACAAGGTCAAGGCCAGTCAAGAAATACTTCGCCTAAACTAAAAAAAAACGTCTCGGTGGCAAAAGTTAGGGATAATGGCAAGTAACTATGTTCAACAGAGGCAAGTCCCTCAGCAGCAGCAGTTACATCATCCATCAGAGGAAAACTCCAGTCAAGGTCATCTTCGACAGAAGTTCAGGATGCCCCGAATTCAAAATTGGTAGAAGGATAGTGGTCGTTATGTTTCAACGTAGCCCTTTTCCCTGTAAATTACCATTTTCTAACTTTGTAAATACTCTTTGGAATCACGCGTTTGGCTGATCTCCATCTTATCAATAAAATTTGAGCCCTTGTGCTTTTGTTTGTAATTCTTATTTGTTTTAGCTTTACAGAGCGACGTTGTTAACATGACTAACGACTCTTGAAATAAAACAAAAATGAATTTACTTGTTAAAACTTTTTATGCTTTTAAAGTCGGCAATTTCTTTTGACTGTTGAACATCAAAAGAGCATCAACCGCTTCTCCAGAAGTAAGCGAACTTCAAAGTGCAAAATCAAAGTACTCCTTCTACGCCAATACGCCTGAATGAAGGGATCAACTGTGTCAGAGACCTTGTTTCGTCTGACACGCTTCGGCCGAGTTCTTATCTCCTAAGCCCGATCAACGGTATTCCCCGCAGGGACTATTTCTCCTAAGCAAGGTGGAATTGCTATCTTGAACCAGCGATATCTCTATACACCCCGCGATGGCCGAGTATCCAGTCATGTTCATCTTTTAGTTTGTGTGTCGTGTCAGTTTTGTTAGCATATACATACATACATCATGCATTATTGATTGGCATTCACATTTCATATTGCATCACTATCACTCTAGTCGGTCTTGTCCCTTAGTGATAGGAGTCCTCTCAATCGAGTTGTCAGTTCTTGCCTCATCAGGAAACGTTGCGTTTGAACAACCTCGCCTCTAGTTTATCACTCTTCGCCATTGAAGATGATATCCTTGCTTTCCCGGATTAAGAAAAATCCTAAGAGAAAGCCTCACAATCAGAGATCCGGCAGCATGCCAGTTTCGCTCCGAAAAGATCGCTGATGAAAAGGTCATCGGCACCTCAAAATTGGACCCCATCATATGGCATTTCTCCGGGAAGATCCCGAGAAAAGTATGATGTAAGATCCCAAGTGGAAACAGTCTCTCAAGAGACTCGCTTTCCCCCAGTAGAATCAACAAATGGCGTCTCCAACATAGAAGTTTGTGCACCTCTACAACTCAGACGACTGGGTTCCCCAGCAAGTCTAACCTCAGATCTTTTTCCGTCAAATGGCATCTCCCCAGGAAAATTCGGCGAGAAGTTTGAGGAAAACCGCTACGCATGGCGTCCCGTGTCAATTAAGTTTATTGACAAAAGAAATTAAGACCAGTTCCTTGGTAGGAAACCAGGATCGAGGGGAAGTTTAAATCAGAAACTAAGACCAGATCCTTGGTAGGAAACCAGGATCGAGGGGTAGTTTAAATTAGAAACTAAGACCAGTTCCTTGGTAGGAAACCAGGACCGAGGGGAAGTTTAAATCAGAAAACTGAGACCAGTTCCTTGGCTGAAGATCAGGATCGAGGGGAAGTTTACCTTTTCTAAGCATCATTGCTTAGCAAAAGAAGAAGGATGCGCAAGCTACCATTCATAACCATCATCAAAATTTCGGGTATTCCGATATTTAATCCTCTTGCACCCCGAATGCCCGAACACCTTCGTCATTCACACCTTCGGGTCCAAGAAGATTAAATAGGGGCATCTGTCATACCCCAAATTTTGACCACTAAGATGTCCCATCATTATGCAAATCATCATCACAATATGGAGGAACCATCATACTTCATCAGTCTCCCCAAAGATGGGTGAGCATTCACTACAATCAAAATTAGGGTTTCAAGCCCTCTCTGAGTGCTTAGACAAAGGATCAATCAAGGAATGACATGATCTTCAACTTTTCTAGCCTCTAAAACATCTACAATGGATCAAAAGGACTCCCACTTCAAGGATTAAGCACAAGGCTGCTCCCTTCTAGGTGGATCAAGTCTCAAGATCGCCAGTATCACCAAATTAGGGTTTTGGTCGACCAGGGCCTCCAGATGGAAATTTTTCATCTGGGCACAAGCCAAAAATCCAAAACACAACCTAATATACTCCATGGAACCTCATGGACCCATTCATCAAGTCAATTTTGCCTCAGGGGATGCATACATAAAAAATCAGGAATTAGGGTTTCTTGACCTAATTCACCCCTAAGTTGACTTTTGGGACAAATCATGAACCAAGACCTCAAGAGAGGTTTTTAGGGTCTCTAATGAACTATATTGATCCATTTGGAACAATGGATTAATCCAAGAAGCTTGAGCAACAAGTCTCAATTTCATCTGCACCACAATTAGGGTTTCGCGAGGAAAGTCAACTGTAACTTTGACTTTTGACCAGGACATGCTCCCAAACCCTAAGACATGATTCAATATACCTTATGACACCCATGGAACATGTCCATCAAGTTTGATTTAGGTCAAGGACATGATTTCCTGAAGAATTGCACAGTTTTGAATTCATCTGATAAAAAGTCAACTGTGCACAAAAGTCAACTTTGACTTTTTGAGATTTTTCACCAAAATGGATTTTTAACCCTAAAATGATGTTAATGTATGATTTGAATCATCATTTATCAAGAAAAATCAAGAAAAGCGGGATAACTTGTAAAAGGGGTAACCATAAAAACTTAGAAAATTTTCTAAGTTAAAAATAAAGTGACAAGGGTACCAACTTTGAAGGATCATAACTCTTAAACCACAAAGCCATTTTTTCTCATCCAAAGATGGATTTGTAGCCCTCATTACCCTCTACAAAAACTTCAACTAGACCTAAGTCCAATTCATTAAGGATTTTGAGTTATGGAGTGATCAAAATGGCTGAAAAGTGAAAATGTCACTTTTTCCAACACTTAGTGAAATTTTCACTAAGTCAGAATCTGCCTTCACTTTTTGCCAAATGTAGGGGGATTTTTCACTTGGATTCAAAAGAGATCAATACCAAATATGTTTAAACAGTTGTTATATCATGTAAGGGCTTTCCAAAATGGCCAAGAACATTGCCAAATTCCATTTGAGTCATGAGATATGACATTGGAAAGTTGCCTTGCTGAAATCTGTCAAAGGCAAGGCAGAATTTGCAACTTTGCTCGATTTGCCAAAATCAGCCAAATTCAAATGCTCCTATCCACTTGGAAACATCTGAGGATTGAATCTAAAGGGGACAATCACTGAGCCAAGCCTCCAAAGTCCATGGAACAAGAAATAGCATGTTGAACCTAGAATGGCCAAAATAGGGACAAGACTCCAAATTTGGATTGGAGCATTCAATGGAAGCATCAAGGTGGCATGGACTGAGCCATTTTCATTTGAATTCAGTCAAGACTTATCCAAGACCAAGGGAACCACATCCCTGTGCCCTAACCTCTAGTCAATGGCTAGAGGAGACTTGCATTTCCATTGGCCAACATTGAACAAACACCTGCTGCAGTTGCCATTCACTGTGGATCCCAAAACAAACTTGCTCTACTATAAATAGAGCTCAATTGTGATCATTTTGAGTACACCAAAGCCATCTAACAGATGCTTTCCTCAAAATCTCTTTCTCTTGGCAAAAATGCCTTTCTTAGCATGGTAGCTATCGGGTTTTGAATTTGAGAGCTTTTCCAATCAAACCAATCACTCACACACCTCACATACATCACATATGAGCTGATCAAACACTTAGATCACTTCTAAAACACCAATTTCACAAAATCACCAGCTGGTTGCTCAAATTTTCAATCAAGTTGCAGCTGAGGTACCACAAATTGTTCCAGCCATTTTCAATCAGGTCCAAGCATTCAAACACACTCCATAGGGTGTAGGGAAGCTGTTCAGATCATCACCACTCATCTGTAACACCTCCAAATCAAAAATCACATTGCACTTGCTGTCATGGCCTAGAGGTAAGCATATACTTGGTCATCTCTCAATCTATGCATATTTCCTCGCACAATAATTTGGCCATATGTTCATAATCATGCATGGAATGTTTTCCCTCAATTAATTGCATTGTTTGAATCGTGTATCAAAAATCCTAGCCTTCATGCAGAAATTAGGGTTCTTGAGGTTTCTTCGTGATTTCATGTTTTATGTTTTATTTAAATGAAATTAATGGACATAGACATGATCGTGAGGTTGAGACGAGCATAATGATATGTGGATTGCATGATATGATTACGTATTCAGTGAGATTGGATGGAAAACACAAATCAGCCAAACCCAGAAAAACGCGCGTGTTCTTGCTTGTGTTCTTGGCGCCTTTTTCACAAATTCAAATATTTGAATTTTGTGATTTTGTTTAATTGATTCAAAAATTAATTTCTCTCTGAGTTTTAATGATTTTGAGTTGATTCTTTTTTTAATAATTCACAAAAATGTTAAAATATTTTATTTTATCAAAAAATCCCAAAAATATTATTTATTTCATATAATTGATATTTTTGTAAAGAATTAATGTTTTAATTGTTTTTAACATTTAAAATATTTTTTTCCACATTGATTTTGCAACTTTTAATGCTTTCTAATTATTTTGTAGGTCAATACTTAATTTTTGAAGCATTAATCCAAAATCACAATTTGTTTTTCATATGTTAAACAATTTTGATCATTTTTAATTGAATTTTTATTCAATTAAATACATTTTTGAAAACAAATTAGGGTTTTTGGATTAATTCAACCCTCATAAATCATTTTAAAAACACTTCGGGCCTCTTGAGAGAGTGTAAGACCCAACCCACTTGTACAGAAATATTTTGGGCCTCATTCGTTGTATAAGTCCCTCTGTACATTTTCAAATAAACGCCACGATCATCGCCTTTTGAAAAATAACCCTGGGCCTCTCCTTGAGCTATAAGACCCATTCAAAAACACTTTGGGCCTCTAATAGAGTGTAAGACCCAATCCCCTTTTAACCAAAACATTTTGGGCCTCACTTATTGTATAAGTCCCTCCGCGTTAAAAGAAAACCTCGCCGCGATCGCCATCTCAAACGGAAAAATCAACTGGGCCTACCCTCACGTTATAAGCCCCACTCTTTTTCTTTAAACCTTTTGGGCCTCTTGAGAGAGTGTAAGACCCGTACCTTTGTACAAAAAATAATTTTTGGGCCTCAGTCACTTGTATAAGTCCCTCTGTACAAAATTCAAACAGTGCGCTCACTGATAAAACCCTGGGCCTCTCCTTGAGCTGTAAGCCCCAAATATTTCTTTTTCAAAGCACTTTCTCCTTTGATTTTGAATATACTGTTGTTTTCAATCTTTCTTTGTTGAACAACTAACCGAACAGCATGGAAGCTCTACAACCGAGTAAGTGGTTATTGCTTTCATTTACCGCTTTCATATACATATAACTGTATTGTGGGGTTGTCTCGCTGTAAGTCTTCTTTCATAAACTCATATCAACTGTGTAATAATAGTATAGATATTTAGAGTTTCCCCGGCAACTACGTCTAGCACTAGATAAAGCCGTTTCGATCACTCTTAGAAATAGTCTAAACTAGATCCCCATAGGATTACCAGACACAGTCTTTCCTCCTCTTGGGGTTAAACAATATGGAGATATGAAAGGCAGCATTCCCTGTGAACCCTTTCATAGACTGTCACTCATAGAAGTTGTCAAGAAACTCTATTCCCCAGAGATGATCTCTTCTCCGTGAATTGCATCTCTTGAGTTTCTTCCAAATTCTCGAACTTTCCTGACTTTGATCTATTCTCGGTGAATAGCATGGCCTTGAATTTCTCGGGGTTTGGGGACCCACAGGCTTCTTAAAAGCACTTGTCAAGAAACTCTATTCCCCAGAGATGATCTCTTCTCCGTGAATTGCATCTCTTGAGTTTCTTCCAAATTCTCGGACTTTCCTAACTTGATCTATTCCTTGTGAATAGCTTGCCTTGAATTTTTTCGGGATTTGGGGACCCATCGGCTTCTTAAAAGCAATCGGCCTCCTCTTGGGCATCGTACAAGGACCCACAGGCTTCCTAAAAGCAACCTAGCCTCCTCTTGGGCTTAGTACAAGGACCCTACGGCTTCTTAGAAGTATTCACAGCCTCCTCTTAGGCTTCGTATAATGATCTCTTCCTCCGGGAATGATAGCCTCCTCTTGGGCTTCGTACAAGGACCAATCGGCTTCTTAAAAGCTTCCAGCCTCCTCTTGGGCTTCGTACAAATTATCCCGACGACCTCCTAGAGGTATAGGAACAGAACTTAATCATCTGCATAGAACAGTCCTTTCATAGAGTCTACTACTATTTCTCAAAACACAGTACAAAAGATGACACTCTAGACTTGGACAGTCCAATCTCCTTGAGTCTCAAAGACATTCTCAAGTGACCCCTTTGTTAAATAGGAAGGAAACCCGCAGACTGGGACAGTCTCAATACCCTTTGGATTTCCCGCTTCCTTAAAGAACAGGAATAACCCGGATCCTTGAATCAAATCCATGAGTACAATGTTGCTCATATAAGAACTGATTTTCTCTTTCAAAATCAGTATACTGGACCTGTCACTTAAACAGTTACCCTAGCCTCCTCTTGGGTTTTGTACAATGATCCTCCTCAGCGGAGTCAAACAACGTTTAACCTCTCTCTCAGGCTTTGTACGAGACACATAAGAGACTCCCTCGTTGAGTCAACCACTCCTTTCGCCTCCATCTTGGGCTTTATACGAGATACAAAAAGGTTCTTATTGAGCCAAACAAATTTTAGCCTCCATCTCGGGCTTTATACGAGATACCAAAAGACTCCATCATCGGGTCAAACCCTTTTAGCCTCTCTCTCGAGCTTTGTACGAGACACATAATAGCCTCCTCTTAGGCTTTGTATAAGAAAACCACTAGTTAATCCAATTAACCTTTTAGCATCAAAGCTGTGCCTCGTTCACAGTACACAAACATCAACAACTCCTTCCTCTTCATCTAATTGCTGTAAGCGGCAAGCCTCTGGATCTTCTACATGCATGCCACTGTCCCTCTTTTAGTATGAGAAATTCCTAAGGAAAGATGGCATTGCTCTAAACTGAGTTAAAGTCTTCTCCTTCAGGTTGAAATCCCCTATAAAGGAAATTATGGCATTGCTAGGATCCGCGTATCCCGGTTAAAGTAATCCTCCCTTTATAGCCAGTCACCCAACAGTTGTGACATACAACCCCCTCTTTAGAGATGACAAATTCTCTCTAAAGACAACACCTTTTAGCTTCACATCTTGGGCTTTGAACAAGATACAAATAGACTTTTCAGCTTCACATCTTGGGCTTTGAACAAGATACAAACTACCTTTCGCTTCACATCTTGGGCTTTGAACAAGACACCAAAACAACCATTTCCTCCCATAGAATAGGAGGAACTACGAACGCTCTGATTTCCCTATTTTGGTAAACGGGAATACGTAGGCATAAGATCGAAAGAAAAGATCTTAGCGAGCACACTAAACAAAAACCCAAAATCCCATAATCTCATGTATCTATCAAAAGCACCAGTCCTAACATCCTAATCCTCATTCCCCGCCAGAAACCTTCTGCCTAGATAAAAACCAGTATTGGCGAAAATACAAATAACCAGTACAAAGGCCCCCCCACATTGATAGCATTCGTAACCTAACAGACCGTTGTTTAAACTCAGTATGCAAAGCAGGGTTAATTAGAGACATCTATTTCCCTTCCTTCATCAGCTCACAATAGGATAAAAAATGAATCGACCTGTAGTTTTAAGCTTAAACCGCAGAGAGCGACCAGCGCTTAAGAACCGCGTCCAAAATCGCTCGCTACACCATGCATCAAACAACGATTCATCATCTCCTTGCCTAAATGAAGTGATCTCATTTCTCATCTTTGCATTCTTGGAAGGAGGAAAATACTTGGCCAGAAACTTTTCTGCCAAAGCGTTCCATGTGGTAATGGAATTTGGTTCCAAAGAATTAAGCTAACTCTTGGCTCTATCCCTTAGAGAGTATGGAAATAGCCTTAACCTAAAGGTATCAATAGGCACGTCAAGGATCTTAAAGTTGTCAGCAACATCCAGAAATTGTTTTAAATGCAGGTGTGGATCTTCATGGGGAGAGCCTGAATATTGACCAACAACTTGCAACATTTGGAATATCATAGGCTTGAACTCGAACTGTGGTGCTGTGTTGGTTGGTCTAGCAATGCCAGTATTCATAGCATTAGGATCAAAGACAGCGTAGTCCCTGATGCTGCGCGCTCGGTCATTGGCAATACCAATGATGTCTGGCTCCGCCGTGTCTGCCTCTTGCAGTGACTCGTCTGATGATGAAGATGGAATTTCTTCGTCTGTGTCCACCTCGTGCACTACCCCTTCAGTTTCAGCCACGGCTGAGGTTGAGGAATCTCCAGATATTTGCTGAGAACGTAAAAATCTCCTTCGTGCGTTGAGAATTCTTTCAGGTTCAGGATAACCACTATAAACTGGTTGTAACGACCTACGCATGCAACAACTTAAGCTTGTCGTGATACAAAATCACAGCAAACGTTAAAGGCTCAAATACAATCTTTCTTAAACAAAAAATAAATACAATAATTCAAACTTTTATACACTTCCCCGGCAACGGTGCCAAAAACTTGTTGCTTTATATCTAGTGCTTTCTTTTTTTTATATGGTTTTAAAGCAAGGGTGTCACATGCAAGTATACATGCTTGATAATGCAGCAAGTGATAAAGTAAAGGTCGAACCCACAGGAAGTGATGAAAGCTTTGAACTATAAGTATTAATTTCTTTGTTTAAGAGAAAGTATGAGCAAGGTAACAAAATAATAATAATAATAAATGGCAGGAGCAACACACAATTAACTAAGATAAAGATGATAATAAAAAGGAGTTAAAATATCAGAGAGAGCAGTTGATGAGCTAAAATCCATTAGTATAGTTGTTGCTAAAATTCTTTCATGAAGTGAAGTGTCGTGCCTCAAAAGGTAAGAACGTGATCTAGTGGTGTATCTCTACAACACCAATTTCATGCATAACTAGGGCAGGGGAATAAATCTCTAAGCCTCACTTGTAACCCTAAAATACGTCTGGTTTTAATTCTGAAATTCTTTATAGTCTCAACTTCTTATCTCTAAGCAAGTTGAATTAAGTGAATATCTCTATCCTACTTTATTAACCACTTTTGTTATGAAATCCACTTGTTTGTTGGATTTCTCTCAACAACAACTTTTACCTATTCCCTAGTTGATCACTTTAAGAATCAGGTGTATAGCATAAAAACACATAACAAAATAAGACACTAAACATCACATCATTTCAACATAAAAACAACTTTTATGCTAACTTCATTAAGCTCATCAAACAAGGGTTTAGCTCATAGTGAACTGAGTACAAACTACTGAAGTGAAACTAAGAGGAGGCATGTTCTTACAAAGACAAGTAAAGAAATGCAACCTAATAGTAACTTGGAGATCTCTTGCGTTGGGTAAACAACAACAACTCTCTTCAGTCACGATAGCTTTCAGCGGAATGCACAAGACTGGATGAGAAGAGAAGTCCCTCTACAATTACTCTAACCCTTAAATGAAAAAAAACTAAAACTGAAATAAAAAATGTTGTTGTGTGTAAAATCTCCCGCTCTCTTTCTTCAATGTGCAAGTCTTCTTTATATAGAGGTGAGTGGGAGTGAGAGTTGCTACTTTCTTGGATCATGGGCTTCTTGATAAAATTAAGGTTAGGCCCATATCAAATCCGAAAGTGGACCAGCTGTCCCTCAACCCTTCCTTTGCAAGTTATCTGGTACAGATGTTGGTGGGAGACAAAGTTGCTTTTGCAGGCTGCTGTGGCAGAGTGGTGGAGCAGTGCGGACGACTAGTGGCTTGGTGCTGGGCGCTCTTTTTTGCAGCGTGGTCCCCACCGTACTACCATTTGTCTTCTAGATTCCTTGATCATATCCAATTTTTCTTGCTCTATTGCTCTTCGAAATAATGCCACGTGAGCCCTAGTAACTTTCTTCTCCAATCCTCTTGATGAAATAATTGATTAATTTATCAACCACTTCCTTTTCTTCAACTTCCCATTCTGCTCCAGAATCCGTCTCTCAGGGTCACGCCTCAACTTGCCATCAACTGACTTCCTTTTTAGACAAAAACACATTGAAAACCATAAAAGAATCACCTCGTGTGCTCAAAGCTAAAACATACTGAAATAAGATAAATTCACATTAAATCACCAAATCCTAAACTAAAATGCCACATAAAATGGGTCAAAGTAACACACCAAAATAGTGTTATCAGTAAGCCAGGTCAGCCAATTTCTTTTGACGATCTTTCTCACACACACTGAGAAGTAATAATAATCCTCAATATATATTATGGAACTAAAATCTTTATCTGTCCTCGGACCAGGGTGAGCCAGCAACATATGGTTAGGATCCACCTGCAAGTCAGTTCGTCTGCCTATAGGTGTGGGTCAAAGACACTTACGAAGAGGCCCCTCATTTTGAATTTCCTCTAACTCGAGAATATAGGATAAACTTTCCTCTCTTCCCCGCCGAGTAGACGACGGACCTCTATCTACCATGATACATACAGGAGAAACCTGAACCTGACTCTGAACCTGATGGGAAGCAACCTGGGTTATATGGACGACAATTGAGATAAAAGGGGTTCCAAAAGGTGTACTTGAGGAGGAAGCTCCCCTGACAGAGGGTGTGTTTGGAACTCCAACCAAAATAGCGGTGGAACAAATCTCCTTCCTTATCCATCGTATATCATATTCACTCTTCATGGTATCTGAAAAAATAAAAGACATTAGAAAAACAATACGAGAAAGAAGTAAGGGAGACAAAGTACCAAGACCACCCACCAAAGATTTTAGCATCTATAAGCCAGCGAGTTTGGATACACCTTTTTAGTCGTGTTCTGGAAGCCAAGTCAAACAAAATCACTCCGCCCACGTAGACATGTTCCTAATAAAAAGTTACGAGCTAAGTTTTCAAGTACAACTTTTCCTCGGATAAATCTTCTTCCAGGTAGTGATACATTATGTCTTCAGTTAAAAAATGACTCTAAGTCTAGAATTTGCGAAAGAGATATGTGCACGTAGAGGTGGAACCGAGCTTTAAATGTCAAACCTATGCATGATCATCCCCGTTAA
Organism: Lathyrus tuberosus; assembly: GCA_022829125.1. NCBI lineage: Eukaryota > Viridiplantae > Streptophyta > Magnoliopsida > Fabales > Fabaceae > Lathyrus > Lathyrus tuberosus. The sequence goes on along the minus strand of JALAZF010000061.1, from coordinate 524,530 downwards.
GAGGGGCGACCAAGAAGAAATTATCCTTGAAATGTTTCACACAGTCCGAATAAGTCTCAAAGTATTTAACATGTTTCCTTTGAGAAAGAAACCTCGAATCATTTACGGATTTAACAACATTTTATACCTTGAAGAGGTGGAAAAATAAGGTTATAATCAGTTTGCTCCTCTAGTATTCACACCAATGTTGAAAACCTTCGATGAACATCCAACTCACAAGATTAAACTCTAAGGAGGAGATGAGTAAATGATTCAAAACACCCATCTCAAACTCATTGAAATGAAGATGATAACCAATCAAAGAGAACATGCACTCATGAAATAGAATTGTGCATCCACCATATTGACCATAAATCATTTGCTCTTCGTCTGGGGGAAACACACCCCAATCTTTATGTGGACCAAAATCAGTGACTGCCTACGCAAAAATGTCGCCACGAGAAAGAAAAAAGAAATTTCTAATATCTTCAAGTTTAACCTAACTCCAAAAATATGTTTGTTGTCCTTCTTGGTCGAGATCAATGTGATAACCACGATTAAATGTGCTAGAAACTATTGCAAGTACAACAAATACGACAAACAAGCTCAAACACTGATTGTCCCAAAAACCCTAAAATGGGTTAAACAAAGAAGAAGGCAAAAAGCTCAGGTTCTAAAACCCATAAACTAAACGAGAAACCGAACGTACAAAGACAAAACCGACGGGAAAAATTTATTAGATGAAAATTGTAAGACCCTAATTTTTGACCCCTAAGATTCCACATATCATTCATATTTCATTTTGCATCTTTACCACAAACAAGATCACACATTGGTTCCCTTGTCCCTCTCATCTTTGGGTTTATGCCTTGCAGGGATCACCTAGTATCTGTGTGTTTCTTTTTCCTTTTTTTCCTTTATTTGCTTATGTTTACTAACCTTTAATAACTATAAAAAAAAATATGCTTGTTTCCCCTTTACTAACATTTTCAGGAAGGGAATCAAGGATATCAAACAGTCCCTCAGCTCGAATGAATTTCATCTGATAAAGTCAAAGTTGATCTGCACATAACTCAAAAACATTAATAAAGGCCAAAACCTCTAAAAAAATTATGTTTCTAATCTTGGACTATGGTTACTATCCTTTGCAATGGACATGGAGTTTTTCACCCAGACCTTGGACTTCAATGCTATTCTTGGATCCTTGGACTTAGAACTAGGCCATTTTCCCCTTGCTTTGGAATTATGGTTTGAAGACTTTGGAGCTTTGTGCTTTTGCTTGGTTTATGGTGAAGATAGCTACATTTGTGGTTAGATCATTCTTATCCTTAGCTTTTACTTTATGCTTTAGGATAGCCACTTCTTCCCCACCCCATTCTTCAATTTTCAAAACCTTCTTGTTTTCAAACTATCACCTCTTTCATAATCAAACCTTGACTTTGTCAAGTGATTTTACTCTTTTCTTTTCATTTCTTAACAAAGGCTAAACTACAAAAGCATATTGACACCTTTTTTCAAAAGACTTTAAAAAACACCAAACTCATTCAAACCTCTTTTGTGCCCTTGTGCACTTTTCCTTTAACTTTTTCATAAGTTTAGACATGATTCATTTCTTTAAGCGAAATTATTCGCTTGGAAATGATGACTTGTCTTTACATTTAAAATCAAACATAACAAACCAATTTTGTTCTTTGTACCACGAACTACGGGGTTTTGATCCTATATTGCACTTTGTGGGTACGTAGGCATGAGACGACAAGTCCCTCCAAACACAAAAATCTTAAAAAAAAATTTCTCTTCTCATCTCCTCAATCTCATTTCAAACAAACCTTTTCAAACCAAAAAAGCGTAGATATTTGAAAGGGTTCCTATAGAGTACTGTAGACGTTTTGGGTGCTAACACCTTCCCTTAACGTAACCAACCCCCTTACCCAGTCTTTGCTCACTTGTTCATGGTTTAGAGCTTGTGTTGGTGTTGTTCGCTCTTTTTCCTTTCCTTTTGGATAAAATAAAAGTGCGGTGGTGACTCTTGCTTTATGATTTAAGTTAATCAATAGCTTACACTCACGATTTTTGCCGCTACAGGAAAATGGCGACTCTGCTGGGGACTCTGGTTCTTAGTGGGTTGGGCCTACTTTAATTTATTTACGCTTTACCTATTTGATTTGACTGTTATTGGTTGTTCTGATTGGGTGATCTTGTGTGGTGAGATAAGTCCTATACTCAGACTTGAGAGCACTTAAGATAGGAGGGTGGTATAGTCTTGTTCGGCTTACGTGGAGTAGTCCTTACTAAGCTGACTTGAGATCCCCCACTCAGTGGAGGCCCCTTTGGAATTACTGATGTCATACGAGTAGTCGTAATGACATAATTTTCCGATCTGGGAGCCTGAGAAGTTGAGGACCGTAGAATCCTTAACCCATCTTGGCCTTATTAGGACGTGGTGCGGTAGCTATTCAGGTGTAGACTTGAATTGGTTTTTACATGATACCACACTCAGACGAGTTTCTCTTGAGAATATTATTGGCTGATGAGTAGTCGTTTAAGCCGATAATATCTGAAAGATGGATCTATGACTCTGGGCACTTTTTAGAACCTTGTTCTACAAGTGGATATAAACCCTAGTACATACCATTGTGGGAGGTTCTTAACCTTGAACCCATGCTCGTGACTCGAACCCTTGACCTGTGTGCTTTGAGTGATCTTGTTTGTGGTTGTTGCATCCATGCACTCTTACATTCATGAGCATACATATGCATTTATCCAAGTTGTCCAGAAACTCATTCCAACTGTCTCCTTCTCCAGTTATCTGTTCACCGTCAAGCTGTTTCCTTAACATAACTACAAAACTAGAGCTGCCGTCAGATTAAGAATGGAAAACCAAGAACAACACAATGCCGAAGTCAGAATGGAAATTGATGAGTTGAAGGTCAGCATAACCAAGCTCACAAAAATGATGCAAGTTTTGATTGCTAGAGGTGAACCACCTCAGAGGACCGTGATCTCTGAAATATCACTCGCTACTGTTGACCCTCCACTGACTCAACAACCAGCTTCTACTTGGCCAGAATTTGGGTCACCTCTGAATTACTTGCCACCCTTTGCAACTACTCTAGTGGTTGTCCCATATGTACTGCCAGTATCTTCAGTTCCACTGTTCACTGAACCTCAGCCTGTTGTGCATTCTGTTGCTCAAGCTATTCCTGAGAATCCTTCTTTTGTGTACCATGCTGCTGGTCCATAATCTGAAAGTCAGGGAGAACCTGGATACATTGAAGAAGCCAGAGAGCAATGGCAAACTCTGGACAAAAGGATAAGAGCCGTGGAAGGAAGTGATGTCTTTAGTGCTGCCGTAATGGACATGTGCTTGGTTTCAGACTTGGTTATGCCTGCTAAGTTCAAAACTCCTGATTTTGTGAAATACAAGGGGCACACCTGTCCCAGAAGCCACTTGGTGATGTATTGCCGCAAGATGGCTTCCTATACCAACAACGACAAATTGCTCATTCACTGTTTCTAATACAACTTGAGTGGGGCTTCACTAAAATGGTATATGGGACTTGAGAAGATCCGTATCCAAAGTTGGAAGGGCTTGGCTGATGCTTTCTTAAAGCAGTATAAATACAATCTAGACATGGCACGTGACTTCCGTCAACTGCAAAATATATCTCAGAAAGAAAAAGAATCCTCTAAGGAGTACGCTCAGCGCTAGAGAGAGCTAGTTGCTCAGGTGGAGCCACCATTGACTGAAAAGGAATTGACTGGATTGTTCATGGACACTCTTCAGCCACTCTTTTAGGAAAAGATGATAGGCAGTGTATCATCTGGTTTTGCTGACCTAGTCACTATTGGAGTAAGACTAGAAGAGGGTATCAAGAAAGGAATGATTGCTAATGCTGAAGCCTTTAATGGTGCTAAAAAGTACGCTGGGAATTTTCTAAAGAAAAAGGATGGTGATACCCATGCTGTTTCAGTTGAAAGGAAACGTCACCGCAGACAACAATAATATGTAGCTGTAGTTACTCCTGTTGTCAATGCTCAACTAGTTCAAGCTCCTCGTCAGGCTGTTAGACAAAATCAGAATCGCAATAGGGTTGACTTTGATCCTATCCCGATGTCCTACGCTGAGCTGTATCCATGTCTTGTAAAGAAAGGTTTGATTACAACAGGGGTTTTACCTTCTCCTCCAAATCCTCTCCCAGCCGGCTATAGGGCTGATCTTCATTGTGAGTTCCATCAAGGTGGGGCAGGCCATAGCTTGGAAGGTTGTTATGCATTGAAAGCTAGAGTACAAGAATTGGTGAAAGCAAAGATCCTCACTTTTCTTGATGATAATCCCAATGTTGTCAACAATCCTTTGCCAGAGCATGCCAAGTGAAGTTTGAGTCAGTTCAGACAGATCATCTCCTAAAGCCAGTGTTTCAGACAAGACAAGTCATCCTTGTTGCTGATTAGTCACTAGGCCTTGTTTCTTTCTGTTTGCATTTTTCTTTGATTGTATTGACTGTTTGCTTTCAAACTTTATTTGTACTTTCATGGTAATTTCAATGAAATAAGCATTGCAATGTTTTGATTCAATTCATTTATATCCAATGTGTGCATCTTTATGCTTTCTTTTTCACAAAACAAAATATATATCTTGTTCACTTTCTTTATCAAACTTTTGTTCATGCAAAGATTGGAGGGAGGATGTTGAAAACGAAATACCTAAAATTGTTGGATTGTATGCTTTCAATTAAAACTTGGCTGATGATGTACATGCATTGTTTCAACTCCTAAACACTGGAGAAGTAAGGAAGCTAATTCCTTGTCAACCCCTTTGAGCCTAGAAGTTGGAGTTTCTTTCTGTACGAAAAAACCCACAATTTTAACCTGGGATGGGTAGTTCTTAGTAATTTGACTATGCATTCAAATCCAAGTGAATCATTCAATACACCTTTCAATAAAGGTTGCAATCACAAGCTTTCCTTCGCACACATCAAAGAAGTGTTGAAGATGTCTTTCAAATCAAAAAGCCAATGATAGTTCACTGTAATCATTAAGCCAGGCAGTCACTATCTTTATAAAAAAAATGAAAAAAAAATCAAAAGAAGATCCCGCTAAGTCAAAACCTATGAAGGAGACTTAGGAAAAAATTGGGGCATCCCGCTGACTGTAAGCTCAAATGACACAGTTCAGGAAAAAGTTAGGGATAACAAAAGAAAAGTCAAGAGGTTACCAAAATCCTCAAAGACAAAATGAGTTGACTAAGGTCCTCATAAAAAACAACAAAATGTTGTAAGAAAAAGTGACTGTCACCTCAAAAATCCCTTGGCCCTTGAGTCATCATCATAACAGTGTTGCAATTCCAAAATCACTTGGAACATGAATGCATAGTTTGAATTAACTGAACATAGGACTGAAGGTCATCACGAAGAATGGGTTGGGAACAAATAAACTTTGAGCCTATATCCTTTGTTTCGAAAACCATGAACCACACCACGTTACAACCCTCAAAAGACCTAATTGAAGCCATGTTTCTTTTGAAAGCATACTACAACAAGGTTGCGTAAATTGACTCCTAAGTTTTTTGCCAATCATTTGTTTTGATGTCATACCTTTGCTTTCTCTTTTATTTTTGAATGTCTAAACCATTGTATTTTGACAAGTGATTCATTTGCTCTACATCAATAATATTATTCCAAAAATGATTTTGAATCTCAAAATTGCATGAGCTTTGCATTAAGATTACCATGTTTATTTGGATGATTTTATTTTGCAGGCAAACTTTCCTCATCATGAAATTTCATACAGTTGAGAAACTTGGTCAGTGATCCTATCAGGGGCACATTACTTCCAAATCTTGTTGTGAATCAATTCAAGATTTGTTCAGTGCAAGTTATTCTCAAATTTGGTTAGCTAGAAGGCCTCTTTCAAGACCCATACTGAGTTTAGGCTTCTCAACAATCATTTCAAGAACTAAAGCCATGATCAATTCACCCCCAGCAATAGTCCAACTAAAGCCATGATCAGTTTATCCTCAGCATTTATTTCAAGAATTGAAGCCATGATCAGTTCAATCTTTTCCCCTACAACAGTCAAACTGAAGCCATGATCAGTTTATCCTCATCAGTCAATCAATCTGGGTCAGTCTTCTTCAAGAATGCTCAAGATGTCTTTCCTCAAAAGACCATCAGCCTGATACAATTCATAAGTGTGACAGAGATATGTTCAATATCTTCTCTTCAAACAGAGTGGACAGTGTTCCCTGTGTTGAGGAATCAGAGTTCCATTCTTCCCTTACAAATGAGTATATCTTGGTTGTCCCAATCATCTGCATTGCATACATAAATCATTCATATATCATACATAGAAAGATTTACATAGCTCGAAGTGTGTTTCGTGCTCATATGCATTTCCCGAGGTCCTGTTGCTGTCAACATTTTACCTTGTGATCAAAGTCCAACTTACTTGGCGCCTACCAAAATAGTTACATGTCTTTTCATTCAGTGATATTCCTGAATGTTATCGTTTCTCTGTGAATCTAGTGCTGTTGTTAGATGCTTGTTTTCTTTCACTCCAGTGCCATTCCTGGGTGTCTGTCTCTTTTTATCTCAAGTGCTATTCCTGGATATCTTTGTATTCTTTCACTCCAGTGCCATTCCTGGATGTCGGTCCCTTTTGATCTCCAGTGCCATTCCTGGATATATTGTTACTCTTGTTTCTCCCAGTGCTATTCCTGGAAGTTTTGTCTCTCTTCTGTAATCCCCAACAGATTTTCTTGGTTATCATTCAGTGCCATTCCTGAAAGTTTTATCTGTTCTTTCAGTACCATTCCTGAAATTCAGTGCCATTCCTGAATATAGTGATTTACCTTTACTTTCAGTGCCATTCCTGAAAGTTTTATCTGTTCATTCAGTGCCATTCCTGGATGTCTTTCTCACTATCATTCAGTGCCATTCCTGAATGTAGTGATTTAACTTTACTTTCAGTGCCATTCCTGAAAGTTTCATCTGTTCATTCAGTGCCATTCCTGGATCATTTTTCTCCTTTGCATTCAGTACCATTCCTGGATGTCTCTCTCACTATCGTTCAGTGCCATTCCTGAATGTAGTGATTTACCTTTACTTTCAGTGCCATTCCTGAAAGTTCTTTTTCACTTTATCCAATGCCATTTTTGGACACCTTTTCCCCAGCCAAATCCAATGCTATTCTTGGATATCTCTGATGTTTAACCCTTGTCATCCAATGCCATTCTTGGATATCCCCAGTGAAGTTTTTCAAATGGAAGTTTTGTTTCCATCCAATGCTATTCTTGGATGACTCTGATGTTTGTTGTTTCCCCATTTAATGTCGTTCTTGAATGTTGTAGTTCCTTTATCCAATGCCATTCTTGGACATCTTTTGGCACACTTTTGTCTCATTCGTATTTTCCATCCAATGCCATTCTTGGGTGTCACTATTTGTCTTCCCAGGGTCTTGTCCCTCTCTTTCCAACTATTGATGGATACTTCTTGTCACCTTGACAGATATCCGAAAATAGCTTGTGATCCCCAGCGTGTCTTTTAGCGTATTTTCACTCAATTTACCATAAATCCCTTGTTTTTTTGTCTCCCCGCAGTGTGCTTTATCCTTTGCATTCATATCATCTTGTGGCATCTTAGGGCTAAAAAATATAGCTTTTTGTATTTAAGTATCTTCATATCTCCCGATAGAAGAGACTTAAATAGGGGTAGCTGTAAGACCCTAATTTTTAACCCCTAAGATTCCACATATCATTCACATCTCATTTTGCATCTTTACCACAAACAAGATCACAAATTGGTTCCCTTGTCCCTCTCATCTTTGGGTTTATGCCTTGCAGGAATCACCAAGCATCTGTGTGTTTCTTTTTTGTTTTTTTTTCCTTTATTTGCTTATGTTTACTAACCTTTAATAAAAATCCAAAAAAATATGTTTGTTTCCCCTTTACTAACTTTTTCAGGAAGGGAATCAAGGATATCAAATAGTCCCTCAGCTGGAATGAATTTCATCTGATAAAGTCAAAGTTGATCTGCACATAACTTAAAAATTCATCTGATCAAGAGTTCTCAAGTTTTTGATTGATTATTGTTAGTTCTTGTAGTTGACTGGAATTTTGGTAAAACAATGTGGATGTCATGGTTAATGTTTCAACATGAGTTTCCAACATTCTGGTTGTGTTAAGTTGTAAATGGTTGCAGATTCTGTGATGATGTCAAACCCGATGTTAAGACATCAGTTGATAAAACATCAGTCTGAGTTGTTTTATTAGGGCTGTGTGTTTCTGTTATTGGAGAGATATTTTGCTGAAGAGAGTGAGAGATTGTAGGCGAATATCTTGGTAAAGATATATTCAGTTGCAATCAGATTTGGAGCAGATATTGTTGTTGTTTTTAAGGCTAAAAGATATGAAGATTTAATTGAAGATTTGATTGAAGATTTAATTGAAGATCTATTTAGTAGCAGAATCTTCTGCAGATTTGTAGCAGTTAATATGCTAAGATTTAAAGCCCAAATCCAGTTGGGAAAAAGGTTATAAATAGATGCATTGTAACCTAGTTTTAGTAAGCCAGCCATCATGTAAATTCTAAGGGCTGAGTTTGTGAACCACACTCTAGGAGAGTTGGTATGTGTGAACCACTCGGATTGTGAGATGGTCATTGTTCTTAGAGGAAGCTGTTAAGCAACTCTAAGCATTGTTCTTAGTCATGAGGGTCATGCCTAGGTATTGTTATAGGAGTGTGTCTTCTATGTCTTTGGAGAGTTTTTGGAAATCAAGCTGTTGATGCAGTGACTGAGATGTTGACTGCTAGACATCATTGCGATGATTGGGAGTGAGATAGAGTCTCTTATCTAGGGAGGACTTAGATAGAAGGGTCATTGGGTAGTGATTAAATTAGGTAGATTGTAAACTGGTTTGTTGAGTCTGTAATTTGATACTGCTAATAGTGGACTTCCTTCCTGGCTTGGTATGCCCCCAAATGTAGGTCGTTAGACCGAACTGGGTGAACAAATTCTGTGTGTTGTTTACTGCTTTTTCTGATTACTATTATTGCCTTGTTCATACAACAGATATTGATGTTGTGACATCGCACTTGACAACACATATCTGATACCAGAATTTCAATTGGTATCAGAGCAAACATCCTGTCTGTTTCTGGATGAGATATAGGGAAGATACTTTCTGGTTCATGAGCAAGGAAGATAGTTTTACTGAGATGGTGTATGGACTTAGTCAGTTCATAGAGATTTTTGTATGATCCCTTGAAGTGGAGGATGAACTGTTCATGACAGGGTGTGTATTGGACCTGTCTATTATTATCAGGCTTGTAGCTTTGGTGGTGAGCTGCTGTGTGGTTTGACTTATTTTAAAACCTATTTTGACCTAGTGCACATAGAGTGTCGTGTTTGTGCAAGGGTTATTATGTTTTTCCTGAAGGTTGTAGAGGAGTTTTCTGGTGTGTGTTTCGCTGCATACATATATCTGATGGAAAATTCCAGGTGGTTTTGTGTTAAGGCTGCAACATTTTGTTCTCCTCTGAAGATGTATCACATGGTGTGGTGATACTTGAGGATATCTTCAACTAGTTTGTTAGAGTTGCCAAAGATACTTGTGGTTCATCCCAAGTCCACTCATAAAGGAACTCTTATATGAGCTTGTTGAAAAGAGATCTGAAGAAAGTTAGAAGCAATTTATTCTTGCCTCTAACCCTACAAGGTCAATCTCTGGGCTGTGTTAAAGGATCTTTTGGTGTGTTTCTTGTGAAGAGAACTTATGTCCTACCAGATGTTGGAACATAAAACCAGCAGATTGTGCAGAATCTTGTTGGATAAAGGTATGGTATAACATATGCTTGGGGGCTAAACAAATGTGTATTGATCACATCTGTTTGGAACCTACTCCTGGCTTGGAAGAGGAGGCATCTGGGTTGTGAAACATGTCTTAGATATGTATGTTGGTCAAGAGATGATTAATATAGTGTCACTCATTGGATTAGTGTATTTCTGATCCAAGTGAGTAGGTGTTCATAGGCTGTTTGTTTTTGTGGAGGTTAAGCTCAAATGTCAAGGACATTTTCTCTGATATCTGAAAGTTCCTTCTGATCAAAGCAGCCAGTTGTTTGCAATCTTGTTTATGGCCATGGAGCAGATTCTGCTTGAAAGGAGTTATATGTGTGTACCAACTATAGGATGAGCATTTCAGATTTGTGCAAGGAGAAGTTGGTGTTTTTTTTACCAAAGGATTATGGTTCCCTGGTATCTGTATGAGAAGTTTCGTCTAAAGCTGGAGTCCAGTTATGTGGTGTCCTCACATAATGGAACATCTTTTTGTAAGGATTGAAGGGCATCCTTGTAGGTTGAAGTGTTGGGAGAAACATAATTGTCTATGCTGTTTGTGATGACCAGTCAATGGTTTCTCTCCTTTAGGTACAAAAGGATGGCATCCAACATCTCAAAGACAGACAGGAGGTATGAACATTAAAAGTTTGAAGATTCTTGAGATGTAGAGTATGCTGGTTCCTGTTTATGTGTTTGTTCCGGGTTTGAAGGTTGATCAGCTACTGATAGTCAATCCTCTTGTGTCCCTTGCAAGAGATGTGTGTGGATTACTATGGTTGTTGTCTCCAAAGCCATAGTAGATGTTTAGTGTGATTTACTATGATTGCTGATGTCGGAACTGATGTTGAAACATCATTTCAGTTCTTTGCTCAGGGAGGAGTGAAAGGTCAAGACACTGACTTAACCTGGAATGCTTTTATGGTGTGAATGGTTGTCATGATGGTTTGTTTTGAAGAAGAATCAGCAGATGCTTGTTGTGTGAGAAGGTTACCTTGACAGGAGTTGAGTATTTGTCTGCTTTTGATAAGGTTGTGCATTCAACTAATGACAAAATACATTGACGGGAGACTATGTATATGTCTGATGTAAAAGTGCAGGACTGTTGGTGTTTGAGAACTCTGTGAAACAATCATGATGGTTAAAAGAATCTTGAGATTATAACAATAAGATTGTGTGTTCTATAGTGTATTTAGAAGTGGCATTATTTGGTATAGTTATGGGGTAGTCTTGGACTATTTATTTTCTGAAAATTCAGATATGGTAGGTTTGAAGTCTTTGGAGTTTCTGAGCAGGATGGAGGTTGTCTACTCAAACTTGATTGTTGAATCAAGTCTATGAGAGCATGTAAATTTGTTTCTTCACAGGGAGGAGGTTCTTCTAAGTGGCAGAAGGAAGAGTTGAATTCAACAGTTGGATATCATAATGTTTTGACATCTAGCTTAACATCAGAAGTCTCAGCTGGTGATGTGGCACATCAGCTTAAGATAGAGGTGATCTACAGTAATGGAAGTTATGGATGCTTCAAAAAGATCTATCTCATACAGTTTGTGGGAGTTGTGGTTTGAGAAGATGTTACATGGCTAAAAGGCTTGGTGAATCCAAGATGTCTTGCTTTGGAGCAAGTAGTTCATATTACTTGAAGATCTGGTTTCATAGGTGGATCAGGATATCTTGTGGGAGTTCTAAAGAAGTTTGAGATCAATCAAAAGGTGGAATTTGGTTGGTTTCATTGTGTGCATTCAAGCAGGATGCTTGAAACTGATTGCTCTTGTGCAGAAGAGTATTTAGTTGAAAATGTAAGGAGGTTCTAATTCTCTTGGAGCTTTTGGCAGAAGTTCTAGGTTGAGGATGGAAGTATACCTTCTTTTGGTGGATGAGCGTGTAGTCCTCTCTGGCTTTCTGAAGCTCTCTTTGTTCAAGCTGGTGACGCAGTGTTCAGTTTGGATTACTATGCTGATAGTAAATTCAGTAGTGGAGCATATCTAGAACCATGGTGTGTGGTATATGTGATGTGTCAAGAATGTCCTAACAGATGTTAGAACATTTTTTGGGTTGGATATCCTTGGTATAGGATGATTTTGTTCTGGTTTTGAAGCTTGGTGCATACATTATGCCTAAGGAGCGTCTACATAGTCATACGGGAGAATGATGAAGTAGAAGGTCTGCCTTGGATGGAGAATGTAGAGAAGACTTAAGTAGATCAGGTAGTGATTGATTGGAAGTCTGAAGATGAAGAGTATGATAGGGAATGACTGCTTTTGGAAAATTGGGGGATCAATGTGACTTTGATCTTTATCCAACAATTTGTTTAAAGGAGGATGGTGATCCTTTTGTTCCTCACGAATAGCATGATGTGACTTCATGTGTGAGTGACTGCTGTTTCTTGTCAGAAGAGATTGTGATGTGATCTGATCAGAACATTTTTTAAGAGATGTTCCTTTTTCTGCTACAAGTGTCTCTTGAAGAGATTAGATCTCAGTAAAGCTGAGAATTTGTGGAGTCTGTGAGCCGTGTCATACCAGTCAGGATACTTGAATGTGTTATCCAAGAGTGAAAGTACAATATGTGAATGTGCTCAGCAAGTGTGCTCAAATGTTCATCTCCATCTAGAGCTTTAGTTAACCATGACAGGGAGATTACTTGTCTATGGATTTTGCTACAAAGGTGCACATATTGTGAAGCTTGCATGATGATCAAGCTTGTGTGGATTGGTTGAATCTTATGAGGATATAATGTCAGATAACATGTTATGACATTAGGTTGTTGGATGACATGTTGGTGTGGACATGAATGGTTCTAGCCATGTGAAGCTAATTGTTTGAATCATATGCGCACATGCTTATGAGGAGAAGTCTGAAGGACAACTTTAGGTGTGTATGGGAGAATTTATTGTTCTCTGCATATTTTGGAAGAGCTTTGTGAGGGTCCTTGTTGATGGGAGACGTCACACTTGTCTTGGTGTGTGAGTTCAGTGGAAGGCATTATGTGTGTATGATTATGTGAAGCATTCCTAACTGAATGGATGAAGACTGTGTCTGGTTTTTCCAAATGTTATGATCAAGGAGTTCATTGTGATCATTCCTGTGGATATTACAGAGAGAAGTTGATCAGCTTGGCAAGGTGTGAGTTTTGGAGCATGAGAAGATAACAAACCAAGAGGGAATCATGTGAGTTCTGGTATTTGGATTGTTTGAGGATTAAGCATTAAGTGAATGCGTTCAGCAGGTGTGTTGAACAGAGGGTGCGCTCTTGAAGACATGAAGATGAGTCTTATGTTTTCCATTCATTTAAGGTGTTCTTCTTGCAAAGGAGCACTAGTTATCTTAGATAGGGAGAATTGATCTTTTGTTGAAGAAGTTGTTTATCCAGATTGTAATGTCAGACAAGATGTCGTGACATTGTGTTACTGGTGAAGTTCATGGTGTTCTTGACAGTTTAGACCTGGTTCTATAGATTTGTGGGTCAAAGGATTGAATTAGAAGTATACATTTACACCAATGTTTGTCAATTTTTGGCCATAAAGGGGGAGAGAATGTACAGTAGTAGCTGCTGAGTCTGGATTTTGTTCTGAGTATATTGGTTGGATGATTCAGAGTTTGATTTTGGAATTTTTTTTTGCTTGCTGCTATGTTCAGAGTTTGTCCAATTGTGGCTAAAAAGGGGGAGAGTTAGCCCATATGTTGCCTAGTTTTGTTGGTATAGGCTTGAGGGGGAGTAATCTGTCTGAACATTTGGTATGATGGTTCTTGCTTTGAGGGGGAATTTGTTTTGTGCTGAGTTACTAGTTGTTGGAGCTGGTTGGTATTGCTGCAGGTTGTGCTGTGAATGAATGTTAGTAAGTGTTTTTCCGCTGCAAGCTGAACGTGTTTTTCTGCTGCAAGCTGAAAGTGTTTTAGCCAAAATTAGCCAAAGGGGGAGATTGTTAGTTTTTGTAGTTGGCTGGAATTTTGGTAAAACAATGTGGATGTCATGGTTGATGTTTCAACATTAGTTTCCAACATTCTGGTTGTGTTAAGTTGTAAATGGTTGTAGATTCTGTGCTGATGTCAAACCCGATGTTAAGACATCAGATGATAAAACATCAGTCTGAGTTGTTTTATTAGGGCTGTGTGTTTCTGTTATTGGAGAGATATTCTGCTGAAGAGAGTGACAGGTTGTAGGCAAATATCTTGGTAAAGATATATTCAGTTGCAATCAGATTTGGAGCAGATCTTGTTGCTGTTTTTAAGGCTAAAAGATATGAAGATTTAATTGAAGATTTGATTGAAGATTTAATTGAAGATCTATTTAGTAGCAGAATCTTCTGCAGATTTGTAGCAGTTAATATGCTGAGATTTAAAGCCCAAATCTAATTGGGAAAAAGGTTATAAATAGAAGCATTGTAACCTAGTTTTAGTAAGCCAGCCATTATGTAAATTCTAAGGGTTGAGTTTGTGAACCACTCTCTAGGAGAGTTGGTATGTGTGAACCACTCGGATTGTGAGATGGTCATTGTTCCTAGAGGAAGCTGTTAAGCAACTCTTAGCATTGTTCTTAGTCATGAGGGTCATGTCTTGGTATTGTTATAGGAGTGTGTCTTCTATGTGTTTGGAGAGTTTTTGGAAATCAAGCTGTTGATGCAGTGACTGAGATGTTGACTGCTAGACATCATTGCGATGATTAGGAGTGAGATGGAGTCTCTTATCTAGGGAGGACTTAGATAGAAGGGTCATTGGGTAGTGATTAAATTAGGTAGATTGTCAACTGGTTTGTTGAGTCTGTAATTTGATATTGCTAATAGTGGACTTCCTTCCTGGCTTGGTATGCCCCCGGATGTAGGTTGTTAGACCGAACTGGGTGAACAAATTCTTTGTGTTGTTTACTGCTTTTTTTGATTACTATTATTGCCTTGTTCATACAACAGATATTGATGTTGTGACATCGCACTTGACATCATATATCTGATACCAGAATTTCAATTATTATTCAAGAGACTCCAAGGTTCACGTGTTTATTTCCATGTCTTCTTTGACAAGCAAAATAATCGAGCCGAACCTCAGCAGTGCACTGAAAAAGGGCATTTTTTCAAAAATTTACACTGAGTAACCGGTTACCTCAATCAGAGTAACCGGTTACCCTCGTGAAAATTTGAAAAATGGCAGCAAATTTAAATTCTGCAGCAATTGGCACCAATTTTCATCATTTTGATCACATGTGGAATATTCTAGACCACCTCATTTTAATTCCCCTACATAATCACAATTAATTCCCACCATGCACCTTTACTAATCACCACTTGATCTTGAATTTCCCTCCAAATTCAAATTCTAAGCCTAATTCTCATTTCCAAACCAAATTCCAATCCACCAAAATTTCCAAGCCTAAACTCTATAAATAGAACCCTCATTTCATTAATTCTCCAAGCTTTTGATAGCCAAATTCACCTTGCTAAATTTTCTCTTGAAGCTTTTGATAGCCAAAAAACCTCTTGCAAATTCTCTCCCCAACTACCAAATTCTCTCAAAGCTCACTTTTCTTCTTTTGAAAGTTAACAAGTTTTCACATTGAATATTGTTCAACTTTGAGCTAAACCTTCATCCAAACTTGTTTTCTTCATCAATTCTCATAAATCAAGGCTTTGGAGTTTGGATCTTGGAGCAATTTGAAGCAATTTTTCAGATTTGGAGTGGTAATCTCATTTTCCGCCATTGTTGTTCTTGATTCATCTTCCACAATGTAGATCCTTGATGGATTCTTGTTACTTGATCTTTTGGATCTTATAATTGTGTTTAATTGCTGGTTTTTGCTGTCGTTTTACTTAAAATTTCGTGCAATTTTGGTTCCATGATCATAAGGTGTTTGAAGAAAGCTTTGAAAGATGATGATGCTGAAATTTGCACTATTTTTTGACTCTGCGTGCAGAGTAACCGGTTTCCCTAATTAGAGTAACCGGTTACTCTGAGTTAGAATGCAGTTTTTGGTCCATTTTTGGGACTGTTTTGGTCGCTTTGCCATTTTCTTCCCTTTCCCTTTGTTCTTAGCCTTAGATCACATAATTTTGTGATTTAATTTGGCTTTCTCTTCATCTATTTCTCTTTTATTTGGATCGATGAAAGTCTTATTGATCTTAGAATTTCTTTGTTGAATTCTTGATCAAGACTATATCATTTCCTTTTTTCTTTTCGTGCGGTATTGCTTTCGGATGACGATTTATATATCGTTCATCTAGCATGCATTAGCACAAAAATCACTATTGACTGGCCTCGAGTAGGGTGACTTCTTTATAAGTCACTTGGCGATTGCTTAACATAGCGCTACATTTTTCCCTCTCCAAATCGGAACATGAACTTTCGTGGCCCAAACTTATGATTGTAAGCCAAAGGATGGTTGATCTTTTGTATTAGGTTCAAAATCTATGAAGCTTGTTGTTATAGAGGCTTTGATTCTATCAATCTTCTAACAAGTCATCATTAAACTTGGCCTAAGTACATTGTTCATTCATTATAGTTCATGACGCGAGGCGGAATAATCGGTGTTACTTTTTAAGGCTTATGGCACTAGGGCCTTTGTGCTACTAATCACTAACTTCTAACCTTACTTTTATGCTTCCTTCTTGCTCCCTATCTCTCTTTATTTTTTTTATGCTTCATGTCATTATATCATATCATATCTTGTTTATGCTTCCGCAATTTTTCCTTTGTCCGTTGGACACATGTTTATGCTTATGCCTTTTTCTCTTTATCCACTTGGGCCAAAAAATTAATAAAGGCCAAAACCTCTAAAAAACTTGTGTTTCTAATCTTGGACTATGGTTACTGTCCTTTGCAATGGACATGGAGTTTTGCACCTAGACCTTGGACTTCAATGCTATTCTTGGATCCTTGGACTTAGAACTAGGCCATTTTCCCCTTTCTTTGGAATTATGGTTTGAAGACTTTGGAGCCTTGTGCTTTTGCTTGGTTTATGGTGAAGATAGCTATATTTGTGGTTAGATCATTCTTATCCTTAGCTTTTACTTTATGCTTTAGGATAGTCACTTCTTCTCCACCCCATTCTTCAATTTTCAAAACCTTCTCCCTTTTTCAAAACCTTATTGTTTTCAAACTATCACCTATTTCATAATCAAACCTTGACTTTGTCAAGTGATTTTACTCTTTTCTTTTCATTTCTTAACAAATGCTAAACTACATAAGTATATTGACACCTTTTTTCAAAAGACTTTAAAAAACACCAAACTTATTCAAATATCTTTTGTGCCCTTGTGCACATTTCCTTTAACTTTTTCATAAGTTTAGACATGATTCATTTCTTTAAGCAGAATTATTCGCTTGGAAATGACGACTTATCTTTACATTTAAAATCAATCATAACAAACCAATTTTGTTCTTTGTACCACGAACTACGGGGTTTTGATCCTATATTGCACTTTGTGGGTACGTAGGCATGAGACGACAAGTCTCTCCAAACACAAAAATCTTAAAAAACAATTTCTCTTCTCATCTCCTCAATCTCATTTCAAACAAACATTTTCAAACCAAAAAAGCGTGAATATTTCAAAGGGTTCTTATAGAGTACTATAGACGTTTTGGGTGCTAACACCTTCCCTTAACGTAACCAACCCCCTTACCTAGTCTCTGTTCACTTGTTCTTCTTTTAGAGCTTGTGTAGGTTTAGTTCGCTCTTTTTCCTTTCCTTTTGGATAAAATAAAAGTGCGGTGACGACTCTTGATTTATGAGTTAAATTAATCAATAACTTATACTCACAATTTTTGCCGCTACACAAATCAATACCCGCCCCATAATATCTCCAGAAAAGATGTAAAAAAACGAAGAGCTTTCCTATGCAAGGTCAATAATATTCAAAACGAGACGACGATAGTCCTCCGATAGTCTTATATGCTTCCTTAGAGAGATGAAGATTGCATGATCACTCTGCACTATCAACAGTCGATATCCACTCAAAACGATTCAAAAGGCACTCAAGTACTCTCAATGGAAGTAGAGCATCGTTACTAACTATAGCCAAAACATGCGTCGTCCATTCCCACTATCACGTAGTGCCACACGAATATAGTGTTTAAGTTTGTTGGCTTCCAAGAACGACGACGTCTTATAAAAAATGTCTATTTTGATGACCCTGTGACTGAATAAGAGCGCTCATTACAAACCCTCATCATGTAAAGCACAAACAAGGGCTGGGGGAAACTGTTCCCGACGACAAGGAATGAAAGAGATGAAGGCCGTTTTTTAAACTATTCAAATGAACCTAGCCACAAAATTTATCCTCACCGTTCAAAGCCATCTAACAGTCGACTGTGTTTCACGGTCACATGTGCATTCAATTGCTAACTAACTCTTCTATTTAAAAAGATAATCATGTTATTTCTCAAGTATTGAATTTATTTCCCCATTCAAACTACACTCTTACTCCATTACTAATTTAAACGTTGTAATGTTAACTTTGAAGATCAATCTCCCTCTCCATAGCATCAGAGCCTCAAACCACGGTGATATCACACTAATTAAACATGTTTGATCATCATATATTAACGGGAGCAAATCATCGCAACTTCCCTTGGTGTAACTGCCCGACAAGATGTTTGAATACCCTATAAATTAATTAAAATATCCGTCATACCTGTTTGTAATTAATTTTTTGTAATGTCCCTTGATTGTGAGAACAAATATAAAAATATGTCCATATGTTTGAGGAAAAAGATGGTTTATTTACACAAATTAGTTAACCATTTAATCAAGGCCCCATCCACCAATGAAAATTAAAGTCAAGTCAATCAATATTTTCTTTATAATTGTTGACGAGAGAGTATAGTATTACAATTATATATATAGTACGTCATTAAATTGATGTGCAAGTAACATTAATAACCGAAACTTACTAGTATCTTCTCGTAACTGATTTATTGTTAATACTAAGTTTTATATATAATACCAAATCATATATGTTGAGATTCACAAACAAGTACAACCAAGTTTCATCAAATTCTCTCTTTTCAAAATTAGTTTTCTTGCTACATTTTATATACTTGGATCACACATATGGGTTTTCTTCGCCATTTTTCGGAATGTTTCATTGATTGTTCAAGACCCATAGAGAAACGTATTCCTAAGAAGGTTTATTTTTTATTTTTTTATTTTATAATTTTCTTCATGTGTCTCTACGTTAATTAATTCACACAAATCCACTCAATTGAGGTTTCTGTTCCTATTATAATTTTAAAAACTAATACTTTTTTATTTGTATTTAGACTGTTCATGTCAGGGTGAAAATGGACTGTGATGGTTGTGTAAGGAAAGTTAAAAATGCAGTGAAAGACATAGAAGGTTTGTATAATACTCTCATTATCTTTACAAATAACTATATCTGTCAGTTAAAACTATCATATATATATATAGTTTCAATAAAATCAAAAATATCATATGTGTGTAACTCAGACTTCTTAAAATTCAAATGTTAGAAGTTAAATTCCACGTCGTCGACTAAAAAAAATGGTAGAGAAATTACTAATACTTCATTATTCATTACTTTATGTAGAACACGAAATGCATAAGTAATTTGGACAATATTTGATATTAAAAAATTATCTAAGACCAATTTTTATCTTTGGCCCTAAGAAACATCATATAATCTTCGACGTAGGTACGCACCTAAGTTTTATTTTATTTTATATGCATTTTAATAAAATCTTCTTCTTTCTTCGATGCAACGTTTTTATTTATTTTTTTATAAATATGTTGACATATTCTATGCAACTTCATTTCTATTGCTATCTCACTTTAAGTGGTACGTAAGTTCCTTAACACGTGATCGCCATGTTTAAGATAAAATATATATATCTCGATAAATAAAGATGCAATTTGAGCAAAAATTTAAGCAAAGTCAAACTAGGCATATTTGTAATTTTGTCAAAGTTGTAATATTTCAAAAACATAGACTTCAAGTAATGAACATGTAAATTTGCATACTGGTCCTAACTAATAATGATGTATTTATTGGGCCAATGATATTTTCAGGGGTGGAGTCATATAATGTAAATCAAAAGCTACAAAGGGTAACGGTGACTGGAAATGTAGATGCAAATGAGGTCCTAGAAGAAGTGAAGAGCACAGGAAAAACAGCTGACAATTGGCCATTTGTTCCATACAATTTAGTGGCTTATCCTTATGCTCAAGGGGCATACGACATGAAAGCACCAACTGGTTTTGTCAGAAATGTTCCTCAAGCTGTCGGTGACCCTAAGTCTCCAGAGATGAAGATGATGGTGCTTTTTAATGATGATAACCCAAATGCATGTTCAATCATGTAACTTCATATAGTAGTACTATAGAAGCCTCTATGTAACTTGTGTTTTCTTTCCCACTTGTAAATGTTAGGTTTTGCCACTTGTAAATGCGAGGTTGTGTTTATTTTGTGAAAATAATAAATCTTAAAAAAAAAATATTGTATGTATTTTCTAAAACAATTAAATGTAAAAGGATGGTTTTATTATTTAAAAAAAAAAACATCATTTTTAATAGTATTTTATCTTTTCGCTATCATAATTCATTTTTAGAATTTTAAAATTTTTATTAACAAATTAATATATACATGTTCTTAAAATAAAAT
Organism: Lathyrus tuberosus; assembly: GCA_022829125.1. NCBI lineage: Eukaryota > Viridiplantae > Streptophyta > Magnoliopsida > Fabales > Fabaceae > Lathyrus > Lathyrus tuberosus. The sequence goes on along the minus strand of JALAZF010000061.1, from coordinate 504,108 downwards.
GTAATAATTAAATTAATGGATTTTTAATTTCAACATAAATTTGTAAAATTGCTCTCGCACGGGTAAATTTATTTGATATAGTAGCTATAATTTTTTTGAAATATATACCTATATAAAAGTGAAAAATGATAATAATATTTTAACAAAATATTAGTAATATAGTTACACAAAATATAACGTATATTTGACAAACGATGTCAATGATCCAAAATAAGAACAGACAAATAAAATAAAATACAGTATATGTTTCAACCAATTGTTACTATGTTCTAAGAGTTGAGATTTTGAACATCAATGGTTTGCCATGTAAAATTAAAAAAAAAAAATAGTTGTTTTAGATAACAACTCATAAATTGGTGAATGAATGGAGTTTGTTGCTGAAGACTATTTTTTTTACACTTTGAACACAAGTCTTTTATGATATGAGTTTTCTGTGTTCTTGCTTTTTTGGCCTGCCCAAAATTGGATGTGTGGTCCATAAATGATATTATATGTCATTCAGTGGCAATTGGATGTGTGATCCAAGAATTATAAGCTAAACATAAAGAAATGTGGATTCTGTAATATGATTGCAAATATGATTACATGATTTAGATTTTGCACTATGAGTACATTCTAACATAAATAAAAGAATATTAAGCTAAATAACTCATCTATATTTGAAATTGTAAATGTACTTCATGGTTCATATTTCAGCATACTATAATTGTTTAATATTTGTCACAATTTCGATTTGTCTGCAAACCCTTTCTTCACTGTGGCAGACGTGGGGAAGTGGGAGAATGAGACTTAGAGCTGGCATTCGCACGACACAGTGCTGTTTAACAACGCTGGAGCTCCATGTATTGGAGAGTTTTTGCAGGGGTGGGTTAAGGACAACAATTTGGTGCAGGATATTGAAGATATTATTGAGTGGATTCCATAGAAAAATTATTCTTTTTCTGTTCATGTAAGTCTCTTGCTATGTGTTAGTGTTGTTCATGTAAGTCTCTCGCTATGTACTAGAGCAATGAAAGTCTTAATCAAGTGGATTGATTGAGAAGAAGTCTTGGATCCGTGGGATTTAAGCAAGGAATTCTCGGATCGAGGGTTTGAGCAGATGTCTTGAATCTGAGGGGTTTAAACAGAAAGTCTTGGGTTTGTGGAGCCTGAGCAGGGAAGTCATGGACCATGGGTCTGAGCAAGAAGTCTTGGGCCTGAAGGGCTTGAGCAGGAAGTCTCGGGTCTGAGGGACCTAAGCAGGAAAGTCTTAGGCTGAGGGATTAAGCAAGGAAGTCTTGAGTCTGTAGGACTTGAGTAAGGAAGTTTTGAGCCTTAGGGGTTTAAGAAAGTCTCAGACTTAGGGTCTGAGCATTGTAAAAGTCTTATGTAGATTGCATAAGCGATTGTAATCCTGATTTGATTATAGTGTAAATCTCTTGTGAAGCAAGGGGACTGGACTACTCTCATTTGGGAGGAACCAATATAAATTTTTGTGTCTTCTCCTATTATTTATTTGCTTCTGTTAACATTCTGCTGCTAAGTATAACCAGAATCTGAACATCAGCTTAGATTCAGAACTCTGATCAGATACAAATTAAGAAAACAGAAAACATAATCCAACCCCCCTTCTTGTGTAGTTTTCTCACCTTCAGTTGGTATCAGAGCCTAATATGTACATAACACTTAATATTGGTGCAGATAATGATCCAATGAAAAAAGTTTGACTGTTAAAGACTTTTCTTTAAGAAGGAATCAAGTGTCACATGAAAATATTACATTGTTTTTCCTACCATATTCAAAGGGTGATTCCCCTGAATTTAAATGATGTAAAAGTTAAATATATTTTTAATTCATTGGACTTGATAAAGGGTTTTGTGAAGGTCTATGTAATACCCTTAAAAAAGGTATTACTATAGAAGTTGATGGTGTAGGGGATGATCACAGTTTGAAAGTCTCTCTCACCAGCTCAGGAGAAGCTTATTGAAAATATCTTTAGAGGTAGATGCATTATGGTATGTGCTCTATCTCGATTCTATGTATATCAACATCATTGATACATCTAATGCTCAAACTATCTTTGAATCCTTGTGCTCAAACCTAATGTTAGAGGACTTCACTGCATATTCATTTGAAGCTGACATCAGTGAAGGATTCATAAGAAAGAGTAATCTGGCTCTGCCGGTCATTACTGCTCCTGAAGAAGCATCTGAATCTTGGAATAAAAATCAAGTTTTAAAGAGAAAGAGATTATGTTAAATTTATCTTGCTTCAATATTTGATAATAAGGAGTCTGTTCTTTATGGTGATATCTTAAGTGACTTCATTGCTCTTTGATTGAGGGTCATCATGGAATATGTGTTAAAGGACAATTCTATGAGAAACCTTCAATTCTTCTTCGTGTTCATCCAACTATTATAACAATGCTTTAATTTGTTTTATGCCAATCTCTGATAGTTAACACTATCTGGTTCTATGCGTGTCAAAAATTTCAAAGTTAAAAGATTTAATCCAAGACAATGAAATCAATGATTCTGGTAAGAACAAGATCTTGTTCATATCATGACTCATCCTAGACTAATACTCTAGAATGAATGAATCATGGTACTGCTAACAAATTGAGGCATAAGGCAAAGGAAAACCTTTCTAGACCAACATGTATGGACTCATAGAAATATGTGTATCGTTATTTAAATATAATTGCTGCAGATATCGAAGAAAGGAGAAAAGGCATCTTCCATGTTGCTTATCAAAAATTATTTACAACATTTGATGGAGAAAGATCCTACAACCCAAACTCAAGTGCTAGAGGTACTGAGTTTGGTGAAAGAAGTGGAGTCAATGGTTTAACAGCCATTGAATTAGAATCCACTCAAAGCAGTATTCAGATTCTATGGTCAAATCTGAATACTCATACGAGTCTGACTGAGAAAATAACAAAAAAAAGGTATGTCTGTTCTTTTCTGGCTTATTACTTAAATCAATGAGATATTTGTGTATATGTAAATACAAAGTCTCTGTTATATTTTTAGATAAGTTCTTTTGATAAAAGAATCTTCAAAGATCTTTAAGAAGAAACTATGTTGTGTTTGTCTATACTGAATATATCATTAGCTAGATGATGTTATGGAATCAGTTTCCTCACTTTTGTGATGATATTGTTGTTTGTTAGATGTCAAATGAACCAATTCAATATTCATTAATCATTCATGACTCTTGTTTCAAGAGAAAATGTTTGGTTCTAAATAGAATATTGAAGACTGATGACTGACACAAGATGTCTCACTCTAAGTCTAGATATACTAGACTCTGATGGATGACATCTTTTGAAAATTGTCAGACTCTGAGATTCAGAAAATGATTCCCTACTTCTGATAAAGCAGATTAAGTAAAATGTTTTGTCAAAAACTTTTATATTACTTAAATATTCATAAAGGTGAAAATCGTCTAGCGGATTCAGGAAATTTGTTGGATAAAAACCTTTGGGTAATGATGTTTTTCTTTTTATATATTATTATTATTATTATTATTATTATTATTATTATTATTATTATTATTATTATTTCAATCCCCTATCTTTTGAAACATCACTTTGTGTCATTTTTCTGACAAGATTCTTATTCCTTTAGAGTCTTGTTCATTTCTTTTCTTTTCGTTTTATTTTCTTTGGTTGTGTGTTGATCAAACCAAACCTGAGATGAATTCTCTAGTCAATTCTCCTTTGAATCAACTAGTTGTCATCAATGAAAAGTTTCTTTGAATCAACCGTGTATGAACAAAGTTAGAATGGATACTTTGAGATGCTCTGTGGTTTCACTTATCCAAGTCTTGTCAAAGAGTTTTGTATTAATGCTTCCATTGTTGAGCTGAATTCTGAGTGTGCTATTCTTTCCAAAGTGACTGGTGTTTCTATAATAGTAACCTCTAAATCGATTGCTAATGTGATCAATTGTGAGGAGATTGGAGAAATCCCATGAACTCTTATTTGGGAACACTATCTTCCTACTTGGCGTATCTTTGTAGATCCATCTAACACATATTTGGTCTCAAATCTCTATCATGGTGCAATTGTTTGGAATCATATTCCGAACACAAACTTGCTTCCTACGGATAAGGATCTAGACCTCGTGAACCCTATTGAAAATGATTTGCTACTACTTCTCAATTTAGACTTGCAGATTGATCTTCCTCAAGTTATGTTTGACTATTTGAAGAGGACTCTGTCTTCCTTTCACAAGGGAAAGACTTTCTTCATTCCTTATGGACGAGTTCTTTTAGAACTACTGGTCCAACATGGATTTATCATAAGTTCAGAGGTTGATTCTTCTAAAATATAGAGAGACAAGTTTGAAGCTATTTATGAGAGATTATGATGTTAGACTTCTGCAAATTTATGTCTTGTAATTGTTAAGACTTTTTGTGTTAAGAAATCTTATTGTTAATCTGAGTTTGTTCATGCTTTTGTGCATCTTAACTGTTATAAATATTCATTTATATTGTTGTTCAGGAGGATAAAACAAATAGGGTTAAAAACTCTAAATATGCAACATTCTCATTAACTTGAAGCTATTGAAAATTGTTAAGACTTTCTAGGAATTCGGATTTTCCCTAAGGTATTCCCTAGGATCATCTGACATATCTAGATTGTCTAAATAATATTGCCATTCTTCCTTTGCAAACTCTATAGCTTCCTTTCTCAGTTGATTTCTGCATTTTGACTTAGAAGTTATTCTTCTTCTGTGTGTCTCAACAAAGGTTGCTGAAGAAGTGTGTGCTTCTGAAGCCATCTACTTACTTGTAGATCCTTCAATTGCTACACCACTCTTGTTTGTTTGAGTTGCTACATTAAGCATGGCTATCTTTCTAAAATCTCTCTTTGGAACCCAAATTTTCTTTTGCTTATACATTTTTGTGTTCAGAAGATTAAGTGGTTATGAAAGTGAGTCTGCTAAGGGGTTTTTATAGAATCGTGACATTCATTACCTTGGAGTATTCATTATTATATTATTTATTAATTCGAATCAATTTTAAATACTGACTCTTAGAAATGATGTCTAGTAAAAAAAGGAGTTCTTAGGGTTTTTGGTGTCTTAAGAAATGTTAGGAAAAAAGATTATCATCCAAAAAGGCAACAAAAGTAGATAAATATCTTTCACAATCAGCACTGGCTCGCCTAGCGAGCTCTACCTTGCCCAGTGAGGTAAACTTTTAGGCACTTTAATTGCCTCAGAAAACTTAAATTACCCTGAAGAAAATATCTCAGCTCGCCTAGCGAGCTATATCTCGCACTGCGAGCACAGTTCTCTCAAGCTCACACAGCGACCATAGAACAAAATAGCTACTGCCTCTATAGTAACATGCCTCGCTTTCCCTTCGCACGGGATTGCACAACGACCTCGATTTCCCTTCAGTAGAGCTCGTACAACGAGCTAGCTGAAACACTCCTTGTTTGCTTTGGCTTCCCGTTTCATTCTTTAATCCTCAAGCAAAGTATGCCTCTCATGAAAACAAGAGGATTTGCTCAAGCATAAAATTCACCAAGGGAGAATTAACGGTTCAAATTCAACAGATAAATATGCACAAGCAATGCTCAATACTTCCTAGAATTAAACAATGACAAAGAATTTAGTTCTAAACACAAATATCATGCAATGCATTCAAAAGCAACTAAATTCTCATACTTGAATCACTCTAACACTCCTCTTCATATAATGGATGAAGAAATTTTCACAATTGAATACACGGGACAATTAGTCTCATGTAATAACGATGCTAACATCCACCCAAACAAACTTTCTTTCACCATTTTCTTTTCTCTATTAATCCACCCAAACAAACTTCCTTTGCACAATTATTTTTCATTTTTTTTTTCACAATCATATTCACAATTTTCTTTGCTTGTTTGAAAATTTTCAAAATTGTTTTAGCAACCTACCATTTTTCGTTCATTCTCCCCAACTTGAATACAATCAAACCTTAAATGAATGCTCCTTACTTTTTATGACAAGGATATAAGTGGAGAGTAATTATCAAAGTTCAAAGGTTTCAAGAAAAAAAATTAGAATCCCACAAAATTCAATGATGAACTATACTTTCAAGTTTCTTTATGCACACAAACAAAGTTCATCATCAAAATTGGTTCTAATCTTTTTAACGCTCAAAGGGGGTAACAAATACTCACTACTCACAGGGTAAGTCACTTTTTTGGTTATGGTTGTGCTCATTATCAACAAGGTGTCTTGATCATTTCTATGCTTCCAAAAAATCACAACAATTAAAAGATTAAGCATGAATTAAACAAGTTAAAACAAAATTATCAGTCATCCAAGCAGTTTAGTATACAATGGAGGTTTCTCACAATTTGTGGTTTTTGGGACCTAAGTGACTCAAGCATTTAAACAAGTTGCATAAAGAAACAAGAATGAACATTTGTATAAAGCACAAAATTCATAAGTCAATCTAAAAATCTAGAAAGTGGTAACCATGTCCCTTGCTTGCATTAATCACCTTAAAATTCCTATCATCACCATCTAAATTTGGTAGAATCTTCATTGGATACTTTTTAAACAAAATAGCAAGCAACCTTTGAAGTTCTCATCATCCAATTCATTGTAGAAGCACAAAATCAAAACAAAATAACAAACATTTTAAACAACTAATTGAACATTCAAAAGATGAAATATTTAGTTCAAATAATATAATGTTATGGTGTAAACACCAATAAAAGTAGTACCAAACCAAAATATAACTAAAATAACAACATCATATCCCACATGACTAAAACCTAATAATATCCAAAATAAACAGAAATCAAACTACAACATCAAAAATAAAAGCAATGATCAAAAAGCTAAAATGAATGACTTCACTTTGTCGAGACAAGGAGGTAAGCCTTTTTGATCATGCTCAAAACATCACTATTCCTCGTATTCCTTATACTCGGAATCCGTCTCGGCATCACCATCACCAACATCAGCATCCACAACATCATCATCCACAACATCATCATCAACATCACCAGCAGCAACATCATCGCCAACAGCAGTAGCTGAACCAACCCCCTCTGTTTAAAAAAGCATATCAATGGGAACTGTAGATGAATGCGTCATGGGTTTGATATTATGCAATACCAAAAGTAGCACCAGCTATGCTACAGGACGCATGTCCTCCCTCCTAAACCGAACTGCAACCCTAGATGGGTTGCACACCACACTCATACCCTCTAACAGAAGAGTAGAAGACATAGCCTCAATATCCCTCACTCTCCTTAATTGCAGATAATACTCATCTATTTCACCCAGCTCTAAAGTCAAAGGATTCTTCAACACCTCATTAATTGTATCCGATCAAACTTAATCGTCCTGCCTCTAATCATATGCGTCCATGTGAATTGGTCCCGATCATTAGAGAGGTCGTTCTCGTATAACTCCTTCACTATATCAACATTTTACATCTCACCAGGGTGAATCTCCTATCCCACTTTTTCCTCTCAAAGATCAACTGGTTTGCACGATATGTTCCTTGTCGATTAATTTTGAAAACCTTCTCCGAATTTTTTTTCTCTTTTCATGTTGCAGAAACCTCTCTGCCTACTCATGACCTCTAAAGCGGGTGGTGTCAAATGGTCTCGGTTGACGAGAGGAGCTTCCTCCCGTCTTTTGTTTCTTTGAAGCTTAGATTTTTGGTGGTACCATCTACAAAATAATGACACAACAACCAACACCAGTACACCAACAAGTTAGAACAAGGCAAGGTATACGACAAAAAAATATCAACAAAAACAAACAGGAAAACTCAAAATCTGGCCCTAAACTGTCATAGTCGCCTAAGCTCGTACAACGAACTCAAAGCGAGCTCGCACAGCGAGGTCACGAAAAACCTATTTTCTGGTATGAACAACCAATAACACACAACACAAAAATGATAATTTTACAACATGTCTTATGCTACTATGACTTCAGCATGGCTAACAAGTAATTACAACAACAATTTAAATGGCTTATGAACATGCAAATCTGTTCGAACTGCAATAAAGCGGCAAGAAGCAAAAATTTTGATTGGGAAGGATTCCCTCCGGTATTTATATCGTCTCCATAAGGATTGATGCGAGGAAAAGAATGGCATTCAATGGTCTCTACATTTCTAAGCTTGTTGTGCAAAAGTTTAGTTAAAAGATCCGTGGTACTAAAAATAAAGGGAAAATATATAGAGACGAAAAATATAAAGTAAAAACTTAATATAAATGGAGCCTTGTTGGGATTGGATCTCATCAATTGATAACACATGCATTCTTATAACTAGTTAAGCACAAATCAGTCATTCGTCTAATATCCTCATGTGTCACCCACAACCGAGGTTATGTCTAACGCAAAGTCGAGAGAGCAACTATATTGTATCATTGGTGATGTCTCACGCACTTTAACAACACAGTGCATTAAGAACTGATACTCAAGAAAATGTTAAGCCTAAATCTATGTCTAGAGTCTAGAACCTAATAGGTATTCAAAGATGACACCCATATCAGATTCATGATTGATTGACATAAAATGCCATGATCAGAATACGCACATACGCTTAACCCTTTTTACATGCATTCAACAAATTTGCCAAATGTATGTGAACAGAGTTATTCATCATTATTATCACGCATCCTTACAATATCCATCAGGTAAAAAACGTTATCATGGTCTTTACAACTCATGCTACTCATGCTACTAATCAACAAAATAAAATAAAAGTGATACTAGTCAATATCAACTTGCAAGACTTTGTCAAAATTTTGCTCATTGATAGATGAATATCTTAGATCTAAGATTTGAAAAGGTTTTGTCAAGACCCACAAATAAGAAATTAAAGACAACATCAATATTGAATCAAAACTAGTTCACAAAACATAGATTAGATAAAATACATAAGGTATCAAAATATTACATCCAAACCCAACAAGAAATCAACGCACTTACTCGAATATCAAATTCCGAGTTGCTTAAATTTGTGCTTTTCCCTCTTAGAGTTTGTGTTTCTATCTCTAACAATATGCTTGGAATTAAGAGAGATAAAGTTCTATTCTTAAAAATATATGTTACAAAAGTTGTACAAAATGTTATTTCTAAAAAGCAAGAAAAATACATATATAGTAAAACAAAAATTTATCCTGTTTGCCTAGTGAACACCTTCTTCGCCCAACGAAGACTACTTTTAGGAATTTCAAGTGCCTCAGGAACAGTAAAACCGCCATTGGAAAATATTTGAGCTCGCCATGCGAGCACTTCTTCGTACAGCGAACCTCTTCGTTACATATTCGTCGAGCGAACTTTGGGTCATTTTCCTACTGCCTCTAATCTGGGCTGGTTCACTAGGGCTTTTCCAGGACCTCGCACAACGAGAATTCGCTTTTCGCTCGCTGGTGTTTGCACACCGAATATGCTGATTCTTCATTAATTCTTTGGCTTCCTTGTTCAATCCTTTGTGTCTTAATCGTTGATGTTTTATGCCTAAATCTTGCACAATAACACACACATCAAAGAATCTAAAAGTATTTGCAATATATTGAAGAATCAAACAAGAATAAGAACTAAATCTATTAAAACATGATAATTAAGTTGAAAAATGCCAAGAAAGATGGTCCAGCTTAAGTCAAAATTTGCACTTAACAAACTTTCCCCAACTAGATTTTTGCTTGTCCTCAAGGAAATTATGCCACTCATGAAAGCAAGAGAGATTTGCTCAAACAAAAGGATTTTCTTAAGCAAAATATTCAACCAAGAAAAGATTAATGGATCAAATTCAAACAAGAGAGATTTTCTCAAACAAGAGGATTTTCTCAAACATGAGAAAGTGCGTAAGCAATGTTCACAACTTAATAGAATCGAACAATGATAAAGAATTTAGTTCTTAAACAAATATCATGCAATGTTTCAAATAACAACTAAATTGTCATAATTAAAGCACTCTAACACTCCTCTTCAAAACAAGAATGAAGAAATTAACGCGTTTACAACCGCATGGAAATTTCACTCACATAACAAACAATGATAATAACAATTTAATTCATACAAGCAAAAAGATCACTAAGGGCTTGAAAGGTTGTAGCCTAGTTAGGTTCACAACAAAGGGACATTATCTAAGGCCATGGAATCAAAGTTGTCAATGCAAAAGAACATTCACTATACAAGGTTATGTACACATTACAACTTCATCCACACTTACTTTTCTCAAATGTTCACCCTTCCAAACTTTCTTTATGCACATTATTCATTCTCTATTTTTCTCATTCAAACAAGGATGCTTTTTCTTTTTCTTTTTCACAATCATATTCACAATTTTCTTTTCAATACTTGTTTGAAAATTTTCAAAATTTTGAGTAACCAACCACTTTTCTTTTTCATTCTCCCCAACTTGAATTCAACCCAACCTCAAGTGAATGTTTCTTGCTTTTTATGGCAAGGAAATCAATTTAAAACAATGTTTAAAAGTTCAAGGAAAATTTGTATAATCTCACAAAATTCAATGATGAACTAAACTTTCAAATTATGTACATAAACCAAATTCATCACTAAAATGTGATCTAAACTATTTAGGCTCAAAGGGGTTAACAAATTCTCACTACTCACGGGTAAGTTAATTTTTGAAATGGTTGTGCTTAATATAAACAATTGCCGTGATCATTCCTAATGCTTCCACAAAATCACATTAATAAAAAAATTAAGCATGAATCAAACGAATTAAACAAAGTTATCAGTAATCCTAGCATATAGTAAATAATCGAGGTTTCTCATAATTTGTGGCTTTTGGACCTAAGTGAAACAAGCATTCAAACTAAGTTGCAAAATGAAACAAAGATACACATTTTCACAAAGCACAAAATTCTTAAATCATTGTAACATTCTATAAAGCGGTATAATTTACCTTGCCTTCATTCACATGTTCAACATCCTACCATCACCATCCAAACTTGGGAGAATCATCATTGAATACTTTTATACAAATAGCAACCAATCTAGAAGAAGTTCTCATCATTCATCCCTAATCAACACTAGAAAAAAATGTAAAAGGAAACAAGTATATATTCAATATAAACAACAGTATAAAGCTAAAACAATATAGAAACTATTACAATGCACTTCAATATCTAAACAACAGCGCAATTTTGTTCGAATTGCAGTAAAGCGGCAAGAAGCAAAAATTTAGATTTGGAAGGATTCCCTCCCGGATCTATATTGTCTCCACAGGGATCGGTGCGAGGAAAAGAATGTCGTTCAACTGTCTCTACATTTCTAAGCTTGTTATGCAAAAGTTTAGTTAAAGATCCAAGGTACCAAAAGTAAAGGTAGAAAATATAAAGACGGAAAATATAAATTAAAGACTTAATATAAACGGAGACTTGTTGGGATTGGATCTCATCAATAGATAAAACATGCATTCTTCTAACCAATTAAACACAAATCAATCATTCATCTAATATCCTCACGTATCACCCACAACCGGGGTTAACGTAAAGTCGAGAGAACAACCGTATTGTTTCATTGGCGATGTCTCACGTACTTCTACAACACATAGAATTAAGAACTGATACTCATGCAAATGTTAAGCCTGAATCTATGTCTAGAGTCTAGAACCTAACAGGTATTCAAAGATGACACCAATATCAGATTCATGATTGATTCACATAAAACACCATGATCAGAATACGTACATACGCTTAACCCTTTTTACATGCATTCAACTAATTTGTCAAATGTATGTGAACATAGTTATTCATCACTATTATCACGCATCCTCACAATACCGTTCGCATCAAAAACGTTGTCGTGGTCTTTACCGTATTGATCCTACTTATGCTACTCATGCCACTAATCAACATAATAAAATAAAAGTGATACTAGTGAATATTTACTTGCAAGACTATGTCAAAAGTTTGCTCATTGATAGATGAATATCTTAGATCTAAGATTTGAAAAGGTTTTGTCAAGACCCACAAATAAGAAATCAAAGAAAACATCAATATTGAATATCAAATAGTTCACAATACATAGATTAGATGAAATATGTAAGGTATCAAAAGATTACATCTAAACCCAACAAGAAATCGAAGCACTTACTCGAAGATCAAGCTCCGAGTTGCTTAAATTTGTGCTTTTCCCTCTTAGGGTTTGTGTTTCTCTCTCTAAAAATATGCTTGGAATGAAGAGATACAAAATTCTATTTTGAAAAATAAATGTTATAAAAGGTACAAAAGTTATTTATAAAAACCAAGAAAAGTACATATATAGTAAAACAAAATTTTTTCCTATTCGCCTAGAGAACACCTTCTTCGCCCAACGAAAACTACTTTTGGGCATTTCAAGTGCCTCAGGAATAGTTAAACCTCCCTTGGAAAATATCTGAGCTCGTCGTGCGAGCACTTCTTTGCACAGCGAAACTCTTCGCTACAGATTCGCCCAACGAACTTTGGGTCTTTTTCCTACTGCCTCTAAATCTGGGTTGGTTCGCTGGGGCTTTTCCAGGACCTCGAATAGCGAGCATCCACTTTCCCCTCATTAGGGTTCTCACAGTGAACATGCTGGTTCTTCATCAATTCTTTGGCTTCCTTGTCAATCCTTTGTGTCTTAATCATTGATGTTTTATGCCTAAATCCTGCGCAATAACACACACATCAAAGAATCCAAAGGTATTTGCATTATATTGAAGAATCAAACAAGAAAAAGAAATAAACCTATTAAAACATGAGAATTGAGTTGAAAAATTCCAAGAAAGATGGTTCATTTTAACTCAAAATTTACACTTAACAAACTCTCCTAACTAGATTTTTTCTTGTCCTCAAGAAAAGTATGCCCCTCATGAAAGCAAGAGAGATTTTCTAAAACAAGAGGATTTTCTCAAGCATAAGTTTCAACCAAGAAAGGATTAAAGGTTCAAATTCAAACAAGAGAGATTTTCTCAAACAAGAGGATTTGCTCAAACAAAAGAAAGTGCACAAGCAATGTTTACAACTTAATAGAATCGAAAAATGATAAAGAATTTATCTCTTAAACCAATATCATCAAATCTTTCAAATAAAAAATAAATTCTCATACTTGAGTCACTCTAACACTCCTTTTAAAAATAAGAATAAAGAAATTAACGCGATTGCAACCGCGGGGAAATTTCACTCACCTGACAAACAATGCTAATAACAATCTAATTCATACATTCATCTAATAAATCAAAAATGAAACTATGGAAGCAATGAGATCACTGAGGGCTTTAAAGGTTGTAGATTGGTTAGGTTCACAACAAAGGGACATATCTAAGGCCATGGAATTAAAGTTTCCAATGCAAAAGAACATTCACTATACAAGGTTATGTACACATTACAACTTCATCCACACTTTCTTTTCTCAAATGTTCACCCTTCCAAACTTTCTTTATGCACATTATTCATTCTCTATTTTTCTCATTCAAACAAGGATGCTTTTTCTTTTTCTTTTTCACAATCATATTCACAATTTTCTTTTCAATACTTGTTTAAAATTTTTCAAAATTTTGAGTAACCTACCACTTTTCTTTTTCATTCTCCCCAACTTGAATTCAACCCAACCTCAAGTGAATGCTCCTTACTTTTTATGGCTAGGAAATTAATTTAAAACAATGTTAAAAGGTTCAAGGAAAAATTTATAATCTTACAAAATTCAATGATGAACTAAACTTTCAAATTATGTACATAAATCAAGTTCATCACTAAAATGTGATCTAAACTATTTAGGCTCAAAGGGGTTAACAAATTCTCACTACTCATGGGTAAGTTATTTTTGGAAATGGTTGTGCTCAATATAAACAATTTCCTTGATCATTTCTAATGCTTCCATAAAATCATAATAATCAAAAGATTAAGCATGAATAAAACAAATTAAATAAAGTTATCAGTCATCCTAGCATATAGTAAACAATTGCGGTTTCTCATAATTTGTGGCTTTTGGACCTAAGTGAAATAAGCATTCAAACAAAGTTGCAAAATGAAACAAAAATACACATTTTCACAAAGCAAAAAACTCTTAAATCATTATAACATTCTATAAAGCGGTACAATTTACCTTACCTTCATTCACATTTTCAACATCCTACCATCACCATCCAAACTTGGGAGAATCATCATTGAATACTTTTATACAAATAACAACCAATCTAGAAGAAGTTCTCATCATTCATCCCTAATCACCACTAGAAAAAAACGTAAAAGAAAACAAGTATATATACAATATAAACAATTATACAAATCTATAAAAATATAGAAACTATTGCAATGCACTTTAATATCTAAACACCAATCCCCGACAAAGGCGATATTTTGATCGAATTGAAGTAAAGCGGCAAGAAGCAAAAATTTAGGTTTAGAAGGATTCCCTCCGAGATTTATATTGTCTCCACAGGGATCGGTGCGAGGCAAAGAATGTCGTTCAACAGTCTCTACATTTCTAAGCTTGTTATGCAAAAGTTTAGTTAAAAGATCCAAGGTACCAAAAATAAAGGCAGAAAATATAAAGACGGAAAATATAAAATAGAGACTTAATATAATCGAAGACTTATTGGGATTGGATCTCATCCATTGATAACACATGCATTCTTTTAACCAATTAAACACAAATCAATCATTCGTCTAATATCCTCACGTATCACCCACAACCGATGTTAACGCAAAATCGAGAGAACAACCATATTCTCTCATTGGTGATGTCTCACGCATTTCAACAACACATAGATTTCAGAACTGATACTCATGCAAATGTTAAGCCTGGATCTATGTCTAGAGTCTAGAACCTAACAAGTATTCAAAGATGACACAAATTTCATATTCATGACTGATTCTCATAAAATGCCATGATCAGAATACGTACTATAGCGTACGATTTTTGTCGGTGACACGACCACCTTATCGCCATGGGTTTCTCCTCATCGCAGTGGTAGGAGTGGGGATGCTACTTTCTGATTTCTTATTTATCCCGTGAAGCTGGAAGGGAAAGGGAAGCTATCTAAAACTAACCTTGCACGCAAATGTTTAACTGAACAGTCGCTTAAGAGATTGGGGGTCCGGGGTCAAGTTTTACAATGGGGAATTGTCAATTGCCCATCCTATATGTGGTTATCCACAGGTTGTTAGCAATTTCTTCTGCTTTTCTACTTATCGGTATTTGTCTGCTTATGGGGAAAGTTTCTCCTTTGGGAGTGTTGAGAGAGAGAGTTTTTGTTGATATCGGTTTTTTCCGATGTTTTTGGTGTGTATGAAGGTGTTGGACCTAAAGTTTTTTGATTGGTGTGCCCGCTAAGATTTCGCAATCTTATGCCTACGTATTCCCGTTTAAAGAAAACAGGGAAATCAGAGCAATCGTAGTTCCTCCTATTCTATGGGAGGAAAAAGATGTTTTGGTGTTTTGTTCAAAGCCCAAGATTGAAGCTAAATGAGTATTTGTGTCTTGTCCAAAGCCCAAGATTGAAGCTAAAAGGTTATTTGTGTCTTGTTCAAAGCCCAAGATTGAAGCTAAAAGGTTTGACTGAGAGAGAATTGGTCATCTCTAAAGGGAGATATCCCGTCTGTTTATCACAACTGTTGGGCGACTGATTATAAAGGAGAATTACTTTAACTGGGATATGTGAATCCATCAATGCCATAATTCCTTTATAGGGGATTTGTCCTGAAGGAGAAAACTTTAACTCAGTGTTGAGCAATGCCATTTTTCCTTAGGAATCTTTCATACTAAGAGAGGGACAGTGGCGTGGATGTAAATAATCCAGAGGCTTGCCACTTACAGAAATTAGATAAAAGAAGGGATTTACCAGGATAAAGAAGGACTACAGCTTAGATTTTTGAATCAACAAGTGTGCCACTTACAGCAGTTATCTGGGATTAAGGTTTGTTTGATTTTCTGTTTGATATGTGATATACAGAGAAGTGTCTTCCTACAGAGAGATTTTTTATTTCCTCTGAGGGGATGTTGGTTTTTATGTGTGCCTTGATTAAAGCCCAAGGTTGAAGCTAAGATATTGATTGACTCCACTGGGGAAGTCCTTATACAAGGCCTAAGAGGAGGCTGGAAAGGACTGACTTAACAAGAGAGTATTTATCTGTCTTGTACAAAGCCCAAGATTGAGGCTAAAAAGAGAGATTGACTCTTTGGGGAGATCATTATACAAAGCCTAAGAGGAGGCTAAAAGTTGACTTTTCCAGGGAAATATTTTGTCTGTCTTGTACAAAGCCCAAGATTGAGGCTGAAAGGATTTTTGATTCCACTGGGGAATATTTTATGTGTCTTGTACAAAGCCCAAGATTGAGGCTAAAAGAAAATTGACTCTGCTGGAGAGGTTTTATCTGTCTTGTACAAAGCCCAAGATTGTGGCTAAAAGACTTTTTACTGACTCAGCTGAAGATATTTATGGGTGTCTTGTACAAAGCCCAAGATTGAGGCTGAAAAGAGATACTCTGCTTAGGTAGATTAATTCACAAAGCCTAAAAGAAGGGTGGGAGGAATTGACTTCGCTGGGGAGATATTTATACAGGGCTTAAGAGAAGTTTTAGTTTTGAATTTGAATTTGCTGGAGAAAGTTTATATATGTCTTGTACAAAGCCCAAGATTGAGGCTAAAGGGAGATGATTGGCTTAGCCGAGGATATTTCAGGTGTCTTATACAAAGCACAAGATTGAGGCTAACTTTTGCTGAGGAAAATAAGGATCATTATACAAAGCCTAAGAGGAGGCTAAAAGTGATTAACTCAACAAGAGAGTGTTTTAAGGTGATTGACTCAACAAGAGAGTGTTTATTTGGTGTCTTGTACAAAGCCCAAGATTAAGGCCGAAAAGGGTTGACTCAACAAGAGAGTGCTTTAAGAAAGAAGACTGCCTCAATTAAAAGAGTGCTTTTGAGGCTAACTCTGCTGAGGAAAATCATTATACAAAGCCTAAGAGGAGGCTATCTTCTGCTGAGGATTATTGAAATCCAGAGGTAGGTCTAAGTCGGGAATCAACTCTCGCTGAGGATTTACATAAGAGTTGGGGTATCAGATGCCTAGAGGTTCTGATAAGCTAGTGTTATACTGATGATAAGCTGACCCTAGCTTGGGGAATTTAGGATAAAGATTGAGTTTTAGATCCTTTGAGGGTTTTAGCTCTACTGGAGATTAATTAAATGACCAAGGTTACTCAAGTGTTTGTAGCGAACTTGAGAATGTCTTTGAGATCCAAGAGGAGATTAGACTGTCTAAGTCTATTAGTATAGAAGGTTTATCTTTGTATGACGCCCAAGAGGAGGCTGACGCTTTAAGGGATGAGAATCATCCCTTAAATTGGTCTGAGGTTTTGACTCTTCGGAAAGACTTCTCTAGAAAAGGACGACTAAGTTTTGTCTTATACCTTTAAGAGGTCTTTAGGGTCCTTGTATGAAGCCCAAGAGAAGGCATGAGAACTTCTAAGAAGCCGGAGGGTCCTTGTACAAAACCCAAGAGGAGGCGGGGATGCTTTTAGGAAGCCTGTGGGTCCAAACTTAAGAAAAGTTCCAGAAAGGTTTCACTAAGAATTAATCTTTTATGTAGTGAACAGTTCTAGGGTTTGAAGAAATTCAAGAGAGGTTTCATCAAGAATTAATCCTCTCTGGGGGAACTGAATTTCTTTAACAATTTCTAATAGTGATAGTCTGAGAAAAGTTTCACCGAGAATAATGCCTTTATCTTTGTTCCATATTGTATAAGCCCAAGAGAAGGCAAGACTGTATCTGGAATTCCTATGGGGAACTAGTTTTGACTTTGTTGAAAGAGTGACCATTGGCTTTAACTAGTTCTAGACCTAATTGCCGGGGAAAACTCTAAGCAGATATATACAAGCATATATACAAATGAATATATGGACTGTATGTAAAAGAGGGTAGGAGGACTTACAGGTGAGCAAGCTTCCAGCACAAACAAATATATATATATATATATATATATATATATATATGTGTGTGTGTGTGTGTCCAAGTATGTAAAAGAAAGTTGTTTAAACTTACAGACGAGCAAGCTTCCATTGTAACAACTGTATGGTTAGTTGATTTTAGAAAACGTATTTAAACTGAATAAAATTCAATTAAAATGATCAAAATTATCAAACATGTGTGGAAAACAAGTTGTTGTTTTGGATTAATGTTTGAAAAATCAAGTTTTATTTATGGAATGATTTGAAAATCATTTGAAGTTGAAAAATCAAGAGAAAGAAATATTTTTAAATGTTTAAAAAACAAATAAAACATAATTCTTTACAAAAATACTAAGTATATGAAATAAATAATATTTTTGTGAAATTTTTATGGAATAAAATATTTTAACATTTTTAGGAATTTTCAGAAAAAGAACCAATAAAAAATAATTAAAATTGAGAGAGAAATTAATTTTTGAATTAATTAACAAAACCATAAAAAATATTGAAAATAGCAAAAATATGGCAAAGTAGCAAAAAAGGTCTGGGTGGGGTTTGAACCCATGACCTCCAAGACAAACACATGCACGCGCTACCACTCGGGTGGTGATACATCCGTGTATCAAAACCACCCCATAAATACATAAGGGGTGCCAAGTTTTCAGGTCTGGCCAAGGCAAGGCAAGGCAAGTTTTGGCAATTTACGTGAAGCCTCTAACTTTCGCATTTCTCCATGGATTGGGACAAAATTTAGGTGTATCTGACCTAGAATTTCATGAGGAATCCAATGGTGCTCTTGGAATTTTCAGAAAATTCCTCTAACTCAAAATTCGATAGTGATTTCAAAATAGGCCTATTTTTGCATGTTCTATGCTATGTCACTATAAAGGCAATAATAGCATGATATTTTGGTTCAAACACAACACATATGATATGCATGAGAGGTCCATGATCAATGAACCTCAAAGCAATGCATAATTTAGAGAGTTCAAATGGTGTTCCAGATGAGGGGAATCATTTGGGACAGTTTGAGGGTGATATTTGGAGTGTGTTTGAGGCCTTGTTTGGTTTTGGAAGTGACTGAATCAAGGCATGGCTTGGAAAATGCAGAAAATACAATTTTTGAGGTTTTGGAGGTTGACTTTTTGATTTTGGTATTTCAGGTCACAAGTGAGTGTTTGAACAACTTAGATATAATATATTAAAGGTGTTTGGATCATGAGTTGTGGTTGAATTGCTCTCTAACTCAAAAACTCAGAGATGGCTTAAAAAAGAAGGCATTGACTTGAGGTTAGGGCATAGGCCTATGGCCAGCTGGTATAGGCCTTTGGCCAATGTTGATCCAAGGGAATCTTTAGTCTCTTATAGCCATTGACTTGAGGTTAGGGCATAGGTCTATGGTTCTTTGATTCAGTGCTGATTCTTGACTCATTCAGTTAGGAATGTGTCAGTCCATGCCACCTTGGTGTATCCATTGAATGCTTGGAAACAAAATTAGAGTCTTGGCACCTTTTTAGCCTTTTTAGGTTTGTTATGGCTAAGTGTAGATTCTTGGACTTTGGAGGCTTGGGGATCAGATCATTCTCCTTTTGTTTTATCCTCGGATGTGTCCAAATGGATGACAAGGCTTGGAGTTGTCAAAATTGTCCAAATCGAGCAAATGCACAAAATCTGCCTTGCTTAGGACAGTTGGAAATGGTGATTTTGAGGGATTCATATCTCCCTGCTCAGGTTGAGTTATGGGAGGCTCTTGTGCTTTTTAGAAAGCCCTCATATAATACAAAACATGTGTGATCATAGTTTATTCTGAAACTATTGGGATCCAACTGAAAAAATCTCATGAACATTAATGTTCAAGGCTGGTAACTTAGGCAGATTTTCACTAAGTGTTGGAAAAAGTGTCATTTTCATGTTTTTGTCATTTTCATCAATCCCTAACTCAAAATCCATGAAGAATTGGAGTCTGAGGTAGTTGAAGCTTTTGTAGAGTGTAGCAAGACCTACAAATCCAGCTTTGGATAACCCAAAATGGTTGCTTGGATCTCAAGTTATGATCCTTGGAAGTTGGTACCAAAATCACTTTTGTTCCATAACTTAGAAAAATTTTCGTTTCTTATGGTTGCCCCTTTTGCAAGAAACCTCACTTTTCTTGATTTTTCTTAATGAATGGTGATCAATACCACACATTAACATTATGTTTTACTTATGGGAACCATATTTGTGAACAATTCCAAAAAAGTCAAACTTGATTTTGTGCACAGTTGACTTTTTATCGGATGAAATCCAAACTGTGCGATCCTTTGTGAAATCTAGCCTTGACCTAATTCAAACCTAATGGATGGATTCCATGGGTGTTATAGGGTATATTGAATCATGTCCCAAGGTTTGGGGAGCATGTCTTGGTCAAAAGTGAAAGATACAGTTGACTTTTTCCTCAAAACCCTAATTGTGGTCCAGATGAAATTGAAGCTTGTGAATCAAGCTTCTTGGATCAATCCATTGTTGTAAATGGATCAATGTGGTGCATTTGAGGCCCTCAAATCATGTCTTAAGGTCTTGGCTCATATCTTGCCTCAAAAGTCAACTTAGGGGTGAAATAGTTCAAGAAACCCTAATACCTGATTTTTGATGAATGCATCCCCTGAGGCAAATTTAAATTGATGATTGGGTCCATGAGGTCCCTTGGAGTATCTAGGTTGTGATTTGAAGCATTGGCTCATGCCCAGAGGACAAATTCCGTCTGGAGGCCTTGGTCGACCAAAACCCTAATTTGGTGACACTGTCGATCTTGAGGCTTGATCCACTTGGAATGTTGCAACTTTGTGCTTGATTCTTGATGTGGGAGTCCTCTTGATACTTTATGGGTGTTTGATAGGTTAGACAAGTTGAAGATCATGTCATTTCTTGATTGATCTTTTGTCTAAGTATCCTGGGAGGGCTCAAAACCCTAATTCTCGATTGTGGTGAATGCTCCATCATCTTTGAGGAGATTGATGAGGCATGAAAGTACATCAATATTATGGTGGTGATTCTCACAATGAAGGGAAATCTTGGTGGTCAAAATTTGGGGTATGACACATGCCCCAGGGACGACCTTTAGGCATGTTGTACCAAGGATCATATGTCTCCACTATGGGCGTAGATGTGATCTCTGAGATTACAGTTCTTTGTTGTTTCCTCTGAGCTGCTGCCAAGGATTGCATGTCCTTGTGAAGTTTTTCCAAACTTTCCTTTAGAGCATCGAATTCTTCTCTCAGCTCTCTGTTCTCTTCCTCGAGATCGTCCATTTTCTTTTGTCGATTGGCCCGAGTATTGTACGAGTGAGACAATTTGACTCTAGAATCGTGACACAGACGTGAGAATGATGAATGATATGCAATGATGTACATTTTTTTAGTTTTTATCAAGAAAACATCAACAAATAGATTGCAAATATCATACAGTGGGGAGACCCCTTTTATTGAATTTGAAAGATTGCGGAAATGGAAATACAATATTTTACAAAGTGCTGTAAAAGGAAATGTCTAAACTTATGTATCCTAAGTCCTTTTTGTAGAGAGCTCAGATGCCGGTTCCGGTATTTTCCTTTTCTTTGACCGGGGATCTATAGTCGTTGTCGGGTTTTTAGTCTTATTCCAAGTGAAAGGAGTGAGCAAGTTCCTTTGATCTTCTATAGCATGCTGTTCTAGAATCTCAATCAGAGCATCCTTTTCTTTTAACAGCTCCTGGATTTTGGTACACACCATGTTGAGGGTTTGGTACTTGTTTTTCCAAGATCTTTTCTCCCGTTGAACTTTGTTGAGAGCGACCTGGAGTTTTTCCGTATCAGACATAAAATAAAGGATAGATTCCTTTAACGGGAGAACTTCTTGACGAGGATAAGGCATCCTCAGCTTGAGAGCTCTAGTTTGCACCCAGTGGAGATAAGGTTCCACGGAGGTATAGTTTGGTCTTCCTAGAGACTCTCTTCCTTTCTTGTGGACATGTTTCTAGGCATGCATTATTTCCTTCTTTAGTGCCCTGTCATTTCCCCTTCCTTGAAGAAAAGACCTTCCAGATGAGCATTATGCGGGATATGCCTCATCGGGTATCCGAGTTGACGGCGAACTAAAATTGGATGATAATTGATTCCTCCTTTAGTTCCAATGAGGGGTATGTTATGGAAATTTCCACAACTGTCGATGATCTCTATTCCCTCATAAATCCTATCATACTAATCTATGTCAGAGTTGGTAAGAGACATAATCCTTTGTGACTAACGTAGAGTACTCTTGTGATCCCAAAAAGCAGCAGACTTGGGTAGATGGGAGATGAACCATTTGTAAAGCAAGGGTACACAGTATGTGATCATTCCTCCGCTGTCCAGATTCCTTAAGTGTACAGAATGATAAGCATCTATGAGCAGAGTTAGTACGGGGTTCCCAATCAGAAATATCTTAACAACGTTGGTATCAACGAAGTTGTCAATATTGGGAAAGAGGAAAAGACCGTATGTGAGTAAGATAAAGATGTCTTCGAAAGCAGTAACGTTTCCTATACTGGCAAAGTACAGGGATTTCTCTACTAAAAACTTGGCTGGTAAACCTTGGATTCCTCCCTTGGTGGTCATGTGAGTCCTAACTTCTGACTCGTCCAAAGAAATGGCTCTTGCGATGACCTGATCCTTTGGAATTTCTTCCAGTCCAGAAAATGGAGCTTGATCAGTGATAGGTAAATCATTTAGATGAGAGTACTCCTCCAGTTTTGGTGCCAGTTGATAATCCGGGAATGTGAAGCAGTGATAAATCGGATTGTAGAACTGAATCAGCGTAGACAGGATTCCTTCAACTACATGGACCCTTAATAGAGACAGCAGTCCTCCATGCTTAGCTCTGAAAGCATCAGGGTTGGTGATCATCCTTATCAACCCCCTTAAATCCTCTAGTTTTGGAGCCTTGAAGGTGTACTTGTGCGTCTTTCTTCCAGCGAAATCCATAACGCAATCTTTCTCTCTGATATTTGCAATTATTGTTTTAGTTTAACTTGAAAAAAAAGAGAGGAGAAGAGAAGATTTTTCTTTGTTTAAGAGTTTTTTTAAATGAATGCATGAATTTAGCACACAAAAACATTGAAAAAACATAGGTTTAAGGGTTCAACATCATGAGCATGGAGTCATGGCTCTACCCATCCCCAAAGGTTGTATTCTGGTCAATTTTTGTACTTGTAGAACGGGTAAAGGTTCCCAAAATCATTGACCCCCTAGGGATATCAACAGCAAGCTGGTTCACCCGAGCAAGCTATAGCATCCTTAATCTCATTTGAGTGTAGTATCGCGTATCAACTATTTCCGATAGTCACCGCACTACAAAATGGCTATAAGTTTAATGCCTATCGATTTCTCTTAAGACTTCTTGTTCAAAGTCCACATCTCAAGAGCAAAGTGATAATGAAACCAACAATGATGAAGATGATGATTCGAGTGATGACATGGGGCTATTTGTGAAGAGATACAATAGGTATGTTCGTAAGAATGAAATTCAGCACTCGGATAAATATCTCGTCAGATTTAGAAGGCAATCTAGAAATGAAGGCAACAAGAGTGGCAAGTTGAAGGGATATTGTTACAACTGTGGAAAATCCGGGCACTACAAGACCGATTGTCCATCGCTTAAGAAAGACAAGGATAAGGATAAGGATAAGAGCCGTCAACACAAAAAGTCAAACAAATCGAGACGAGCATACATCGCTTGGGAGAGTGATAGCGAGTCGGAAAAAGATGACAGCTCAAGTGACGAAAGTGAATCCGTCAATCTATGGCTTATGGCACATCGAAACAAGAAGAAAGAGGTATATAGTCTTGAGACCACCGAAAGAAGATGGGTTCTGGATAGTGGCTGCTCAAGACATATGACAGGCGACATATCTCTTTTCATCGACTTTGTGGCGAAGAAAAAGGGTTTTGTTACCTACGGAGACAACAACAAGGGACAGATTCTCGGTAAAGGTAGTGTAGATAACCCCTCATCTACTACTATCTCTGATGTGCTTCTTGTGGAAGGCCTTAAACATAACTTTTTAAGCATTAGTCAACTATGTGACAAGAATTATAAAGTAACTTTTTCAAAGGATTGTTGCATGGTTGAAGATAGTGACAAAAAGGATGTGTTTAAGGGCTTGAGGGTGAATAATGTCTATATGCTAGACTTAAATGAGGTATCGTTGAATGGAGACAAGTGTCTAGTCACTATGAATAAAGATTCATGGTTGTGGCATAGACGGTTTGCTCATATCAATTTTGATTTTCTTAACAAAATAGTCTCTAAAGACCTAGTCATCGATTTTCCCAAAATCAAATTCACAAAGGATCACCTTTGTGATGCTTGTCAAATGGGGAAGCAAACAAGGATCTCATTCAAATCTAAAAACATTGTTTCAACTATGAGACCCCTTGAGCTCCTCCATATGGACCTGATTGGACCATCTAGGATCAAAAGCCTAGGTGGTAACTATTATGGTTTTGTAATAGTCGATGACTTTTCTCGTTTTTGCAGGACTATTTTCTTAGCAAACAAGAGTGATACCTTTTTTTCCTTTGAAAGATTTTCTAAGTTATCTCAAAACAAGTTAAACACGAACATTGAGTCAATTAGAAGTGATCATGGGGGTGAGTTTGAAAATCATTTGTTTGAAGCATTTTGTGAATCCCATGTAATTGATCATAATTTTTCCGCACGACGTACCCCTCAACAAAACGGGGTTGTGGAACATAAAAATAGAATTTTGGAAGAATTAGGAAGGATTATGATCAATGAAAGTGGACTTCCAAAATACTTTTGGGCCGACGCCATTGATGACACTGAATTTCACCGTATTTTTGACTCCGATTTCGCATGCATTCTTAGTCTTTTAATGTCATTTTATTATGTTATTATTATGTTTTTCTTTGTTTTCAGGTTTTTAGTCTAATCGGAGCCCCGAGCGAGAAAAGGAGCGAAAAAGGAGCAGAAATGAGCTAAAATAGAGAAAATCAGCATTTTGCACTTATGGCATCCACTCTGGCGGCCGCCACAGGGTCTTCCATGACGTGGCCATGTCTCAAACTCCTCCCAACTGTTTTTCCCCACGATCTCCAACTGCCCAAGCAAATTTTACACTCATGGCGGGCGCCATGGTGCTGTGGCGGGCGCCACAAGAGCAAAACAAGTTCCCGCCCAAATTCAAATGCTAGGGGCATCCTTGTCTTTTCCACATGTTTCCTTGCCTATAAATAGGACTTTAGATTTTCGTTTTTCTTCATCCAAGTTTAGTTGTTCATAAGCATATATCAGTGTAATAGTGGTAATCGCTTCACATCGAGGTGTTACTACATTCGAGAGATCGAGTCTGTAAGAGCCTGTGAGATTGAGTCTTGGAGCACTCTGGAAGGAAGTTAATCCTGCCGCCATTTTACTTTCAGTTCGCATTTTATTCAACCACTCCGATTGGAGCAGGTTTTTATTACTTTACCTTTTGTCAACTTTATTTCTTGCACTGTCTTTTAATTTCATTTATTTTCCGCACTGCTTTACTTTCATTTACTTTCCGCACTCGCACTACTTTCATTTACTTTCCGCACTCGCACTTAAATACTTTTTTATGAAAAATCTAAAAATGAACTTTTACTTTACCATGTCTGGCTAATTTTATAAAGGTTAGAGTGTGAAGATCACAACTGAACCGATAATCTGTACAATTGTTAGTGGAAACACTTAAGGGCTATTTTAACTTTCAATATAAGTTTTCCTGTTCTTAAATTCCGTTGGGTAAGATCGAAAGCCGTCCAACGCCTATCTAAACTTAATCGTTTTTAAACTATTTCAAAAACAGCGAAAGCGCTTTGTTTAGTTTATTAGGAGATTTTAATTTAAAAGGAAAAGAGATTTTAAAACCATTTTCGGACGCGTTAAGAAGTTTAAAGTCTGGTTCGTAAGAACCTCTTTTTTTTAGAAAATCCAGGTTAAAATACTTTTCAACTTGGTCAAGATACTATATTTCTTAAAAATAGGTTTACTACTCTAACGCAATGCGC
Organism: Lathyrus tuberosus; assembly: GCA_022829125.1. Lineage (NCBI taxonomy): Eukaryota > Viridiplantae > Streptophyta > Magnoliopsida > Fabales > Fabaceae > Lathyrus > Lathyrus tuberosus. Next base: position 478,165 of record JALAZF010000061.1, on the reverse strand, counting down.
GCCTTTTTATCCGTGACAATAAGAGGGTTTGATTAGGGGGTACAACTCGGTTCTGAATACGCGAAAGCGACAGTTCCTGTCAAATTAGTTCTTTTCAAAGTAGAAAACATTGCCCGTAAGTAGTTCTATTAGCAAGTACTTGGATTATTGATTGGTTGTGTGAATTGCATTCGAACCTGTCTTTATCAATTAATTTTAATTACTTTATTTACTACCGTGCACTCTTCAAAACTACTATTTTTCAATCACCTTAGATACACACCTTAACAATAGATAGCGATAGATTGACACTTGGTCTCTGTGGATACGATAATCTTTTATATTACTCTGACGCGTTCGTACACTTGCGAAAAAACACGCATCAAGTTTTTGGCGCCGTTGCCGGGGACCAATTTCGTCAAATTTCGTACCCTATTGTTATACCGTTTAGACTAAGGAAGTTACCCGCCGGTCAATGCGAAAAACTCATAGTACCGGAAGTTTAGTAGACCCTCTAGCTGAACCAGAACGTTACGCTCGCGCACGTTTATATTTCCGTAAACTTAGGGAAGCTGTGGCCGAAGATCAAAATCAAAGACCTCTTAAGGATTTCGCCCAACCATCCAACGAGGAACCTAGTTCTAGTATAGTAAATCCAGCCATACCAGCTAACAATTTTGAACTTAAACCATCCCTGCTGCAGTTAGTACAGCAGAGACAATTCGCAGGTCTTGCTACAGAGAACCCAAACCAACATTTGAAAAACTTTCTCCAACTAGCAGACACCTTTAAAACCAATGGAGCCCCTCCTGAGGCGATTCGCTTAAGATTATTTCCTTTTTCCCTCCGAGATAAGGCCCTATCTTGGTTAGATTCCCTTCCACCAAATTCCATAACAAGTTGGGAAGACCTTAGAAAAGTATTCCTTGCCAGATATTTTCCCCCGAGTAAGACCGTTGTTCTTCGAAACCAAATAACTAGATTTACCCAAAACCAAGGAGAATCGTTGTTCGAAGCCTGGAGAGATATAAAGAGCTGTTAAGAGCATGCCCACATCATGGTTTAGAAAATTGGTTAATCATTCAAACCTTCTATAATGGACTTCATTATAACACTAAGATGACCATCGACGCCGCCGCAGGTGGCGCACTGATGAACAAACCTTACCCTGAAGCTAGTGCCCTTATCGAAGATATGGCCCAAAACCATCAATCATGGGGAGTAGAACGAGCGACAGTGGAAAAGAAGGAAGCCCAAGGAGGAATACATGAGTTAAGCTCTATAGACATGATGCAAGGTAAAATGGACGCATTAGCCCTAAGAGTTGAGCATATGTGTACAACCCCGAATACTGCAGCCGCAGTTTCGTCAGATTGTGAGATATGTGGGACGAAAGGACACCAATCCGCAGAATGCAGTCTATTAAATGAGACCAGCTCTGAACAAGTGAACTACACCCAAGGGAACCCATTTTCAAATACCTATAACCCTGGATGGAGGAATCACCCAAACTTTTCCTATAAGAATAATAACCCTATCCAAAATACTGCCCCTCCGAGACAATCAAGTTATCAAGCCCCAAGATCAAATCAACCTATGCAACCTGTACCACCAAAACAGAGCCTTGAGAAAATCGTGGATAATTTTGTCGCTGCTCAAATCCAACAAAACAAGGAGTTCATGAACCAAAACGTTCATGTTAACGAACTAATTACCCAGTTAGGAACCAAGGTTGACCAAATAATCACTCACAATAAGATGCTTGAAACCCAAATCTCGCAGGTAGCTTTAAACCAAGCCCCTCAGACCACACCTGGAGGACAATTCCTTGGACAACCTCAACAAAACCCGAAAGGACAAGAAAATGCCATTACCCTACGAAGTGGGACCGCTTATGATGAACCTTGTAACCCAAGGTTGAGTGATCCCAAAACTTCTAAGGAAGATGACAACATCCCAGATAAAAAGAAGAAACCAAAGGAATCTGTAAACCAGGAAAGTCAAGAAAAAGGAGAAGAACCCAAAGACAAAACCTATATACCACCCCCGCCATACAAACCACCAATACCATATCCGCAAAGACTTAAACAAACCCAGATCAATAATCAGTATCAGAAATTCATTAAAGTTATAGAAAAACTTCACGTAGAAATCCCGTTCACAGAAGCCATTACCCAAATACCATCCTACGCAAATTTTCTCAAAGACATCCTTACCAATAAACGTAGACTTGATGATCTGAAACCCTTGGAATGTAATTCTATTGCCGAAAATAAATTAGCAAAAAAGGATAAAGATCCTGGAAACTTTTCCATTCCTTGTATTTTGGGGAGTCATGTCATCGAAAAAGCTTTTCTAGACTTAGGAGCTAGTGTGAGCTTAATGCCCTTAGCGGTTTTCGAAAGGTTAAACTTAGGAGAGTTGCAACCTACCAAGATGTCACTTCAATTAGCCGATAGATCTGTTAAATATCCGATAGGCATACTTGAAGACGTCCCTGTTAGGATAGGTCAGCTGTTTATCCCTACTGATTTTGTTGTCATGGACATTAAAGAAGATGATGACATACCAATTCTTCTAGGTAGACCATTCTTATCGACTGCTGGAGCCATAATAGATGTCAAAAAGGGGAAGCTAACCTTTGAGGTAGGGAACGAGAAGATAGAATTTATACTTTCAAAATTTCTTATGGCACCTGTGATAGGAGACGCGTGTTATACGATAGATATCATTGATGAATGTGTTAGGGAGTTAGAGCAAGAAGAAGTCATTGAAACAATTAAGCTGCCATCAACTCTTATTTTGGAAGATGACAATTATAAGAAACCCTACATAGATGATAACCTTTACGAATGTTTATCCCTTACCCCAGATCCTATGCCTTGCCCTATTAAACCAGCCTTGGAACTTAAGGAACTGCCTAAGAACCTGAGATATGAGTTTCTTGATGAAGAAATGAATCGTCCGGTTATAGTTAGTGCTGCCTTGAGACAAAAAGAAACAGATCAACTCTTGGACGTTTTACGAAGATATCCCTCAGCCTTAGGATATAATATCTCTGATCTGAAAGGTATAAGTCCATCTGTATGCATGCATCGGATTTCGCTCGAAGTAGATTCAAAACCTTCCAGAGAACACCAAAGAAGGATAAACCCTATACTGAGTGATGTTGTCAAGAAGGAAGTTCTGAAGTTGCTAGAAGCAGGTATAATATATCAGATCTCGGACAGTAAGTGGGTGAGCCCTGTGCATGTGGTACCCAAGAAAGGAGGCATCACAGTTGTGCAAAATGAGAAAGGTGAACAAATAGCAAAGCGGATAGAAGGAGGTTGGCGTATGTGCATAGACTATAGAAAGTTAAATAAAGCAACTAGGAAGGATCATTTCCCTTTACCGTTCATAGACCAGATGTTAGAACGTCTTGCCAGACATTCTTACTTCTGCTATCTAGACGGGTATTCGGGATTCTTCCAAATACCTATACATCCAGAAGATCAAGAAAAAACTACCTTTACATGCCCTTTTGGAACTTTTGCCTACAGACGAATGCCTTTTGGACTCTGTAATGCCCCTGCTACTTTCCAACGTTGCATGATGTCAATCTTTGCAGATTATCTAGATGGAATCATGGAAGTATTTATGGATGATTTCTCAGTTTGCAGTTTTGATTTCCAAAATTGTCTTATCAACCTTGAGAAAATCCTGGAAAGATGTGTGGAGGTGAACCTTGTGCTGAATTGGGAAAAATGCCATTTCATGGTTACTGAAGGAATTGTTTTAGGACATATAATCTCCGAAAGAGGTATAGAGGTAGATAAAGCAAAAATAGAAGTTATAGAGAACCTAAAACCACCCAAGACTATCAGGGAAGTTAGAAGTTTCCTTGGACACGCTGGATTCTACCGCCGTTTCATCAAGGACTTCTCCAAAATAACAAAACCTTTAACTGGCCTGTTAATGAAAGATGCTGAATTCATCTTTGATGAAAAATGCAATGAAGCATTCAACCTTTTGAAGCAAGCATTGATTTCAGCACCCATTATGAAACCCCCTGATTGGTCTGAACCGTTTGAGATAATGTGTGACGCCAGTGATTATGCTGTAGGAGCCGTTCTAGGTCAGAGAAAAGATAAAAGATTACATGTAATATATTATGCCAGTAGAACCCTAGACGCCGCCCAGCTCAATTACGCAACAACCGAGAAAGAACTCCTAGCGGTAGTTTTCGCTATAGACAAATTTAGATCATATCTAGTAGGAGCCAAAATTATAGTTTTCACCGATCATGCTGCCATCTGTTACCTACTAAGTAAAAAAGATGCTAAACCCAGGTTACTTCGATGGATTTTGTTGCTACAAGAGTTCGACTTAGATATCCGAGATAAAAAAGGCACAGAAAATGTAGTAGCCGATCACCTATCTAGGCTAGAATACCTGAATCCTGAATTAGTACCCATAAATGATGATTTTGCCTATGATAGACTGATAGCCCAGTTGGAAACCATTGAAGATAAAAAACCAGACCCTCATGAGCACTTTCAAAAATCCTTAGCTGTAAGTAACGTGCCCTGGTACGCTGATTTTGTTAATTACCTAGCTGCTGATATCATACCCCCTGATCTCGATTACCACAAGAAGAAGAAGTTCTTAAGTGATGTTAGAGACTTCTATTGGGACGAGCCACTTCTTTTCAAGAGAGGTAAAGATGGCATTTTCCGCCGTTGCGTTCCAGAAGACGAGGTAGAAAGTATAATTCAGCATTGTCACTCTGCGCCTTATGGTGGACATGCAAGCACCTCTAAGACCTACGCCAAGATTCTTCAAGCTGGCCTATTCTGGCCTACCATGTGGCGTGATGTCCATGCTTACATTGTCAAATGTGATAGATGCCAACGCACAGGAAATATTTCAAGACGCGACGAAATGCCTTTAAGAAACATCCAAGAAGTAGAACTCTTCGACGTATGGGGTATAGATTTCATGGGACCATTCCCACCATCTTTAGGAAACAAGTATATCTTAGTTGCTGTAGACTATGTGTCTAAATGGATTGAAGCGATAGCTGCACCCACAAACGACACTAGAGTAGTGATTAAATTATTTAAAAATTATATATTCCCCAGATTTGGAACACCCCGTTTAGTTATAAGTGATGGAGGATCTCACTTCATATCAAGAATATTTGATAAGCTTTTAAGCAAGTATGGAGTTAAGCATAGAGTAGCAACACCATATCACCCACAGACTAGTGGCCAAGTGGAAGTATCTAATAGGGAGATTAAACAAATTTTAGAAAAAACTGTCTCTGTATCCAGAAAAGATTGGTCGCAAAAGCTTCAAGAGGCTTTATGGGCCTACAGAACCGCTTTCAAAACCCCTATAGGAACAACCCCCTACCAACTAGTCTATGGAAAATCTTGTCATTTACCTTTTGAGTTAGAGCATAAGGCCTATTGGGCCATTAAAACTTTGAATTTGGATTACCTAACTGCTGGTGAGAAACGTATCCTTGACATCCACAAATTGGAAGAACTCAGACAGCAAGCCTACGAGAATGCCATAATATACAAAGAAAGAACAAAAGCTTGGCACGACAAAAGAATCGTAAGAAAAGACTTCAACTTAGGCGACCATGTTCTCCTGTTCAATTCTAGGCTACGGCTCTTCCCAGGAAAGCTCCGTTCAAGATGGACTGGCCCCTTCAAAGTATCAAAAATTCTGAGGTCTGGAGCTGTTGAAATAAAAAACGAGACATGTAAACCATTCATCGTCAATGGACAAAGACTGAAGCTCTACGAAGGAGGAGACATTCCAACAACCTACTCCAGCCACACTCTAAGTGATCCACCAATCCCGACAAGAGATGTATAAGTTCCAGTCGTCAAGCTAACGACGTTAAACAAGCGCTGCATGGGAGGCAACCCATGATTTTCTTACCTTATTTACTTTTTCTACATTTTGTTTTATTTTATTTCTTGTTATATTTTGTCAGGACTAATGTTTGAAATGTTTGTGTTTTACAGGACCTTCTTCCTAACTCTGTGCAGAATGCAGAATTTTGACGACATGCATGTGACTTTCAGGAATGATGCCCAGAGAGAGCGTTACTTTGTCCACTTCAGGCGTCCTATGGCACCTACGAGGTACCCAGATCAGGCTTGCATGGAGGCTTTAGGCATTGAGCCTAGTGTCAGATTCTTATGCCACCAGCTTCAATGGGACCAGTTCGACGACATGAACAACACCTATAGGAACCTCACTTTGGAGTTCCTCAGCTCGTTTTCTTATGACCCCTGGGCCGGACCAGATGGATGTGCTATTTTCCGGTTATTTGGGACTGAGTACTCCTTCACTCATAAGGAGTTTGGTGATTTATTAGGTTTTCAGACGACCCCTGATGCTATTCCTGAGACACCTATGGAATACTTTCTGAGTAGGGAAGTGGAGAAGTTCTGGAGTGATATCTCTGGTGGAGGGAGTCAGGATCCTTCCACCCAGTTCTCACATGTTATCCACAACCCTGCATTGAGGTATTTTCAGATGATCATAGCACACTCTTTCCTTGGATTGCCAGATGCTGAGACCTTGCTTAGTGAGGAGGAGATCTTTCTACTGTTTTGTGCGACCCAGTCACGTCCTGTGGCATGTGGGAACTTTCTGCTGAAAGGTCTTAGCAGTATTGCCAGGTCATCAGTAGGTATTATTCATGTGGGAGGTATTGTTACCCAGATTGCTGCTGCTTTAGGCCTATCGCGTAAGTTGTTACATCTCAGGGTTTTCAGTGAATACACCACCATGGACGTTGATTTCTGCCTAGACAGAGGGTTGATGAGGAGAGCCTCTGCAAACCCCAACCAGTTCAGATTGTTGATCGACAACGAGGCTGTTCATTACTTTTTGCTGCCTGATCCAATGATGACCAGTGTTCATGACCCAGCTAATTGGAGATATACCTTGGAGGGTTATGGAGAGACTATTGAGGAGCCTAGATCGCCTCCTATTGCTGAGTACACCCCTACACCTCCGTCTCCCAAAATCACTGTATTATCTAATAATTTGTCTTTGCAGCCACCCGATTTATACACCCAGGTTGTTGAGCTCCGCAGAAAGACTGCCAAGCTCAAACAGGAGGTAGCTGATCTTGCTTTGCAGATTGAGGTATCTGATCTCACTCATGCTACTGAGGCAGACTCTTTATACCAGGAGATCGGAGAGCTTCGTCGCGAGATCGCTGAGCTTCGTGGATCCAGCCAGGCAGAGGAGCCAGCTGATTGATCATATTGCCCTGACTTACTACTCTATTATTTAGTATTCAGTATTTCTGCGTTTTCTTTACTTTTTAGCATATCTGGACACATTTCGTATTTTCGCATTTCCTATATTTCCTATGTACTTTGATTTTATATATATATATATATATATATATATATATATATATATTATGTGTGTTTTTTATTTTTCCTTTTATATATATATATCCAATAATAATTTTATTTTTCTTAATATTTGATTTTTATTTCCACAAAAATTGTGCAAGTCCCGTGTTGAAGAGGAAAACAAATGAGAACGCTATCGGGATCCCCAAGACGCAAAAGGTAAGAGAGGCCCATTCCAAAATTCAAAATTTTGGCCCAGGTCCGAAAATGACCTTATGGCGCCCGCCACGGCGTCCTGGTAAATACGGGGGAAAACTTCATCTTCCACCATTTTTGAACCTCTAAACTCCCAAAACCCATTTTTCTCCTCTTCCAAAACTCCATTAAAACCCATAAAAGCTCCCACCTTTATTTAATACCCACTAACCATTAACCCTTTCAAACTTCCATTTGAAATTCCACCAATTAAATTCCATAAAAATCTCACCTTTACCAACTTATATTTAAACCCATCTTCACTATCTTCAAATCAATCAAGGAGCAAGCTATGGTGTTCGAAGGATATATTTTACGAGAAGGAAAACCCGGGGATAGGCAGAGGAGGAATATTCAAAGCTTCAAGGTCGAGAAATTCTCTCGACGAGGTACGTGGACGACAACTGTCTCTATACTTTGGGTATTTATCATAGTGTTTATCATTTACTTGATTTTTTGGGACTGCACTCTATTTTTGAAAACCGAGAACCAACCTTTGAGAAACTGACAGTTGAGTTTTTAAGTTCTTTGATCTACACTGTCTACCCTAACACTGCTAGCACAGTCGGTACTGTCCAATTTAGAATGTTTGGAATAGAATATGAGTACAGTACCGACGAACTAACAAGTCTGTTAGGGATTCCTCTTTGGGAAGGTGCTATTTGTGAGACCCCTTTGGATGACGGATGGTCGGTCGATGCATTTCCTTTTTGGCAGAGATTGTCAAATAATTTAATAACTTCTTTTGAAGGAATTCTCGCTTCGACCATCCACAACCCGGCCGTCAGAGTTTTTAGATACCTGTTGGCATGTACTATTTTTGGCCGGGATAATCCAAATAAGGTTAATGCTAAAGAGCTTCTGTTTTTACAAGGAAGTCTCACAAATAGAAGAATCAATCCGGTCCCGTTTATGCTTTCTCACATGTCTGTTACTATTAATAAAGTAGGACCGATTGTTTTTGGAGGACTGATTACGTCTATTGCTCGGGCCCTTAACCTGAACGATGAGATAGCCACACTAGAGCCCTTAACTTCTAGCACAATCAACCTAAAATTTCTAAAAGATATGAAATTGTGCCGAGCGAGAAGAGAGGGTGGTTTTGTATTGATGATCCATGGTGTAGCTATCCCATCTGTTGCCTTGCCCTGCAGTAGATGTACCGATGTACGTAATGAAAGGAACTGGACCTATGATTTAAATGCTCCACCTGTTCTAGGTCCACTTCCTCCTAATATTCCTGATACGGAGGGACACGACACTGACGAAGAATTTGAGCGGAGAGATCAGTCTCCCATACCTCATGTGTCCCCCCATCATCCTTCACCACCACACACCGCACCCTCTTCCTCTAACCCTTTTGCAGGTTCAGTCCCTGGATCCTATGTCACTGAAGAGATGTGGCGCGACCACATGGCTAGAGAAGAAAGGTGAGATGACCTTCTCTCTACCATTCAGCAACAACTGACGGATAATATGAGCTTCATGGAAGAATCACGACGGAGGACAGATCGATCCTTCGAGTCCGTTTCTCGCACCTTGCTTGCGATCACAGATGAGCAATCCCGTCAGCAAGACTTCAACCGCCGGCATTACCAGCTTATGGAGGCTACTCAAGGTTCCGTTCTAGGTAACCTTCAACAGGTCAGAGATGCCCAGGCGGCCTTATCAGCCTGATTGGACCGGAGAGACCAGCATCGTAGCAGATCCTGTCGTCCCAGGCATTCCCAGCAGGACGACGAGGGCACCAGTGGTCCACATCAGTAGTTTTACAGGTTACTCTCCTTATCTTATTTCGAAACATTGGGGACAATGTTCGATTTAAGTGTGGGAGGGGATTTTATTGCTTTCTATTTCCATTTTTAGTTAGTTGTTTATTTCTTGTTTTTGTCTATGTCTTTTTTCTAGAAAATGCATGAGTCTGACGAGTCACCAGTACAGTGTATCCCTAGTGCACCCTCATTTTTCCCCATTTCTTTAGCCCTACAAAAAAAAAAAAAATTTGCAAAAAGAAAACATTGTTGTTCTACACGTTTTTTGGGCTTTAAGACAGGTTTGGATTAGGATGTGGTGACTTAGGTGAACTTTTTGAAACATTAGTATCGCTTTAGCACCGTAGACTTCACGAATATAGGAATCATTCCAAAACCCCATGTACCATGGCCTTAATTATCATTTCCAAATTTGCCCTAAATAGTTTATTTCAGCAGTCAGCTCCGGCCTAAGCATGTTCTACGTAGGGGACCGATGAACATAAGTGAATGATCTAGTAAAATAAATAAAGAAAAAGCCAAACTCCGGATAGATGACCCTCACAAGGTCGTTTAAACCAAAAAGTTGAATTGTTACAAAATATATATATATATATATATATATATATATATATAATTTTAGCTCACCCATTGTTAGTTAGTTCAGAGGTATCTGGCGCTGAACTCGGTAGGGCGGATTACGATCCGATCCCCCACAACTGCATTTGGGTTAAATAAAAGGGTTTACACAGTCTTATGTGCCAGAAACCCTATGTTTTGGATCAGAATCACTAACAGGTCACTCTACTATGAAATATGTACGGATAACGGGCTTAATGTGATTGCGCCTGAATGAAAAGGACCCAAAAAAAGATGAAGAGGTAGGCCTAGTTATTGTGGGATGATACGGTTGATTAATATAAGAATGAAGTTTATGTCCGCCTCTGCGGATAAGTGTCATTACGATACCCTTGGTTCACTTAGTACCTGTCACTGCATCGTGACTTGAACTTAGAAGCCCTTTTTGCCCGAATCACGTGTCAGCACTAGTTTTCTTACTTTGAGCTTTAAATGTTTTGCTTGAGGACAAGCAAAGGTCTAAGTGTGGGAGAATTTGATGACACTGAATTTCACCGTATTTTTGACTCCGATTTCGCATGCATTCTTAGTCTTTTAATGTCATTTTATTATGTTATTATTATGTTTTTCTTTGTTTTCAGGTTTTTAGTCTAATCGGAGCCCCGAGCGAGAAAAGGAGCGCAAAAGGAGCCGAAATGAGCTAAAATAGAGAAAATCAGCATTTTGCACTTATGGCATCCACTCTGGCGGCCGCCACAGGGTCTTCCATGACGTGGCCATGTCTCAAACTCCTCCCAACTGTTTTTCCCCACGATCTCCAACTGCCCAAGCAAATTTTACACTCATGGCGGGCGCCATGGTGTTGTGGTGGGCGCCACAAGAGCAAAACAAGTTCCCGCCCAAATTCAAATGCTAGGGGCATCCTTGTCTTTTCCACATGTTTCCTTGCCTATAAATAGGACTTTAGATTTTCATTTTTCTTCATCCAAGTTTAGTTGTTCATAAGCATATATCAGTGTAATAGTGGTAATCGCTTCACATCGAGGTGTTACTACATTCGAGAGATCGAGTCTGTAAGAGCCTGTGAGATTGAGTCTTGGAGCACTCTGGAAGGAAGTTAATCATGCCGCCATTTTACTTTCAGTTCGCATTTTATTCAACCACTCCGATTGGAGCAGGTTTTTATTACTTTACCTTTTGTCAACTTTATTTCTTGCACTGTCTTTTAATTTCATTTATTTTCCGCACTGCTTTACTTTCATTTACTTTCCGCACACGCACTACTTTCATTTACTTTCCGCACTCGCACTTAAATACTTTTTTATGAAAAATCTAAAAATTAACTTTTACTTTACCATGTCTGGCTAATTTTATAAAGGTTAGAGTGTGAAGATCACAACTGAACCGATAATCTGTACAATTGTTAGTGGAAACACTTAAGGGCTATTTTAACTTTCAATATAAGTTTTCCTGTTCTTAAATTCCGTTGGGTAAGATCGAAAGCCGTCCAACGCCTATCTAAACTTAATCGTTTTTAAACTATTTCAAAAACAGCGAAAGCGCTTTGTTTAGTTTATTAGGAGTTTTTAATTTAAAAGGAAAAGAGATTTTAAAACCATTTTCGGACGCGTTAAGAAGTTTAAAGTCTGGTTCGTAAGAACCTCTTTTTTTTAGAAAATCCAGGTTAAAATACTTTTCAACTTGGTCAAGATACTATATTTCTTAAAAATAGGTTTACTACTCTAACGCAATGCGCGCCTTTTTATCCGTGACAATAAGAGGGTTTGATTAGGGGGTACAACTCGGTTCTGAATACGCGAAAGCGACAGTTCCTGTCAAATTAGTTCTTTTCAAAGTAGAAAACATTTCCCGTAAGTAGTTCTATTAGCAAGTACTTGGATTATCGATTGGTTGTGTGAATTGCATTCGAACCTGTCTTTATCAATTAATTTTAATTACTTTATTTACTACCGTGCACTCTTCAAAACTACTATTTTTTAATCACCTTAGATACACACCTTAACAATAGATAGTGATAGATTGACACTTGGTCTCTGTGGATACGATAATCTTTTATATTACTCTGACGCGTTCGTACACTTGCGAAAAACACGCATCAGCCATAAGTACGGCTTGTTACGTTTTAAATAGGGTGCTCATCCGGCCTATTCTAAACAAGACACCGTATGAACTTTGAAAAGGGCGAAAACCCAATATCTCTCACCTTCACGTTTTTGGTTGCAAGTGTTTCATGTTGAATAATGGTAAAGAGACACTTGGTAAGTTTGATGCCTATTTTTCTTGGATACTCTCAGTCAAGTAAAGCATATAGGATTTATAATAAGAGGTTACGTATTATTGAAGAGTCGGTACACGTTACTTTTGATGAGTCTTATCCGAAAAATGTCGGAGAAGGTAGTTATTTTCATGGTGCAGGTGTAACTTCTGAAGACATACTCAAGGACACTGATAAAGGAACTGATCAGCCTGAAGCAGTGCGTATTGAGGAGGAAAAGGATCACCAACCAATGAAGAGTGAGGAGGATCATCATTCTGATAAAGATGAACTTCCTCCAGCATGGAAGTCTTCCAAAGACCATCCAATCGACAATATCATCGGTGACATCTCTAAGGGAGTAACCACCCGCTCTAAACTTAGTAACTTTTTTTATTACTCCGCTTTTGTGTCACAAGTTGAACCTAAAAATGCAAAGGAGGCGTTACTCGATAAGCATTGGTTTTTATCAATGCAAGATGAACGAAATCAATTCAGGAGAAATGAGGTTTCGGACCTTGTCCCCCCTCCGCGAGGCCATTGAGTAATCGGCACCCAATGGGTGTTTAGGAATAAACTTAATGAAAATGGAGTTATAACACGAAACAAAGTGCGGCTTGTAGCGCAAGGCTATAACCAAGAGGAAGGAATCGACTATGAGAAAACTTATGCGTCGGTTGCCCGACTCGAGGTTATACGCCTTTTACTTGCTTATACTTGCACTAAAAATTTCAAACTGTTTCAGATGGATGTCAAAAGTGCTTTCCTTAATGGATATATAAATGAAGAGGTTTATGTAGCCTAACCTCCGGGTTTTAAATCCCATTAATATCCTGATCATGTCTATAAACTTAAACGTGCTTTGTACGGACTTAAACAAGCCCCTAGGGCTTGGTATGAACGTCTAAGCAAATTTTTACTTGATCAAGGGTATTCAAGAGGCAAGGTTGACACAACCCTCTTTATTAAACGTCAAGGAAAACACTTGATTTTGGTACAAATTTATGTTGACGATATCATCTTCGGGTCTACTAACATGACCTTGGTGTCATACCCCAAAATTTTCCCTCTCATCTTTCATATCATTTAGCATGTACTTTCATTGCATTGCATTGCATTCAAGTCATAGAAGATAAAGCATTCAGCATTGGTTCATGCATTAGGCATGTGATCAGTTGATTTCAGAGCATTGACCATCCAAAGCAAGAGAACAGGAGCCAAGGGTCTCCTAATAAGCCTCAAAGGTCTCTTTCATCATATATCATCTAATTTGATCCCACAAGTCATTGGAAGATTGGACAGTTCATCATCTCCTATCAAAAGCAGTCAAAATTAGGGTTTGGATTCAAGCAGTCTCCTGATGAAATTTTGGTTCAAACTTGATCTCAATGTTTTCTACATGATTTCAAGTATCTAAGGATGGAAGATTGCCCATTGGTTCATTTCAGAAGAGGTTCAATTGGTCAGTTGCTTGAGAATCAAGAAATTGGGGAAAAAGTCAACTGTGTAAAGGAAAAAGTCAACTCCTGACTTTTTAAGGTCAAATTCATGAAATTCAAGTCACATATGTTCATTGGACAAGATTTGATCAAGAAATGATGGAGGATTCATCAAAAATCAAGACTTGTACAAAGTTGCCAAATTTAGAAACTTAGGGTTTCTAAAAATGGAAAGTTTAGGCCATTTTGCACTCTACTTCAAGGCATTATTTCTTCAAGATAAAACCTTTAAACTTCAGTCCCAAGTTGAGCCAATTAAAGATCACATTCCAAGCTTCAAATCCATATAAAGAACTCTTCCATTGGATCAAAATTGAGGGAGTTATGATCAATCAAAGTTTGGTAAAATCAAGGCAAATTCCAAGTCATGACCAAGCAAGATGGGCTGGCACGCAGTCATTTTATCAAACATGTGGTGTGCCAAATGTCAAGCTAATTTTCTCCATCAATAAGGCTTCAAATGAAAAATTGTTAAACATCAAAGTTGTTCATCTCCATGTCCTCTTCAACTTTGATGTTGGACATTTTTTCATTTGAACATGTTATAAAGGTCATATGAGGGTTCAAAGGGAGAGGTTTCACACTGAATCCCCATAGGCCGTGTTGCCATGCATGTCACAGCTTGCCCACGCCCATGGTTCAGTTTTTCACACTTGATTTCTAAGTCATTTTTTATTATCTTACAAGCCTCCATTCAATCTAATTTCAACACCAAACATGTTCCATTATGTATCCTCTTTCCATTACATCCTAAAGCTCATAATTTCATCCATCAACATGAGAGAAGTTCATCTTCAAACATCATCATTCCCATGGTTTTTTTGCCAAGATAGAAAGAATGATGCATTGCCTTGGTTCAGATTCACACATTCACACGCATGCTTTCATACCATCCACATTGCCATTAAAAGACAAACATAACTCTTACACTCATGCGCATACATAGCAGCATACACCAAAGGAGAAAAAGAAAAAACTTGTTTCACAAGTCTTGCAGCTTCATGACACATACATCATCCATCCCTGTCAACTCACCATAAGTTACCATGTTCAGCATCACACAATAACAACACTCACGAACTTCTATTCCCTCTCAAATTTCAAATTAACTCAGCCACTAACTAACCTCTTTAACTCAACTTCTAACTGTAAACTACAGTAGTTAGAACTTAACCACTCCTATATAAGCTCTTAACCACCCTTGGATGAAAATTCAGTTAGATTCATCACATTTCAATCTCAAACACACACTGAAATTCTCTCTCTCTCAAAGCTCCTCTCACACCAACACTCTCTGCAATCATCTTCAGCATTCGCCATTGATCTTCCATGGAGGTTTTGAGTGCACAAAAGTGAAGGTGTTGTAGTTGCGTGGCTTCTCAAGTTTCTTCTTCATTTTCAGTTAAAGCTTCTAAACAATTCAGAGTTATATTTGCCTTTATTTGGCCAATCCTTACTCTCAAAGAATCATTAAAGCTTCCTCTGGATTTCTTGTGGTGAAAGCATCCTCAAAGCAACAGGTTTCATTCTCAAACTTTCTTACAATTTTAAGTCGATTTTAAGCTTGTTTTGCTGGTTTTGAAGCTTACTAGAAGCTATTGGTTATCTAGCTAGTTGATAGGCTCTTTAGGAGCTTAGATATGAATTCTAGGGCAAATTTCATGCTATCATTTCTCTCTGTATGTGCATGTTTTGTGATTTCTATTGGTGGATCTATAACCTACTAAGCATGCTGAACATTTTGGTATCATTTTTGTGAATTTCTGGAACACTCGAGGATTTGCAGTCACCGGAGAGTGGCCGGAGAAGATGACCGGAGGTCCTTCTCCGACCGGTGAGGGTTTCAGCTAGGGTTTTGTAACTTTAAAACACGACCGTCTGATTTTGTTTGATCCAACGCTCATAAGCATGCCAACACATTAATGACCATGTGCCTCTCACGTGCCTTGATTTTGTGATCTGAATGCCTGTGTATATGTGCCTCATGATTGCTATCGTGTGCTTTAAATCTGATCTACTCATCTTGCATACTTTACTTGATTGATCATCATGACTTAATCCAACGCACATGATTGAGTCAACTTATTGACTGAATTCCACCATATTTCTGTATGACATGCGCCTTATTGGGCCCAGGCCTCAATTGCTTTTCACACCCACGCTTTAAGCCCAAACACTCTTTGAACTTTATTTTTGCTATGTTTTCACCCCCTCCCTTATATTTCTTTTATTTCTAATTTCTTTTTCATACTGTTTTGATTTTCTTTTATTAAAAATACTAAATGCATTCTAAAAATTCCAAATAAATTCATTTATCATCAAGACACATAAAAATAGTTTTCTATTATTTTTAATTCTGATTTTATGGATTTTAGCTTATATTTTCTTAATTTCTTTTTATTTCCCTTTTGAATGACTTTCTTCATGATACTTGAATTTCATCCATTTATTTTGCATAGTTCAAAAATAATTTTGCATTGAATCTTTTTTCCATGTTTAGAAAACATCTTAAGGCATCTAAAAAAAATGTTCTCATATTTTTAAAGTCCTTTTTGCATAGCTTTTGAACCATATCTTTGTGCATTATTCATTGTTGACCTAATGTGACTTTGATGACTTATTTAACCTAGTTTCTTTGTGAATTTTTCCATGAAATTTTGACATGTCTTTAACATCTGACTTAGGTACTTTGTGATTTAATTTCATAATTTTCCTAAGATTATTTCTTATTTTTACTTTGTTTGATTGTTATAGGTCATAATTGTATGTTCTCTTAACTTGTCAATCTTAATTGTTTATGAGGCACTTGTGCCATTGCATTAGAACTTATGTGATCATTTTATAGGTCATTTCATAAACATTACAGGTCATTCATGATAGATTATAGGTCATTTGTCTTCATGTTTTGGTTCATAAATGTTTGATGCTTATGTGAAATAAGTTTGACCTAATTGTGTGCATCTTCTTCTATGTGCCTTAACATGCTTTGTGTGCATCTTTGTGACACCATTCTTGCATTCTAATATGATCAAGCATATCATATATTACTGGCTTGCATCCATTCCCATTCATGTTCATGTTTCATCCTTCATTCATAACTTGCATTACAAGAATGTTAAATCTTTTGAACTTGCACATTGTTTGAACTTCTCTTCATCTTGTCTTTTCTTCTTGAATCATTGCATTCATGTCTTGTATGATACTTCCATTACCTTCATATTCATCCTTTAATAACTCTTAATTCTAACTTTGAGCTATGTTCTTGAATTGGTACATGTTTACATTTCTTATGCACCTAGTTCACATTGGTAGCCCATTACTTACATTTATGCAATTGTTTGGCACATAGTTAACTTTTATTTGATTTCATAAGACATGTATCCATTGGTATGATTCCTTATGGTGTACATACTAACCTTGAGTACTTCTCAATCCTTAGAACCTTTCTTCTTTAGTTCTTAACTTGTTTGATCTTTACTTGTTATTCTTTCCTTATTACTTTACTTGTAAAATGTTTTGCTAACATTTCCAGGGGCTACTGGTGAGTCAAGTGTGTGGGTGTGCTCCCACATACAATCTCTTCTCTTATCTTTTTTAAGTTTTCAACTTGTGATTGTGCAAAGCATTTCAATACTTTCTTTGTTCAACTTCTTTCATCTCCTTGAGTTCTCTACTTAACTTCAATCTTTGAAGTAAGTTAGAACTTGTTCTTCTTCTCTCTTCTTTTAGACTTAGGTTTCTAAACCATACTAAACCATTAGGAACATCCAAGTATGACAACATTAGGGTGAGTCTTAGTCCCCTTTAGTCTTTACCTTTGTTTCCCTTGAGTCTCTCTTTTCTCATCTCAAAACAACTTCAAAACACCTAATAAAGGTTGAAACATCTTCATGTGTCATGAGCCTTATTCCATGGGGGGGCTTGCATACATTCCATGTTGGAATGTGTTGTAGGTTTTCTAGCATGATGTACAAGTCTTTAACATGAAGTGATTTCACAAACAAAACCAAAAAACACTTATACATTTAAAAACAACAAAAAAAACATTTAATAAAGGGAATAGGCTAGTGTACTTAAGCCTTTAACTTTGGGAAGTAAGTTTGAGGATCTTCCTCATACTTAGTGTACCTCATTATCATTTCATTTTGGAATGATGTATGAGATGCACATTCCATTATAAAAGACTTAGGTACACTCTCCAATGCAAAACATTTCAAATAAAAAACTTCTAAAACACTCCAAACAAACAAAAACGTCTTTCCTTCGAGAATTCTCTTCTCATATCACTCACTCTCAACGTACAAACGTGCTTCTCCTCGTTCTCTTGCAATACGGTAACGCACTCGATTCAGCAAGCCTGCAACACCTGAGCTAGAACATTAGCCGTTCCCTAAAAAACACAAACAGTTTTCCCTTGTTGGGGGGAACTACGTCACTCTGATTCTCATGTCCCCGATGAGATACGTAGGCAGTGGGGTAGGGCCCATTCGAGCACTTCTTTTATTTTCCCTACATTTGTTTCTCGTTCTCTTTTCATTCCTTTTCCAGCATCTTTTCTATCACCCTTTTAGCAATACTTCAAGCGTGGATCTCGTCGAGTACGACGGACGTGAAGGGGTGCGATAACCTTCCCTTCACGTAACCGACTCCCTTACCCGTTCTCTTTGGTTCGCGAGACCTTGTTCTTTCCTTTCTCCTGGGTTTGTGCAGCATTACCCTTCCCTTTTCTTTGGGATAAAAATGCCTGGCTGGCGACTCTCTTTCTTTCTTCCGCGCCACTTTCGCGTTTGTACCTGGATGAAAATCCCTGGAGCGACACTTGGTCAAGGAGTTTTCTAGTTTGATGCAGGGGGAGTTTAAAATGAGCATGATGGGGGAGCTCAACTATTTCCTCGGATTGCAAATCAAACAACTCGAAGAGGGCACATTTGTGAGTTAAACAAAATATTGTCTTGAGCTTCTCAAACGTTTTGACATGGTAAATTGCAAGGCAATAGATACTCTGATGCCTACCTGTGCTAATCTTGTTCGTGACGAAAATGGTAAGGATGTATAGGTAAAGAAGTATCGAGGTATGATTGGATCTTTTCTTTATCTTACCGCATCATGACCCGACATTATGTTCAGTGTATGCATGTGTGCGAGGTATCAAGCACGTCCCAAGGAATCTCACTTAAAAGTTGTTAAGCGCATACTTCGATACCTCTCCAGTACTCCAAAGTATGTGCTTTAGTATTCCAAGGGTAGTGTTTGTTCCTTAGTTGGCTATTCCGATTCTGACTTTGCTGGGTGCAAATCGGATAGGAAAAGCACTAGTGGCACGTGTAACTTTTTGCAAATTCCTTGGTGAGTTGGCATAGAAGAAACAGGTTTTCGTTGCCTTGTCAACAGCCGACGCGGCATACGGTGCCGCCGACAGTTGTTGTGCTCAAGTCCTATGGCTTAAGCAACAATTGCTCGATTTCAATTTAAAACTTGAGCGTATTCCCATTCTATGCGATAACACTAGTGCTATTAACCTAACTAAGAACCCCGTATTACATTCACGCACCAAGCATATCGAAATACGTCATCACTTCCTTAGGGATCATGTAGAGAAAGGTGATGTGGTCTTTGAGCATGTTGATACTAAAAATCAACTTGCTGACATCTTTACAAAACCACTAGCTACATAGCCTTTCTTTCACATCCGTAGGGAACTAGGCGTTCTCGACATCTCAGATCGTGCATAATAATTTCTCAATACACTTGCTCTCCATATATATATTTGTGCTTGTTTATGTTTTTAACTAACAATGCAAATTATTGAGCTCTATGTGAGGATTTGCATCGTCAATCATGATTCAGGTGATATCGTTCCACTTCATAAGTTTCTCTTAAATATATGTACCATGTTAAGTGTTAAAAATGATGTTTATTGCACATTTAAGCACATTATATCCATTTAAATGTTTGATGTTTGTGTTGGCTTCTATTTATCTTATTATACTTCTCATTAACTAGCATTTTATGTGGATGTGCGTTAATGGTTACGTGTTGCAATTATGTAAAAATATGCCATATTCGATATTCTATCTTTGATATGTTTAATCTTTCTCTCTTTTTGATGTTGTTAAAGGGGGAGAAGAAACTGGAAATAACAGGTATTGAAATTGATCAAACAACAATGGATTCATGAAGTTAGGGGGAGGATGATACCCCAAGCTTGACCTTCTTCTACTGTTTTGCCATCATAAAAAAGGGGGAGTATGTGAGGGGAAGTTGTCTCTATACTCGATTTTAGTGATGTCAAAACATTTATGTGTAGAATAACATATCATGTCTAGCATATAATAGAATTCACATGTAGAATATCATACACAATGCACATTATGTGGTTTTAAATGTGTTTGATCATGTTGGCAATGTTCTATGTGCATTAGGTGTGGTTAAGAACCTTTAGGAATGTCAAAATAGTGATTTTTGCATGTTTCAAGGGTTTGAGTCGACTCATAACCCTATTCTGGTCGACCCAGACAAGTTTCATTTCTTAGGATCAGCAGCTGGGATGCTCGCGTCGACCCTCCGGTCGACTCATACGAGCTTCATTTAAATTTGTCAAAAACTGGAAGGTATGCGTCGATGCATATCCTGTTCTGGTCGACGCAAAGGTGGATTTTCTGCGTAGTTTTGTTAACTACGTTGCTCAGGTCGACCCTCCCAACTGCATGGGTCGACCGTTCGCTGTTTTGGTCCAATTTTCTGCTATGTTATTTACTTCAAAATTCTGTTATTCCTGTTAAGTTTCTAAGTATAGTATATATATTGTTTTAGTTCATTTTTTTACATGTAGAACAAGAAACGTGAAAATAGATATTGATTTTTCTCCTCATCTTCATCTTCCATTTTACATTCTCTAACATCTACACATAACCATTTTTGGTAGTGTTGTGTATTTTTAAAGTGATAACGTTCAGACCTAGGTGTGTGGATCCTTCGTGCTGGGTTGAGAATCAATAGGTGTTTCTTGAATAAAACCCTAGGTTTTATCCTCAAAGAATCTAAGTGATTTTGGGGGGGTTTTGCACAAATTGGTTTCTCTACAAGGATTCAGCCGTGCGAAGGTAACTGAAGAACGGGTCGTTTGGTTCAGTTTAGTAGCTACACTCGGAGGATCGTACGAGAAAGATTTGGGTTCGAATTGTGGAAGATCGAAATCGATCGAGTGAAAGTGATTGAAGAGCGGTGGGTTCTTTTAATCTAGTAGCGTGAGACGGTGATTTGTTCGACCAAATTCAAGGCACTTGATTTATCTAGAATCAAAGGGAGAGAAGACTTTGCATCGACATCAAAGACGTTTGAGGGTTTGATTGTTCAGTTTTCTCTTGTAAAAACAATTGCAACCGTAATATATACATATCTCAATTCCATGTTCGGAATTGGGGGCAGAGGTACCCTTAGCGAGGACGGTAGGGGAACTGCCTAAACAAATCGTGTTTGTTCTCTCTTTCCCTTATCTCTTTTACGTTTTGATATTAATCGAATTTGACAAGTATCAATTGATCAAAAATTTCTGACATAGTGTAATTTAGAGCTGAGAAAGTACTTTGTAAAATTGATACAATCCCTTGGATTATATTTAGGATCAGCTTTACATTCACATTATTTGGAAATCTGTACTTGGTGTGTTTGCGCACGCCAAGTGTTCGATAAATTGATTAAGTTCAAAATCGAAGGCAATTTGCGATTAATTTTTGTCGACCTATCTCGTTGGTAATTGGATAAACATCAAGTAAACAAAACTTGGTTGATTGCATTTTGTTTGTTGTTGATTGATCTGTATTTTTATCTTTCGTCGTATCATTCCGAATATCATTGCGCATATCCGATCCTTTTAGTAGAGGTTCGTTGTACACGTGTGATTCAGTGGTTGCTTCCGTAAAAATATTTTTAAAACCAATTTTGGAATGCCATTTACGTGTATAAAATTGTGGGATCTATTCAACCCCCCTTCTAGATCCTAGCCATCGTCTAACATATCTTAGATCTAAGATTTGAAAAGGTTTTGTCAAGACCCACAAATAAGAAATCAAAGACAACATCAATATTGAATCAAAAATAGTTCACAATACATAGATTAGATGAAATACATAAGGTATTAAAAGATTACATCCAAACCCAACAAGAAATCGAAGCACTTACTCGAAGATCAAGCTCTGAGTTGCTTCAATTTGTGTTTTTCCCTCTTAGGGTTTGTGTTTATCTCTCTAAAAATATGTTTGGAATGAAGAGAGACAAAGTTCTATTATGAAAAATATATGTTATAAAAGGTACAAAAGTTATTTCTAAAAAGCAAGAAAAGTACATATATAGTAAAACAAAAATCTGTCTTGTTCACTTAGCGAACACCTTCTTCGCCCAGCGAAGACTACCTTTGGGCACTTCAAGTGCCTCAGGAATAGTTAAACCGCCCTTGGAAAATATCTGAGCTCGTCGTGCGAGCACTTCTTTGCACAACGAATCTCTTGGGTCCTTTTCCTACTGCCTCTAATCTGGGCTGGTTCACTGGGGCTTTTCTAGGACCTCGCACAGCAAGCATTCGCTTTCCCCTCGCTGATGGTCGCACATCGAACATGCTGATTCTTCACAAATTCTTTGGCTTCCTTGTCCAATCCTTTGTGTCTTAATCATTGATGTTTTATGCCTAAATCTTTTACAATAACACACACATCAAAGAATCCAAAGGTATTTTCAATATATTGAAGAATAAAACAAGAACAAGAAATAAATCTATTAAAACATGAGAATTGAGTTGAAAAATGCCAAAAAAGATGGTTCATTTTAAGTCAAAATTTGCACTTAACAAACTCTCCCCAACTAGATTTTTTCTTGTCCTCAAGAAAAGTTTGACCTTCACGAAAGCAAGAGAGATTTGCTAAAAAAAAAGGATTTTATCGAGCCTAAGATTCAACCAAGAAAAGATTAACGGCTCAAATTCAAACAAGAGAGACTTTCTCAAACAAGAGGATTTGCTCAAACATGAGAAAGCGCACAAGCAATGTTCAAACTTAATAGAATCGAAAAAATGATAAAGAATTTAGTTCTTAAACAAATATCATGCAATTTTTCAAACAACAACTAAATTCTCATACTTGAATCTCTCTAACAATCCTCTTCAAAATAAGAATGAAGAAATTAACGCGTTTGCAACCGCGGGGAAATTTCACATACCTGGCAAAAAATGCTAATAACAATCTAATTCATACATTCATCTAATCAATGAAAAATGAAATTATGGAAGCAATAAGACCACTAAAGGTTTTAAAGGTTGTAACTTGGTTAGGTTCACAACAAAGGGACATATCTAAGGTCATGGAATCAAAGTTGCCAATGTAAAAGATCATTCACTATACAAGGTGATGTACACATTACAACTTCATCCAAAATTTCTTTTTTCAAATGTTCATCCTTCCAAACTTTCCTTATGCACATTATTCATTATCTATTTTTCTCATTCAAACAAGCATGCTTTTCTTTTTCTTTTTCACAATCATATTCACAATTTTCTTTTCAATGCTTTTTTTGAAATTTTTCAAAATTTTGAGTAACCTAATACGTTTCTTTGTCATTCTCCCCAACTTGAATTTAACCCGACCTCAAGTGAATGCTCCTAGATTTTTATGGCAAGGAAATCAATTTAAAATAATGTTAAAACGTCTGCTTCTCTTGGATATTCCAACTGTTAAGAGATTGGATATCATGTTGATGCATGCGAGAGTGCAGTATTGGATAGTTCAACTGTTTTTGAGAATGGTGTGATCCTGAGGGAAGATGTTCATATGTTCTCGTTAGTTGCTTCCTGGTGATGGGGAAGGCGATGTTTTGGCTAGAGTTGGGCCAGTGATGTTGGAGTATCCTGGCGTGTTTCCTAAGGATGGGAACAATTTGTATTTAGTTGGAACTAGTTGATGTTATTCTTGGAACGGATTGGTAGGAGTTGAACCATGTGCTTACCAATCATTTGGATGAGCGGTGTAGGGTGCTGTAGAATTAGAGAGCTCGGGAAATGTCGAAGCTATGTTGTTTTTGACACTGAAGATGTCATGGATTTGAGATTCCCGTCTGCCGGCTAAGTTGGGATATCTTAAGGGAGAACGATCAGGTGTTGTTAATGTTGGATTCTCTGGGTGTAGAGAGCGATGTGACGGATAGTGTCATGCCAGTGGTGTGTGATCCCTGATGCCTTTCCTGAAAGATATTCGTGACTTGCCTTCAGGAGGTAAAGTCGAGTTCGAGGAAGGTAGAGAGTGCTCCATCTGCTACGCAGGTAAAAGGATTCTTGGAAGGTGAGACTTGTGTGGAAAGGTTATGCCTTAGTGTATCTGTGATAAAGGGAGAAATGGTTATCAAAACTCCTTCTAAGGGATCGGTGGCTACTTCTCTTGTTGCTTGAATTGTCTTTTGAGAATCTTTGATAGAGATTTTGGTGTGGATCTCATTTGCTTGCCGCTGATGAATCTCGATAATTATCTTGGGAATGAACTGGTTGATGTCTAACCATGTCCAGATTAATTGTTTTAATCAATCGGTGTGGTTTCCTACTCCTGGTGATGAGGAAGAAGCAATTAGAAGAGTCGTTGGAAAAGGAATTTGTGAGACCAAGTGTGTCGCCTTGGGAAGATCCGGTGTTGTTGGTAAAGAAGAAGAATGGTAGTATGACGTTGTTTGTGGGTTACAAAGAGTTGAATAAAGTGACGATTAATAATAAGTATCCACTTCCAAGAATATATGATTTGATGGATCATTTGGAAAATCAAATTATTTTCTTAATTAAATTACGAAAGCAGTGGATTTTTTTGGGTCTAGCACTCCTTGGATCCTTGAACGAACGCTCTTGAGGCGCACGCTTTGGGTTGTGTTCGTTTCGATCTTTCGTTCCTAAAACACTTCCCCTAATTACGTGGACAAAGACCTTCATTATCCAAAAAACACGATTTCGTAATTAATTGAATGAAAAAGGTGTCGTTGGGATCAAGCATCCTAGTAATGCCCCGATTAATTGGTTGCGAGGCTAATGTCTCATTTATCGAATAATCGTCATTCTCCCTCAAAATACTTAACTTATCGAACCTCATCTTCTCGCCCCCGTGCAATCGAAACCCTAAACTTACTCAAATCAAATTCTTTTTCTCAATCAAAATCTAATACACTTAATCCAATTCAAACAACTTTTCCAAAAGAACATTGTTTAGTCCTTTCTTCCGCGCATATAAACTCGTGCTTCATCCTCCTCTAGCGAGCAGACAAGCCAACTTTTAGCAGTTAGAATGCGACCTAAACCCTCGTTCTCTTAAAAAACACAAACCAACCAACCGTAGTCTTCCGAACTACAATTTCTCTAACTTCCTCATTGCACTATGAAGGTACGTAGGCATAGGATTGTGAGATCCTAGCGAGCAAACTTTTTCTTTTTGCCCCAAACCTTCTCCCGTAGTCCCACGAACTATGAACGCTCTGACTTT
Organism: Lathyrus tuberosus; assembly: GCA_022829125.1. Classification (NCBI taxonomy): domain Eukaryota; kingdom Viridiplantae; phylum Streptophyta; class Magnoliopsida; order Fabales; family Fabaceae; genus Lathyrus; species Lathyrus tuberosus. Next base: position 452,950 of record JALAZF010000061.1, on the reverse strand, counting down.
CCCATTGCACGGGGGAAGACGTAAGCACAAGGGCCACAATCCTTGGGGAGCAACCTAATAAAAAACCACCTATTTTCCCCTTAGAAGCAAATCCTTTTACCTTAGAAGATAACAAACAAACCTAGCTAACCTTTCTCATGAATTGAATCAAAAGGTTCCCGTTGAGTACAACAGACATAGAGGGTGCTAACACCTTCCCTTTTGCGCAATCGACTCCCGAACCTAGAATTTGGTTGCGATGACCATTTTCTTATCCTTTAAAGGTTTTATAGATATTTTCCTATTCTGTCCTTGGAATGAATAAAGTTCGGTGGCGACTCTGTTCGAACTTTTTTTCCGCGTCCATCGCGAGGATCATATTTTTTGAGGTATGACACAACCACAAAAGATGAGTACCCAAGCTCATGGCAGAAATGTTAGTAGATTCTGCTGCAGGACATGGGTATCTAAGTATGCTCGACGGGTATTCTGGATACAATCAAATTTTTATTTCTGAGGAAGATGTGTTGAAGACAGCATTTCGATGCCCTAGAGCCTTAGGCACCTTCGAATGGGTAGTAATGCCCTTTGGCCTTAAGAATGCTGGGACAATTTATCAAAGAGCAATGAATTTTATTTTTTATGACTTTATTTAAACTTTTATGCATATTTATATTGATGACATTGTGGTCAAATCAGTTTCAGGAAAAATTCATATAGATCATCTTCGACAATCATTTGAAAGAATGAGGAAGTATGGTCTCAAGATGAATCCTCTTAAGTATGCTTTCTGTGTGCAGGCGGGGGATTTTCTAGGCTTTGCTATCCATAAGAAAGGAATTGAAATCAACCAGAATAAGACCAAGGCCATCATGGAGGCGAAAGCGCCATTGACAAAGAAGGAGTTGTAGTTATTACTAGGAAAGATCAACTTCCTGAGGAGGTTCATCTCCAACTTAAGTGGAAAGACTCAAGCCTTCTCACCTCTACTCGACTCAAGAAAGAAGGACTTGAATGGGGGCAAGCACAACAAGAGGCTTTCGACAAAGTTAAAGAATACCTTACTCACCCTCCAATTCTAGCGCCTCCTTGTAGAGATAGGAGTATGAGATTGTACATATCTGTGTTTGACAAGACTTTAGGGAGCATGTTAGCTCAAAAGGATGAAAATGGTGTCGAAAGAGAAATTTATTACCTTAGTATATTCTTGAATGATGTAGAAACTAGATATAGTATAGTCGAAAAATTATGTCTATGTCTATACTTCTCATGTACAAAACTAAAGCATTATATAAATCCATTTGAAGTTTATGTTTCATCTCATTTCGACATTATTAAACATATGCTTTCTAAACCAATTTTACATAGTCGAATTGGCAAATGGGCATTGGCCTTAACTGAATATTCTTTAACTTATATGCCTTTAAAGGCTGTTAAAGGACAAGTGATAACAGATTTTATAGTCGACTACTATATAGTCGAAAACCCCCTAAACTATGTGGAGCTTGAACCTTGGAAGTTATACTTCGACGGTTCTAGTCATAAGGATGGAAGGGTGTGGGAGTATTGATTATTTCTCCTGACAAAATTCCAACAAAGTTCAAGAATAAGGTCGAAGGCCTTTGTTCAAACAACGAAGCAGAGTATGAAGCTTTAATTGTTGGACTTGAAATCTTGTTGGAATTGGGGGCAACTCGAGTCGGAATAATGGGTGACTCAGTGTTGGTCATAAAGAAAATTACAAAGGAGTGTAAATGTGTTAAGGAAAATCTTATCATGTACTTTGTGATAGCCAAAAGATTCAAAATGGTAAGTATTCGACACATACCTCCACTGGAGAATCAAGAGGCCAATGGCTTAGCCCAGATTGCTTTTGGATATAAAATTTCTAAAGAAAAATTACAAGATGCAATTGAAGTCAAAGGAAGAGTTGCATCAACTAGATTATCCCCAAAAGATTTGGAGACAATGAAGCTAGGATATGCTAACAAAGAGAGTTTTGAGATATTGGCCATAGATAGTTTGACAGAAGAAGATTGGAGAAAGCCAATAGTAGACTACTTGCAAAACCCAACAACATCTGTCGAACGAAAGGTCAAATATCGTGCTTTAAGTTATGTTCTGATGAGGAACAAACTATTCAAAAAGACGCCTGAAGGTGTGTTACTTAAATGCCTTAGTGAGTCGGAGGCATACTTGGCTCTCTCTAATGTCCATAGTGGGGCATGTGGAGCGCATTAGGTTAGTCATAAAATGAAATGGTTGCTATTTCGACAAGGGATGTATTGGCCTACCATGCTTAAAGACTGTATTAAATTCGCCAAAGGATGCCAAGAGTGCCAAATACATGCAGGCATTCAACATGTTCCTGCAAGAGAATTACACTCCATAGTAAAGCCTTGGCCCTTAAGAGGGTGGGCTTTAGATTTAATTGGAGAAATTCGACCAGCGTCATCCAAGAGTCAAAGATACATTCTAGTGGGAATAAACTATTTCACTAAGTGGATCGAGGCTATACCATTGGTAAATGTTAACCAGGATGTAGTGATCGAATTCATCTAAAAACATATCATTTATAGGTTTGGAATCAAATAAACTATTGCAACAGATCAAGGATCAGTTTTTACTGGTCGAAAGATTCAGGAATTTGCTAAAGAAATGGGGTTCAAACTTTTGACATCCACACCTTACTATGCCCAGGCTAATGGTCAAGTCGAAGCAGCAAATAAGGTAGTGATTGGTTTAATTAAGAATCATGTGGGGAAGAAGCCAAGGAATTGGCATAAGACATTGGACCAGGTTTTATGGGCATGTCGAACCACCCCTAAAGATGCTACAAACACTACACCTTTTTGGCTAACATATGATCATGATTCAGTGTTACCAGTCGAAATCTACCTACAGTCAACTAGAACTCAGAGACAGCATGAGATCCAATATGAGTCCTATTGGAACATGATGTTGGACGAATTAGTTGACTTAGATGAAGAAATACTGAATGCCTTAGAGTTATTGAAGAGACAGAAGAGAAGAGTATAAAAGTCATACAATAAAAAGGTCAAAGTTAAGTTATTTTCGACTGGAGATTTAGTTTGGAAAGTAATTTTACCCATGGTATAACTTTGGGTAAATGGTCCCCTAAGTGGGAAGGCACTTTTTAAATTATCCAAGTTTTTTCCAATGGCACATGTGAAGTCTAAGAGTTAAATGAGGATTGAAGAATCTTGAAAGTAAATGGTAAATATTTGAAGAAATATAAGCCTGCACTTCAAGAAGTAAAAAATAACTAGGGAATAATTCATACATAGATATTCGAAGCCAAAATGGTGGATCAAAATAAGAGTTTGCCAAAATGGCTAAGTCATTACATCAAATGCCACGAAGGGCTTAACATCATTACAACTAAGAAACAAGTTCATCAATTATAGCCAATTTAAAAAGGGAGAGAAATTTTCATCTTTTGATATTTTGACCTTTGTGTAATTACCTAATTTTTACCCCTAAGATCCCACATGTCTTTTTGCATTTCATACCATAAACAAGATCACACATTCGTCCCCTCTTTTGTAGGATTGTGCCTTGCAGGGATCTTTGGTTATGTGTGTGTTTGTTAGTTGTTTTTTTTCTTGCTTAATTTGTTTATGTTTACTAACCATTAATCAAAATCCAAAAATATTTTGTTTTCTTTCACTAACATTTTCAGGGGAAGAACAGGTTAGAAATACCAAAACAATAGCCTCTCAGCTCGAATGAATTTCATCTGAACAAAGTCAAAGTTGATCTGCAACTAATTCCAAAATCATATGATCAAGAGTTTCCAAGATTTAATTGATTATTATTCCAAGAGACTCCAAGGTTCATGTGTTTATTTTCATGCCTTCTTTGACGAGCAAAAGAATCGAGCCGAACCACATCAATGCATTCAAAAAGAGTAATTTTTTCAAAATTTGCACTAAGTAACCGGTTAGCAGACATGCAGTAACCGGTTACCCTCGTGAAAATTTGAAAAATGGCAGCAACTTCAAATTCATCCATTTGGCACCAATTTTCATCATTTTGATCACATGTGGAATACTCTAGACCATCTCATTTTAATTTCCTACATCATCATAATTAATTCCTACCATGTACCTCCACTAATCACCACTCTTTTGATAATTCCCTCCAAATTTGAATTCCAATCCTAATCTTGATCTTCCAAGCCTAATTCCAAACCACCAAATTCCCAAGCCTAAATTCTATTAATAGAGGCTTCATTTCATTCATTTCACAAGCTTTTGATAGCCAACAAACCTCTTGCAAATTCTATCCCCACCCACAAATTTCACTAAAGCTCACTTTTCTTCTTTTGAAAGTTAACAAGAATTCACATTGAATCTTGTTCAACTTTGAGCTAAATCTTCATCCAAACTTGTTTTCTTCATCAATTCTCATAGATCAAGGCTTTGGTGTTTGGATCTTGAAGTAATTTGAAGGAATTTTCAGATTTGAAGTGGTAATTCATCTTTCACCATTGTTGAAGCTCCATCTTCATCTTCCATAATGTAGATCTTTGGAGATCTTTGTTACTTGATCTTTTAGATCTTGTAATTGTGTTTAATTGCTGGTTTTTGCTATTATTTTACTTTAAATTTCGTGCAATTTCAGTTCCATGGTCACAAGATGTTTGTAAAAAGTTTTGAAAGTGGATCATGCTGAATTTTGCACAATTTTCTGCATTCTGGTGCAGAGTAACCGGTTACTCTGTGTTAATTTTGAAAAATTGCTCCTATTTTGAACTAAGTATCCGATTAGTAGATATGCAGTAACCGGTTACTTAGAAGCAGATGAAAGTCTATGGATCTTAGAATTTCTGTGTTGAATTCTTGATCAAGACTAGATCGTTACCTATTTTCTTTTCGTGCGGTATTGCTCTCGGATGACGATCTACATATCGTTTATCTAGCATGCATTAGCACAAAGATCTATTGATCAACCTCATTGTAGGGTAATTACTTCGTAAATTACTCGGGGATTGCTTAACATAGCGCAACATTTGTCCCTCTTTATCCAATTTGGAATTTGAACTTTCGTGGTCCGGACCTTGATTGGTCGCGTCAACCCAATGTTGGTTAAATTTTTGTATTAGGTCCATAATCTTTGAAACTTGGCATTGTAGAGGCTTTGGTTCTACCAATCTTCTGTCAAGTTCGTTAACCTTGGCCTAAGTGCATTGTTTAATCCCTATAGTTCAAGACGCGAAACGGAATAATCGGTGAAGGCTTATAGCACTAGAGCCTTGGCTACTAATTACTAACTTCTAACTACTTTATGTTTCTTTCTAGCTCCCTATCTCTCTTTATTTTTTATGCTTGTAGTACCCAAAATTTTGACCGGTGTTTTTTAGAATTTTTGGTACTACTAGGGAGTGTCATTTGGGGCTTTAAGGGGTTTGTTAGTACTTTTAGGTCCATTTTGGAATTGGTTTGGTATAAGAGTTTTTTTTAGCAAGTTTGTTTAAATTTAATTAAAATTTTATTTATTCATTTTTTTTTATATAGTCTTAGATTTTTGGATTTAATTATAATAAATTTTTTTTGAGGATTTTCTCATTTTTAAGTTTTTATAGTTAAGTGGTTTTTTTTAATTAGTTAGAAATAAAAAAAAAAGACTTTTTAGGATTTTGGTTAATTATTTTCTTAAAAGATTAGGAAGTAAAGTTTTTAGAGTTATTTGGTTTTTTATTTTAGAATTATTTATTAGAAAGAATTTCTTTTTTTTTAGATTAATTAGTTGACAATCAAGTTTTATTGTAGAATTAATTTTTTTTCACTAATTATTTATTAATATAATTTTATGGCTTTTATATTGGTTTTTTTATTATTTTTATCATTAGTAATTAGGGAATGTTAGAACTACCGTTATTTGCTTGTGAAATTGTTAATTATTTTATTTATTTTTATTTAAAATTGGATAATTAGGTTATTTTTAAGTTTTTATTAAAAATTTTGTTTTAGAATTAAATATATATATCATTAGGATACAATTAGAGATAATTTTATTAATTAGATTTTTAATAACAATCAGATTTTATTTTTAATATTTTCATTATTATTGATTGGCTTCTTATTTATTTCTATTAATTAGGAATTTTGTTTTATTAATAATTAAGATTTTTATTATTATTAGTTATTAACTAGGATTATTTTTGTTAATTAAGGCTGATTGATATTGGATTCTTATTATTAAAATAATTATTATTTGTTTAGTTATTTTCTGTTTGTTTAAAAATTTTCTTAAGGTGATTTTTGTCCGTTTTTTATTAGTGGCTAGTTGTTGGTTTTTTTATATTTTATTTTATTATTTATTTTGATCAAAGTTGTTGACCAATCATCTTCCCCACTTTTTAATGTTTTATTTATTTTTTCTTTATTACTAACTTTTTCTATTTTTATTTTTAATAAAAAAATCACAAAATAAAAATCTTTTTTTGGGCTTTTGGTTATATATATATTTTTTTCTTTTTTTAAAACCATAATTGTCATCTATAAATAGGACACATTTTACACACTTTTGGGGGGGCAATTTTACAAACCATACGATAAAAAGTTGTTGTTCTTCACATATCGAAGAACAACAACAATAAAACCCTCAACACCAATAAAACCCTCAACCTTCAACATATCTAAGACAACACCAATAAAACCCTAAACCTTCAACATCTCTCGAAGGCAAAAAAGGAAAACCCTAAACCTTCAACAACCCTAAACCTTCAATATCCCTCCGAGTCAAAAAGGAAAAGGAGATCTCACACCAAAAGAGAAACAGGATACAAAGAAGTCACCACCAAGAGAAAAAGGAATATACAAAGAAGGGGAAAAGGCAAAAGAAGGGGAAGAGGCACAAGAAGGGAAAAAGCCAAAGGAACAGGAAAGAAAAGAAGGGATGAAGGAAGCAGCTTAATTTGGTCACGGCAAGGGGAGGTAACTTAGTTTTTTTTATTGTTGTTACTATTAATTGATTGGGTTTTTTTCTGGAAAAGTTAAGGTTAGAATTCATATTGAACCCTTGGGGTTTTAATAAATTTATTTTTAATAATTTTAGGTTTTTAAAATTGGTTTGTTTATTTAGAAATTATTATTATAATAATTGGAATCAAATCATTTTCTTTTTTTGTTTTTTTTCTGAGGTGGTATTGGCCATTGGGCTTTACGCCCAATGCTTTTGGCACCCCCATCTATGGCCCAATTACTTTTCCTAAAGGTTTTTACACTCCTGTTTTTTTATTTAATTAAATTATTTGATTAAATTATAAATTAATTATTTTATTTAGGTTTTTTTAATTAGGTGATTTTAACATAAAAATAGAATTTAGGGTTGGTTTTTTTTATTTTGGGATTTTTGTGGTTTTTTATTTCCATTTATTTCATTTAAAAATTACTACCATTGAATCAATTCCTTGATTCAAGTTGTAATAAGTTTTTCATTTGGTTTTTATTGCTTTTTTTTTATCATTTAGTAAAAATTATTTAATTATATGGAAATTAAGTTTTTATGTAGATTTAATAAAAGGAATTATTTTCTTAGGAAAATCATTTTAAAGGGATTAAAAATAATAATAATAAATTAATTGGAACAAATATTTTAGGAGATTATTAATATGGATTTATCTTGGATTAATTTGTATTTTTGATATATTAAATTATTTGACGTTTGGGGTTCAATTTATTTTTTTTTTAAATTAGAAAAATGGTTTTAGAAGGAAAAAGGATTTTTAAAGTTTTAAGGGATTTACACATGGGGATAAAGCTCTTGGTCCGAGAGCCTAAATAAAGGATGGGATTTGGGATTGAGGAATTAAACTCTTGATATCCGAGAGTATAAATAAAAGGATTAAGGGATAAAACTCTTCCGTCCGAGAGTATAAATAATGGATAGGGTTTTAAGGGATAAAACTCCTCATCTAGGAGTATAAACACTATATTTAAGGGATATAACTCTTTATCCAAGAGTATAAATAGTGGATTGGGGTTTAGGGTTAGGTTTTAGGATTAGGAATAGGATTAGGGGGTAGGAATAGGGGAGGTGAACTACGGTTACTCTGATCCTTCATTTTGAGGGTACGTAGGCATAGGGTTGCAAACCAACCCTAGCGAGTATAATTAGGAAAAAACTTAGGTTTTCTTTTCATTTAGACAAACAAATATGCCCTAAACTCAAAGGTGGATCCCATTGAGTACAATGGAAGTAAGGGGTGCCTAACACCTTCCCTTTACTTAACCGACTCCCGAACCGTAGGAATCTCTACCGTAGGATAGGATATTTAGGTTTGTCATTATTTTCCTTTAAAAAATATGGTGGCGACTCGAATATTTTTGCCGACCGCGACAGCTGGCGACTCTGGTGGGGACTCCTTCCTAGCGAGAGTCAATCCTAGCCTTAGGATTTAGGGATTTGTTTGTCTTGGATGTTATTTTGGTTATTTTATTTTTTTATTGTTATTTATTTATTTTTATTCCATATATTTATTTATTTAACATTTTTTTTTTGTATTATCATGCAAGGGATTGGGACATAAAAAAAAGGAGTGAAGCTAAAACCCAAAGCTTGGAGGATAACCCTAGAACCTAAAGTGGAACGGAAATGTTTTTGCGGGGGACGCAACATCCCCTAAAATGCATTGATGCCACACTCAGAGTAGATCCTTCCAAAGTCGTCCTCACGAAAGGGCTAGCCCCTCTCGTAGTGGAATGATTTGGATGTGGTCCGTGACTCTGAGAACCTTAACCTACCCCACACCAATCATGGACCTTATGTATTCAACCCTCAGGGGTTATTACTAGGGTCCTATCCCAAATGAGACTTATCCCAAAGGATTACCGTAGGAAGGCTTGCTCCTTCTCATGGTAAAACAAGGGTATAGTCTAAACATTTTGGGGTCGTTATGCTGGCCAAATTTAGGTAACCTACCTGTGAGGGGATTGGGTAGTCTTAACTTAGATCCAGCCTGTTCTAGGGAGCCCACCTTACTAGGGCATGCTTGCACATTACCTTACCCTAACCCAATAAAATACTTAATTAAAACATTCATTCATCATTTTCATGAAAATATATTTTAAAAGAAAATGTTCTTGCATACCCCATGCATTTTCATGCACTTTGCATACATACACATACATTTGCATATCCTTTCCACCTCCGCCTTTATCCAATTACCTAGTTAGCAGATTTCCCGATACTCACAAAGGAACATGAAAGATATCTCAAGAAGCTTTGGAGGAACCCAAAAAGGGGAAAGTACCATTGAAGATGAAAGGTAACCCTTCACCATGCCAACTAGTGGCCCACCTAGAGCCTCAAATATAACAACCTTGGATGATATATGCCTCTGCAACAGAGTCTCAATTGTATCTACTTCAGTAGCAGCCTCATGTGTTTCAACAAAGGAAGTTTGGAAGAGAATAAGATCCTACACCAATGTCTCATGACTTAATGGGAGGTTCCTTAGTGAAGCTGCAGTTACTTGACCTTATTCAGGCACTATAAGCTATGAGCTCAAAGCACAAGACCTGCAACCGAATTTCAAAGGAGGAGTTCCATGGATTAAAAGACACCCCTTACTTTTACAAGTGGAGGGACATCAATAAGTCTCCCAAAATTGGTTGGATCAACAAGGGAACTCACTTCTAGGATCACTAGGCCTTTATCATTCCCAGTTGTATTTTCGTTTTTGCTAAGTGTTGTTTGTAATTAAAAGATGTACTTTTTGGGAAATAATTTTAATAAGATGAGCATGCATGCTTTTGGAATTCATCCATTCGTTTCACTATTTCTTATGCCACCAAAATAAAATAAATCACACCTTTTCTTTTCACTTCTCAGCTATTAACAAACTTAGGAGAAGAAGGATGTAAATAAACAAACGAATTTGCTGATGTATACTTTAATGGTATGACCTAGCTGAAGATGTAAGGCATTGTTTCACTCCCCAAACACTGGAGAAATAAGGAGATAATCCGTAGTTAACCCCCTCGAGCCAGAAGTTGGTGTTCTTTCTATTTTCAAAAAACCTTAATCTTAACCAGGGGCAGGGTAGATTTCAATTAACTCAAAAATGTGTCCTAATGCAAGGGAATCAGTACACCTAATCACAAGGAAAAAGGTTTAAAGCACATCTTCTTCCTCACACCATTCAACATTGAGGAAGCAAAAGGGATAATAGCTCATAATATCTAATATGCCAGTCACACCCTTTCTAAGTCAAAAGCAAATCACTCAAGAATTGTTCCAAAAAAAAGCCCGCTAAGTCAAGAAGAAAAGGAAAAAGCTGAAAAATAGTGGACTTTGACTTAGGCAAAATAAGGGTATCCCGATGGACCACTAAATTCAGAAGAATTGGTCCATGCAAAAATAAGGGATTAAAAGAAAGGAAAAAGGAAAATAGGGAACAATCTTATAAACAGGAGTGGGTGACTGCACCTCAAAAAAGAGCTCATCAAGTGCTTAAACCAGTATACCTTTTAATCACCATGACTGAAAAGGTTCTTTTACAGGATGAACGCGTCTGTTGGGTTAATTGGATTTAGGAATGGAGAATATCAAGGATAATGGGGTGGGTTAAATTTCAAATTTTGAGCCTTGTATCTTTGTTTTCTTAAACCGTGAACCATGCCACGTTACAACATGTAAAAGTCTTAATTGAAGCTAGGGGCACTATAAAAGCATACTCGGCAAATTCATTGTTAAACTGACTCCGAACCCGAATGTTTGTTGGAACATCGCTAACCATATTCTCACATCTTCATTTGTGCCAACCTTATGAACAAATATTATTTGTATACGCCGTAAAAAAAAATTTCTTTCTTGATTTCAACACTTGCATGAGCATTGAGTTAGAATTACTTTTCAAAGGGAATAATTTTACTCACAAATCAATACTTAGCACCAAGGAAATATCAATAATGGTCTAATCAGGGGTATATCATTTCAAGGAATTTCGGACTAGGGGCAAGTCACCTAAGGATCCTCGCAATCAAGGGGAAAATCCTAATGATCATAGGAGCATATTATCTGGAAATCCTACTAACTAGGGGCAAAGCATCCCAATATTTGACACATTGATGCTGAATCACCTCCATGACTCTAATGATAAGCGGTGGACCTTTCAAGACGTTCACGCTGGGGCATACCAACTCAAGGGTTCATTGAGGTCAATCACTCTACGAGGCATGTAATCAGAGGCAAAGACATGATATTGGGGCAGTTCATATTAAGGTCATATCATAGCATGGTAAGATCCAAGCTCCTTTACTAGCCACTCCTCCATACCCAATTAATTAAGGGGCATACCTTTTAGAGTCAAAAACTGGGGCATACTTTTCAAGACTCAAATACTGGGGCAGTTCATATCAAAGTCATACCTCAACATGGTGGGATCCAAGTTCCTTTTTAGGCATACCTTTCAAAAGCTCAATCGGGGGAAGACCACTTAAAGCATGATCAAAAGAAACCACTTCAAGAAAACTGTTCATTTGGGGCATATCATTCCAAGGGTTGGTTAGTGGAGGATGAATCTCTCCAAGGCTAATATAATCGCAAGTTGTCTTAAGTGCATGGTATAGTCAAGCTTCTTCAAAAATCATATTAAGGCAAATCTCTTCGAAGACACAACAGATTGGGGCAAAAGGCATGATACTGCAGGGGCAAGCCCTATCGATACTTCAGAGGTTTCACATACGAGCTCTATCCTACATCTACAATCTTCAAGTTCAAAACAAGTATCGGGAGACCATGTTAGCTTAATACCCACTACCCTTTTTTGGGACAAGTATCCTTGTTACACAAGCAACCTTTCAAGGTCTTAACCATTCCATTACTCACCACAAGGGCATTCATAGAGACAACTAAATCATTATCATGCATTAATCATTTCGCTACGCTCTATCATAACATAGCATCACATGCATACATGAACATGCATACATGCACTCATATACACAAACATGCATACATGCATAGGGTTCATAATCACTCTTAGGGGTTTAACCCCCAGCAATATCATTGAATCATTGCTTCGATAAAGGATTTTATAGGATTATCATCCATCAGTGAGCAGGTCTTCACCTCTCACATCCCCAGATTATGAACTTATCCCACACAAAGGATAAGTTTCATCAAGTATCTAAGGGTTTTTTTTATCAAGGGTTTATGAAGGGTTGTCAAAGAATTTTAAGGGGTTTCATCGAAGGATCTTATCGAAAGGATTCATCAAGGGATCTTATTAAAGGGGTTTTATTAAGGAATTTATCAAAAAACGTTTTACCAAGGAATTATCAAAGGGGTTTTATCAATGGATTTTTATCCAAAAGGGGTTCTACTGGAATTTTATCAAGGGGTTATACCAAAGGATTTTCATCAAAAGGAGTTCTATCGGAATTTTGTCAAGGGGGTTCTACCTGATTTATATCAAAGGGGTTTTATCAAGGGATTTTTATCCTATGAGTTATATTAAGGGATTTTCATCCAAAAGGGGTTATATTAGAGTTTCATCAAGGGGTTCTACAAAAATTTCTATTAAAGGATTTTCGTCCAAGGGATTTCGTGGAGGAGTTGTATCAGGGGTTCTACTGGATTTTCTTCAAGGGGTTCCATCTAGGGATTTTCATCCAAAAAGGGTTTTTGTTTAGAATTAAAAAAGGGGGAGGATTTATTGGGTTTGTCATCAAAGGATTCTACCGAGGGGTGTCACTGTTGTGTCAATAGGTTTTATCACAAGGGGTATTCATCAAGGGGTTCTATCGGGTATTTCGTTAAGGGTTTATTACTAGGGATCTTAGGATAATCAGCGTAGTACCTACCGGACTCTGCGGTCAAAATTAGGGTCCTTCTTATATTTAATCGTCTCCTCAACAAAAGAGGATGACTCATCAACATCCTCTTTCTGATTCGAAGACGACTAAATAGGGGCAGCTGTATTACCCTAAATTTTGACCAGTGTTTTTTAGAATTTTTGATACTACTAGGGAGTGTCATTTGGGGCTTTGAGGGGTTTGTTAGTACTTTTAGGTCCATTTTGGAATTGGTTTGGTATAAGGGTTTTTTTTTAGCAAGTTTGTTTAAATTTAATTAAGGTTTTATTTATTCATTTTTTTTATAGTCTTAGATTTTTGGATTTAATTATAATAAAATGTTTTTGGGAATTTTCTCATTTTTAGGTTTTTATAGTTAAGTGGTTTTTTTAATTAGTTAGAAATTAAAAAAAAAAAGACTTTTTAGGATTTTGGTTAATTATTTTCTTAAAAGATTAGGAAGTAAAGTTTTTAGAGTTATTTGGTTTTTTTATTTTAGAATTATTTATTAGAAAGAATTGTTTTTTTAGATTAATTAGTTGACAATCAAGTTTTATTGTAGAATTAATTTTTTTTCACTACTTATTTATTAATATAATTTTATGGCTTTTATATTGTTTTTTTATTATTTTTATCATTAGTAATTAGGGAATGTTAGAACTACCGTTATTTGCTTGTGAAATTGTTAATCATTTTATTTATTTTTATTTAAAATTGGATAATTAGGTTATTTTTAAGTTTTTACTAAAAAATTTGTTTTAGAATTAAATATATATATATCATTAGGATCCAATTAGAGATAATTTTATTAATTAGATTTTTAATAACAATCAGATTTTATTTTTAATATTTTCATTATTATTGATTGGCTTCTTATTTATTTCTATTAATTAGGAATTTTGTTTTATTAATAATTAAGATTATTATTATTATTAGTTATTAACTAGGATTATTTTTGTTAATTAAGGCTGATTGATATTGGATTCTTATTATTAAAATAATTATTATTTGTTTAGTTATTTTTTGTTTGTTTAAAAATTTTCTTAAGGTGATTTTTGTCCGTTTTTTATTAGTGGCTAGTTGTTGGTTTTTTTATATTTTATTTTATTATTTATTTTATTATTTATTTATTTTGATCAAAGTTGTTGACCAATCATCTTCCCCACTTTTTAATGTTTTATTTATTTTTTCTTTACTACTAACTTTTTCTATTTTTATTTTTAATAAAAAAATCACAAAATAAAAATCTTTTTTTGGGTTTTTGATTATATATATATATATATATATATATATATATATATATATATATTTTTTTTTTTTTTTTTTTTTCTTTTTTTAAAACCATAATTGTCATCTATAAATAGGACACATTTTACACACTTTTGGGGGGCAATTTTACAAACCATACGATAAAAAGTTGTTGTTCTTCACATATCGAAGAACAACAACAATAAAACCCTCAACACCAAAAAAACCCTCAACCTTCAACATATCTAAGACAACACCAATAAAACCCTAAACCTTCAACATCCCTCGAAGGCAAAAAAGGAAAACCCTAAACCTTCAACAACCCTAAACCTTCAATATCCCTCCGAGTCAAAAAGGAAAAGGAGATCTCACACCAAAAGAGAAACAGGATACAAAGAAGTCACCACCAAGAGAAAAAGGAATATACAAAGAAGGGGAAAAGGCAAAAGAAGGGGAAAAGGCACAAGAAGGGAAAAAGCCAAAGGAACAGGAAAGAAAAGAAGGGATGAAGGAAGCAGCTTAATTTGGTCACGGCAAGGGGAGGTAACTTAGTTTTTTTTATTGCTGTTACTATTAATTGATTGGGTTTTTTTTCTGAAAAAGTTGGGGATAGGGTTCATATTGAACCCTTGGGGTTTTAATAAATTTATTTTTAATAATTTTGGGTTTTTAAAATTGGTTTGTTTATTTAGAAATTATTATTATAATAATTGGAATCAAATCATTTTCTTTTTTTGTTTTTTTTTGAGGTGGTGTTGGCCATTGGGCTTTACGCCCAATGCTTTTGGCACCCCCATCTATGGCCCAATTACTTTTCCTAAAGGTTTTTACACCCCTGTTTTTTTATTTAATTAAATTATTTTAATATAAAAATAGAATTTAGGGTTGGTTTTTTTTATTTTGGGATTTTTGTGGTTTTTTATTTCCATTTATTTCATTTAAAAATTATTACCATTGAATTAATTCCTTGATTCAAGTTGTAATAAGTTTTTCATTTGGTTTCTATTGCTTTTTTTTTATCATTTAGTAAAAATTATTTAATTATATGAAAATTAAGTTTTTATGTAGATTTAATAAAAGGAATTATTTTCTTAGGAAAATCATTTTAATGGGATTAAAAAAAATAATAATAAATTAATTGGAACAAATATTTTAGGAGATTATTAATATGGATTTATCTTGGATTAATTTGTATTTTTGATATATTAAATTATTTGACGTTTAGGGTTCAATTTCTTTTTTTTTTTTAATTAGAAAAATGGTTTTAGAAGGAAAGAGGAATGTTAAAGTTTTAAGGGATTTACACATGGGGATAAAGCTCTTGGTCCGAGAGCCTAAATAAAGGATGGGATTTGAGATTGAGGAATTAAACTCTTGATATCCGAGAGTATAAATAAAAGGATTAAGGGATAAAACTCTTCTGTCCGAGAGTATAAATAATGGATAGGGTTTTAAGGGATAGAACTCCTCATCTAGGAGTATAAACACTAGATTTAAGGGATAGAACTCTTTATCCAAGAGTATAAATAGTGGATTGGGGTTTAGGGTTAGGTTTTAGGATTAGGAATAGGATTAGGGGGTAGGAATAGAGGAGGTGAACTATGGTTACTCTGATCCTTCATTTTGAGGGTACGTAGGCATAGGGTTGCAAACCAACCCTAGCGAGTATAATTAGGAAAAAACTTAGGTTTTCTTTTCATTTAGACAAACAAACATGCCCTAAACTCAAAGGTGGATCCCATTGAGTACAATGGAAGTAAGGGGTGCCTAACACCTTCCCTTTACTTAACCGACTCCCGAACCGTAGGAATCTCTACCTTAGGATAGGATATTTAGGTTTATCATTATTTTCCTTTAAAAAATATGGTGGCGACTCGAATATTTTTGCCGGCTGCGACAATGCTTGATGTCATTTTTATCATATTCATGTTTATGTTTATGTCATTTTTCTTTTGTCCACTTGGACCATATTATCTTGTGCTTTGTTCTTCTTTTGTCTATTTTGGACTAAAAAACATTAATAAAGGATTAAACCACTAAAAGACTTGTGCTCTTAATTGTTCGACTATGACCACTATCCTTTGCATTGGAGGACCTATGCTCTTGATTATGGACTTATGGACTTAGACTTAGGTTTCTTTCCCTTGTGCTTTGGATCATTATGGAGCTTGGTATTCTAGCCTTTATTTGGCTTGCTTATTGGCACAAGAGGAAGAAATGCTTTTTTTATTATGCTTTGAAGAGTGCCTCCATGTGTTTAGATATTTCTTACCCTAACTTTTATTTTATGCACTAGGATAGTCTCTTCTTCTCCACCCCTTCTTCAATTTTCAAAGTCTCCTCTCTTTTTCAAAACTTTCTTGTTTTCAAACTTAAAACCACTTTCATAATAAAACCTTGACTTCGTCAAGCGATTTTTAAACTTTATTTTTCTTTAATAAATGTCAATCAATGTCAATCATATTTTGACCATTTCAAAAAGACTTTAAAAGACACCAAACTCGTCAATCTTTTTTTTTTGTGCCTTATGCACTTTTTCTTTTAAATTTTTTTCATAAGTTTAGACATGATTCATTTCTTTAAGCGGAATTATTCGCTTGGAAATGACGACTTGTCTTTACACTTAAAATCAACCAAAACAAACAAATTTTTGTTCTTTGTACCACGAACTACGAGGTTTTGATCCTACATTGCACAACGTGGGTACGTAGGCATGGGGCGATAAGTCTCTCCAAACACAAAAGTCTTAAAAAACATTTCTCTTCTCATCTCTCCCAATCTCTTTCAAGCAAACCATTTTCAAACAAAAAGTGGTAGATATTTCAAAGGGTTCCTATAGAGTACTATAGACGTTTTGGGTGCTAACACCTTCCCATTGCGTAACCAACCCCCCTTACCCATTCTCTGTTTGTTCTTGTTTTTTAGAACTCTTTAGGTTTTGTTCGCTCTTTTTCCTTTCCTTTTTTGGATAAAATAAAAGTGGGGTGGCGACTCTTGTTTTTTTGAGTTAAGTTAATCAATGGCTTACACTCACAAATTTACCCGCTACAGAAAAGTGGCGACTCTGCTGGGGATTTCCACCCTTGAGGGGTTTAGCCTGCTTTGATTTATTTATCGCTTTTTGTCTAATTTGTTTTTTTATTGTTTGTTATGTCAGGGTGCTTGGTGATCTGTGTGGTGAGATAAGCCCAACACCCAAGCTTAAGTATATACCTAGGACTAGGGTGGAAAGTAGTGTGACTTATGTGGCATTTGGCCAGACTTAGTATACATGAAAATTCCACATCCAGACGAGGTTTTCCTTGGTAATGTTCTATCTCGCGCATTGGTGCAGACGATAGAATGTAACCTAGAGAGCTGTCGACTCTGGCGACCATCCCCGAGGACTCAGTAGAGGCACTCCTCCCAAGAGGCAATAATGGCAGCCCAGAAATGGCAAACTCGTTATGCTTTTTGATCCGAGGACCCGAAGCTGAGGACTTTAGAACCCTTAACCCGTCTTGGACTTATTAGGACGTGGTGCGGTGGCTATTCAGGTGCAGACTTGAATCAGTTGTTACACGATACCACACTCTGACGAGACTCTCTTGAGAATATTATTGACTACCAAGCAATTGGGAAATCAATAATATTTGAAATATGGGTTGTAGACTCTGGGAACCTCTTTAGAACCTTGTTCGGTAGGTTCTATACCTTTAGTACATACCATTGTGGGAGGTTCTTAACCTTTGGCTCCATGCTCGTGACTCGGAACCTTGAACCCGTGTGCTTTGTGTGATCTTGTTTGTGGTTGCTGCATACATGCACTCATGCATTTATGTACATTCTGTTTCAGTCAATTTTCAAGGATCTTAGAGATTTTCCTTTTGCAGACATCACAGATAATATTCAATAAAATGAGATGGTTATCAGTATTTCAAAAAAGTTTTATTACGATGCTTGCAATTGCTTTATATTTTAAAGATCCTTGAAAGTTGAATGAAACATTTGCATTTTGCATTAGCATTCGCATCTTCTTGCAATGTTTCTTGCCTTTTCCAAGTGTCTTATTGTTTCCCTTTGGTCTTCATTCAGCCAAGCTGTCGCACCAGTTTAATACTCGGGCTAATTAGAGAAAGAAAAGGATTCAGCTGATTTTCTGGCATCCGTACCAAGTTTGAGGTAGTTACTGAAGGAACATGGAGAGAACAAAAGATGATGATCTCATGTCAGGCTTTACAATGATGACCAATCCAATGTATGCTTCTCCTCTGGACGACGATGTTCTACAAGTGGATGTTCCTACTCGATCTCGACCTGTACAAAATGATCTGGTTGGTCAAGTTGTTGAAAAAGATTCTCGATTTTCGAGGTATATGCCAAATCCTCAGAATGTCCACCCTGTGACAGAGATGATTGACGGTGAGGTGTTGACCTTCAAGGAAGGAAGCGCATTTGTGAATGGAACGCCTTTATGCTGATATTAGTAGAGTGACCCGCAGTGGTTGTATGTTTGCTTATGTGTCTCCCAAGAAAGTTGATAATGTTCTTTCAAGCTCAAGCTGACACAGTTTCCTCAGATCTTTAGTTCGTTTACTGCATTTTCATTTGTAATCTTTTATGATTGTTATTGCCTTGTATGCATGTAGAGCTTGTTTGCTTTGAATATTAATCTTAATGCGATGAGTATGTTTATCTGGAAGTGATCCATTCGCATTCGCATTCGCTCGTAATTTGTTTTTTGCATTTACAATACCAACCTCTTGTTTAAACTCTTGGAAAGAGGATGATGAAGTGAAAATGCAAAATTTCTGGTTGTATGCTTTTGAATAAAACCCTGCTGATGATGTACAAACATTGTTTCAAATTCCCAAACACCAGAGATATAAGGAAGATAATCCCTTGTTAACCCCTTTGAGTCTTGAAGTATGAGTTTTCTTTTCTAAATGAAAAAAACCCTCACATTTAACATTGGGGCAGGGTAGTCTTCAGTTAATTTGACCAAGTGTCCAAATTTCAAAAGGAGTGTGCATCTAAGGACTGACCGCAATGGTTATCCCTCATTACAAAGGGAAGAGGCATTCATAACCCTTTCAAATAAACCAATGTCACATGATTTGTTCAAAAGAAAAAAATCAAAATCAAAAGAAAAAGCCCGCTAAGTCGAAAAAGAAAAATTGAAAACAAGTGACTTAGGCAAAAATTGGGGCATCCCGCTGGACATCAAAAATTCAAAAGAATCAGTCCAGGCAAAAGTTAGGGAAAAATAAAAAGAATGAAAATGTGAAAAGCAAGAATAAAAGAAAAATTATCATCAAAAGAGCAAATCTTTGTGTGACTACCAAGTCGAATGACAAAAAGGGTGACTGTTATCCCCGAATAACCTCACTAGTGCTTAAACCATAAGTTTCAGTAATCTTTTTAAAGATGAACATTTGTGTCAATTAGCTGAGTATAGAACTGAAGAACGTCACGGAGATTGGGTGGGTACAAATAAATTTTGAGCCTAAATTTTTTTTTTCTTCTGAAAAACCGTGAACCAGGCCAAGTTATAACCCTCAAAAGACCTAATTGAAGTAGGGTTTATTTTGAAAGCATACTTAAATGAGATAGCGTTCCTGACTTCCATGAGTTGCGCTAAGAGATCTTTGTTGGTATCGCATGTGCATTCAAAAATCAATGTCGTATCTAAACTAGTGATTCATTCACAAGGTTTTACGACATCTTTTCAGTAAAAACTTCAAGATTAACATGTCTGTTGCATTAGAATTATCATTCTCAGAATTAACATTTTCTGTTTTCATACATTTGTTTGACATCATGGAAGTTTACATTTGAGCATCAGTGATGAGCTTAATCGTTTGAGGCCTGAAACTTTGATGAGCAATTGGCAAATTATTTTAAGAATGGTCTTATCCAGGGGCATGTTGCCTGAAGCTTTGTTGAGTATGAGCGAACTTGTTTTCCCAGTTGATGCTTTCGCATGGGGCAAAGCTGGAAGACTCTATTGATCAAAGAGTGTGCCAAGTTTAGTTAATCTGGGGCAGTTACGTCGAGATTCGACAAATCTCTCCAAGAGTTTGAAAACACTGGGACCGATTATCTCAAGTCGTTATGGTACAAAGTTTCCTTTTGGTGTAAAATCCTTTGTACACCATGCAGTCTGGGGCAAAAGTTAAATGGTGAATTCAGCGCACATAAGCAGATTTGTTCTTGTGAATGTAATCAAGTTGTTAATCATATGATGGATTCCCTCAAGATTATTATGAGGTGTTGGACTCTTGAAATCCATTATTCCCCAATTGAGCGTCAGTTTGGGTATTTCCCGTCCAAGTAATATTTTGGGTATTCCTTCGGCTAAGTCTTGATTCAGATTTCCCCAGCTGAGTATGATTCTCTTCTCCAGCCAGGTTATGATCAAGCATTTGTAAAGCTTTGGGGTGATGTTTCCCCTTGATGTGGAATCCTCGCACGGAGTTTTACCTCTCGTTGTGATTGCTTTGATCACTCCCCAAGCAAAGAGTAATGTTGACTTCTTATTCCCCCAATTGGTTGATATCCCCATTAGGGTTGGCTCTGTGTGTACTCCTTGACAGGATCTCTTTTGGTATCTCTATCTTGTTGAGATTAGCCGAGTATTCAGCTGAACTGTGGTGTTTATCCACCCTCTGTTTATCTTTATGTCTGTTTTGTCAGCATATTCATACTCATACGCGTTGCATGCACATTCATTTGTTGTGCATAGCATATTGTTATTGCATTGTGAATTTTGCATCTGTTTTCGTGCTTCCCGGCTCTCTGGTATTGTTATCCTCCGCAGAGTGTGTGTGTGTCCTCTCTCCAATAGAGTGTCGACCCTAAGCAGAAAGCGTTTATCCTTTCTAATTCCCCACTGAGTTTATTCCTCGTGGAAATTTTTGCTTCAGTTTTCCTTTCTAGTTCATTATCTGGATGGGACCAATCCCCAGTTGAGTTATTTCCTCCTTGGGATGAGTCTTGTTTGACCGTTTCTCTCCGGTTTCTTCCTGGATTGAACTTTGGTCTCCGACGGTGGCTATTTTGAAACTCTCTAGGCTGTATAACCTAGATGATTGGGAGTGCATTTATTTTACACCTTTGAGGATTTTGTATTGCTCAGCAGATGATCTGTTTGTGATTAACATCAGAAGATGAAGATTTTTTTTCCTCCAGCAGTGTTGTTGTAACACTCTTTTGGAATCCATTGCATGACAACAAGCAGCAGCCTCTTTATTTGAGAAAATTGTGTGTCTCCAGCCATCAGACATTATCTTTTCCTCAAATAGTATCTCTCAGGTTGTGACTGTCAGAGAAGTTTGTTGTGAATTTCCAACAGATGGTTGCCTCTTTATTTGAGAAGTCTGTTGCGTGATCTAACTTGCCCATATCTCTTGTGAAAAATCCCTGGTAAAGTTATTGATTCCTAGTTCCTGGCAAATCTCGGCAGAAGATTTCCAGTTGACCTCGGTAGAAGGTATTTTCTTTCCAAGAATCTCGGCAGTAGATTTCTTGGGTATTTTTAAAAGATTTACAGCAAACCTCGGCAGAAGGTGGCTTTATTTCAGATTTCTTTGGTTGATCTCAGCAGTAGATTCTCCAGTAAGTTAAAAAAAAAAAAGAATTCTCAACAAGCCTCGGCAGAAGGTATTGTCTTTCCAAGAATCTCGGCAGTAGATTTCTCGGATAATTTCAAAAAAATTATTACAACAACCTCGACAGAAGGTATTTTCTTTTTAGGATCTCGGCAGTAGAATCCTTAAAATATTATTCAGTAAAGCCTCGGCAGCAGGCACGTTTTCGATTATTCCTCGGCAGTAGGAATTACATATAAAATCTCGGTAGAAGGTGTTTCATTTGAAGGTTCTCTGGTTGATCTTTGAAATAGATTCCCCAGTAAATTTTTGATGGTTGACACATTTCTCAAAAAAATCTTGGTATAAATTATTCCCAAATGAGGTCCTAAGTCTCTTCGGTTAGACGGGACAGTTTGTTGTTGAGATTCTTCTACTCCAATGAATGATAAGTCTCTTCGGTCAGACGGGACAGTTCATTGTTGAGATTTTGTTACTCCAATGGATGGTAAGTCTCTTCGGTTAGATGGGACAGTTCATTGTTGAGATTTTGTTACTCCGATGAATGGTAAGTCTATTCGGTTGGACGGGACAGTTTGTTGTTGAGGTTTTCTACTCCGATTGATGGTTATTCTCTTTGGTATGCTAGAGTTAGTTCATTGTTGAGGTATTGATTTTCCCCAGTGGAGCCTTGCTGTGCTAAGTCTTCCCTGTTGAGTTATCCTTGTTGCGTTGTGGTTTATTTCCATATACAGTTATCCCTAGTTTGAATCTTTTCCTCAGCTGAGTCCCAGTAGTTGTGCGGTATGTTCCCCGACTAGTTGGTAATACCTCTTTTGGGCTTATCACCTTTGTCGTCCTGCCCATTTAGTTGGTAGTAGGTGATATAGCTGGCTTATTACCTTTGTCGTCCTACCCGTTTAGTTGATAATAGGTAGTATAGCCCGGTTTGGTTACCCTGTTATAGTTGTCACATGGTTGATAGCTGGTAATCCTTTCCCCTTTTTGAGATTATTACCTTTGTCATCCTGCCCTTTATTGGTAGTAGGTGATACTTCTCGTACCCTTTTTTGAGATTATTACCTTTGTCGTCCTGCCCTTTGTTGGTAGTAGGTGATACTTCTCGTACCCCTTTTTTGAGATTATTACCTTTGTCGTCCTGTCCTTTATTGGTAGTAGGTGATACTTCTCGTACCCCTTTTTGAGATTATTACCTTTGTCGTCCTACCCTTTGTTGGTAGTAGGTGATACTTCTCGTACCCCTTTTGTGAGATCGTTACCTTTGTTGTCCTACCCTTTGTTGGTAGCAGGTAATTCTTCTCATAGCCTTTTGATTGACTGTCTTGTTGTAGCTATCACTTGGTTGGTAGTTGGCAATCTTTCCTTTTGATCATGCTATTACCGGATGTCTGGTATTAGACGATCTTTTCCCCAACGAAGATTTTTCTCTCCATGTTGGGACGATGTTATCCCTCTTTTACTTTTGGCGTTGGTATTTTTCCCTCGGTGAAATCTTATTCTCTCTTTATTCTTCCCCAGCGGAGATTTGTTCCCTCCCTTGTTGGGATGTGCTTTCCCTCTTTTGTTTTCCCCTGTGGAGCCTTTTCTCTTTTCTTTTACTCCCCGGCTTTTATTTATCTTCTGTGGCATATTCTCCCCACAGAGGTCTTGTGTCTTCATATCATCCGCATAATCATATCATTTTGTGGTCTCTTAGGGCCAAAAATTGGGTTTATTGTTATATTTAAGTCTCTTCTATCTCGTCGAGACAAAGATGTCAATTTTCGTATCTCCAGATAGAAGATACTTAAATAGGGGCAGCTGTAATACCCTAATTTTTACTCCTAAGATCCCACATGTCTTTTTGCATTTCATACCACAAACAAGATCACACATTCGTCCCCTCTTTTGTAGGATTGTGCCTTGCAGGGATCTTTGGTTATGTGTGTGTTTGTTAGTTGTTTTTTTTCTTGCTTAATTTGTTTATGTTTACTAACCATTAATCAAAATCCAAAAATATTTTGTTTTCTTTCCCTAACATTTTCAGGGGAAGAACAGGTTAGAAATACCAAAACAATAGCCTCTCAGCTCGAATGAATTTCATCTAAACAAAGTCAAAGTTGATCTGCAATTAATTCAAAAATCATATGATCAAGAGTTTCCAAGATTTAATTGATTATTATTCCAAGAGACTCCAAGGTTCATGTGTTTATTTCCATGCCTTCTTTGACGAGCAAAAGAATCGAGCCGAACCACAGTAGTGCATTCAAAAAGAGTATTTTTTCAAAATTTGCACTAAGTAACTGGTTAGCAGATATGCAGTAACCGATTTCCCTCGTGAAAATTTGAAAATGGCAGCAAATTCAAATTCAGCAATTTGGCACCAATTCTCATCATTTTGATCACATGTGGAATACTTTAGACCATCTCATTTTAATTTCCTGCATCATCATAATTAATTCCTACCATGTACCTCCACTAATCACCACTCTTTTGATAATTCCCTCCAAATTTGAATTCCAATCCTAATATTGATCTTCCAAGCCTAATTCCAAACCACCAAATTCCCAAGCCTAAATTCTATAAATAGAGGCTTCATTTCTTTCATTTCACAAGTTTTTAATAGCCAACAAACCTCTTGCAAATTCTATCCCCAACCACAAATTTCACTAAAGCTCACTTTTCTTTTTTTGAAAGTTAACAAGAATTCACACTGAATCTTGTTCAACTTTGAGCTAAACCTTCATCCAAACTTGATTTCTTCATCAATTCTCATAGATCAAGGCTTTGGTGTTTGAATCTTAAAGTAATTTGAAGGAATTTTCAGATTTGAAGTGGTAATTCATCCTTCACCATTGTTGAAGCTTCATTTTCATCTTCCATAATGTAGATCTTTGGAGATCTTTGTTACTTGATATTTTAGATCTTGTAATTGTGTTTAATTGTTGGTTTTTGCTATTATTTTACTTTAAATTTCGTGCAATTTCAGTTCCATGATCACAAGATCTTTGTAGAAAGTGGATCATGCTGAATTTTGCACAAATTTCTGCATTCTGGTGCAGAGTAACCGGTTACTCTGTGTTAATTTTGAAAAATTGCGCCTATTTTGAACAAAGTAACCGGTTAGCAGATATGGAGTAACCGGTTACTTAGAAGCAGAATGCATATTTTGCCTTGTTTTGGGGGTTGTTTTGGTTTTTCTTCCTATTTCTTCCCCTTCCTTTTGTTTTTAGCCTTAGATCACATAATTGTGTGGTTTAATTTGGCTTTCTCTTCATCTATTTCTCTTTTCTTTTGATCGATGAAAGTCTTATGGATCTTAGAATTTCTTTGTTGAATTTTTTATCAAGACTAGATCGTTACCTATTTTCTTTTCGTGCGGTATTGCTTTCCGATGACGATCTACATATCGTTTATCTAGCATGCATTAGCACAAAGATCTATTGACCGACCTCATTGTATGGAA
Organism: Lathyrus tuberosus; assembly: GCA_022829125.1. NCBI lineage: Eukaryota > Viridiplantae > Streptophyta > Magnoliopsida > Fabales > Fabaceae > Lathyrus > Lathyrus tuberosus. The sequence goes on along the minus strand of JALAZF010000061.1, from coordinate 427,862 downwards.
ATTACTTCGTAAATTACTTGGCGATTGCTTAACATAGCGCAACATTTGTCCCTCTTTATCCAATTCGGAATTTGAACTTTCGTGGTCCAGAACTTGATTGGTCGCGTCAACCCAATGTTGGTTAAATTTTTGTATTAGGTCCATAATCTTTGAAACTTGGCGTTGTAGAGACTTTGGTTCTACCAATCTTCTGTCAAGTTCATTAACCTTGGCCTAAGGGCATTGTTTAATCACTATAGTTCAAGACGCGAAACGGAATAATCGGTGAAGGCTTATAGCACTAGAGCCTTGTGCTACTAATTACTAACTTCTAACTTCTTTATGTTTTCTTCTCGCTCCCTATCTCTCTTTATTTTTTAAGCTTTATGTCATTTTTATCATATTCATGTTTATGTTTATGTCATTTTTCTTTTGTCCACTTGGACCATATTAACTTGTGCTTTGTTTTTCTTTTGTCCAGTTTGGACTCAAAAACATTAATAAAGGATTAAACCACTAAAAGACTTGTGCTCTTAATTGTTGGACTATGGCCACTATCCTTTGCATTGGAGGACCTATGCTCTTGATTATGGACTTATGGACTTAGACTTAGGTTTCTTTCCCTTGTGCTTTGGATCATTATGGAGCTTGGTATTCTAGCCTTTATTTGGCTTTCTTATTGGCTCAAGAGGACAAAATGCTTTTCTTATTATGCTTTGAAGAGTGCCTCCATGTGGTTAGATCTTTCTTACCCTAGCTTTTATTTTATGCACTAGGATAGTCTCTTCTTCTCCACCCCTTCTTCAATTTTCAAAATCTCCTCTCTTTTTCAAAACTCTCTTGTTTTCAAACTTAAAACCGCTTTCATAATAAAACCTTGACTTCGTCAAGCGATTTTTAAACTTTATTTTTCTTTAATAAATGCCAATCCATGTTAATCATATTTTGACCATTTCAAAAAGACTTTAAAAAACACCAAACTTATCAATCTTTTTTTTGTGCCTTATGGACTTTTTCTTTTAAAACTTTTTCATAAGTTTAGACATGATTCATTTCTTTAAGCGGAATTATTCGCTTGGAAATGACGACTTGTCTTTACACTTAAAATCAACCAAAATAAACAAATTTTTGTTCTTTGTACCATGAACTACGAGGTTTTGATCCTATATTGCACATTGTGGGTGCGTAGGCACGAGGCGATAAGTCTCTCCAAACACAAAAATCTTAAAAAACATTTCTCTTCTCATCTCTCCCAATCTCTTTCAAGCAAACCATTTTCAAACAAAAAGCGATAGATATTTCAAAGGGTTCCGATAGAGTACTATAGACGTTTTGGGTGCTAACACCTTCCCATTGCGTAACCAACCCCCTTACCCATTCTCTATTTGTTCTTATTTTTTAGAACTCTTTAGGTTTTGTTCGCTCTTTTTCCTTTCCTTTTTTGGATAAAATAAAAGTGCGGTGGCGACTCTTGTTTTTTTTAGTTAAGTTAATCAATGGATTACACTCACAAATTTCCCCGCTACACTTTGGAATATCAAGCGTCACTCGCAGACAGATTTGTTGGTCAAAATTTCTTCAATTTCTTTCCCAGGCTCTTGAGCTCGTTCGACATGGTGCATGCTTCAATTTCTTTAGCCAGCTCATCATGATCAAATTTCAGGAGTTCGTCCTTGCGCTCCTTGGCCTTTGAAATTTTGGCTGGAAACTCTTTGATCTACTGCTCCCAAGCTTTGACATTTTTGTCGCAGGCTTCAATTTCCTTTTTATTCTGTTCAGAGCCCTTTTCCAGCACTGCAACTTTTGCCGTGGATTCAATGGATGCATCCCATTCAGCCATTTGGGTCTCTGAATTTTTCTGAATTTTATTAGAAGCCTCCTTTGGTGGGCTCTTGTCATGAGTAGAGTCTCTAGTCTAAAAAAGCTCAGTTGTGGCCTTTGGTGGCTATTCCTTTTGATGTTCGCCAGCCGGTTGACTCACTTCATCTGAGGATTCTTTGGTTGAATCTTTATAAGAAGTTTGTTGATAGGAGGGAACACTCGTAGGATGGTAAGAAGGATCGCTGCTGGTTGTAGGAAGAATTTTTTGAACGAGGGGTTGTCCCTTGTCATCCTTAACACCCTGAAAATATCAAGAGAAAAGGATAAGAAGTGAGTAAGTCGAAGATAAGTAAAAAGAGAATTATAAACTCCAGAGATTAAGGGAGGATTTATTTACCTTAGGACCCTCAACCCCAGGGCTAGAGTTTTCACTTTCGAATTGGTCAGGGTTTGTCTTGGCAGTTTGGTTTTTGGTGGCTGGATTAACATCAGTTTCGACCACTTTTGGAGGGGAAGGTTTCTTCACATGAGGTTTAATTGCTTTTGGTTTGAGTTGGGAACTGGCATCATAAAGTTTTGCTTGTTTCTTCTTTTTCTTTGGTTGCTTGGAGTTGTCTGGAAAAATATCCCCATCATCTAATTCAATTATTTGGACCTCAGGTTCTTTTTGTTTCCTCTTCTTAGGTGTCGGAGGCGGTCTTCGACTTCCCTGAAGGAAATATACCTTAAATGTTAGAATGAGAAGGAAATATATGGATAAGAGCAATAATCACAAAGTTTACCTTTGTTATTGTTTTAATGGTATTGTCTTCGCCTTCTTCTTCGACGACATCCTTCTCAGTAGTGGCAGATTTTTTAGCAGGAATCCTCACAGCTGCAAGAAAATCAATGCAATTAGTACAAGTAAAAATAAATAAATAAAGAATTGACGAAAGAAGTGATGTCAAAAAACCTCCCATTCCACACCTTCATATATTGGGGACTCCACGCGAATGTGTTCTATGCCAATATGAAGGCGGACTTTGAAATTTTCCTGAGTATACTTAGTTGGAACCACTCACTTAGCACGTTTTTGTGATTCTTGTCGAAGGATTTTCACAAAATTCCCACAGACGAACCAGTCTAGAAATGGAGGGCTAAAAGCCACACCAAAATCAGCACTTGGCAGGCGAGGGAATTTTGGAGGATATAAATTAAAAGCTAGATTGTACCGTTGGTCAGGTCTAACGTACGAAGGTAGTTTTAAATCCTCTAATTTCTTTGTAAATTTTTCTTTCAATGTGATTGCTCCTTCGCGAATGCTTTGACTAAGATCATCAGGTCTGTAAGCAGTTTCAAAGTACTTCTAGAATGCTTGGATCTCTTTGATATGTGTCAAAGTACCTTTCTTCACTCTTTCTTGCACAAGGGCAAAGGCACGAGTTAGATACTGGTTGAAAGCAGCTACATCAAAAACTTTTGCATTATAGTAATCTTTCTACCAAGTGTCGAACTCTTTGGTGCAAAGGAAAGATGGTTTGAAAGCTACAGGGGTGAATTGTGTAAGGCCAATGTATTTAGCCATTTCTTTGTTACACTCCGCTTCATTGTGGATCATATTGTAGTGAATCAGTGAGCCTTTCTTGGGGAAAAGTGGTTTTGGCTTTATTTGGATAAGACCAAACTGTCGAGCGACAAGGTGTGGTTGGTAGCTAACCAAAGTAAATCGAAGTCGCGAAGGATTAAGTCTTGTGGCTAGCAATCTTGGGGTAAGGAAAGCTTCTTATATATCAAGAGACTCCGCTTCTTGGTTTTTCGACTTAGCAGGGAATCTTCTGGTAAACCACTCATGGCTAACCTTTCTATTAGAAAGAGGATCCATGCTTAGTGAGAAGTTATAGCATTTGGTAAACCTCATCACATAACTAGTGAAGGTTTGCTGAAGATTTAACCCTTCATCACTCGGGGTCAGCAAGGCAAGTCTTGTTCCTTCGACTCTCCCGTTCTTCACTTCGACAGATTCTGCATTGATAAGGTTGCGAATAGGAAGAGATGCTACGAACGTGGCATTTAGCCATAGTTGTAGTAGCCAAAAAGGGCCAGAGAGAAGTAGATTTCCTTTGGAGTTAATGGTTTTTAGTGCTCTAACACCTTCCTCGAAAGATTCATAAAGGTTGGCTAGGATCATCTCGCCAAGACAAAGATTGTGTCCAACGTGTAATTGGTTAGCCATTGTTAAGTATCTTTTAACCACCCGAAGGGATCTTGAACAGAAGACGCAATGGGAAAGCCAAAGAGCCAGAAATGCAACATGTTCTTGGTCAGAGACTTCATTAGATTCTTTATCATGATAATAAGCGATATAAGTGGTGAAAGCAGCTTTGGTTGTGTCGAAGCCTATGGAGTCTTCATCTAGGAAGTTAGGGTCATAGGTTTCTCCAGTTGGCTTAAGCCCGGTGATGGCAGCAACGTCGAATAAAGTTGGAGTCATCATTCTAAAAGGAAGATGAAAATTGTTGTGAGTGTTATCCCAGAAATATAGAGAAGCAATCAGCATGGACGAGCAATAGCCAGGTCCCACCTTCAATAAATGGATCATGTCGAAGATACCCATGTCTTTCCAGACTTGGGATTTTGCCTTCTCTATCTTTTTCAGCCAAGCAAGATATTCATATGGGTCTTTAGACAGGGGGTATGATCTAAATACACTAAAGCTATTGTTCATGTATTCTAAGTTAATAGGGTCTCTAGAAGCTTCAGTCGAAGGAGAACCTTGACCATCAACTCTTAATCTTTCATCAGCCTTAATTTTCTCGCTAGACCTAGGGTTTTGACCATTTGCTATAGGCATATAACGATGATAAGCAGGAAAAAATTCCTTTACCTTAGCAGGATCAGCAGAAAGGTTGGGAAAAGGACCTAACATGACATGTGTTTTGCCAGAGACAGAGATGGGAATAAGTACCTGAGATTGGTAGATTTTGCGCTTTTCTTCTTTAAGAGGCGGCTCAGGAATATATTGTTGTTTACCCAACACATTTGGGCCCAAAATTTTGTGAACAGGAGCAAGCTCTGCTGATTTCTTGGACTACTTGGTAATCTTGCCTGAATCCTTGGAGGTCTTAGTTGAGGATGCCACTGATTAAGTAGATTTAGAGGAAAAAGGGTTTGCAAGAGATGAAGAGTTGAAAGAGTTTATTCAAAGAAGTTCAGAGAGTGAAAAAGTTTGAATAGTGGTAGTTTCCACTATTTATATATGGATGAAGTGGAAGCGGTTTACTATACACATTAAAGGTGGAAGAAATCGTGGGACACGTGCTATACAGAGGATACGTGATGAGACGGTAGCCGTTGATCTGACCCACGATCTCCTAGGGACTAGATGTGTGATGATTAAAAAGAATCACGCATGGGTTTTTTATGAGACGTTTGGAAAAGACGCGTGGAATGTGAACTTCAAAAAATGGGTTTCTGGAGTCATAGTAGGCAAAGGGTTTCTGGCGTCGAATGTGAACTTCAAAAAATGCCCTTTTCTCCACGTAGTCAAAAATGACATTTTTGAGGGGAATTTGTTGGCTGGGAATTTTGACACCAGGCTTTTGTTTAAGGATACTAAGTAAAAATCAAGTGTTTCTTGAGTTGTTGTTGAATTCGACAGGAGCATGTGCAAGGGTCTTAGTCGAAGAGGTCTTCACGTGAAGGACATGCTGGAAAAACACTTAGAAATAATTTCTAACTTTGGATAGCAACTTCGACGGAGGGTGTGCAGAGCTCTCCTTCGACAGAAGTTTTGAATTTCAAATATGAATAATAACTGTCTTTTATCCTTATCTGTTTCTCAGAAAAGACGCGTGGAAAGCTGTGGCGAAGTGGAGACATGTAGAGCAAAACGTATAATTTTTTGGAGGAATATCTGTTGAAGACAATTATTTTCGACATATTATAAATAGGACTCTTAGTGTTTAGGATTTCTGTCAGTTTAATTGTTGTACAATACTTATAAAATCACTAAAAGTATCTAAGTCAAATGATAAAAGATTTATCATTGAGAATGTACGTCTGAAACACCACATTATTTCATTTCAATAGAAATTTATTTCCAGTTATCAATTTCTTCTTTTATTGCACTTTTACTTGGAATTTTTCTTCATTGCATTTTCTTTATCAATTTCTGCAAAATTTATCTTTTCTAAACCTTTAAAACAACCTTTTACAAGTATGAACATTGTCGAAGTGTTCCTAGAGTTTTCAGGAAGATATTAAATAATAGCTATGTCCTTAGGATTCACTGGTTGATCCTGCAAGTAAAACATTTTTGGAAGACCAACGATTGTTTACCAATTTTCACAGTAAACAAATGGTCGCATGGCGAATTGAAAGCCAGCTAGCTCACCCCGAGCTCGTACAGCGAGACCGAAAAGGCTAGAATTCTCAAAAACGCATTTGGAAGGTGAAAATGGCCAAATTCCTTCAGCCCATATGGTCATATTGCACCCATCAACCTAAATTAGCATGGCTTAACATATATAGGCATGCAAATCATCAAATTCATCATATGTTACATATTATCACACAAAAACCTAATTCCCTCAACTCCTAAATTTCTTCCCCCAAATGTTATACTAACTATAGAACTCACCTTGATGAAGAAGATTGATGATGGAGATGAATGTTGTTGATGAATTCCTTTTCTTCCACCAAGAGCTCTTCTCTTTCTCTTTCTCTCCCCTTTCACTTTTCTTCTCACTAACTTTCTTCTTTCTGTTTCTCATTCACCAAATATATATACAATACATATATAATTGATCGTACCTGATCAAAAAGTAGATCGGTGGCCAGCAAACGTCGTGAGCTCCGCTACTCCGGTGGTGTGAGACGGTGGGGTGTACCTGAAAGGTACTCCTATGCTAAAGTCAGGAACGGAGCAAGCAAGTACAGAAGGTAGTGAGAGTAAGAATTAGAATACCTGACCCTCTAGTGAGAGAGGGTATTTATATCGTGCCCCCAATGCTGCGCCAATGGTCGTCTACACTAGGTTGGGTTGCTAGGCCCAATGCAGATGACTGCCAGGGCTTACGTGGCGTAGGGAAGACCAGCAAGTGGTTTTTTCCCTAGAGTAACTGCCCCTAGATCTCCGGGAAGTGGGTATACCAACTCTTTCGGAGGTGGGTAGTCACCTAATGACGTGTCCCCGCGGGAGAAGCACATGGAGTACGTGCGCGGGGGGGAGGCGTGACCTCTCCCCGGGCCAAGTAGTATCTGCTTGACGACAATGTCATTGGGTGTGCCCGAAGAGGAAGTGAATTGGGTCGTAATGGGCTACTTGGCATGTCCTTGGGTTGGGCCTTCCCGACTGATGGGCAGGCACCAGCCCAGTCCAGAACAGGAGCCCCCCAGGTCATTGCTCCGAAGAGTCAGAGTAATGACTTAAGGGTCATCCCATTCGCCGGGGACCTATTTAGGAGGGCAGTATGCCCGAAGTGCCAAGCTGGTGGAGGACGCAGGCAGTTAGGAGCAGGGATGTTCGTCGGGTAGGAGTCGCGGGGACTTATGCCATTCTGGTATCTTAAAGGTCACTCCTGGTCGACGATGTGGTGAGATGAAAGGAGATGAACACGCTTATCACACGGGCACACAGGGAAATGAAAAGGCATATGCGGGGTCTTGAGTGCCACGTGTCACTCATCATCAATGCCTAGGGAGAATAGTATCCTAGGCACTTTGAGTGCCTAGGGACGCCTCGAGTCCTATGACAACCATATAAATAAGAGTCGAGTTCGTTCCATTTGCACGTTTCCACTTTCTCCGCTCACAACTTTCTCTCTCTTCCTTTAGCTTCTGTCGTTGTCCTACCACTATATGCCGCTGCACCGGAGATTCACAACCGCTATTTCAATTAAGTTTCTGGCCCCTTCTTTCTATTTAACGCTTTCCACAGTGGTTTCTCTGGCAAACTGATGAAGTTCCTGGGGAGACCACGGAGTTTCTGGCGAAAACGACGGGACTTCTTTAGATTTCCGGTGAATGTCCTGGGGAACTGGGATAAATCTCCCGAGGACCTGATGAAGGTCCCGAGGACACATGAAGAATCCCCCGAGGACAATGGATGAAGAAGTCAGGGACCTGATGAAGGTCCCGGGGACGTCGGGCGAATGCCTCGGGGACGTGGGATGAAGGCCCCGACATATCTACGAGTGACCTCAAGCTTCATGCCTCGGTTCCTTGCTAACGCGGGGAGGTCCAAGGGCCGAGCACCCTCAGTAATCGTGGTCGGAGGGATGTTTCCCTAGTGCAGGATCTTTCTGAGGAAAGCTCTGACCTAGGATGTTCACTGAGCAGCTCCTCGTATCCTTTCTTTGCTCTTTCACTTGATTTTCGATTGAAGTGTGAATTTGACCTGGACTATTGAATTCACCAATTTCCTCTTCTTTTCAGGTAAAAATGGCGACCATGGTCGAGGGAATGATAGAGACCAACGATGAGCCCGACTCCCCGTTGGCGCCGACCACTGGTGCTAAGGAGCGGACGCCTGAAGATTGGGCTGGCGAGGAGCCTCTGGGCATTCCGTCCTTGTTTGCTACGAATTCCAGTGATGCCTTCGCCATTGTCGAGAATTGCAGTGAGGGTTCCTCGAAGAACTTGCTGGTGTACTAGCCTCTAGAACACCACCGCATCTGCTCGAGATTCAAAGGGATGAGATTCCCTATGTACGAGTTCACCTTCGGCGAGGCGAGCTGGCGCCTGCCCTTCAGTGGCTTCCAGCGAGAGGTGTTCACTTGGTTGCGTCTGGCACCTTTGCAGCTTCACCCCAACGCGCTTGCCTTTATATGGGCATACGAGCCGTCTGCCAGTACCTCGGCATCGGGGCTACTATACCCTTGTTCTTCCATATTTTGCACCTACAGAGGTAGACGACTAATGGGAAGCATAGTTGGGTATCTTTCAAACAAGTGAGTAGGTTATTCTGGACTTATATGGACTTTATCCGCCACTTTAAGTCCCGATATTATGTCGTCAAGCCCGTTACATTCAAGGTTGCGGAGACAGTGTATAACCGGGTGTTTAAAGAAAAAGATGGGCAGCGGGTGGAAGTCCTCGAGGAAAAGTTTGCTCTGTAGTGGACGAAGGAGCACTTCAAGAAGGGCACGGACATCTATATATTCAGCCCGGGCGCGCTGGTCGAGGGGGACCGGCTGACCTACCAGGAGATAGTCACGTTCGTCTCTGGTTTTAAACCTACGCATCTCATGACTCCGAAAGGGAAATTTATCTGCGACGACAGCGTGAAGATTTTAGAGGAGGCTCGGTTGATTAACACGAGAGCCCTCCTCGAGACACATTCCGACGAGTACGCTCTCCTACTGTTAGGTGGGGAGCAACTCCTTGACTTGGCTCCCATATACATTTTTGTCTTTGGTCTACTTATGTGCTATATTTTTTTTTTGCAGACAAAATGTCGAGCATGGAGGAACGCGTTAAGAAGTTGGCTGCGGCCCGAGGCCCGAAGAAGGGTGGAAAGGGGCGAGTCGATCAGATCCGACAGCAGCGGCCATGCCCCATCCCGACATCCAGGGACTCCTCTAGCTCCCCTCAGTGTTGCCAATCTCCAAATTCGCAGGGATCCCCAAAAAGGCATCGAACCGACGCATGTTGACCTCACTAAGAGCCCTCCCAGCGAGAAGTTTGTGCTCCCGCCCTGTCACCTGAGGCCTAATTTCTTCTCAGGGGCCAACTCCCCGGCCGTTAGTGCATCTGAATCCCAGGCCATCTTGGGCGTTGATCGGGCTGCGAGGAGAAAAATCTTGGCGGAGGACATGACCGCGATGATTCGAGTTTTTGCCACAGCCCTGGTCTTGAACGATGATACCTGTCCGTCGGCTGAGCTGACCAAATTACAGGACAGCTTCAGTCAGTTGAGGCTGTGATGAAGAAGTTGGGCAAATACCTCACGGAGTGTAAGAAGCAGAATGAAGCCCAGGTCAAGCTTCAGGGAAAGTTGGAGGAGAAGCTGAAGAATGCCGCTGAGGAGAGGAAAAATCTCTTGGCAAGAATCGCTGAGCTAGAGCAAGCTATCAGACCTACTGCAGAGGAAACAGATGAGGGCAAGTTGCTGACCTCTCGGCAGACCGAGCAGGATGTCCTTGGGGCTGTCGAGGTGGGCTTTGCTCTTGTTGTGAAGCAGCTCTAGATTGTGAATCCTGGTGTCGAGCTCATCGCCGAGAGGACTGGGCCTTACCATCAGGTGGTTGAAGGTCGGATTGTCCCACCGGAACCCGAGGAGGATGAGGACGACGAGACCATGGCGGACGGGCGGCCTGAGGAAAATGCAGCTGTTTAGTTTTTCTTTTGTCTAGTTTGTTCAGCCTGCGTGCCAGTTTTTGTAATGACCTTTGCCCGGCCTGTGCGCTAGAGGCTTCTGATATTTTTGTACGTACTCTTTGAACAATGGGCTTCTGCCCGATTCCAATGCATTGTCTTTCTTTATCTTGTGTGTGTGATGTTTGTATGTTGATTATATATCTGTTTCATTTTTGTCTAAGTGTTTTGGGGTTTTTGCTCGACTTTGTTGATCCTTGGCAGTGCAGGGAACTGGTTAAGTGGTCGGAGCTGTATTCTGATCTACAACGAGGCTAAGAGCTCGATTGAGGTCTTAGCTTCGTGGGGTGGGCTTCCCATCGCGAGCAGGGTGCCCTGCCTAGCTGGTACGGTGATAGTAGAGCTCAATTGAGGTGTCCCTGTCGGATCAAGGGTCCTCGCGCACACATAACACAAACCCTTGTCTTCTTGTCTCAAGGAGGGGAGTCGTACTTGTACCTTAGTGCGCCCCTGTGGTCGTGACGCAGATGGGGTCGCGGGAAATGCTTAACTGTTGTATTGTTTAAGCTTTTCAGCATTCCATGGTCGAGCAAGTTCTTCCCCGTGTACATTGAGGTAGTAGGATCCTGTCCCCGTTTTTGCGCGGACGCAGTATGGGCCCTCCTAGATCGCGGTGAGCTTGCCTTCCCGCGAATATTTCTGGTTCCTTCGTAGGACGAGGGTGCCTACCTGAAATTCACGTTTAATAACTTTGTTGTTATGGCGTAAAGTTATTTTCTGCTTGAGTGAGGCTTCGCGGAGGGATGCGCCCGACCTTATCTCTTCGACCAGGTCGAGCTCCTCCCGGAGCGCCTCAACGTTCAGCTCTTCATCGAGGGTAGACTCAGTCCTTCTTGAGGGTTCCCTTATTTCCACCGGGATCAGTGCCTCGGTTCCGTAGGTCAGTCGGAAGGGGGTCTCCCCGGTAGTGGAGTGTAGGGTTGTTCTATAGGCCTAGAGGATGTTGTGTAGTTTCTAGAACCACCTTTTCTTAGCGTCGCCCAGTCTCCATTTTAGACCTCGAAGGATCACCCTGTTCGCGGCTTCGGCTTGCCCGTTTGTTTGTGGGTGTTCGACCGATGTGAAATGTTGCTTCGTGCACAGCTAGGTGACGAAGTCCTGAAAGTTCCGTGGCTGAAAACCAAGATCGAGGGGAAGTTTTACCCTTCTCTAAGTATCACTGCTTAGCAAAAGAAGATGGACGAGCAAACTGCCATTCATAACTACATTCAAAATTTCGGATACGATATTTAATCCTCTTGCACCCTGAATGTCCGAATACCTTCGCCATTCACACCTTCGGGTCCAAGAAGATTAAATAGGGGCATCTGTCATACCCCAAATTTTGACCACCAAGATTTACCATCATTTTGCAAATTGTTACCACAAATATGATGAACCATCATGCCTCATCAATCTCCTCAAAGATGGTTGAGAATTCACCACAATCAAGAATCGGGGTTTTGAACCCTCCCAGAACATTTAGACAAAAGATCAATCAAGGAATGACATGATCCTTAACTTGTCTAACCTCTTAAAACATCCACAAAGGATAAATACGAATCCCAAATCAAAGGTTAAGCACAAAGTTGTGACATTCCAAGTGGTTTGAGCCTCGAAACACCCGATGTCGCCAAATTAGGGTTTTGGACGACCGGGGCCTCCAGAGTGAGATTTTCACAAGAGGATGAGCCAAGACTTCAACATGTAACTCAATATGCCTAAAATAACCCTAAGAATCCATTTGCAAAGCTAAATTACCCTCAGAGGATGCATTCCCCAAAAGTCAGGAATTAGGGTTTTTTACGCGCCGATCCGCTCCGGAGCCAAAAGTCAAAACATGACTTTTTTGGCAAAAATGATCCTTATGATTCATATTTTCACAAAATATGATTTATACTGTCATTTGAATAAGAATTGATCAAGAAATCAAGATAACTTGTAAAAGGGGTAACCTTGAAAAATTGAAAATTTTTCTAAGTTATTAAATTTTAATGATTTTGGTACCAACTTCTAAGGACCATAACTTGTGATCCAAGCAGCCATTTTGAGTGATCCAAATCTTGATTTGTAGGTATTGCTACACTCAAAAAAAGTTTCAACTACCTCAAACCCTAATTCTTCATGGATTTTAAGGTATGGAATGATCAAAATGACAAAAATGAAGAAAATGACACTTTTTCAACACTTAGTGAAAATCTGCCTAAGTTACCAGCCTTGGACATCAAAGTTCATGGGGTTTTTTCAGTTTGATTCAAATAGTTTTAAGACAAACTATTATCACACATGTATTGTATCATATGAGGGCTTTCTGAAAAGTACAAGAGCCTCCATTAACTCAACCTGAGCAAGGAGATATAATCCCCTCAAAATCACCATTTCCAACTGTCTTGTACAAGGCCGAATTTGGCATTTTGCTCGATTTGGAAAAATTAGACAAATTGAAGCCTTGTCATCCATTTGGATACATCAGAGGATAAAATCAAAGGGGGATGATCTGATCCCCAAGCCTCCCAAGTCCAAGAATCTACATATAGCCATAACAACCCTAAAAAGGCTAAAAAGTACAAAAGACTCCAATTTTGTTTCCAAGCATTTAATCGATGCATCAAAGTGGCATAAACTGAGGCAAACTTAACTAAATTGAGTCAAGATTCAGCTCTGAACCAAAGGACCATAGGCATGTGCCCTAACCTCAAGTAAATGGCTAGAGGAGACTTGAGATTCCACTTGATCCATATTGGCCAAAGGCCTGCTGCAGCTGCCATTCACTATTGCTGCCAAAACAAACTTGCTCTACTATAAGTAGAGCTCATTTGTGCTCAGTTTGAGTACACCAAAGCACTAAAACACTTGCTTTCCTCAAAATCTCTCTCATTAGGCCAAAATGCCTTCTTTTACAAGTCATCTCTGAGTTTTTGAGTTAGAGAGCAATTCCACCACAGCTCATGATCCAAACATATCCAATGTATCATATATAAGCTGTCTAAACACTCACCCTTGATCTGAAACACCAAAATCAGAAAGTCAACCTTCAAAACCTCAAATTTTGACTTTTATGCATTTTTCAAGCCATGTCTTAATTCAGTCACTTCCAAAACCAAACCAGGCCTCAAACACACTCCATATATCATCCTCAAATTGTACCAAATAGTTCCCCTCATATGGAACATCATTTGAGTGAATTACCTTTTTGGTCACTTTTACCACTTTTGTAAGAAAGAGCCAATACCTGTTCCTGAGGATTCCAACTGGTTCGATCATCCTAAAAGCTTTTAAGGGATCAATCAAGAGTGTCTAAAGCATTGGATCACTTCTGGCACAAGGAACTTGACAGTTAGCACAAGGAGCTTCAAGAGGTAAGTGCATCACAACTTGAACTCTTTAAATCATGCATTGCTTTGAGGTTCTTTGATCATGGACCTCTGATACATATCATATATGTTTTGTTTGAACCAATTTATCATGCTATTTCTGCATGTATGATGAGATAGCATAGAACATGCAAATTTTGGCCTATTTTGAAACCACTATCGGGTTTTGAAATAGAAGCATTTTCTGAAAATTCCAAAAGCACCATTGGATTCCTCATGAAATTCTAGGCAGGATACACCTAAATTTTGTCCTAATCCATGGAGAAATGAGGTAGTTAGAGCCTTCACGCAAGAGGCCTAAAATCAGGCCTTGCCTTGGGCAAGGGCCAGGCATAGCGCCTTGGCCAGGCCTAGAAACTTGGCATCCCTTATATGTTTATGGGGTGCTTTTGATACACGGATGTATCACCGCCCCAGTGGTAGAGCGCATGTGTGTTTGGCTGAGAGGTCATGGGTTCAACACCCACCAAGACCATTTTGCCATTTTTACCATATTTTGCTATTTCTCATTATTTTTATGGTTTTTATTAATTAATTCCAAAATTAATTTCTCTCTCAATTTTAATTATTTTTTATTGGTTCTTTTTTGAAAATTCCCAAAAAATGTTAAAATATTTTATTCCACAAAAATTTCACAAAAAATATTATTTATTTCATATATTTGGTATTTTTATAAAGAATTATGTTTTATTTGTTTTTAAACATTTAAAAATATTTCTTTCTCTTGATTTTTCTTCTTCAATTGGTTTTCAAATCATTTTATGAATAAAACATGATTTTTCAAACATTAATCCAAGATAACAACTTGTTTTTCACCCATGTTTAATAATTTTGATCATTTTAATTGAATTTTTATTCAATTAAAATATATTTTTGAAGACAAATTAGGGTTTTGTTGATTTTCACCCTCACAAATCTTTTTCAAAACACCTTGGGCCTCTAATAGAGTGTAAGACCCAACCCCTTTCTTGTACAAACTTATTTGGGCCTCAGTCATTGTATAAGTCCCACCGTGTTTTCAAAAACCGCGGCGCGATCGTCACCTCTTAAACAAAATCATCTGGGTCTTCCCTTGTGTTGTAAGTCCCATCTTTCTTTTAAAAATACACCTTGGGTCTCTATTAGAGTGTAAGACCCAACCTCTTTGTACAGGAAACCATTTTGGGCCTCAGTTATTGTATAAGTCCCTCTGCGATTTTAAAATCTCGACGCGATCGTCGCCTTTTAAATAAAAATCATATGGGCCTCTCCCTGAGTTGTAAGCCCCATTTATTTTCGTTTTTTCAAAATCATATGGGCCTCTCCTTGATTTGTAAGCCCCATCTCTTGTATATAAAATAATTTGGGCCTCAGTCATTGTATAAGCCCCAGTACAATTTTCAAAATAACGGTACGATTACTGTTTTTCAAAATAATTTGCTCGCCTGTAAGTTTTAAACAACTTTCTTTTACATACTTACACATATATATTTTTTGTTTGTGCTGGAAGTTTGCTCACCTGTAAGTCCTCCCACCCTCTTTTACATACAGTCCATATATTCATCTGTATATATATGCTCGTATATATTTGCTTAGAGTTTTTCCCGACAATTAGGTCTAGAACTAGTTAAAGCCAATGGTCACTCTTTCAACAAAGTCAAAACTAGTTCCCCATAGGAATTCCAGATACAGTCTTGCCTTCTCTTGGGCTTATACAATATGGAACAAAGAGAAAGGCATTATTCTCGGTGAAACTTTTCTCAGACTGTCACTATTAGAAATTGTCAAAGAAATTCAGTTCCCCCAGAGAGGATTAATTCTCGGTGAAACCTCTCTTGAATTTCTTCAAACCCTAGAACTGTTCACTGAAGGAATTATTCTCGGTGAAACCTTTCTTGAACTTTTCTTAGGTTTGGGATCCACGAGCTTCCTAAAAGCATCCCCGCCTCCTCTTGGGCTTTGTACAAGGACCCTCCGACTTCTTAGAAATTCTCATGCCTTCTCTTGGGCTTAATACAAGGACCTTGTAGACCTCTTAAAGGTATAAGACAAAACTTAGTCATCCTTTGTTAGAGCAGTCTTTCCAAAGAGTCAAAACCTCATACCAATTTAAGGGTTGGTTCTCATCCCTTAAAGCATCAGCCTCCTCTTGAGCATCATACAAAGATAAGCTCTTCCATACCAATAGACTTGGACAGTCTAATCTCCTCTTGGATCTCAAAGACATTCTCAAGTTCCCTACAAACACATAAGTAACCTTGGTCATTTAATCAATCTCCAGTAGAGTTAAAACCCTCAAAGGATCAAAAACTCAATCTTTCATCCTAAATTCCCCCAGCCAGGGTCATCCTATCATCAACACCATACTAGCCTATCAGAACCTCAAGGCATCTGATACCTCAACTCTTCTGTAATCCTCAGCAAGAGTTGGTTCCCCACTTTGGACCTGCCTCTGGATCTCAATACTCCTCAGAAGAAGAATAACCTCCTCTTATGCTTTGTATAATGATTCTTTCTTCTTCCTCATCACTTTTAAAGCACTCTCTTGTTGAGTCAACCTTTTCAGCCTCAATCTTGGGTTTTGTACAAGATATACAAAAAGACACTCTCTTGTTGAGTCAATCACTCTTAGCCTCCTCTTAGGCTTTGTATAAGGATCATAAACATTCTCTTGTTGAGTCAATCACCTTAAAACACTCTCTTGTTGAGTCAATCATTTTCAGCCTCCTCTTAGGCTTTGTATAATGATCCTTCTTTTCATCAGTAAAAGTCAGCCTCAATCTTGGGCTTTGTATAAGACACCCCCTAAATATCCTCAGCTGAGTTAGTCAAATATCCTTCAGCCTCCTCTTAGGCTTTGTATAATGATTTTCCCTCAGCAGTTCAGCCTCAATCTTGGGCTTTGTACAAGACACATATAAATCTCCCTAAACAGAGTCATCTCTCTTTTCAGCCTCAATCTTGGGGTTTGTACAAGACAGATAAAACCTCTCATCAGTAGAGTCAATTCCCCTTTTAGCCTCAATCTTGGCCTTTGTACAAGACACATACAAAGATTCCCCAGTGGAATCAAAAATCCTCTAGCCTCTACTTAGGTTTTGTATAATGATTTCTCCAGCAGATTCAACCCCTTTTAGCTTCAATCTTGGGCTTTGTACAAGACACATACAAAGATTTCCCAGTGGAATCAAAAATCCTTTTAGCCTCAATCTTGGGCTTTGTACAAGATAGACAAAATATTCCCCCGGAAAAGTCAACTTCCAGCCTCCTCTTAGGCTTTGTATAATGATATCCCCCGAAAGAGTCAGTCTCTCTTTTTAGCCTCAATCTTGGGCTTTGTACAAGACAGATAAACACTCTATTGTTGAGTCAGTCTTTTCCAGCCTCCTCTTAGGCCTTGTATAAGGACTTCCCCAGTGGAGTCAATCAATCTCTTAGCTTCAACCTTGGGCTTTGATTAAGGCACACAAAAGTCAACATTCCCCTCAGAGGAAATCAGAAATCTCTCTGTAGGAAGATACTTCTCTGTATACCACATATCAAACAGAAAATCAAGCAAACCTTATTCCCAGATAACTAATGTAAGTGGCACACTTGTTGATTCAAATATCCAAGCTGTAGTCCATCTCTTATCCTGGTAAATCTCTTCTTTCATCTAAATGTTATAAGTGGCAAGCCTCTGGATTATTTACATCCATGCCACTGTCCTTCTCTTAGCATGAAAGATTCCTAAGGAAAAATGGCATTGCTCAACACTGAGTTAAAGTTTTCTCCTTCAGGACAAATCCCCTATAAAGGAAATTATGGCATTGCTGGATTATCACATCCCAGTTAAAGTAATCCTCCTTTATAATCAATCACCCAACATTTGTGATAAACAGATGAGATATCTCCCTTTAGGGATGACAAATTCTCTCTCAGTCAAACCTTTTAGCTTCAATCTTGGGCTTTGAACAAGACACAAATACTCATTTAGCTTCAATCTTGGGCTTTGAACAAGACACTAAAACATCTTTTTCCTCCCATAGAATAGGGGGAACTACGATTGCTTTGATTTCCCAGTTTTCTTTAAATGGGAATACGTAGGCATAAGATTGCAAAATCTTAGCGAGCACACCAATAAAAAAACCTTAGGTCCAATACCTTCATGCACACCAAAAACATCGGAAAAACCGATATCAACAAAAACTCTCTCTCTCAAACACTCCCAATGGAGAAACTTTCCCAATAAACAAACAAACACCGATAAGTAGAAAAGCCGAAGAAATTGCTAACAACCTGTGGATAACCACATATAGGATGGGTAATTGACAACTCCCCCATTGTATAACCTGACCCCGGACCCCCTAATCTCTTAAGCGACTGTTCAGTTAAACATTCACGTGCAAGGTTAGTTTTAGATAGCTTCCCTTTCCCTTTCAGCTTCACGGGATAAATAAGAAATCAGAAAGTAGCACCCAACTCCTACCATTGCGGTGAGGAGAAACTAAATGGCGATAAGGTGGTCGCGTCACCGACAAAAATCGTACGCTACAGGAAAATGGCGATTCTTCTGGGGAGTGCTTTAGGATTTGTCTTACCTTACTCATCATTCGCCACCATTTTCCCAACAGGAAAATGGCGAATCTGCTGGGGAGTGCCATTAGGATTTATCTTACCTTAGTCATCATTCGCCACCATTTTCCCTACAGGAAAATGGCGACTCTGCTGGGGACGCATTTTATCTGTCTAGGACTAGGATTAGAATTCCTAAGAGGTCTAGGTTGCTAGAATTTTTTCTACATACTATATACTATATATATACTGCTTTTCCTACTTGATATCCGTGTTTATTTTTTCTGTCAATGGGAATGTGAGTGATGTCACATCTGGAAAGTTTGAGAGAAACCTAAGATAAGGGATGGCATAGACGGGGAAACTTATAGGGAGTGAATCCCGAACAAGCGAACCTGGTAGACCATTAAATCAGGCGAGGGCCCGAGATGAATTCTGTTATCTAAACGACCGATTGTGGTCAAAGCAGAGTTTTCCTAGCGCGACACCTGTGAACCTGGGGATTTAGTAGGCATTAAACTTATAGCAATTTGGTAGTGTGGTGACTATCAGAAATAGTTGATACGCGATACTACACTCAAATGAGATTACCCTAGGATGCTACAGCTCGCTCGTGTGAACCAGCTTGCTGTTGATATCCCTAGGGGGATCAATGATTTTGGGAACCTTTGCCCGTTCTACAGGTACAAAAATTAACTAGAATACAACCTTTGGGGATGGGTAGAGCCATGAATCCATGCTCGTGACGTTGAACCCTTGAACCCATGTTTTTTCAATGTTTTTGTGTGCTGCATTCATGCATTCATTTAAAAAACTCTTAAACAAAGAAAAATCTTCTCTTCTCCTCTCTCTTTTTTCAAGTTAAACTAAAACAATAATTGCTAATATCATAGAGAAAGATTGCGTTATGGATTTCGGTAGAAGAAAGACGCACAAGTACACCTTCAAGGCTCCAAAACTAGCGGATTTAAGGGGGTTGGCAAGGATGATCACCAACCCTGGTGATTTCAGAGCTAAGCACGGAGGACTGTTGTCTCTGTTAAGGGTCCACGTAGTTGAAGGAATCCTGTCTACGCTGATTCAATTCTGCGATCCGGTTTATCACTGCTTCACATTCCCAGATTATCAACTGGCACCAACACTGGAGGAGTACTCTCATCTGACTGATTTACTTATCACTGATCAAGCTTCATTTTCTGGACTGGAAGAAATTCCATTGGATCAGGTCATCGCAATTGCCATTTCTTTGGATGAGTTAGAAGTTAAGACTCACATGACTACCAAGGGAGGAATCCAAGGCTTACCAACCAAGTTTTTAGTAGAGAAAGCTATGTACTTTGCCAGTATAGGAAATGTTACTGCTTTCGAATATATCTTTGTCTTACTCACATACGGGCTTTTCCTTTTTCCCAACATTGACAACTTCGTTGATACCAACACTGTTAAGATATTTCTGATTGGAAACCCCGTACCAACTCTGCTTGCAGATGCTTATCATTCTGTACACCTAAGGAACTTATACAGCGGAGGAATGATCACATGTTGTGTTCCCTTGCTTTACAAATGGTTCATCTCCCATTTACCCAAGTCTACTGCTTTTTGGGATCACAAGAGTACTCTACGTTGGTCACAGAGAATCATGTCTCTTACCAACTCTGACATAGATTGGTATGATAGGATTTATGAGGGAATAGAGATCATCGACAGTTGTGGAAATTTCCCTAATATACCCTTCATTGGAACTAAAGGAGGAATCAACTATCATCCAATTTTAGTTCACCGTCAACTCGGATACCCGATGAGGCATATCCCGCATAATGCTCATCTGGAAGGTCTTTTCTTCAAGGAAGGGGAAAATGACAGGGCACTAAAGAAGGAAATAGTGTATGCCTGGCAACATGTTCACAAGAAAGGAAGAGAGTCTCTAGGAAGGCCAAAATGTACCTCCATGGAACCTTATCTCCACTGGTTGCAAACTAGAGCTCTCAAGCTAAGGATGCCCTAACCTCGTCAAGAAGTTCTTCCGTTAAAGGAATCTGTCCTTTATTTCATGTCTGACACGGAACAACTCTAGGCCGCTCTCAATAAAGTTCAACGGGAGAAAAGATCTTGGAAAAATAAGTACCAAACCCTCAACGTGGAGTGTACCAAAATTCAGGAGATGTTAAAAGAAAAGGATGTTCTGATTGAGATTTTAGAACGGCATGCTATAGAAGATCAAAGGAACTTCCTCACTCCTTTCACTTGGCAAAAGACTGACAACCTGACAAGGGATAAAGAGCCCCGGTCAAAGAAAAGGAAAATACTGGAACCAAAATCTAAGCTCTCTTCAGAGAGGACTTAGGATCCATAAGTTTGGACATTCCTTTTACAACACTTTGTAAAATGCTGTATTTCCATTTCCGCAATCTTTCAAATTCAATAAAAGGGGTCTCCCCACTGTATGATATTTGCAATCTATTTGTTGATGTTTTCTTGATAAAAACTAAATAATATACATCATTGCATATCATTCATCATTCTCATATGACGCAATCTTCTTATCTCCGAATCTCACGTATACGTCACGATTCTAGAGTCAAACTGTCTCACTCGTACAATACTCGGGCCAATCGACAAAAGAAAATGGATGATCTCGAGGAAGAGAACAGGGAGGTGAGAGAAGAAGTCGACGCTCTAAAGGAAAGTTTGGAAAAACTTCACAATGACATGTAATCCCTATTAGCAGCTCAAAGGCAACAACAAAGAACTGTGATCTCAGAGATCACATCTACGCCCATAGTGGAGACATATGATCCTCGGTACAACATGCTTAAAGATCGTCCCTTGGGCGTGCCTCTCAACTTTGTCCCTGAAGGATATATACCGCCAGTCACTGAAGACCCCGAAACTGCAGCAGGAACCGCTAGGCCTGAAGGTTACAAACTTTGGGAAAGCGAGGACACAAGAGTTATGGCAGCAACTCCTGAAGGTTACAAACTTCGGGGCATGGAAGCACCAAGAGTCTCCGCCGCAATGACTATACCACAACCAATGGTACACACTGTCCCGAAAGGACAGATTCCACAAGTAATCTCTGGTGGAAACGAAGACATGTACGAAAGGATGAATGAGTTCCAGGAACAATTCCTGGAGATGTAGAAGGATCTGCATGCCATTCGCGGGCAGGATTTATTCAAAAAGGATGCCGCAGACCTTTGTCTGGTCCCTAATGTGTAAATCCCGCACAAATTTAAGGTGCCTGACTTTGAAAAGAACAAGGGTAACTCTTGCCCTCAAAGTCATTTGGTGATGTACGCTCGAAAGATGTCAACTCAGACAGAAAATCAACAGCTACTAATCCATTATTTCCAAGACAGTTTAACCGGTGCCGCACTTAAATGGTACATGGGTTTAAACCGCACCAAGATCAGTACTTTTAGAGATCTCGGTGCTGCCTTCGTTCAGCAGTATAAGTATAATCTAGACATGGCACCAGATAGAGATCGACTCTGAGCAATGTCGCAGAAAGACAAAGAAACTTTCAAAGAATATGCTCAGAGATGGCGTGAAATTGCCGCTCAGATCTGTCCCCCTCTTGAAGAAAAAGAGATAACTAAGATCTTTTTGAAAACCTTGAACTTATTCTATTACGACTGAATGGTTGCCAGTGCGCCCAGTTACTATACTGAAATGCAGAGCCATCAAGCAATACAAAAAGATATGGCAGTTCTTTCCCAAAGAAAAAATAGCAAGATATTGGTAATATCTCTCTCGGAAAGCAAAGGAGAAGGTATCAACCAATAGCAGCAGTAACTCCAGCTATCAACCCTGCGCCGGCTCTGACGTATTAACCTCAGGTTGCTCAGAGCCAACCAAATCAACAACAGTATTAGCAAAGGACACAACATCCTCTTCAGCAGGCTCGTCCCCAGTACAACAATAACAATCATACTACACGACCACCAGGGTTTAACCCTATACCGATATCATACGCATAACTATTTCCATTCTTACTGGTCAAGGGGCATGTCCAGACTAGGTCTTCTCTTGTAATACTGGAAAATCCACCTTTTTGGTTCAAAGCGGATCAAATTTTCCCTTATCATCAAGGAGGACCGGGGCATAACTTGAGAACTGTCTCAGCTTCAAATCCGATGTGCATAAGCTTGTCAGGAATGGGGTCCAATCTTTCAAAGATACTAATCCAAATGTTCAGACGAACCTGTTGCCTCAACATGAGAAGACTGCAGTAAATTTGATAGAGGAAGAGGTTAGCTGCAGTTATCAAATTCACGATGTACTCCTATTAGGAACCAATCTGGTCAGGATGCATTGTAAACAGAGCGGGTACGGTCATGTGCCATCTCACAATTATCATCAGTGTGATATCTACTCAAAGAATAATTAAGGATGTTCCGTAGTGCAAACAGCTCTACAAGAACAAATGAATCTCGGATGGATTCAAGATCAATGAATCCGTAAGGTCAATATGGCTCACGCAAATGCCAACATTGTCCAGAACCACGACATTCTGACGATGAATGTCAACTTGGTGGCAATGCACTCAAGGCAAAGTCAACATCATGATCTACCATGGCACGATTACAATTCCTGTCTGGTATGCTCCATAAACAATCAGGGATGCTTTTTTGTACAAGAGGCCCTTCAACGTCAGATGGACCTCGGATGGATTCAGGATTACCATGATAGAAGTAACCATCAAGTCAACATGATTCAGATCTTTGATATTCGCTTGATGAATACCAGTTTGGTAGAATTACATGCTAAGCAAGTCAGGCTCGGTTTTCTGGCTTCACATGATTATCAAGGGTGTAAAGTATGTCGTGAAGACGATCAAGGGTGTGCACCTATCCAAAGAACACTTCAACACTTATTGGACCACTGGTGGCTTCTAATTTACTTGGATGAAGCTACACAATAGATTAGTATGACTAATAGGAATCCTGGCCAACATCAAAGTCAGGATGTCTGCTCGATGGAAACAAATCTAGTAAAGTTGCATTGCATACAAAGCGGACGTGGTCAGGTGCCACCACATAACTATGAGCGCTGTAGAGTTTGCTCAGAGAAAAACCAAGGGTGTTACCTCATGCAGTCAGCTCTTCAAAATCCGTTGGAATGAAAAGAGATTCGACCATGTTCAAGTTCTGGTTCGATCAACGGGATATCAGACTATTTCCCTGATCAAAACAAAGACGTTTGTACCATAATCCCTTTACTCGATGAACCAAAAATTCCTCTTGATAGTAGAAAGATTCTCAACCTCAAACCAATTGAGGCTACCTACGATGGTCAGAAAAATCAGAAAGCTCCTGTGGTTATCTATCTGCCAGGTCCAATACCGTACAAATTTGATAAGGTTATCCCTTACAAGTACGGTGCAACAACAATCGAAAATGGAAAGGAAACTCCATTACCCTCCGTCGTAAACATTTCCGACATCAATTGAGTAACACTGAGCGGCCGAATCTTCAACAAAGGAGTTGGAGAACCCATCAAAGAAAAGGGACCTCAAATAGAAGTTCCAAATCAACCAGTCGGGCAATCCAGTAATCCCGACTTTCCAAGAACAACAATGAGATGTTGAAGCTCATCCATAAAAGTGAGTACAACATTGTATACCAACTGTTGAAAACTCCTTCGAGAATCTCTGTGCTATCTCTCTTACTCAGTTCCAAAGCTCAAAAGGAAGCTCTGTAGAAAGTCTTGGACCAAGCTTTCATAGAACAAGATGTGACTGTAAAACAGTTTGACAGCATCATTTCCAACATCACTCCCTGCAAAATAATTTAGGATTTAGTGATGAAGAGCTGCCAGAAGAAGGCAAAAATCATAATATGGAGCTTAACATTACAGTCAACTGTCAGGATGATGCTCTAGCCAGTGTACTGGTAGACACAGGATCAACTTTGAATGTTATGCCAAAATCTACTCTATTGCGACTTTCTTTTCAAGGAGCTCCAATGAGAGGCAGTGAGATCATCGTCAAAGCCTTTGACGGATCCAGAAAAACTGTTATCGACAAAGTCGATCTTCCCATAACCATTGGTCCTCACACTTTCCAGGTCATGGACATCCGGGCAGCCTACAACTGTTTATTAGGAAGACCTTGGATACACGAGGCTGGGGCAGTCACTTCGACACTTCACCAGAAGCTGAAGTTCATCAAGAATGACAAGCTAGTCACAGTATGTGGAAAGCGGGCCTTAATCGTGAGCAACTTATCATCATTCTCATGTGTAGAACCCGAGGAGGTTGTTGGAATTTAGTTTCAAGCACTGTCAATAAGCAATGAGAATCGATCAGAAAGAGGGACATCGATTTCCTCATACAAGGACGCTCTCAAAGTGATCAAGAGTAATAACGGAAAAGGATGGGGACAGCTCATAATTCCTATGGATAACAAGACAAAGAAAGGTCTTGGTTTCTCCTCAGCCTGTACCTAGACTGCTAAAGATGAAAGTTTTCATCCCATTCAAGAAGTAAACACCATCAATGAGGGTGACTCCTCCGATACAGATGAAGAGTGGAAGTCCTATCTCAACGAGGACTGTTATATGTCTCAGGGAGAGACACATACGTCATTTTGCTTTCCCACACAGAGTTCGAGATATATACCAAGATCTCATGTTCAGATGATCTACGGAGATTGTGATCTTAAGGGATGACGTGCTCCGCCTAACTCATGGGAAGACTATCCGATGAGAGACAACTTCGACCGTGACAATTTCGATACCCTGGATGACTTGCCCATCTGGCAGCCGTACCTAGAAGACGTGGGGAAATAGAGTCAGCCAAATGACGCATATCAACTGTGCAATATTGAAAAGAATACTTGCGTCACCACCAAATCATGGGATCATTACTCAGGGCATTCCAAAGATATCCAGCACAATGACGAATCTGCAAAGATTGCAGGACAAGAGTTCATTAACTATGCTTTTCCTGAGGTCAACGTCATCGAAAGGGATGACTCCTCCAATCCCACAGAAGTATGGGACACCTTAGGACAGCCGAGTGGCAAGTACGACTTCTTAGTCAAATACACCGCTCCTGAAAGCTCTCGTATCAGGCTCGAAGACATCTAGCCAACTGGATGGGAAGATCCGCTTGAGAGTGAAAACACTATGCAAGATACAATAGAAGAGTTTGTTTACCACAACTCTGCATGGGAGGAAGACTCCAACGATCCTGCTCTGCCAAAAATCAATGTCATTTCTGAGGACAAACCAAGAAAGAAGGTACCAGACTTTGTAATTCACCGAGGAGTTTGCCGCTAATGGGTTGTTGTCGATGTCCCGAAAGTCGTCCATAAGTCTAAGTAATTTCCATCTTTGTTTTAGCCTTTCACCCTGCCCAGGTGAAACGAATGTTTTTATAGGGCTCAGCTTTCTATAAATGTCCCTCTTCCCTTAGCCCAAAGTGACAGAGTTTTGTTTTATAGGGCTGAAGTTTCAAGAATCGACTAAATGATAAATAAAATAATGACATTCTGTAATTTCCGCAGTCATTGATGTTTTCATTTTTCTTTTTTTCAGAAAATGGTAATCCTAAAACAGCCCAAAAATAAAACAACAAGCATTTTTTAGAAAAATAAACTGCAAACACTCTTGCATTCTCTCTATCTCTTCTAAAAGACTAATCATCACGTCATGCAGATTGATTGTTTTAAACCCCGTTGAAACATACGATCCCATGCCTTCTCCCAACTTTGAATTCCCGATATTTGAAGTTGAAGAAGAAGAGGACGCAGAAATTCCAGAGGAGATCTCACGACTACTCAGGCAAGAGGAAACGTCTATTGAACCTCACAAAGATTCGTTGGAAATGGTTAACTTGGGTTCAGAAGAAGAGAGAAAAGAAGTCAAGATTGGGGCACTGCTTAGTCTGATTGTCAAAGAAAGCTTGATAAGACTTCTCAGAGAATTTCCAGATGTGTTTGCTTGGTCCTATTAGGACATGCCAGGGTTGGATACCAGCATCGTAGAGCATCATTTACCGTTGAAATTAGAATGTCCACCGGTGAAACAGAGACTGAGACGGACTCATCCAGACATGGCTATCAAAATCAAGGAGGAAGTGTAGAAACAGATTAACGCAGGTTTCCTCGCCACCTTAGAATATCCGCAATGGTTGGCCAACATAGTACCAGTTCCGAAAATGGACAAAAAAGTCAGAATGTGTGTAGACTACAGGGATCTGAATAAAGCAAGTCCAAAGGACGACTTTCCCTTACCCACATTGACATGCTGGTAGACAGTACAACAAAGTTCAAAGTCTTCTCCTTCATGGATGGATTCTCGGGCTATAATCAAATCAAAATGGCGCTAGAGGATATGGAGAAAACTTCATTCATCACCCCATGGGGAACCTTTTATTACAAGGTAATGTCGTTCGGTCTGAAGAACGCCGGGGCAACCTATCAAAGGGCCATGAAAACTCTGTTTCACGACATGATGCACAAAGAAACCGAAGTATACGTTGATGATATGATTGGCAAATCTAAAATAGAAAAGGAGCATGTGACCCACCTATCAAAGTTATTCGAGCGTCTCAGAAAATACAAACTCCGCTTGAATCCTAACAAGTGCACGTTCGGTGTTCGCTCAGGAAAGCTCTTGGAGTTCATCGTCAGCCAAAAAGGAATTGAGGTTGATCCTGACAAGGTTAAGGCCATTCAAGAAATGACATTGCCAAAGACTGAAAAATAGGTCAGAGGATTTTTGGGACGTCTGAATTACATCTCGAGGTTTATATCTCTCATGACCGCGACATACGCGCCGATCTTTAAACTACTCAGAAAGAATCAAGACTGTGTATGGACGGAAGATTGCCAAAAAGCCTTCGACAGTGTCAAAGAATATCTGTTGAATCCATCAATTCTGTCTCCTCCTGTAGAGGGAAGACCACTGATCATATACCTAACAGTCTTGGAAGACTCAATGGGTTGTGTACTTGGCCAACAAGACGAAACCAAAAGAAAAGAGTATGCCATCTACTATTTAAGCAAGAAATTTACCGACTACGAGACTCGATACATTATGCTCAAGAAAACTTACTGTGCTCTGGCTTGGGTAGATAAACATCTTCGTAGTACATAATTTGTCACACTACTTGGTTAATCTCCAAAATGGATCCGATCAAGTATGTCTTCGAAAAACCTGCTCTCACAGGAAGGATTGTCCGTTGGCAGATGTTGTTATCAGAATACGACATCGAGTACCATGCTCAAAAGTCGTCAAAGGGAGTATTTTAGCCGATCATTTGGCTCATCAACCGATTGACGATCAGGAATCAGTCGGATTTGACTTCCCAGACGAAGATGTCATGTACTTGAAAATGAAATATTGCGATGAATTGTTACCCAGTGAAGGGCCAGAACCAGATTCCCAATTGGGACTAATTTTTGATGGGACTGTAAATAATTACGAAAATGAAATCGGGGAAATCATCATAACACCTCAGGGTACCCATATTCCGTTCACTGCCAGACTAACATTCAAGTGTACAAACAACAAGGCCGAATACGAAACTTGTATCATGGGTCTCGAAGAAGTGATTGACTTAAGAATTAAGAACTTGGATGTGTATGGGGACTCAACCCTGGTTATCAATCAGATTAAAGGAGATTGGAACACATACCAATCAGGATTGATTCCTTACAAATATTACGCGAGAAGATTGTTACCATTCTTTAACAGAATCGAGTTTCACCATATCCCTCGTGAAGAAAATCACATGGCTGATGCACTAGCCACTCTCTCTTCCATGATTAGTGTAGTTCAATGGAACGACGTACCTAAGATTGACATAATGCGCCTTGAGAAGCCTGCTTACATCTTCACGATCAAAGCAGTCATAGATGACAAACCTTGGTATCACGATATCAAATGCTTCATTTAGAAACAAGAGTACCCACCTGGGGCATCCAGGAAAGACAGAAAGACTCTCAGAAGACTGGAAATTAACTTTTCCCTGAGCAGTGATACACTCTATAAGAGAAACTTTGACATGGTCTTTCTTCGATGCATAGACAAACCAGAAGTAAACGTGCTGATGAAAGAGATTCACGAAGGATCCTTTGGCACTCATGCCAACGGACACACGACGGCGAGAAAAATTCTAAGAGCATGGTACTATTGGTTTATCATGGAATCCGATTGCTACAAGTACATGAGAAAGTGTCAGATATACGCAGACAAGATCCATTTACCGCCAACACATCTCAAAGTTCTTTCTTCTCCATGGCCTTTTTCCATATGGGGAATCGACATGACCGGCATGATCGAACCATATGCTTCAAATAGACACCGATTCATCCTGGTAGCCATTGACTACTTCACCAAGTGGGTCGAAGCAGCGTCCTATGCCAATGTAACCCGACAAGTGGTAGTCTGTTTCATCAAGAACAATATCATCTACCGTTATGGTGTTCCAAGCCAGATCATTACTAATAATGGATCTAACTTGAACAACAAGATGATGAAAGAGTTGTGTGCTGAGTTCAAGATCGAACACCATAACTCATCTCCCTACCGGCCTAAGATGAACAAAGCGGTAGAAGCGGCTAACAAGAACATCAAGAAAATTGTTCAAAAGATGGTTGTAACCTACAAAGACTAGCACAAGATACTACCCTTTGCTCTTCATGGTTATCGCACATCTGTCCGCACTTCAACAGGGGCAACCTCTTTCTCTCTAGTATATGGCATGAAAGCAGTGCTCCCCATAGAAGTAGAGATCCCATCAATCTGGGTATTGATGGAAGCTAAGCTAACGGAGGTTGAGTGGCGTCAAAGTTGACACGAAGAACTGAACCTAATAGAAGAAAAGCGAATAACGGCTCTATGCCATGGTTAGTTGTACCAGCAAAGAATGAAGAAGGCGTTCGACAAAAAGGTCCGACCTCGCATCTTCAAGATAGGATACCTCGTTCTCAAGAAGATACAATCATTTCTCACTGATTCTCGGGGTAAATGGACTCCGAATTATGGCGGCCCCTATGTGGTCAAGAAAGCCTTCTCAGGCGGTGCCTTGAGACTCGCAACCATGGATGGAGAAGAATTTGCCTACCCCAAGAATGCTGACATAGTCAAGAAATACTTCGCCTAAATAAAAAAAGCGTCTCGGTGGATCAAAAACTAGAAAGGGCGGTCCAGGCAAAAATTAGAGACATAAGCGGAAATCATCCCGATGGATTGGAAATCTCAAAATACAATCCAGGCAAAAGTTAGGGATTAATGGCAAGTAACTACGTCTGATCAGTTCAACTTCTCAGCAGTCGCGCCATCCAATCGAACTTTAGTCAAGGTCATCTTCGGCAGAAGCTCAGGATGTCCCGAATTCAAAGTTGGTAGAAGGATAACGGTCGTTATATTTCAACGTGGCCCTTTTCCCTTAAATTACCATTTTTTAAACTTTGTAAATACTCTATGGGATCATGCGCTTGGCTGATCTCCATCCTATCAATAAAATTTGAGCCCTAGTGCTTTTGTTTACAATTCTCATTTGTTTTAGCTTTAGAGAATGACATTTTAACATGATCAACGATTCTTGAAATAAAACAAAAGTGAATTTACCTGTCAAAATTTTTCTGCTTTTTAAAGATGGTATTTCTTTTTACTGAACGTCAAAAAGAACATCGACAGCTTCTCCGAAGGTGATTGAACCTCAAAGGGCAGAATCAAAGTACTCCTTCTAAACCAGTGCACCTGAACAAAGGATTAACCGTGTCAGATGCAATGTCCCATCTGACATCCCCGGCAGAGTCCTTACCTCTTAAGACCGATCAAAAATTCTCTCTTCCCCACTGGGAATACTTCTCCTAAGCAAGGCAGAATTTCTATGTTAAACCAATGATACTTCTTTTCTCCCGCAGTGGCCGAGTATCCCGTCGTGTTCATTCATTAGTCTGTATGTCGCATCACTTTTGTCAGCATAAACATACATACATCATGCATTATTGATTCACATTCATAATCATATTGCATTACTATCACTCTGGTCAATCTTATCCCCAAGTGATAACATCCTCCCGTCAGTCAGGTTGCCAGTTCTTTCCTTGTCAGGAAATGTTTTGTCTAAAGTAAATCTCTCACCCTAGTTTATTTCTGGATCGGAGATGGTCCTCGACCACTTTGATAACTTGAACCTCTGAAAGGCAAGAAGACATTCGACAAACGTCACTCTTCGCCATTGAAGATGATATTTTCGCTTTCCCGGATTAAGGAAAATCCCCAAAGAAAGCATCTTAATTGAAGACTCTCAGCAACACATTGGTTTTTCTCCCAAGAAAGTCAATGTTAAAGAAGTCATCAGCACCTCAAAGAAAAGTACGATGTAATATCCCCAAGAAAAAAAAGTCTTTCAAGAGACTAGTTTTCCCCCAGTAAAGTCAACAAATGGCATCTCCAACAGAGAAGTTTACACACCTCTACAACTTAGACAAATGGGTACCCCCAGCAAGTTTGACCTCAAAACTTTTTCCATCAAATAGCATCTCCCCAGTAAAACTCGGCGAGAAGTTTGATGAAGACCGTTACACATAGCGTCCCTTGACGAGGAAGAAACTCGACAAGAAGAAACTTAGACCAGTTATGTGGCCGAAGACCAAGATCAAGGGGAAGTTTATTTCAGAATCTAAGACCAGTTCCGTGACTGAAAACCAGGATTGAGGGGAAGTTTATTTCAGAAACTAAGACCAGTTCCTTGGCTGAAGACCAGGAACGAGGAGAAGTTTATTTCAGAAACTGAGACCAGTTCCGTGGTTGAAAACTAGGATCGAGGGGAAGTTTTACCCTTCTCTAAATATCATTGCTTAGCAAAAGAAGATGGATGAGAAAACTGCCATTCATAACTACAGTCAAAATTTCGGGTACTCCGATATTTAATCCTCTTGCACCTTGAATGTCTGAATACCTTCACCATTCACACCTTCGGGTCCAAGAAGATTAAATAGGGGCATCTGTCATACCCCAAATTTTGACCACCAAGATTTCCCATCATTGTGAAAATTGTTACCACAAATATGGATGAACCATCATGCCCCATCAATCTCCTCAAAGATGGTTAAGCATTCACCACAATCAAGAATCAGGGTTTTGAACCCTCCCAGAACATTTAGACAAAAGATCAATCAAGGAATGACATGATCTTCAACTTGTCTAACCTTTTAAAACATCCACAAAGGATCAAGAGGAATCCCACAACAAAGGTTAAGCACAAAGTTGTGACATTCCAAGTGGTTTGAGCCTCGAAACACCCGATGTCACCAAATTAGGGTTTTGGACGATCGGGGCCTCTAGAGTGAGATTTTCACAAGAGGATGAGCCAAGACTTCAACATGTGACTCAATATGCCCAAAATAACCCTAAGAATCCATTTGCAAAGCTAAATTACCCTCATAGGATGCATTCCCCATAAGTCGGGAATTAGGATTTTTTACGCGTCGAACCGCTCCGGAGCCAAAAGTCAAAACATGACTTTTTTTGGCAAAAATGATCCTTATGATTCATATTTTCACAAAATATGATTTATAATGTCATTTGAACAAGAATTGATCAAGAAACCAAGATAACTTCTAAAAGGGGTAACCTTGAAAAATTGAAAAATTTTCTAAGTTATTAAATTTGAATGATTTTGGTACCAACTTCCAAGGACCATAACTTGTGATCCAAGCAGCCATTTTGGGTGATCCAAAGCTTGATTTGTAGGTCTTGCTACACTCTACAAAAGTTTCAACTACCTCAAACCCTAATTCTTCATGGATTTTAAGTTATGAAATTATCAAAATGACAAAAATGAAGAAAATGACACTTTTTCAACACTTAGTGAAAATCTGCCTAAGTTACCAACCTTGGACATCAAAGTTCATGGGTTTTTTTTCCAGTTGGATTCAAATAGTTTCAAGATCAACTATGATCACACATGTATTGTATCATATGAGGGCTTTCTAAAAAGCACAAGTGCCTCCCATAACTCAACCTGAGCAAGGAGATATGACCCCCTCAAAATCACCATTTCCAACTGTCTTGTACAAGGCAGAATTTGGCATATTGCTCAATTTGGCAAAATCAGACAAATTCAAGTCTTGTCATCCATTTGGACACATCAGAGGATAAAATCAAAGGGGAATGATCTGATCCCCAAGTCTCTCAAGTCCAAGAATCTACATATAGCCATAACAAACCTAAAAAGGCTAAAAAGTGCAAAAGACTCCAATTTTGTTTCCAAGCATTTAATGGATGCATCAAGGTGGCATGAGCTGAGGCAAACTTAACTGAATTGAGTCAAGATTCAGCTCTGAACCAAAGGACCATAGGCATATGCCCTAACCTCAAGTCAATGGCTAGAGGAGACTTGAGATTCCATTTGATCCACATTAGCCAAAGGCCTGCTGCAGCTGCCATTCACTATTGCTGCCAAAACAAACTTGCTCTACTATAAATATAGCTCATTTGTGCTCAGTTTGAGTACACCAAAGCACTACAAAACTTTCTTCCCTCAAAATCTCTCTCATTAGGCCAAAATGCCTTCTTTTGCAAGTCATCTCTGAGTTTTTGACTTAGAGAGAAATTCCACCCATCTCATGATCCAAACATATCCAATGTATCATATATAAGCTGTCTAAACACTCACCCTTGATCTGAAACACCAAAATCAGAAAGCCATGTCTTGATTCAGTCACTTCCAAAACCAAACCAGGCCTCAAACACACTCCAAATATCATCCTCAAATTTTCCTAATTGGTTCCTCTCATCTGGAACATAATTTGAGTGAGTTGCCATTTTTGTCACTTTTGCCACTTTTGCAAGAAAGAGCCTATGCATGTTCCTGAGGATTCCATCTGGTTCTGATCATCCTAAAAGCTTCTAAGGGATCAATCAAGAGTGTCTAAAGCACTGGATCACTTCTGGCACAAGGAACTTGACAGTTAACACAAGGAGCTTCAAGAGGTAAATGCACCACAACTTGAACACTTTAAATCATGCATTGCTTTGAGGTTCATTGTTCATGGACCTCTCATACATATTATATATGTTGTGTTTGAACCAATTTATCATGCTATTTCTGTCTGTATGAAGAGATAGCATAGAACATGCAAATTTTGGCCTATTTTGAAACCACTATCGGGTTTTGAAATAGAAGCATTTTATGAAAATTCCAAAAGCACCATTGGATTCCTCGTGAAATTCTAGGCAGGATACACCTAAATTTTGTCCCAATCCATGGAGAAATGAGGAAGTTATAGCCTTCACGCAAGAGGCCTAAAATCAGGCCTTGCCTTGGGTGTCAATATGCTTATGTAGTTTAGCATTTGTTAAGGAATGAAAAGAAAAGAGTAAAATTACTTGACAAAGTCAAGGTTTGATTATGAAAGAGGTGAGAGTTTAAAAACAAGAAGGTTTTTGAAAAAAGAGAGAAAGTTTTGAAAATTGAAGAATGGGGAGGAGAAGAAGTGACTATCCTAAAGCTTAAAGTAAAAGCTAAAGATAATAATAGCCTAACCACACAAGCAAGCTCGATAGTCTTCGAACCATAATTCCAAAACAAAGGGAGAAATGTCCTAATTCTAAGTCCAAGGATCCAAGAATGGCATTGAAGTCCAAGGTCTAGGTGCAAAACTCCATGTCCATTGCAAAGGATAGTAACCATAGTCCAAGATTAGAAACACAAGTTTTTTAGAGGTTTTGACCTTTATTAATGTTTTTGGTCCAAGTGGACAAAGAGAAAAAGGCATAAGCATAAACATGTGTCTAAGTGGATAAAGGAAAAATTGCAGAAGCATAAACATGATATGAAATGATAATAATGGAGCATAAAAGTAAAGAGAGATAGGGAGCAAGAAGGAAACATAAACAAGATTAGTACAATAATATTGTTAGTAAGTTAGTGATTAGTAGTATACACGATTATTCCGTCTCGCGTCTTGAACTATAATGATTAAACAATATACTTAGGTCAAGGTTAATGAAGACTTGTTAGAAGATTGATAGAATCAAAGCCTCTACAACAACAAGCTCCAAAGATTTTGAACCTAATACAAAAGATTAACCATCATTGGGCTTACACAACCAAAAGGTTAGGGTCACGAAAGATCAAGTTCCGATTCGGAGAGGGACAAATGTAGTTCTATGTTAAGCAATCGTCAAGTGAGTTATAAAGAAGTCACCCTACTCGAGGCCGGTCAATAGTGATTTTTGTGCTAATGCATGCTAGATGAACGATATGTAAATCGTCATCCGAAAGCAATATCGCACGAAAAGAAAATAGGTAGCGATCTAGTCTTGATCAAGAATTCAACAAAGAAATTCTAAGATCCATAAGACTTTTATCGACCAAAAGAAAAGAGAAATAGATGAAGAAAAAGATGGACCTAACATTTATGATCCATCAACAACCAACAATTCACCAAAAAGAGAATTCCAAAAAATAAAATCAAGAACGAAAATGATAAAGAAAAAAAAAATAAAGCCAAATATATTTTTTGAAATATTTTCTAAGAGTTTAAAAAAACATTAAAGAAAAAGAAAAGAAATATTAATATCTATATATATATATATATATAAATTAATAAAAAATAGATTTAAAATAAAAGAATTTAAAAGAATATTTAAAAGAAAATTAAAAAGAGAGGGAGGTTTGAACAAAACAAAGCTGGTGATGATAAGCAATGGGCCTACACGGCCCAAATTTTCTTAAAGAAAAAAAAAACTAAAATAATTTAAAAAGGGAAATCAAAAGAAAAGAGAATCAGAAAAAACATTTCATCATCTTCTCTTCTAAAACTCACGGCTGCTACTGTTCACCATGGGAGCTGATAAATCGGAGCTCCACCGAATCAGAGCGGTGGAGCTCCGTTGAGGTACCGTCTTGATCAGAATTGCGATGTGAATGCAAATATCAAATGATTCCAACCGACAGAGTACGTATGCAACAAATTTCAAAGACGAAAGTTCGTCGGAAAAGCTCCAATACCTTCAAAAATGGCAAGTTTAGCTTCAATCTTCTTCTTCGCCTCTTCTACCTCTTGAATTGTGTTCTTGTTGTGGATTTGATTCAGAACTTGCGTGAATTTTAGTTGTGATGTGTTGATGTTGTTATATGTTGAAGAGGTTTGTAGGTTATGCACGAGTTGTGAAGAAGGTTTGTATTTTTGTTGAAATTGTTGTTTCGAGATTCACTGTGAGGTGTTGTGTGGTGCGTTAATGGATTTAAGTGGAATAAAATTTGGTTGAAGCTTGAAGAGAGAGTGGTGCGTATGAAAGTGTTGGTGAATTTTTGGTAGAAATTTCTTGGCTTTCAAGCTTGGAAGAATCGAATGAGATGCTCTCTTATTATAGCAAATGCGAGTGAGTTTTTGAATTGAAAATTTGGATTGCCGTTTGGTGTTTTTCACTGCGAATCAAGTCGTTTTTTACAAGGTGATGCCGTTTCAATTGGTTTGCTGCGTTTTGATATTGTTGTTTGCAGCTCACATGTTGGCTTGGCTTGCTCACGGCGTGGAAGCTTGGCAACGTTGCTGGAACGGCTTGTGGTAGCATAGTAGCTTGATGCATTCATCTTGAAATGTGAAAAAGAAAGGTGGGCCGTTGTAGCTTGTAAAACATGAACTTGTTTTTTTTTCTTTTTTTTTTAGCTATTGTTTGCTGTCATGGTTGTATTGTAAATGGGCTTAAGGTTGGTGTATGGTTTGAAATAATGGTTTAGCTTTGATAACTTAGACAAGATATGTGTGGCATGACCTCAAGTAGGCAAAGTTTGGATAAGAGCTTGGCATGAAGATTGGGAAGTGGTTTTGGCTTTCATGATACTTGGCTTCTTTTTTTTATGATCCAATGCATTTTTTAGAATATTTTCTTATGATGAAAATGGACTTTTTAGAATTGAATTTGGATTAAAATGGTGATTAAAAAAAATGGTTAGAAAAAAAAGGATAGTTGGGAAATTTATTTTTAGAAATTGGATAATGGACATTGAAATGGATTATGGATATAATAGATATTGGAAATTTTGGATATAATGAAAAGAATGGATAAAAATGAGTAATTGGATTTAAAAAATGAGTATGGACTGATAGTGGATATTGAAAATATATTTATGGATATTAAACAAAAAATGAATTGGAATTGGAAAGAATGGCCTTGAAATGAATTTAGAAATTGAATTGGATATCCAAATTAAATGGGCAAAAAAAAAAAAAGAATATTTGGGATTAAATTGTTTTTGGAACATGGATATGGTTTTAAGGATGAAAATGGGTTAATTAAAAATATGGAAGTGAATTAGATTGGATAAAAAATGTGAATGATTGTCAAATGGATTGGATATGAAAAATGGAAATATTTATGGATATCTAAATGGATATTGGTTTATTGGATTCAAAAATTGGTTAAAAATAGAAAAATAGAATTTTTTATGGAAATAGATAATTGAAAATAAAATTTCGATATGAAATTGGTTTAGAGAATTTGGTGTAGATATGGGTAATTGGAATAGATATGGACTTTTAGGATAATGAGAAATGATTAAGGTATGGTTATGAATTGGATAAAAAATGGTTTATGGAAACGAGAATGAAGTAATAAATGGATATGAAATCTCGATTTTAATCCAAAGACAACTTGAAATTTTCCACAAAGCATCTGATTGAAATGAACACAACCACTACTGAATAATTTGCAACTGAAGCCAAGACTGTCAACCTTGATTTTCTGAATTTCTGGTTAATAAGTTCTGGATCACTTCAAATATGTCTGAATCAATCTCTGAGAAAATAAATCCACAGATGAACCCAATTTAGACTGATGAACTCAGATCATGATGAACCTGATTTTCTGAACCCAAACCTCACATGAACCACAACTTGATAAACTGAAGAATCTCAACACGAGACATCTTGACTTTGAACAGTCACTGCTTGAGAAGTAAACCACTGGCGCAAATAACTCGCACTTGAAACAATTGTTTGATAGTTTGACCAAGATTAGGTCAAACATCCATCTGAACTGGATCATAGCTGAACAACCACATGTGATTTGAAACCATGTCCTTGCTTTGACAACCCTGTAAAACCATAAACACACAGAGAAAAACAGGCAAACTGCAACATATTATTTGTATTTTAGTTAGAGGTTAGTGAACACAGTCAAATAATAAAGCAAGTGGAAAATAAACAGATACTCAAGAGAAACACAAATTATGATCTTGCTTGTGGTATGAGATGCAAATGAGATGAGTGAAATCTTAGGGGTAAAAATTAGGGTTCAACAGTTTTGATACACGAATATATCACCACCCTAATGGTAGCGCGCATGTGTGTTTGGCTGAGAGGTCGTAGGTTAAACACCCACCAAGACCATTTTGCCATTTTTAGCATATTTTGCTATTTTTCATTATTTTTGTGGTTTTTATTAATTAATTCCAAAATTAATTTCACTCTCAATTTTAATTATTTTTTATTGGTTCTTTTTTTGAAAATTCCCAAAAAATGTTAAAATATTTTATTCCACAAAAATTTCACAAAAATATTATTTATTTCATATATTTGGTATTTTTATAAAGAATTATGTTTTATTTGTTTTTAAACATTTAAAAATATTTCTTTCTCTTGATTTTTCAACTTCAATTAGTTTTCAAATCATTTTATGAATAAAACATGATTTTTCAAACATTAATCAAAGATCACAACTTGTTTTTCACACATGTTTAATAATTTTGATCATTTTAATTGAATTTTTATTCAATTAAAATATATTTTTGAAAACAAATTAGGGTTTTGTTGATTTTCACCTCACAAATCTTTTTCAAAACACATTGGGCCTCTAATAAAGTGTAAGACCCGACCCCTTTTCTTGTACAAACTTTTTTGGGTCTCAGTCATTGTATAAGTCCCACTGTGTTTTTGAAAATCGCGGCGCGATTGTCGCCTTTTAAACAAAATCATATGGGTCTCCCCTTGTGTTGTAAGTCCCATCTTTATTTTAAAAATACACCTTGGGCCTCTAATAGAGTGTAAAACCCAACCCCTTTGTACATGAAACCATTTTGGGCCTCAACCATTTTACAAGTCCCTCTGCGATTTTAAAATCTCGACGCAATCGTCGCCTTTTAAATAAAAATCATATGGGCCTCTCCCTGAGTTGTAAGCCCCATTTCTTTTCTTTTTTTCAAAATCATATGGGTCTTTCCTTGAGTTGTAAGCCTCATCTCTTGTATATAAAATAATTTGGGCCTCAGTCATTGTATAAGTCCTAGTACAATTTTCAAAATAACGGTACGACTACTGTTTTTCATTTGGGCCTCTCCTTGAGTGTAAGCCCCACTCACCTTTTCAAAACAACTTTCCCTTTTGATTTAGGCTCAAATTCATAAGTTGTTATCAAAACTTTCTTAAATTTCTTGAACAACTAACAATACAGCTATTACAATAGAAGCTTGCTCGCCTGTAAGTTTTAAACAGCTTTCTTTTACATACTTGCACATATATATTTTTTGTTTGTGCTGGAAGCTTGCTCACCTGTAAGTCCTCATACCCTCTTTTACATACATCCCATATATTCATCTGTATATATATGCTCGTATATATCTGCTTAGAGTTTTCCCCGACAATTAGGTCTAGAACTAGTTAAAGCCAATGGTCACTCTTTCAACAAAGTCAAAACTAGTTCCCTATAGGAATTCCAGATACAGTCTTGCCTTCTCTTGGGCTTATACAATATGGAACAAAGAGAAAGGCATTATTCTCGGTGAAACTTTTCTCAGACTGTCACTATTAGAAATTGTCAAAGAAATTCAGTTCCCTCAGAGAGGATTAATTCTCGGTGAAACCTCTCTTGAATTTCTTCAAACCCTAGAACTGTTCACTAAAGGAATTATTCTCGGTGAAACCTTTCTTGAACTTTTCTTAGGTTTGGGACCCACGGGCTTCCTAAAAGCATCCCCGCCTCCTCTTGGGCTTTGTACCAAGACCCTCCGGCTTCTTAGAAGTTCTCATGCCTTCTCTTGGGCTTAATACAAGGATCCTGAAGACCTCTTAAATGTATAAGACAAAACTTAGTGATCCTTTGTTAGAGCAGTCTTTCCAAAGAGTCAAAACCTCAGACCAATTAAAGGGTTGATTCTCATCCCTTAAAGCATCAGCCTCCTCTTGGGCATCATACAAAGATAAACTCTTCCATACCAATATACTTGGACAGTCTAATCTCCTCTTGGATCTCAAAGACATTCTCAAGTTCCCTACAAACACAGAAGTAACCTTGGTCATTTAATCAATCTCCAGTAGGGATAAAACCCTCAAAGGATCTAAAACTCAATCTTTCATCCTAAATTCTCCCAGCCAGGGTCATCTTATCATCAACACCATACTAGCCTATCAGAACCTCAAGGCATCTGATACCTCAACTCTTCTGTAATCCTCAGCAAGAGTTTATTCCCCACTTTGGACCTGCCTCTGGATCTCAATAATCCTC
The DNA here is from genome assembly GCA_022829125.1 of Lathyrus tuberosus. NCBI lineage: Eukaryota > Viridiplantae > Streptophyta > Magnoliopsida > Fabales > Fabaceae > Lathyrus > Lathyrus tuberosus. The sequence goes on along the minus strand of JALAZF010000061.1, from coordinate 388,348 downwards.
AGCAGAAGAATAGCCTCCTCTTAGGATTTGTATAATGATTATTTCTTCTTCCTCATCACTTTTAAAGCACTCTCTTGTTGAGTCAACCTTTTCAGCCTCAATCTTGGGCTTTGTACAAGACACACAAAAAGACACTCTTTTGTTGAGTCAATCACTCTTAGCCTCCTCTTAGGCTTTGTATAAGGATCATAAACACTCTCTTGTTGAGTCAATCAGCTTAAAACACTCTCTTGTTGAGTCAATCATTTTCAGCCTCCTCTTAGGCTTTGTATAATGATCCTTTTTTTCATCAGCAAAAGTCATCCTTAATCTTGGGTTTTGTACAAGACACCCCCTAAATATCCTCAGCTGAGTCAGTCAAATATCCCCCAGCCTCCTTAGCCTTTGTATAATGATTTTCCCTCAGCAATTCAGCCTCAATCTTGGGCTTTGTACAAGACACATATAAATCTCCCTAAACAGAGTTATCTCTCTTTTCAGCCTCAATCTTGGGCTTTGTACAAGATAGATAAAACCTCTCACCAGTAGAGTCAGTTCCCCTTTTAGCCTCAATCTTGGGCTTTGTACAAGACACATACAAAGATTCCGTAGTGGAATAAAAAATCCTTTAGCCTCATCTTAGGCTTTGTATAACGATTTCTCAGCAGATTCAACCCCTTTTAGCCTCAATCTTGGAATTTGTACAAGACACATACAAAGATTCCCCAGTGGAATCAAAAATCCTTTTAGCCTCAATCTTGGGCTTTGTACAAGACAGATAAAATATTCCCCCAAAAAAGTTAACTTCCAGCCTCCTCTTAGGCTTTGTATAATGATATCCCTCGAAAGAGTTAGTCTCTCTTTTTAGCCTCAATCTTGGGCTTTGTACAAGACAGATAAACACTCTCTTGTTGAGTCACTCTTTTCCAGCCTCCTCTTAGGCCTTGTATAAGGACTTCCCCAGTGGAGTAAATCAATCTCTTAGCTTCAACCTTGGGATTTAATCAAGGCACACAAAACTCAACATTCCCCTCAGAGAAAATCAGAAATCTCTCTGTAGGAAGATACTTCTCTGTATATCAAATATCAAATAACTGCTGTAAGTGGCACACTTGTTGATTCAAATATCCAAGCTGTAGTCCATCTCTTATCCTGGTAAATCTCTTCTTTCATCTAATTGCTGTAAGTGGCAAGCCTCTGGATTATTTACATCCACGCCACTGTCCTTCTTTTAGCATGAAAGATTCCTAAGGAAAAATGGCATTGCTCAACACTGAGTTAAAGTTTTCTTCTTCAGGACAAATCCCCTATAAAGGAAATTATGGCATTGCTGGATTCTCACATCCCTGTTAAAGTAATCCTCCTTTATAATCAATCACCCAACAATTGTGATAAACAGATGAGATATCTCCTTTTAGGGATGACAAATTCTCTCTCAGTCAAACATTTTAGCTTCAATCTTGGGCTTTGAACAAGACACAAATACTCATTTAGCTTCAATCTTGGGCTTTGAACAAGAAACCAAAACATCTTTTTCCTCCCGTAGAATAGGAGGAACTACGATTGCTCTGATTTCCATATTTTCTTTAAATGGGAATACGTAGGTGTAGCGAGCGATTTTTGTCGGTGACGCGACCACCTTATCGCTGAAGTTGGGTTTTCCTCACCGCAATGGTAGGAAGGGGTTCTACTTTCTTGTTTCTTATTTATCCCTTGAAGCTGGAAGGGAAAGAGAAGGTATCTAAAACTAACCTGGCACGCGAATGTTTAACTGAACAAATGCTTAAAAGAGATTGGGGGGTCCGGGGTCAGGTTATACAATGGGCAGTTGTCAGTTACCCATCCTATATGTGGTTATCCACAGGATATTAGCTTTAGGTTTCGCTTTGTACTTGATGGTGTTTATCTGTTAATGGGTTTGGGAAAGTTCCTTGGTAAATGTGACACAGAGAGTGAGTTTTTTGTTGATGTTTTTGGGAAGGTGCTGGACCTAAGTTTTGATTGATGTATGAAGGTATTGGACCTAGAGTTTTTTATTAGTATGCTCGCTAAGATTTCACAATCTTATGCCTGCGTATTCCCGTTTAAATGAAACAGGGAAATCAGAGCAATTGTAGTTCCTCCTATTTTATGGGAGGAAAGATGTTTGGGTGTCTTGTTCAAAGCCCAAGACAGGGGCTAAAAGGAGTATTTTGTGTCTTGTTCAAAGCCCAAGATTGAAGCTAAAAGGTTGACTGAAAGATAATTTGTCATCTCTAAAGAGGTATTGTCGATTTTTGTCTGCCTTGATCAAAGCCCAAGGTTGAAGCTAAGAGGTTGATTGACTCCACTGGGGAAGTCCTTATACAAAGCCTAAGAGGAGGCTGACTCCGCTGGGGAGGTATTTATCGGTCTTGTATAAAGCCCAAGATTGAGGCGAAAAGGGTTTGACTCAACAAGAGAGTGCTTTTATCTGTCTCGTACGAAGCCCGAGATTGAGGCTAAAAAAGGGTTTGACTCAACAAGAGAGTGTTTTTTATCTGTCTCGTACGAAACCCGAGATTGAGGCAAAAAGGGTTTACTCAACAAGAGAGTATAAAAAGGTGATTGACTCAACAAGAGAGTCTGAAAAGGTGATCGACTCAACAAGAGATTCTGGGAAGTGATTGATTGATTCAATAAGAGAGTCTGAAAAGGTTAACTCCAATGGGGAGAATCATTATACAAAGCCCAAGAGGAGGCTGACTTTCCTGAGGAAAGGATCATTATACAAAGCCTAAGAGGAGGTTGTCTTCTGCTAGGGATTCTTGAGATCCCGAGGCAGGTCCAAATGGGGAAACCAACTCTTGCAGGGGAATGCAGAAGAATTGATGGATCAGAGACCTTGAGGTTCTGATTTGAGATAGTGTTATGATGATAAACTGACCTCGGTTGGGGAGTTTTAGGAGAGAGACGGGGTTTTAGAACCCACAAGTTTTACTCTGCTGGAGATTAATCCAGAATCCAGGGTTTCTTCCTATGTTTGGAGGGAACTTGAGAATGTCTTTTAGACTCAAGGGGATTTAGACTGTCTAAGTCTAATGGTGTGGAAGAGTTTTATTTTTTGTATGATGCCTCCAGGAGGAGGCGGGTGTTATAAGGGATGAGAATCAACCCTAAATTGGTCAGAGGATTGACACTGGAAAGACTGCCCTAGCAAAGGATGACTAAGTTTTATCTTATACCTTTAAGAGGTCGTCAGGGTCCTTGTATTCAGCCCAAGAGAAGGCATGATAACTTCTAAGAAGCCGAAGGGTCCTTGTACAAAGCCCTAGAGGAGGCGGGGATGCTTTTAGGAAGCCTGTGGGTCCTAAACCAAGAAAAGTTCAAGAAATGCTATTCACCGAGAATAGATCATTTAGTGAAAGTTCTGAGGTTTGAAGAAACTCAAGAGATGCTATTCATCGAGAATAGATCAACTCTGGGGAGTAGAATTTCTTTGACAATTTCTAGGGGTGACAACCTGAGAAAAGGTTCACGAAGAATACTGCCTTTCTCTTTGTTCCATATTGTTTAAGCCCAAGAGAAGGAAAGAATGTATCTGGAAATCCTATGGGGATCTAGTTTTGACTGTATTAAAGAGTGACCAAACGGGCTTTACCTAGTTCTAGACCTAGTTGCCGGGAAAAACTCTAAATAACTACACTAGTATATATACACTTGACATATGACAAGTATGAAAAAGGGTATGAAAGAAGATTAACCATGCACAGCTTCCCACAATACAGTTATATATATTAAAGCAAGTAAATGAAAGCGGATAAAACTTACAAGCGAGAAAGCTTCCATGCTGTTTTGTTAGTTGTTCACAGAAATTAAAGAAAGTTTCGATAACCACTATATATTTGAATCTAAATCAAAAGGGAAATTATTTTGAAAAGATTGTACTGGGACTTATACAACGTCTGAGGCCCAAAGGTTTTGGTTAAAAAAGGGATTAGGTCTTACACTCTAGTAGAGGCCCAAAGATTTGTTTTTGTACAAGTGGTGGGGCTTACAACTCAAGGAGAGGCCCTAGGGTTATTTTTTTTTAAAAAGACGACGATCGCGTCGAACTTTTGAAAATGTACAGAGGGACTTATACAATGTCTGTGGCCCAAAACAAGTTTGGTTACAAAAAGGGGTTGGGTTTTACACTCTTTTAGAGGCCCAAAGATTATTTTGAAAAAGAAAGATCGGACTTACAACTCGAGGGTAGGCCCAGATGGTTTGTTTGAAAACGGCGATTGTGCCGAGGTTTTTGAAAACACAGTGGGTCTTATACAATATCTGAGGCCTAACAAGGTATCTTATTTACAAGGAATGGGTCTTACACTCTATTAGAGGCCCATGAGTGTTTGAAAAAGATTTGTTAGGGTGAAATCAATCAAAATCCTAATTTCATCATTTTTAAAAGTAAATTCTTAAAGAAAATCAATAAAAAATGATAGAACACCAAATAATCTTGAATAAACAACTTGTGATTTTTGGTTAAGGTTTGAAAAATGAGGTTTTAATCACAAGATGAATTAAAACTCATTTGGTTTTGCTTTTCAAGATAAAAATTCACTTTAAAAATGTTTAAATACAATTAAAAATGAATTTATTTACAAAAATACCAACTATATTAAATAAATAATATAAATTTGATTTTTTTGTAGAATAAAATATTTTAATATTTTTGTGATTTTTCAGAAAAAGAACCAATAAAAAATGATTAAAATTGAGAGAGAAATTAATTTTCCAAGTGATTAATGAAAATAATATGAAAAATAGTAAAAAAATGAAACAAGTGATAAAAAAGAGGTCTGGGGCGAGGGGGATTCGAACCCCAGACCACTCGCTCGCTCAATACACACAAACCAGTTGATCAACCACTAAGGCGCAATGCCAATTCATTAAACATATGGCAAGGGAAAAATATATAGAGAACTTCGTTTTAAGACCTAAAGAATGGCGCCATGGCCATCTTCTTCCTTGGGCCAGATGCGTGAAGCTCTCTATCTCACTCGTTTCTCAACCATTTGACATGATTCAAACACCAAATTCATGCATTTTTTAACAAGGAACATGATGACAATATTTGATTTCATTTATTTTTAGTGTGCAGCGAGTTACATTAACATGAATGCATGAACCCTAACTTTGCAAAAGCAGTCGTGCAGACATGTTTGTGAGTGCTATGGTCAAATGTTTTAAGGGGAAACACTTAAAACATGATGATAAACATTTGGCAAAAGTATTATGCGAGGAAATATGCATGGATCATGTTATGAGAGTTTGAGGCTTACCTTGCTGCAAGAAGAATTGGAACTCTGCACAAAGTGTGTTCCAGAAGTAATTTGATGACCTCTACAGCTTCAATGGATGTTTTTGAGTGGATTGCAAGCCTTAGAACACTTTGAAACTCCTTAGATCAAATCAGGGTATCCCAACTGCATAATGGCTAGGTTGAAGAGTAAAATTTTGATGGAGGTGTTTCAAAAATGGTTTAGGTGTTTGGACAGCTTCTATACATCATATGTGATGTGTTAGAAGTGATGGTTTGAGTTGCTTGGCTCTGTAACTCAAAACCCGATAGTGGTTTGCACAAACATGGAGTTTTTGTGCTTGGAGAGTGAAAGAAATAAAGCAAAGAATTCTTGTGCTTTGGTGTGATTTGAAGAATGAAATGCGCACTCTATTTATAGACAAAGATGTTGCCTTGAAGTTGCCAGCTCGGGCTCAAGAGATATGCTCTGAGTTTTCTGGGTCAATGGTTGGCAAATATCTTCACTCACAAGGAATATAGGAGTCTCCAAATAGCTCAGCTATAGTCTGACAAATTTCACATTCTGGAGTCTTCTTATTGGTGGATTATGAAGGCAGCTTGACTGATCATAAAGGGAATGTTAAATATTCAATATTTTCTCATAAATGCACATTGGATTCCAAGCATATTCTCTTATGTTCAAGCTCCCATTGGCTGGTCTTTGAACTGAATTGGCAGGTGGTGCAGAGCTTGTAGTCATTAAAGTGAGTGTAGCAGGTCTTGTGACCAATGCTCTTTGGATAAAAATCGAGTTCATCAAGTCATGCAACAAAATCTGTTGCAAAATAGCTGCAACAAGGCATGTTTGGTCATGGATTTCTCTTGGCTAAAGTTGAATCAGTTCATGCTAATAAGTCCTTTGAATTCTTAGCAACATTTGCAATAACATTGATGTTTACAGTTGGAGTTAATTTCCCTTACAACAATGTGAAAAAACCACACAAGTTTTGGTGTTTTTAACAAAATCTGTCTTGGATAGAAATTTGTCTAAGTGTTGAAAAAAATGCCATTTTCATATTTTCAGCCATTTTGGTCACTCCATAGTTTAAAATCCATGATGAATTGGAATGAGGTGTAGTTGACACTTTAAAAGTATGCCATGAGAGCTACAAATCCATCTTTGGATCATCCAAAATGGTTGCTTGGATCTTAAGTTATGATCCTTGGAAGTTGGTACCCTAACCACTTTGTTTCATAACTTAGAAAAATTTTAAGTTTTTTATGGTTACCCCTTTTGCAAGAAACCTCACTTTATTTGATTTTTCTTGATGAATGATGATTCAAATCACACATTAAAATTGTTTTAGGGTTAAGGAACCTTGGTTGACCAAAAAATCAAAAAGTCAAACTTTGACTTTTTGTATAGTTGACTTTTTATCAGATGGATTTTAAACTCTGTGATCCTCTATGAAATCAAGTCCTTGACCTAAATCAAACTTAATAGATGGATTCCATATGTGTTGTAGGGTGTATTGAATCATGTCCCTGGGTTTGGGAGCATGTCTTGGTCAAAATTCAAAGGCACAGTTGACTTTTCCCTCAAAACCCTAATTGTGGTCCAGGTGAAATTGAAACTTGTGGATCAAGCTTCCTGGGTTAATCTATTGTTGCAAATGGATCAATGTAGTGTATTAGAGACCCTCAAATCATTTCTTGAGGTCTTGGCTCATGCTTTGTCCCAAAAGTCAACTTAGGGGTGGATTAGGTTGTGCTTTGGTGCATTGGCTCATGTCCAGATGAAAATTTTATCTGGAGGCCTAAGTCGACCAAAACCCTAATTTGGCGACACTGGCGATCTTGAGGCTTAATCCACTTGGAGTGTAGCAACTTTGTGCTTGGTCCTTGCTGTGGGAGTCCTCTTGATCCTTTATAGGTGTTTGAGAGGTTAGACAAGTTGAAGATCATGTCATTCCTTGATTAATCCTTTGTCTAAGTGCTCAAAGAGGGCTTGAAACCCTAATTCTTGTTTGTAGTGAATGCTCACCCATCTTTGGGGAGACTGATGAGGCATAATGATACACCCATATTGTGGTGATGATTTGCACAATGATGGGAAATCTCAGTGGTCAAAATTTGGGGTATGACAGTAGGCATAAGATTACGAAATCTTAGCGAGCACACCAATAAAAAAAACCTTTGGTCCAATACCTTCATGCACACCAAAAACATCGAAAAAACCGATATCAACAAGAACTCTCTTTCTCAAACACTCCCAATGGATAAACTTTCCCAATAAACAGACAAACACCGATAAGTAGAAAAGCAAAAGAAATTGCTAACAACCTGTGGATAACCACATATAGGATGGGTAATTGACAACTCTCCATTGTATAACCTGACCACGGACCCCCAAATCTCTTAAGCGACTATTCAGTTAAACATTCACGTGCAAGGTTAGTTTTAGATAGCTTCCCTTTCCCTTTCAGCTTCACGGGATAAATAAGAAATCAGAAAGTAGCACCCCACTCCTACCATTGTGGAGAGGAGAAACCAAATGGCGATAAGGTGCTCGCGTCACCGACAAAAATTGCACGCTACAGTAGGCCAGTAGTACCCTGCTCGTAGCGCTTTACGGGCTAGTGATCGTCCGCCGAGGTATTGCACGTTGATTCCCTCATGGATCTATTGGAGTATGTCGGGGACCTTGGACTCCTCGACCAACCCGAGGAGTGGAATTGAGAAGCCGCGTCGATATAACTTGTCCTCGATAATCATATACGAGGAAATACGTCGCCTCACTACTCTGGCTTCGTTAGATTCGTCCGGTAGTTTTCCTGTGGGGAGGTACTCGTACACCAGGGTCATCCAGCAGTGGCTGTCTCCAATGGCGTTCACGTCAGTCACAGGGACGGGTTTCTCGATGCTTGGACGCGGAAGCACTTCTTGAATGACGAACTTGTTCCCGCCTTTTTTCTTTGTGCTCACGAGTTTCGACAAGACATCTGCTCGAGTATTATGTTCACGTGGGATGTGATTCACTTCCGTCGAGGTGAAATTTTTCATCATTTCTTTCACCAGTGCCAAGTATTCGATGAGGTTGTCGTTCTTGGCTTGGTACTCTCCTCGTACTTGGGAGGCCACGAGCTGGGAGTTGGTGAATATTTTGACTTCTTTGGCGCCGAGATCCTCAACTAATCGTAATCTGGCGAGGAAAGCCTCGTATTCGGCCTGGTTGTTCAACGTTAGGAAGGATAACATGAGGGAGACCTTGATCAAGATACCTTCCTCGTTTTCAAGGATGATACCTGTTATGCTTCCTGTCGAGCTGGATGCCCCATCGACGTAGATCATCCACTTTAGGGATCCATTAGACGTCAAACTCGGCGAGTTCGAGGGACCACCTTAGCATCCTCCCCGCCATGTCTGGTCGTCCGAGGAGTTGTCTCACGGGTTGCTCGGTCCTCACCATGATCGTGTGGGCCTGGAAGTAGTGTCGCAGTCTTCTGGCTGTGGTGACGAGGGCCAGAGCGACCTTTTCGATCTGCTGGTATCTAAGCTCAGGGCCTTGGAGGACATTGCTGGTGAAGTAAATCGGCTTCTGCCCGTCGGAGGGTTTCCCAGATTAGAACCGCGCTGACTGCTTTGCTCGTGATGGCGAGGTATAGGAATAACGTCTCCCCGCCCTCTGGTCGCGAGAGAACCGGGGGTTGCGAAAGGACTTGTTTGAGGTGGAGGAGCAACTGCTCGTACTCTTCGGTCCATTCGAACGTGGCTTTCTGGTGTAGGAGTTTGAAAAATAAAAGTGCGTATTGCGCCGATTTAGCCACGAAGCAGGAGAGCGAGGTCAGCATCCCGTTTAGCGATTGTATTGATTTCTTTGAGTTCGGCGTCGGGATTTCGGAGAATGCACTACACTTGTCGGGGTTCGCCTCGATTCCTCGCTCTATGAGGTAAAAACCGAGGAATTTGCCTGTTCGGACACCGAAGATGCATTTCTCGGGGTTGAACCTCATCTTGCATTTCCTCACCGTGCCGAAGACCTTCTTGAGGTGGGCAGCATGGTCAACTTCTTCTGCAGATTTTACGATCATGTCATCCATGTAGACCTCGAGCATGTCGCCGATTTCTCCCTGGAAGACTTTGCTCATCATCCGCTGGTAGGTCGCGCCGGTGTTCTTTAGGCCGAATGGCATTACATTGTTGTAGTAATTGCCCGACTCAGTCATGAAGGCGGTGTGCTGCTTTTCGTCCTTGGCCATGGGGATTTGATGGTACCCCGAGTAGGCATCCATGAAGGACAATAACTTGAAACCTACAGAATTATCGACCAGTTGGTCGATGTTAGGCAGTGGATAAGCATCTTTCGGGCATGCCCGGTTAAGATCAGTGTAATCAACGCACATTCTCCATTTTCCATTATTTTTCTTGACAAGTTCAACGTTGGACAGCCAGGTTTTGTACCTGGCCTCCGAAATGAAATTTTCCTTTAAGAGGTCTTTTACAGCTTTTTCAGCAGCCTCCGCTTTCTCGAATGACTGCCTACGCCTGCGTTGCACTACAGCCTTAGCAGCTGGATCTACAGTAAGCTGATGACAGGCCACCTCTGGTTCGAGGCCGGGCATCTTCGACGCGCTCCACTCGAACAAATCAACATTTTCCCAGAGGAAGGCCTTCAACTGCTTCCTCGCCAGGTCGGGGAGCCTAGTACCTATCTTCATGTTCCTGTCTGGATCATCTCCGAGAGTAATGAGCTCGAAGTCTCCGTCTAGAATGGGGCTCGTTGTGTGGAGAGGCTACCCGTTGCCTTCAGCTAGGAGGTCGTTGTCTGCTGCTCTCCTTTCTTCCTGCTCGTCGGGGAAACGGCTGTCGAGGTCCACCGCGTTGACGCGCGGGAATGGCTTCTGCTCTGCATCTGGAGTTGGCTTCAATCCGGTCTTGGGCTTAACGTTGATCAAGCTCAGACCCTTGGTTGTAGCTTCAAAGCATCTCCTAGCAGCTTCTATATCACCGTGGAGGGTGACGACTCAGCCTCTGGTCATGTAGTACTTCATCTTTAGATGGACTGTAGATGGTACCACCGTGAGTTCGGCTAAAGTAATTCTCCCCAAGATGCACTGGTACTGGGAAGGACAGTTCACCCACAGGAAGCGGGTCTTGACTTGTCGGTAAGTCTCGTCAGTCCCGAAAGTAACCATCAGCTTGACATAGCCCCACGGTCTGGTGGTGGTGTTGTTGAAGCCCTGTAGATCTGAGCCCATGTAGGGGGTCAGATGTGTTTCATTGAGCTGAAGGGTCTCGAAGAGGTAGGTGTACATGATGTCCACTGAACTCCCTTGGTCTACCAGGATTCGGCGGACATTAAAGTTTGCCATATGCGCCCTTTTTAGGAGAGGGATGGTGGAGTTGGGCGTGCCACGCGACAGTTCCTCGAGGTAGAATGTGATGGGGTTCGACTTCCCTTACACCTTCTCGAAGGTGGCAGTTTATGTTGAGCTCGCGTCGATCATCTCGTCGAACTTTCGCTTGATCGATCCGATGGAGACCTTGTTGAACCCCCTGCCTGATATAGCCTTTGTTGTGGGGAAGCTTTCCCACGGGCTACGAGCGGTCACAGGGTCCTTGGGGGGGGGGGGGGGGGGGAAGACTTTCCCACAAGCTACGAGCGGTCGCGGGGACCTCGGGCTCGTCGGGGATATAGAAATCCTCTGGTCGAGTGATACTCAGAGCAACTTGCAGCCCGTTGTCTCCAGCGGGAAGGGTCGTCTCCTCGACCCTTTGTGTCTCCCGGGCATCCTGTCTGGGGGTGTCGTTCCTCTTCGTGTACTGATTGAGGCGCCCCTCCTTGACTAGAATTTCTATCGCAACCTTAAGGTGGATGTAGTCCTCGGTGAGATGCCAATGGCTCCTATGGAACCTGTAGTACTTAGACTTGTCAACATTTGGTTTGACTAGTGTCGTCTTCGAAAAGCGGACATTTCCTTTCTGGAATTCTGAGTTGATGCACTCGGCCAAAATTCGCTCGCGGGGAGCATTGAGTAGCGTGTACTCTGTGAACCGGCCAGCTGGACCTCTCGATTCACAAGAGTCTCTGGGATGATCTTATCTTCTTCTATCACCCCCTCATCGGGGAGCGGTAGAGTCTTCTTGCCTGGAGCTTCTAGGGCCCTCTCAGTGTTGCGAGTCGCGGGCACAATGGGCAGCCTCCAGCTCCTCATACTGAATGTATGCTTGGGCCTTGTAGAGGAGCTCTTCCAAGTGGCGGGGACTTTGGATGCCCACGGCCTTGGCAAACTCAGTGTGAGCTCCTAGTCCTCGCTCGATCAGAAACTTCTTCATGTCGTCCGTGGCGGCTACCTGGACGGCTTCCCGGTTGAATCTCTCGATGTAATCTATGAGAGATTCGTCCCTTCCTTGGATGATGGCTTCCAGGGAGGCCACCGTCTTTGGGTGGCGTCAGGACACAGTGAAGTTCCTGGAGAACTGTCTCTTCAGTTCCTTCCAGGCGGTGATGGATTTCGGTGCGAGGCTTTTGTACCACGCCATGGAACTCTTCCGGAGGGTGGTCGAGAAGAGCATGCACTTGATAGCTCCTCGAACGTTCCTGTAGTCGAGCATGGCCTCGAAACTCTCGACGTGGTCGTCCGGGTCGGCGGTGCCGTCGTACATCGCCAAAGGTGGAGGCTTCTCTATCCCGATGGGTAAATGGGTCTCCATAATTTCCCTGGACAATGGCGTACGCTGAACATCTTCGTCACTTCTAACCGGTGACTGTGAGGGGGAGTGGCCTCCACGACCACGCCTATTTCGTTGGGCGAGACTTCTTGGTCGACTCTTCGGCTTCTCGCTGTAACCGTCAACTTTGCTCCTCTTTGTCATACCCCAAATTTTGACCACTAAGATTTCCCATCATTGTGCAAATCAACATCACAATATGGATGAATCATTATGCCTCATCAGTCTCCCCAAAGATGGGTGAGCATCCACTACAATCAAATTTAGGGTTTCAGGCCCTCTCAGAGTTCTTAGACAAAGGATCAATTAAGGAATGACATGATCTTTAACTTGTCTAACCTCTCAAACATCCACAAAGGATCAAGGGGACACCCACTTCAAGTATTAAGCACAAAGCTGCAACATTCCAAGTGGATTAAGCCTCAAGATCACCAGTGTCACCAAAATTAGGGTTTGGTCGACCAGGGCCTCCAGATGGAAATTGTTCCTCTGGGCATGAGCCAATGCTTCAAAGCATATCCTAAAATACTCCACGGAACATCATGAACCCAATTATCAAGTCAATTTTGCTTCAGGGGATGCACTCATAAAAAAATCAGGAATTAAGGTTTCTTGACCTAATTTACCCCTAAGTTGACTTTTGGGACAAATCATGAGCCAAGACCTCAAGAGAGGATTTGAGGGTCTCTAATAAACCACATTGATCCATTTGCAACAATGGATTGATCCAAGAAGCTTAAGCAACAAGTTTCAATTTCATCTGAACCACAGTTAGGGTTTCGCGGGAAAAGTCAACTGTACCTGTGACTTTTGACCAGGACATGCTCCCAAACCCTAGAACATGATTCAATACACCCTATAACACATATGAAATCAATCCATCAAGTTTGATTTAGGTCAAGGACTTGATTTCATAGAGGACCGCACAGTTTGGAATTCATATGATAAAAAGTCAACTGTGCACAAAAGTCAAACTTTGACTTTTTGATATTTTTCATAATTATGGTTCCTTAACCCTAAAATGAAGTTAATGTGTGGTTGGAATCATCATTCATCAAGAAAAATCAAGAAAAGTGGGATAACTTGTAAAAGGGGTAACCATAAAAACTTAGAAATTTTTCTAAGCTATGGAACAAAGTGGCTAGGGTACCAACTTTGGAGGATCATAACTCCTAAACCATAAGGCCATTTTCCCCATCCAAAGCTGGATTTGTAGCTCTCATGGCACTCTAAAAAAGCTTCAACTACACCTCATTCTAATTCATCATGGATTTTGAGTTGTGGAATGATTAAAATCACAAAAAGTGAAAATGTCACTTTTTTCCAACACTTAGTGAAATTTTCACTAAGTCAGAATTTGCCTTACTTTTTTCTAAATGTAGGGGCATTTTTCACTTGGATCCAAAAAGTATCAAAACCAATTATGATCAAACAGTTGTTGTATCATATGAGGGCTTTCCAAAATGGCCAAGAATTCCATCAAATTCCACTTGAGCCATGAGATATGACAATGCCAGTATGCCTTGCTGCAAACTGTCATGGCAAGGCAGATTTTGGAGTTTTGCTCGATTTTCTCAAATTTTGCAAAGGGCAAGCAACTCTATCCATCTGAACACCTCAAGGGGGGACCAAGGAGGAACCAACTCTGATCCCAAGCCTCCCAAGTCTTTGGAACCAAATATAGCATGCCAAACCTAGAAATGCCTAAAAGAGGGGACAAGACTCCAATTTTGTTTTGGAGCATTCAATGGATACACCAAGGTGGCATGGACTGAGCTATTTCCAACTGAATTCAGTCAAGACTTATCCAAGACCAAGGGAACCAGCAGCCTGTGCCCTAACCTCTAGTCAATGGCTAAAGGAGACTTGGATTCTCATTGATCAACATTGGCCAAACCTATGCAGCAGTTACCATTCACTATTCCTTGCAAAACAAACTTGCTCTACTATAAATAGAGCTCAATTGTGATCAGTTTGAGTGCACCAAAGCCATCAAACAGATGCTTTCCTCAAAATCTTCTTCTTCACTCCAAAATTGCCTTCCAAAGCAAGTCACTATCGGGTTTTGAGTTTGAGAGCTATTCCAACCAAACCAATCACACACACACCTCATAAACATCATATAGAAGTGAGCCAAACACTCACATAACATCTAGAACATCAAAATCACCAAATCACCAACCAACTGCTCAAGCCTTTGACAGATTTGCAGTTGAGATGCCAAATCAAGTTCCAGCTCAATTCAATCCACTCCAAGCACCCAGACACACTCCATAGCCCATAGGGAAGCTGTCCATAACCTTGGAACCAAGCTGTAACACCTCTAACACAAAACACGATCACCAACTGCAAGAGGTAAGCATGAGCTCTTCTAACTCTATGATCCATGCATTTTTTGCTGCACAATAATTTGGCCATAAGCTCATAATCATGCATAGAGTGTTTACCCTCAATCAATTGTTTTGTTTGAATTGTGTATGGAATTTCTGAACCTTCATGCAAATTTTAGGGTTCTTGAGTTTTCTCTTTGATTTCTTATTCAATGCTTAAAATAAATGAAATTAAAGACCATAGACATGATCGTGGGGTTGAAACGAGTAGATTGATATATAGATTGCATGATATAATCAAGTATTCAGTGAGATTGGATAGAAAATGCAAATCTGCAGAAACAGAGGGTGGCGCGTGTTCTTGCCCTTGTTCTTGGCGCCTTTTTTGAAAATTTGAAAATTTGAATTTTGTGAATTTATTTAATTGATTCAAAAATTAATTTCTCTCTGAGTTTTAATGATTTTGAGTTGATTCTTTTTTTAATAATTCACAAAAATGTTAAAATATTTTATTTTCCCAAAAAATCCCAAAAATATTATTTATTTCATATACTTGATATTTTTGTAAAGAATTAATATTTTAATTATTTTTGACATTTAAAATATTTTCTCTTTCTTGATTTTTCAAATTTTAGGGATTTCCAATCATTTTGTGGATCAATACCTGATTTTTGAAACATTAATCCAAGATCACAATTTGTTTCCCACATGTTTAACAATTTTGATCATTTTAATTGAATTTTTATTCAATTAAAATGTATTTTGGAAACAAATTAGGGTTTTTGATTAATTCAACCCTCATCAAACTTTTTTCAAACACTTTGGGCCTCTAATAGAGTGTAAGACCCAATCCCCTTTCACTACAAGAAAAAAGGAGATTTACGACACATGAGTTGCGACAGTTGTCACAAAACTGTCCTTATTCCTGGATTGCGACCGTTGTCATGACAGTTAGGGTCAACTGTCGTAGATTTTTTGCGACAGTTATCAAAAAAATCATCCTTATTCCTGGACTACGACAGTTCTCACGACGGTTTGAGCCAACCGTCGCAGATTTTTTAGGCATGTTGTATAAAATAATTGCGACAGTTACCAAAGAACCGCCCTCTTTCCACACTCGCGACAGTTAAGGCCAACTGTCGCAATTACTTTAGCCAATCATAATCACTATTTTTTTTATTCCTTTAATTTCCCACTTTTTCTTTCATTTTTATTTTCCAACCTTTTCAATTTTATTAATTAATTTTAATAAATAATTATTATAATTATTTATTTACAATATAATAGCAATATCTATACTACAACATTCTATAACCAGTGACAAATCTAAAATTATTTGTTTGTGGCACTAGTACAAAAATACCTTTTTAGCAGAAGTTGTTAAATCAGTTCAGCTGCCACCTGACTTAAGATGTGTCGCGGTGGTAATTTCATAAATATTTGTAATTTAATTAGATCAGATGCATTTAAAACTGCCTTAATAGATATTAAATAAAAAAATAGAATTCAAAATAAATTTCTTAAGTCGTCTATGTTCACTAACTGACTTAAAAAATCTATTTATTAAGTTAGGTGTCAACCACCTTACCTAAGAAATTTTATTAACTTCAGACAAATTAAATTTCAATATATACCAAAGCTATATTTTTTTTTACCATGGATTATTTTCTTTCTTTTATTTTCACTATTCCCTCATTTTATTTTTTAAAAACACTTATCTTTATTAAATAAATATGAATTAAATTTTAGAGCTTCGTTTCTTGAAGACACATTTCTATCAGTATGACCTTTAATTCCACTGTTCACAACTCATAGTTCGACCTGCAATATTCTAACCTAGAAGAACTATCGATTGCTAACCTACGAGGCACATATAATTCTACTATGTCGGAGCCCTATATCGTTCAATTGTCATTGTTGATTCGCCGTTGTTCCTTCGATGATCTCTACGAGTAGCTTTATTTTCTTCTCAACTTAATTGCTTTTTCTTTTCTTCTACTTTGATTCCTTCTTTTCTTATTTGTGGTTTTCGATTTCGTTTCTTCTGCTATGATTTCATCCTTTCTCTTTTTAAGGTTTTCAATTTCTTTTCTTTAATATTTAGGGTTTCTGGTTTAGGAACATTTTTATGGTATGATGAAACAACGATATGGTGAAGGGCGTAGTCAGAGTTAGGCCAGGTTCCCCATGTTGGAAATCAGTTAGTTTTCCCGAAGAAACCACCATATGGTGAAGGGTGTAGTCGGAGAAGAAACACGATTCTAACCCCGTCTTACCAAATACGCATCTCCAGCTGAGGTACTTTTTCTCTCTTCATCTCTCTGTCAATAATCTGTCTCCAAACTAACCAACTAACCAACTTCATTGCAGGTAGGTCTACTGATAGGAAAATTTAGCACCAGTTTGGATCGTGTTTTCCTCTTTGATTTCATTCCAACTCTGCCCAATGATTATGGCAAACATATTTCTTCCATCACCCAACCCGACAGGAAAACCGCTTCCAAATTTTAAACCCCCAATTCTTCTTCTTTGTTCATTGATAAGGATTGAGTTTCCGAACCCGCCGGTCAGGTTCGACTATCTTCTCTCTATTAATCATAAAGATTATTATTTTTTGATGTTCGCATTTACTGATTTTGATTTCAATTGTGTTCCTCTATAGGTTTCTGGAATGTTAGCCAATGGCATTAAGGTTGTTGGTGTGTATGTTTGGGTCAATGACTATCCTTTCAAGATTTCAGCAATAATTCTTTTCCAGTTATATACATGTTACTAAAATATGATTAATTTGGTTGTTATCGTGTACATGATACGTTGCTCTCTAGCTATGAAGCATTAATGCAGACCTGCATAGTCAATAGTGGCGCTATCATGCTATAGGACCGCTACGGGAAGAGCCTTAGTGGCACATAACACTATAGGGGCTGCTATAGGGTAAATAGCAGAGCAAAGTAGTTTTTGGCCCGAAGCAGTTTCTGTGTAAGGTGTAAACTTCTAACAATAATACATATTTGAACCTGTCACAAACTTTGTGTTTCTAATCTACCTTAGTCTAACTATAATCATGATTACTGGTAAGGATATGCACGATTTTTTCTCTATGATTGTACCGTTATATGTTGTTAGGATATTAACATGTGGTTCAGTTCGTTGGTGGAAAATCTTCACACCAGATCAATGTTCTGGAATAAACCGTTTCATGGAGGTTTTCGTAGTTCCTTTATTATCTTTCCATTTTATATCTTCCAAGGCAATGAATTACCATTTCATATTAGTTGATTCAGTTCAAAAAGTAGTTATCCTTGCTGCTCTTTTTCTATTGAACATGTTCACAAAAAACCAAGATATTCTGGATTAGACTATTATATTTTTCTTACTTTCAACTCTTCCTAATACACTTGTTATCGCAATCCCTCTTTTAACAACTATATATGGTAAATTTTTCAGGCATTTTTTCTTCACGGCGATGCTATATGTATACGGCCGTATCCTCAGTCAGCACCTTGTGAATACTGTCACATCAGATAAATTTTTCTATAGACTTGTCAGTAAACTCATCAAGTATCAAATGGTTATATGTTACTTCTTATATATTGCAGGTTAGTACTAGAGTATGATAAATTGATTTATGAGTAAGTATTTTCATGTATGATTTCTGATTTCAGGTTTTGTATGGTTTATTCTTTCGTTAAAGAAGAGATACTACAAGTATCAATTTGGACAGTATGCATGGACACATATGATACTTATCATTGTGTTTACACAGTCTGCATTCATGGTTGCTAATATATTTCAAGGAATTTTCTAGTAGTGTTACTTATGATACATACTAATTTATTCTTTTAATGTTAACTTTGTTCTTTCTTCATGTTTATATAACATGTTACCATTGTTTTGAAGGTTTCTTTTTCCTGCGCTTCTTATTGCTATGAATGATGTTGCTGCATATTTCTTTGGTTTCTTTGGGAAAACACCTCTGATCAAGTTATCTCCGAAGAAAACGTGGGAAGGTTTTATAGGAGCGTCTATTGCAACTATGATTGCTGCATTTACGGTAAGAATCGATTAGTAAAGGAAACTGTTTGATAGGAAATTGCAATAACAAAGTTGAAAATAATTGATTTCGTATTGTTTGTTTCAGTTTGTGAATTTTTTGGGTCGGTTTCAGTGGCTAACATGTCCAAGGAAGGTAAGAATCTTGATTTAGTGGAGTCATGTAAGGTTAAGAGACACGTTTGTTTGTTGATCATTTGGTGCAATAAACTCAGGATTTATCAACTGGTTGGCTTGAGTGTGACCCTGATCCAATTTTTAAGCCAGATTACATTCCAATGCCAGGACTTGTTCCTCATGGGGTGGTAAGTGAGGAATCTTTATGTTGATGTGATTATCATTCATTTTCAATGTTTATAATAACTTCATGACTTTAAAGAAGATTTACTTCATAACTTCATGATTTGATTTGGATATCTTTTATCGTATGGGCTTGACTAACAAGGATATTGTTGCGCTGTCTGGGGCACATACACTGGTGATTCTTCTTTTGTATATATATTTTTATTACATGTTGTGATTGCTGCCATAAATTCTTATTTGTGTTTTTTGTGTTACAAGGGAATAGCACATCAAGAGAGATCAGGGTTTGAAGGCGCTTGGACAGAAGACCCTCTGAAGTTTGATAACTCATACTTTGAGTAAGACTTAACGTTGCGTGCATTATTGTTAAATTTTTTGCCTTACTACAAGTACATTTGAGACTTTCAGTTTTGCATCCCAATTTGATAAGAGCTTCATTTTTTGTTGTTGTTAAATATCAGGATACTTTTGGAAGAAGATTTTGCAGGGCTGCTTAAACTTCCAACGGACAGGGCTTTAGTCGATGATCCTGAATTTCGCCGTTATGTTGAGCTGTATGCGAAGGTAATTGGGATTGTTTAATTAAAATAACACATACATGCTGAAAACTGCTTTCATGTCGTGTCCTGCCAATTACGATATTTCTATAGCATTTCATAAATCCATTTATAGGCTTGTTGCATTGTTTATTGGTTCAATCTTTTGATTGGAACTCGTTGCATTAAGCAAGTTGATTAGTAGGTCCTTCCCCATAAGCATCATGCTTTGGAGTTTATTATTGCCTTTTCATAGATTTTCCCCATGTGCGAATTTAGTGGCAAAACCAACAGCTTTCGTACTAAATATGTGATAGATATGAGCACTTTCTACTGTTTCACTCATTCGATCCTTCAGCATTATATGTATGCTTCTCTCTCTTTTGTGTTCACGTTTCTAACTTCTAATCTCACTTGTTCAGTTGTCTAAGTGTTAGATTCTTGTTTATTTTTCATTAATTGTTGAAAAAAATTATATATATTCATTCTTAGGGTTGAATTGAAGTATCTGTTTTAAAGGTTTTAAAAAGCAGTCGCGGTTGGGAAGGTTTTCTCGATTTTGGTCGGTAGAGGTGTCACGACATAGATTGGGGTTGTTGTGAATTAATATAAAGAAAATGATAAGGGTATCGGTATTGTCGGCAACTGTCAATGTCGTTTTGTCGCTGCCATTTTTACGGTCGCGTACCGTCTTTTAAAATCGTGTCATTATCTGGTAATCACGTTGAATGAATTCCATGGATAGAATGTGTAGAAAGAAATAATAATAAAAATCCATGTGGTTATTATTAATTTTGATGTTGGTTTATTTTTGTCTGTTAATTGCAGATGCTTATTCCATTTATGATGGACCTGCTCTTTCACACGGTCCTTATCTTGGAACTGTGACTCTGTTCTTTTCCTCAATCGTTCTCCTTTCAATCAAAACTTATGTTTTCTCTGTAAATTCCCAGATTGAAGTTGAAGCTTTAGTAGCAGCTTTAAAAAGGCAGATACTTCATTTGAAGAAATCATGGGGAAATCTGGTCTTGTTTCTTTCGTCTATTGTATTTTCCTGGCCATACTATTGCTTACAGAACTAGTTGTAGAGAACTGAGAAAGCTCTTGTTTCATCGCGTTGACCCTGAATCTCTAAGTTTGGAATTGTTATATTCAGTTTTTGTAATTTCTCAAGCTGGTTTACATGAGTATAATATGTTGATATTTGTATGGTTGAATTTTAAACTTGATTTGTGTTTCAGAGTTGTGTCAAAATATCTTGCTGATTTTTGTTGAGCTTCCATCTCAAAAGAACCCTGGTAGTTTTCCTGTGGAACTGAAAGTAGATGCTACTTCCATAGAATGTGTTCCATATGAGAGAATAAATTTGTTTCTATTGTCAAATTCTCTTTTAATAGTCTTTTGCGTATTGTGACTTGCTACTTTCAACTTTATATTTCGATTCTTTGTTACCTTGTTACCAGATATTGCAACTGCAGTCTGACTACACAAAGGAGTGTGAAATGTTAAGGAACATGGTGTTTGTATAAATATAATATGATATATATGTTGAAGGAAGAATATATGTGATTAGCTGCCTCATTCTGTTCATATTTCTACTAACAATTATTTTTTATTTTAAAAATAAATTACCTGCGGATTTACCAGTGGAAAATAAATTTCCTACGGATTTACCTACAGATGTACCTGTGGAAACTAAATTTACGACGGTTGGAACCGTCGTAATCAACAATAAAAACAAAAATCAAATGGAAAGTTACGACAGTTGTAACCATCGCAATATGCAGATTACGTCAGTTCCTTACCCTTCGTTAGAGTTAACGACGACTGGCGTGACGGTTTTGACAACCGACGTGATACGGCCTCGCGACACACGTTTCTATGACAATGTGGCAACCGTCGCGATTCAAAAATTACGGCGGTTTTAACCGTTGTAATCTTCCAAAATAACCGTCGTAATCTGCCAATTTTCTTGTAGTGTTTTAACCAAAACAATTTTGGGCCTCAGATATTGTATAAGTCCCTCTGCGTTAAAAGAACACCTCGGCGCGATCGCCAGTTGAAAAATCAAACCCTTGGGCCTACCCTCGTGTTATAAGCCCCATTCTTTAAAAATCATTGGGCCTCTAGTAGAGTGTAAGACCCAACCCTTTTTGAAAACCAAAATCTTTGGGCCTTAGTGTATTGTATAAGTCCCGATACCATAAAAAAGTCCAGCGCGATCGTCGCCTTTTAAAACAAAACTTTTGGGCCTCTCCTTGAGCTGTAAGCCCCACCACTTGTATAAAAATAAACCTTTGGGCCTCTTGAGAAAGTGTAAGACCCATCCCTTTGTATATAAAACCTTTTTGGGCCTCAGTCACTTGTATAAGTCCCTCTGTACAAATTCAAAACAACAGTGCGATCACTGATAAAACCTTGGGCCTCTCCTTGAGCTGTAAGTCCCAAACAATATTTTCAAAACACTTTCTCCTTTGATTTTGAATATAATATTGTTATCAAAGCTTTCTTTGTTCAACAAACTAACCAAACAACATGGAAGCTCTACAACCGAGTAAGTGTTTACCCGCTTTCTTTATCCGCTTTCATATATATAACTGTATTGTGGGGCTGCTCACTGTAAGTCCTCTTTCGCAAACTTTTATATACCTGTCAAATATCAACTGTGTAATACTAGTATAGTTATTTAGAGTTTTCCCCGGCAACTACGTCTAGCACTAGGTAAAGCCCTGTTGGTCACTCTTAAATACAAACAAAACGAGATCCTCATAGGATTACCAGACACAATCTTCCCTCCTCTAGGGGTTAAACAATATGGAGACGTGAAAGACATCATTCTCGGTGAACCCTTTCTCAGACTGTCACTCTTAGAAATCGTCAAAGAAACTCTAACTCCCCAGAGATGATCTTTTCTCTGTGAATGGCATCTCTTGTGTTTCTTCCAAATTCTCGGACTTTCCTGGCTTGATCTATTCTCGGTGAATGACATGTCTTGAACTTCTCGGGGCTTGGGGACCCACAGGCTTCTTAAAAGCATCCCCGCCTCCTCTTGGGCGTTATAGAAGGACCCTTCGACTTCTTAAAAGCTCTCATGCCTTCTCTTGGGCTTAGTACAAGGACCCAGAGATCTCTACAGGTATAGGAACAGAACCTAGTCATCAATTTGCTAGAGCTGTCTTTCTGAGTCAAGTGTCAGACCTGTTAATGGGTTGACCTTCATCCCTTAATATACCAGCCTTCTCTTGGGCATCATACAAAGATCAGTCACTACCTGAGAATCGATTTCTCAAAACACCCATAGACTTGGACAGTCTCCATACCCTTTGGGATTTCATATTTCCTTAAAGAACAAGAAATAACCCTGATCCTCCGATCAATCCCTGAGCACAACATTACCCATATAAGAACTGATTTTCTCTTTATCCAACATACTGGACCTGTCACTCAACTGAAACAGTCACCAGCACACTAGCCTCCTCTTGGGCTTTGTACAATGATTCTCCCCAGCGGAGCTAACCTATTCACACTCTCTTGTTGAGTATAAAAGACTCTCTTGTTGAGTCAAACTTTTAGCCTCCATCTCGGACTTTGTACGAGATACAAAAACACTCTCTTGTTGAGTATAAAAGACTCTCTTGTTGAGTCAAACTTTTAGCCTCCATCTCGGGCTTTGTACGAGATACAAAAACACTCTCTTGTTGAGTATAAAAGAATCTCTTGTTGGGTCAAACCCTTTTAGCCTCTCTCTCGGGCTTCGTACGAGATACAAATCACTCTCTTTTTGAGTATAAAAGACTCTCTTGTTGAGTCACTTCCCTCTCCGCCTCCATCTCGGGCTTCGTACGAGATATAAAAGCATTCTCTTATTGAGTCAGTCACTTGTTAACACTCTCTTGTTGAGTCAAACCTTGAGCCTCCATCTTGGGCTTTATACAAGACACACAAAAACACCCTCTTGTTGGGCCAATAGCCTCCTCTTAGGCATTGTATAAGAAAACCCCGATTGAGTCAATCAACCTTTTAGCATCAAAATTTGTGCCTTGCTCACAATATACAAACATCAATAACTCCTTTTCCTTCATCTAAATTGCTGTAAGCGGCAAGCCTCTAGATTATTTACATCCACGCCACTGTCCCTCTTTTAGCATGAGAAATTCCTAAGGAAAGATGGCATTCCTCTAAACTAAGTTAAAGTCTTCTCCTTCAGGTTAAAAATCCCCTATAAAGGAAATTGTGGCATTGCTGGGTTCACATATCCCAGTTAAAGAAATTCTCCTTTATAATCAGTCACCCAACAGTTGTGACAAACAGACCCCTCTTTAGAGATGACAAATTCTCTCTAAAGTCAAACCCCTTTAGCTTCACATCTTGGGCTTCGAACAAGATACAAATAGACATTTCAGCTTCACATCTTAGGCTTTGAACAAGATACAAACCATATTTAGCTTCACATCTTGGGCTTTGAACAAGACACCAAAACAACCTTTTTCCTCCCATAGAATACGAGGAACTACGATCGCTCTGATTTCCCT
Organism: Lathyrus tuberosus; assembly: GCA_022829125.1. Classification (NCBI taxonomy): domain Eukaryota; kingdom Viridiplantae; phylum Streptophyta; class Magnoliopsida; order Fabales; family Fabaceae; genus Lathyrus; species Lathyrus tuberosus. The sequence goes on along the minus strand of JALAZF010000061.1, from coordinate 364,635 downwards.
GTTTTGTTAAACGGGAATACGTAGGCATAAGATTGCAAAAGAATCTTAGCGAGCACACTAATCAGAAACCTAAAATCATGTACCTTCACACATCAATCGAAAAGCATCAGTCCTAACATCCTCACAAATAATCCAGACATTTCAATCTTAATAAAATAAGCAGAGAGAGGTCCATAATCTAAACCGCATCTGTAAACCAACAATCATCTGTTTAAACTCAGTATGCAAGCAGGGTTAATTGGAGACATCTATTTCCCTTCCTTCATCAGCTTCAATAGGATAAAAAATGAATCGACCTGTAGTACCCTAGAGCAACAGTGCTTAAGAACCACGTCCAAAATTGCTCGCTATAGAAAAATGGCACCCACCGTGGGGCTATCCTTTTTCTCCTATCTCTCTGGTTGAAACCTGAGTGCTCAAAGTGTCACAGAAATGACGACTCTGCTGGGGAGTCATTGTCTGTATAGGATCATAAGACTAGAGGTCTAGGATGATTAAGACAAATATATACTGCTTTTCCTAATTGATATCTGTGTTTATTTTTCTGCTAATGAGAATGTGTGTGATGTCGCATGTGGAAAGATTGAGTATACACCTAAGATAGGTGATGGCAATGTGGGTAATCTTGCTGGGAGTGAATTCCAGTTAAGAGCCCCCGATCGACCATCAAACTCAGTGGAGACTCCCTTTGCAGATACATTGCCTATACGACTTCGGTTGTTGAAAGTAGTGTGGTCGAATGGGTTATCTGAGAAGCTGAGGTTTTTAGTAGACTTAAGCCATTTTGTAGTGCAGAAGCTATCGGAAATAGTTGTCACGCGATACTACCCTCATCTGAGATCACTCCAGGATACATCAGCTCGCTGACGATCCGCTTGTTGTTGTTATCCTAGAGGGGTCAATGATTTTGCGGACAGGTACAAAAAATCACCAGTATAAACCTTTGGGGTGGGGGGGGGGGGGTAGAGCCTTGACTTCATGACACCGACCCTTTGACCCCATGTTTTTTCTATGTTTTTGTGTGTTGCATTCATGCATTCATCTAAAAAACATTCAAAAAAAAATCTTCTCTTCTAGTCTCTATTTTTCAAATTAAACTAAGACAATGATTGCAAATGTCAGAGAGAAAGGAGATTGCACTAATGGATTTCGGTAGAAGGAAAACTCATAAGTACACCTTCAAGGTTCCAAAGTTAGAGGATTTGAGAGGTTTGGCGAGAATGATCACCAACCACGAGGCTTTCAGAGCCAAGTATGGAGGACTGTTGTCTCTGTTAAGGGTTCATGTAATCGAAGGAGTCATGTCCACGTTAATCCAGTTCTACGATCCGATTTATCACTGTTTCACATTTCCGGATTATCAGATTGCACCAACGCTGGAGGAGTATTCTCACCTGACTGATTTACATATTACTGATCAAGCTCCCTTTTCTGGACTGGAAGAAATTCCAAAGGATCAGACCATTGCAAGGGCAATTTATTTGGACGAGTCAGAAGTCAGGACTCAAATGACCACTAAGGTTGGAATCCAGGGCTTGCCAGCCCAGTTCTTAACAAAGAAAGCCCTATACTTTGCTAGTATAGGGAACGTGGCCGTTTTCAAGAGCATCTTTGTTTTGCTCACCTACGGATTATTTTTGTTTCCCAACATCGATAACTTTGTAGATATCAACGCCATTAAGATTTTCCTGATCGGAAACCCTGTACCGACCTTACTCGCAGATGCGTATCATTCGGTACACTTAAGGAATTTATACAGCGGAGGAATGATCACGTGCTGTGTACCCTTGCTTTATAAATGGTTCACTTCCCACTTGCCCAAGTCTGCTGCATTCTGGGATCAAAAGAATACTTTACGTTGGTCGTAGAGAATCATGTCTCTTACCAACTCTGACATCGATTAGTACAATCGAATCTACGACGGGATCAGGATTATTGACCGTTGTGGAAATTTCTCAAATGTACCCCTTATAGGAACTAAGGGGGGAATCAACTATCATCCAGTGTTAGTTCGTCGTCAATTTGGATACCCGATGAGGCACGTCCCACGGAATGCTCATCTGGAAGGTCTTTTCTTCAAGGAAGGAGAAAATGACAGGGCACTAAGGACGGAAATAGTGCACGCTTGGAAACACGTTCATAGGAAAGGATGAGAGTCTCTAGGGAAACCTGACTGTGTCTCGATGGAGCCTTATCTCCATTGGGTACAAACTAGAGCTCTCAAGTTGAGGATGCCTTACCCTCGTCAGGAAGTTCTTCCATTAAGGGACTCTGCCCTTTATTTCATGTTTGAGACGGAAAAACTTCAGGTTACTCTCAGCAAAGTTCAGCAGGAGAAGAGGTCTTGGAGGAACAAGTACCGTATTCTCAATGTGGAGTGCAAGAAAATATAGCATATGTTAAGAGAAAAAGATACCCTGATTGAGATTTTAGAGCAGCATGCTGTAGAGAATCAGGATGACCAAAGGAATTTGCTCGCTCCGCTCCATTCACTTGGCAAAGGAATGACAACCCGACAACGGCCCAAGAGCCCCGGTCAAAGAAAAGGAAAGCACTCGAACCAGCACCTGAGCTCTCTTCAGAGAGAACTCAGGACCCATTAGTTTAGATTTCCTTTTCCAGCACTTTGTAATCTACTGTATTTCCATTTCCGCAATCCTTTGAATTCAATGAAACGGGATTTCCCCACTGTTTGATATTTGCAATCCAATTGTAGAGGTTTACTTTGAATAAACAAAAACAATTAAGAATCACGTTTGTGTCTCGATTCTAGAGTAAAACTGTCTCATTCGTACAATACTCGGGCCAATCGTCAGAAAAATATGGATGATCTCGAGGAAGAGAACAAAGAGTTGAGAGAAGAGATCGACACTCTAAAAGAGGATCTGAGAAAGCTTCATAATGACATGCAAGCTCTAGCAGAAGCTCAAATGAAACAACAAAGGACTGTGATCTCGGAGATCACATCTACGCCCATAGTGGAGAAGTATGATCCTAGGTACAAAATGCCAAAAGATCGCCCTTGGGGCATGCCACTTAACTATATCCTGGAAGGATATGTTCCACCGATAGCTGAGGATCAGGGAATCGCAGCAGGAGCCATTGGGCCTGAAGGTTACAAACTTCGGCAAAGCGAAGATGCCAGGGGCATGACAACAACTCCTGAAGGTTACAAACTTTGGGAGACACCGAGAGTCTCAGCCATAATGACTATACCACCGCCCGTGGTACACACTGTCCCGGAAGGACAGATTCCACAGATACCTTCTGGTGGAAACGACAGCATGTTCGACAGAATGAATGAGTTCCAGGAACAGTTCCTGGAAATGCAGAAGGAGCTGCAAGCCATTCGCGGTCAGGATCTATTTGGAAAGGACGCCACGGGCCTCTGCTTGGTCCCCAATGTGAAAGTCCCGCACAAATTCCAGGTGCCCGACTTTGAAAAATATAAGGGTAACTCTTGCCCTCGGAGTCATTTAGTGATGTACGCTCGGCGAATGTCAGCTCAGACAAAGAACCAGGAGCTATTGATTCACTACTTCTAGGATAGTTTAACCGGTGCCGCATTAAAATGGTACATGGGTTTAAACCGCGCTACGATCGACACATTCAGAGATCTTGGTGCTGCCTTCGTTCAACAATATAAGTACAATCTGGACATGGCACCAGACAGAGATTAACTCAGATCAATGTCACAAAAGGACAAGGAAACCTTTAAAGAATACGCTCAGAGATGTTGTGAAATTGCCGCTCAGATTTCTCCACCCCTGGAGGAAAAAGAGATGACAAAGATCTTTTTGAAAACCTTAAGCTCATTTTACTACGACAGAATGGTCGCCAGTGCGCCCAGTGACTTCACTAAGATGGTGGGCATGGGAGTTCGTCTTGAGGAAGCCTTCCGAGAAGGACGTTTGGTTAAAGACGCTGGATCATCAAGCAGTACAAAACGATACGGTAGTGCTCTCCCTAAGAAAAAAGAACAGGATATTGGGAATATCTCTCTCGGAAAGCAAAGGCGACGATATCAACCAGTAACAGCTGTAACTCCTACTATCAATCCCACACCTGTTCCTACGTATCAACCTCAGGCTGCGCAGAGCCAACCTAATCAACAGTCTCTTCAGTAGACTCGTCCTCCGTACAACAATAACCGTACAACGCGACCACCAGGGTTTGACCCTATACCGATGTTATACGTAGAACTATTTCCATTATTACTAGTCAAGGGGCACGTCCAGACTAAGTCTCCTCTTACAGTACCGGAAAATCTGCCTTTTTGGTTCAAAACGGATCAGACTCGTCCTTACCATCAAGGAGGACCAGGGCATAACATAGAAAACTATCTCAGTTTCAAATCCGATGTGCAAAAGCTTGTTAGGAGCGGGGTCTTATCTTTCAAAGATACGAATCCTAATGTTCTCACAAACCCGCTGCCTCAACATGGGAAAGATGCAATCAATTTGATAGAGGGAGAGTCTAACAACATCTATCAAATTCACGATGTACTCTTATTGAGGACCAATCTGGTCAAGATGCATTGTAGACAGAGTGGATATGGCCATGTGCCACCTCATAACTATCACTAGTGTGATATCTGCTCTAAAGACAATCAGGGATGTTCTGTGGTGCAATCAGCTCTACAGGAACAGTTGGATCTCGGATGGATCCAAGAGCATCGAGTTCGTGGAGTCAACATGACCTATACGAATTTCAACATCATTCAGAACTACGACATCCGTGCAATGAATGTCAACCTGGTGGCGATGCACTCAAGGCAAAGCCAGTATCATAATCTACCGCGTCACGATTACAATTCCTGTCTGACTTGCTCGGTAAACAAACAGGGATGCTCTTTTGTATAAGAGACCCTCCAGCGTCAGATGGATCTTGGATGGATCCCGGACTACCATGATAGGAATCCCTATCAGATCAACATGATTCAAATCTTCGATATTCGTCTGATGAATACCAGCTTGGTGGAGTTACATGCCAGGCAGGTCCAACTTCATTTTCTTACTTCGCATAATTATCAGAACTGTAAAGGATATTGTAAGAGTAACCAAGGGTGCGCTCTCGTTCAAAGAACTTTACAACTCTTGTTAAACCACTGGTGGCTTCCAATCTATATGGATGAAGACACGCAAAAAATCAGTGTGGTTGATGGGAACCCTACTCGGCATCGAAGTCAGGATGTCCGATCTACGGAAACAGATCTAGTGAGGTTACATTGCATTCAAAGCGGGTGTGGCCAGGTGCCACCACATAACTATGAATGCTGTAGAGTCTGTTCGAAAAATAACCAAGGATGTTACCTCGTGCGAGCAGCCCTTCAGAGTTAGTTGGATCGCAAGGAGATACACCTATACCTAGCTTCGGGGTCCATTGACTGGACGCCAGACTACTTTACTGATCAAATCAGAGACGTGGTTGTAACCTCTGACCCTGAGAGGAACAAGGATGTTTGTACCATCATCCCTCTACTGGACAAATCAAAGGTTCTTAGCAAGGAACTGATTGAAGTTACCTACGACAGTCAGAAAAATCAGAAGGCTCTTGAAGTTATCTATCTGTTGGGACCAGTATCGTATGAATTAGCTAAGGCGATCCCTTACAAGTACGGTGCCACAATAGTTGAGAATGGAAAGTAAATTCCATTACCCTCCGTCGTGAATATTGCAGACATCAGTCGAGTAACACGGAGCGATCGAATCTTTAACTGCGGGGTTGGAGAACCTAACAGAGAAAAGGAACTTCAGACAGAAGCTCCCAATCCACCAGTCGGTCAATCCAGTAATCCCGACCTTTCAAAGACCAACGATGAGATGCTGAAGCTCATCCAAAACAGTGAATACAACATTGTTGATCAGCTGTTACAAACTCCTTCAAAGATCTCAGTGCTATCACTTTTACTCAGTTCCGAAGCCCCCAGAGAGGCTCTACAGAAAGTCTTAGAGCAAGCCTTTAAGGAACAGGATGTGTCAATACAACATTTCGATAGCATCATCTCTAACATCACTTCCTGCAACAACTTAGGATTCAGTGATGAGGACTTGCCAGAGGGGGGCAAAAGTCACAACATGGCGCTCAATATCACAGTTAACTGCTAGGACGATGCTTTGGCCAGCGTACTGGTAGACACAGGATCGGCCATCAACGTTATGCCGAAGTTCACTTTAATGCGACTATCATTCAAATGACCCCTGATGAGGGACAGTGAGGTCATCGTCAAAGCGTTTGACGGATCTCGGAAAGCAATTATCGGCAAAGTCGACCTTCCCATAACTATCGGTCCTCACACTTTCCTAATTACTTTCCAGGTCATGGACGTCCGGGCAGCGTACAGTTGCTTATTAGGAAGACCTTGGATACACCAGGCTGGGGCAGTCACTTCGAGACTGCACCAGGAACTGAAGTTCGTCAAGAACGATCAACTCGTCACGGTTTGTGGAGAACAAGCCTTGTTCGTGAGTAACTTATCATTATCTACTTGTGTAGAACCCGAGGAGGTTGTTGGAACTCAGTTCCAAGCACTTTCGGTGAGAAGTAAGAATCATTCAGAGAAGGGAACCTCGATTTCCTCATACAGAGATGCTCTCGAAGTGATTAAGAATAACAATACAAAAGGATGGGGACAACTTGTCATTCCTACTGATAATAAAACAAAGAAGGGTCTTGGTTTTTCTGCAACCTGCACCCAGACAGCTGTTAACGATGAAAGTCTTCATCCCATTCGGGACTTCTTCCACAGTGGAGGTTTCCTTCACCCAGTGCCTCAAATAGTCCATACTATCAACGAGGGAGATTCCTCCAACACATATGAGGAATGGAATATATGGAGATTGTGATCCGGTGCCTACGCCATTTTGCTATCCCGCACAGAGTCCGAGATTTATACCCAAGTTAGATGTCGAAATGATATATGGAGATTGTGATCCGGATGGATGTCGTGCTCCACCAAACTCATTAGAGGAAGACACTCTGATGAGAGACAACTTTGACCACGACTATTATGGCCCAATGGATGGCCTGCCTATCTGGCAACCGTACCCAGGAGACTTGGGGCAAGAAAATCAGCCGAACAATGAAAATCGGCTGAGCGTCATTGAACAGAATACTTGTGTCCCCACCATGTCATGGGATCAACACTCAGGTCATTCAGAACCTATCCAGTATGACGAAGAATTGGCAAAGCTTACCGGACTAGAATTCATCAACTATGCTTTTCCCGAGGTCAACGTCATCGAGAGAGATGACTCCTCCAGTTCCAAAGAAGTGTGGGACACCTTGGGACAACCAAGTGGAAAATACGACTACATGGTCAAGTACACCGCTCTCGAAAGCTCTCGTATTAGGTTCGAAGATATCCAGCCAACTGGATGGGGAGATATATCTGAGAGCATAAATACTATGCAAAATACAACTGAGGAATCCTCCTAGACAACTCTGCCTGGGAGACAGATTCCAATGATCCTGCTCTGCTAGAAATCGGCGTTATTTCTGAAGACAAATCAAGGAAGGTACCAGACTTTGTGATTCACCGAGGAGTTCGCCGCCAATGGGTTGCTATCGATGTTTCGAAGATTATTCAGAAGTCAGAGTAATTGCCGTCTTTAACCTTTCACCCTGCCCAGGTGAAATGGATGTTTTGATAGGGTTCGCTTTCTGTAAATTTCCCTCTTCGCTTTGCCCGAAGCGACAGATTTTTGTTTTATAGGGCTGTAGTTTCAAGAATCGACTTGTTCATAAATAAAATAACGTCGTTCTGTAATTTCCGCATTAATTGTTGTTTTCTCTTTTCGCTTTTCTCAGAAAATGGTAATCCTAAAAAAAAACAATTCAAAATAAACAAGCAGTTTTTCAAAAAAAAAATACACTGCACACACTTGCATTTTCTCTATCTCTTCTAAACATAAATCATACCGTCATGCAGATTGCTTGTTTTAAACCCCGTTGAAACATACAATCCTATGCCTTCTCTCGACTTTGAGTTCCAGGTATTTGGGGATGAAGAAGAAGTTGACGACGAAATTCTAGAAGAGATCTCCCGATTACTCAGATTGGAGGAAAGGTCCATTGAACCTCACAAAGAGTCGTTGGAAATGATCAACGTGGGTTCAGAAAAAGAGAAAAAAGAAATCAGGATTAGGGCACTGCTCAGTCCAACTGCCAAAGAGAGTTTGACAAAGCTTCTCAAAGAATTTCCCGATGTGTTTGCTTGGTCCTATCAGGACATGCCAGGGTTGGATACCAACATCGTAGAACACCATTTACCATTAAAATCGGAATGTCTGCCAGTAAAGCAGAGGTTGAGATGGACTCATCCAGACATGGCCATCAAAATCAAAGAGGAGGTATAGAAACAGATTGATGCAGGTTTCCTCGCCACATCAGAGTATCCTCAATTGTTAGCCAACGTAGTACCCGTTCCGAAAAAGGACGAAAAGGTCAGAATGTGTGTAGATTATAGGCATCTGAACAAGGCTAGTCCAAAGGACGACTTTCCTTTACCACACATTGACATGCTGGTAGACAGTACATCAAATTTCAAAGTTTTCTCCTTCATGGATGGATTCTCGGGCTATAATCAAATAAAAATGGCGCCGAAAGACATGGATAAAACTTCGTTCATTACCCCTTGGGGTACCTTTTGTTACAAGGTAATTTCGTTCGGTTTGAAGAACACCGGGGCAACCTATCAAAGGGCCATGACTACTCTGTTTCATGACATGATACACAAGGAAATCGAGGTATATGTCGATGATATGATTGCCAAATCTAAAACAGAAGAGGAGCATGTGACCCACCTGTCAAAACTATTTGAGCGGTTGAGAAAGTACAAACTCCTCTTGAATCCAAATAAGTGCACATTCGGTGTCCGTTCAGGGAAACTCTTAGGATTCATCGTCAGCCGAAAAGAAATTGAGGTTGATCCTGACAAGGTCAAGGCCATTCAAGAAATGCCTTCTCCGAAAACTGAAAAACAAGTCAGAGGATTCCTTGGACGTTTGAACTACATCTCCAGATTCATATTCCTCATGACCGCGATATGTGAGCCGATTTTCAAATTACTCAAAAAGAATTAGGACTGCATTTGGACAGAAGACTGCAAAATCACCTTCGATAGTATCAAGGAATATCTGTTGAACTCGCCGATTCTATCACCTCCAGTGGAGGGATGACCGCTGATCATCTACTTAACTGTCCTAGAGGACTCCATGGGTTGTGTACTTGGCCAACAAGACGAAACAAAAAGGAAAAAGTCTGCCATTTACTATCTGAGTAAAAAATTCACCGACTGCGAGACTCGGTACACTATGCTTGAGAAAATTTGCTTTGCTTTGGCTTGGGTAGCCAAACGTCTTCTCCAGTACATAATTCTTCACACTACTTGGTTAATCTCAGAAATGGATCCAATCATGTATGTCTTTGAGAAACCTGCTCTCACGGGAAGGATTGCCCGATGGCAGATGTTGTTATCAGAATACGACATCGAGTACCACGCTCAGAAAGCCGTTAAGGGAAGTATTTTAGCCGATCATTTGGCTCATCAACTGATTGATGATCAGGAATCAATAGGGTTTGACTTCCCAGACGAAGATGTCATGTATCTAAAAATGAAAGAATGCAATGAACCGCTGCCCAGTGAAGGGCCAGAACCAAGTTCCCAATGGGGACTAATCTTTGAAGGAGTTGTCAATCATTACGGAAACTGAATTGGGGCAATCGTCATAACACCTCAGTGTACCCACATTCCTTTCACTGCCAGACTTACATTCAAGTGCACAAACAACGAGGCCGAATACGAAGCTTGTATTATAGGTCTCGAAGAAGCGATTGATTTGAGGATTAAGAACTTGGATGTATATGGCGACTCAGCCCTGGTTATCAATTAAATCAAAGGAGATTGGAACACATACCAATCAGGAGTGATTCCTTACAAAGATTATGCAAGAAGGTTGTTACCTTTCTTCAACAGAATCGAGTTTCATCACATCCCTCGTGATGAGAATCACATGGCTGATGCATTAGCCAACCTCTCTTCCATGATTAGTGTAGGTCAATGGACCGACCTACCTAAGATCGACATAATGCGCCTTGAACAGTCCGCTTACATCTTCACGATCGAAGCAGTCATAGACGAAAAACCGTGGTATTACGATATCAAATGCTTTCTTCGGAAACAAGAGTACCCACTTGGGGCAGTAAGGAAAGACAGAAAGACCCTCAGAAGGCTGGCAGGCAGTTTTTTCCTAAGCGGTGACATACTCTATAAGAGAAATTTTGACATGGTCTTGATCCGATGCGTAGACAGACCAGAAGCAGACATGCTGATAAAAGAAATTCATGAAGGATCCTTTGGCACTCATGCCAATGGACACACAATGGCGAGAAAAATTATGAGAGCAGGGTACTACTGGTTAACAATGGAGTCCGACTGCTACAAGTACATGAGGAAGTGTCACAAGTGTCATATATACTCAGACAAAATCCATGTACCGCCAACACATCTCAAAGTTCTTTCGTCCCCGTGGCCTTTTTCCATATGGGGAATCGACAAGATCGGCATGATTGAGCCTAAGACTTCAAACGGACATCGGTTCATCCTGGTAGCCATTGATTACTTCACCAAGTGGGTTGAATCAGCGTCATACACCAATGTAACTTAACAAGTGGTGGTCCGATTTATCAAAAACAATATCATTTGTCGTTATGGTGTTCCGAGCCAGATCATTACAGATAATGGATCTAACTTAAACAATAAGATGATGAAAGAGTTGTGTGCAGAGTTCAAGATCGAACACCATAACTCATCTCCCTACCGACCCAAGATGAACGGAGCGGTACAAGCGACTAACAAGAACATTAAGAAGATTGTTCAGAAGATGGTTGTAACCTATAAAGACTGGCACGAGATGCTACCCTATGCTCTTCACGGTTATCGAACATCTGTCTGCACTTCAACAGGGGCAACCCCTTTCTCTCTAGTATATGGCATGGAAGCAGTGCTCCCCATAGAAGTAGAGATCCCATTAATCCGAGTATTGATGGAAGCTAAGCTAATAGAGGCTGAATGGTGTCAAAGTCGACACGACGAACTGAATCTGATCGAATAGAAACGAATAACGGCACTATGCCATGGTCAGTTGTATCAACAAAGAATGAAGAAGGTGTTCGACAAAAAGGTCCGACCTCGCATCTTCAGGAAATGAGACCTCGTGCTAAAAAAGATACAATCAATTCTCACTGATTCCCGGGATAAATGGACTCCGAATTACGACGACCCCTATGTGGTCAAGAAAGCTTTCTCAGGCGGTGCCTTGAGACTTGTATCCATGGACGGAGAAGAATTTACCTACCCCACAAATGTTGATGTAGTCAAGAAATACTTCGCCTAAACTAAAAAAAAACGTCTCGGTGGATTGAAAACCCGAAAGGGCGGTCCAGGCAAAAATTAGAGACATAATAAAAAAAACATCCCGGTGGATTGGAAATCTCAAAGTACAATCCAGGAAAAAGTTAGGGATAATGGCAAGTAACTACGTCCAACAGGGGCAAATCCCTCAGCAGCAGTTACACCATCCATCAGAAAACTCCAAGTTAAGGTCCTCTTCGACGGAAGCTCAGGATGTCCCGAATTCAAAGTTGGTAGAAGGATAGTGGTCGTTATGTTTCAATATAGCCCTTTTCCCCTTAAATTACCATTTTCTAACTTTGTAAATACTATGGGATCACGTGTTTGGCTGATTTCCATCTTATCAATAAAATTCGAGCCCTTGTGCTTTTGTTTGCAATTCTTATTTGTTTTAGCTTTACAGAACGACATTTTAACATGATCAATGGTTCTTGAAATAAAACAAAAATGAATTTACTTGTAAAAATTTTCTGCTTTTAATAAAGATGGTAAATTCTTTTGACTGTTGAACATCGAAAGAATATCGATTGCTTCTCCCAAAGGCGGTTAAGCTTCAAAGTGCAGAATCAAAGTACTCCTTCTAAAACTAGTACGCCTGAATGAAGGATCGACTGTATCAGATGCGACTTTCCCATCTGATACCCTCGACAGAGTTCTTATCTCCTAAGCCCGACCAACAGTTATTTCCCCGCAGGGACTATCTCTCCTAAGAAAGGAAGAATTGCTATTTTGAACCCAGTGGTACCTCTTCGTCCTCCGCAGTGGCCGAGTATCCAGTCGTGTTCATCTACTAGTCTGTATGTCGCATCAGTTTTGTCAGCATATACGTACATACATCATGCATTATTGATTTACATTCACATTCATATTGCATCAATATCACTCTGGTCAGTCTTATCCCCAAGTGATAAAAGTCCTCTCAATCGAGTTTTCAGTTCTTTCCTCGTTAGGAATTGAATCATCTAAGCAATCTCTCTCCAGTTTATCTCTGGATTAGAGACGGTCCTCGACCACTTTGATAACTTGAACCTCTGAAAAACAAGAAGACCTTTGGCAAATGTCACTCTTCGCCATTGAAGATGATATCTTCGCTTTCCCAGATTAAAGAAAATCCCCAGAGAAAGCCTCTTAATCAGAGATACGGCAGTACCACAGTTTTTCTCTGAAAAATTCGTTGATGATAAGGTCAGCAGCACCTCAAAATTGGATCACATCATATGGCATTTCTCCGAGAAGATCCTAAGAAAAGTATGATGTAATACCCCCCAAGCGAAAGCAGTCTCTCAAGAGACTCATTTTCCCCCAATAGAGTCAACGAATGGCATCTCCAACAGAGAAGTTTGTGCACCTCTACAACTCAGACGGATGGGTTCCCCAGCAAGTCTGACATCAAAACTTTTTCCATCAAATGGCATCTCTCCAGGAAAATTTGGCGAGAAGTTTGATGAAAACTGCTACGAATAGCGTCCCTCGTCAATAAAGTTAAGTTTATTGACGAAAGAAACTTAGACCAGTTCCTTGGTAGGAAGCCAAGATCGTTGGGGAAGTTTATTTCAGAAACTTAGACCAGTTCCTTGGTAGGAAACCAGGGTCGAGGGGAAGTTTATTTCAGAAACTTAGACCAGTTCCTTGGTAGGAAACCAGGATCGAGGGGAAGTTTATTTCAAAAACTTAGACCAGTTCCTTGACAGGAAACCAGGGTTGAGGGGAAGTTTATTTCAGAAACTTAGACCAGTTCCTTGGTAGGAAACCAGGATCGAGGGGAAGTTTATTTCAGAAACTTAGACCAGTTCTTTGGTAGGAAACCAGGATCGAGGGGAAGTTTATTTTAGCAACTGAGACCAGTTCCTTGGCTGAAGACCAGGATCGAGGGGAAGTTTTTACCTTTTCTAAGCATACTTGATTAGCAAACTAAGAAGGATGCGTGAACGGCCATTCTTAACCACCATCAAAATTTCGGGGTATTCCGATGTTTAATCCTCTTGCACCCCGAATGCCCGAATAACTTCGCCATTCACACCTTCGGGTCCAAGAAGATTAAATAGGGGCATCTGTCATACCCCAAATTTTGACCACTAAGATTTCCCATCATTGTGCAAATCAACATCACAATATGGATGAATCATTATGCGTCATCAGTCTCCCCAAAGATGGGTGAACATCCACTACAATCAAATTTAGGGTTTCAGACCCTCTCAGAGTTCTTAGACAAAGGATCAATCAAGGAATGACATGATCTTCAACTTGTCTAACCTCTCAAACTTCCATAAAGGATCAAGGGGACTCCCACTTCAAGGATTAAGCACAAAGCTGCAACATTCCAAGTGGATTAAGCCTCAAGATCACTAGTGTCACCAAAATTAGGGTTTGGTCGACCAGGGCCTCCAGATGGAAATTGTTCCTCTGGGCATGAGCCAATGCTTCAAAGCATATCCTAAAATACTCCATGGAACATCATGAACCCAATTATCAAGTCAATTTTGCTTCAGGGGATGCACTCATAAAAAAAATCAGGAATTAGGGTTTCTTGACCTAATTTACCCCTAAGTTGACTTTTGGGACAAATCATGAGCCAAGACCTCAAGAGAGGATTTGAGGGTCTCTAATAAACCACATTGATCCATTTGCAACAATGGATTGATCCAAGAAGCTTAAGCAACAAGTTTCAATTTCATCTGAACCACAGTTAGGTTTTCGCAGGAAAAGTCAACTGTACCTGTGACTTTTGACCAGGACATGCTCCCAAACCTTAGGACATGATTCAATACACCCTATAACACCTATTAAATCAATCCATCAATTTTGATTTAGGTCAAGGACTTGATTTCATAGAGGACCGCACAGTTTGGAATTCATCTGATAAAAAGTCAATTGTGCACAAAAGTCAAACTTTGACTTTTTGAGATTTTTCATAATTATGGTTCCTTAACCCTAAAATGATGTTAATGTGTGGTTGGAATCATCATTCATCAAGAAAAATCAAGAAAAGTGGGATAACTTGTAAAAGGGGTAACCATAAAAACTTAGAAATTTTTCTAAGTTATGGAACAAAGTGGCTAGGGTACCAACTTAGGAGGATCACAACTCCTAAACCATAAGGCCATTTTCCCCCATTCAAAGCTGGATTTGTAGCTCTCATGGCACTCTACAAAAGCTTCAACTACACCTCATTCCAATTCATCATGGATTTTGAGTTGTGGAATGATCAAAATCACAAAAAGTGAAAATGTCACTTTTTTCCAACACTTAGTGAAATTTTCACTAAGTCAGAATCTGCCTTACTTTTTTTCTAAATGTAGGGGGATTTTTCACTTGGATCCAAAAAGTATCAAAACCAATTATGATCAAACAGTTGTTGTATCATATGAGGGCTTTCCAAAATGGCCAAGAACTCCATCAAATTCCACTTGAGCCATGACATATGACAATGCCAATATGCCTTGCTGCAAACTGTCATGGTAAGGCAGATTTTGGAGTTTTGCTCGATTTGCTCAAATTTTGCAAAGGGAAAGCAACTCTATCCATCTGAACACCTCAAGGGGGGACCAAGGAGGAACCAACTCTGATCCCAAGCCTCCCAAGTCTTTGGAACCAAATATAGCATGCCAAACCTAGAAATGCCTAAAAGAGGGGACAAGACTCCAATTCTGTTTTGGAGCATTCAATGGATGCACCAAGGTGGCATGGACTGAGCCATTTCCAACTGAATTCAGTCAAGACTAATCCAAGACCAAGGGAACCAGCAGCCTGTGCCCTAACCTCTAGTCAATGGCTATAGGAGACTTGGATTCTCATTGATCAACATTGGCCAAACCTATGCAACAGTTGCCATTCATTATTCCTTGCAAAACAAACTTGCTCAACTATAAATAGAGCTCAATTGTGATCAGTTTGAGTACACCAAAGCCATCAAACAGATACTTTCCTCAAAATCTCCTTCTTCACTCCAAAATTGCCTTCCAAAGCAAGTCACTATCGGGTTTTGAGTTTGAGAGCTATTCCAACTAAACCAATCACACACACACACACCTCATAAACATCATATAGAAGTGATCCAAACACTCACATAACATCTGGAACATCAAAATCACAAATTCACCAGCCAACTGCTCAAGCCTTTGACAGATTTGCAGTTGAGGTGTCAAACCAAGTTCCAGCTCAATTCAATCCACTCCAAGCACCCAGACACACTCCATAGCACCTAGGGAAGCTGTCCATAACCTTGGAACCAAGCTGTAACACCTCTAACACAAAACATGATCACCAGCTGCAAGAGGTAAGCATGAGCTCTTCTAACTCTATGACCCATGCATTTTTTGCTGCACAATAATTTGGCCATATGCTCATAATCATGCATAGAGTGTTTACCCTCAATCAATTATTTTGTTAGAATCGTGTATGGAATTTCTAAACCTTCATGCAAATTTTAGGGTTCTTGAGGTTTCTCTTTGATTTCTTATTCCATGCTTAAAATAAATGAAATTAAAGACTATAGACATGATCGTGAGGTTGAAACGAGTAGATTGATATATAGATTGCATGATATAATCAAGTATTCAGTGAAATTGGATAGAAAATGCAAATCTGCAGAAACAGAGGGTGGCACGTGTTCTTGCCCTTGTTCTTGGCGCCTTTTTTGAAAATTTGAATATTTGAATTTTGTGATTTTATTTAATTGATTCAAAAATTAATTTCTCTCTGAGTTTTAATGATTTTGAGTTGATTCTTTTTTTAATAATTCACAAAAATGTTAAAATATTTTATTTTCCCGAAAAATCCCAAAAATAATATTTATTTCATATACTTGATATTTTTGTAAAGAATTAATATTTTAATTGTTTTTTACATTTAAAATATTTTATCTTTCTTGATTTTTGAAATTTTAGTGATTTCCAATCATTTTGTGGATCAAAACCTGATTTTGGAAACATTAATCCAAGATCACAATTTGTTTCCCACATGTTTAACAATTTTGATCATTTTAATTGAATTTTTATTCAATTAAAATACATTTTGGAAACAAATTAGGGTTTTTGATTAATTCAACCCTCATCAAACTTTTTTCAAACACTTTGGGCCTCTAATAGAGCATAAGACCCAATCCCCTTTTAACCAAAACAATTTTGGGCCTCAGATATTGTATAAGTCCCTCTGCGTTAAAAGAACACCTCAACGCGATGGTCAGTTGAAAAATCAAACCCTTGGGCCTACCCTCTAGTTATAAGCCCAATTCTTTAAAAAAATCATTGGGCCTCTAGTAGAGTGTAAGACCCAACCCTTTTTGGAAACCAAAATATTTGGGCCTCAGTGTATTGTATAAGTCCCGATACCATCAAAAAGTTCGGCGCGATCGTCGCCTTTTAAAACAAAACTTTTGGGCCTCTCCTTAAGCTGTAAGCCCCACCACTTGTATAAAAATAAACCGTTGGGCCTCTTGAGAGAGTGTAAGACCCATCCCTTTGTACAGAAAACCTTTTTGGGCCTTAGTCACTTGTATAAGTCCCTCTGTACAAATTCAAAACAACAGTACAATCACTGATAAAACCTTGGGCCTCTCCTTGAGCTGTAAGTCCCAAACAATCTTTTCAAAACAGTTTCTCCTTTGATTTTGAATATAATATTGTTATCAAAGCTTTGTTTGTTGAATATACTAACCAAACAGCATGGAAGCTCTACAACCGAGTAAGTGTTTACCTGCTTTCTTTATCCGCTTTCATATATATAATTGTATTGTGGGGCTACTCACTGTAAGTCCTCTTTCACAAACTTTTATATACCTGTCAAATATCAACTATGTAATACTAGCATAGTTATTTAGAGTTTTCCCCAACAACTACGTCTAGCACTAGGTAAAGCCCTGTTGGTCACTCTTAAATACAAACAAAACTAGATCCCCATAGGATTACCAGACACAGTCTTCCCTCCTCTTGGGGTTAAACAATATGGAGACGTGAAAAGCAGCATTCTCGATGAACCCTTTCTCAGACTGTCACTCTTAGAAATCGTCAAAGAAACTCTAACTCCCCAGAGATGATCTTTTCTCCGTGAATGGCATCTCTTGATTTTCTTCCAAATTCTCGAACTTTCCTGGCTTGATCTATTCTCGGTGAATGGCATGTCTTGAACTTCTCGGGGTTTGGGGACCCACAGGCTTCTTAAAAGGATCCCCACCTCCTCTTGGGCATTGTACAAGGACCCTTCGGCTTCTTAAAAGCTCTCATGCCTTCTCTTGGGCTTAGTACAAGGACCCAGAGACCTCTACAGGTATAGGAACAGAACCTAGTCACAATTTTCTAGAGCTGTCTTTCTGAGTCAAGTGTCAGACCTGTTAATGGATTGACCTTCATCCCTTAACATACCAGCCTTCTCTTGGGCATCATACAAAGATCAGTCACTACCTGAGAATCGATTTCTCAAAACACCCATAGACTTGGACAGTCTCCATACCTTTTGGGATTTCCCATTTCCTTAAAGAACAGGAAATAACCCTGATCCTCCGATCAATCCCTGAGCACAACATTACCCATATAAGAACTGATTTTCTCTTTATCCAACATATTGGACCTGTCACTTAACTGAAATAGTCACCAGCACACTAGCCTCCTCTTGGGCTTTGTACAATGATTCTCCCCAGCGGAGCTAACCTATTCACACTCTCTTGTTGAGTATAAAAGACTCTCTTGTTGAGTCAAACTTTTAGCCTCCATGTCACGCTTTGTACGAGATACAAAAACACTCTCTCGTTGAGTCAAACTTTTAGCCTCCATCTCGGGCTTTGTACGAGATACAAAAATACTCTCTTGTTGAGTATAAAAGACTCTCTTGTTGGTTCAAACCCTTTTAGCCTCCATCTCGGGCTTCGTACGAGATACAAATCACTCTTTTGTTGAGTATAAAAGACTCTCTTGTTGGGTCAAACCCTTTTAGCCTCTCTCTCGGGCTTCGTACGAGATACAAATCACTCTCTTGTTGAGTATAAAAGACTCTCTTGTTGAGTCACTTCCCTCTCCGCCTCCATCTCGGGCTTCGTACGAGATATAAAAGCACTCTCTTATTGAGTCAGTCACTTGTTAGCACTCTCTTGTTGAGTCAAACCTTGAGCCTCCGTCTTGGGCTTCGTACAAGACACATAAAACCACCCTCTTGTTGGGCCAATAGCCTCCTCTTAGGCTTTGTATAAGAAAACCCCGGTTGAGTCAATCAACCTTTTAGCATCAAAATCTATGCCTTGCTCACAGTATACAAACATCAATAACTCCTTTTCCTTCATCTATATTGTTGTAAGCGGCAAGCCTCTGGATTATTTACATCCACGCCATTGTCCCTCTTTTAGCATGAGAATTTCCTAAGGAAAGATGACATTGCTCTAAACTGAGTTAAAGTCTTCTCCTTCAGGTTAAAAATCCCCTATAAAGGAAATTATGGCATTGCTGGATTCACATATCCCAGTTAAAGTAATTCTCCTTTATAATCAGTCACCCAACAGTTGTGACAAACATACCCCTCTTTAGACATGACCAATTCTCTCTAAAGTCAAACCCCTTTAGCTTCACATCTTGGGCTTCGAACAAGATACAAATAGACCCTTCCGCTTCACATCTTGGGCTTTGAACAAGATACAAACCATATTTAGCTTCACGTCTTGGGCTTTGAACAAGACACCAAAACAACCTTTTTCCTCCCATAGAATAGGAGGAACTACGATCGCTCTGGTTTCCCTGTTTCGTTAAACGGGAATACGTAGGCATAAGATTGCAAAAGAATCTTAGCGAGCACACTAATCAAAAACCCAAAATCCCGTACCTTCACACATCAATAAAAAAGCATCAGTCCTAACATCCTCACAAATAATCCAGACATTTCATTCTTAATAAAATAAGCAGAGAGAGGCCCACAATCTAAACCGCATCTGTAAACCAACAGTCATTTGTTTAAACTCAGTATGCAAGCAGGGTTAATTGGAGACATCTAATTCCCTTCCTTCATCAACTTTAATAGGATAAAAAATGAATCAACCTGTAGTACCCCAGAGCGACAGTGCTTAAGAACCACGTCCAAAATCGCTCGCTACACTCTTTTGGACAGGGGAACGCCATTGTTCCTTCTAAGCAGGGGACCGATTGCGCTTCTGGGCAACCACAGGTTGGGGTCGTTCCAGACGCGGGCAGCGCCCCACAAGTTGGGGGGAAGGAGTCCGAGAGTCGTCTTGTCGTGTCCTCCGCAGAGGAGGAGAAGGGCTGTGAGATATGGGGCGACGATGTCTCCGAGGGGAAGAGTGTTGTTGTCGCCCCCTTTCAAGCACTTATATCCGCACGTTCTACTGGGAGATCAACAGGTTGGTTTGATTGATCAGTGCGAACAGGGCCACAGTGTTCGGGTCAGCATTCACTGGCGCGGGGATCGGCTGGTAGACAGCCGAGCTACTATCATGTTGGGCGGCATTGAAGGCCGCGTCGTCAGAGGAGGGAGAGAGAGTACGCCCATCCCTCGGGTCGCCTTCTTCGATGTTAACGACCACATTGGTCTCGTGGTCGTCTCCATTGTTGAATTGAATGAAGGCGGTGTCCGGAGTGTTGGCATCAGTTCGAGGGCTGACCATGATTGTCAAAAAATGAAAGTTGCTTGGTTTTTACAATGAGAAAAATGGGGAAGCATAGGTTCCCACAGACGGCGCCACTATCATACCTGATTAGAAAGTAGATCGGTGGCCAGCAAACGTCGTGAGCTCCGCTACTCTGGTGGTGCGAGACGATGGGGGGTGTACCTACAAGGTACTCCGATGCTAATGTCAGGAACGGAGCAAGCAAGTACTGAAGGTAGTGAGAGTAAGAATTAGAATACCTGACCCTCTAGTGAAAGAGGGTATTTATATCGTGCCCCCAGCGCTGGGCCAACGGTCGTCTACACTGGGTTGGGTTGCTAGGCCCAATGTAAATGACTGCCAGAGCTTACGTGGGATAGGGAAGGCCAGCACGTGGTCTTCTCCCTGGAGTAATTGCCCCTAGATATCCGGAAAGTGGGTAGACCAACTCTTTCGGAGGTGGGTAATCACTTGATGACATGTCCCCGCAGGAGGAGCACGTGGAGTACGTGGGGGGAGAGGCGTGACCTCTCCCCGGGCCAAGTAGTATCTGCTCGACAACAATGTCATTGGGTGTGCCCGACGAGGAAGTGAATTGGGCCGTAATGGGCTGCTTGGCATGTCCTTGGGTTGGGTCTACCCGACTGATGGGCAGGCGCCGACCCAGTCCAGAACAATAATATTATATTATATAGTGGTATAAAATATTTCCAATTGATATTTCGTCATCTAGCACCAATTGACCAATTATTAGAGTTACCAAAATGTCATCTCTTATACTTATTAATATTGGTCTTCTTCTTTTATTAATAATTGATCCCTCCAGAGTTCACTAGTTGCTCTATTAATCCCAACAGATAACATTTAGAGTAATTAAGAGTTTCAACTATTGCAATTAACAAAAGATATAGTACATATGAACTCAATTGATCTCAACTGATACCCAATTGAGAGTTCACTAGTTGCGCTATTGATCCCAACAGATAACATTTAGAGTAATTAAGAGTTTACACTATTGCAATTAACAAAAGATAGAGTACATATGAACTCAATTGATCTTAACTGACACCTAATTGAGCATTTAAGGGAATATGGGGTATTACATTCTCCCCCCTAAATTGAAATTTGCCTCAGAATTTCCTCTACTCAATAATAACCACTCCTTGCACCACCACCATAGATCAACTCTTGAATTAACTTCAGTTAAAACTTCTGACGTACTCAATCTTCCAACTTGTCTTTACAGACTAAATTCTTTCTTTTCACAATTTCTCAAACTTCATGGTCTCTACTATACTTTCTTTCCAATGTATGGTTAACTTCTAACTTTGCTTTTCCTTAATTCACTTGTCATGTCATTATAAAACACTTGGTCACATTCTACTTTCAGGATATACAACTCCATATTCTTCTACTGAGTTATAAAAACATAACTTCAACGTCTCATCTTTGTTTGGGATAGCCAACACTCATCAAATCTCTATAAGTTAAAACACTGGTTCCCTGACCATATGCAATACTGACCACCACTCTCTTATAAATCCTTCAACACTTAAAATAATTTTATAATCCATATGTTGACAACCTATCAACTTCACTTGACTTCATACCATACTCTGTAGGTGTCTACTCTTGATTCTCCACCTTTTCCATATTATACCAATAAGATAACACCCTCAGTACTATGATTCCCATTACGATGACTGAGCTCTTCCATTCATCACCTTCCACCATGCCACTCTGATTCTAATAGTGGAACACCTCGATTCTTAGTCACTACTAGATAGCTAACAGTCTGCGTAGAAACACACTTATCCACTAGCGTGCATACTAACCGAACGGTACAAGAATCTTACTGACGTCCATTAGTAGAATAACTTCCTTGCTAACAAACAAACATTTAGAATAGGTTCAACACCTTCCATATAACTGCCATATATAATATAAGTCTATAATAATTCATATTATACATGATTGTAAATTTGGTACTGAAATATACATAAGTTTCTAGGGACACATTATACATATTACAAGCCCAAAACATAAAAAATATTAAAAGTGACATAAATATATACAAGATGTACAAAAAAACTAAGAACTATATCATAATAATGATCTCAAAATAAATTCTTCACAGTGGAAACAACACCATCCCAAAAAGCCAAGACAAGTAAGGACATCAAACAAATTTGTCCTTACCCTTCAAGGAACCTGAACCACCTGAAATATAATCAACAACATGGGGTGAGATAATAATCCCAGTGGGTTCCCTATCTTATGGATTCTCTCAGCTTTACAAGGTTCTAGCATATCCTATCTCAAGTCAAAAAGGGAAGGGACAAGACTTGAGTTCACAACTCACACACTATATGGAAACATATTGCTTGAGTTCAACAACTCAAACTATCACTAATCCGAAACCACATCAAAGCATCTTTCCCCAGCCAACCCTACGTCTAGATTTATTGACTCTGTTCACGGATCTTTGCATTATAGATATCTTTCCCCGACCAAACCACACAAGAGTCCTCGACACGGGTCACAAATATCTAGATCGTAGATAACTTTTCCCGGGCAACCCACACAAGAGTTCTCGACACGGGTCACAAATACCTATCTAATAAGTAACTTTCCCTGGAAAACCCACACAAGAGTTCTCGACACGGGTCACAGATACTTATTAGTGAATAATTTGCACGTTTCAGAGGAGCTCTCTATATAAGCGTCAACTCTTGGAACGACACATCTCAAGGGATTGCTTCCGATTTCACGATCTCACACACAAACTTGATTGTATTCGACAATCACAAGGCCACATACGTCCCATTCTCAAGGTAACACAAAACCACACATGTTCCATAAAATGTCTCAACTCTTCAATAGACAACTACTTGCCGAGGATGCACACTAGGCATCAAATGCATAAGCATTGTCATTTAGTTATCTATCAACTCCTAGTTACATCCCTAGGTCTTTCCATTGGATTGTGATAAGTTTTCCCTCACTTTTCTTAATTCTTTTTAATCATATAATCGTCATTTCAAATAATTCACCAATCCACAATTACTCATGCATATCATTCATGATAAAAACAAGGTAAACAAGGTGTAATAACAATAGTCATGCATGGAAGACAACCAAGAAGTAAGAAAACAAAAAGGGAAAACACTGCTAAGTTTGCAGTGCGAAGCCCAAGCAAGCTCATTCGCTTTGAGTTCGTAGTGCGAACTTTGGGAGAACCAGGAAATAATTACGGAAATGGCGAAAGGCCCCTCTGATCGCAGTACAAACTCTGGGCAAACCTTCACCTTCAGATTTGCTCATACTCGTAGTGCGAGCATGACAGAACTGTCATGTTCGCTGGCCATTCGTCCATGTTCGCTGTGCGAACCCTGTGTTCCAGAACCTCTTACCAACATGAAAAGTTCAAACAAAAGGGTTTCAAATCCCATTTCTCATAAGACTCGTGTAGGGAAAATCAAACACAACCACAACATTAGAATGACTTCCATATCATAAATAAAACATGAATCATACGACTTTCATAGCAATGGAACAAAATACCATAACCTAACTTTCTCATTCAATCCACAACTCTAACCTTGAGTCTCTACCTAGAACCCACCTCTAAAAGATGATGAAGAAGTTGTTGATGGTGAAGATGAGCTAATTTGATGAAGAATGATGAATTTCCAAGCTCTTCTTCTTTTTCTTCTTCTAGGGTTTCCTTCTTCCTATTTCTCTTCTTTCTCCCCTTTCTCTCTATGTTTTCCCAAAAAAGGAAAGGAAAAAAGAAGGAAAATTGATATAAGGAAAAATATCATTAAATTTAGTAAGACTAACTTGCTTAAATCCCTAAAATTGAAGGTATCCAAAATGTCTCTATTGTACCAATTAATAAAACCTCAGAGTCAGATAATATAAATTAAGTCAACTCTGAGTTCATCAGTTAATCAAATTATCCCAACAGATAACTCTCAGAGCACATTGGAACCTAGTTGATCTCAACTAATATTATTTAGAGCATTTTATTAAATACGGGGTATTACATCCCCCCCCCCCCCCCCCCTTAAATAAATTTTTTTTCCTTGAATTTAAATATTACCTAAAAAAGGTGAGGGTAAGCATCCCGCATTTCAGACTCAAGTTCCCAAGTAGCATCACCCGGATGTTTATTGTCCCATTGAACCTTAACAAGAGGAATTTCTTTGTTTCAACACCTTAGTTTCCCTCCCCACAACACGGCTTGGTGGAGGTTCAAAAGTCAAGTCTACTTCTATCTCAATTGTATCTGGTAGAACTGGTTGAAGAGGGTCAGGAATAAACTTCCAGAGTTGAGACACATGAAAAACGTCATGCATCTCAGATAGAGAAGGTGGTTAGGTTAGTCTGTCAGTGTTAGCTCCTAATTTTGATGCATGATGTTGGATTAAGAATTTTTTTCCTAAGAGATAGGATTTCTGAAGTTCTACGAGACTTCGACAGAAATGTCGCTATCAGAAAGTCTAGTAGAAAGTTATCCTTCTGCAGAAAAGAGAGGGATTAAAGACTTAGAAATATTTCTAAGAGTTTGAAAGGATTCTTCGACAGAAGGCTAAGGAGCACTGTCCGATTTGGAAATTCAAATTCAAAAATAGGAGGGAACAATTATTTTTATCTGATTCTGAAGGAAGACGTGTGGCGTTCATCCAAGAAGTGAAGACATGCACGACGCCATGTGTTTCACCCTGATTAGTAGCCCGTTAGTGGGTAGTTATTTTTAACCATTATAAATAGCAAGTCTTAGCATTAGATTCAGGGGTGTTCAATTGTGTACAAAAACTCAGTGTGCTCAAAGTACCAGTGTAGAGAAAAGAGCGTGTGAGAATGTATGTTGATATAACACCATTTTTACAATTCAATGCAATTTTAATAAGTTTCTTTCATTAAAGTCTCTTTTTATTCATGCAAGTTAACTTCTGCATTTACCAATATTTTCGATTTAAATCCTTTTTACCTTTCAGTTACTTTATATTTCTTGAAGTTAGCCTCTTTTACTTATGTACGCTGTCGAAGTGTTCTTAATGTTTTCCAGAAACTTACACAAGAAAACAATTAGCACATGTCCTAGGATTTAGTTTGGTCGATCCTGCAAGTTACTCATTTTTACATAAAATTGATAGACCAGAGGTTGTTTACTATTTTTACCAGTAAACAAATTGGCACGCCCAATGGGACAGTGCTAAACGAATTTCTTGCATTTTCAAAAAGAAACTTATAAATTTGTATTTTTGATTATCTTTTCTGTGTCGAGTACTTCGTTGTATGTTATTAAGAAGTGGAAAAGTAGCCACCGCAAACGAAGAGAGACCAAAAAGAAAGTATACGAGGAAAATGGCAAGTACTAATCAGCCAAATAGTTTGAATCCTCAAACTATGTCAGGTGTCAATGCAGAACCAATCTCAGGGTCTTCGACTGGAGGACCCACCGTTTCTGCGTTTGTATCTGAAACTATGCCATTTATGGCAAGTTCAACACCAACACATTTGATTTCCCATACTAAACCAATTTTAACTTATATTGGGCTAAGGGGACCCCTAGTGACTCCCCCACCAATAGGAACGTCTACATATCAACATTTTCTGCCACCTGGTTTTTCGATGCCTTTAAACGGTCGAGAACAACCTTATGGGATGCCAACTTCGATGATGGTAACTTTACAAAACGCCCCCAGTATATTCAGAACCCGTGATGACATCACCTTTACAAGGGTCGGGATCTGGGATTAATATAGGTCGAAATAACCAATCTTTAGGAATAGGATATTCAACCCAAATGCCAGGCTTGACGAATACCACTACAGCCTATTTAAGGCAGCAAATGGATGAAACTAACCACCAAATGGTACAAATGATGTCCCAAACTATGGGGGAAATCTTTTAGCCTCTAATTCAAAATACTACCAAGACTAATCAGCAAATGGCTGTGCAGATGACGCGCCTTGCAGATTTCTTTGGTGTACTTAACCCTCCACGATACCCTCAGAGAGAGTATATCACAGGAAACCAAGGGGTGGTGTTCGAAGAGGACCCCACCATTAACCAGAACCAACAAAATCCAGGAACTATACCTCAGGCAAATGTGCCAAACCAAGGAGTAGTCGAACCCCCTAGGATTCAACCACAAATTCTTGTAGGAGAACAACCAAGGGAGGTTTTGGTGAATAGAATCCAGGATGCCAACAACGTCGTACAACGAGTTCGACATAATGAGGTGGCAGCAGATAACAATTTGGAAGCCATGGTTGAAAAGATTATGGTCCAAAATGGGGTAAACTTTGGCCTGCGTAGGCCAAATTATACATCTCCATTGTCAGAATACATTCTCCAGTCAGAATTACCCCCTAGAACGAAAGTCCCTAAGTTCACTAAGTTCTCTAGGGACACCACTGAATCCACTGTCGAACACGTGGCCAGATATGTGATAGAGGCTAGAGAAATCGCGAATAATGAGAATCTTAGGATAAAATACTTCCCAAGTTCTCTGACGAAGAATGCCTTCACGTGGTTTACAACTTTGCCACCTAATTCGATCCACAATTGGACCCAGTTGGAACGGATGTTTCATGAGCAGTTCTATATGGGACAAACGAAGATTAGTCTGAAAGAGCTGGCTAGTATAAAACGAAAATTCACTAAGCTGATAGTGAAGATGGTTGGTTTCTACCTGAGTGAATCGCACACTCAAATATAACACAGAGTCGCCACCGAACTTTATTTAGTCCCAAAGGACAGGGAAAATATCGATAAAACCCAAGGGGAAGAGAAACGAGAACGGGGGTTAGTTATGCGAAAGGAAGGTCCTAGCACCTTACGCATCCGTCGTACTCGACGGGAACCATTTCGCTTGCTTCTAGGCTCAAATGTGTTATCTATCTAAAGGCTTCTAGCTAAAAGAAAGGGAGAGAGAGGAGAAAGGGGAAAAAGAAAAGAAAGGAAGAAAGTGCTCGCGGAGGAACAAGGTCCTCGTGCCTACGTACCCTCATAGTGCAATGAGGAAATCAGAGCGTCGTAGTTCATGGAACCAGAGGACAGAAAGGAAAAGAAGAAGGAAAGAAGGGTGGAAGTGTGCTCGCCAAGACATTGCATCTCGTGCCTATGTATCTGACATTCAAAAGAATGCAGAATCAGAGCTTCCGTAGTTCGGGGAACCAAACGGAAAACAGACAAGAAAGAAACAGGAAACAAAAGAAATGGTGTCAAAACCAAGAGCAAGAGTGAAAGAAAAAACTCTACTGGGGAAGACCACACAGTAAGAGCGATTGGACAAGAGCCTAGAAAAAGAATGGTGTCAAAACCAAAAATGAAAGAAACTCCGCTGGGGATGACAAAGAGGATTGGTGTCGAAACCAAGAAAGTAAGAGCAAAATGAATAGCAAGGGCTCCGTTGGGGATCCAAATAAAGGGATGGTGTCATAACCATGAGAAAAGAGAGATTCAGTATATTAACTGGTTGGCAGTGATTAACCGAAGAAGGAGAATAAGACCCTGGCGGGGAAAAGAGACTGGTGTCAACAGACGGACTGTGATAAACCAAGAGAGAGAGTGCTGAACCAAGAGAGGGTGTTTGACTCTGAGAGGACGTCGGTATATTAACTGAAAAATAGTGGTTAACCGAGGAAACAAGGATTGCAACTCTGTGGGGATAGAGAAGCATTGGTTTTAACAGAGAAAAACTGTGATTAACCAGAAAAATGGGTGTAGGACCGATCGAATGTCGTATCCCAAAAGGGGTGTTGGTATTGACTGAACAAATAGTACTTGACCAACGAAGGAGGGTATTGAACCAAAAGAGGTTGCTAACTGCTGGGGTTCGGTTTTTAACAGAACACTGTGATTAACCGAGAAAAATGAGGGATTAACCAAGAAGAGGTGATTAACTCAAAAAGAGGTTCAGTATTTTAACAGACGGACTGTGGTTAACTGAAGAAAAGGGTGATTAACCGAGAGAAGGTGATTAACCCAAGGAACTCAGTATGTTAACAGACGGACTGTGATTAATTGAGAAAGAGTGCAAATATTGGTGTTTTAACTAACAGGCAGTGATTAACCAAACAAAGGGAGAATAACCAAAAGAAGGTTGCGAACTCCACAGGGGATTATCGGTTTTGGCAGACAGACTGTGATTAGCCGAAGAAAGAGAAAAGAGACTCTCCATGGGAATCAAGACAATGATTGACCGCCATAAAAGAATAGGGTATTGAAACAAAGAAAGCATGTTAACCTAATGAACAATGGATCTTAACCAAGAAGAATGGTGATAGATTAAGAGAGAAGTTGACAGAGATAGGAGTGATCAAGGATCAACAGAGATTGCAAAGGGAAAAAGTGATCAAGGATCGACTCAACTGGGGAAAGAAAGCACGCTACCACCTGGAGATAGAGATGACTAAGCCAAGCACAGGGTCATTCGTCCCCTACCTGAAGTAGTCATAATGAGAGTAGGAACTCTCCCTTCTCATTCCTTCTCTAACACACAGGGTATAGTGCAGAAATTGAACTGGACGGTCCAACAGCTCCAAGTTGAACAGTGCTCCCGCGCGGAACGGACAGCATAACAGCTCCAACTTGTACAGTGCTCCGAAGTATGGCGTGGCGCGAAACTCCAACTCCACGGGGGAACGAGAGAGAAAGCTCTAAAGGAGGCCTAAAGAGAGGAACGGGGAAGATCATCTAATCGAAACATGGTTTCGACCAATTAATCAAAGGGAAAAGTCATGCCAATAATTTTCCAAAGAGGATGAAAAATCATTAAGGCAAAAGGGGGAATTATTGATTATACAAGATTGAGCTCATCCATGAAGAATGAAGCTTAATGCAAAACCAAGGAAGGGAGTACAAAACAGTACCAAATGATCAACAAATGCATCACCAAATCATGTTATTATGATCAAAGAAAAATGTAAGAATTGATTATATTCACATAATGCCAAAACATGAACAATTTGGATAATTGAAAATGTGCAATAAAAGTTCAAGCACAAGCTTCAAACAGAAGTTAAATGACACTTAAAACATCCATAAGATTAAGCATGACAATCAATGGAAGTTAGGATGAAGAAAGCATGACAAACACGCTTGAAAATGCAAGAAAATGGCCTACTGGTATAGTGTTAATCGATTAACACTTTGGGTTAATCGGTTAACCTCTTACCAATCAGCGTTCTGGGTGAAAAATGAACTGGTTAACCGATTAACCAAAATGGTTAACCGATTAACATTGTGACAGTGGCAAAAA
This sequence comes from Lathyrus tuberosus, assembly GCA_022829125.1. Lineage (NCBI taxonomy): Eukaryota > Viridiplantae > Streptophyta > Magnoliopsida > Fabales > Fabaceae > Lathyrus > Lathyrus tuberosus. The sequence goes on along the minus strand of JALAZF010000061.1, from coordinate 335,364 downwards.
ACCAATAAATGCAGCTTTTCAAAAGTAGTTTTCAACACATAATCACTTATCCAAACCTCCACATGCTAGGACATGAATTATGCATACAAAATCAAGTTTAGAAGCAGCAATAGAATCAACAATAGAATCAATTAAACCAACAAGATCATGGATCAAGCAAAAGTATAATCAATTCACATGCAAAGAGAAAAAACATTGAAACTACATCGCGAATGATACGAAAACGATCGAAACAGAAAAATGAAGGAGATCCACCAACCTACAAGGCTAAGATGTGCCTTGGTAAATGCTACAATGTGATCTTGATGAAGATAAGCAAAGAAAACCAGAGGAAATCTTCAACAATAGCAGAGACGTATCGAAATCGATCAAATCGCGACGAAAACTCCAAAACGAGAATTATCACCGAAGAAACTTGAATCGATTACTTGAGATGAATCCGAAAGCTACTAGAACTCCAGAAAAACCACTAAAATGGAATGGCAATGGAGGTTAAGCTCAAGAAATAATCACTTTCAATGTGAAAAGTGATTATCCTTCAAGAATTAAGAGCTTTTTGTGAGGTTTGGTGAAGAAGATGAAGTAGAGAGAATGAGAGAATAGAGAGTGAAGAAAGTGTGAAATTGTGTGAATGATGGAGATAATGGTTGAGAGCTTGAAAAGTGAGTGAAGGTGAGTTTATATAGATTTTAGGTTTGGAGATATGAGAGGTTTGGAGTTTGGTTTGGAATTAGCTTTGGGTTTGGAACTAGGTTAGGAGTTAGTTGGACTTGACTCACCGAGTTAAGGGGGTTAACTCGGTTTGTTAGAACCAACTCGGTACCAATCCCAAGGTGAACTTCAACATCCAATTATCCACATTACTTGGAAAACAAGGAAAATGGTGCACTTGATTTGAAGTGATGCATAGAATAAATGTAAGGGAAATGTCTTGAATGGTCTTGAACTGTCTAGAATATTTAACACAATGCTAGAATAGAATAGACCAAAAGAGTGTGGAGAGAGTTGCTGAAATATGATGGAAATGCTGAATTTTTGCTGAAATAGCAGGTGTTAATCGATTAACCAACAGGTTAACCAATTAACAGCTGTTAAAAAGTTGAATTTGGCGCTGTGGAAGTGGTGTTAACCGATTAAACCAAATGGTTAAGCAATTAACCAGCCAAAAACTTGCCAAATTTTGCGTTGGGAAGGTGTTATGACCATGGTTCCGATTTCCGACCTCTTGTATTGATGAATAGGCATGGAAACCTTTATTTTGTGCTTGTCTTGATGATGTGATGACCTTGTGAGGATACGATTAATCGGGCTTGGAAAACCTGAATATTCCTGCAACAAAATATCAGAGGAAAAGTGCGAATGCGTATGCCAGCGATGCAAATGCTTATGCTCATGCAAAAGGCAAAAGAGGGAGGTCAAATTTCGGGTTACGACAGATAGATGACTACTTGAATAGATTCTGACTGATCAAGGCTAGATGTTTTACACAAGTGCCAGAGCATGAGTTGGTCGAAATGGCCGCTGGAGGCCTTGATTATTCCATTAGAAAGAAATTAGATATTCAATATCTAAGAGATATGGCTCAATTGGCTGATGGAGTTTGACAACTATAACGCCTAAAAGAAGAAAAGGCTAGAGTGAATAAGAATAAAAGGGTGGCTTACGTCGAAGTTAATGACGAAGATGAAAAATATTATAATGAGCCAGTAAGTTTCGACGAAGGCGAGATCGATCTTGCTGAATTGAAACAAGACCCACCTTATTCTTGTAAGTTGTTTGCCCCTTCGAATGGGAAAAATCCTGTCGAACCAGAAAAAAAATGACAAATTCCCCAAGAAAACTTATACTTTCGACGTTACTAAATGTGACAAAATTTTCGATTTGTTAGTTATGGACGGTCAAATGATAGTGCCTCCTGGGGCTAAAATGCCTCCTTTAGAACAAAGGAAAAAGAGAGGATTTTGTAAATATCATAATTTCTTGGGCCATAAGACTTCTCAATGTTTTCTTTTCAAGGATCTTGTGCAGAACGCAATCCAAGAAGGAAGGCTGAAGTTCGGGGAGAAGTCCAAAAACAAGATGAAAATCGATTCAGATCCCCTACCAATGACCGATGCTCACTATGCAGAGCCAACGAAGGTTCATATGGTCGAGGTTGCTGACGGCCTCAACAACGATGTCAATATGGTCGAAATCGCTGATGATTTCAACAATGAGGCAGTCATGGTCATTGTTACTGAAAATTTTGACCAAGAATTCATGAGTGTTGCTATCAAGTCTGTCGAAAGTTTCACCAAGAATGGTGTTGGCATAGGGGTCACAAAAGGAGCCGACAAGGGAGTTACTGAGGATTCCCAGTGGATGTTGGTAATAAAAGAAACTATTGACGATTTCGTACAGAAGGATAAGGCTGCTGAGGGACTACAAATGGAATTGTGCAAGTTTGACATCACTGAGGATGTCAAAATGGAAGTCAATATGGTGGAGATTTCTCAGGAGGCACCCATGGAAGTTGGTGATGAACGCCGATGGGAAGTGTACAATAAGTTGGCCTTCCTGAAAGAAGAGGAGAGTTTGATTAAATTTATACACAAGTGTCAAAGGAAGGGGTCTGAAGTCATGTTGTGCCCCAGGTGTAGCGTTGTATTCGACAAAAAGGTGGTGCAGAATCTCGAGGGAGTGCGAAAGGCCAAGCAAAGGTGGGAAGAGAAAACCCATCATGGCCCGCGAAGTTTCGACCCTAGGAGGTCTGCGTCGAACCAGGAACAGCCAAAGGCTAGAGTGCCAGGGGCAAGGCCCGCTACGTTTAAACCATTTGCTGAACTTTCTAACGGGAAGTGGGTAAAACCAAATGAGAATAGGGAGAAAGGTCAACAAAAATGGAAAGATTTCGACGTCAACAAGGGTTCTTCGATTACCTATCGCAAGGAATTCCAATCCTCCAACAAATTGGCCCACATTTATGAGAATTACAAAGGTAAAAATCCCATGTCAAGGTCGCAGTGGAGGAGGGAGCAGCGAAGGAGGAAAGCCCAAAGGGAGGCTGAATCGAAAGATAAGGCGGGATCAAGTACAAACACACCTGCTGAAAGCAACGGAAAGGGGAAGACAAAAGTTGTCGAGAAATTGCCCATAGAGCGAGAATTATTCAAAACCCAAGACGCAGAGGCCAGAGAGAAACATGATCGGGCCATAGCAGAAGATGAGATGATGAAGGATAACTTCGATTCTGATTTAGAGGCCTCATTGGACATCATTGTGAATGTGGTATCAGTGTTGCCTAGAGAATTTGATCAGATTACGGAGGTCGAAGAGGCTGATGCCTATACCGAAGCTGAAATGGCAGCACACAAGCCAGTGTTGTCATACCCAAAATTTTGACCACCAAGATTTCCCATCATTGTGCAAATTGTTACCACAAATATGGATGAACCATCATGCCTCATCAATCTCCTCAAAGATGGTTGAACATTCACCACAATCAAGAATTAGGGTTTTAAACCCACCCAGAACATTTAGACAAAAGATCAATCAAGGAATGACATGATCTTCAACTTGTCTAACCTCTTAAAAAATCCACAAAGGATCAAGAGGAATCCCACATCAAAGGTTAAGCACAAAGTTGTGACATTCCAAGTGGTTTGAGCCTCGAAACACCCGATGTCGCCAAATTAGGGTTTTGGACGACCGGGGCCTCCAGAGTGAGATTTTCACAAGAGAATGAGCCAAGACTTCAGCATGTGACTCAATATGCCCAAAATAACCCTAAGAATCCATTTTCAAAGCTAATTTACCCTCAGAGGATACATTCCCCAAAAGTCGGGAATTAGGGTTTTTTACGCGCCGAACTGCTCCGGAGCCAAAAGTCAAAACATGAATTTTTTGGCAAAAATGATCCTTATGATTCATATTTTCACAAAATGTGATTTATAATGTCATTTGAACAAGAATTGATCAAGAAATAAAGATGACTTGTAAAAGGGGTAACCTTGAAAAATTGAAATTTTTTCTAAGTTATTAAATTTGAATGATTTTGGTACCAACTTCCAAGGACCATAACTTGTGATCCAAGCAGCAATTTTGGGTGATTCAAAGCTTGATTTGTAGGTGTTGCTACACTCTACAAAAGTTTCAACTACCTCAAACCCTAACTCTTCATGGATTTTAAGTTATGGAATGATCAAAATGACAAAAATGAAGAAAATGACACTTTTTCAACACTTAGTGAAAATCTGCCTAAGTTACCAGCCTTGGACATCAAAGTTCATGGGGTTTTTTAGTTGGATTCAAATAGTTTCAAGACCAACTAAGATCACATATGTATTATATCATATGAGAGATTTCTAAAAAGCACAAGAGCCTCCCATAACTGAACCTGAGCAAGGAGATATGGTCCCCTCAAAATCACCATTTCCAACTGTCTTGTACAAGGCAGAATTTGGCATTTTGATCAATTTGGCAAAATTGGACAACTCCAAGCCTTGTCATCCATTTGGACACATCAGAGGATAACATCTAAGGGGAATGATCTGATCCCCAAGCCTCCCAAGTCCAAGAATCTACATATAGCCATAACAAACCTAAAAAGGCTTAAAAGTGCAAAAGACTCCAATTTTGTTTCCAAGCATTTAATGGATGCATCAAGGTGGCATGAACTGAGGTAAACTTAACTGAATTGAGTCAAGATTCAGCTCTGAACCAAAGGACCATAGGCCTGTGCCCTAACCTCAAGTCAATGGCTAGAGGAGACTTGAGATTCCATTTGATCTACATTGGCCAAAGGCCTGCTGCAGCTGCTATTCACTATTGCTGCCAAAATAAGCTTGCTCTACTATAAATAGAGCTCATTTGTGCTCAGTTTAAGTACACCAAAGCACTACAACACTTGCTTTCCTCAAAATCTCTCTCATTAGGCCAAAATGCCTTCTTTTGCAAGTCATCTCTGAGTTTTTGAGTTAGAGAGCAATTCCACCACAGCTTATGATCCAAACACATCCAATCTATCATATATATAAGCTGTCTAAACACTCACCCTTGATCTGAAACACCAAAATCAGAAAGTCAACCTCCAAAACCTCAAATTTTGACTTTTCTGCATTTTTCAAGCCATGTCTTGATTCAGTCACTTCCAAAACCAAAACAGGCCTCAAACACACTCCAAATATCATCCTCAAACTGTCCTAATTGGTTCCCCTCATCTATAAGATCATTTGAGTGAGTTTCCATTTGTTGCACCCCAAAATTTGCCCTACCTTTTTCAACCTTTAACTGGCTTTTGTTTCACACTCATTTGCATCTTCATTAGGTCATATAATTCATAATCATTCATTTACATTGTGCTCCTAAGACATGGGATCAAGGTATTATGTATAATATCAGGATTCTCTTTTGTTGTGAGATTCTCGTCTCCATTTAGGGTTGAATTCAAATTATCATGAAGGTTATCTCATTCAGAGGTTCATCAAGATCCAAGGTTGTTGTATTCAGAGGTTTACCAGGTTTCAGGGTGTATATCAACAAGGATCATGGTTTCTCATTCTTGGTTGAGTGTTTGGACAGTCATCAATTAAAGGTCATGAGATTAGGGTTTCAGGTTGAGGAAATCAATGGTCATCAGGACGAAGCATCTGTGATTGATTTGAGGAGTACTGGGTCATGGTTGTTTGAGCTTACTGATTGAATTGTTGGGATTCAATGAAGATGTGAGTTTGGTGTGGACTGAGAGTGTGATTGGAATTAGAGAATAGTCGTGTGGGCTACTTGGAATTCAAATTTATACCATAAACCCATTATTCATTTCCATTTTTTTCTTTAACCATTTTCATCCAATTTCATATATAAATTTGTCCGTATTCATTTTGTTTCCCACCAAATATCCATCTTTCATTTTATTTCTTTATCCACAACATTCTCATTTACCAAATTAAGTATCCATTCAATCGATTTTTTAATATCCGAAAATCCATGAAATATCACATTTGTACAAATGGCCCATACTGCTAAGCCAGAGAAAAAGTAAAAAATAATGATGGCAATTTGTGGAAGTGCTTGTAACTTGGCCAGGGAATTAACGAGATGAGTTTGTAGAATATAGCCCAGACCATATTTTGTACCAACGCATAAGTGGCAGAATTACACAGAGAAATAAAAGATTTAATAGGAAAAGTTCACATCAGAAAATCTAAAATAAGTATTTATAGGGAGAGAAATACATAGCAGTGTTCAGCAGATAATTACATAGCAGGTGTTTTCGGTCACATGAATTTCACTGCGAACAATTCATTTTCAACGCAGGAAAAGAAAAACAGCATGCACAGCTCACAGAAAAATACAAATTTCACAGTTCAATAACGTCACAAGGGTGGCCCCATAACTCACGCAATCCGCGCCCAAAACCAATTCACAAATCCTTCAGCCAAGCCACCAAAACTCGTGATAACTTCACAAATCACGACTCAATTTCATAATAGAATTCCCATTCAAATACCTAAACTACCCTCCCAATTTATGGTATAAAAATTGCAGCAGATCTGCAATCTAGAAGGAGAAGCTTAAATATGCTTCTTCCATCAGCTTCTTGAATTTTTCATCACTCTCCTTAACCGTCTGAATACACGCACCATTTCTATGTTTCATCATCAATTCACCTTCTACACATCTTGAAACCTCACGACCTTGGAGCCTTCAACCTTCAACAAACTTTTCTGGAAATCACATCAGTTGTTGTCGTAACCCAAAATTTGACCTCCCTCTTTTGCCTTTTACATAAGCATGCGCATTCGCATCGTTGGCATACGCAGTCACACTTTTCTTTGTGTGTTTCTTGTTGCAGGATATTCAGGTTTTCCAAGCCTGATTAATTGAATCCTCACAAGATCATCACATCATCAATACAAGCTCAAAATAAAGGTTTCCGTGTTTATTTATCAAGACAAGAGGTGGAAAATCGGAATCAGGACTTCAGCATCATCTTTTTGCAAAGTTGTGGAAATTTGGCTGAAGTAACCGGTTAGCACATATGCTGTAACCGGTTACTCAGTGTATTTTTCACCCAGAACACGGGTTTTCAAGCAAGTAACCGTTTAGCAGATATGTTGTAACCGGTTACTCTGTGCAAAATTTCAGTTCCTGTTGCATTTTTGGGACAACCTCCTTGAACACTCTTTGGTCATTGATTCTACAATATTCTAGCAGCATGTGGAATATTTTAGACTTCTCTATACATTTCAAGGCTATTCAATTCAATCCAAGTGCATTTACTCTAATACTTCACTCTAAATTAAGTGCACCATGTTCCTTGTTTTACAAGCATGCCAACCTTTGGATGAGGGAGCTCACATTGGGATTGTTATCGAGTTGGTTCTAACTAACCGAGTTAACCACCTTGACTCAGTGAGTCAAGCCCAACTAACTCTAACCCTAACTCCAAGCCACCCAAAGCTAAATCCAAAGCTAAGTCCAAACCTCTCACACTCCAAACCAAAAATCTATATAAGCACACCTTCACTCACTTTTCAACTCTCTCCATCATTTCCCACATTTCTCACACAAATCCTTCACAATTTCACTCTCAATTCTCTCACATTCTCTCTGATTTTTTCTGCTACATCTTCATCTTCATCTCAATTCTCTTCCAAAACCTCACCAAAGCTCATTTCTACTTTGAAGGATAATCACTTTTACATCAAAAGTGATTATTTCTTGAGCTCAATCCTCATCCTTCTTGTTATTCTACTTGGATTTCTGGAGTTATCGTGGCTTGTGGATTAATCTCAAGTATTTGCTTCAACATTCAACGGTTCGAATTCACATTTCGGAGTTTCGACGTATTTTTCTCGGTTTCGATACGTTTCATCTACTAATTGAAGATTCGTCTGGTTTTCTTTGATTTTCTGCATCAAGAATACTTTGTAACAATTACCAAGGCACATCTCCACCTTGTATGTTGGTGGATCTCACTAATTTTACTGTTTCGAGCATTTTCGCATCATTCGCGATGTAGTCGATAATTTTGCGTGTGAATTGATTTTGCATTATTTGATCCATGATCTTGATGTGTTAATTGATTCTATCACTATTTATTTTCTGTTTTCAAGTTCAATTTTCGTGCACAAATTTATGTCCTAGCGTGTGGTGTTTGACATAAGTGATTATGTGCTGAAAACTACTTTTGAAAAGCTGTTTTTGCTGTTATTTTTGCCTCTGTTACAGTGGTACCGGTTAGCAGATATCCTGTAACCAGTTACACAGTGCAATTTTCACTAAAAAACACTTATTTTCAAACATGTAACCGGTTAGCAGATATGTTGTAACCGGTTACCACTGTACAGAATGCCATTTTCTTGCATTTTCAAGTGTGTTTGCCATGCTTTCTTCATTTTAACTTCCATTGATTGTCATGCTTGATTTTATGGATGTTTTAAATGTCATTTAACTTCTGTTTGAAGCTTATTCATGAACTTTTGTTGCACACTTTCCATTATTCAAATTGTTCATGTTTTGGCATCATGTGAATATAATCATTCTTGCATTTCTCTTTGATCACCATAGCATGACTTTGTGTTGCATATTTGTTGATCATTTGGTACTGTTTTGTACTCCCTTCCGTGGTTTTGCATTAAGTTTCATTCTTCACGGATGAACTTAATTTTGTATAATCACTAATTCACAACTTTTGCCTTAACGATTTTCCACTCTCTTTGGAAAATTATTGGCATGGCTTTCCCTTTGATTAATTGATCGAAACCATGTTTCGATTAGTTGATCTTCCCATTTCCTCTCTTTAGGCTTCCTTTAGAGCTTTCTCTCTTAATCCCCCGTGGAGTTGGAGTTTCGCGCTGCGCCTTGCATCAGAGTATTGTACAATTGAATCTGTTAAGCTGTCCGTTTCTCCACGCAGGAGCACTGTACAAATTGGGGCTGTTACGCTGTCTGTTTCCTTTTCCGCACTATACTTTGAGTGCTAGAGAATGAATGAGGAAGGAGTTGTCCTACCCTCATTCTGACTATTTCTTGGGTAAGGGCGTTGGCCTTCTCGTTGAGAATAGTCACTTCTATCCTCGAGCTATAGTGTTCCTCATTCTCCAGTCGGGTCAATCCTTGATCACTTTTTGCACCACTCAATCTCTCTCTTGATTAATCACCATCCTTCTTGGTTAAGATCATTGTCTTGATTTAGCATCCTTCTCCTTTGTCTCAACATTCTTTTCTTGTGGCCACTCATTACTATTTTGATTCCCCTGAAGAGTCTCAACCCCTTTTCTTCCGTAAATCACAAGTTTTCTGTTAAAACCGAATCCCCAGGAGTTCGCAACCTTCTTTTGGTTCTTCTCCGTTTGTTTGGTTAACCACTGCTTGTCAGTTAAAACACCAATTTGCACTCTCTTTTCCTCAGTTAAACACAGTCCGTCGGTAAAAATACTGAGTTTCTCTTGGGTTAATCACTTTTTCTTGGTTAATCACCCGTCTCTTTAGTTAACCACAGTCCGTCTGTTAAAATACTGAGTTTCCTTGGGTTAATCACCTTCTCTCGGTTAATCACCCTTTTCTTCAGTTAACCACAGTCCGTTATTAAAACACTGAATCCCTTTTTTGAGTTAATCACCTCATTTTGGTTAATCACTCTTTTTTCTCGGTTAATCACAGTTCTCCTGTTAAAACCGAACCCCGCAGTTGGCAACCTTTATTGGTTCGAATACTTGCACCCTTGGGCTAGTAACCTCTTTAGGTTCAATACCCTCCTTCGTTGGTCAAGTGCTGTTTGTTCAGTCAATACCAACATCCCTTTTGGGGTTACGACCTTCGATCGGTCCTACACCCGCTCTTCTGGTTGATCACAGTTTTCTTTGTTAAAACCAATGCTTCTCTATTCCCACAGAGTTGTAATCCTTGTTTCCTCGGTTAACCACTGTTTATTAGTTAACATACCGATGTCCCCTCCGAGTCAAACACCTTCTCTTGGTTCAGCACTCTCTCTCTTGGTTTATCACAGTCCGTCTGTTGACACCAGCCTCTTTTCCCCGCCAGGGTCTTACTTTCTTCCTTCGGTTAACCACTACCGGCCACTTAATACACCGAGTCTCCCTTTTCTCTTGGTTTTCACCACTATCCCTTTATTTGGATCCCCAGCAGATTCATTTCTATACCCTTTGCTCCTACTTTCTTGGTTTCGACACCATTTCTTTCTGTTATCCCCAGCGGAGTTTCTTTTCTTCTTGGTTTTGACACCATTCTTTTCCTAGTCTCTTGTGCAATCGCTCTTACTGTGTGGTCTTCCCCAGTAGAGTTTTTCTTTCGCTCTTTCTCTTGGTTTTGACACCACTCCTTTTGTTATATTGTTTCTTTCTTGTTTTGTTTTCCGTTCAGTTCCACGAACTACGGAAGCTCTGATTCTGCATTCGTTCGAATGTCAGATACGTAGGCACGAGACGCGATGTCTTGGCGAGCATACTTCCACCCTTCTTTCCTTCACCCTTTCTTCCTTCTTCTCTGTCCCCTGGTTCCATGAACTACGACGCTTTGATTTCCTCATTGCACTATGAGGGTACGTAGGCACGAGGGACTCAATCCTCCGCGAGCACTTTCTTTCTTTTCTTTCTTTTTCCCTTCCTTCTATCTCTCCTCTTTATTTTAGCTAGAAGCCTTTAGATAGATAACCCATCCAAGCCTAGAAGCAAACGAAATGGTTCCCGTCGAGTACGACGGATACGTTAGGTGCTAATACCTTCCTTTCGCATAACCAACCCCCCGTTCCCGTTTCTCTTCCCCTTGGGTTTTATCGATATTTTCCCTGTCCTTTGGGACTAAATAAAGTTTGGTGGCAACTCTGTTGTATCTTTGAGTGTGCAATTCTCTCAGGATGTAAACCAGCCATCTTCAGCTGGCGACTCTGCTGGGGACAGATTGACCTCTTGTTGGTCCATCCCTTGAGGGGTTTAGCCTAGTTTTGTTTGCTATCTTGCTTGTTTGGGTGTGTATCTTTCATGCTTTACTCGCTTTATTTTACTTTCTTTAGCTTTCTGTTTATTTACTGCATTTCTGTACTGCTTTAAATATTCATATGCTGTATATTCTGGATGTCTGCTATTTTCTTTGTTGTTGTCGGTTGGGCTACTAATTGAGAGATAATCCCACTACCCAGGCTTGAGCATACATATAGGTATAGCATGGGCAGGCGTGACGCTCCCGTGGTGTTGGCCACGTCGGGTGTTCACGAGACCTACAGCCAGACGAGGTTCTATCGGGAGATATCTGCTACTGTATGTTGATACAGGCCAGTAGTTATTCTCTTGAGGAACTGTCGACTCTGGTAACCATTCCCGAAGACTCAGTTAAGGCACTCCTCCCAAGGAGCGATAATGGCAGACCAGAAATTGCAAACCAATTACGCTTCTTGATCCGAGGACCCAAAGTTGGGAACTTGCCATAGGATGACCTTTTTTGGGGGGAATCAGTGGACGGCCTCTTTGTTTGGCGATAGTATTGTACCCCGAGGGATGAATGTACTATTGCTTCTCAAATCGAGAATCTGAAACTGAGAATCCCGCTTTCTATATCATACCTGTGAGGGGGATATTGGGTTTTTCTGCAGGAAACCAAGACTCTTCCAACCTTTGATCTCTCATTGCGTCAGACCTAGCACCAACACAGCACTACCTTTGCAGATGTTCAGATTTGACTATTCAGACTATGTTGGCTTGTTGATTCTGGTGTTGCATATCATCTCATCATGTCAAATTAATTTTTGCATAAGCATTTTAAAACTTTATTTTTGCATAAATTGCATTCATTCATGCCTGCATATCCATGTCCTTCATCCGGGAACCTTTGTTCACACTGATCATTTCCTCCTTGTAGCAAGGCGACGACTCGACATTATTATTTCACTCGCTCAAGCAAATCCAGAATCATGGCTGACTTTGAAGCTGAGAACGCTGCTTATAAGGAAACCCTGGCCCAATTTCAAGGTAGGATGGATCAGTTCCAGATGAACATGGACGTTATCATGGAATTCCTTCGTGCTCAGAGGGACACCGCTGCTGCTGCCACCCCTACTGATGCAACTGTTGTCACTCCTATTGTGACTGTTCTTCCTGTTGTTATGGCTACTCCTGCTGTTGTTGTTCCCTCTCCTGCTATGGTTGAGGTACCAGTTGAGCCTGTGAATCAGCCTGTTGTTCAACCCGGTTTGAACCAGATGCCCATTGGATTTCCTTGGGGCATGCCTCCGAATTACACTCCTCAGCTTGCAAATAATGGTAGTGCCTTCATGCCATATCAGCCTTTTGCTGCGTCCATGCCTAATGGGAATGCTGCCGCATATCCATGGGTCATGCCTACTCTAGTCCCGCCTCCAGTGGTGAATGATGATCCTGAGAATCTTCAGGTTCAAACTCATCAAGCTGTCGGATTGGCTGACAATGAAACTCCTGATGAAGAAGACCATGTATATAGCGGTCCTCCTATTCATGTTTCGGTCTCATCTCAAGCTGCTCAAACTGTTGTTCCGAATGTTCATCCTGGGATGTTCTATCCCGGGGCATTTTCCTCAGCTGCTGGGGTACCTCCTCCGAATTATCCGTATGGTGTTCCGATGGGGCAGAATGATGGTCAGATGATTAATCCGGGTTTGGTGTATCCTTCTCAATTTGCTACTCCGCAAGTGAATGCTCCTGCCGCATCCCAGCTGCCAAATCCTCAGGTTCTTGTCAGGCCCGTTAATCAAAGTAGATATGTTGACTACAAGTTGCTGGAAGACCATATCAGAGCTATTGAAGGGTTTTCTGCTTTTGGCTTGGAAGCCAAGGACTTGTGCTTGGTTCCAAATGTTGTGCTGCCGCAGAAATTCAAGATACCTGATTTGCCAACGTATAAAGGTTTAAGTTGTCCGCGTAGTCACATCACTATGTACTGCAGGAAGATGGCATCCCATATTGATAATGATGAATTGCTGGTTCATTGCTTTCAAGATAGTTTGTCTGGGGCTTCATTGGATTGGTACATGGGCCTGGAGCGCAGCAAAATCCGTACTTGGAGGGATCTATCTGAAGCATTCGTGAAACAATACAAATATAATCTTGATCTGGCACCCACTAGATTGCAATTGCAGAATCAGTCCCAGCGCTCAGCTGAAACATTCAAGGAGTATGCACAAAGATGGCGTGAGATGGAATCTCGTGTGAGACCGGTTCTCTCTGACAATGAGTTGGTTGACATCTTTATGGGTACCTTACAAGGATCTTACTACGAGAAAATGGTGGGTAGTTCTTCGTCAAACTTCGCTGATGTTGTAACGATTGGGGAACAGATCAAAAATGAATTCAAGACTGGAAAGATTCCTGGAGCTGCTTCCCAGCAGTCGGCCACCAGAAAGTCTCATAACAGTCCGTCCAAGAAAAAGGAGGGTGAAGCCAACGTTGTTACAGCTCAAGTTTCTCCTCAGTATCAAGCTCCCATGCCGTATTATCCATATCCATACATTGCTGCTGCACAGTATCAACAACCTCCATATCAGTACCATCCACAACAACCAGTTCAGAATGCTCAGAATCAGCAACAGACTCAACAGAACAAAAATTAACAGAATCAGAACCGTCAGAACAACAACAATCAAGGAAACTGTAAGCGTCCGAATTTAGATAGAATTCCGGTGTCATACACGAAATTGTTTCCTTACTTGGTTCACCAAGGGGCAATTGTCCCCAAGCAGATTGCACCTGCAATTCCTCCATTTGGCCTGAAGCATAATCCAAATGCGTCCTGTGCTTATCATGCTGGATACATAGGACATGCAATAGAGGACTGTTTTGTCTTCAAAACCAAAGTTCGGGAACTCATTGATAAGAAGGTTATGACTTTCGCCGAGGAAGGACCTAACATTCAGAATAATCCGTTGCTGAATCACGGTGGAGCTGCAGTTAACATGATTGGGGATAGTTCAAGGGCTGAATTGATCAGGGATGTCGACGAAGTAAAGACTCCGATGGCTCTGGTTTTCAAGAGGTTGAATGAACACAGGCTGTTGAAAGGATTGCATGGTAAGTGTCAGATTTGTGACGATAATCCTAACCAGTGTCGAAGGTTGAAGGGTTGTGTTCAGATTCTGATGAACCGTGGCGAAGTGCAATTTGCCAGATCTAAACCTGTTGAGGAAGTTTCTGCCATTGAGCCATTCACCATTGTCTATAGGAAGGTTCCAGTTGAATCCCCTAAGCAGAAGAAGGTGCAACCCATCGTTGTTTGTCCACCGAAGCCGTTTCTGTATCAGAATTCTAAGGAGGTACCTTGGAAGTACGGGTCTACCATATTTTATGCAGGTCAAGAGATAAGGTTTGCCGAATCTGAGATCGTAAATGTTACAGTCGGTGGAGGTATGACTTGTAGTGGATGAGTGTTCGCTCTGAAGGTCACTACGAAGCCTGTGCAAATTCCAACAGTTGTTCCTCCCAAGGAGACACCTGCATCTACAATCCCTGTTGTTCAATAAGGGGCATCATCTACTGCCATTCCAGTACCAACTATCCCGTTCGAGGATGTTTTAAAGAACACAGAGACCCTTGATGATCAAGAGTTCCTTAAGTTGATCAAGAAAAGTGACTTTAAGATTGTGGATCAGCTGGGTCAGACTCCCTCGAGGATCTCAATTTTGTCCTTACTTATGAGTTCGTCTACGCGCAGATCAGCTTTGTTGAAAGTCTTGAACAGTGCCCATGTCATGCAAGATATATCTGTCGTCGAGTTTGATGATGTAGTGGTGAACATAACTGCAAGTCGATATTTGGGCTTTAATGAATCAGAATTTCCTCCTGAAGGAACTGCCCACAATAAAGCACTGCACATATCTATAACCTACACAGACATCCTGTTATCTCGTGTTCTAGTGGATACCGATTCTTCCCTCAATGTGATGCCCAAGGGAACATTGAGTCAATTACTGGTGGAAGGAAACGAGATGAGACCAAGTGCTTTAGTTGTCAGAGCCTTTGACGATTCTCAAAGACAGGTCATTGGGGAAGTGGATTTACCCATCAATATTGGGCCGCATTTGTTCACCATTACCTTCCAGGTGATGGATATCAATCTGGCATACAGTTGCCTATTGGGTCGTCCATGGATCCACGCCGCAGGGGCAGTTACCTCCACTTTACATCAGAAGTTGAAGTTCATGTTTGATGATCAGCTTGTCATCGTCTGTGGTGAAGAAGATTTGATTGTAAGCGAGTTATCATCTTTTCGATACGTCGAGACCGAGGAAGGCATAGCTGAGGTGTCGTTGTAGTGTCTCAAGTTCGAAGATGTCAGTTCTGCTTCAACTAGTCAAAGTAGATCACTATAATTGACTTTAGCGTCCGCTAAGAGTGCTAAAGAGACTATCCAGAAAGGAGCTTTGTCCGGCTGGGGGCATGTGATTGATGTGGTTGAGAAGCATAATCGTTTTGGATTGGGTTATCGTCTTGGTCATCAATCTGGTTCTTCTGGTCAGAAGCAGTGCAATTTAATCAAGTTCCATACCGCGGGTTTCCAGCAAGGTGACATCGTGGCAGCTACTAATGATGCTGGTCCCAGTAATCAGACCTCAAGCTTTGTGCGCAAGTGTCCGTCGGGTTTCAAGCTCAACAATTGGACATCTACCGTGATTCCTGTGGTTTTCCTATATAACATGTAATGCATTTTGCTTTCTCATTCCCTCGTCCTCGCCCGAGACGAGTGGATAGCTTGTAAAGGGCCTTACGCTTTTGCAATATTATGTGATCAATGAATAAAAGTTTTTTGCATTCAAAATCATGTTCTATTTTCTTTCTTTATTTTACTTTTTCACAAATAAATGGCAAAAGTTTATTTTTCTTTTCACTTTTCAAAATAGCTCATTCTATTCATAAACATGCAGAATTAATAAAAGCATTGATAACAACATGGCAAACATCCATTGTAATTCTGGAATTCCAATTAACCAAGCCGAAGAAGATGGTGAGGAAGATTGTGAATTACTGGCTGAACTAGCAAGGCTCCTTGAGCACGAGTGTAGAGAGATTCAGCCACACAAAGAGCCAGTGGAAGTTGTCAATCTTGGTACTGATGAGGTCAGAAGAGAAGTCAAGGTTGGTGCATCCCTCGCAAAGCATGTACACTCCGAGTTGCTCAAGTTATTGAAAGAGTATGTTGATATCTTCACTTGGTCCTATCAAGATATGCCTGGTTTGGATACCAACATCGTTGAACATCACTTACCACTCAAGCCCGGTTGTCCTCCTGTCAAGCAGAAACTCAGAAGGACTAGACCCGACATGGCACTCAAAATCAGAGAAGAGGTAAAGAAGCAGCTTGATGTTGGGTTCCTGGCCACTTCCGAATATCCTGAATGGATTGCCAACATCGTCCTGGTTCCTAAGAAAGATGGTAAAGTCAGAATGTGTGTGGATTATCGAGATCTCAACAAGGCAAGCCCGAAGGATGATTTTCCTTTGCCTCATATTGATGTCTTGGTAGACAACACAGTGCAGTTCTCTATCTTTTCCTTTATGGACGGTTTCTCAGGATATAATCAGATCAAGATGTCCCTAACCGATATGGAGAAGACTACTTTCATCACGCCGTGGGGTACATATTCTTACAAAGTCATGCCATTCAGTCTAAAGAATGCAGGGGCAACATACCAACGTGCCATGACAACCCTCTTTCACGATATGATTCATAAAGAGATTGGGGTTTACGTGGACGATATGATTGCCAAGTCCAAAACTGTAGGTGATCACCTGGTTCATCTGAAGAAACTGTTTGACAGACTCCAGAAGTTTAGATTGCGGTTGAATCCTGTGAAGTGCACCTTCGGAGTCCGATCTGGTAAACTGTTGGGCTTTATCGTGAGTCAGAAGGGCATTGAAGTTGATCCTGATAAGGTTCGGGCAATTCAAAACATGCCGCCTCCCAAAATAAAAAAAGAAGTCCGTGGCTTTCTGGGCAGACTCAATTACATTTCAAGATTCATTTCCCATTTGACGGCTACCTGTGAACCAATGTTCAAATTACTAAGAAAAAATCAATCGATTGAATGGAATAATGATTGTCAGGAAGCATTTGACAAAATAAAACAATACTTGCAAGAACCACCGATCTTAGTATCGCTAGTTCCTGGTAGGCCTTTAATCATGTATCTCACCGTTCTCGATGAATCAATGGGATGTGTATTGGGTCAACATGACAACACTGTCAGGAAAGAACATGCAATATACTATCTGAGCAAGAAGTTCACTGATTATGAGACCAGATACTCACTCTTATAGAAAACTTGCTGTGCTCTAGTCTGGACTGCTCGACGCCTACGACAATACATGATTTGCCATACTACTTTGTTGATATCCAAAATGGATCCGATATAGTACATATTTGAAAAGCCTGCTGTCTCTGGAAGGATTGCTCGGTGGCAAATGCTGTTAACTGAGTATGATATCCAACATGTTACCCAGAAAGCAATAAAAGGGAGCGTCTTGTCTGACTACCTTGCTCATCAACCTGTAGAGGGTTATTAACAGATGAAGTTTGACTTTCCCGATGAGGATGTTCTGTTTATCAGAGATTATGAGACTCCAAACCCTGACATAGGACCCGAACCAGGGGCGCGATGGACGCTCGTGTTCGATGGTGCCTCCAATTCTAAAGGTCGTGGAATCGGTGCTATCCTCATCTCTCCAACAGGTTTTCACCTTCCCTTCACTGCTATATTATGCTTCGCATGCACCAATAATATGGCTGAATACGAGGCATGTATCTATGGTATTGAAGTGGATATTGACATGAGAATCAAGATTCTTGAGGTCTATGGAGATTCTGCCTTGGTCATCGGTCAAGTCAGAGGGAATTACTTGACTCGGGATTCCAAGTTGGTTCCGTACCAACAACACATTACGAAGTTGATTCCTTACTTTGATGAAATTTCTTTTCATCATACCCCCCGAGAGGAAAATCAACTAGCCGATGCACTTGCCACTCTAGCATCCATGTTCAAGGTCAAGTCGAAGAATGAAGCTCCTCATATCTGCATTGATCACTTGAACGAACCAGCACACTGTTTAGCAATCGAGGATGAGTCTGTTGACAAGCCTTGGTTCTACAACATTAAAAGATATCTCGAAAAACAGGAAAATCCCGAGGGTATCACTATCACTAATAAGAAAGCTCTTAGGCGGCTTTGCGCCAAATTCTTCTTAAGTAGTGGTATACTGTACAAGAGGATTATGATTCCGTGTTGCTCAGATGCGTGGATAGAAACGAAGCAAAAATGATCATAAGGTCCATACATGAGGGCTGCGAGGGTGTACATGCTAAAGGTCCTGCTATGGCCAAGAAGATCCTTCGGGCTGGGTATTACTGGATGACAATGGAGGTAGATTGTTACAACTTTACCAAAAGATGTCACAAATGCCAAATCTACGGAGACAAGATCCATGTGCCTCCAACTCCATTGAATGTTTTGACTTCACCTTGGCCATTCTCCATGTGGGGTATAGATATGATTGGAATGATCGGGCCGAAGGCTTCCAACGATCATTGATTCATTCTGGTTGCTATCGACTACTTCACCAAGTGGTTGAAGCTGCTTCTTATGCAAACGTTACACGATAAGTGGTTTCCAGATTCATCAAGAAAGAGATAATCTGTCGTTACGACATTCCTAGCAACATTATCACGGACAATGCAAGCAACCTGAACAATAATATGATGAAGGAGTTGTGTCAAGAATTTAAGATCGAGCACCACAACTCTTCACCATATCGGCCCAAGATGAATGGCGTCGTGGAAGCAGCAAACAAAAATATCAAGAGGATTGTCCAGAAAATGGTCAAGAATTACAAATTTTGGCTTGAAATGCTTCCCTTTGCACTGCATGGCTATAGAACGCCAGTTCGCACTTCTACTGGGGCAACTCCGTATTCGCTAGTGTATGGTATGGAGGCAGTTCTACCCATTGAAGTCGAAATTCCTTCGCTCAGATTCATCATGGAAGCAGGTCTTGACGAAGTTGAATGGGTTCAATCCAGATACGACCAGCTGAATCTCATCAAAGAGAAGCGCCTTACAGCCGTTTGTCGTGGTCAATTGTATTAGAGACGCCTCTAGCGAGCTTTTGACAAGAAAGTTCTTCCTCAAACATTCTGTGAAGGCGAACTCGTGCTCAAGAGATATCCACCTATTCACCCGGATCCACGAGGAAAATGGACTCCCAATTACGAAGGACCCTTTGTTGTTAAGAAGGCCTTCTCAGGCAGAGCCCTGATCCTCACCACAATGGATGGGGAGGAGTTGCCATCGCCCGTGAACTCTGATGCAGTCAAAAAATATTATGCCTAGAAAAAAATAGATAAGAGTCCGCTAGATTGACATCCGCAAGGACAATCTAGGTAAAAATGGACGTCCTAATGGACCAAAAAAAGAGATGTCCATGCAAAAGTTAGGGACAATGAAAAAAAAAACAATAGTAGCCCGCTAAGTTGAAAACCCGAAAGGGCGACTTAGGCAAAAATGGGTATCCCGGTGGATGAAAAAAATAATATATAAACATGTCCAGGCAAAAATTAGGGATAAAGGCATTGACTGTGAACACTTGAGCCTCTCTTCATCACAGCTAGACCTTAGGCGGTAACAGAGCATTCAAATCATCATCAACAGGTGTAAGGCGTTGGAACCTAGACTTACAGTGGATGGTGGCCAATGTTGTAATCAATGCAAAGCATGATTTCCCTTTGCCATTTACATTTGTTTTTCAATTTTATTGCAAATTTTCTCATCAAGGATTTTGCATCCTTGTACACACTTTATGTACAAAATTTTAACATTCAATAAAATGCATTCTTTGTTATCTCAATTTGTTTTCACCCAGTATTTTGTTTACAAAATAAACAATTATTTGCGATCACATAATATTAAAGCGTTGAGAACAATAAAAAGCTAAATCAATCGAAGAAGCATTATGCATTGCATGTGTTACTGGTAACTCCTGCAAGATAATCGGTAATATCCATTGGTATGCCTAACGCCTGGCCGACAGTGTGATGGTTCTATAAAGAAGTTATTGTTTCCTCAGCAGTTCCTCAGTAGGGTCATCATTCTCCCCAGCAAGCGCCATTATGATTTGTCGAAAAGCTTGTTTGTTTACATATCTTTTCTCCGACAGATTTGTAATGTCTCTGGACAGGTTGCTGAAGTGTTCCCAGCAAAGACACTTTACTCTCTTTTCCCCAGCAAGGGTTGTACATCCTCTCCAGTAATTTGAAACTATCTGTCTCCAGCAGCAATGGGTTCTCCTCAGCAAAGTCAACATGATTTGGAAAGATGTTTTTCCCCGCACAGAGCCAATCTTGGTAGGAAGGATTGATTTGATCCCCAACAGAGACAGCCATTTCTTTCCCCGGCAGAACCATCATCCTTTGTGAACTCTCTTTTCCAGCAGAGTTTGTCTTCATCTGCGGGTCCTCTCCCCAACCGAGGGTGTCGAAGTCGTTTTGCTACGATCTCTACCTAACCGCTTCACACTGTGCCTTATCTTGCGCCTTTGCATTGCATGGTATCAAGCATCATGTAGAAACGCATACATAGCATATGCATCGATCATACTCCCTCTCTTTTTGCCTGACTTATCTCCTAGCAGATTTTCAGCCAAACCTTGCACTTATCTTTTCTTTCTTAACACTCTTCTTCTGTAGCCGTCAGCCAAATTCTCGAGATACTCTTTTATTTAATCCCTTTTTACCTCAAATCATCAAAAAGCCAGCGCAATTCGTACATTCAGGTCCAAGAGGATTAAATAGGGGCAGCTGTCGTAACCCGAAATTTGACCTCCCTCTTTTGCCTTTTGCATAAGCATGCGCATGCGCATTCGCATCGTTGGCATACGCAGTCGCACTTTTCTTTGTGTGTTTCTTGTTGTAGGATATTCAGGTTTTCCAAGCTCGATTAATTGAATCCTCACAAGATCATCACATCATCAATACAAGCTCAAAATAAAGGTTTCCGTGTTTATTTATCAAGACAAGAGGTGGAAAATCGGAATCAGGACTTCAGCATCATCTTTTTGCAAAGTTGTGGAAATTTGGCTGATGTAACCGGTTAGCACATATGCTGTAACCAGTTACTCAGTGTATTTTTCACCAAGAACGCAGGTTTTCAAGCAAGTAACCGGTTAGCAGATATGCTGTAACCGGTTACTCTGTGCAAAATTTCAGTTCCTGCTGCATTTTTAGGACAACCTCCTTGCACACTCTTTGGTCATTGATTCTACAATATTCTAGCAGCATGTGGAATATTCTAGACTTCTTTAGACATTTCAAGGCTATTCAATTCAATCCAAGTGCATTTACTTTAATGCTTCACTCAAAATTAATTGCACCATGTTCCTTGTTTTACAAGCATGCCAACCTTTGGATGAGGGAGCTCACATTGGGATTGTTACCGAGTTGGTTCTAACTAGCCGAGTTAACCACCTTGACTCAGTGAGTCAAGCCCAACTAACTCCAACCCTAACTCCAAACCACCCAAAGCTAAGTCCAAACCTCTCACACTCCAAACCAAAAATCTATATAAGCACACCTTCACTCACTTTTCAACTCTCTCCATCATTTCCCACATTTCTCACACAAATCCTTCACAATCTCACTCTCAATTCTCTCACATTCTCTCTGATTTTTTCTGCTACATCTTCATCTTCATCTCAAATCTCTTCCAAAACCTCACCAAAGCTCATTTCTACTTTGAAGGATAATCACTTTTACATCAAAAGTGATTATTTCTTGAGCTCAATCCTCATCCTTCTTGCTATTCTACTTGGATTTCTAGAGTTATCGTGGCTTGTGGATTAATCTCAAGTATTTGCTTCAACATTCAACGGTTCGAATTCGCATTTCGGAGTTTCGACGTATTTTGCTCGGTTTCGATACGTTTCATCTACTAATTGAAGATTCCTCTGGTTTTCTTTGATTTTCTGCATCAAGAATACTTTGCAACAATTGCCAAGGCATATCTCCGCCTTGTAGGTTGGCCGATCTCCCTAATTTTACTGTTTCGAGCATTTTCGCATCATTCGCGATGTAGTCGATAATTTTGCGTGTGAATTGATTTTGCATTATTTGATCCATGATCTTGATGTGTTAATTGATTCTATCACTGTTTATTTTCTGTTTTCAAGTTCAATTTTCGTGCACAAATTTGTGTCCTAGCATGTGGTGTTTGACATAAGTGGTTATGTGCTGAAACTACTTTTGAAAAGTTATTTTTGCTGTTATTTTTGCCTCTATTACAGTAGTAGCCGGTTAGCAGATATGCTGTAACCAGTTACACAGTGCAATTTTCACTAAAAACACTCATTTTCAAACATGTAACCGGTTAGCAGATATGCTGGAACCAGTTACCACTGTACAGAATGCCATTTTCTTGCATTTTCAAGTGTGTTTGCCATGCTTTCTTCATTTTAACTTCCATTGATTGTCATGCTTGATTTTATGGATGTTTTAAATGTCATTTAACTTCTGTTTGAAGCTTATTCATGAACTTTTGTTGCACACTTTCCATTATTCAAATTGTTCATGTTTTGGCATCATGTGAATATAATCATTCTTGCATTTCTCTTTGATCACCATAGCATGACTTTGTGTTGCATATTTGTTGATTATTTGGTACTGTTTTGTACTCCCTTCCTTGGTTTTGCATTAAGTTTCATTTTTCATGGATGAACTTAATTTTGTATAATCAATAATTCACACCTTTTGCCTTAACTATTTTCCACTCTCTTTGGAAAATTATTGGTATGGCTTTCCCTTTGATTAATTGATCGAAACCATGTTTCGATTAGTTGATCTTCCCCTTTCCTCTCTTTAGGCTTCCTTTAGAGCTTTCTCTCTCGATCCCCCCGTGGAGTTGGAGTCTCGCGTTGCGCCTTACATCGGAGCACTGTACAATTGAAGTTGTTGCACTGTCCGTTTCTCCATGCAAGAGCACTGTACAAATTGGGGCTGTTACGCTGTCTGTTTCCTTTTCTGCACTATACTTTGAGTGCTAGAGAATGAATGAGGAAGGAGTTGTCCTACCCTCATTCTGACTATTTCTTGGGTAAGGGCGTTGGCCCTCTCGCTGAGAATAGTCACTTCTATCCTCGAGCTATAGTGTTCCTCATTCCCCAGTCGGGTCAATCCTTGATCACTTTTTGCACCTCTCAATCTCTCTCTTGATTAATCACCATCCTTCTTGGTTAAGATCATTGTCTTGATTGAGCATCCTTCTCCTTTGTCTCAACATTCTTTTCTTGTGGCCAATCATTACTATTTTGATTCCCCTGAAGAGTCTCAACCCCTTTTCTTCAGTAAATCAGAGGTTTTCTGTTAAAACCGAATCCCCAGGAATTCGCAACCTTCTTTTGGTTCTTCTCCCTTTGTTTGGTTAACCACTGCTTGTCAGTTAAAACACCAATTTGCACTCTCTTTTCCTCAGTTAACCATAGCCTGTCTGTTAAAATACTGAGTTCCTCTTGGGTTAATCACCTTTTCTTGGTTAATCACCCGTCCCTTCAGTTAACCACAGTCCGTCTGTTAAAATACTTAGTTTCCTTGGGTTAATCACCTTCTCTCGGTTAATCACCATTTTCTTTAGTTAACCACAGTCCGTCTGTTAAAACATTTAATCCCTTTTTTTAGTTAATCACCTCCTTTTAGTTAATCACTCATTTTTCTCGGTTAATCACAGTTCTCCTGTTAAAACCGAATCCCGCAGTTGGCAACCTTTATTGGTTCGAATACTTGCACCCTTGGGCAAGTAACCTCTTTTGGTTCAATACCCTCCTTCGTTGGTCAAGTGCTGTTTGTTCAGTCAATACCAACATCCCTTTTGGGGTTACGACCTTCGATCGGTTCTACACCCGATCTTCTGGTTGATCACGGTTTTCTCTGTTAAAACCAATGCTTCTCTATTCCCACAGAGTTGCAACCCTTGTTTCCTCGGTTGACCATTGTTTATTAGTTAACATACCGATGTCCCCTCCGAGTCAAACACCTTCTCTTGGTTCAGCACTCTCTCTTGGTTTATCACAGTCCGTCTGTTGACACCAGCCTCTTTTCCCCGCCAGGGTCTTACTTTCTTCCTTCGGTTAACCACTGTCGGCCAGTTAATACACAGAATCTCCCTTTTCTCTTGGTTTTCACCACTATCCCTTTATTTGGATCCCCAGCGGATTCATTTCTATACCCTTTGCTCTTACTTTCTTGGTTTCGACACCATTTCTTTTTGTTATCCCCAGCGGAGTTTCTTTCCTTCTTGGTTTTGACACCATTCTTTTCCTATTCTCTTGTGCAATCGCTCTTACTGTGTGGTCTTCCCCAGGAGAGTTTTTCTTTCACTCTTTCTCTTGGTTTTGACACCACTCCTTTTGTCTTTCTTGTTTTGTTTTCCGTTCAGTTCCACGATCTATGGAAGCTCTGATTCTGCATTCGTTCGAATGTCAGATACGTAGGCACGAGACGCGATGTCTTGGCGAGCATACTTCCACCCTTCTTTCCTTCACCCTTTCTTCCTTCTTCTCTATCCCCTGGTTCCATGAACTACGACTCTCTAATTTCCTCATTGCACTATAAGGGTACGTAGGCACGGGGCCTCAATCCTCTGCGAGCACTTTCTTTCTTTTCTTTCTTTTTCCTCTTCCTTCTCTCTCTCCTCTTTCTTTTAGCTATAAGCCTTTAGATAGATAACACATCCAAGCCTAGAAGCAAGCGAAATGGTTCCCGTCGAGTACGACGGATGCGTTAGGTGCTAATATCTTCCTTTGGCATAACCAACCCCCCGTTCCCGTTTCTCTTCCCCTTGGGTTTTATCGATATTTTCCCTGTCCTTTGGGACTAAATAAAGTTTGGTGACGACTCTGTTGTATCTTTGAGTGTGCGATTCGCTCAGGATGTAAGCCATCCATCTTCAGTTGCCATAACCTTCTCTTTATCATCTTCAATTCAAGATTAACATGTAGAAAACCATAGCACAAATACTTCAAAACTAATTAAAAACTGCAACAGAGTTGAGATCTCCTTCATGTTTTTGGCTCTCCACATTCATCAACATCAACAACCTGCGGCGAATCGTGTGGTGATGTCAGAGTCGAACTGAAGAAGAAGATCTAGAAGTGGAAGAGAAGAAGATCGAGAAGCAAAGCAAAATAGAAGAAGGATTGAGCGAGAGAAGAAGGAGAAGGAAATGGAATCGAGTGTACCTGAGCCGTGAGACTTCTTTGCATCTTCGAAGTGCCATCGGAGCGACTCCGATAGGTACGTATTGCTCCGTTTCCTCGTATGTATCTTGCGATTTGTATTGCGATTGGTTATTGTCTGTTGTTAATATTCTTCTGAACCTGGATTCCTTGACACTAGCTTAGAATTGTTTATGTTTTCTGGTTGAAATTCGTCGCGTATTGGAAACTTTTGAGAGCAAGGTGAGTTTCTGTTGAATTAAGGATGAGGTCGCGAGCATTTTCGTTTCACGGCGTTGCTTCGTTGGAGACGTTGGAATGGTGTGAAGAGGAAAAGTATTGAGATGTTGGCTGGTGGTTCTGTGAGCGTAGAAAAGGTGAGCCGCCGGTATTTTGTTGTGAAAGGAAGAAAGGAGACGGCGAGGTTAAGAGGAAGTATACGAAGGAAAGAGGCTTACGCCATTGAAGAAGGAGATGGTTGAACGGAGAGAGAAGTGACGAGCAAGTGAAGGAGATGAAGAAGCAGGGGAGCGGCGGTGTGTGTGTATGTTTTCTCAGAGGATCTCACTCTCCCTTTAGTAATTATGTTTCTCCATTTGTACATTTGGACCGGGTTGGACTAGGCCCGTTCGTTTCTCACTCCCTAATTCTACCTACACACCCCCCCCCCCCCCCCATGGGATTCACATTAAGACATTGGGCCTTAGACTTGAGCCCATTCGCCTAATTACTTCTCTGCACTTCCAGAAGTACTTTTTGCACCCCCTGGCTGCAAATAGAAGTTCATTGGGCTTCTTGTTTCAAGCCCATCCGCCTGGACTTTTGTTTTCCACCCAAGAATCTGAATTGCACCCCTCTTTGTTTATTTTAATTGTTTCTTTTTTATTTGTTTTGACATTTGTAATTGATTTTGGATTAATTTTAGAATTAGTTATTAATTAGATTTTAACTTGAATTAATTTTTAGGTTTAGATTAACTTTTTACTTAGAATTTAAATTTCTTTTTAATTAGCATTTTAATCCTAACTTGGTTATTTTTTACCATGATTTTAATTGCCTATCTTGATTAATTTCTGATCAATTCTTGATTTTCTATCTGTACTTGAATTTCTTTTGACTTGGTTTCGTAGTTGGTTTTCCTTTGTGATTGAACTGTCTGGTGTTTACTTGTTGATTACTCTGTATTCACATGCTCCCTTAAGGTTCCTAGTCCGACTTAATTTCTGATTAAGCTCGGAGTAGGATAAACATTAGGCTCTCAATCCAAGCATGATAACAATAGGTTAGCTCCCTCCTAATCCTGACCTTAGGGCCACTTTGCATGATAACTTGTAGGACCGAGTTTCCTTTAAACTTTCCGTGAGTCCCGACTCATTTCTCTCACACCCATGCGATTGAGACCATTCTAGTTTTTCCGTAGACCATGAACTACGGACGCTCTGATTTCCTCTCTCTGGATAGATTGAGGATACGTAGGCACAAGACGGCGATGTCTTGGCGAGCACTCTTCCCACCTTTCTTTTGTAGTAGCGTGAACTACGGATGCTCTGATTCCTCATTACTTAATGAGGATACGTAGGCACGAGGATCCCTATCCTTGGTGAGCACACTAACAACTAACTTCCATTTTCTCTCGCTCCCGTGCGATCGAGACTGACCAGTTAACTGAACCTTTTCTCTCGCCCTAGTGCTATCGAGACCTTTTTCGACCCGTAGGTCAAACTACGACCGCTCTAATTTCCTCTCCCTGGATAGATTGAGGATACGTAGGCACAAGACAGAGATGTCTTGGCCAGCACCCTTCCACCTTTCTTCCGTAGTCGCGTGAACTGCGGATGCTCTAATTCCTCATTCCCCAATGACGATACGTAGGCACGAGGATCTCTATCCTTGGCGAGCACATTAACAACTAATTCCCCTTTTCTCTTGCACCCTTGCGATCGAGAACAACCTGATAACTGAGTCTTTTCTTTTGCCCCCGATGCGATCGAGACCTTTTTGACCCGTAGGTCGAACTACGACTGCTCTGATTTCCTCTATCTGGTTAGATTAAGGATACGTAGGCACGAGACGGCGGTGTCTTGGCGAGTAACCTCCCCCCGTAGTCCTCCGAACTACGTTGACTCTGACTTTCCCATTGCACGAGGGAATACGTAGGCATAGAGCGACGATGTTTTATCGAGTCTCTTTTTTTCCCTTTTTGTTTTCCATTTCTGTTTAGCAGTAGGCTTTATATAACTCACCCTTTATTTAGACAACAAGCGTGGATCCCATCGAGTACGATGGACGCGTGGGGGTGCTAATATCTTCCCCTCGCGTAACCGACTCCTGAACTCGGACTATGGTTGCGATGACCATGTCTTTTCCCTCTTCTAGGTTTTCTTCGATCATTTCCTTTCCCTGCGTTGGGATAAATAACGTTCGGTGGCGACTCTTCTGTTCCTGTTTTCGCCGGTTGTTTTTCGTGGATTTTGGGTTTTTTATTAGTATGCTCGCTAAGACTTTTGCAATCTTATGCCTACGTATTCCCGTTTAACGAAACAGGGAAATCAGAGCGATCGTAGTTCCTCCTATTCTATGGGAGGAAAAAGGTTGTTTTGGTGTCTTGTTCAAAGCGCAAGACATGAAGCTAAAGGTGGTTTGTATCTTGTTCAAAACCCAAGATGTGAAGCTAAAGGGTTGACTGAGAGAGAACTTGTCATCTCTAAAGAGGAGTTGTTGATGTTTGTATGCTGTGAGCAAGGCACAAATTTGATGCTAAAAGGTTAATTGACTCAACCGAGGTTTCCTTATACAAAGCCTAAGAGGAGGCGATTGACCCAACAAGAGGGTGCCTTTTGTTTATTGTCTCGTACGAAGCCCGAGATAAAGGCTAAAAGGGTTGACTCAACAAGAGAGTACTAACAAGTGACTGACTCAACAAGAGAGTGCTTTTATGTGTCTTGTACGAAGCCCAAGACGGAGGCTAAAAAGTTTGACTCAACAAGAGAGTCTATTTGACAGGTGATTGACTCAACAAGAGAGTCTTTTATACTCAACAAGAGAGTGTTTTACTGTCTTGTACGAAGCCCGAGATAGAGGCTAAAAGGAGATCGACTCAACAAGAGAGTCGTTTATACTCAACAAGAGAGTCTTTTGTTGTCTCGTACGAAGCCCGAGATAGAGGCTAAAGGGGAGACTGGCTCAATAAGAGAGTCTGAAAAGGTTAACTCCGCTGAGGAGAGTCATTGTATAAAGCCCAAGAGGAGGTTATCTTACTGCTGAGGATTAGATCCATAGGCAGGACCAAGTGGGAGAGCCCTGATAAGAGAGGCCGGGTTTCTGAGTGATCAGTGTTTTTTCCTATGTTTGAAAGGAACTTAAGAATGTCTTTGAGACTCAAGGGGTTTAGACTGTCCAAGTCTAGAGTTTTGACTTATGTACAATGCCCAAGAGTAGGCACGAGCATTAAGGGATGAGTATCAACCCTAGAATGGCCGGAGTTTTGACGCTGGAAAGACTGCTCTAGCAAAGGATGACTAAGTTCTGTCTTATACCTTTAAGAGGTCGTCAGGGTCCTTGTATTAAGCCCAAGAGAAGGCATGAGAACTTCTAAGAAGCCGAAGGGTCCTTGTACGATGCCCAAGAGGAGGCTGGGATTCTTTTAGGAAGCCTGTGGGTCCCCAAACCAAGAGAAGTTCAAGAAATGCAATTCACAGAGAAGAGATCATTCCAGGAAAGTTCGAGAATTTGGAAGAAACTCAAGAGATGCTATTCACAGAGAATAGATCAACTCCGGGGAGTAGAATTTCTTTGAAAATTTCTAAGGGTTACAGTCTGAGAAAAGGTTCACCGAGAATACTGCCTTCCTCTTTGTTCCATATTGTTTAACCCCAAGAGAAGGGAAGACTGTATCTGGAATCCTACGGGGGATCTAGTTTTGTTTGTATTTAAGAGTGACCAACAAGGCTTTACCTAGTGCTAGACGTAGTTGCCGGGGAAAACTCTAAATAAATATACTAGTATTACACAGTGGACAGGTAATAAGTATATAAAAGGATGTGAAAGAAGACTTACAGTGAAGCAGCCCCACAATACAGTTATATACATATGAAAGTGGTAAATGAAAGCGGATAAACACTTACCAGTTATAGAGCTTCCTTGCTGTTTGGTTAGTTGTTCAACAAAGAAAGCTTTGATAACAATATTATATTCAAAATAAAAGGACAAAGTGCTTTGAAAAGATTGTTGGGGCTTATAGCTCAAGGAGAGGCCCAAGGTTTTAACGATGATCGAACCGTTGTTTTGAAAACTGTACAGAGGGACTTATACAATACGTGCAGCCCAAAAAGTTTTTATGTACAAGGGGATTGGGTCTTACACTCTATTAGAGGCCCAAGGAAACTTAAAGAAAAGAAACGGGGCTTATAACACGAGGGTAGGCACAGGGGATTTGATTTTTGAACTGGCGATCGTGCCGAGATTTTTCTTTTAACGCAGAGGGACTTATACAATATCGGAGTCCAAAAAATTGTTTTGGTTAAAAGGGGATTGGGTCTTACACTCTATTAGAGACCCAAAGAGTTTTTGTACAAGTGATGGGGCTTACAGCTCAATGAGAGGCCCAGTTGTTTTTGTTAAAAAGGCGACGATCGCGCCAAAATTTCTGAAACTGTATCGGGACTTATACAATGCACTGATGCCCAAAAAGGTTTTATTTACTAAAGGGTTGGGTCTTACACTCTATTAGAGGCCCAAAGTGTTTTTGAAAATGCTTTGTGAGGGTGAAAATCAAAGAAACCCTAATTTTGTTTTCCTTTAAAAGTAAATATTTAAAGAAAACCAATAAAATGATAAAAATACCAAATAAGTTTGAATAAACCACTTGTGATTTTTGGTTAAGGTTTGAAAAATAATGTTTTAATCAATAGATGAATTAAAACTCATTTGGTTTTGATTTTCAAAATAAATATTCACTTTTAAATGTTTAAATATAATTAAAAAATGAATTTATTCACAAAAATACCAATTATATTAAATAAATAATATAAATTTTATTTTTTTGTGGAATAAAATATTTCAACATTTTTGTGAGTTTTTGCAAAAAGAACCAATAAAAAATAATTAAAATTGAGGAAGTTATTAATTTTTCAAATCATTAAAAATAATAAGAAAAATAATAAAATAGTGAAAAAACCAATAAAAAGGGGTCTGGGGCGAGGGGGATTCGAACCCCAGACCTCTTGTGTGTAGTGTGCGCGCCTTACCACTGGGGTGGTGATACATCCGTGTATCAAACCCTAGCCACAAATATACAAGGTTTGCCTTGTTCTTGGCCTGGCCAAGGCAAGGCAAGGCAAGGTTTTTGGTCAGAAACGTGAAGGTCATAACTTCCTCATTTCTCCATGGATGGAGACAAAATTTATATGCATCTGGCCTAGAATTTCACAAGGAATCCAATGGTGGTGGTGGTTTTTCCAGAAAATCAATCCTCCTCAAAACCCGATAGTGGTTTTGAAATAGACCATAATGTGCATTTTCTGTGCTACCTCTTGGTACAACCATTAATTACATGATGAATTGGTTCAAACACAACACATATAACATGTATGAGATGTGCATGATCAGTGGACCTCAAAGCAAGGCATATTTTAATGAGTTCAAGTTGAGATGGTTACCTCTTTAGGAGCTTTTTGGGCAATCTGTCAAGTGCCTTGTTCCAGAAATTTTTTGATGCTTTGAACACTCTCAAATGATGCCTTAGAAGCTTTTAGGATGATTGTAATCAGCTGGAAACCTCAGGAATGGAAATTGGCCCTTTCTTGCAAAAGGGGCAAAAATGGCCAAAATAACAACTCTCTCAAATGGTGTTCCAGATGTGTGGAACCATTTGGGACAATTCAAGGATGATATTTGGAATTTGTTTGAGGTTTTATCTGGTTTTAAAAGTGACTAAATCAAGACATGGCTTGAAAAATGTAAAAAGTCCAATTTTGAGGTTTTGAGAGGGGACTTTGTGATTTTGGTGTTACAAGTCACTTGTGAGAGTTTGGACAGCTTAGATATGACATATTGGATGTGTTTGGATCATGAGCTGTGATGAAATTACTCTCGAACTCAAAACCTCAGAGTTACCTTGCTAAAGAAGGCATTTTTGCCTAGAGAAAGAGATTTTGAGGAAAGAAAGTGTTGTAGTGCTTTGGTGTACTCAAACTGAGCACAAATGAACTCTATTTATAGTAGAACAAGTTTTTTTTGCTGCAATAGTGAATGGAAACTGCAGCAGAGGTTTGGCCAATGGTTGCATTTTGGAATCTCAAGTCTCCTCTAGCCATTGACTAGAGGTTAGAGCACAGGCTGCTGGTTCCCTAGTTCAGAGATCATCCTTGACTCATTCAGTTAGAAATGGTTCAGTCCATGCCACCTTGGTGCATCCATTGAATGCTCCAAAACAAAATTGGAGTCTTGTCCCCTCTTTAGGGTTTTTTAGGGTTGGCATGCTATTTTTAGTTCCAAAGACATGGGAGGCTTATGGATCAGTGTTTGTCCCTCCTTGGTCCCTCCCTGAGGTGTTCAGGTGGATAAACTTGTTAGTCATTTGCACAAATAACTTAAATCGAGCAAAATGCACAAATCTGCCTTGCCATGACAGTTTGCAGCAAGGCATATTGCCATTGTCATATCTCATGGCTCAGGTGGAGTTTCATGGGGTTCTTGGTCATTTTGGAAAGCTCTCATATGATACAACACATGTGTGATCATAGTTTGTCTTGATACCTTTTGGATCTGAGTGAAAAATGCCCCTACATTTGGAAAAAAGACAAGGCAGATTCTGACTTAGTGAAAATTTCACTAAGTGTTGGAAAAAAGTGACATTTTCACTTTTTGTGATTTTGTCATTCCATAACTTGAAATCCATGAGGAATTGGAATGAGGTGTAGTTGACACTTTTAAATTATGCCATGAGAGCTACAAATCCATCTTTGGATCAGCCCAAATGGTTGCTTGGATCTCAAGTTATGATCCTTGGAAGTTGGCACCCTAGCCACTTTGTTTCATAACTTAGAAATTTTCTAAGTTTTTTTATGGTTACCCCTTTTACAAGTTATCCCCCTTTTCTTGATTTTTCTTGATGAATGTTGATTCAAATCACACATTAACATCATTTTAAGGTTAGGGGACCATAATTGATCAAAAAATCAAAAAGTCAAACTTTGACTTTTGGGCACAGTTGCTTTTTATCAGATGAATTCCAAACTGTGCGATCCTCTATGAAATCAAGTCCTTGACCTAAATCAAACTTGATGGATTGATTTAATAGGTGTTATAGGGTGTATTGAATCATGTCCCAAGGTTTGGGAGCATGTCTTGGTCAAAAGTCAAAGGCACAGTTGACTTTTTCCGCGAAACCCTAACTGTGGTTCAGATGAAATTGAAACTTGGGAATCAAGCTTCTTAGATTAATCCATTGTTGCAAATGGATCAATGTGGTGTATTGGAGACCCTCAAATCATGTCTTGAGGTCTTGGCTCATGATTTGTCCCAAAAGTCAACTTAGGGGAGAATTAGGTCAAGAAACCCTAATTTCTGATTTTTGATGAATGCATCCCTTGAGGCCAAATTGACTTGATGATTGGGTCCATGAGGTTCCATGGAGTATTTTAGGTTATGCTTTGAAGAATTGGCTCATGCCCAGAGGAAAATTTCCATCTAGAGACCCTGGTCGACCAAAACCCTAATTTGGTGACACTGTCGATCTTGAGGCTTAATCCACTTGGAATGTTGCAGCCTTGTGCTTAATCCTTGATGTGGTAGTCCTATTGATCCTTTGTGGATGTTTGAGAGGTTAGACAAGTTGAAGATCATGTCATTTCTTGATTGATCCTTTGTCTAAGGGCTCTGTGAGGGCTTGAAACCCTAAGCTGGATTGTAGTGAATGCTCACCCATCTTTGGGGAGACTAATGAGGCATGATGGTTCATCCATATTGTGATGATGATTTACACAATGAT
This sequence comes from Lathyrus tuberosus, assembly GCA_022829125.1. NCBI lineage: Eukaryota > Viridiplantae > Streptophyta > Magnoliopsida > Fabales > Fabaceae > Lathyrus > Lathyrus tuberosus. The sequence continues at coordinate 302,164 of JALAZF010000061.1, read as the reverse complement.
GGGAAATCTTAGTGGTAAAATTTTGGGGTATGACAGATGCCCCTATTTAATCTTCTTGGACCTGAAGGTGTGAATGGCGAAGGTATTCGGGCATTCAGGGTGCAAGAGGATTAAATATCGGAATACCCAAAATTTTGATGGTGGTTAGGAATGGTAGTTCACACATCCTTCTTCTTTTGCTAAGCAATGATGCTTAGAAAAGGTAAACTTCCCCTTGATCCTGGTCTTCTACCAAGGAACTGGTCTAAGTTTCTGAAATAAACTTCCCCTCGATCCTGGTTTCTTACCAAGGAATTGATCTAAGTTTCTAATATAAACTTCCCCTCGATCCTGGTTTCCTACCAAGGAAATGGTCTCAGTTTCTGATATAAACTTCCCCTCGATCCTGGTTTCCTGCCAAGGAACTGGTCTAAGTTTCTGAAATAAACTTCCCCTCGATCCTGGTTTCCTACCAAGGAACTGGTCTAAGTTTCTGATATAAACTTCCCCTCGATCCTGGTTTCCTACCAAGTAACTGGTCTTAGTTTCTTTTGTCAATAAACTTTCTTGACAAGGGACGCTATGCGTAGTGGTTTTCATTAAACTTCTCGCCGAATTTTCCTAGGGAGATGCCCTTTGATGGAAAAAGGTTGATGTCAGGGTTACTGGGGAACCCATTCGTCTGAGCTGTAGGGGTGCACAAACTTCTCTGTCTGGAGACGCCATTTGTCGACTCTACTGGGGAAAGTGAGTCTCTTGAGAGACTGCTTCCGCTTGGGGATATTACATCATACTTTTCTCGGGATCTTCTCGGAGAAATGCCATATGATGTGATCCAATTTTGAGGTGCTGATGACCTTTTCGTCAGTGGATTTTATGGAGAAAAACTGCTGTATTGCCGAATCTCTGATTAAGAGGCTTTCTCTGGGGATTTTCCTTAATCCGGAAAAGCGAAAATATCATCTTCAATGGCGAAGAGTTACGTTTGTCGAGGGTTCTCTGGTTTTTCAGAGGTTCAAGTTATCAAAGTGGTCGAGGGCCAACTCTAATCTAGAAATAAACTAGAGGAGAGAGATAGTTCAGACGCAACATTTCCTGACGAGGAAAGAACTGACAAATCGATCGAGAGGACTTTTATCACTTGGGGATAAGACCGACTAGATTGATAGTGATGCAATATAATTATGAATGTGAATCAATAATGCATGATGTATGTATGTTTACGCTAACAAAACTGACGCGACATATAGAATAGTAGATGAACACGACTGCATACTCGACCACAGTGGGGGATAAAAAGTATCACTGGTTCTCGATAGCAATTCTGCCTTGCTTAGGAGAGATAGTCCCTGCGGGGAAAAATTGTTGGTCGGGCTTAGGAGGTAAGAACTCTGCCGGGGGGTGTCAGATGAAGCACGGTCTCTAACACAATTGATCCTTCGTTCAAGCGTACTGGTTTAGATGGAGTACTTTGATTCTGCACTTTGAAGCTCGAACACCTTTGGAGAAGCAATCGATGTTCTTTCGATATTCAACAGTCAAAAGAAATTGCCATCTTTATTTTAAAAGTAGAAAATTTTTTATCAAGTAAATTTATTTTTGTTTTATTTCAAGAATCGTTAATCATGTTAAAACATCGTTCTGTAAAGCTAAAACAAATAAGAATTGCAAACAAAAGCACAAGGGCTCAAATTTTATTGATAGGATGGAAATCAGCCAAGTGCGTGATTCCATGGAGTATTTACAAAGTTAGAAAATGGTAATTTAAGGGAAAAGGGTTGCATTGAAACATAACGACTGTTATCCTTCTACCGACTTTGAATTCTGGACATCCTGAGCTTCCGTCGAAGATGACCTTGACTGGAGTTTTCCTGATGGATGGCATGACTGCTGAGGGATTCAACCTTGTCAGCCGTAGTTACTTGCCATTATCCCTAACTTTTTCCTGGATTGTACTGTGATGATTTCCAATCCATCGAGATGATTTTTTATTATGTCTCTAATTTTTGCCTGGACCGCCCTTTTGGGTTTTCAATCCACCGAGACGTTTTTTTTTCTCTTTTTTTATTTATTTAGGAGAAGTATTTCTTAACTACGTCAACATTTATGGGGTAGGCAAACTCCTCCCTATCCATGGTTGCGAGTCTCAAGGCGCCGCCTGAAAAAGGTTTCTTGACCACATAGGGGCCGTTATAATTCGGAGTCCATTTGCCCCGCGAATCAGTGAGGAATGATTCTATCTTTTTGAGAACAAGGTCTCCTTTCCTGAAGACGCGAGGTCGGACATTTTTGTCAAACGCCTTCTTCATTCTCTGTTGATACAACTGACCATGGCATAGTGCCGTTATTCGTTTTTCTTCGATCAGATTCAGTTCATCGTGTCGACTTTGACACCATTCAGCCTCTGTTAGCTTAGCTTCCATCAATACCCGGATTGATGGGATATCGACTTCTATGGGGAGCACTGCTTCCATGCTATATACTAGAGAGAAAGGGGTTGCCCCTGTTGAAGTGCGAACAGATGTTCGATAACCGTGAAGAGCAAAGGGTAGCATCTCGTGCCAGCCTTTGTAGGTTACGACCATCTTCTGAACAATTTTCTTGATATTTTTGTTAGCCGCTTCTACCGCTCCGTTCATCTTGGGTCAGTAGGGAGATGAGTTATGGTGTTCGATCTTGAATTCAGCACACAACTCTTTCATCATCCTATTATTCAAGTTAGATCCATTATCAGTAATGATCTGGCTTGGAACACCATAACGGCAGATGATATTGTTTTTGATAAATCGGACCACCACTTCTCGCGTTACATTGGCGTATGACGCTGCTTCGACCCACTTGGTGAAGTAATCAGTGGCTACCAGGATGAATCGATGTATGTTCGAAACCTTGGGTTCGATCATGCCAATCATGTTGATTCCCCATATAGAAAAAGGCCATGGGAAAGAGAGAACTTTGAGATGTGTAGGCGGTACATGGATTTTATCTGAGTATATCTGACACTTGTGACACCTCCTAATCTACTTGTAGCAATTGGATACCATTGTCATCCAATAGTACCCTGCTCTTAAAAATTTTCTCGCCATTGTGTGTTCGTTGGCATGAGTGCCAAAGAATCCTTCGTGAATTTCTTTTATCAGCATGTTTGCTTCTGGTCTGTCTACGCATCAGAGCAAGACCATGTCAAACTTTCTCTTATAGAGTGTATCACCGCTCAGGAAGAAGCTCCCTTCCAGCCTTCTGAGGGTCTTTCTGTCGTTCCTTAGTGCCTCAGGTGGGTACTCTTGGTTTTTAAGGAAGCATTTGATATCGTGATACCAGGGTTTGTTGTCTATGACTGCTTCAATCATGAAGATGTAAGCGGGCCATTCAAGACGCGTTATGTCGATCTTAGGTAAGTCGTTCCATTGACCTACACTAATCATGGAAGAGAGAGTGGCTAATGCGTCAGCCATGTGATTCTCTTCACGAGGGATGTGATGAAACTCGATTCTGTTGAAGAAGGGTAGCAACCTTCTTGCATAATCTTTGTAAGGAATCAGTCCAGATTGGTATGTGTTCCAATCTCCTTTGATCTGATTGATAACCAGGGATGAGTCGCCATATACATCCAAGTTCTTGATCCTTAAGTCGATCGCTTCTTCGAGACCCATGATACAAGCTTCATATTCGGCCTCGTTGTTTGTACACTTGAATGTCAGTCTGGAAGTGAAAGGAATGTGGGTACCCTGAGGTGTTATGATGATTGCCCCAATTCTGTTTCCATAATGATTGACAGCTCCGTCAAAGATAAGTCCCCATTGGGAACCTGGTTCTGGCCCTTCACTAGGTAGTGGTTCATTGCAGTCTTTCATTTTTAAATACATGACATCTTCGTCAGGGAAGTCAAACCCGATTGATTCCTGATTGTTAATCGGTTGGTGAGCCAAATGATCGGCTAAAACACTTCCTTTAATGGCTTTCTGAGCGTGGTATTCGATGTTGTATTCTGATAACAACATCTGCCAACGGGCAATCCTTCCCGTGAGAGCAGGCTTTTCAAAGACGTACTTGATTGGATCCATTTTGGAGATTAACCAAGTAGTGTGACAAATCATATACTGGCAAAGACGGTTGGCTGCCCAAGCCAGAGCACAGCAAGTTTTCTCAAGCATAGTGTACCGAGTCTCGCAGTAGGTGAATTTCTTGCTCAAATAGTAGATGGCAGACTCTTTTCTTTTGGTTTGGTCTTGTTGGCTAAGTACACATCCCATGGAGTCTTCCAAGACTGTTAAATAAATGATCAGTGGTCTTCTTTCCACTGGAGGTGACAGAATCGGTGGGTTCAACGGGTATTCCTTAATGCTGTCGAAGGCGGTTTGGCAGTCCTCTATCCAAACGCAGTCCTGGTTCTTTTTAAGTAATTTGAAAATCGGCGCGCATGTCGCGGACATGAGGAATATAAATCTGGAAATGTAGTTCAAACGTCCCAGGAACCCTCTGACTTGTTTTTCAGTCTTTGGAGAAGGCATTTCTTGAATGGCCTTGACCTTGTCAGGATCAACCTCAATTCCTTTCAGGCTGACGATGAACCCTAAAAGTTTCCCTGAACGAACACCGAAGGTGCACTTATTGGGATTCAAGCGGAGTTTATACTTTCTCAACCGCTCGAATAGTTTTGACAGGTGGGTCACATGCTCCTATTCTGTCTTAGATTTTGCAATCATATCATCGACATATACCTCGATTTCCTTGTGTATCATGTCATGAAACAGAGTAGTCATGGCCCTTTGATAGGTTACCCCGGCTTTCTTCAAACCGAACGACATTACCTTGTAACAAAAGGTACCTCATGGGGTAATAAATGAAGTTTTCTCCATGTCTTTTGGCGCCATTTTTATCTGATTATAGCCCGAGAATCCATCCATGAAGGAGAAAACTTTGAACTTTGTTGTACTGTCTACCAGCATGTCAATGTGTGGTAAAGGAAAGTCGTCCTTCGGACTAGCCTTGTTTAGATCTCTGTAATCGACACACATTCTGACCTTTCCGTCCTTTTTCGAAACGAGTATGATGTTGGCTAACCATTGAGGATATTCTGACGTGGCGAGGAAACCCGTGTCAATCTGTTTCTGTACCTCCTCTTTGATTTTGATGGCCATGTCTGGGTGAGTCCGTCTCAACCTCTGTTTCACTGGCGGACATTTTGACCGTAACGGTAAATGATGTTCCACGATGCTGGTATCCAACCCTGGCATGTCCTGATAGGACCAAGCAAATACATCGGGAAATTCTTCAAGAAGCTTTGTCAAACTCTCTTTGGCAGTTGGACTGAGCAGTGCCCCAATCCTGACTTCTTTTCTTTCTTCCTCTGAGCCCAAGTTGACAGTTTCCAACGGCTCTTTGTGAGGTTCAATGGACCTTTCCTCCTGTCTGAGTAATCAGGAGATCTCTTCTGGAATTTCGTCGTCAACTTCTTCTTCAGCCCCAAATACCGGAAATTCAAAGTTGGGAGAAGGAATCGGATCGTATGTTTCAATAGGGTTTAAAACAAGCAATCTGCATGACGTGATGATTTGTTTTTAAGAAGAGATGGAGAGAATGCAAGAGTGTGTGCAGTGTTTTTCTGAAAACTGCTTGTTTTTATTATTGAATTATTTTTTAGGATTACCATTTTCTGAAAAAACGAAAAGAGAAAACAACAATAAATGCTGAAATTACAGAACGACGTTATTTTATTTATAAACAAGTCGATTCTTGAAACTACAACCCTATAAAACAAAACTCTGTCGCTTTGGGCAAAACGAAGAGGGATAATTACAGAAAGTGAGCCCTATCAAAACATCTGTTTCACCTGGGCAGGGTGAAAGGTTAAAGACGACAATTACTTTGACTTATGAAGAATCTTCGGAACATCGACAACAATCCATTGGCGGCAAACTCCTCGGTGAATCACAAAGTCTGGTACCTTCCTTGATTTGTTTTCAGAAATAACACTGATTTCTGGCGAAGCAAGATCGTTGGAATCTGTTTCCCAGGCAGAACTGTCGTAGACGAACTCTTCTGTTGTATCTTGCATGGTATTTGTGCTCTTAGGTAAATCTCCCCATCTAGTTGGCTGGATGTCTTCGAGCCTGATACGAGAGCTCTCAGGAGCAGTGTACTTGACCATATAGTCGTATTTTCCACTTGGTTGTCCTAGGGTGTCCCATACTTCTGTGGAACTGGAGGAGTCATCTCTCTCGATGACGTTGACCTCTGGAAAAGACTAGTTAATGAATTCTAGTCCTGCAAACTTTGCGAATTCATCGTCGTGCTGGATATTTTCTGAATGACCTGAGTGTTGTTCCCATGACATGGTGGGGACGCAGGTATTCTGTTCAATGATGCTCAGTTGATTTTCATTGTTCGGCTGATTTTCTTGCCCCAAGTCTCCTGGGTACGGCTGCCAGATAGGCAGGTCATCCATTGGGCCATAATAGTCGTGGTCAAAGTTTTCTTTCATCAGAGTGTCCTCCTCTAATGAGTTTGGTGGAGCACGGCATCCTTCTGGATCACAATCTCCGTATATCATTTTGACATCTGACCTTGGTATAAATCTCGGACTCTGTGCGGGATAGCAGAATGGCGCAGGCACTTCTTCTTGAGAGATATAACTGTCCTCATTAAGATAGGATTTCCACTCTTCATCCGTATCAGAGGAATCTCCCTCTTTGATGGTATGTACTTCTTGAGACACTGGGTGAAGGAAACCTCCACTACGGAAGAAGTCTTGAATGGGATGAAAACTTTCATCGTTAGTAGCAGTCTGGGTACAGGTTGAGGAAAAACCAAGACCTTTCTTTGTTTTGTTATCAGTAGGAATGACAAGTTGTCCCCATCCTTTTGAATTGCTATTTTTGATCACCTCAAGAGCACCTTTGTACGAGGAAATCAAAGTTCCTCTTTCTGATTGGTTCTCATTGCTCACCGAAAGTGCTTGGAAGTGAGTTCCAACAACCTCCTCGGGTTCTAAACCAGTGGACCATGAAAGGTTACTCACGATCAAGGCTTGTTCTCCACAGACCGTGACGAGTTGATCGTTTTTGATGAACTTCAGTTTCTGGTGCAGCGTCGAAGTGACTGGCCTAGCCTGGTGTATCCAAGGTCTTCCTAATAAACAGCTGTACGCTTCCCGGACGTCCATGACCTGGAAAGTGACTTGGAAAGTGCGAGGACCGATAGTTATGGGAAGGTCGATTTCGCCAATAACTGCTTTCCGAGATCCGTCAAAGGCTTTGACGATGACCTCACTGCCCCTCATTGGGGATCCTTTAAATGATAGTCGCATTAAAGTGGACTTCGGCATAACGTTGAGAGCCGATCCGATATCTACCAGTACGCTGGCTAAAGCATCGTCCTGGCAGTTAACTGTAATATTGAGCCATGTTGTGACTTTTGTCTTCTTCTGGAAATTGCTCATCACTAAACCCTAAGTTGTTGCAGGAAGTGATGTTAGAGACGATACTATCAAACTATCTTATTGACACTTCCTGTTGCACAAATGCTTGCTCTAAGACCTTCTGCAGAGCCTCCTGTGAGCCTCGAAACTGAGTAATAGAGATAACACAGATATTTTTGAAGGAGTTTGTAACAGCTGATCAACAATGTTGTATTCACTCCTTTGGATGAGCTTCAGCATCTCATAATTGATTTTTGAAAGGTCGGGATCACTGGACTGACCGATTGGTGGATTGGGAGCTTCTGTCTGAAATTCCTTTTCTTTGGTAAGTTCTCCAACTCCTCGGTTGAAGATTCGACCACTCTGTGTTACGCGACTGATGTCTATAATATTCACGACGGAGGGTAATGGAATTTCCTTTCCATTCTCAATTATTGTTGCACCGTATTTGTAAGGGATCGCCTTAGCTGATTCATATGGTAATGGTCCTGGTAGATAGATAACTACAGGAGCCTTCTGATTTTTTTGACTGTCGTAGGTAACTTCAATCAGTTCTTGGCTAAGAACCTTTAATTCATCAAGCTGAGGGATGATGGCACAAACATCTTTGGTCCTCTCAGGATCAGAGATTACAACCACATCTTTGATCTGATCAGCGAAATAGTTTGGCGTCCAGTTAACGGACCCCGAAACTGAATATGGTTGAATCTTTTTGCAGTCTAACTGACTTTGAAGGGTTGCTCGCACGAGGTAACATCCTTGGTTATTTTCCGAGAAAACTCTACAGCGTTCATAATTATGTGGTGGCACCTGGCCACGCCCGCTTTGAATGCAGTGTAACCTTACTAGGTTCGTTTCCATTGATCGAACATCCTGACTATAACGCCTAGTAGGGTTCCCGTCGATCATACTGACTTATTGAGTATCTTCGTCCATATATATCGGAAGCCACCAGTGGTTTAACAAGTGTTGCAAAGTTAATTGAACAAGAGCACATCCCTGGTCACTCTCACAACATCCTTTATAGTTCTGATAATTATGCGAAGTCAGAAAACTGAGATGGACTTGCTTAGCGTGTAATTCTACCAAGCTGGTATTCATCAAGCGAATATCGAAGATTTGAATCATGTTGATCTGATAAAGATTTTTATCATGGCAGTTCTGGATCCACCCAAGATCCATCTGTCGCTGGAGGGCCTCTTGTACAAAAGAGCATCCCTGATTATTTACCGAGAAAATCAGACAGGAATTGTAATCGTGCCTTGGCAGATTATGATACTGGCTTTGCCTTGAGTGCATTGCCACCAGGTTGACATTCGTCGCACGGATGTCGTGGCTTTGAATGATGTTGGAATTCGTATAAGTCATGTGGACCCTACGAATGCAGTGCTCTTGGATCCATCTGAGATCCAATTGTTCCTGTAGAGCTGACTGCACCACAGAACATCCTTGATTGTTCTTAGAGCATATATCACACTGATGATAGTTATGAGGTGGTATATGCCCATACCCGCTCTGCCTTCGATGCATCTTGACCAGATTGGTCATCAATAAGAGTACATCATGAATTTGATAGCTGTCGTTAGACTCTCCCTCTATCAAATTTACTGCAGCTTTCTCATGTTGAGGCAATGGGTTCGTGAGAACATTTAGATTCGTATCTCTGAAAGATAAGACCCTGCTCCTAACTAGATTTTGTACGTCGGTTTTGAAACTGAGACAGCTTTCTATGTTATGTCCTGGTCCTCCTTGATGGTAAGGACAAGCCTGATCTGCTTTGAACTAAAAAGGCGGATTTTCCGGTACTGTAAGAGGAGGCCTGGTTTGGACGTACCCCTTGACCAGTAAAAGAGGAAACAGTTCTGCGTACAACATGGGTATAGGGTCGAACCCTGGTGGTCGCGTTGTACAGTTGTTGTTGTACTGAGGATGAGCCTGTTGAAGAGGCTGTTGTGTCCTTTACTGATACTGTTGTTGAATCGGTTGGCTCTGCGCAACCTGAGGTTGATACGTAGGAACAGGCGCTGGGTTAATAGCAGGAGTTACAGCTGCTACTGGTTGGTATTGTCGCCTTTGCTTTCCGAGAGAGATATTCCCAATATTCTGCTCTTTTTTCTTAGGGAGAGCACTACCGTATTGTTTTGTACTATTTGATGATCCAACGTCTTTAACTAAATGTCCTTCTCGAACCGCTTCCTCAAGACGAACTCCCATGCCCACCATCTCGGTGAAGTCACAGGGCGCACTGGCGACCATTCTGTCGTAGTAAAATGAGCTTAAGGTTTTCAAGAAGATCTTTGTCATCTCTTTTTCCTCAAGAGGTGGATAAATCTGGGCGGCGATTTCACGCCATCTCTGAGCGTACTCCTTAAAGGTTTCCTTGTCCTTCTGCGACATGGCTCTGAGTTGATCTCTGTCCGGTGCCATGTCCAGGTTATACTTATATTGTTGAACGAAAGCAGCGCCAAGATCTCTGAAAGTAGCGATCTTAGCGCGGTTTAAACCCATGTACCATTTGAGTGCGGCACCAGTTAAATTATCCTGAAAGTAGTCAATCAGTATCTCCTGGTTCTTTGTCTGAGTTGACATTCTCCGAGCGTACATCACCAAATGGCTTTGAGGGCAAGAGTTGCCCTTGTATTTTTCAAATTCGAGCACTTTGAACTTGTGCGGAACTTTCACATTGGGGACCAAACAAAGGTCTGCGGCGTCTTTTCTAAATAGGTCCTGACCGTGAATGGCTTGCAGTTCTCTCTGCATCTCCAGAAATTGTTCCTGGAACTCATTCATTCTGTCAAACATACTTTCGTTTCCACCAGAAGGTATATGTGGAATCTTTCCTTCCGGGACAGTGTGCACCACAGGTGGTGGTATAGTCATCATGGCAGTGACTCTAGGTGTCTCCCGAAGTTTGTAACCTTTAGGAGTTGTTGTCATGCCCCTGGCATCTTTGCTTTCGTGAAGTTTGTAACCTTCAGTCCCAGCGGTTCCTGCTGCATTTTCCGGATCTTCCATGATCGGCAGAATATATCCTTCCGGGATATAGTTGAGTGGCATGCCCAAAGGATGATCTTTTGGCATCTTATACCTAGGATCATACTTCTCCACTATGGGAGTAGATGTGATCTCTGAGACCACAGTCCGTTGTTGTTGCATCTGAGCTACTGCTAAAGCTTGCATGTCGTTATGAAGCTTCCTCAGATCCTCTTTCAGAGTGTCGATTTCTTCTCTTAACTCTTTGTTCTCTTCCTCGAGATCATCCATCTTTTTCTGTCGATTGACCCGAGTATTGTACGAATGAGACACTTTGACTCTAGAATCGAGACACAAATGTGAGATTCGCGGGGAAGAAGAATGCGTTTATGCGAGAATGATGAATGATATGCAATGATTTTATTAATTATTTTTGTTTATTCAAAATAAACTTCGACAATTAGATTGCAAATATCAAACAGTAGGGAAGAGCCCGTTTTATTGAATTCAAAGATTGCGGAAATGGAAATATAGTAGATTACAAAGTACTGTAAAAGGAAATGTCTAAACTAATGGATCTTGAGTCCTCTCTGAAGAGAGCTCAGGTGCTGGTTCTGGTGCTTTCCTTTTCTTTGACCAGGGCTTTTCAGCCGTTGTCGGGTTATCATTCCTTTGCCAAGTGAAAGGAGCGAGCAAATTCCTCTAGTTATCCTGATTTTCTATAGCATGTTGCTCTAAAATCTCGATCAGGGCATCTTTATCTTTTAACAGTTGCTGTATTTTCTTACACTCCACATTAAGAATACGGTACTTGTTCCTCCAAGACCTCATCTCCTATTGAACTTTGTTGAGAGTCACTTGAAGTTTTTCCATATCAGACATAAAATAAAGGACAGAGTCCCTTAATGGAAGAACTTCCTGACGAGGGTAAGGCATCCTCAGCTTGAGAGCTCTAGTTTGTACCCAGTGGAGATAAGGCTCCATCAAGACATAGTCTAGTTTCCCTAGAGACTCTCTTCCTTTCCTATGAACGTGTTTCCAAGCATTCACTATTTCTGTCTTTAGTGCCCTTTCATTTTCTCCTTCCTTGAACAAAAGACCTTCCAGATGAGCACTCCGCGGGACATGCCTCATCGGGTATCCGAATTGACGACGAACCAAAATCGGATGATAATTGATTCCTCCCTTAGTTTCTATAAGGGGTACATTTGGGAAATTTCCACAACGGTCAATGATTCTGATCTTGTCATATATTCGATTGTACCAATCGATGTCAGAGTTGGTAAGAGACATGATTCTTTGCGACCAACGTAAAGTATTCTTTTGATCCCAAAATGCAGCAGACTTGGGCAAATGGGAAATGAACCATTTATACAGCAGGGGTACACAGCAGGTAATCATTCCTCTGCTATACAAATTCCTTAAGTGTATAGAATGATACGCATCTACGAGTAAGGTTGGTACGGGGTTTTCACTCAGAAAAATCTTAATGGCATTAACATCTATGAAACTATCGATGTTGGGAAACAAAAATAACCCGTAGGTGAGCAAAACAAAGATGCTCTCGAAAACAACCACATTTCCTACACTGGCAAAGTACAGGGCTTTCTTTATCAAGAATTGGGCTGGAAAACCTTGGATGCCACCCTTAGTGGTCATATGAGTCCTGACTTCTGACTCGTCAAAGTAAATTGCTCTTGCAATGGTTTGATCTTTTGGAATTTCTTCCAGTCCAGAAAAGGGTGCTTGATCAGCGATATGTAAATCAGTCAGGTGAGAATACTCCTCCAGTGTTGGTGCTAGCTGATAATCCGGGAATGTGAAACAGTGATAGACCGGATCATAGAACTGAATGAGTGTAGACAGGATTCCTTCAATTACATGGACCCTTAATAGAGACAACAGTCCTCCATACTTGGCTCTAAAAGCCTCAGGAGGGTTGTTGATCATCCTCGCCAAACCTCTCAAATCCTCTAACTTTGGAACCTTGAAGGTGTACTTGTGAGTTTTTCTTCTACCGAAATCCATAACGCAATCTCTTTCTCTAACATTTGCAATCATTATCTTAGTTTAATTTGAAAAAGAGAGACTAGAAGAGAAAATTTTTCTTTGTTCAAATGTTTTTTAAATGAATGTATGAATGAAGCCACAAAAACATAGAAAAATCATGGGGTCAAAGGGTCGGTGTCATGAAGTCAAGGCTCTACCCATCCCCCAAAGGTTTATACTGGTGATTTTTTGTACCTGTCCGCAATATCATTGACCCATCTTGGGATAACAACAGCAAGCGGATCGCCAGCGAGCTGATGTATCTTAGAGTGATATCAAATGAGGGTAGTATCGCGTGACAACTATTTCCGATAGCTTCCGCACTACAAAATGGTTTTAGTCTACTAAAAACCTTAGCTTCTTAGATAACCCAGTCGACCACACTACTTTTAACAACTGAAGTCGTATAGGTAATGTATTTGCAAAGGGAGTCTCCACTGAGTTTGATGGTCGACTGGGGACTCTTAACTGGGATTCACTCCCCGCAAGATTACCCGTATAATGCCATCACCTATCTTAGGTGTATACTCAATCTTTCCACATGCGGCATCACACGCATTCCCATTATCAGAAAAATAAACACAGATATCAAATAGGAAAAGCAATATATATATATATATATATATATATATATATATATATATATATATTTGTCTTAATCATCCTAGACCTCTAGTCTTATGATCCTATACAGACAATGACTCCCCAGCAAAGTCGCCATTTCTGTGATACTTGGTGAATTTAAGTACTTCACCTTAAAAAAGGATAGAAAGAATACCTCCCACTGTGGTCGCCACTTTTCTGTGGCGTTTTCTAAACTTAAGGTTTCTACCGAAGATTGTAAGAAAGAGAAGGGCCCCACGGTGGGCGCCATTTTTCTATAGCACGATTTTTGTGGTCTTGAATCACTATCGCTTGGGTACTACAATTCGATTCATCTTTTATCCTATTGAGCTGATTAAGGAAGGGAAAAAGATGTCTCCAATTAATCCTGCTCGCAAACTGAGGTTAAACAGTCAAAACTGTTGGTTTACAGATGCTATTAAGATGTGGGCCCCTCTTCGGTTATTTTGTTAAGAATAGAATGTCTGGACTATTTGTGAGGTTTTTGGTAAGGTGTTTAGATTTGATGCTTTTGATTGATATATGAAGGTATTGGATTTTGGGTTTTTGATTAGTATGCTCGCTAAGATTTTGGCGATCTTATGCCTACGTATTCCCGTTTAACGAAACAGGGAAATCAGAGCGATCGTAGTTCCTCATATTCTATGGGAGGAAAAAGGCTGTTTTGGTGTCTTGTTCAAAGCCCAAGACATGAAGCTAAAGGTGGTTTGTATCTTGTTCAAAGCCCAAGATGTGAAGCTAAAGGGTTGAGTGAGAGAGAACTTGTCATCTCTAAAGAGGAGTTGTTAATGTTTGTATGATGTGAGCAAGGCACAGATTTGATGCTAAAAGGTTAATTGACTCAACCGAGGTTTCCTTATACAAAGCCTAAGAGGAGGCGATTGACCCAACAAGAGGGTGCCTTTTGTTTGTTGTCTCGTACGAAGCCCGAGATAGAGGCTAAAAGGGTTGACTCAACAAGAGAGTAGTAACAAGTGACTGACTTAACAAGAGTGTGCTTTTATGTGTCTTGTACGAAGCCCAAGACAGAGACTAAAAAGTTTGACTCAACAAGAGAGTCTATTTGACAGGTAATTGACTCAACAAGAGAGTCTTTTATACTCAATAAGAGAGTGTTTTGCTGTCTCGTACGAAGCCCGAGATAGAGGCTAAAAGGAGATTGACTCAACAAGAGAGTCTTTTATACTCAACAAGAGAGTCTTTTGCTATCTTGTATAAAGCCCGAGATAGAGTCTAAAGGGGAGACTGATTCAATAAGAGAGTCTAAAAAGGTTAACTCCGCTGAGGAGAGTCATTGTACAAAGCCCAAGAGGAGGCTATCTTACTACTGAGGATTAGATCCATAGGCAGGACCAAGTGGGAGAGCCCTCATGAGAGAGGCCAGGTTTTTGAGTGATCATTGTTTTTTACTATGTTTGAAAGGAACTTGAGAATGTCTTTGAGACTCAAGGGGTTTAGACGGTCCAAGTCTTGAGTTTTGTCTTTTGTACAATGCCCAAGAGGAGGCACGGGCATTAAGGGATGAGTATCAACCCTAGAATGGTTGGAGTTTTGACACTGGAAAGGCTGCTCTAGCAAAGGATGACTAAGTTATGTCTTATACCTTTAAGAGGTCGTCAAGGTCCTTGTATTAAGCCCAAGAGAAGGCATGAGAACTTTTAAGAAGCCGAAGGGTCCTTGCACGACGCCCAAGAGGAGGCGGGGATGCTTTTAGGAAGCCTGTGGGTCCCCAAACCAAGAGAAGTTTAAGAAATGCAATTCACATAGAATAGATCATTCCAGGAAAGTTCGAGAATTTGGAAGAAACTCAAGAGATGCTATTCACAGAGAATAGATCAACTTCGGGGAGTAGAATTTCTTTGACAATTTCTAAGGGTTACAGTCTGAGAAAAGGTTCACCGAGAATACTGCCTTTCTCTTTGTTCCATATTGTTTAACCCCAAGAGAAGGGAAGACTGTATCTGGAATTCTACGGGGTATCTAGTTTTGTTTGTATTTAAGAGTGACCAACCAGGCTTTACCTAGTGCTAGACGTAGTTGCCGGGGAAAACTCTAAATAACTATACTAGTATTACACAGTGGATACGTGACAAGTTTATAAAAGGATGTGAAAGAAGACTTACAGTGAAGCAGCCCCACAATACAGTTATATACATATGAAAGCGGTAAATAAAAGCGAATAAACACTTACCAGTTGTAGAGCTTCCATGCTGTTTGGTTAGTTGTTCAACAAAGAAATCTTTGATAACAATATTATATTCAAAATCAAAGGAGAAAGTTCTTTGAAAAGATTGTTGGGGCTTATAGCTCAAGGAGAGGCCCAAGGTTTTAACGTTGATCGCACCGTTGTTTTAAAAATTGTACAGAGGGACTTATACAATACGTGAGGCCCACTAAGTTTTTATGTACAAGGGGATTGGGTCTTACACTCTATTAGAGGCCCAAGGAAACTTAAAGAAAAAGAAATGGGGCTTATAACACGAGGGTAGGCCCAGGGGATTTGATTTTTGAACTGGCGATCGTGCCGAGATTTTTCTTTTAACGCAGAGGGACTTATACAATATCTGAGGCCGAAAAATTGTTTTAGTTAAAAGGGGATTGGGTCTTACACTCAATTAGAGGCCCAAAGAGTTTTTGTACAAGTGATGGGGATTACAGCTCAATGAGAGGCCCAGTTGTTTTTGTTAAAAAGGCGACGATCGCGCCAAAATTTTTGAAACTGTATCGGGACATATACAATGCACTGAGGCCCAAAAAGGTTTTATTTGCTAAAGGGTTGGGTCTTACACTCTATTAGAGGCCTAAAGTGTGTTTGAAAATGCTTTGTGAGGGTGAAAATCAAAGAAACCCTAATTTTGTTTTCCTTTAAAAGTAAATATTTAAAGAAAATCAATAAAATGATAAAAATACCAAATAAGTTTGAATAAACCACTTGTGATTTTTGGTTAAGGTTTGAAAAATGATGTTTTAATCACAAGATGAATTAAAACTCATTTGGTTTTGATTTTCAAAATAAATATTCACTTTTAAATGTTTAAAAATAATTAAAAAATGAATTTATTCACAAAAATACCAATTATATTAAATAAATAATTTAAATTTGATTTTTTTTTTGGAATAAAATATTTCAACATTTTTGTGATTTTTTGCAAAAAGAACCAATAAAAAATAATTAAAATTGAGGAAGTTATTAATTTTTTAAATCATTAAAAATAATAAGAAAAATAATAAAATAGTGAAAAAAACCAATAAAAATGGGTCTGGGGCGAGGGGGATTCGAACCCCAGACCTCTTGTGTACAGTGTGCGCGCCTTACCACTGGGGTGGTGATACATCCGTGTATCAAACCCCAGCCACAAATATACAAGGTTTGCCTTGTTCTTGGCCTGGCCAAGGCAAGGCAATGCAAGGTTTTTGGTCAGAAACGTGAAGGTTATAACTTCCTCATTTCTCCATGGATGGAGACAAAATTTATATGCATCTGGCCTTGAATTTCACAAGGAATCCAATGGAGGTGGTGGTTTTTCCAGACAATCAATCCTCCTCAAAACTCGATAGTTGTTTTGAAATAGACCATAATGTGCATTTTCTGTGCTACCTCTTGGTACAGCCATGAATTACATGATGAATTGATTCAAAGACAACACATATAACATGTTTGATATGTGCATGATCAGTGGACCTCAAAGTAAGGCATATTTTGAAGAGTTCAAGTTGAGATGCTTACCTCTTTAGGAGCTTTTTGGGAAATCTGTCAAGTGCCTTGTTCCAGAAATGTTTTGATGCTTTAAACACTCTCAAATGATTCTTTAGAAGCTTTTAGGATGATTGGAATCAGCTGGAAACCTCAGGAATGGAAATTGGCCCTTTCTTGCAAAAGGGGCAAAAATGGCCAAAATAACAACTCTCTCAAATGGTGTTCTAGATGTGTGGAACCATTCGGGACAGTTCAAGGATGATATTTGGAGTGTGTTTGAGGTTTTATCTAGTTTTAAAAGTGAATGAATCAAGACATGGCTTGAAAAATGCAAAAAAGTCCTATTTCGAGGTTTTGAGAGGGGACTTTGTGATTTTGGTGTTACAGGTCACTTGTGAGAGTTTGGACAGCTTAGATATGACATATTGGATGTGTTTGGATCATGAGCTGTGATGAAATTGCTCTCTAACTCAAAAACTCAGAGTTACCTTGCTAAAGAAGGCATTTTTGCCTAGAGAAAGAGATTTTGAGGAAAGCAAGTGTTGTAGTGCTTTGGTGTACTCAAACTGAGCACAAATGAGCTCTATTTATAGTAGAGCAAGTTTTTTTTGGATGAAATTGTGAATGGCAACTGCAGCAGAGGTTTGGCCAATGGTTGCATTTTGGAATCTCAAGTATCCTCTAGCCATTAACTAGAGGTTAGAGCACAGGCTGCTGGTTCCCTAGTTCAGAGATCATCCTTGACTCATTTAGTTGGAAATGGTTCAGTCCATGCCACCTCGGTGCGTCCATTGAATGCTCCAAAACAAAATTGGAGTCTTGTCCCCTCTTTAGGGTTTTTTAGGTTTGGCATGCTAATTTTAGTTCCAAAGACTTGGGAGGTTTATGGATCAGTGTTTGTCCCTCCTTGGTCCCTCCCTGAGGTGTTCAGGTGGATAAACTTGTTTGTCATTTGTACAAATTACTCAAATCGAGCAAAATGCACAAATCTGCCTTGCCATGACAGTTTGCAGCAAGGCATATTGCCATTACCATAACTCATGTCTCAAGTGGAGTTTCATGGGGTTCTTGGCCATTTTGGAAAGCTCTCATATGATACAACACATGTGTGATCATAGTTTGTCTTGATACCTTTTGGAACTGAATGAAAAATGCCCCTACATTTGTAAAAAAGACAAGGCAGATTCTGACTTAGTGAAAATTTCACTAAGTGTTGGAAAAAAGTGACATTTTCACTTTTTGTGATTTTGTCATTCCATAACTTGAAATCCACGAGGAATTGGAATGAGGTGTAGTTGACACTTTTAAAGTATGCCATGCGAGCTAAAAATCCATCTTTGGATCAGCCCAAATGGTTGCTTGGATCTCAAGTTATGATCCTTGGAAGTTGGCACCCTAGCCACTTTGTTTCATAACTTCGAAAATTTCTAAGTTTTTTTATGGTTACCCCTTTTACAAGTCATCCCCCTTTTCTTGATTTTTCTTGATGAATGATGATTCAAATCACACATTAACAAGGTTTGACTTTTGGGCAAAGTTGAATTTTGACTTTTGGGTACAGTTGAATTTTGACTTTTGGGCACATTAACAAGGTTAGGGGACCATAATTGATCAAAAAAATCAAAAAGTCAAACTTTGACTTTTGGGCACAGTTGAATTTTTATCAGATGAATTCCAAACTGTGCGATCCTCTATGAAATCAAGTCCTTGACCTAAATCAAACTTGATGGATTGATTTCATAGGTGTTATAGGGTGTATTGAATCATGTCCCAAGGTTTGGGAGCATATCTTGGTCAAAAGTCAGAGGCATAGTTGCCTTTTTCCGCGAAACCCTAACTGTGGTTCAGATGCAATTGAAACTTAGGAATCAAGCTTCTTGGATCAATCCATTGTTGCAAATATATCAATGTGGTGTATTGGAGACCCTCAAATCATGTCTTGAGGTCTTGGCTCATGATTTGTCCCAAAAGTCAACTTAGGGGAGAATTAGGTCAAGAAACCCTAATTCCTGATTTTTTATGAATGCATCCCCTGAGGCCAAATTAACTTGATGATTGGGTCCATGAGGTTCCATGGAGTATTTTAGGTCATGCTTTGAAGCATTGGCTCATGCCCAGAGGAAAATTTCCATCTGGAGGCCCTGGTCGACCAAAACCCTAATTTGGTGACACTGTCGATCTTGAGGCTTGATCCACTTGGAATGTTGCAGCCTTGTGCTTAATCCTGGGTGTGGGAGTCCTCTTGATCCTTTGTGGATGTTTGAGAGGTTAGAAAAGTTGAATATCATGTCATTTCTTGATTGATCCTTTGTCTAAGGGCTCTGTGAGGGCTTGAAACCCTAAGCTAGATTGTAGTGAATGCTTACCCATCTTTAGGGAGACTGATGAGGCATGATGGTTCATCCATATTGTGATGATGATTTACACAATGATGGGAAATCTTAATGGTCAAAATTTGGGGTATGATAGAACTGTCGACTCTGGTGACCATTCCCGAGGACTCAGTTGCGGCACTCCTCCCAAGAGGTGATAATGGCAAACCATAAATGGCAAACCTATTACGCTTCTTGATCCGAGGACCCAATGCTGGGAACTTGCTATAGGATATCCTTTTTGAAAGAGAATCAGTGGAGGCACTCCTCGATTGGCGATAGTATTGTACCCAGAAGGATGAGTGTACTATTGATTCTCGACCTCAGCTCCAAAAGCTGAGGACCTTTCGGTTTCTAGAACCCACATGTGAGAATGGGCGGGTGTTTAAAGGCTTGCAGGAAACCGTAACCTTCATCCTACCCGGTATTCTGGTTCTCTATCAGTGTGGAATTATCAGCCTGGTATTCCGGTATTTTCTTCAGAGCAGACCTTGTGAACTTATTCAGTTAGCAGCACAACAGTTATTCAGAATTTATGGAAGCTTTGATCCCATGTCTGCTGCATTCATATTTCATTGCATTTGCATCTTGTATCATTTTTACATATCTGTCTCCGGCCTGATCAGAGTGCTCTTCCATCCCTTGTCCTCGACCTGCAGTTGATTTCCCGACTTTCGTATTGGACTTGAATCAGCTTGTGGAAGAATCATGAACTCAGGAGAGCAGAATCAGTTTGTGACTAGGGCCGATGTTGAGTTGATGAAAAGTCAGTTGGACCAACTTGTGGAAGTTATGGCAGCCATGAATAGGGGAGAGGCCAATGTTCAGAGGACTTCACTTACTGGGAATGTTATTCCACCTCCGGTGAACAATGTTGATCAAGCTCAGCCTGTGCGAATCCCTGTTGAGAATCATACTATACAAGAGCGTTCCATCGTCCCAGATGGACATTCTTCTTCTCTTGATGCCACAGACTATCAGAGCTTTGCCTTCTCTGTGCCGAATTTCCAAGGGGTAGTTCCAAAGATGAAACCTAAAGATCCACGGGCTATTCAGTTCGATGAAAGACTTCGTGTATTGGAAGAGAAGCTTGATGCCCTAACGAGGCGTGGTACTCTTGATTTGAGTGCTTCAAGCATGTGTTTAGTCCCCGGCCTTGTGTTACCTCCGAAGTTCAAGATGCCAAAATTTTAAAAGTACAAAGGGGATAGCTTTTCGAAGCAACATTTGGTGATGTTTTGCAGAAGAATGACCTCACATGTCCGCAATGACAAGCTTATGGTTCACTGTTTCCAGGACAGTCTGAGTGGGTCATCACCGAGTTGGTATATGCAGTTAGAGAGTGGTTGTATCCAATTATGGTCGGACCTAGCCAATGCCTTTTTGAAGTAGTACAATTACAATCTTGACGTGGCTCCTAGCCGCCTGCAATTACAAGGTTTATCTCAAGCGGACAATGAATCATTCAGAGAGTATGCTCAGAGATGGAGAGAGTTAGCTGCTCGCGTTCAACCACCACTTTTGGAGAGAGAATTGGTTGATATGTTCAGGGGTACTGTGCAAGGACCATACTTCAATAAGTTTATTGGGGCATCAAAAATCTCTGACATGGTAATAATTGGAGAACGCATTGAAGTCGGTATCAAGATCGGAAAGATTCGAGAGGCCTCGAAATTCCCAGCTAATGAAAGTGAATCAGTTGTCAATTCTCAAGAAGAATGGGAGGAAGAAAATAGTTCCATCTGGGAACATCCTCCTCGTCCTCAATACTCAGGTGTTTCAAGTGTCCAAAGTCAGCAATCTTCTGCGTCTCCGTATCAGGGACAATGTCCTTTTCCAAATCAAGGACCTCATCAGAACCAACGATCATACCGCCGTTAGCCGCGTCAGCACACCCGACAAAGGGCAAGGAAGCCAAAGAGGAATTTCACTCAATTACCAATGTCGTATAGTTAGATGTTGTCAGATTTGATCAGAGGTGGACTTACAGTGCCGAAAGAATTGAAGCCAGTGTCTTTTCCGTACCCACCAGATTTTGATGCCAACGCCCATTGTGATTACCATGCTGGGGCACAGGGGCATTCAACTGAAGACTGTAAGGTGCTTAAGAGCAAGATTCAGACTCTGCTTGATTCCGAGATGTTCTCATTCACACCTCAGGGTATTCAGATCAACAATTCTTCTTCATCCGGTTATGTGGGTTCATTAGTACAGGTCATGGAAGAAGTCATCAAGAGCAGTTGTGCGGATGATTATCAGACTAAATTTGATGAACAATTATGAAGATGGCTAGTTCATAAGCAAATCCAGATTGGAAAACCCAGTTCCCCGGAGCTGACTATCTTTTAGATCATGTCATTTCTTTGCATTTGTAGTTTATTTTCTGTTAATGTGCAAACTCATTTGTAAAACTTGTCTGTTTTCAGTTGATAATGATAATGAAATGAATATGCATGTTTTGATTAAATCCATTTGTGTTCGCTCACAATTTTTTATCAATATCTGACAATTGTTTAAGCAGGATCCAGGGGAGGATGATGAAATTCAAAGATGCAAAACTTCTGATTGTATGCTTTTGAAATGAAACTCTGTTGATGATATACAGGCATTGTTTCAAATCCCTAAACACCGGAGATATAAGGAAGATAACCCCTTGTCAACCCCGTTGAGCCTAGGAGTAGGAGTTTCTTTCTGAAAACGAAAATACCTCAATCTTAACCCGGGGCAGGGTAGGTGTTACTTAATCTGACCATGCGTTCAAATTTCAAAGGAGTGTCCCATTTGAGGATCAAATCACAATGGTTATCCCTCACCAATCAGAGAGTGAGGCAGTCACAACCCTTTCAAACGAGTCAGATAAGTCAGTGTCACACGATTTGTTCACAAAAAAAAAGGAATCAAAGAAAAAAAAAAGAAAAAAGAAAAGCTCGCTAAGTCGAAACTTGAAAACAAGTGACTTAGGCAAAATTTAGGGCATCCCGCTGGACTTCAATATCAAAAAAATCAAACGAGTCAGTCCAGGAAAAATCGGGGAAATCAAAAACAAAAAACAAAAAACAAAAAAACAGAAAGAAAAATCCTCAATAAAGAACAATTTGTGTGGCTACAGACACCAAAGCCAAAAGAGGTGATTGTCACTCTAAAAACTGTGTGGGTTCCTTCTATCCTCCTACCATTTTGAAAGGCGAGTGTTCGTGTCAAGTTAGCTGAACGTAGGACTGGAGAACATCAAGGAGAATGGGTGGGTTAAGTCAAAAATTTGGGCCTTATATCCTTTCTTTCTTAAATCGTGAACCAGACCACGTTACAACCTTCAAAAGACCTAATTGAAGCAGGGTTGTTTCGAAAGCATACTTCAGTAAAGATCACGTCGAAGCTGACTCCTAAAAGGATTTTCTTACCATTCATGTTGGTATCAGTGAAAGTTTGATTAGTGTTTCATTCACTATATGTCACAACATTTTTCCAGTGAACAGACTTGGATTTCAAAACTGTCATGTGCATTGCATTCAAATTATCTTTTCAAATGATCGATTTTACTTTCGAATAAGCACTTAACATCAGGAGAGTTTCTGCAATGGAAGGATTGATCAAGATAAGATGCAAAATGCCTGAGCACTCCGTTGAGCAAGGGAAAGTCATATCAAAGGGGCAATTCATTCATAGATTCAGCCAATCTAGGGCAATCAGGTCGAGATTCAACAAATCTCTCGAAGGTCAGTTAGTCAGAGGTACTCTTTCAAAGATCGGTCAGACAGGGGCAAAGTCGTGTCAAGGCTCATACTGGGGCAAGTCATTTCAGGAGTACAGAAAGTTATTCTCTCTAGAGAACGGTTAATACAAGTCATGTGACAAGATATGTTAGATCTTCATGATACGTCTTAAAGATATGTTCATTTACAAGTTACGCTGCATCAGGGCACCTCTTGTTGTTATATTACATCTGCAGGGTTCATGTTGATAGCTAGCACGTGATGACCCCAGTAGAGTTTCTCTCCCAACAGAGACAGGGATTGAAGGTAGGTTTCTAATGGAGGAGTAAGCTCAATGTTGTCCCTTAGCAGAGTTGATGTCGTCAATCATTTTTCCCCAAGCAAAGTTGTTGGTGGTGGATGGTATTCCCCAGCATGTTAAAGACGTTTCCCCGGCCACATGTTAAGTTCAATGATATTCCCCGGCAGGTTCGGTATTATTGAATTCATTCCCTAAGCAGAGTTTGGGTGCTAGTCATCTCAGTGGCTAGGTCAACCGTGGTTGACATCCCCAGCAGATTTCAAGTCCAATGGTTATTGGCACCTTTTCTGTGGCAGATCTTTGGGTTCCATCCTCATTAGTTGTTATTCTTGATCCCCAACGGAGTGGGAGTTCTTTTTGGGTTTCATCTTTAGCAGAGGTTATATCAGGAAGGTTGTTCAGTGTGACTTCCTCAACAGGGTTCGCGACCTCGGAGACAGTTCAGTTTGTCACCCCCAGCGGAGTTGGCCTCGTCTCTTCAGCATTTATTTTGCTGGAGGGGTCCTTTTGCATATTATAAACATTTGCATTTCATCCTTAAACGCGTAGCATTTCCATTTCGTATGGAGCATTACGCCAAAAAAAATCAAACATATGCATGCGAAGCATAAGCCATATTTGGTACCTTGTACAGAAGCCCGAATCAATTTTAGTCAAGACGGTGACATATCCATCCCCTAGCATTCAGCTTCTTTCCGTCAAATCCCTTGACGATGTGTTCCGAGCTCAGGTTTTGTACCTTCGGATATGTTCAGTTTCTTTCCGTCAAATCCCTTTGACGATGTGTTCTGAGCTCAGGTTTTGTACCTTCGGATATGTTCAGCTTCTTTCCGTCAAACCACTTTGACGAGGTGTCCCTTCGATCGGGTTTTCAGGTTTTCTTTCCGTCAAACCCCTTTGACGATGTGTTTCTTGGGTTCAATTTTCTTCCCGTCAAACCCCTTTGACGAGGTGTCCCTTCGGTCGGGTTTTCAGGTTTTCTTTCCGTTAAACCCCTTTGACGATGTGTTTTTTAGGTTCCATTTTCTTCCTATCAAACCCCTTTGACGAGGTGTCCCTTCGGTCGCGTTTTCAGGTTTTCTTCTCGTCAAACCCCTTTGAAGATGTGTTTCTTGGGTTCCATTTTCTTCCCATCAAACCCCTTTGACGAGGTGTCCCTTCGTTCGGGTTTTCAGGTTTTCTTTCCGTCAAACCCCTTTGACGATGTGTTTCTTGGGTTCCATTTTCTTCCCGTCAAACCCCTTTGACGAGGTGTCCCTTCGGTCGTGTTTTCAGGTTTTCTTTATGTCAAACCCCTTTGACGATGTGTTTCTTGGGTTCCATTTTCTTCCCGTCAAACCCCTTTGACGAGGTGTCCCTTCGGTCTGGTTTTCAGGTTTTCTTTCCGTCAAACCCCTTTGACGATGTGTTGCTTCGGAATAAGCGTTATTTCCGTCAAATCCCTTTGACGATGTGGTTCTTTGGGTATGTTGTTTTTCCTCCAAATCCCTTTGATGAGGTGTGACTGGGTGTCATATCCTAAATTTTGACCACCAAGATTTCCCATCATTGTGCAAATCATCATCACAATATGGGTGTATCGTTATGCTTCATTAGTCCCCCCACAGATGGGTGAGCATTCACTACTATCAAACTAAGGGTTTCGAGCCCTCTCAGAGTTCTTAGACAGAGGATCAATCAAGGATTGACATAATCTTCAACTTGTCTAACCTCTCAAACATCCACAATGGATCAAGAGGACTCCCACTTCAAGGATTTATCACAAGGTTGCTCCCTTCTAGGTGGATCAAGCTTCAAGATCGCCAGTGACACCAAATTAGGGTTTTGGTCGACCAGGGCCTCCAGATGGAAATTGTCATCTGGGCATGTGCCAATGATTCAAAACATATCATAATATACTCCATGGAACCTCATGGACCCAATCATCAAGTCAATTTGTCCTCAAGGGAAGCATACATCAAAAATCAGGAATTAGGGTTTCTTGACCTAATTCACCCCTAAGTTGGCTTTTGGGACAAATCATGAACCAAGACCTCAAGACATGATTTGAGGGTCTCTAATATACCATATTGATCCATTTGGAACAATGGACTGATCCAAGAAGCTTGAGCAACAAGTTTCAATTTCATCTGAACCACAGTTAGGGTTTTGCGAGAAAAGTCAACTCTAGTTTTGACTTTTGACCAGGACATGCTCCCAAACCCTAAGACATGATTCAATATACCCTATAACACCCATGGAACATGTCCATCAAGTTTGATTTAGGTCAAGGACATGATTTCCTAAAGGATTGCACAGTTTGGAATTCATCGATTAAAAAGTCAACTGTGCACAAAAGTCAACTTTGACTTTTTAAGATTTTTCACAAAAATGGATTTTTAACCCTAAAGTGATATTAATGTATGATTTGAATCATCATTCATCAAGAAAAATCAAAGAAAGTGGGATAACTTGTAAAAGGGGTAACCATAAAAATTTAGAAAATTTTCTAAGTTATGAAATAAAGTGACAAAGGTACCAACTTTGGAGGATCATAACTCCTAAACCACAAAGCCATTTTTCCCCATCCAAAGCTTGATTTGTATATCTCATTGCCCTCTACAAAAGCTTCATACTGACTTATGTCCAAATTCCTCATGGATTTTGAGTTATGGAGTGATTAAAATCAAGAAAAGTCACTTTGTTCCAACACTTAGTGAAAATTTCACTAATTCAGAATCTGCCTTACTTTTTTCCAAATGTAGGGGGATTTTTCACTTGGATCCCAAAGGTTTCAAAACCAAATATGATCAAACAGTTGTTGTGTCATATAAGGGCTTTCCAAAATGGCCAAGAACATCACCAAATTCAATTTGGGCCATGAGATATGACATTGGCAAGTTGCCTTGCTGAAATCTGCCAAGGCAAGGCAGAATTTTGTACTTTTGATCGATTTGCCAAAATCAGCCAATTCCAAGCCTTGTAATCATTTTGGACACATCTGAGGATTGAATCTAAAGGGGACAATCACTGAGCCAAGCCTCCAAAGTCCTTGGAACAAGAAATAGCATGCTAAACCTAGAATTGCCCAAAATAGGGACAAGACTCCTATTTTGGATTGGAGCATTCAATGGAAGCACCAAGGTGGGATGGACTGAGCTATTAGCAACTGAATTCAGTCAATACTTATCCAAGACCAAGGGGACCAGCAGCCTGTGCCCGAACCTCTAGTCAATGGCTAGAGGAGACTTGGATTTTCATTTGCCAACATTGGCCAACCCTACTTAGTAGTTGCCATTCACTATTCCTTGCAAAACAAACTTGCTCTCCTATAAATAGAGCTCAATTGTGATCAGTTTCAGTACACCAAAGGCCTACAACACTTGCCTTTTTCAAAATCCACTTCTCACTCTCAAAAATGCCTTTCTTAGCAAGTCACTATCGGGTTTTTCATTAGAGAGCAATCCCACTCAAACCAATCACACACACACACCTCATATACATCATATGTGAGCTGATCAAACACTTAAACAACATCTGGAACACTGATTTCTCAGAATCACCAGTCAATTGCTCAAGGTTTTAACCAAGTTGCAGTTGAGATGCCATGAAGTGATCCAGCCAATTTCTATCAAGTCCAAGCATTCAAACACACTCCATTAGGTGTAGGGAAGCTGTTCAGATCATCACAATTCATCTGTAACACCTCCAACTCAGAAATCAGTTTGCTCTTGCTGTCACGACCTAGAGGTAAGCCTAAACTTGGTCATCTCTCAATCTATGCATATTTCCTCGCACAATACTTTTGCCAAATGTTCATAATCATGCATGGAATGTTTCCCCTCAAGTAATTGCTTTGTTTGAATCGTGTATCAAAAATCCCAGCCTTCATGCAAAATTTAGGGTTCTTGAGGATTTATCATGATTTCTTGTTTTATGCTTAATTTAAATGAAATTAATTGTCATAAACATGATCGTGAGGTGAAAACGAGCAGATTGATATGTGGATTGCATGATATAATCAAGTATTCAGTGAGATTGGATAGAAAATGCAAATCTGGGCAAAGCTGAAAAACGCGCGTGTTCTTCAGATGTTCTTGACACCATTTCTCTCAAATTCAAATATTTGAATTTTGTGATTTTATTTAATTGATTCAAAAATTAATTTCTCTCTGATTTTTAATGATTTTGAGTTGATTCTTTTTTTAATAATTCACAAAAATGTTAAAATATTTTATTTTATGAAAAAATACCAAAAATATTATTTATTTCATATAATTGATATTTTTGCAAAGAATTATTGTTTTAATTGTTTTTTACATTTAAAATGTTTTTTCCTTCTTGATTTTTCAGATTTTAATGACTTCTAATCATTTTGTAGGGCAAAACTTGATTTATGAAGCATTAATCCAAGATCACAATTTGTTTTCCACATGTTAAACAATTTTGATCATTTTAATTGAATATTTTATTCAATTAAAACACATTTTAAAAACAAATTAGGGTTTTTGATTAATTCAACCCTCATAAATCATTTTCAAAACACTTTGGGCCTCTAATAGAGTGTAAGACCCAACCCTTTGTAAATACAATCTTTTTTGGGCCCCACTTATGGTATAAGTCCCGTTGTATTTCAAGAAGTTCGACGCGATCATCATCCGTTGAAAAACAAACCTTGGGCCTACCCTCGAGTAGTAAGACCCATATCTTTTCTTTAAAACTTTTTGGGCCTCTTAATAGAGTGTAAGACCCAAACCCCCTTGTACAAACCATTTTGGGCCTCACTTATTGTATAAGTCCCCTTGTACAAGTGAACGGCGCGATCGTCGCCTTTTAAAAAATCAACTGGGCCTCTCCTCGAGCTATAAGACCCATTCAAAAATTTTGGGCCTCTAATAGAGTGTAAGACCCGATCCTCTTTTAACCAAAACAACTTTGGGCCTCAGATATTGTATAAGCCCCTTCGCATTAAAAGAAAATCTCAGCGCGATCGCCATTTCAAACGAAAATCATCTGGGCCTACCCTCGTGTTATAAGCCCCACGCTTTTTCTTTAAACCTTTTGGGCCTCTGGTGAAAAGAGGATTGGGGGACAGATGTTGTACAATCTTAGTGATGATACACCCATAAGTGAAGACTGTAGCGAGCGATTTTGGATGTGGTTGCGAAGCACTACCGCTCTTTGGTATCTACAGCTCGATTCATTTTTTATCTTATTAAACCTGATGAAGGAAGGGAAATAGATGTCTCCAATTAACCCTGCTTGCAAACTGAGTTTGAACAGATAACTGTTAGTTTACAGATGCTACAAAGATTGTGGGTCTCTTTTAGGTTTATTTTGTTAAAAATAGTGTCCGGTCAATTGGTGGGAGGTTAAGACTGATGCTTTTCGATTGATATGTGGAGGTATGGGATTTTTGGTTTTGGATTAGTGTGCTCTCTAAGATTTTTCTTTCAATCTTATGCCTACGTATTCCCGTTTTTTCCGAAACAGAGAAATTAGAGCGATCGTAGTTCCTCCTATTCTATGGGAGAAAATGGTGTTTTGGTGTCTTGTTCAAAGCCCAAGACGTGAAGCGAAAAGGTGATCTATATCTTGTTCAAAACCCAAGATGTGAAGCTAAAGGTAGTTTGTATCTTGTTCAAAGCCCAAGATGTGAAGCTGAAAGGTGTTGTCTTTAGAGAGAATTTGTCATCTCTAAAGAGAGGTTTGTCTGTCACAACTGTTTATAAAGGAGAATTACTTTAACCGGGATGTGTGAATCCGACAATGCCATAATTTCCTTTATAGGGGATTTCCAACCTGAAGGAGAAGACTTTAACTCAGTGTAGAGCAATGCTATCTTTCCTTAGGAATTTCTCATGCTAAAACAGGGACAGTGGCATGGATGTAGATGATCTAGAGGCTTGCCGCTTACAGCGATTAGATGAAGGAGAAGGAGTTGTTGATGTTTGTGTACTGTGAACGAGGCACAACTTTGATGCTAAAAGGTTGATTGGATCAACTAGTGGTTTTCTTATACAAAGCCTAAGAGGAGGCTAGTGGTTTTCTTATATAAAGCCTAAGAGGAGGCTAGTGGCCCAACAAGAGGGTGTTTTTGATCTGTCTCGTATGAAGCCCGAGATAGAGGCTAAAAGGGAAGTGACTCGACAAGAGAGTCCTTTATACTCAACGAGAGAGTGCTTTAGTATCTCGTACGAAGCCCGAGATGGAGGCTAAAAGGGAGTTGACTCAACAAGAGAGTCTTTTATACTCAACAAGAGAGTGATTTAGTATCTCGTACAAAGCCCGAGATGGAGGCCAAGGCGTTTGACTCCGCTGGGGAGAATCATTGTATAAAGGCCAAGAGAGAGGCTATGGTGCTGTTTCAGTTGAGTGACAGGTCCAGTATATTGGTTCAAAGAGAAAAAAAGTTCTTATATGAGTAATGTTTATACTCATGGATTTGTTCCAAGGATCAGGGTTATTTCCTGTTCTTTAAGGAAATGGGAAATCCAATGGGTATTGAAACTGTCCGAGTCTACGGGGTTCCTTCCTATTCTTGAAGGGTGCTTGAGAATGTCTTTGAGACTCAAGGAATTTATACTGTCCAAGTCTAGAGTTTCATCTTTTGTATTATGCTTTGAGAAACAGTAGTAGACTCTTGGAAAGACTGTTCTATTAAGATGACTGATTTCTGTTCCTATACCTCTAGGAGGTCGTCGGGACAATTTGTACGAAGCCCAAGAGGAGGCTGGAAACTTTTAAGAAGCCGGGGGATAATTTGTACTAAGCCCAAGAGGAGGCTATCATTCCCGGAGGAAGAAATCATTTATACGAAGCCTAAGAGGAGGCTGTGAATACTTCTAAGAAGCCGACGGGTCCTTGTACAACGCCCAAGAGGAGACGGGGATGCTTTTAGGAAGCCTGTGGGTCCCCAAACCCCGAGAAGTTCAAGACAGGCTATTCACAAAGAATAGATCAAGCCAGGAAAGTTCAAGAATTTGGAAGAAACTCAAGAGATGTCATTCACGGAGAAAAGATCATCTCTGGGGAGTAGAGTTTCTTGACAATTCCTAAGGGTACTTTTAAGAAGCCTGTGGGTCCCCAAACCCCGAGAAATTCAAGACAGGCTATTCACAAAGAATAGATCAAGCCAGGAAAGTTTGAGAATTTGGAAGAAACTCAAGAGATGCAATTCACGGAGAAGAGATCATCTCTGGGGAATAAAGTTTCTTGACAACTTCTACGAGTGAGAGTCTGAGAAAGGGTTCAAAAGGAATCTGCCTTTCACATCTCCATATTGTTTAACCCCAAGAGGAGGGAAGACTGTGTCTGGTAATCCTATGGTGATCTAGTTTTTGACTATTTAAGAGTGATCAACGGGTTTAATGCTAGACGTAGTTGCCGGGGAAACTCTAAATATCTATACTATTATTACACAATTGATATGAGTTTATGAAAGAAGACTTACAGCGAAACAGCCCCACAATACAGTTATATGTATATGAAAGCGGTAAATGAAAGCATATAAACACTTACTCGGTTGTAGAGCTTCCATGTTGTTTGGTTAGTTGTTCAACAAAGAAAGATTGAAAACAACAGTATATTTCAAAATCAAAGGAGAAAGTGCTTTGAAAAAGAAAGATTTGGGGCTTACAGCTCAAGGAGAGGCCCAGAGTTTTATCAGTGAGCGCACTGTTGAATTTGTACAGAGGGAGTTATACGAGTGACTGAGGCCCAAAAATTATTTTCTGTACAAAGGGATGGATCTTACACTCTCTCAAGAGGCCCAAAAGGTTTAAAGAAAAAGAGTGGGGCTTATAACACGAGTGTAGGCCCAGATGATTTTTGTTTGAAATGGCGATCGCGCCAAGATTTTCTTTTAACGCGAAGGGGCTTATACAATATCTGAGGCCCAAAGTTGTTTTGGTTAAAAGAGGATTGGGTCTTACACTCTATTAGAGGCCCAAAAGTTTTGAATGGGTCTTATAGCTCGAGGAGAGGCCCAGTTGATTTTTTAAAAGGCGACGATCGCGCCGTTCACTTGTACAGGGGGACTTATACAATAAGTGAGGCCCAAAATGGTTTGTACAAGGGGGTTTGGGTCTTACACTCAATTAAGAGGCCCAAAAAGTTTTAAAGAAAAGAAATGGGTCTTACTACTCGAGGGTAGGCCCAAGGTTTGGTTTTCAACGGATGATGATCGCGTCGAACTTCTTGAAATACAACGGGACTTATACCATAAGTGGGGCCCAAAAAAGGTTGTATTTACAAAGGGTTGGGTCTTACACTCTATTAGAGGCCCGAAGTGTTTTGAAAATGATTTATGAGGGTTGAATTAATCAAAAACCCTAATTTGTTTTCAAAATGTGTTTTAATTGAACAAAATATTCAATTAAACTGATCAAAATTGTTTAACATGTGTAAAACAAATTATGATCTTGGATTAATGCTTCCTAAATCAAGTTTTGCCCTACAAAATGATTAGAAGTCATAAAAATCTGAAAAATCAAGAAGGAAAAAATATTTTAAATGTCAAAAACAATTAAAACATTAATTCTTTGCAAAAATATCAATTATATGAAATAAATAATATTTTTGGGATTTTTTCATAAAATAAAATATTTTAACATTTTTGTGAATTATTAAAAGAAGAATCAACTCAAAATCATTAAAACTCGGAGAGAAATTAATTTTTGAATCAATTAAATAAAATAAAAAAATTCAAATATTTGAATTTGAGAGAAATGGTGCCAAGAACAGCTGAAGAACACGCGCGTTTTTCAGCTTTGCCCAGATTTGCATTTTCTTTCCAATCTCACTGAATACTTGATTATATCATGCAATCCACATATCAATCTGCTCGTTTTCACCTCACGATCATGTTTATGACAATTAATTTCATTTAAATTAAGCATAAAATAAGAAATCACGATAAATCCTCAAGAACCCTAAATTTTGCATGAAGGCTGGGATTTTTGACACACGATTCAAACAAAGCAATTACTTGAGGGGAAACATTCCATGCCTGATTATGAACATTTGGCAAAAGTATTGTGCGAGGAAATATGCATAGATTGAGAGATGACCAAGTTTAGGCTTACCTCTAGCTCGTGACAGCAAGAGCAAATTGATTTCTGAGTTGGAGGTGTTACAGATGAATTGTGATGATCTGAACAGCTTCCCTACACCTAATGGAGTGTGTTTGAATGCATGGACTTGATGGAAATTGGTTGGATCACTTCATGGCATCTCAACTGCAACTTGGTTAAAACCTTGAGCAATTGACTAGTGATTCTGAGAAATCAGTGTTCCAGATGTTGTTTAAGTGTTTGATCAGCTCACATATGATGTATATGAGGTGTGTGTGTGTGATTGGTTTGAGTGGAATTGTTCTCTAAAGAAAACCCCGATAGTGACTTGCTAAGAAAGGCATTTTTTAGAGTGAGAAGTGGATTTTGAGAAAGGCAAGTGTTGTAGGCCTTTGGTGTACTTAAACTGATCACAATTGAGCTCTATTTATAGTAGAGCAAGTTTGTTTTGCAAGGAATAGTGAATGGCAACTGCTGAGTAGGGTTGGCCAATGTTGGCAAATGAAAATCCAAGTCTCCTCTAGCCATTGACTAGAGGTTAGGGCACAGGCTGCTGGTCCCCTTGGTCTTGGATAAGTCTTGACTAAATTCAGTTGCTAATAGCTCAGTCCATGCCACCTTGGTGCTTCCATTGAATGCTCCAATCTAAAATTGGAGTCTTGTCCCTATTTTGGGAAATTCTAGGTTTAGCATGCTATTTCTTGTTCCAAGGACTTTGCAGGCTTGGCTCAGTGATTATCCCCTTTAGATTCAATCCTCAGATGTGTCCAAAGCGATGACAAGGCTTAGAATTGGCTGATTTTGGAAAATCGAGCAAAAGTGCAAAATTTTGCCTTGCCTTGGCTGATTTCAGCAAGGCAACTTGCCAATGTCATATCTCATGGCCCAAATTGAATTTGGTGATGTTCTTGGCCATTTTGGAAAGCCCTTATATGATACAACAACTGTTTGATCATATTTGGTTTTGAAACCTTTGGGATCCAAGTGAAAAATCCCCCTACATTTGGAAAAAAGTAAGGCAGATTCTGACTTAGTGAAATTTTCACTAAGTGTTGGAACAAAGTGACTTTTCTTGATTTTGATCACTCCATATCTCAAAATCCATGAGGAATTTGGACATAGGTCAGTATGAAGCTTTTGTAGAGGGCAATGAGATCTACAAATCAAACTTTGGATGGCGAAAAATGGCTTTGTGGTTTAGGAGTTATGATCATCCAAAGTTGGTACCTTTGTCACTTTATTTCATAACTTAGAAAATTTTCTAAGATTTTATGAATACCCCTTTTACAAGTTATCCCACTTTATTTGATTTTTCTTGATGAATGATGATTCAAATCATACATTAACATCATTTTAGGGTTAAAAATCCATTTTTGTAAAAAATCTCAAAAAGTCAAAGTTGACTTTTGTGCACAGTTGACTTTTTATCCGATGAATTCCAAACTGTGCAATCCTTTAGGAAATCATGTCCTTCACCTAAATCAAACTTGATGGAAATGTTCCATGGGTGTTATAGGGTATATTGAATCATGTCTTAGGGTTTGGGAGCATGTCCTGGTCAAAAGTCAAAACTACAGTTGACTTTTCTCGCAAAACCCTAATTGTGGTTCAGATGAAATTGAAACTTGTTGCTCAAGCTTCTTGGATCAATCCATTGTTCCAAATGGATCAATATGGTATATTAGAGACCCTCAAATCATGTCTTGAGGTCTTGGTTCATGATTTGTCCCAAAAGTCAACTTAGGGGTGAATTAGGTCAAGAAACCCTAATTCCTGATTTTTGATGTATGCATCCCTTGAGGCCAAATTGACTTGATGATTGGGTCCATGAGTTTCCATGGAGTATATTAGGATATGTTTTGAATCATTGGCTCATGCCCAGATGACAATTTCCATTTGGAGGCCCTGGTCTACCAAAACCCTAATTTTATGACACTAGCGATCTTGAAGCTTGATCCACCTAGAAGGGAGCAACCTTGTGATTAATCCTTGAAGTGGGAGTCCTCTTGATCCATTGTGGATGTTTGAGAGGTTATAAAAGTTGAAGATCATTTCAATCCTTGATTGATCCTCTGTCTAAGAACTCTGAGAGGGCTTGAAACCCTAAGTTTGATAGTAGTGAATGCTCACCCATCTGTGGGGAGACTAATGAATCATAATGATACACCCATATTGTGATGATGATTTGCACAATGATGGGAAATCTTAGTGGTCAAATTTTGGGGTATGACAGATGCCCCTATTTAATCTTCTTGGACCCGAAGGTGTGAATGACGAAGGTATTCGGGCATTCGGGGTGCAAGAGGATTAAATATCGGAATACCCAAAATTTTGATGGTGGTTATGAATGGCAAATCGCATTCATCTTATTTTGCTAACAATGATGCTTAGAAAAGGTAACTTCCCCTCGATCCTGGTTTCCTACCAAAGAACTGGTCTTAGTTTCTGAATTAAACTTCCCCTTGATCCTGGTTTCCTACCAAAGAACTGGTCTTAGTTTCTGAATTAAAATTCCCCTCGATCCTGGTTTCCTACCAAGGAACTGGTCTTAGTTTCTGAATTAAACTTCCCCTCGATCCTGGTTTCCTACCAAGGAACTAGTCTAAGTTTCTGATTTAAACTTCCCCTCGTTCCTGGTTTCCTACCAAGGAACTGGTCTAAGTTTCTTATTTAAACTTCCCCTCGTTCCTGGTTTCCTACCAAGGAACTGGTCTTAGTTTCTTTTGTCAATAAACTTTCTTGACAAGGGACTCTATTCGTAGCGGTTTTCCTCAAACTTCTCGCCGAATTTTCCTGGTGAGATGCCATTTGACGGAAAAAGATTTGATGTTAAACTTGCTGGGGAACCCAGTCGTCTGAGTTGTAGAGGTGTACAAACTTCTCTATTAGAGATGCCATTTGTTGACTCTACTGGGGAAAACGAGTCCCTTGAGAGACTGCTTTCACGCTTAGGGATATTACATCATACTTTTCTCGGGATCTTCCCGGAGAAACGCCATATGATGGGATCCAATTTTGAGGTGTCGATGACCTTTTCATCAGTGGTTCTTTCGGAGAAACTGTTGTACCACCGAATCTCTGATTAGGGCGCTTTCTCTCAGGATTTTCCTTAATCCGGGAAAGCGAAGATATCATCTTCAATTATGAAGAGTGACATTTGTTAAAGGTTCTCTGGTCTTTCAGAGGTTCAAGTTATCAAAGTGGTCGAGGGCCAATTCTAATACAGAGATAAACGGGAGAGAGATTACTTAGATGATTCACTTCCTGACGAGGAAAGATCTGACAACTTGATTGAGAGGACTTTTATCACTAGGGGATAAGACCGACTAGAGTGATAGTGATGTGATATGAATATGCATGTAAAATAATAATGCATGATGTATGTATGTATATGCTGACAAAACTGACACAACATACAGACTAGTAGATGAACATGACTGGATACTCGGCCACTGCGGGGGACGAAGAAGTATCACTGGTTCAAGATAGCAATTCTGCCTTGCTTAGGAGAGGTAGTCCTCGCGGGGAACTATGTTGGTCGGGCTTAGGAGATGAGAACTCAGCCGATGCGTGTCAGACGAAACAAGGTCTCTGACACAGTTGATCCCTTCATTCAGGCGTACTGGGTTAGAAGGAGTACTTTGATTCTGCACTTTGAAGTTCGCTTACTTCTGGAGAAGCGATTGATGTTCTTTTGATGTTCAACAGTCAAAAGAAATTGCCATCTTTATTTTAAAGCAGAAAAAGTTTTATAAATAAATTCATTTTTGTTTTATTTCAAGAATCGTTAATCATATTAAAATTTCATTATGTAAAGCTAAAATAGATGAGAATTACAAACAAAAGCACAAGGGCTCAAATTTTATTGATAAGATGGAGATCGGCCAAACACGTGATTCCAAAGAGTATTTACAAAGTTAGAAAATGGTAATTTACAGGGAAAAGGGCTACGTTGAAACATAACGACTGCTATCCTTCTACCAACTTTGAATTTGGGACATCCTGAGCTTCTGTCGAAGATGACCTTGACTGGAGTTTTCCTCCGATGGATGGTGTAACTGCTGCTGAGGGACCTGCCTCTTTGTCGAACATAGTTACTTACCATTATCCCTAACTTTTCCCTGGATTGTACTGTGATGTTTCCAATCCACCGGGATGATTTTTTTTTTTATTTTTGTCTCTAACTTTTGCCTGGACAACCCTTTCGGGTTTTCAATCCACTGAGACATTTTTTTTAGGCGAAGTATTTCTTGACTACATCAACGTTTGTAGGGTAGGCAAATTCCTCTCCGTCCATGGTTGCAAGTCTCAAGGCGCCGCCTGAGAAAGCTTTCTTGACCACATAGGGGCCGTCATAATTCGGAGTCCATTTGCCCCGAGAATCAGTTAGAAATGATTGTATCTTCTTAAGTACAAGGTCTCCTTTCCTGAAGACGTGAGGTCGGACCTTTTTGTCGAACGCCTTCTTCATTCTCTGCTGATACAACTGACCGTGGCATAGTGTCGTGATTCGTTTCTCTTCGATCAGATGTAGTTCGTTGTGTCGACTTTGACACCATTCAGCCTCTGTAAGCTTAGCTTCCATCAATACCCGGATTGATGGGATCTCTACCTCGACGGGGAGCACTGCTTCCATGCCATATACTAGAGAGAAAGGGGTTGCCCCTGTTGAAGTACGGACAAATGTGCGATAACCGTGGAGAGCAAAGGGTAGCATCTCGTGCCAATCTTTGTAGGTTACAACCATCTTTTGAACAATCTTCTTGATGTTCTTGTTAGCCGCTTCTACCGCTCCGTTCATCTTGGGTCGGTAGGGAGATGGGTTATGGTGTTCGATCTTGAACTCAGCACACAACTCCTTCATCATTTTATTGTTCAAGTTGGATCCATTATCAGTAATGATCTGGCTCGAAACACCATAACGGCAGATGATATTGTTTTTGATAAATCGGACTACCACTTGTCGGGTTACATTAGCGTATGATGCTGCTTCTACCCACTTGGTGAAGTAATCAATGGCTACCAGGATGAACCGATGTCCGTTCGAAGCCTTAGGTTCAATCATGTCAATCATGTCGATTCCCCAAATGGAAAAAGGCCATGAGGAAGAAAGAACTTTGAGATGCGTTGGCGGTACATGAATTTTGTCGGAGTATATCTTAAACTTTTGACACCTCCTCATGTACTTGTAGCAGTCAGATTCCATTGTCAACCAATAGTACCCTGCTCTTAGAATTTTTCTCGCCATTGTGTGTCCATTGGCATGAGTGCCAAATGACCCTTCGTGAATTTATTTTATCAACATGTCTGCCTCTGGTCTGTCTACGCATCGGAGCAAGACCATGTCAAAGTTTCTCTTATAGAGAGTATCACCGCTCAGGAAGAAGCTTCTTGCTAGTCTTCTGATGGTTTTTCTGTCCTTCCTTAGTGCCCCAGGTGGGTACTCTTGTTTTTGAAGGAAGCATTTGATATCGTGATACCAAGGTTTGTCGTCTATGACTGCTTCAATCATGAAGATGTAAGCGGGCTGTTCTAGGCGCATTACGTCGATCTTAGGTATGTCATTCCATTGACCTACACTAATCATGGAAGAGAGAGTGGCTAATGCATCAGCCATGTGATTCTCATCACGAGGGATGTGATGAAACTCGATTCTGTTAAAGAAGGGTAACAACCTTCTTGCATAGTCTTTGTAAGGAATCAATCCTGACTGGTATGTGTTCCAATCTCATTTTATCTGATTAATAACCAGGGCTGAGTCGCCATATACGTCCAAGTTTTTTATCCTCAAATCAATCGCTTCTTCGAGACCCATAATACAAGCTTCGTATTCAGCCTCGTTGTTTGTACATTTGAACGTAAGTCAAGCGGTGAAAGGAATGTGGGTACCCTGAGGGGTAACAATTATTGCCCCAATTCTGTTTCCATAATGATTAACTGCTCCGTCAAAAATTAGTCCCCACTGGGAACCTGGTTCTGGCCCTTCACTGGGTAGCGGTTCGTCGCAGTCTTTCATTTTTAGGTACATGATATCTTCGTCTGGGAAGTCGAACCCAATTGATTCCTGATCGTCAATCGGTTGATGAGCCAAATGATCGTCCATAATACTTCCCTTAACGGCTTTTTGAGCATGGTACTCTATGTCATATTCTGATAGCAACATCTGCCAACGGGCAATCCTTTTCGTGAGAGCAGGTTTTTCAAATACATACTTGATTGGATTCATTTCGGAGATCAACCAAGTAGTGTGACGAATCATGTACTGACGAAGACGTTTGGCTGCCCAAGCCAAAGCACAGCAAGTCTTCTCAAGCATCGTGTACCAAGTTTCACAGTCGGTGAACTTCTTGATTAGATAGTAAATGGCAGACTCTTTCATTTTGGTTTCATCTTGTTGGCCAAGTACACACCCCATTGAGTCTTCCAAGACTGTGAGGTAGATGATCAGTGGTATTCCTTCCACTGGAGGTGATAGAATCGGAGGATTCAACAGATATTCCTTAATACTGTCGAAGGCGGTTTGGCAATATTCTGTCCAAACGTAGTCCTGGTTCTTTTTGAGTAATTTGAAAATCGGTGCACATGTCGCGGTCATGAGGAATATGAATCTGGAGATGTAGTTCAAACGTCCCAGGAATCCTCTGACTTGTTTTTCAGTTTTTGGAGAAGGCATTTCTTGAATGGCCTTGACCTTGTCAGGATCAACCTCAATTCCTTTCTGGCTGACGATGAACCCTAAGAGTTTCCCTGAACGGACACCGAAGGTGCACTTGTTGGGATTCAAGTGGAGCTTGTACTTTCTCAACTGCTCGAATAGCTTTGACAGATGGGTCACATGCTTCTCTTCT
This sequence comes from Lathyrus tuberosus, assembly GCA_022829125.1. Taxonomy (NCBI): domain Eukaryota; kingdom Viridiplantae; phylum Streptophyta; class Magnoliopsida; order Fabales; family Fabaceae; genus Lathyrus; species Lathyrus tuberosus. The sequence continues at coordinate 263,135 of JALAZF010000061.1, read as the reverse complement.
GTCTTAGATTTTGCAATCATATCATCGACATATACCTTAATTTCCTTATGTATCATGTCATGAAACAGAGTAGTCATGGCCTTTTGATAGGTTGCCCCGGCACTCTTCAAACCGAACGACATTACCTTGTAACAAAAGGTACCCCATGGGGTAATGAATGAAGTTTTCTCCATGTCTTTCGGCGCCATTTTGATCTGGTTATAGCCCAAGAATCCATCCATGAAGGAGAAAACTTTGAACTTTGTTGTACTGTCAACCAGCATGTCAATGTGTGGTAAAGGAAAGTCATCCTTTGGACTAGCCTTATTCAGATCTCTGTAATCAACACACATTCTGACTTTTTCGTCCTTTTTGGGAACGGGTACGATGTTGGCTAACCATTGAGGATATTCTGACGTAGCGAGGAAACCCGCGTCAATCTGTTTCTGTACCTCTTCTTTGATTTTGATGGCCATGTCCGGGTGAGTGCGTCTCAACCTCTGCTTTACTAGCGGACATTCTGATCTTAACTGTAAGTGATGTTCCACGATGCTGGTATCCAACCCTGGCATATCCTGATAGGGCCAAGCGAATACATCGGGGAATTCTTTGAGAAGCTTTATCAAACTCTCTTTGGCAGTTGGACTGAGCAGTGCCCCAATCCTGATTTCTTTTCTCTCTTTTTCTGAATCCAAGTTTACTGTTTCCAACGACTCTTTGTGAGTTCAATAGACCTTTCCTCTTGTCTGAGTAATCGGGAGATCTCTTCTGGAATTTCGTTGTCAACTTCTTCTTCAGCCCCAAATACCGGGAACTCAAAGTTGGGAGAAGGCATTGGATCGTATGTTTCAACGGGGTTTAAAACAAGCAATCTGCATGGCGTGATGATTCGTGTTTAGAAGAGATAGAGAAAATGCAAGTGTATGCAGTGTATATTTTTTTTACTGCTTATTTTTATTATTGAATTGTTTTTTAGGATTACCATTTTCTGAGAAAAGCAAAAAGAGAAAACAACAATTAATGCGGAAATTACATAACGACGTTATTTTATTAATGAACAAGTCGATCCTTGAAACTACAGCCCTATAAAACAAAACTTTGTCGCTTTGGGCGAAGCGAAGAGGGAAAATTTACAGAAAGCGAGCCCTATCAAAACATCTGTTTCACCTGGGCAGGGTGAAAGGTTAAAGATGGCAATTACTTTGACTTATGAACAATCCTTGGAACATCGACAACAACCCATTGGCGGCGAACTCCTCGGTGAATCACAAAGTCTGGCACCTTTCTTGATTTGTCTTCAGAAATGACGCTGATTTCTGGTGGAGCAGGATCATTGGAATCTGTCTCCCAGGCAGAGTTGTCATAGGAGGATTCCTCAGTTGTATTTTGCATAGCATTTGTGCTCTCAGCTGTATCTCCCCATCCAGTTGGCTGGATATCTTCGAGCCTGATACGAGAGCTTTCGGGAGCAGTGTACTTGACCATGTAGTCGTATTTTCCACTCGGTTGTCCCAAGGTGTCCCACACTTCTTTGGAACTGGAGGAGTCATCCCTCTCAATGACGTTGACCTTGGGAAAAGCATAATTAATGAATTCTAGTCCTGCAAACGTTGCAAATTCGTCATCATGTTGAGTAGTTTCTGAATGACATGAGTGTTGATCCCATGACATGGTGGGGACACAGGTATTCTTTTCAATGATGCTCAGCTGAGTTTCATTACTCGGCTGACTTTCTTGCCCCAAGTTTCCTGGGTAAGGCTGCCACATTGGCAGACCGTCTATCGGGCCATAGTAATTGTGGTCAAAGTTGTCTTTCGTCAGAGTGTCCTCCTCTAAGGATTTTGGCGGAGCACGACATCCTTCCGGATCACAACCTTCGTATATCATTTCGACATCTGATCGTGGTATAAATCACAGACTCTGTGCGGGATAGCAAAATGGCGCAGGCACCTCTTCATGAGATATATAACCGTCCTCGTTAAGATAGGACTTCCATTCTTCATCTGTGTCAGAGGGATCCTTCTCATTGATAGCATGGATTTCCTGAGGCACTGGGTGAAGGAACCCTCCACTGTGGAAGAAGTTCTGAATGGGATGAATACTTTCATCGTTAGTAGTTGTCCGGGTATAGGTTGCAGAAAAACCAAGACCCTTCTTTGTTGTATTGCTAGTAGGAATGACAAGTTGTCCCCATCCTGTTGTATCGGTACTCTCGACTGCTTTAATAGCATCTTTGTATAAGGAAATCGAAGTTCCTCCTCCGGATTGTTCGCCCTTGTGTAGCGAAAGCGCTTGGAACTAGGTCCCAATCATCCCTTCTGGTTCCACATAAGTGGATGACGATAAATTGCTGACGAGCAAGGCCTGTTCCCCACAGACTGTGATGAGTTAGCCGTTCTGGATAAACTTTACCTTTTGATGGAGGGTTGAAGTGACCGCTCCAGCCTGATGTATCCAAGGTCTTCCTAATAAACAACTGTACGTTGCCCGGATGTCCATGACCTGGAAGGTGACTTGGAAAGTGTGAGGACCAATATTTATGGGAAGGTCAACTTTACCGATAACCATTTTTCGAGATCCATCAAACGCTTTGACGACGACCTCGCTGGTTCTCATCGGAGGGCCTTTGAATGATAATTGCATCAAAGTGGACTTCGGCATAACATTCAAGGCTGAGCCTGTGTCTACCAGTACGCTGGCTAAAGCATCGTCCTGGTAGTTGACTGTGATATTGAGCGCCACGTTATGACGGCGACCCTTTTCAGGTAATTCCTCATCACTAAATCCCAAGTTATTGCAAGAAGTGATGTTAGAGACAATACTATCAAACTTTCTGATTGTTACATCCTGTCCCCTTTAGATTCAATCCTCAGATGTGTCCAAAGTGATGACAAGGCTTGGAATTGGCTGATTTTGGCAAATCGAGCAAAAGTGCAAAATTATACCTTGCCTTGGCAGATTTCAGCAAGGCAACTTGCCAATGTCATATCTCATGGCCCAAATTGAATTTGGTGATGTTCTTGGCCATTTTGAAAAGCCCTTATATGATACAACAACTGTTTGATCATATTTGGTTTTGAAACCTTTGGGATCCAAGTGAAAAATCCCCCTACATTTGAAAAAAAGTAAGGCAGATTCTGACTTAGTGAAATTTTCACTAAGTGTTGGAACAAAGTGACTTTTCTTGATTTTGATCACTCCATATCTCAAAATCCATGAGGAATTTGGACATAGGCCAGTATGAAGCTTTTGCAGAGGGAAATGAGATCTACAAATCAAGCTTTGGATGGGGAAAAATGGCTTTGTGGTTTAGGAGTTATGATCCTCCAAAGTTGGTACCTTTGTCACTTTATTTCATAACTTAGAAAATTTTCTAAGTTTTTATGGTTAACCCTTTTACAAGTTATCCCACTTTCTTTGATTTTTCTTGATGAATGATTATTCAAATCATACATTAACATCATTTTAGGGTTAAAAATCCATTTTTGTGAAAAATCTCAAAAAGTCAAAGTTGACTTTTGTGCACAGTTGACTTTTTATCCGATGAATTCCAAACTGTGCAATCCTTTAGGAAATCATGTCCTTGACCTAAATCAAAATTGATGGACATGTTCCATGGGTGTTATAGGGTATATTGAATCATGTCTTAGGGTTTGGGAGCATGTCCTGGTCAAAAGTCAAAACTACAATTGACTTTTCTCGCAAAACCCTAACTGTGGTTCAGATGAAATTGAAACTTGTTGCTCAATCTTCTTGGATCAATCCATTGTTCCAACTGGATCAATATGGTATATTAGAGACCCTCAAATCATGTCTTGAGTTCTTGGTTCATGATTTGTCCCAAAAGTCAACTTAGGGGTGAATTAGGTCAAGAAACCCTAATTCCTGATTTTTGATGTATGCATCCTTTGAGGCCAAATTGACTTGATGATTAGATCCATGAGGTTCCATGGAGTATATTAGGATATGTTTTGAATCATTGGCTCATGCCCAGATGGCAATTTCTATCTGGAGGCCCTGGTCGACCAAAACCCTAATTTGGTGACACTGGCGATCTTGAAGCTTGATCCACCTAGAAGGGAGCAACCTTGTGCTTAATCCTTGAAGTGGGAGTCCTCTTGATCCATTGTGGATGTTTGAGAGGTTAGACAAGTTGAAGATCATGTCAATCCTTGATTGATCCTCTGTCTAAGAACTCTGAGAGGGCTTAAAACCCTAACTTTGATAGTAGTGAATGCTCACCCATCTGTGGGGAGACTAATGAAGCATAATGATACACCGATATTGTGATGATGATTTGCACAATGATGGGAAATCTTAGTGATCAAAATTTGGGGTATGACACACCCATAAGTGAAGACTGTAGTAAGACCCATTTCTTTTTCTTTAAACCTTTTGGCCCTCTTGAGAGAGTGTAAGACCCAAATCCCTTTGTACAGCAAACCATTTTTTGGGCCTCAGTCACTCGTATAAGTCCCTCTGTACAAATTCAACAATGCGCTCACTGATAAAACCCCGGGCCTCTCCTTGAGCTATAAGCCCCAAATCTTTCTTTTTCAAAGCACTTTCTCCTTTGATTTTGAAATATACTGTTGTTTTTAATCTTTCTTTGTTGAACAACTAACCAAACAGCATGGAAGCTCTACAACCGAGTAAGTGTTTATATGCTTTCATTTACCACTTTCATATACATATAACTGTATTGTGGGGTTGTTTCGTTGTAAGTCTTCTTTCATAAACTCATATCAACTGTGTAATAATAGTATAGATATTTACAGTTTCCCCGACAACTACGTCTAGCATTAAGCCCATTGATCACTCTTAAATAGTCAAAAACTAGATCCCCAGAGGATTACCAGACACAGTCTTCCCTCCTCTTGGGGTTAAACAATATGGAGATGTGAAAGGCAGATTCTTTTTGAACCCTTTCTCAGACTGTCACTCATAGAAGTTGTCAAGAAACTCTATTCCCCAGAGATGATCTCTTCTCCGTGAATTGCATCTCTTGAGTTTCTTCCAAATTCTCGAACTTTCCTGGCTTGATCTATTCTTTGTGAATAGCCTGTCTTGAATTTCTCGGGGTTTGGGGACCCACAGGCTTCTTAAAAGCACCCTTAGGAATTGTCAAGAAACTCTACTCCCCAGAGATGATCTTTTCTCCGTGAATGGCATCTCTTGAGGTTCTTCCAAATTCTCAAACTTTCTTGGCTTGATCTATTCTTTGTGAATAGCATGTCTTGAATTTCTCGGGGTTTGGGGACCCACAAGCTTCTTAAAAGCACCCTTTGGAATTGTCAAGAAACTCTACTCCCCAGAGATGATCTTTTCTCCGTGAATGGCATCTCTTGAGTTTCTTCCAAATTCTCGAACTTTCCTGGCTTGATCTATTCTTTGTGAAAAGCCTGTCTTGAACTTCTCGGGGTTTGGGGACCCACAGGCTTCCTAAAAGCATCCCCGCCTCCTCTTAGGCGTTGTACAAGGACCCGTCGGCTTCTTAGAAGTATTCACAGCCTCCTCTTAGGCTTCGTATAAATGATTTCTTCCTCCGGGAATGATAGCCTCGTCTAGGGCTTAGTACAAATTGTCCCCCGGCTTTTTAAAAGTTTACAGCCTCCTCTTGGGCTTCGTACAAATTGTCCCAACGACCTCCTAGAGGTATAGGAACAGAAATCAGTTATCTTAATAGAACAGTCTTTCCAAGAGTCTACTACTGTTTCTCAAAGCATATTACAAAAGATGAAACTCTAGACTTAGACATTCTAAATTCCTTGAGTCTCAAAGACATTCTCAAGCACCCTTCAAGAATAGGAAGGAACCCCGTAGACTCGAACAGTCTCAATACCCATTGGATTTCCCATTTCCTTAAAGAACAGGAAATAACCCCGATCCTTGGAACAAATCCATGAGTACAAACATTACTCATATAAGAACTAATTTTCTCTTTGAACCAATATACTGGACCTGTCACTCAACTGAAATAGCACCATAGCCTCTCTCTTGGGCTTTATACAATGATTCTCCCAGCAGAGTGAAACACCTTGGCCTCCATCTCGGGCTTTGTACGAGATACTAAAACACTCTCTCGTTGAGTATAAAAGACTCTCTGGTTGAGTCAACTCCCTTTTAGCCTCCATCTCGGGCTTCGTACGAGATACTAAAGCACTCTCTCGTTGAGTATAAAGGACTCTCTTGTCGAGTCACTTCCCTTTTGGCCTCTATCTCAGGCTTCGTACGAGACAGATCAAAAACACCCTCTTGTTGGGCCACTAGCCTCCTCTTAGGCTTTGTATAAGAAAACCACTGATTGATCCAATCAACCTTTTAGCATCAAAGTTGTGCCTAGTTCATAGTACACAAACATCAACAACTCATTCTCCTTCATCTAATCGCTGTAAGCGGCAAGCCTCTGGATCATCTACATCCATGCCACTGTCCCTCTTTTAGCATGAGAAATTCCTAAGGAAAGATAGCATTACTCTGCACTGAGTTAAAGTCTTCTCCTTCAGGTTGGAAATCCCCTATAAAGGAAATTATGGCATTGCCGGATTCACACATCGCGGTTAAAGTAATTCTCCTTTATAAGCAGTTGTGATAGGCAAACCCCTCTTTAGAGATGACAAATTCTCTTTAAAGATAACACCTTTCAGCTCCACATCTTGGGCTTTGAACAAGATACAAACTACCTTTAGCTTCACATCTTGGGCTTTGAACAAGATATAGATCACCTTTTCGCTTCACGTCTTGGGCTTTGAACAAGACACCAAAACACCATTTCCTCCTTACGATCGCTCTGATTTCCATGTTTTGGAAAAAAAGGGAATACGTAGGCATAAGATTGAAAGAAAAATCTTAGCGAGCACACTAATCCAAAACCCAAAATCCCATACCTCCACATATCAATCGAAAAGCATCAGTCTTAACCTCCCACCAATCGACTGGACACTATTTTTAACAAAATAAACCTAAAAGAGACCCACAATCTTTGTAGCATCTGTAAAACAACAGTCATTTGTACAAACTCAGTTTGCAAGCAGGGTTAATTAAAGACATCTATTTCCCTTCCTTCATCAGCTTTAATAGGATAAAAAATGAATCGAGCTGTAGATACCAAAAAGCGGTAGTGCTTCGCAACCACATTCAAAATCGCTCGCTAAAGAAAAATGGCGACTTCACTGGGGACGACGAGATCTTGTTCTCTTCCCATCTATTAGGTGGAAACCTTATAGAAGTGGCGCCCACTGTGGGTCCGGTCTTTCTTTCTTTCTGGGATAGGACTCTTTGTTGACTTCACTAGGATCTTAGGTAAAAAAACCCTTTAAATGGGGAAGGAACCACAGAATGGCATTTCCGCCTGGGAGCCATTTTCTGCCAGGAACATAAAATTCGTAGCTTTTAAAAAAAGGTCTAGGACATTAGGACAAATATATATACTGCTTTTCTTAATTGATATTTGTGTTTATTTTTCTGCTAATGGGAATGCGTGTGATGCCGCATGTGGAAAGATTGAGTATACACTTAAGATAAGTGATGGCGACGAGGTCGACCATCAACCTCAGTGGGGGCTTCCTAATGCAACCCATTCCCTCTCATAGGCAATGGGCCAATTGTGACGTCTGAGAAGCTGAGGAGCCAACCCTTTTGTAGTGCGGAAACTATCGAAAATAGTTGTCACGCGATACTACCCTCATTTGAGGCTGATGATCTATTCTCGGTGAATAGAATTTACTCTAAGATTTCATACAGCTCGCTGGCAATCCGCTTGCTGTTTGTTATCCTGGGAGGAGCTGATGATTTTGAGTACAGGTGCAAAAATCACCCTAGTATAAACCTTTGGGGATGGGTAGAGCCTTGACTCCATAACAACGACCCTTTGACCCCATGTTTTTTCTATGTTTTTGTGTGCTGCATTCATGCATTCATTTAAAAAACATTAAAACATTCAAAAAATTTCTCTTCTAGTCTCTCTGTTTTTTTAAAATAAACTAAGACTGTGATTGCAAATATCAGAGAAAAGGATTACGCCAATGGATTTCGGTAGAAGGAGAACTAATAAGTACACCTTCAGGATTCCAAAACTAGAGGATTTAAGAGGTTTGGTGAGGATGGTCACAAACCAAGAGGCTTTCAGAGCCAAGTACAGAGGTTTGCTATCTCTGCTAAGAGTCCATGTGATTGAGGGAATCATGGATGCGCTCATTCAGTTCTACGATCCGGTCTATCATTGTTTCACATTCCCGGATTACCAGCTAGCACCAATGCTGGAGGAATATTCTCATCTGATTGATCTACACATTACAGATCAAGCTCCATTTTCTGGACTGGAAGAAATTCCAAAGAATCAGACCATTGCAAGAGCAATTCATTTGGACGAGTCTGAGGTCAGGACTCACATGACCACTAAGGGTGGCATACAAGGTTTGTCAGCCCATTTCTTGACAAAGAAAGTCCTGTACTTCTCCAGTATCGGTAATGTGACTGCTTTTGAAAGCATCTTTGTTTTACTCACCTACGGATTATTTTTGTTGCCCAACATTAATAACTTCGTCGATATCAACTCCATTAAGGATTTTCTCATTGGAAACCATGTGCCAACTTTGCTCGCAGATGCGTATCATTCTGTACACTTGGGAAATTTGTACAGCGGAGGGGAGATCACGTGCTGCGTACCTCTGCTTTATAAATGGTTTATCTCCCATTTGCCTAAGTCTGCTGCTTTTTGGGATCACAAGAGTGCCTTACGTTGGTCGCAGAAAATCATGTCTCTTACCAACTCTGACATTGATTGGTGTAATAGGATTTATGATGGGATCAGGATCATTGATCGTTGTGGGAACTTCCCCAACGTACCCCTTATAGGAACTAAGGGAGGAATCAATTACCATCCAGTTCTCGTTCGTCGTCAATTTGGATACCCGATGAGGCACACCCCACGGAGTGTTCATCTGGAATGCCTTTTCTTCAAGGATGGAGAAAATGACAGAGCACTAAAGAGAAATAGTGCATGCTTGGAAACATGTTCATAAGAAAGGACGGGAGTCTGTAGGAAAACCCGACTGTGTCTCGGTGGAGCCTTATCTCCACTGGGTGCAAACTAGAGCTCTCAAGCTAAAGATGCCTTATCCTCGTCACAGAGTTCTTCCACCGAGGGAGTCTGTCATGTACTTCATGACTGAGACTAAAAAGCTTCAGGTTACTCTCAACAAAGTTCAACGGGAGAAGAGGTCTTGGAAGAACAAGTACCGCACCCTCAACATGGAGTGCATCAAAATACAGCAACTACTGAAAGATAAGGACGCTGTGATTGAAATTTTGGAGCAACATGCTGTAGAGAATCAAGATGACCAAAGGAATTTGCTCACTTCTTTCACCTGGCAAAGGAATGACAACCCGACAACGGCCAAAGAGCCCCGGTCAAAGAAAAGGAAAGTACCAGAGTCAGCACCCGATTTCTCTTCAGAGAGGACTCAGGACCCATTAGCTTAGGTTTCTGTTTCTGCACCTTGTAATCTACTGTATTTCCATTTCTGTAATCCTTTGAATTCAATAAAAAAGGGTTTCCCCACTGTTTGATATTTGCAATCTAATTGTCGAATTTTATTTTGATTAAACCAAAAAAACAATTAATATAATCATTGCATTCATCATTCTCACATCGCGTATTCTTCTTACCTATGAATCTCACGTTTGTGTCTCGGTTCTAGAGTCAAGCTGTCTCATTCGTACAATACTCGAGCCAATCGTCAGAAAAATATGGATGATCTTGAGGAAGAGAACAGAGAGTTGAAAGAAGAGATCGACGCTCTAAGAGAGGATATGAGAAAGCTTCGTAACGACATGCAAGCCATGGCAGAAGCTCAGCTACAAAGGACTGTGATCTCAGAGATCACCTCAACACCCATATTGGAGAAGTATGATCCTAGGTATCAAATGTCGAAAGATCGTCCTTGGGGCATGCCTGTTAACTATATCCCAGAGAGATATGTTCCGCCGATCACTGAAGATCAGGAAATCACAACAGATGCCGCTGGTCCTGAAGGTTACAAACTTCGGGAAAGCGAAGATGCCAGGGGCATACTGAAGACTCCTGAAGGTTACAAACTTCGGGAAACGCCAAGATTCACTGCCATAATCACAGTACCACCCCCTGTGGTGCATACTGTCCCATAAGGACAGATTCCGCCGATACCTTCTGGTAAGAAGGAAACTATGTTCGATAGAATGGATGAATTCCAGGAATAGTTCCTGGAAATGCAGAAGGAACTGCAAGCCATCCGCGATCAGGATTTATTTGGAAAGGACGCCGCAGACCTCTGTCTGGTCCCCAATGTGAAAGTTCCGCACAAATTTTAAGTACCCGATTTTGAAAAATACAAGGGTAACTCTTGCCCTCAAAGTCACTTGGTGATGTACACTCGGCGAATGCCAGCTCAGACGGAGAATCAGGAACTACTGATTCACTACTTTCAGGATAGTTTAACCGGTGTCGCCTTAAAATGGTACATGGGTTTAAACCGCGCCACGATCAGCACATTCAAAGATCTTGGCACTGCCTTCGTCCAACAATACAAATACAATTTGGACATGGCACCGGACAGAGATCAACTCAGATCAATGTCACAAAAGGACAAGGAAACCTTTAAGGAGTACGCTCAGAGATGGCGTGAAAATGCCGCTCAGATTTGTCCACCTCTTGAGGAAAAAGAGATGACAAAGATCTTCTTAAAGACCTTAAGCTCATTTTACTATGACATAATGGTTGCAAGTGCGCCCAGTGACTTCACCTAGATGGTCGGTATGGGAGTTCGTCTTGAGGAAGCCGTCCGAGAAGGACGTCTAATAAAAGACGCTGGATCATCAAGTAGTACAAAACGATACGGTAGTGCTCTCCCTAAGAAAAAAGAGCAAGATATTGGGAATATCTCTCTCGGAAAGCAAAGGCGACGTTATCAACCGGTAGCAACTGTAACTCCTGCTATCAGCCCTACGCCTATTCCTACGTATCAACCTCAGGTTGCGCAAAGCCAACCTAATCAGCAAAGGACACAACAGCCTCTTCAGCAGGCTCGTCCTCCATACAATAACAACCGTACAACACGGTCACCAGGGTTTGATCCTATACCCATGTTGTACCCAGAACTATTTCCGTTACTACTGGCTAAGGGGCACATCCAGACTAAGTCTCCTCTTACAGTACCGAAAAATATGCCTTTTTGGTTTAAAGTGGATCAGACACGCCCTTACCATCAAGGAGGACCAGGGCATAACATAGAGAATTGTCTCAATTTCAAATTCGACGTGCAAAAGCTTGTTAATAGTGGGCTCTTATCTTTCAAAGATACGAATCCCAATATTCTCATGAACCCGCTGCCTCAACATGAGAAAGCTGCAGTCAACCTGATTGAGAAAGAATTTAGAAATGTCTATCAAATTCACGATGTACTCTTGTAGGGGACCAATCTGGTCAAGATGCATTGTAGACAGAGTGGGTATGGCCATATGCCACGTCATAATTATCACCAATGTGATATCTGCTCTAAAAGTAATCAAGGATGTTCTGTGGTGCAATCAGCTCTACAAGAACAGTTGGATCTCGGATGGATCCAAGAGCACCGAGCTCGTGGAATTAACATGGTTTACACGAATTCCAACGTCATTCAGAACCACGACATTCGTGCGATGAATGCCAACTTGGTGCCAATGCACTCAAGGCAAATCCAGTATCATAATCTTCCGCGGCACGATTATAGTTCTTGTCTGACTTGATCAGTAAACAAACAGGGATGCTCTTTCATACAAGAGGCCCTCCGGCGTCAGATGGATCTTGGATGGATCCAAGACTACCATGATAGGAATCCTTATCAGATCAACATGATTCAAATTTTCGATATTCGCTTGATGAATACCAACTTGGTAGAGTTGCATGCTGAGCAGGTCCGACTCGGATTCCTGATATCACATAATTATCGCAGCTGTAAAGCGGGTTGCGAAAACGATCAGGGATGTGCCCTTTTCCAGGAAGCACTTCAGCACTATTTAAATCATTGGTGGATGTCAATCTACATGGATGAAGATACTCAGCAAATTAGTATCAATAACAGAAACCCCACTCGACGTCAAAGTCAGGATGTCCGACTCGTGGAAGCTAACCTAGTGAGGTTACATTGTATTCAAAGTGGGCGTGGCCAGATGCCACCACATAATTATGAACGTTGTGGTGTCTGTTCGGAAAGTAACCAAGGGTGCTACCTTGTGCGAGCAGCTCTCCAGAGGCAGGCGGATCGTGGAGAGATCCGCCCATATCCAGGTTTCGGACCCATCAATTGGTCGCCGAACTACCTTGTCAATCAAATTGAGGACGTTGTCTTCATCTCTGATCATCAGAGGACCAGGAATATTTTTGCCATTATCCCTCTGCTTGACGAATCAAGAACTCCCAACCGAGAACGGATCGAGATTACGTACGATGGTCAGAAAAACCAGAAGGTTCCCATAGTCATCTATTTGCCAGGACCACAACCGTATGAATTACCTAAGGCAATCTCTTACAAATACGGTGCAACGATAATTGAAAATGGAAAGGAAATTCCATTACCCTCCGTTGTGAATATTGCAGATATCAGTCGTGTAACACGGAGTGGTAGAATCTTCAACAGAGGAGTTGGAGAGTCTAACAAAGAAAAGGAACTTCAGACAGAAGCTCCTGATCCATTAGTCGGTCAATCAAGTAATCCCGACCTTTCGAAAAATGATAATGAGATGTTGAAGCTCATCCAAAGGAGTGAATACAACATTGTTGTTCAGCTATTACAAACTCCTTTAAAGATCTCGGTATTATCACTGTTTCTCAGTTCAAAAGCGCACAAGGAGGCTCTACAGAAAGTCTTGGAGCAAGCCTTTGTGGAACAGGATGTAACAATCAGAAAGTTTGATAGTATTGTCTCTAATATCACTTCTTGAAATAACTTGGGATTTAGTGATGAGGAATTACCTGAAGAGGGTCGCCGTCATAACATGGCGCTCAATATCACAGTCAACTACCAGGACGATGCTTTAGCCAGCGTACTGGTAGACACAGGGTCAGCCTTGAATGTTATTCCAAAGTCCACTTTGATGCAATTATCATTCAAAGGCCTTCTGATGAGAACCAGCGAGGTCGTCGTCAAATCGTTCGACAGATCCAGAAAAACGGTTATCGGCGAAGTTGACCTTCCTATAACTATTGGTCCTCATACTTTCCAAGTCACCTTCCAGGTCATGGACATCCGGGCAACGTACAGTTGTTTATTAGGAAGACCTTGGATACATCAGGCTGGAGCGGTCACTTCAACCCTCCACCAAAAGCTAAAGTTTGTCCAGAATGGCCAACTCATCACATTCTGTGGGGAACAGGCCTTGCTCGTCAGCAATTTATCATCATCCACTTATGTGGAACCAGAAGGGGTGATTGGAACCCAGTTCCAAGCGCTTTCGCTACACAAGGGCGAACAATCCGGAGGAGGAACTTCGATTTCCTCATACAAAGATGCTATTAAAGCAGTCGAGAGTACCGATACAACAGGATGGGGACATCTTGTCATTCCTACTAGCAATACAACAAAGAAGGGTCTTGGTTTTTCTGCAACCTGTACCCGGACAGCTGCTAATGATGAAAGTATTCATCCCATTCAGAACTTCTTCCACAGTGGAGGGTTCCTTCACCCAGTGCCTCAGGCAATCCATGCTATCAATGAGGAGGATCCCTCCTACACAGATGAAGAATGGAAGTCTTATCTTAACGAGGACGGTTATATGTCTCAGGAAGAGGTGCCTACGCCATTTTGCTATCCCGCACAGAGTCCGAGATTTATACCACAGTCAGATGTCGAAATGATATACGGAGGTTGTGATCCGGAAGGATGTCGTGCTCCGCCAAATTCATTAGAGGAGGACACTCTGATGAAAGACAACTTTGACCACAATTACTATAGCCCGATGGACAGTCTGCCAATGTGGCAGCCTTACCCAGGAAACTTGGGGCAAGAAAGTCAGCCGAGTAATGAAACTCAGCTGAGCATCATTGAACAGAATACTTGTGTCCCCACCATGTCATGGGATCAACACTCAGGTCATTCAGAAACTACTCAACGTGACGATGAATTTGCAACATTTGTAGGACTAGAATTCATTAATTATGCTTTTCCCGAGGTCAACGTCATCGAGAGAGATGACTCTTCCAGTCCCAAAGAAGGGTGGGACACCTTGGGACAACCAAGTGGAAAATACGACAATATGGTCAAGTACACCGCTCCCGAAAGCTCTTGTATCAGGCTCAAAGATATCCATCCAACTGGATGGGGAGATACAGCTGAGAGCACAAATGCTATGCAAGATGCAACAGAGGAATCCTCCTACGACAACTCTGCCTGGGAGACAGATTCCAATGATCCTGCTCCACCAGAAATCAGCGTCCTTTCTGAAGACAAATCAAGGAAGGTGCCAGACTTTGTGACTCACTGAGGAGTTCTTCGCCAATGAGTTGTTGTCGATGTTCCAAGGATTGTTCATAAGTCAAAGTAATTGCCATCTTTAACCTTTCACCCTGCCCAGGTGAAACGGATGTTTTGATAGGGCTCGCTTTCTGTAAATTTTCCCTCTTCGCTTCGCCCAAAGCGACAGAGTTTTGTTTTATAGGGCTGTAGTTTCAAGAATCGACTTGTTCATTAATAAAATAACGTCGTTCTGTAATTTCCGCATTAATTGTTGTTTTCTCTTTTTGCTTTTCTCAGAAAATGGTAATCCGAAAAAACAATTCAATAATAAAAACAAACAGTAAAAAAATATACACTGTACACACTTACATTTTCTCTATCTCTTCTAAACATGAATCATCACGCCATACATATTGTTTGTTTTAAACCCCGTTGAAACATACGATCCGATGCCTTCTCCCAACTTTGAGTTCCCGGTATTTGGGTCTGAAGAAGAAGTTGACAAAGAAATTCCAGAAGAGATCTCCCGATTACTCAGACAAGAGGAAAGGTCTATTGAACCACACAAAGAGCCGTTGGAAACGGTAAACTTGGGTTCAGAAAAAGAGAGAAAAGAAATCAGGATTAGGGCACTGCTCAGTCCAACTGCCAAAGAGAGTTTGATAAAGCTTCTCAAAGAATTCCCCGATGTATTCGCTTGGTCCTATCAGGATATGCCAGGGTTGGATACCAGCATCGTGGAACATCACTTACCGTTAAGATCGGAATTTCCGCCAGTAAAGCAGAGGTTGAGAGGCACTCACCCGGACATGGCCATCAAAATCAAAGAGGAGGTACAGAAACAGATTGACGCGGGTTTCCTCGGTACGTCAGAATATCCTCAATGGTTAGCCAACATCGTACCTGTCCCCAAAAAGGACGGAAAAGTCAGAATGTGTGTTGATTATAGAGATCTGAATAAGGCTAGTCTAAAGGACGACTTTCCTTTACCACACATTGACATGCTGGTTGACAGTACAACAAAGTTCAAAGTTTTCTCCTTCATGGATGGATTCTCGGGCTATAACCAGATCAAAATGGCGCCAAAAGACATGGAGAAAACTTCATTCATTACCCCATGGGGTACCTTTTGTTACAAGGTAATGCCGTTCGGTTTGAAGAACACCGGGGCAACCAATCAAAGGGTCATGACTACTCTGTTTCATGACATGATACATACGGAAATCGAGGTATATGTCGATGACATGATTGCAAAATCTAAGACAGAAGAGGAGCATGTGACCCATCTGTCAAAGCTATTCGAGCGGTTGAGAAAGTACAAGCTTCTCTTGAATCCCAACAAGTGCACCTTCGGTGTCCGTTCAGGGAAACTCTTAAGGTTCATCGTCAGCCAAAAAGGAATTGAGGTTGATCCTGACAAGGTCAAGGCCATTCAAGAAATGCCTTCTCCGAAAACTGAAAAACAAGTCAGAGGATTCCTGGGACGTTTGAACTACATCTCCATATTCATATTCCTCATGACCGCGACATGTGCGCCGATTTTCAAATTACTCAAAAAGAACCAGGACTGCGTTTGGACAGAAGATTGCCAAACCGCCTTCGACAGTATTAAGGAATATCTGTTGAATCCTATGATTCTATCACCTCCAATGGAAGGAAGACCACTGATCATCTACCTCACAGTCTTGGAAGACTCAATGGGGTGTGTACTTGGCCAACAAGACGAAACCAAAAGGAAAGAGTCTGCCATTTACTATCTAAGCAAGAAGTTCACCGACTGTGAAACTCCGTACACGATGCTTGAGAAGACTTGTTGTGCTTTGGCTTGGGCAGCCAAACGTCTTCGTCAGTACATGATTCGTCACACTACTTGTTTGATCTCCGAAATGGATTCGATCAAGTATGTATTTGAAAAACCTGCTCTCACGGGAAGGATTGCCCATTGGCAGATGTTGCTATCAGAATATGACATAGAGTACCATGCTCAAAAAGCCGTTAAGGGAAGTATTATGGCCGATCATTTGGTTCATCAACCGATTGACGATCTGGAATCAATCGGGTTCGACTTCCTAGACGAAGATGTCATGTACCTCAAAATGAAAGACTGCGACGAACCACTGCCCAGTGAAGGGCCAGAACCAGGTTCCCAGTGGGGACTAATCTTTGACGGAGCAATTAATCATTATGGAAACGGAATTGGGGCAATAATTGTTACCCCTCAGGGTACCTACATTCCTTTCACCGTTCGACTTACGTTCAAATGTACAAACAATGAGGCCGAATACGAAGCTTGTATTATGGGTCTCGAAGAAGCGATTGATTTGAGGATCAAAAACTTGGGCGTATATGGCGACTCAGCCCTGGTTATCAATCAGATAAAAGGAGAATGGAACACATACCAGTCAGGATTGATTCCTTACAAAGACTACGCAAGAAGGTTGTTACCTTTCTTCAACAGAATCGAATTTCATCACATCCCTCGTGATGAGAATCACATGGCTGATGCATTAACCACTCTCTCTTCCATGATTAGTGTAGGTCAATGGAATGACATACCTGAGATCGACGTAATGCGCCTAGAACGGCCCGCTTACATCTTCACGATTGAAGCAGTCATAGACGACAAACCTTGGTATCACGATATCAAATGCTTCCTTCAAAAACAAGAGTACCCACCTGGGGCACTAAGGAAGGACAGAAAAACCCTCAGAAGACTAGCAAGCAGCTTCTTCCTGAGCGGTGATACTCTCTATAAGAGAAACTTTGACATGGTCTTGCTCCGATGCGTAGACAGACCAGAGGCAGACATGTTGATAAAAGAAATTCACGAAGGGTCCTTTGGCACTCATGCCAATGGATACACAATGGCGACAAAAATTCTAAGAGCAGGGTACTATTGGTTGACAATGGAATCCGACTGCTACAAGTACATGAGGAGGTGTCACAAGTGTCAGATATACTCCGACAAAATTCATGTACCGCCAATGCATCTCAAAGTTCTTTCTTCCCCATGGCCTTTTTCCATTTGGGGAATCTACATGATTGGCTTGATTGAGCCCAAAGCTACAAACGGACATCGGTTCATTCTGGTATCCCTTGATTACTTCACCAAGTGGGTCAAAGCAGCGTCGTACGCTAATGTAACCCGACAAGTGGTAGTCCGATTTATCAAAAACAATAGTGTCCCTTGTCAATTAACCAGGAACGAGGGGAAGTTTAAATCAGAAACTTAGACCAGTTCCTTGGTAGGAAACCAGAATCGAGGGGAAGTTTAATTCAGAAACTAAGACCAGTTCCTTGGTAGAAAACCAGGAACGAGGGGACGTTTAAATCAGAAACTTAGACCAGTTCCTTGGTAGGAAACCAGGATCGAGGGGAAGTTTAATTCAGAAACTAAGACCAGTTCCTTGGTAGGAAACCAGGATCGAGGGGAAGTTACCTTTTCTAAGCATCATTGCTTAGCAAAAGAAGATGAATGCGATCTGCCATTCATAACCACCATCAAAATTTCGGGTATTCCGATATTTAATCCTCTTGCACCCCGAATACCTTCGTCATTCACACCTTTGGGTCCAAGAAGATTAAATAAGGGCATCTGTCATACCCGAAATTTTGACCACTAAGATTTCCCATCATTGTACAAATCATCATCACAATATGGGTGTATCATTATGCTTCATTAGTCTCCCCACAGATGGGTGAGCATTCACTACTATCAAACTTAGGGTTTCAAGCCCTCTCAGAGTTCTTAGACAGAGGATTAATCAAGGATTGACATGATCTTCAACTTGTCTAACCTCTCAAACATCCACAATGGATCAAGAGGACTCCCACTTCAAGGATTAAGCACAAGGTTGCTCCCTTCTAGGTGGATCAAGCTTTAAGATCACCAGTGTCACCAAATTAGGGTTTTGGTCGACCAGGGCCTCCAGATGGAAATTGTCATCTGGGTATGAGCCAATGATTCAAAACATATCCTAATATACTCCATGGAACCTCATGGACCCAATCATCAAGTCAATTTGGCCTCAAGGGATGCATACATCAAAAATCAGGAATTAGGGTTTCTTGACCTAATTCACCCCTAAGTTGACTTTTGGGACAAATCATGAACCAAGACCTCAAGACATGATTTGAGGGTCTCTAATATACCATATTGATCAATTTGGAACAATGGATTGATCCAAGAAGCTTGAGCAACAAGTTTCAATTTCATCTGAACCACAGTTAGGGTTTTGCGAGAAAAGTCAACTGTAGTTTTGACTTTTGATCAGGACATGCTCCCAAACCCTAAGACATGATTCAATATACCCTATAACACCCATAGAACATGTCCATCAAGTTTGATTTAGGTCAAGGACATGATTTCCTAAAGGATTGCACAGTTTGGAATTCATCGGATAAAAAGTCAACTGTGCACAAAAGTCAACTTTGACTTTTTGAGATTTTTCACAAAAATGGATTTTTAACCCTAAAATGATGTTAATGTATGATTTGAATCATCATTCATCAAGAAAAATCAAAGAAAGTGGGATAACTTGTAAAAGGGGTAACCATAAAAACTTAGAAAATTTTCTAAGTTATGAAATAAAGTGACAAAGGTACCAACTTTGGAGGATCATAACTCCTAAACCACAAAGTCATTTTTCCCCATCCAAAGCTTGATTTGTAAATCTCATTGCCCTCTACAAAAGCTTCATACTGACCTATGTCCAAATTCCTCATGGATTTTGAGATATGGAGTGATAAAAATCAAGAAAAGTCACTTTGTTCCAACACTTAGTGAAAATTTCACTAAGTCAGAATCTGCCTTACTTTTTTCCAAATGTAGGGGGATTTTTCACTTGGATCCCAAAGGTTTCAAAACCAAATATGATCTAGCAGTTGTTGTATCATATAAGGGCTTTCCAAAATGGCCAAGAACATCACCAAATTCAATTTGGGCCATGAGATATGACATTGGCAAGTTCCCTTTCTGAAATCTGCCAAGGCAAGGCAGAATTTTCCACTTTTGCTCGATTTGCCAAAATCCGCCAATTCCAAGCCTTGTCATCACTTTGGACACATCTGAGGATTGAACCTAAAGGGGACAATCACTGAGCCAAGCCTCCAAAGTCCTTGGAACAAGAAATAGCATGTTAAACCTAGAATTGCCCAAAATAGGGACAAGACTCCAATTTTGGATTGGAGCATTCAATGGAAGCACCAAGGTGGCATGGACTGAGCTATTAGCAACTGAATTCAGTCAAGACTTATCCAAAACCAATGGGACCAGCAGCTTGTGCCCTAACATCTAATCAATGGCTAGAGGAGACTTGGATTTTCATTTGCCAACATTGGCCAACCCTACTCAGCAGTTGCCATTCACTATTCCTTGTAAAACAAACTTGCTCTACTATAAATAGAGCTCAATTGTGATCAGTTTAAGTACACCAAAGGCCTACAACACTTGCCTTTCTCAAAATCCACTTCTCACTCTCAAAAATGCCTTTCTTAGCAAGTCACTATCGGGTTTTTCATTAGAGAGCAATCCCACTCAAACCAATCACACACACACCTCATATACATCATATGTGACCTGATCAAACACTTAAACAACATCTGGAACACTGATTTCTCAGAATCACCAGTCAATTGCTCAAGGTTTTAACCAAGTTGTAGTTGAGATGCCATGAAGTGATCCAGCCAATTTCCATCAAGTCCAAGCATTCAAACACACTCCATTAGGTGTAGGGAAGTTGTTCAGATCATCACAATTCATCTATAACACCTCCAACTCAGAAATCAATTTGCTCTTGCTGTCATGACCTAGAGGTAAGCCTAAACTTGGTCATCTCTTAATCTATGCATATTTTCTCGCACAATACTTTTGCCAAATGTTCATAATCATGCATGGAATGTTTCCCCTCAAGTAATTGCTTTGTTTGAATCGTGTATCAAAAATCCCAGCCTTCATGCAAAATTTAGGGTTCTTGAGGATTTATCGTGATTTCTTATTTTATGCTTAATTTAAATGAAATTAATTGTCATAAACATGATCGTGAGGTGAAAACGAGCAGATTGATATGTGGATTGCATGATATAATCAAGTATTCAGTGAGATTGGATAGAAAATGCAAATCTGGGCAAAGCTGAAAAACGTGCGTGTTCTTCAGCTGTTCTTGGCGCCATTTCTCTCAAATTCAAATATTTGAATTTTGTGATTTTATTTAATTGATTCAAAAATTAATTTCTCTCAGAGTTTTAATGATTTTGAGTTGATTCTTTTTTTAATAATTCACAAAAATGTTAAAATATTTTATTTTATGAAAAAATACCAAAAATATTATTTATTTCATATAATTGATATTTTTGCAAAGAATTAATGTTTTAATTGTTTTTGACATTTAAAATATTTTTTCCTTCTTGATTTTTCAGATTTTAATGACTTCTAATCATTTTGTAGGGCAAAACTTGATTTATGAAGCATTAATCCAAGATCACAATTTGTTTTCCACAAGTTAAACAATTTTGATCATTTTAATTGAATATTTTATTCAATTAAAACACATTTTGAAAGCAAATTAGGGTTTTTGATTAATTCAACCCTCATAAATCATTTTCAAAACACTTTGGGCTTCTAATAAAGTGTAAGACCCAACCCTTTGTAAATACAACCTTTTTTTCGCCCCACTTATGGTATAAGTCCCGTTGTATTTCAAGAAGTTCGACGCGATCATCATCCGTTGAAAAATAAACCTTGGGCCTACCCCCGAGTAGTAAGACCCATTTATTTTCTTTAAAACTTTTTGGGCCTCTTAATAGAGTGTAAGACCCAAACCCCTTTGTACAAACCATTTTGGGCCTCACTTATTGTATAAGTCCTCCTGTACAAGTGAACGGCGCGATCGTCGCCTTTTAAAAAATCAACTGGGCCTCTCCTCGAGCTATAAGACCCATTCAAAACTTTTGGGCCTCTAATAGAGTGTAAGACCCAATCCTCTTTTAAACAAAACAACTTTGGGCCTCAGATATTGTATAAGCCCCTTCACGTTAAAAGAAAATCTTGGCGTGATCGCCATTTCAAACGAAAATCATCTGGGCCTACCCTCGTGTTATAAGCCCCACTCTTTTTCCTTAAACCTTTTGGGCCTCTTGAGAGAGTGTAAGACCCAAATCCCTTTGTACAGCAAACCATTTTTTGGGCCTCAATCACTCGTATAATTCCCTCTGTACAAATTCAACAGTACGCTCACTGATAAAACCCTGGGCCTCTCCTTGAGCTGTAAGCCCCAAATCTTTCTTTTTCAAAGCACTTTCTCCTTTGATTTTGAAATATATTGTTGTTTTCAATCTTTCTTTGTTGAACAACTAACCAAACAGCATGGCAGCTCTACAACCGAGTAAGTGTTTATATACTTTCATTTACCGCTTTCATATACATATAATTGTATTGTGGGGATGTTTTGCTATAAGTCTTCTTTCATAAACTCATATCAACTGTGTAATAATAGTATAGATATTTAGAGTTTCCCCGGCAACTACGTCTAGCATTAAGCTCGTTGATCACTCTTAAATAGTCAAAAACTAGATCCCCATAGGATTACCAGACACAGTCTTCCCTCCTCTTGGGGTTAAACAATATGGAGATGTGAAAGGCAGATTCTTTTTGAACCCTTTCTCAGACTGTCACTCGTAGAAGTTGTCAAGAAACTCTAATCCCCAGAGATAATCTCTTCTCCGTGAATTGCATCTCTTGAGTTTCTTCCAAATTCTCGAACTTTCCTGGCTTGATCTATTCTTTGTGAATAGCCTCTCTTGAATTTCTCGGGGTTTGGGGACCCACAGGCTTCTTAAAAGCACCTTTAGGAATTATCAAGAAACTCTACTCCCCAAAGATGATATTTTCTCCGTGAATGGCATCTCTTGAGTTTCTTCCAAATTCTCGAACTTTCCTGGTTTGATCTTTTCTTTGTGAATAGCCTGTCTTGAACTTCTCGGGGTTTGGGGACCCACAGGCTTCCTAAAAGCATCCCCGCCCCCTCTTGGGCGTTGTACAAAGATCCGTCGGCTTCTTAGAAGTATTCACAGCCTCCTCTTAGGCTTCGTATAAATGATTTCTTCCCCCGGGAATGATAGCCTCCTCTTGGGCTTAGTACAAATTGTCCCCCGGTTTCTTAAAAGTTTCCAGCCTCCTTATGGGCTTCGTACAAGTTGTCCCGACGACCTCCTAGAGGTATAGGAACAGAAATCAGTCATCTTAATAGAACATTCTTTCCAAGAGTCTACTACTGTTTCTCAAAGCATAGTACAAAAGATGAAACTCTAGACTTCGACAGTCTAAATTCCTTGAGTCTCAAAGACATTCTCAAGCACACTTCAAGAATAGGAAGGAACCCCGTAGGCTCGGACAATCTCAATACCCATTGGATTTCCCATTTCCTTAAAGAACAGGAAATAACCCTGATCTTTGGAACAAATCCATGAGTTCAAACATTACTCATATAAGAACTGGTTTTCTCTTTGAACTAATATACTGGACCTGTCACTCAACTGAAACAGCACCATAGCCTCTCTCTTGGGCTTTATACAATGATTCTCCCCTGCAGAGTCAAATACCTTGGCCTCCATCTCGGGCTTCGTACGAGATACTAAAACACTCTCTCGTTGAGTATAAAAGACTCTCTTGTTGAGTCAACTCCCTTTTAGCCTCCATCTCGGGCTTCGTACGAGATACCAAAGCACTCTATCGTTGAGTATAAAGGACTCTCTTGTCGAGTCACTTCCCTTTTAGCCTCTATCTCTGGCTTCGTACGAGACAGATCAAAAACACCCTCTTGTTGGGCCACTAGCCTCCTCTTAGGCTTTGTATAAGAAAACCACTGGTTGATCCAATCAACCTTTTAGCATCAAAGTTGTGCCTCGTTCGCAGTACACAAACATCAATAACTCTTTCTCCTTCATCTAATCGCTGTAAGCGGCAAGCCTCTGGATCATCTACATCCATGCCACTGTCCCTCTTTTAGCATGAGAAATTCCTAAGGAAAGATAGCATTGCTCTACACTGAGTTAAAGTCTTCTCCTTCAGGTTGGAAATCCCCTATAAAGGAAATTATGGCATTGCCGGATTCACACATCCCGGTTAAAGTAATTCTCCTTTATAAACAGTTGTGACAGACAAACCCCTCTTTAGAGATGACAAATTCTCTCTAAAGACAACACCTTTTAGCTTCACATCTTGGGCTTTGAACAAGATACAAACTACCTTTAGCTTCACATCTTGGGCTTTGAACAAGATATGGATCACCTTTTCGCTTCACGTCTTGGGCTTTGATCAAGACACCAAAACACCATTTCCTCCCATAGAATAGGAGGAACTACGATCGTTCTGATTTCCCTTTTTCGGAAAAAACGGGAATACGTAGGCATAAGGTTGAAAGAAAAATCTTAGCGAGCACACTAATCCAAAACCCAAAATCCCATACCTCCACATATCAATCGAAAAGCATCAGTCTTAACCTCTCACCAATTGACCGGACACTATTTTTAACAAAATAAACCTAAAAGAGACCCACAATCTTTATAGCATCTGTAAACCAACAGTCATCTGTTCAAACTCAGTTTGCAAGCAGGGTTAATTAGAGACATCTATTTCCCTTCCTTCATCAGCTTTAATAGGATAAAAAATGAATCAAGCTGTAGATACCAAAGTGCGGTAGTGCTTCGCAACCACATCCAAAATCGCTCGCTACATTGGGCTCCAATCATCTTTTCTCACCACAGTTTGCAAATTTATGGGTTTCTTTTTGTATTCAATCACCTTCTACCTTGAATGTCTGAAAGTCGTTGCTATCATCCTTTCAGGTCCAAGAAGATTGAATAGGGGCAGCTGTTGCACCCCGAAATTTACCCTACCTTTTTCAACCTTTAACTGGCTTTTGTTTCGCACTCATTTGCATCTTCATTAGGTCATATAATTCATAATCATCCATTTTCATTGGGCTCCTAAGACATGGGATCAAGGTATTATGTACAAGCTTGGGATTCTCTTTTGTTGTGAGATTCTCGTCTCCATCCAGGGTTGAATTCACATTATCATAAAGGTTCTCTCATTCAGAGGTTCATCAAGATCCAAGGTTGTTGTATTCAGAGGTTTACCAGGTTTCAGGGTGTATATCAACCCAGATCATGGTTTCTTATTCTTGGTTGAGTGTGTGGACAGTCATCAATTAAAGGTCATGAGATTAGGGTTTCAGGTTGAGGAAATCAATGGTCATCAGGATGAAGCATCTGTGGATTGATTTGAGGAGCATTGGGTCATGGTTGTTTGTGCTTACTGATTGAATTGTTGGGATTCAATGAAGATGTGAGTTTGGTGTGGATTGAGAGTGTGATTGGAATTAGAGATTAGTCATGTGGGCTACTTCGAATTCAAATTTATACCATAAACCCATTATTCATTTCCATTTTTTTCTTTAACCATTTTCATCCAATTTCATATCTAAATTTGTCCGTATTCATTTTGTTTCCCACCAAATATCCATCTTTCATTTTATTTCTTTATCCACATCATTCTCATTTACCAAATTAAGTATCCATTCAATCCATTTTTTAATATCCAAAAGCCCATGAAATATCACATTTGTACAAATGGCCCATACTGCTAAGCCAAAGAAAAAGTAAAAAATAATGATAGCAATTTGTGGAAGTGCTTGTAACTTGGCTAGGGAATTAACTTGGCTAGGGAATTACACAGAGAAATAAAAGTTTTAACAAGAAAAGTTCACATCAGAAAATCAAAATTAAGTATATATAGGGAGAGAAATACATAGCAGTGTTCAGCAGATAATTACATGGCAGGTGTTTTCGGTCACATGAATTTCACTGCGAACAATTCATTTTCAACGCAGGAAAAGAAAAGCAGCATGCACATGTCACAGAAAAATACAAATTTCACAGTTCAATAACCTCACAAGGGTGGCCCCACAACTCACGCAATCCGCGCCCAAAACCAATTCACAAATCCTTCAGCCAAGCCACCAAAACTCGTGACAAATTCACAAATCGCAGCTCAATTTCATAACAGAATTCCCATTCAAATACCTAAACTACCCTCCCAATTTCTGGTATAAAAATTGCAGCAGATTTGCAATCTAGAAGGAGAAGCTTCAATATGCTTCTTCCATAAGCTTCTTGAATTTTTCATCACTCTCCATAACCGTCTGAATACACGCACCATGTCTCTGTTTCATCATCAATTCACCTTCTACACATCTTGAAACCTCACGACCTTGGAGCCTTCAACCTTCAACAAAATTTTCTGCAAATCACATCAGTTGCCATAACCTTCTCTTTATCATCTTCAATTCAAGATTAACTTGTAGAAAACCATAGCACAAATATTTCAAAAATAATTAAAAACTGCAACAGAGTTGAGATCTGCTTCATGTTTTTTGCTCTCCACATTCATCAACACCAACAACCTGCCGCGAATCGTGCGGTGATGTTAGAGTCAAACTGAAGAAGAAGATCTAGAAGTGGAAGAGAAGAAGATCGAGAAGCAAAGGGAAACAGAAGAATGATTGAGCGAGAGAAGAAGGAGAAGGAAATGGAATCGAGTGTACCTGAGCTGTGAGACTTCTTTGCATTTTCGAATCGCCATCGGAGTGACTCCGATAGGTACGTATTGCTCCATTTCCTCGTATGTATCTTTGATTTGTATTGCAATTGGTTATTGTTTGCTTCTTTCGAACCTGGATTCCTTGACACTAGCTTAGAATTGTTTATGTTTTCTGGTTGAAATTCGTCGCGTATTGGAAATGTTTGAGAGCAATGTGAGTTTCTGTTGAATTAAGGATGAGGTCGCGAGCGTTTTTCGTTTCACGGCGTTGCTTCGTTGGAGACGTTGGAATGGTGTGAAGAGGAAAAGTATTGAGATGTTGGCCGGTGGTTCTATGAGTTGAGAAAAGGTGAGCCGCCGGCATTTTGTTGCGAAAGGAGGAAAGGAGACAGCGAGGTTAAGAGGAAGTAGACGAAGGAAAGAGGCTTACGCCATTGAAGAAGGAGAGGGTTGAACAGAGAGAGAAGTGGCAAGCAAGTAAAGGTGATGAAGAAGCAGGGGAGAGCGGCGGCGTGTGTGTATGTTTTCTCAGAGGATCTCACTCTCCCTTTAAAAATTAGGTTTCTCCATTTGTGCATTTGGACGAGGTTGGACTAGGCCCGTTCGTTTCTCACTCCCCAATTCTGCCTGCACCCCCCTGGGATTCACATTAAGACATTGGGCCTTAGACTTGAGCCCATTCGCCTGATTGCTTCTCTGCACTTCCAGAAGTACTTCTTGCACCCCCTGGCTGCAAATAGAAGTTCATTGGGCTTGTTGTTTCAAGCCCATCCGCCTGGACTTTTGTTTTCCACCCAAGAAGATGAATTGCACCCCTCTTTGTTTATTTTAATTGTTTCTTTTTTATTTGTTTGTTTAATTGTTTTGACATTTGTAATTGATTTTGGATTAATTTTAGAATTAGTTATTAATTAGATTTTAACTTGAATTAATTTTTAGGTTTAGATTAACTTTTTACTTAGAATTTAAATTCCTTTTTAATTAGCATTTTAATTATAACTTGGTTATTTTTTACCATGATTTTAATTGTCTATCTTGATTAATTTCAGATCAATTCTTGATTTTCTATCTGTACTTGAATTTCTTTTGACTTGGTTTCGAAGTTTGTTTTCCTTTGTGATTGAACTGTCTGGTGTTTACTTGTTGATTACTCTGTATTCACATGCTCCCTTAAGGTTCCTAGTCCGACTTAATTTATGATTAAGCTCGGAGTAGGATAGACATTAGGCTCTCAATCCAAGCATGATAAAAATAGGTTAGCTCCCTCCTAATCCTGACCATAGGGCCACTTTGCATGATAACTTGTAGGACTAAGTTTCCTTTAGACCTTCTGTGAGTCCCGACTCATTTCTCTCACACCCATGTGATTAAGACCGTTCTAGTTTTTCCGTAGACCACGAACTACGGACGCTCTGATTTCCTCTCTCTGGATAGATTGAGGATACGTAGGCACAAGACGGTGATGTCTTGGTGAGCACTCTTCCCACCTTTCTTCCGTAGTAGCGTGAACTACGGATGCCTTGATTCCTAATTCTATAATGAAGATACGTAAGCACGAAGATCCCTATCCTTGGCGAGCACACTAACAACTAACTTCCCTTTTCTCTCGCACCCGTGCGATCGAGACTGACCAGTTAACCGAACCTTTTCTCTCTCCCTAGCACGATCGAGACCTTTTTCGACCCGTAGGTCGAACTACGACCTCTCTGATTTCCTCTCCCTAGATAGATTGAGGATACGTAGGCACAAAACGGAGATGTCTTGGCTAGCACCCTTCCACCTTTCTTCCGTAGTCGTGTGAACTACGGATGCTCTGATTCCTCATTCCCTAATGAGGATACGTATGCACGAGGATCCCTATCCTTGGCAAGCACACTAACAACTAACATCCCCTTTTCTCTCGCACCCTTGCGATCGAGAACAACCTGATAACAGAGTCTTTTCTCTCGCCCCCGATGCGATCGAGACCTTTTTGACCCGTAGGTCGAACTACGACTACTCTGATTTCCTCTCTCTGGTCAGATTGAGGATACGAAGGCACGAGACGGCGATGTCTTGGCGAGCAACCTCCCCCCGTAGTCCTCGGAACTACGTTGACTCTGACTTTCCCATTGCACGAGGGAATACGTAGGCATAGGGCAGCGATGTCCTATCGAGTCTCTTTTTTTCTTTTTTTGTTTTCTGTTTCTGTTTAGCAATAGGCTTTAGATAACTCACCCTTTGTTTAGACAACAAGCATGGATCCCATCGAGTACGATGGACGCGTGGGGGTGCTAATACCTTCCCCTCGCGTAACCGAATCCCGAACCCGGACTATGGTTGCGATGACCATGTCTTTTCCCTCTTCTAGGTTTTCTTTGATCGTTTCCTTTCCCTGCGTCGGGATAAATAACGTTCGGTGGCAACTCTTCTGTTCCTGTTTTCGCCGGTTGTTTTTCGCGGATGCGACACCATTTTGGTCACTTTTGCCACTTTTGCAAGAAAGAGCCTATACCTGTTCCTGAGGATTCCAGCTGGTTCTGATCATCCTAAAAGCTTCTAAGGGATCAATCAAGAGTGTGTAAAGCATTGGATCACTTCTGGCACAAGGAACTTGACAGTTAGCACAAGGAGCTTCAAGAGGTAAGTACATCACAACTTGAACTCTCTAAATCATGCATTGCTTTGAGGTCGATTGATCATGGACCTCTCATACATATCATATGTGTTGTGTTTGAACCAATTTGCCCTGCTATTTTTGCTTGTATGATGAGGTAGCATATAACATGCAAATATAGGCCTATTTTGAAACCACTATCGGGTTTTAAAATAGAAGCATTTTCTGAAAATTCCAAAAGCACCATTGGATTACTCATGAAATTCTAGGGAAGATACACCTAAATTTTGTCTCAATCCATATAGAAATGAGGAAGTTAGAGCCTTCACGCAAGAGGCCTAAAATCAGGCCTTGCCTTGGGCAAGGGCCAGGCATGACGCCTTGGCCAGGCCTAGAAACTTGGTACCCTTATGTATTAATGGGGTGGTTTTGATACACGGATGTATCACCACCCCAGTGGTAGCGCGCATGTGTGTTTGGCTGAGAGGTCGTGGGTTCAACACCCACCCAGACCATTTTGCTATTTTCATATTTTTTGCTATTTTTCATATATTTTGTGTTTTTTATTAATTAATTCCAAAATTAATTTCTCTCTCAATTTTAATTATTTTTCATTGGTTCTTTTTTTCAAAATTCCCAAAAATGTTAAAATATTTTATTCCACAAAAATTTCACAAAAATATTATTTATTTCATATATTTAGTATTTTTATAAAGAATTATGTTTTATTTGTTTTTAAACATTTTAAAATATTTCTTTCTCTTGATTTTTCGACTTCAAATGGTTTTCAAATCATTTTATGAATAAAACATGATTTTTCAAACATTAATCCAAGATCACAACTTGTTTTTCACACATGTTTAATAATTTTGATCATTTTAATTGAATTTTTATTCAATTAAAATATATTTTTGAAAACAAATTAGGGTTTTGTTGATTTTCCCCCTCACAAATCTTTTTCAAAACACTTTGGGCCTCTAAATAGAGTGTAAGACCCATCCCTTGTAAATACTAAACCTTTTTGGGCCTCAGTCATTGTATAAGTCCCGATACATTCTTTCAAATAAAGGTGCGGTCGTTGTTTTATCTGGGCCTCCTTAGTGTTGTAAGCCCCATCTTTCTTTTTTTAAAATACATTTTTGGGCCTCTAATAGAGTGTAAAACCCAGCCCCTTTCTTGTACAAACTTTTTTGGGCCTCAGTCATTGTATAAGTCCCACTCTGTTTTCTAAAACCGCGGCGCGATCGTCGCCCTTTAAACAAAAATCATATGGGCCTATCCTTGAGTTGTAAGCCCCATCTCTTGTATAAAAATACACCTTGGGTCTCTAATAGAGTGTAAGACCCATCCCTTGTTGTACATAAATAATTTGGGCCTCAGTCATTGTATAAGCCCCAGTACAATTTTTAGATCAACGGTACGATTACTATTTTTCATATGGGCCTCTCCTTGAGTATAAGCCCCACTCACCTTTTCAAAACAACTTTCCCTTTTGATTTAGGTTCAAGTTCATAGTTGTTATCAAAACTTTCTTTAATTTCTTGAACAACTAACCATTCAGCTGTTACAATGGAAGCTTGCTCGCCTGTAAGTTTTAAACAGCTTTCTTTTACAAACTTGCACATATATATATATATATATATATATATATATATATATATATATTTGTTTGTGCTGAAAGCTTGCTCACCTGTAAGTCCTCCTACCCTCTTTTACATACAGTCCATATATTCATCTGTATATATGCTTGTATATATCTGCTTAGAGTTTTCCCCAGCAATTAGGTCTAGAACTAGTTAAAGCCAATGGTCACTCTTTCAACAAAGTCAAAACTAGTTCCCCAAAGAAATTCCAGATATAGTCTTGCCTTCTCTTGGGCTTATACAATATGGAACAAAAAGAAAGGCATTATTCTCAGTGAAACTTTTCTCAGACTATCACTATTAGAAATTTCAAAGAAATTCAGTTTCCCCATAGAGGATTAATTCTCGGTGAAACCTCTCTTGAATTTCTTCAAACCCTAGAACTGTTCACTAAAGGAATTATTCTCGGTGAAACCTTTCTTGACCTTTTCTTAGGTTTGGGACCCACGGGCTTCCTAAAAGCATCCCCGCCTCCTCTTGGGCTTTGTACAAGGACCCTCCGGCTTCTTAGAAGTTCTTATGCCTTCTCTTGGGCTTAATACAAGGACCCTGAAGACCTCTTAAAGGTATAGAACAGAACTTAGTCATCCTTTGTTAGAGCAGTCTTTCCAAATAGTCAAAACCTCAGACAAATTTAAGGGTTGATTCTCATCCCTTAAAGCATCAGCCTCCTCTTGGGCATCATACAAAGATAAACTCTTCCATACCAATAGACTTGGATAGTCTAATCTCCTCTTGGATCTCAAATACATTCTCAAGTTCTCTACAAATATAGGAGTAATCTTGGTCATTTAATCAATCTCCAGTAGAGTTAAAACCCTCAAAGGATCTAAAACTCAATCTTTCATCCTAAATTCCCACATCCAGGGACATCTTATCATCAACACCATACTAGCCTATCAGAACCTCAAGGCATCTGATACCTCAACTCTTTTGTAATCCTCAGCAAGAGTTAATTCCCCACTTTGGACCTGCCTCTGGATCTCAATAATCCTCAGCAGAAGAATAGCCTCCTCTTAGGCTTTGTATAATGATTCTTTCTTCTTCCTCATCACCTTTCAACACTCTCTTGTTGAGTCAATCACTTTTAAAGCACTCTCTTGTTGAGTCAACCTTTTCAGCCTCAATCTGGGCTTCGTACAAGACACACACAAAAAACACTCTTTTGTTGAGCCAATCATATTTATCTCCTCTTAGGCTTTGTATAATGATCCTTCTTTTCATCAGCAAAAGTCAGCCTCAATCTTGGGCTTTGTACAAGACACCCCCTAAATATCCTCAGCTAAGTCAGTCAAATATCCTCCAGCCTCCTCTTAGGCTTTGTATAATGAATTTCCCTCAGCAGTTCAGCCTCAATCTTGGGCTTTATACAAGACACATATAAATCTCCCTAAACAAAGTCATCTCTCTTTTCAGCCTCAATCTTGGGCTTTGTACAAGACAGATAAAACCTCTCACTAGTAGAGTCAGTACCCATTTTAGCCTCAATCTTGGGCTTTGTACAAGACACATACAAAGATTCCCCAGTGGAATAAAAAATCCTCTAGCCTCCTCTTAGGCTTTGTATAACGATTTCTCCAACAGATTCAACCCCTTTTAGCCTCAATCTTGGGCTTTGTACAAGACACATACAAAGATTCCCCAGTGGAATCAAAAATCCTTTTAGCCTCAATCTTGGGCTTTGTACAAGACAGACAAAATATTCCCCCGAAAAAGTCAACTTCCAGCCTCCTCTTAGGTTTTGTATAATGATATCCCCCGAAAGAGTCAGTCTCTCTTTTTAGCCTCAATCTTGGGCTTTGTACAAGATAGATAAACACTTTCTTGTTGAGTCAGTCTTTTCCAGCCTCCTCTTAGGCCTTGTATAAGGACTTCCCCAGTGGAGTCAATCAATCTCTTAGCTTCAACCTTGGGCTTTGATCAAGGCACACAAAAAACCAATATCCCTTCAGAGGAAATAAAAAATCTCTCTGTAGGAAGATACTTCTCTATATATCACATATCAAAAAATAAAGCAAACCTTAATCCCAGATAACTACTGTAAGTGGCACACTTGTTGATTCAAATATCCAAGTTGTAGTCCATCTCTTATATTGGTAAATCTCTTCTTTCATCTAATTGTTGTAAGTGGTAAGCCTCTGGATTATTTACATCCACGCCACTGTCCTTCTCTTAGCATGAAAGAATCCTAAGGAAAAATGGCATTGCTCAACACTGAGTTAAAGTTTTCTCCTTCAGGACAAATCCCCTATAAAGGAAATTATGGCATTACTGGATTCTCACATTCCAGTTAAAGTAATCCTCCTTTATAATCAATCACCCTACAGTTGTGATAAACATATGAGATGTCTCCCTTTAGAGATGACAAATCCTCTCTCAGTCAAACCTTTTAGCTTCAATCTTGGGCTTTGAACAAGACACAAATACTCATTTAGCTTTAATCTTGGGCTTTGAACAAGACACCAAAACATCTTTTTCCTCCCATAGAATAGGAGGAACTACGATTGCTCTGATTTCCCTATTTTCTTTAAACGGGAATACGTAGGCATAAGATTGCAAAATCATAGCGTGCACGCCAAACAAAAAACCTTAGGTCCAATACCATCATACACACCAAAAACATTAGAAAAATCGATATCAACAAAAACTCTCTCTCAAACACTCCCAACGGAGAAACTTTCCCAATAAACAGACAAACACCGATAAGTAGAAATGCAAAAGAAATTGCTAACAACATGTGGATAACCACATATAGGATGGGTAATTGACAACTCCCCATTGTATAACCTGACCCCTGACCCCCCAATCTCTTAAACGACTGTTCAGTTAAACATTTACATGCAAGGTTAGTTTTAGATAGCTTCCCTTTCCCTTTCAGCTTCATGGGATAAATAAGAAATCAGAAAGTAGCACCCCACTCCTACCATTGTGGTGAGGAGAAACCCATGGCGATAAGGTGGTCGCGTCACCGACAAAAATTGCACGCTACAGGAAAATGGCGACTCTGCTGGGGAGCCAAACTAGGATCTGTTTTTTCCTAGGATTAAAATACCTAAGAGGTCTAGGTTGCTAGATTTTTTTCTACATACTATATACTTTATATATATATATATATATATATAATATACTGCTTTTCCTACTTGATATCCGTGTTTATTTTTTCTGTCAATGGGAATACGAGTGATGCCGCATCTGGAGAGTTTGAGAGAAACCTAAGATAAGGGATGGCATAGACAGGGAAACTTGTAGGGAGTGAATCCCGAACAAGCAAACCTGGTAGACCATCAAATTAACCGAGGGTCCGAGAGAAATTCTGTTTACTGAACAACCGATTATGGTAAAAGCAGAGTTTTCCTAGCGCGACACCTGTGAACCTGAGGATTTAGTAGGCATTAAACTTATAGCCATTTGGTAGTGCGGTGACTATCAGAAATAGTTGATACGTGATACTACAGTCAAATGAGATTACCCTAGGATGCTACAGCTCGCTCGGGTGAACCAGCTTGTTGTTGATATCTCTAGGGGGTCAATGATTTTGGGAACCGTTACCTGTTCTACAGGTACAAAAATTCACCAGAATACAACCTTGGGGGATGGGTAGAGCTATGACCCCATGCTCGTGACGTTGAACCCTTGAACCCATGTTTTTCAATGTTTTTGTATGCTGCATTCATGCATTCATTTAAAAAACTCTTAAACAAAGAAAAATCTTCTCTTCTCCTCTCTCTTTTTTCAAATTAAACTGAAACAATGATTGCAAATATCAGAAAGATTATGTTATGGATTTCGGTAGAAGAAAGACGCACAAGTACACCTTCAACGCTCCAAAACTAGAGGATTTAAAGGGGCTGGCAAGGATGATCACCAACCCTGATGCTTTCAGAGCTAAGCACAGAGGACTGCTGTCTCTGTTAAGGGTCCACGTAGTTGAAGGAATCCTGTCTACGCTGATTCAGTTCTACGATCCGGTTTATCACTGCTTCACATTCCCGAATTATCAACTAGCACCAACACTGGAGGAGTACTCTCATCTGATTGATTTACCTATCACTGATCAAGCTCCGTTTTCTGGACTAGAAGAAATTCCAAAGGATCACGTCATCGCAAGAGCCATTTCTTTGGATGAGTCAGAAGTTAAGACGCACATGACTACCAAGGGAGGAATCCAAGGTTTACCAGCCAAGTTTTTAGTAGATAAAGCCCTGTACTTTGCCAGTATAGGAAACATTACTGCTTTCGAAGACAACTTTGTCCTACTCACATACGGGCTTTTCCTCTTTCCCAATATTGACAACTTCGTTGACATCAACGCCGTTAAGATATTTCTGATTGGAAACCCGGGTACCAACCTTGATCGCAGATGTTTATCATTCTGTACACCTAAGGAACTTATACAGCGGAGGAATGATCACATGTTGTGTACCCTTGCTTTACAAATGGTTCATCTCCCATTTACCCAAGTCTGCTGCTTTTTGGGATCACAAGAGTACTCTACGTTGGCCACAAAGAATCATGTCTCTTACCAACTCTGACATAGATTGGTACAATAGGATTTATGAGGGGATAAAGATCATCGACAGTTATGGAAATTTCCATAACGTACCCCTCATTGGATCTAAAGAAGGAATCAACTATCATCCAATTTTAGTTCGCCGTCAACTCGGATACCCGGTGAGGCATATCCCGCATAATGCTCATCTGGAAGGTCTTTTATTCAAGAAAGGGGAAAATGACTGGGCATTAAAAAAGGAAATAGTGCATGCCTGGCAACATGTTCACAAGAAAGGAAGAGAGTCTCTAGGAAGACCAAATTGTACCTCCGTGGAACCTTATCTCCACTGGGTGTAAACTAGAGCTCTCAAGCTGAGGATGCCCTGCCCTCGTCAAGAAGTTCTTCCGTTAAAGGAATCTATCCTTTATTTTATGTCTGATACGGAAAAACTCCAGGTCACTCTCAACAAAGTTTATCTGGAGAAAAGATCTTGGAAAAACAAGTATCGAACCCTCAACATGGAGTGTACCAAAATTCAGGAGCTATTAAAAGAAAAGGATGTTCTGATTGAGATTCTAGAACAGCATACTATAGAAGATCAAAGGAACTTGCTCACTCCTTTCACTTAGCAAAAGACTGACAACCCGACAACGTTTAAAGAGCCCCGGTCAAAGAAAAGGAAAATACCGGAACCGACATCTGAGCTCTCTTCAGAGAGGACTTAGGATCCATAAGTTTAGACATTCCTTTTACAACACTTTGTAAAATACTGTATTTCCATTTCTGCAATCTTTCAAATTCAATAAAAGGGGTCTCCCCACTATATGATATTTGCAATCTATTTGTTGATGTTTTCTTGATAAAAACTAAATAATATACATCATTGCATATCATTCATCATTCTCACATAAAGCATTCTTCTTATCTCCGAAACTCACGCATACGTCACGATTCTAGAGTCAAACTGTCTCACTCGTACAATACTCGGGTCAATCGACAAAATAAAATGGACGGTCTCGAGGAAGAGAATAGAGAGCTGAGAGAAGAAGTCGACGCTCTAAAGGAAAGTTTGGAAAAACTTTACAATGACATGCAATCCCTGGCAGCAGCTCAGAGGCAACAACAAAGGACTGTGATCTCAGAGATCACATCTACGCCTGTAGTTGAGACATATAATCCTCGGTACAACATGCCTAAAGATCGTCCCTGGGGCATGCCTCTCAACTTTCTCCCTGAAGGATATATCATGCCGGTCACTGAAGACCTAGAAACTGCAGCAGGAACCGCTGGGCCTGAAGGTTACAAACTTCGGGAAAGTGAGGATGCAAGAGTTATGGCAACAACTCCTGAAGGTTACAAACTTCGGGGCATGTAAGCACCAAGAGTCTCTTCCATAATGACTATACCACAACCAGTGGTACACATTGTCCCGGAAGGACGGATTCCACAAGTAATCCCTGGTGGAAATGAAGACATGTACGAAAGGATAAATGAGTTCCAGGAACAATTCCAGGAGATGCAGAAGGAACGACATGCCATTCGCGGTCAGGATTTATTCGGAAAGGACGCCGCAAACCTTTGTCTGGTCCCTAATATGAAAATCCCGCACAAATTCAAGGTGCCTGACTTTGAAAAATACAAGGGTAACTCTTGCCCTCAAAGTCATTTAGTGATGTACGCTCAAAATATGTCAACTCAGATAGAAAATCAATAGCTACTGATCCATTATTTTCAAGACAGTTTAACCGGTGCCGAACTCAAATGGTACATGGGTTTAAACCACACCAAGATCATTACTTTCAGAGATCTTGGGGCAGCTTTCGTTCAGTAGTATAAGTATAACCTGGACATGGCATCAGACAGAGATCAGCTCCGAGCAATGTCACAGAAAGACAAAGAAACTTTTAAAGAATATGCTCAGAGATGGCGTGAAATTTCCGCCCAAATCTGTCCCCCCTTGAAGAAAAAGAGATAACTAAGATCTTTTTGAAAACCTTGAGCTCATTCTATTATGATTGAATGGTTTCCAGTGCGCCCAGCGACTTCACTAAAATGGTGAACATGGGGGTACGCCTTGAAGAAGCAATTAGAGAAGGACGATTGGCCAAGAATGCAGAGCCATCAAGCAGTACCAAAAGATACGGAAGTGTTTTCCCAAAGAAAAAAGAGCAAGATATTGGTAATATCTCTCTCGGAAAGCAAGGGCGAAGGTATCAACCAGTAGCAGCGGTAACTCCCGCTATTAACCCAACGCCGGCTCCAACGTATCAACCTCAGGTTGCTCAGAGCCAACCAAATCAACAACAGTATCAGCAAAGGACACAACAGCCTCTTCAGTAGGCCCGTCCCTAGTACAACAATAATAATCATACTACACGACCACCGGGGTTTGACCCTATACCGATGTCGTACACAGAACTATTTCCACTCTTAATGGTCACGGGGCATGTCCAAACCAGGTCTCCTTTTGCAATACCGGAAAATCCGCCTTTTTGGTTCAAAGCGGATCAAATTTGCCCTTATCATCAAGGAGGACCAGGGCACAACATTGAGAATTGTCTCAGCTTCAAATCCGATATGCAGAAGCTTGTCAGGAACGGGGTCCTATCTTACAAAGATACTAATCCAAATGTTCAGACGAACCTGTTGCCTCAACATGAGAAGAGTACCGTAAATTTGATAGAGGAAGAGGTTAGCCGCAATTATCAAATTCACGATGTACTCCTATTAGGAGCCAATATGGTCAGAATGCATTGCAGACAGGGCGGGTACGGTCATGTCCCATCTCACAGTTATCACCAGTGTGATATATGCTCAAAGAATAACCAAGGATGTTCTGTAGTGCAATCAGCTCTACAAGAATAAATGAATCTCGGATGGATCCAAGATCACCAAATCAGTGAGGTCAATATGGCTCACGCAAATCCCAACATTGTCAAGAACCACAACATTCTGATGATGAATGTCAACTTGGTG
Organism: Lathyrus tuberosus; assembly: GCA_022829125.1. NCBI lineage: Eukaryota > Viridiplantae > Streptophyta > Magnoliopsida > Fabales > Fabaceae > Lathyrus > Lathyrus tuberosus. Next base: position 225,382 of record JALAZF010000061.1, on the reverse strand, counting down.
GCAATGCACTCAAGGCAAAGTCAACATCATGATCTGCCACGACACGATTATAATTCCTATCTAATATGCTCAATAAACAATCAGGGATTCTCTTTTGTATAAGAGGCCCTTCCACGTCAGATGGACCTCGAATGGATTCAGGATTACCGTGATAGAAATATCCATCAAGTCAATATGGTTCAGATCTTTGACATACGCTTGATGAATACCAGTCTGGTAGAATTACATGCTAAGCAAGTCAGACTCGGCTTTCTGGCTTCACATGATTATCTGGACTGTGAACAATGACATGATTATCTGGACTGTGAACTCGGCTTTCTGGCTTCACATGATTACGAGACACTAAATCACTCTCTTGTTGAGTATAAAAGACTCTCATGCTGAGTCAAACCCTTTCAGCCTCAATCTTGGGCTTTGTACAAGACATATAGAACATTTTCCTCTGAAAAGCCAAACTTTCAGCCTCCTCTTAGGCTTTGTATAAAAAAAATCATCCAGCCGGGTCAATTAACCTTTTAGCGTTAACCTTGCGCTTTGATCAAGGCACCCAAAAATCAACAATCCCTCTTTAGAGATGACAAATTCTCTCTAATAAACTTTAGCTTCAATCTTGGGCTTTGAACAAGACACCAAAACACCTTTTTCCTCCCATAGAATAGGAGGAACTACGATTGCTCTGATTTCCCTGTTTCGTTAAACGGGAATACGTAGGCATAAGATTGCGAGATCTTAGCGAGCATACCAATCAAAAAACCTAGGTCCAGTACCGTCATACCTCAATCAAAGAAAAAAACCAAATCCAACACTTTATCAAAAGCCTCAAGACACCCTATTCTTAAGTGAAATAAACCTTAGACAGACCCCCCTATTTTGATAGCATCTGTAAACCAACAGTCATCTGTTTAAACTTAGTATGCAAGCAGGGTTAATTGGAGACATCTATTTCCCTTCCTTAATCAGCTTCACAGGATAAAAAATGAATCGAACTGTAGTACCAAAGTGATAGTGATTCGAAACCACAAAAATTGCGCTACAGAAAAAATGGCGACCACAGTGGGAGGCATTCTTTCTTACAATCTTAGGTGGAAAACCTTGAGTACCACAGAAATGGTGACTCTGCTGGGAAGTCATTGTCTGTTAGGATCATAGGATTATAGAGGTCTAGGATGTTAAGACAAATATATATACTGCTTTTCCTAATTGATATCTGTGTTTATTTTTTGCTAATGGGAATGCGTGTGATGCCGCGTGTGGAAAGATTGAGTATACACCTAAGATAGGGGATGGAACTATACCGGTAATCTTATGGGGAGTGAATCCCAGATAAGAGGTCCCAGTCGACCATCAAATCAGTGGAGATGCCCTTTACGGATTCAATGCCTATACGACTTCGATTGTTGAAAGTAGATTGTTCCATTGGGTTATCCGAGAAGCTGAGGATTTTAGTAGACTGAAACCATTTTGTAGTGTGGAAGCTATCGGAAATAGTTGTCACGCGATACTACCCTTATTTGAGATTACTTTAAGATACATCAGCTCGCTCGGATTCCGGCCTGCTGTTGTAATCCCAAGAGGGGTCAATGATTTTGAGGACAGGTACAAAAATCACCAATAAACCTTTGGGGATGGATAGAGCCTTGACTTCATGACACCGACCCTTTGACCCCATGTTTTTTCTATGTTTTTGTGTCCTGCATTCATGCATTCATTTCATTAAAAAACATTAATCAAGAAAATCTTCTCTTCTAGTCTCTCTTTTTCAAATTAAACTAAGACAATAATTGCAAATATCAGAGAAAAGGATTGCGTCATGGATTTCGGTAGAAGGAAAACTCACAAGTACACCTTCAAGGTTCCAAAAATAGAGGATTTAAGAGGTTTGGCAAGGATGATACCAACCCTGATGCTTTCAGAGCTAAGTATGGAGGATTGTTGTCTCTATTAAGGATCCATGTAATTGAGGGAATACTTTCTACGCTCATTCAGTTCTACGATCCAGTTTATCACTGTTTCACATTCCCGAATTATCAACTAGCACCAACGCTGGAGGAGTACTCTCACTTGACTGATTTACCCATCACTGACCAAGCTCCCTTTACTGGACTGGAAGAAATTCCAAAAGATTAAACCATTGCAAGAGCAATTTATTTGGACGAGTCAGAAGTCAGGACTCACATGACCACTAAGGGTGGAATCCAGGGTTTGCCAGCCAAGTTTTTGATAAAAAAGGCTCTATACTTTTCTAGTATAGGGAACGCGACTGCTTTCGAGAGCATCTTTGTCTTACTCACCTACGGGTTATTTCTGTTTCCCAACATTGATAGCTTCGTTGATATCAATGCCATTACGATATTCCTGATTGGAAACCCTGTACCAACCTTACTCGCAGATGCTTATCATTCTGTGCACTTAAGGAATTTGTACAGCGGAGGAATGATCACATGTTGTGTACCCCTGCTATATAAATGGTTTATTTCCCACTTGCCCAAGTCTGCTGCATTTTGGGATCCTAAGAATACTTTACGTTGGTTGCATAGAATCATGTCTCTTACCAACTCTGACAACGATTGGTACAATCGAATCTATGACGGGGTCAGAATCATTGACCGTTGTGGAAATTTCCCTAATGTACCCCTCATAGGAACTAAAGGAGGAATCAATTATCATCCAGTTTTAGTTCGTCGTCATTTCGGATACCCGATGAGGCATGTCCCACGTAATGCTCATCTGGAAGGTCTTTTCTTCAAGGAAGGAGAAAATGACTGGGCACTAAAGATAGAAATAGTGCATGCTTGGAAACATGTTCACCGAAAAGGAAGAGAGTCTCTAGGAAAACCAGATTGTATCTCTGTGGAGCCTTATCTCCGCTGGGTATAGACTAGAACTTTCAAACTGATGATGCCTTACCCTCATCAAGAAGTTCTTCCGTTAAGGGAATCTGCCCTTTACTTTATGTCTGATACGGAAAAACTTCAGGTTACTCTCAATAGAGTTCAACAGGAGAAGAAGTCTTGGAAGAACGAGTAGCGTATTCTCAATGTGGAGTGTAAGAAACTACAGCAACTGTTAAAAGAAAAGGATGCTCTGATTGAGATTTTAGAGCAACATGCTATAGAAAATCAAGAAGACCAAAGGAATTTGCTCGCTCCTTTCACTTGGCAAAGGAATGACAACCCAAAAATGGCTCAAGAACCCCGGTCAAAGAAGAGGAAAGTACCAGAACCAGCATCTGAGCTCTCCTCAGAGAGGACTCAGGATCCATAGGTTTAGATTCCCTTTTACAGCACTTTGTAATCTACTCTATTTCCATTTCCACAATCTTTGAATTCAATAAAATGGGGTCTTCCCCACTGTTTGATATTTGCAATCCAATTGTCAAACTTTATTTTGATTAAAAAGGGTTAATTAATATAATCATTGCATATCATTCATCATTCTCACGTAGCACATTCTTCTTCCCTACGAATCTCACGTTTGTGTCTCGATTCTAGAGTCAAACTGTCTCATTCATACAATACTCGGGCCAATCGACAAAAGAAAATGGATGGTCTCGAGGAAGAGAACAGAGGGTTGAGAGAAGAAATCGACACTCTGAAAGAAGATTTGAGAAAGCTTCACAATGACATGCAATCTCTGGCAGCAGCCCAGATGCAACAACAACGGACTGTGATCTCAGAGATCACATCGACGCCCATAGTTGAAAAGTATGAGCCTCGATATACCATGCCAAAGGATCGTCCCTGGGGTATGCCACTCAACTATATCCCGGAAAGATATATTCCGCCGATCATGGAAGATCCGGAAACCGCAGCAGGAGCCGCTGGGCCTGAAGGTTACAAACATCGGGAAAGCGAAGATGTCAAGGGCATGATGGCAACTCCTGAAGGTTACAAACTTCGGGAAGCACCAAGAGTCACTGCTATAATGACAATACCAACACTCGTGGTACACACTGTTCCAGAAGGACAGATTCCACAGATACCTTCTGGTGGAAACAAAAGTATGTTCGACAGAATGAATGAGTTACAGGAACAGTTCCTAGAAATGCACAAGGAACTACAAGCCATTTGCGGTCAGGATTTATTTGGAAAGGACGTCGCAGACCTTTGTTTGGTCCCCAATGTGAAAGTTCTGCTCAAATTCAAGGTACCCGAATTTGAGAAATACAAGGGTAACTCTTGCCCTCAGAGTCATTTGGTGATGTACGCTCAGAGGATGTCAACTCAGACAAAGAACCAGGAACTACTGATCCACTATTTCCAAGATAGTTTAACCGGTGCCGCACTCAAATGGTACATGGGTCTAAACCGCACTAAGATCGGCACTTTCAGAGATCTTGGCGCTGCCTTCGTTCAACAATATAAATATAACCTGGACATGGCACCAGACAGAGATCAACTCAGAGCCATGTCACAGAAGGACAAGGAAACCTTTAAGGAATATACTCAGAGATGGCGTGAAATTTCCGCTCAGATTTGTCCACCTCTTGAGGAAAAAGAGATGACAAAGATCTTCTTAAAAATATTGAGCTCATTTTACTATGACAGAATGGTCACCAGTGCGCCCAGTGACTTCACTGAAATGGTCGGCATGGGAGTTCGCCTCGAGGAGGCGCTCCGAGAAGGATGTCTGGTTAAAGATGCCAGATCGACAAGCAGTACCAAAAGATACTGTAGTACTTTCCCTAAGAAAAAAGAGCAAGATATTGGCAATATCTCTCTCGGAAAGCAAAGGCGATGGTATCAACCAGTAGCAGCTGTAACTCCCGCTATTAACCCAGCGGCTATTTCTACGGTTGCTCAGAGCCAACCGATTCAACAACAATATCAGTAAAGGACATAACAGCTTCTTCAGCAGGCTCGTCCTTAGTACAACAGCAACCGTACAACACGACCACCAGGCTTTGACCCTATACCAATGTTGTATGCAGAACTGTTTCCATTACTACTGGTCAAAGGACACGTCCAGACCAGGTCTCCTTTTACAGTACCAGAGAATCCACCTTTTTGGTTCTAGGAGAATCAGACTTGCCCTTACCGTCAAGGAGGGCCAGGGCATAATATAGAAAATTGTCTCAGCTTCAAATCTGATGTGCAGAAGCTTGTTAGGAGCGGGGTATTATCCTTCAAGGATACAAATCCTAATGTTCTCACGAACCCGTTGCCTCAACACGAGAAAGCTACGGTAAACTTGATAGAGGGAGAGTCTAGCCACATCTATCAAATTCATGATGTACTTTTGTTGAGGGACAACCTGGTCAAGATGCATTGCAAACAAAGCAGATACAGTCATGTGCCGCCTCATAACTATCACTAGTGTGATATCTTCTCTAAGAACAATCAAGGATGTTCTGTGGTGCAGGCAGCTCTACAGGAACAGTTGGATCTCGGATGGATCCAGGATCACCGAATTCGTGAGGTCAACATGACTTATACAAATTCCAACATCATTCATTATCACAACATTATAGCAATAAATGTCAACTCGGTGGCAATGCACTCAAGGCAAAGCCAACATTATAATCTGCCAACACGATTATGATTCCTGTCGGATTTGCTCGGTCAACAATCAGGGATGCTCTTTCGTACAAGAGGCCTTCCAGCATCAGATGGATTTTGGATAGATTCAGGATTACCACGATAGAAATCAGTATCAAGTGAATATGATTCAAATCTTTGATATTCGTTTGATGAATACCAGCTTGGTGGAGTTACACGCTACACAAGTCCAGCTCGGTTTTCTGACTTCGCATAATTATCAGAACTGTAAAGTATGTTGTGGGAATAATCAAGGATGTGCCCTCGTTCAGAGAACTTTACAACACTTGTTAAACCACTGGTGGCTTCCGATCTATATGGATGAAGACACACAACAAGTCAGTATGACTAATGGGAACCCCACTAGGTATCAAAGTCAGGATGTTCGATCCATGAAGACAGACCTAGTAAGGTTACACTGCATTCAAAGCGGACGTGGCCAGGTGCCACCACATAACTATGAACGCTGTAGAATTTGCTTGGAAGATAATCAAGGATGTTACCTCGTGCGAGCAGCCCTTCAAGGTCAGTTGGACCACAAAGAGATTCGACAGGGTCCAAGTTCTGGGTCAACCAACTGGACGCCAGACTATTTATGTGGTCAAGTCGAGGACGTCGTAGTACTCTCTGATCATAAGGGGACCAATGATGTTTGTGTCATCATCCCTCTACTTGATGAATCAAAAGTTCCTAACCTGGAACTGCTTGAAATTACTTACAATGGTCAGAAAATTCAGAAGGCTCCTGTAGTTATCTATCTGCCGGAACCACTACCATGTGAATCAGCTAAGGCTATCCCTTACAAATACGATGCAACAACAATTGACAATGGAAAGGAAACTCCATTACCCTCCATCGTGAATATTGCCGACATCAGTCGAGTAACACGGAGTGGTCGAATCTTCAACCGAGGAGTTGGAGAACCCAGCAAAGAAAAGGAAACTCAAACGAAAAATCGTGGTCAACCAGTCGGTCAATCCAATGATCCCGACCTTTCAAAGAACAACAATGAGATGCTGAAGCTCATCCAAAAGAGTGAATACAACATTGTTGATCAACTGTCGCAAACTCCTTCAAAAATATTTGTGTTATCTTTATTACTTAGTTCTGAGGCCCACAGGGAGGCTCTTCAGAAAGTATTAGAGCTAGCCTTTGTGGAACAAGATGTAACAATAAGACAATTCGATAGCATCGTTTCCAACATCACTTCCTGCAACAATTTAGGGTTTAGTGACAAGGAACTGCCAGAAGAAGGCAAAAGTCATAACATGGCGCTCAATATTACAGTCAACTGCCAGGACGATGCTTTGGCCAGCGTACTGGTAGACACCGGATCAGCTCTAAACATGATGCCGAAGTCCATATTAATGCGACTATCATTCAAAGGATCCTCGATGAGGGGCAGTGAGGTCATCGTCAAAGCATTTGACGGATCCCGGAAAGCAGTTATAGGCGAAGTCGACCTTCCCATAACTATCGGTCCTCACACTTTCCTAGTCACTTTCTAGGTCATGGACGTCCGGGCAGCATACAGCTGTTTATTAGGAAGACCTTGGATACACCAGGCTGGGGCAATCACTTCGACACTGCACCGAAAGCTGAAGTTCGTCAAGAATGACCAACTTGTCACAGTCTGCGGAGAGCAAGCCTTGATTGTGAGCAACTTATCGTCATCCACCTGTGTAGAACCAAAGGAGGTGATCGGAACCCAGTTCCAAGCACTTTCGGTGAGCAATGACAATCAATCAGAAAAAGGAACCTCGATTTCCTCGTACAAAGATGCTCTAGAGGCAGTCAAAGGTAATAATGCCAAAGGATGGGGGCAGCTTGTCCTCCCTACTGATAACAAAACAAATAAGGGTCTTGGTTTTTCCGTAACCTGTACCCAGACTGCTACTAACGATGAAAGTCTTCATCTCATTCAGAGCTTCTTCCACAGTGGAGGTTTCCTTCACCCGGTGCCTCAAGAAGTCCATACCATCAACGAGGGTGACTCTTCCGACACGGATGAAGAATGGAAGTTCTATCTTAACGAGGACAATTATATGTCTCAAGAAGAGGTGCCTACGCCATTTTGCTATCCCGCACAGAGTCCTAGATTTATACCAAGGTCAGATGTCGAAATGATATACGAAGATTATGATCCAGAAGGATGTCGTGCTCCACCAAATTCATTAGAGGAGGACAATCTGATGAAAGACAACTTTGACCACGACTACTATGGCCCAATGGACGGCCTGCCTATGTGGCAGCCATACCCAGGAGACTTGGGGCAAGAGAATCAGCCGAATGATGCATATCAGCTGAGCATCTTCGAAAAGAATACCTGCATCCCCACCATGACATGGGATCAACACTCAGGGCATTCGAAAAATATCCAGTACGACGATGAATTGGCAAATCTTTTCAGACTAGAGTTCATCAACTATGCTTTTTCAGAGGTCAACGTCATCGAGAAGGATGACTCCTCCAGTTCCAAAGAAGTGTGGGACACCTTAGGACAACCAAGCGAAAGGTTCAACTTCTTGGTCAAGTACACTGCTCCTGAGAGCTCTCGTATCAGGATCGAAGACATCCAGCCGACTGGATGGGGAGATCCACCTGAGAGTACAAATATTATGCAAGATACAACAGAAGAGTTCGTCTACAACAACTCTGCCAAAGATCCTGCTCCACCAGAAATCAGCATTATTTCTGAAGACAAACCAAGTAAGAAGGTACCAGACTTTGTGATTCACCAAGGAGTTCGCCGCCAATGGGTTGCCGTCAACGTTCTGAAACTCGTTCATAAGTCTAAGTAATTGTCGTCTCTATCTTAACCTTTCACCTTGCCCAGGTGAAACGGATGTTTTGATAGGGCTCACTTTCTGTAAATATACCTCTTCGCTTCACCCAAAGCAACAGAGTTTTGTTTTATAGGGTTGTAGTTTCAAAAATTGACAAGATCATAAATAAAATAACGTCGTTCTGTAATTTCCGCATTTATTGCTGTTTTCTCTTTTCGCTTTTTTCAGAAAATGGTAATCCTAAAAAACAACTCAATAATAAAAGCAAGCGGTTTTCCAAAGAAAAACACTGCACACACTCTTGCATTCTCTCTATATCTTCTAAAACAATCATCATGCATGCAGATTGCTTGTTTTAAACCCCTTTGAAACATACGGTCCAATGCCTTCTCCCAACTTTGAATTCCCGGTATTTGAGGCTGAAGAAGAAGATGACAAAGAAATTCTAGAATAGATATCCCGATTACTCAGGCAAGAGGAAAGGTCCATTAAACCTCACAAAGATCCGTTGGAAACGGTCAACTTGGGTTCAGAAGGAGAGAGAAAAGAAGTCAAGATTGGGGCACTGCTCAGTCCAACTGTCAAAGAAAGTTTGATAAGGCTTCTCAAAGAGTTTCCCGATGTATTCGCTTGGTCCTATCAGGACATGCCGGGGTTGGATACCAGCATCGCGGAGCATCATCTACCGTTAAGATCGGAATGTCCTCCAATAAAGCAATGGTTGAGAAGAACTCACCCAGACATGGCCACCAAAATCAAAGAGGAAGTACAGAAACAGATTGACGCGGGTTTCCTCGCCACATCAGAATATCCTCAATGGCTAGCCAACATAGTACCAGTTCCAAAAAAGGACGGAAAGGTCAGAATGTGTGTTGACTACAGGGATCTGAATAAAGCAAGTCCGAAGGATGACTTTCCCTTACCACACATTGACATGCTGGTAGACAGTACAGCAAAATTCCAAATATTCTTCTTCATCGATGGATTTTCGGGCTATAATCAAATCAAAATGGCGCCTAAAGACATGGAGAAAACTTCCTTCATCGCCCCATGGGGTACCTTTTGTTACAAGGTAATGTCGTTCGGTTTAAAGAACGCCAGGGCGACCTATCAACGGGCCATGACTACTCTGTTTCATGACATGATACACAAGGAAATCGAGGTATATGTCGATGATATGATTGCCAAATCTAAGACAGAAGAGGAGCATGTGACCCACCTGTCAAAACTGTTCGAGCGGCTGAGAAAGTACAAACTTCGCTTGAATCCCAATAAGTGCACATTCGGTGTCCGTTCAGGGAAACTCTTATGGTTCATCGTCAGCCAAAAGGAATTGAGGTTAATCTTGATAAGGTCAAGGCCATTCAAGAAATGTCTTCTCCAAAGACTGAAAAACAAGTCAGGGGATTCCTAGGACGTTTGAACTATATTTCCATATTTATATTCCTTATGACCGCGACATGCGCGCCAATTTTTAAATTACTAAAAAAGAATCAGGACTGTGTTTGGACAGAAAACTGCCAAACCGCCTTCAACAGTATCAAGGAATACCTATTGAACCCACTGATTCTATCACCTCCAGTGGAAGGGAGACCACTGATCATCAACTTAACAGTCTTGGAAGACTCCATGGGATGTGTACTTGGACAACAAGACGAAACCAAAAGAAAAGAGTCTGTCATCTACTATTTGAGCAATAAATTCACTGACAGCGAGACTCGTTACACTATGCTTAAGAAAACTTGTTGTGTTTTGGCTTTGGCAGCCAAACGTCTTCACCAGTACATGATTCGTCACACTACTTGGTTAATCTCAGAAATGGATCCAATCAAGTATGTCTTTGAAAAACCTGCTCTCACGAGAAGGATTGCCCGTTGGCAGATGTTGTTATCAGAATATTACATAGAATACCATGCTCAGAAATTCGTTAAAGGAAGTGTTTTAGCCTATATTTGGCTCATCAACCGATTGACGATCAGGAATCAATCGGGTTTGGCTTCCCAGACGAAGATGTCATGTATCTAAGAATGAAAGATTGCGATGAACCATTACCCAGTGAAGGGCCAGAACCAGGTTCCCAATGGGGACTTATCTTTGATGGAGCTGTAAATCATTATGGAAACGGAATTGGGGCAATCATCATAACACCTCAGGGTTCCCACATTCCTTTCACTTCCAGACTGACATTCAAGTCTATAAACAACGAGGCTGAATACGAAGCTTGTATCATGGGTCTCGAGGAAGCAATCGACTTAAGGATCAAAAACTTGGATGTATATTTTGACTCATCCCTGGTTATCTATCAGATCAAAGGAGATTGGAACACATACCAATCAGGTTTGATTCCTTACAAAGACTATGCAAGAAGGTTTTTACCTTTCTTCGACAGAATCGAGTTTCATCATATCCCTCGTGAGGAGAATCACATGGCTGATGCATTAGCCACTCTCTCTTCTATGATTAGTGTAGGTCAATAGAATGACCTACCTAAGATTGACATAATGCGCCTCGAGAGGCCCGCCTACATCTTCACGATTGAAGCAGTCATAGACGATAAACCTTGGTATCACGATATCAAATGCTTCCTTCAAAAACAAGAGTACCCACCTGGGGCATCCAAAAAGGACAGAAAGACCCTCAGAAGGTTAGCAGGCAGCCTGAGCAGTGATACTCTCTATAAGAGGAACTTTGACATGGTCTTGCTCCGATGCGTAGACATACCAGAAGCAGACACACTGATGAAAGAAATTCATGAATGATCCTTTGGCACTCATGCCAACGGACACACAATGACGAGAAAAATTATAAGAGCAGGGTACTATTGGTTGACAATGGAATCCGATTGCTACAAGTACATGAGGAGGTGTCACAAGTGTCAGATATACTCCGACAAAATCCATGTACCGCCAACGCATCTCAAAGTTCTTTCTTCCGAATGGCCTTTTTCCATATGGGAAATTGACATGATTGGTATGATCGAACCCAAGGCTTCAAACGAACATCAGTTCATCCTGGTAGCCATTGATTACTTCACCAAATGGGTCGAAGCAGCATCGTACGCCAATGTAACCCGACAATTGTTTGTCGTACTTATCAAAAACAATCTCATCTGTCGTTATGGTGTTCCTAGACAGATCATTACTGATAATGGACCTAACTTAAATAATAAGATGATGAAAGAGTTATGCGATAAGTTCAAGATCGAACACCATAACTCATCTCCCTACCGACCCAAGATGAACAGAGCGGTAGAAGCGGCTAACAAGAACATCAAGAGGATTGTTCAGAAGATGGTCGTAACCTACAAAGACTGACACAAGATGCTACCCATTGCCCTTCACGGTTATCGCACATCTGTCCGCACTTCAACAGGGGCAACCCCTTTCTCGCTAGTATATGGCATGGAAGCAGTCCTCCCCATAGAAGTAGAGATCCCATCAATCCGGGTATTGATGGAAGCTAAGCTAATAGAGGCTGAATGCTGTCAAAGTCGACACGACGAACTGAATCTAATCGAAGAAAAACGAATAACGGCTCTATGCCATGGTCAGTTGTATCAACAAAGAATGAAAAAGGCGTTTGAAAAAAAGGTCCGACCTCGCGTCTTCAGGAAAGGAGACCTCGTGCTCAAAAGGATACAATCATTTCTCACTGATTCCCGGGGCAAATAGACTCTGAATTATGACGGCCCTTATGTGGTCAAGAAAGCTTTCTCAGGCTGCGCCTTGAGATTCGCAACCATGGACGGAGAGGAATTTGCCTACCCCACGAATGCTGACGTAGTCAAGAAATACTTCGCCTAAATAATAAAAAAATTATTAAAAAAAAACGTCTCGGTGGATTGAAAACCCGAAAGGGTGGTCCAGGCAAAAATTAGAGACATAATCAAAAATCATCCTGGTGGATTGGAAATCTCAAAAGTACAATCGAGGCAAAAGTTAGGGATAATGGCAAGTAACTACGTCCAACAAAGGGGCAAGTCCCTCAGCAGCAGTTACACCATCCATCGAAAGAAAACTCCAGTCAAGGTCATCTTCGACGGAAACTCAGGATGCCCGGAATTCAAAGTTGGTAGAAGGATAGCGGTCGTTATGGTTCAATGTAGCCCTTTTCCCTTAAATTACCATTTTCTAACTTTGTAAATACTCCACGGAATCACGCATTTGGATGATTTCCCTTCTATCAATAAAATTTGATCCCTAGTGCTTTTGTTTGCAATTCTTATTTGTTTTAGCTTTACAGAATGACATTTCAAACGTGATTAACGATTCTTGAAATAAAACAAAAACGAATTTACTTGTTAAAATTTTTATGCTTTTAAAATAAAGATGACAATTTCTTTTAACTGTTGAACATCGAAAGAACATCAATCGCTTCTTCAGAAGTAATCGAACCTCAAAGTGCATAACCAAAGTACTCCTTCTTAACTAGTACGCCTGAACAAAGGATTAATTGTGTCAGAGACCATGTTTCATCTGGCACCCCCAGCAGAGTTCTTATCTCCTAAGCCCGACCAACGTAGTTCCTCACTAGGACTATCTCTCCTAAGCAAGGCATAATTGATATTTTGAACCAAATGATACTTTACATCCCCTGCAGTGGCCGAATATACAGTTGCGTTCATCCATTAATCTATATGTTGCGTCAGTTTTGTCAGCATAAACATACATACATCATGCATTATTGATTTGCATTCATATTCATACTGCATCACTATCACTCTAGTTGGTCTTGTTCCCAAGTGATAAAAGTCCTCTCAGTCGAGTTGTTAGTTCTTCCCTCGTCAGGAAATGTTGCGTCTGAACAACCTCTCTTCTAGTGTATTTCTGGGATGGAAACGGTCTTCGACCACTTTGATAACTTGAACCTCTAAAAGGTAAGAAGGCCTTCGACAAACATCACTCTTTGCCATCGAAGATGATATCTTCGCTTTCCCGGATTAAGGAAAATCTGCAGAGAAAGCCTCTTAATCAGAGATTCGGCAATACAGCTGTTTTTCTCTAGAAAAATTGCTGACGAAAAGGTCATCCACACCTCAAAATGGAGTACATCGCATGGAATTTCTCCGAGAAGATCTCGAGAAAGGTATGATGTAATATCCCCAAGCAGGAAATAGTCTCTCAAGAGACTCGTTTTCCCCATTAAAGTCGACAAATGGCGTCTCCAAACAGAGAAGTTTGTACACCTCTACAGCTCGGACGAATGGGTTTCCCAACAAGTCTGACATCAAAACCTTTTTCCGTCAAATGGAATCTCCCCAGGAAAATCGGCGAGAAGTTTGAGGAAAACTGCTACGAATAGCGTTCCTTGTCAAGAAAGTTTATTGACAACAGAAACTAAGACCAGTTCCTTGGTAGGAAACCAGGATCGAGGGGAAGTTTATAAGAAACTGAGACCAGTTCCTTGGTAGGAAACCAGGATTGAGGGGAAGTTTATTTCAGAAACTGAGACCAGTTACTTGGTAGGAAACCAGGATCGAGGGGAAGTTTTTACCTTTTCTAAGCGTCATCGCTTAGCAAAAGAAGATGGATGAGCAAACTGCCATTCATAACCACCATCTATCGCTCCCGAGGATTTTCATCCATGGTACAAATGCGAAAGTGGCGCTGAAACAGAGTCACCAGCAATGTGTATTTATCCCGAGAGAGGGAAAGGAAACACTGCGTAAACCTGAGGGATGGAAAAGAGCATGGTCTCGCGACCAGGAGAAACGGGTAAGGGAGTCGGTTACGTGAAGGGAAGGTGCTAGCACCCTGTAACACCTCAAAATTTTCCCTTTTCTTTTTTTACCACTAACTGACTTATGCTTCATTCATTTGCATTTTAGTTAGTTCATGCATATCATTGGGTTCTTTGGTATGGGATCAAAGTTCTTTGATATTCGACATTTAGAACCGTCTCGGTATTTTCTGCAACTTTTATGTTCGGCTCGGAAGCCAATTCATCGAGGGAAGTGGCGGAAATTAATTGTTTTTGGAATTTCGGTTTTTGCTGGTTAACTATGTCGGTGGTGTTCAAAGTTCACAACTTCTGATTGGATCAACATTTTTGAGCGATTCCTATGCCAAAAGTTTCGTCTTGATATCCTCTCCAACTTTCGTGTTTTGGCCAAAAGCTAATTCTTTGAGGAAGATCTCCGTATACGCGAATTCTCTGAGTCAATACAGCAGAAGAACAATGAAAAATAGTGTTGAACAGGTGTATTTCGGACACTAAAAAATTTCATAACTCTCAGTTCGTTCATCGGATTGATGCCATTCCAGTGCCTAAAATTCCGTTTCAATGCCATCTTCGTTCCGAATGCTCAGTAGGAAACAGTTCCGATCGGAAGGACTCCGAAAGTGCGAATTACCAGTGGAATTTATTGATGCGGTTCACTGTCTGTCAGATTTTGGAAAAATCATAACTTGGTCAAATTTTATCGGATTGTGTCCATTCTTGAAGCGCCGGTTCACAAATTTTATCCTCTTAAAGTTCAAAGACAAGCTCGGGTTTGAACGGTCCTCCGAAGATCATCGTTTTGATTTATTTCGCAAAACGGAAATGCTGAACCGAAGAAAAAGGTTGAAAGTTGTTTCACGGGAAAATTCATATCTCACTCTTTTTTTGTTCGATCGCGTTCATCTTTTGACACAAGTTCACTGACTCGTAGATCTACAACTTTGCTGACAAAGTTGAGTCAAGGTTCTGCTCCAAAAGACATGACCTTGTCACATTTCTGAGTAGCAGACGGTAAATAAGCTGAAAAAAATACTTTTGACAGTGACGTCTCGCCGCTTAAGCGTATCGAACTCATTCAATTTGGATCGAATGACGTCCGTTCTTTTTGCGTTGTGTCCGTGACTCAGACGCGGGCAATTTCGTAAGAGGCTCAGAGTCAAAATTTTGTACCGAGCAAGGTGTTATTTCCACTTAAGCTGCCGATAAGCTAGAATTTTACCGTTTTACCTCATTTTTCCATCACACTATATATTCAAAATTCTCTCTCATTTCCCTCCAACTTCATTCATAATTCACAAACACCAAAAATTCTGATTTGACTCTCTCAAAAATCAAATCAAGTTCTCTCAACTTTTTCTTAAGAACACAACAACAACTTCATCAATCTTCAAGAACACTCAAGAACGCAAAGTCTCTGATTGAGCTCCGGCCACCGCCGATCAACCGCGATCTCCTCCCCCACTCCCGCCGGACCACCGCGCCGACCTCCTTAGCTCCGGCCAGCCACCGCGCGCCGGCGAACTCCCTCCTCTCCACGGATTCTTCATCAATTACTCCTCCGATCTACTTTCCGATAACAATTCTTGAATCTTTCGCTTCATTATTTGTTAATTGTTGAGGTTTGGATTGAATTAAAGTGAGTTTGATATTGTTGTAGCTTAGGTGTTTGATAAAATGCTTAGGTGAACACTTGAATTCAAGAATTATGATAATTGTTGAGTGAATTAATTGTTTGATCATTGATTTGAGATTGATATTGTGGAGATTTGTTGAATGTTCTTGAACAATAGTTGTTGTGATTAATTGATTTTGAATATAGTTGAATTAATTGATTCTTGAAATAAGTTAATTATGAGCAAACGTGGAATTGGATGATTTCATTTGAATTGTTGTGTTCCGCGTGTCGAAACTAATCCAGTTCCACAATTGTTGATATTCAATTTACATCAAGAATGGATTAACCGTGGAATTGTTCGATTGTTGTGTGTTAATGGTTCGCGTGTTGAGAATTATTGATTTGCATGCTTAATGGATGATTTTGCTTGGTCTACATGTTTGAAAGTCGCGTAATCGATGTGCATTAATTGTGTATGATCGTTGGCTTGAGCTTGGTGCATGTTTGCTTGAGAAATAAAGGTTCGTTTATGTAGGAATGTTATCGTATCAATTTCACTTAAAATTGTATTTTGGTCATAACTTCCTAACCGTGGCATGTTTTTGCGAATGCGAATAGTGTAACTCGACTTTGTTGATGATTTCGGAGCTGTTGGTGGACTTTTTAGTTGATTTCGGACAACTTTTTTCTACTGTTTCGCTACTGCCAGCCGACGAAATCGGCTTAAAAGTCCCGCTTTCCAGTGGAGTTAATACAAACCGAGTTCATTTTTGAGTCCGTTGGCACGTTTGCGGTCAACCATGCAATTTTTGTTCAATTCCGAGTCGGTGATTTTTGACACGTTTTTTCCGTTTTGAGGCTTTTAAGCTCCGTTTTGTACGGATTTTGTTTGTCGACTTGGATTTGATATGTGCGTATGCTTAATTGTTGATTTACTTTTCGCGTGTCGAAGCTTAATCTTGAATTGCTAATTGTTGAGTTGTTGTGCATGATTGAAGCATATTTTGACTCTTATTTGTTGCATCAACTCATGGAACTTTGTTGTATGCTTGACATAAACCATTTTTTTGTTGAGAATCCTTGCATTGTGATACATGTATATGTTTGTATTTCACTTGGTTGAGTTTGTATGATCATTTGATGACGTCTGTGCGAATTTCATGCGATTTTGAGTACATTTTTCATGTGGTTTCGGTTTTGCCCCGGTTTTGAAAATCACACTTCCGCATTGATTTAATTTGGACCGATTGCATATTTGAGTGTGTTGGCACGTTTGCAAGCTACCATGTGATTTTTGTTCAATTCCGAGTCGATGATTTTTGACACCTTTTTGCCGATTCGACGTTTTTAAGTGCTATTTAGTGTGAAATTTGTGCGTTGATTTTGATTTGAAATGTGCATATGTTTGATAATCATTTGTGAACCTTTGTGCGCGAGTTTGCTTGATTTCGGCTTGAGTTTGCGCGTAATTTGTGATGTTGCAATGTTGCTGCCCCGTGTTTGAAATGCTTGTTCCGGTGCATGTTCATGACTCGTATGCTTATCATTGTGCTTGGTTTTGAGTTGTGATGCATAGGTGCAACCTCCGGTTGCACCTCCTTGTGGTTTCTAATGCTTTTATTAAGTTTATGCAAGGTTTTCATGGATATTCCGATGACGGTTATGCACTTGGTATTCCACTTTATTTGTGGGATACCGCCTCGCCTGTGACATAATTACTATGCTATATACCGTTTGTTTGTTTGGATTATACTTTGTGCAAGTTGCATTTGTGTAGTCGCATTCGACTTGCGCGCTACGTGTGATTTATTTTCACACCGATGTTTTGACGATTATGCTTGTACCGGATTTTTGACTCGCTTTTGTTTGCCTGATGGTAGCTTGCTCTCCGGGTTTCTTGTTCTGCTTGCATTGCTATTTACGGATTGCTATCCGTTGGGTATAATTTCTTGAACCGATTTACTCTCTTTTCGCATTTTTTCTTTTGATGCCATGAGAAGTAGGATTGGGAGTCCGTGCCACATGGCCGGCAATGCTAGAAGTCCTCAAAGGAGGCTCTGTTTGTGTTTGTTTACTATCGTGCCTAAGACCTCCAAAGAGGCATCCCATTCCCATATCCCCTTGTAAGACCTCCAAGACGGCAATTGACGAAAGTTAGGGTTCGCAACCGACCCCCGTTATTCTAGTTGAGTCGTTCTTAGATCTCATTACATGATTGAAGCTTTGAACATCACCTACTCTTGTTATCGAGTCGGTCAAGTGGAATGAGGGTTTAGCAATCAAACCCCCACGCCTTGTCTATAGCTCGCATTGACCAATGCTGATGCTTATGTGATCTGATTCACATCTTCCTTTCTTACTCTGATCTCCATGGTTCTCGATACCATTGGATGAGCACCCCTATTTCTCACAGCTAGCTTATTTGCCTCGGTTGATATGACCCCTTGGCTAAAGCTCCCCTTTTACTTTGATTGTGTGACATTATTGTTGACTGACATTGTTTACTCTTTCATTGCTTTTAGTCCATTTTGTGATTGATTTATCCTGTGTTTACTTGTCTGATGACATGATCCCGTAGGATTCCTCGCTCCACTTAATTTTTTATTAAGTCGGAGGTAGGAGAGACATTAGGATAGCAATCCATGCATGCTAACATATGTAGCATCCCCCTTCTAACCTTGACCTTAGGGCCATCTTTTGCATGACAACTCTAGGATAGAATTCCCCTTAGAGTTTCCTTTTTCTTGAGTCTTCTCTTCTCTTCTCACCTGATACATTAAAGATAACGTTGCCAACGCATCTGCCATGTGATTCTCCATCCGAGGTATATGATGGAAATCGACTCTGTCAAAGAACGATAACAACCTTCTGGCATAGTTGTTATAAGGCACCAAATTCGCTTGACGAGTTTCCCATTCACCTGTAATCTGATTAACTACCAACGCGGAATCACCATAGACATCGAGGTTCTTGATTCTCAAATCAATTGCTTCTTCTAACCCCATGATGCATGCTTCATACTCCGCCTCATTGTTGGTGCATATGAACGCTAATCGGCCAGTGAAGGGTATATGAGACCCTTGTGAAGTTGTAATACTTGCCCCGATTCTGTTACCGTATGAATTAACAGCCCCATCGAAGACCAGCTTCCACTGGGATCCAATTTCTGGTCCTTCATCATGCAAAGGCTCTTCACAATCTTTCATCTTCAGATACATAATGTGTTCGTCATGGAATTCAAACTTCATCGGTTGATAATCCTCAATTGGTTGTTCAGCGAGATATTCTGACAGAACACTTCCCTTAATGGCCTTTTGGGAAACGTATTGAATATCGTATTCTGTCAGAACCATCTGCCAACGGGCTATTCTTCCAGAAAGCGCATGCTTTTCAAACACATACTTGATCGGATCCATCTTCGAAATCAAGAGGGTTGTGTGGTTTAACATATACTGCCTCAAACGCTTAGCTGCCCAAGCGAGTGCACAACATGTTTTCTCCAGCATCGAGTACCTTGACTCACAATTAGTAAATTTCTTACTCAGGTAGTAGATGGCATGCTCTTTTCTACCTGACTCATCATGTTAACCGAGCACACACCCCATTGAGTTCTCAAGAACCGTAAGATATATAATCAATGGCCTTCCTAACACTGGCGGTGTAAGGACCGGAGGTTCCTGCAAATACTCTTTTATTTTTCAAACGCTTTTTGACAATTCTCATTCCACCTGACCTCTTGATCTTTTCTTAGCAACTTGAATATTGGTCCACACGTGGCTATAAGATGAGAGATGAATCTAGCAATGTAGTTCAACCTCCCTAAGAAACCACGAACCTCTTTTTCTGTTCTTGGTTCAGGCATTTCTTGTATAGCTTTTACTTTAGCTGGATCAACCTCGATACCTTTTTCGCTGACAATAAAACCCAGTAACTTTCCAGATCTCACCCCGTAGGTGCACTTGTTTGGATTCAACCTCAGTCTGAACTTTCTCAACCTCTCAAACAGTTTCTGAAGATTCACCATATGCTCTTCCTCCGTTTATGAATTCGCAATCATGTCATCAACATAAACCTCGATCTCTTTGTGAATCATATCATGAAAGAGAGTCACCATTGCCCGCTGATATGTTTCCCCAGCATTTTTCAATCCAAATGGCATCACCTTGTAACAAAAAGTCCCCTACGGTGTTATAAACATCGTCTTCTCCATGTCCTTTGGGGCCATCTTGATTTGGTTATACCCAGAGAAGCCATCCATGAAGGAAAACACATAATATTGAGCAGTGTTGTCCACTAACACGTCAATGTGAGGAAGCGAGAAATCGTCTTTTGGGCTTGCTCTATTCAGATCTCTGTAATCAACACACATCCTGACCTTTCCATCTTTCTTAGGTACAGGTACAATATTAGCAACCCACGGAGGATAGTTCGTTACAGCAAGAAACCCAGCATCTAACTGTTTCTGAACCTCTTCTTTAATCTTGATAGCCATATCTGGTTTCGTCCTTCTCAGCTTCTGCTTAACTGGAGCACATCCTTCTTTTAGTGGCAACCGGTGTACCACGATGCCAGTGTCAAGCCCAGGCATGTCTTGGTAAGACCAGGCGAAGATATCCACATACTCTCGGAGCATTTCAATCAATCTTTCCTTGACAGTGTCTTCCAAACAGGCCCCAAGTCGTACCTCTTTCTTTGCGTCCTCGGTTCCCAAGTTAACAACCTCGATTTCCTCCTGATGAGGTAGAATGACCTTTTCCTCCTGTTTTAATAGCCTGGCCAATTCCTTGGGTAATTCACAATCTTCATCAGTCCCCTCTTCAGCCTAATATATGGGATTATCGAAGTCATATCGAGCCATAGCTGAACCATGATGGGTGGAATCTGAACAAGAAAACCTGCATGATTGATGATTTATGTTTATTATGGATGCATCAAACAAAAACACATTGCCATTTTGTTGAGGTTCTAATGCAAAAATAAAAAACAGAAAAACAGGGATCAAAACATTTGAATACGAAAATGTCCTTTATTAACGATAAAGAAAAAGCATACAAAAACATTCAAGCCCTACAAACAAGAATCACTATGCTTTTGGCAGAACGTAGGACTAACATATATGACAAACAGGAGCAATTACTCTGGTCCAGTCACTTGAATGGCTCTCTCTGACGACCAGTTGTGAAGACTTTGACCTGGAACACAGGGGCGGATCCAACTATCCATATCACAATCACTATCCCCATCTTCATCAATAGCATTGATTCTGTCAAAGAACACACCAGCGCTGGTGAAGCGAATTGGACCATAGAACTTGGGAGGCTCTTCAGGACGCCTGGGGGGCTTATAACCTAGTCCATGAGTATTCCGGTTTTCCTGGACATCAATAATCTGGCCCTACTTTTGTGAACCGCTGGCTTCAACCATGGCCCGTGCATCCTTGAAGGAAGACATAGAAATCTTCGACTGATATACCACTGTAGGCTGAACCACTTTAGATTGGCTACCTTCCTTGAGAGGCTCCTCAGTGATCTTCACTGCTTTGAAACCCTGACATAGAGTTTCATGTATTTCGCCATCTACCTCCACATACTTGAAAGTAGATAGCTGGCTTATCATGATATCCTCTTCTCCACAAACCGTCACCACATATCCATCTACCATATACTTTAACTTCTGATGCAATTTAGATGTCACAGCCCCAGCACTGTGAATCCATGGACGGCCCAGCAGGCAGCTGTAAGCAGGTTGGATGTCCATAATATAGAAGGTAGCATCGAAAACCTCTGGCCCAACCTTAATTGGTAGTATAATCTCTCTGAAAATAGATCTCTTCGAGCTGTCGAAAGTGCGCACCACCAAATCACTTGGTGTGCATATCAACCCACGAGTGTCTAGTTTCATCAAGGCTTTCTTAGGCAAAACATTCAAAGAGGATCCAGTATCCACAAGCACATGAGACATCAACGATCCACGGCACTCAACAGAAATATGCAAGGCATTATTATGGTTTCTCCCAGCTGGAGTCAAGTCAACATCAGTAAAACCCAAACCATTTCCTGCATTAACATGAGCCACTACCCCCTCCAACTGATTAACTGAGATGTCCTGGGGTACGTAAGCAGCATTCAGTACTTTCAGCAGTGCGTTTCGGTGTGCCTCGGAACACAATAGCAGGGACAAGATAGAAATATTAGACGGAGTCTGATGCAATTGATCAATAATTTTATAATCAATTTTCCGAATCAGTCTCATAAACTCTTATACATTCTCGGAGAAAGAATTATCAATCGGTTTTGCCGTGGAATCATTCACTACTGGCGCTTGCACAGAATTATCTACAACCTGCTTTCCTTTGTCTTGTCTAGAACTACCAGCTTGATCATCAAAAGGGATAAAGACCCTACCACTTCTTGTGATAGCCCCTGCCTCATTATTGTTTTCAACACAAGAGTTCACTACAGAAGTTCCCACCAGTTCTTGTTTCTGTCCATTAATGAACACTTTGGCTCCATAGTTCCAAGGAATGGCCTTGGTGCTCTCATATGGCACGGGTCTGGGAGTTGTAATAATAACCGGTGCTGGTCTTACCGGCCCTGAAATAGTGATTGTTTTGAAGGGGATAGTAATGGTAGCAACCTCATTTTTTCTGCTAACAACTTCTTTCTGTTGGTCACACCGGTCAAACTGCAATTGACCTTCATCTATCAACTTTTGAATTCCTGACTTCAACAAACCACACCCATTCATTTGCGACATACAATCTGAACAATTCCCATCACATCTGGGGGACACCCCACCCCTCAATAACCTCTCCTTTACCACCATCAAAGGAGTCTTTAATTCATTAACATCCATAACCAAGTTCAAAGATTCATTCTCCTCTAACACAACATTAACCCTCGGCCCACCATGGTTCGGTATTGGATTTTGGATGACATTTGGCACATCATTTGAAAAGTTTATGGCCTTTGAATCCACCAAGTCTTGGACTTTATGCTTAAAAGCTTTGCAGTCCTCAATATAGTGTCCGGGTGCCCCGGAATGAAAGTCACAGTGGGCGTTGAGATTGTAACCCAGAGGTGGGTCACCAACAACAGGAGCTAGAGTCCTCTTCTGAATTAACTGCAATTGCATCAAATGTTGAAACAACTGGGAATAAGGCAATGGCGGAGTATTCAAGTGCCTATTCTACTTAGGCCTTCTTTGATACTGAGGCGCTGCTTGAGATGGAAGTGTTGCAGGGATAGTTACCGAGGCCATCTGCTGATTATAGTTCTGGCGTTGCTTCCCCTTACCTCGGTAAGACGACGCAGAATTTGCTTCCTCCTTCTTCTTATAATTCCCATAAGGTTTCTTCCCCTGACCAGAAGACGACCCATCCTTACCTGGTACTTTCTCAGCTTTGATTCCACCCTCTAACATCTCCCCAACCATGATCAAATCAACAAACTTGCCTGACAAGCAAGGTAACAGTTTTTCATAATAATGTCCCGGCAAAGTATCCATAAACAGATTCAGCATCTCCTTCTTCAACATGGGCGGCTGCACCCTTGCCGCTAGCTCACGCCATCTCTGCGCGTATTCCTTAAAGCTTTCACTGCCCTTTTGAGACATATTTTGTAGCTGGGTCCGATTGGGAGCCATATCAGTGTTATATTGATAATATTTGACAAACGCTTCCACCAGCTCCCTCCAATTACGGACGTGACATCTCTCCAATTGCATATACCATTCTAAGGATGCCTCAGACAGGTTATCCTGAAAGAAATGCATCAGCAATTTCTCATCTTTGGAGTACGCGGCCATCTTCCTTGCGTATTCCCTGACATGCGTCTTGGGACAGGTGGTACCATTGTATTTCTCAAAAGTGGGCACCTGAAATTTATGCAGAATCACGACACCGGGAACCAGCCCCAAATCCTCCAGATCCATACCTACAGAATTCTGATTCACCACACCCCTTTGTTGTTCTTCAATCAATCTGAACCTTTGATCATTGTCGGCCTGAGAACCAGCATCTCCGCCTGGCATGGAGAAAACATCATCTTGTTGGTCTTCGAAATGACGACCATGAACATCACAAACACTTCCTCCTCCCACAACAGAAGGAATCACAAGCTGCTCTCCTCCGCCCGGAGGGATCACAACACCAGGAATAGGGATCTCTACGCCCGCAGGACCTCCCTGAATACCATTACTAGCGACTCCATTATGGATTCTTCCATGAAGAACCCCGTCTTCATCCATTCTTGCCACTAAGGGTTGGACCAGAGTCCTCAGTTGCTCTTGCCCTTGGGCAACACCTTGTATCAATTCCATGAACTGGGCCCTGCGAGCTTGCATGGTGGCCATCTCTGCTTGCATTTGCTCCATAATTCTCCTCTGATTTGATCTAGTAGAATACCGGTGAATTGGCTGGTTATCAATCTTGCCTACAACCAAGTAAAGGTTAGAAAAACCCGGGACGAGCACTTGCTATGCAAAAAATGATTATGATTATGCAAATGCAAATGAACATGTTTGGATATTTGCAGGGCGATCCACCCCTT
Organism: Lathyrus tuberosus; assembly: GCA_022829125.1. Classification (NCBI taxonomy): domain Eukaryota; kingdom Viridiplantae; phylum Streptophyta; class Magnoliopsida; order Fabales; family Fabaceae; genus Lathyrus; species Lathyrus tuberosus. The sequence continues at coordinate 201,174 of JALAZF010000061.1, read as the reverse complement.
GATTCCAGTTTAAAGACAAGATGGAATAAAACCTCTGCTCATATATCAGAGAAAATCACTGTCAGAGATTACAATCCAAGGTAATAAGTCTAAAACAAGAGAAACAAAGATCCCAGCCAACAATTCTGGTGGTGATCCAAAATACAAAGAAAGAACAAACTAGATAGTATCACCCACTGCCTAAGCTAGAGCCTTCACCCCTAGGCCTCTTCACTTCAGCTCGTATCTTCAGCTCTTCTATGGTTGTTATGGCCTCGTTCAGTCGTTCCTCAACTGCGTGTCTTTGAAATGTCCCTGATAAGATCTCCTCGTCTTTCTTCTTGAGCTTCAACTTCAGATTTTCGATCTGCTCCAGATACCTATCTTTTTTCTGCTTGTTGGTTGCGATCGTTGTATTCTGACAAGCATTGAAACTGTGAATTCTTAGTGAAGGTTCAGCCAAGTCTTCCTTCTTTGACTTTAGAACCCTGCTAACACCTTTTAAGGCTTGTCCTACCTTCTGTCTAGTTGTGATTTCCTTAGCTAACTCCTTTTCTTTCTCGGTGAGAAGCTCTATTTTCATCTTGGCAACATGGACAGCTTCACCCCGTTCATGCTTCAGCTGGCTAATTTCTTTACTTAATTCCCGATTCTCTTCTCGCAGCTTCTCTGTCTCAGACCACAACTTATTATACCTTTCTATCTCAACTGTAGTAGGTGGCTCAATCATCAGAGGGTATAAGGGTGGCTCTCTTGAGAAAGGAAGGAGCTCCTCTTCTATTCTCTTATGGATCCATTCCACATAGGGAGAAAAAACCTTGTTGTTGCATTTCCCAAAGAAAGTCTTTCCTCTCTTAAAAACTTGCTTCCAAGCGTTCACGACTTTCCTTATCATCTCTTGGCCTGCAGTGCCATTGAAAAATAATGATTCTCTGATATCTTGTTCCTCAGGGGGAGTCTTCAATGCATACCCAAATTGCCTGATAGCCAGGGAAGGGTTGTAGTTAATTCCGCCCCTCCTCCCTACTAAAGTTACGTTCGGGAACTCTCCACAGTTAAAGATGAGCTCTATTCCCAGCAGACTATGATTGAACCAAACAATATTATCAGCGGTCAAGCCCATCAACCTCTCAGACCACTTCAAGGAATTCCTAGTGTCCACAAATGCCCCAGCTTTAGGGAGATGACTAAAAAACCATGTAGATAGGAGCGGCGCGCAGCAACTTACGGTCCTTCCTCGTCTCTTTTCGTTCTTGTAGTGGACTGAATGATACACGTCACCAAGAAGGGTAGGCACGGGGTTTCTCAAGATGAAAATCCGAACTGCATGCATGTCAACAAGCTCCGGGATGTTGGGGAATAGGATAATCCCGTAAATGCAGAGGGCTAAAATAGCATTGAAAGCAGCCCAATCTTTTTCCTTAGCATATGAGCTGGCTATGTCAAACAGAAACTTCAAAGGGAGGCCTTTAAACCCTTGCTTGCCAATAACATTGTTACTCAGAATGGATTCCCCAATGTGAATAGCAGCCGCCATCTCTTCCAGTCCTGGCTGTTCTTCAGAGAAGAAAGGTATCCTCGGCTCGACAGAGATTCCCAAAATAAATGAGAACTCCTCTAAGGTTAGAGCCAATACAAAATCTGGAAAAGTGAAACAACACAAAGGAGGGTCATAGAATTGAAGGAGCGTGTGAATGGCGTCGTGCTCTTCTTGTGAAATATTTCGTACAACCTTCAATATCTTCCCATATTCCTATTTGAACTTGGCGCGGATCTCAGGATCAGTCATACTAATCATCTTGTGAATCAACTTCAAAGTCGGATATGGGAACGTGTATGCTACATTCTTCTTCCTCTGAACATCCATGACGGGAAAACCTCAATAACCGGAATCAAAGGTAAGATGCAAGCCCTGAAAATGTCAAACATGTTAGAATGCAAGGAATGATGCAAATGCAAACATGGGATCAAGGTATCACTGCTCTGGACATGCTGTGTTGTTAACTGAACAAGAACCACAACCCAGAAAACCAGAATTCCAGAATATCGGACCACTGAGATAACCAGAAAACCAGGTAAATAACTATACACTATCGAGAAATCCAGAAAATCGGGTAGGTTGAAGGTTTCGGTTACCTGCAGACCTGCAAACACCCATCCCCTATCACATGTGGGTTCTAGAAAACTGAGGATCCTCAATATCACGGGCTCTCAGGTCGAGAAATGATGATACGTTCACCATTTCTGGTTTGGCATCATCATCAATCGAGGAAGCCTCAATTGATTCCCTTAAAAAATAAGGTCATCCTATGCAAGTTCCCAGCATTGGGTCCTCGAATCGACAAATGTAATGGGTTTTCCATTTCTGGTCTGCCATTATCACATGTTGGGAGGAGAGGCGTTGTTGAGTCCTCGGAAGAAACGGTCTCCAAAGTCGACAGCTCTCTAGATCAACACCCTGAAATGCGAAAGACACGCACGTCAGAATATCTCCCAAGATAGCCTCGTCTAGATGTGAATTTCGTGAACACCAAACGCACCAAGACGGCGCGTAGGTCCCACTACTTTCCACTCTAGTCCTAAGTGTATTCTTAAGCCTATGCATTGGGCTTATCTCTCAAAGAATCCCCCAACCTGCCAAACAAAAAATCCAGTACAGCACAGCACAGTTCAGTATAATAATGAAATGCAATGCAATAAATGCAGTAAAAATAGTAAAACAGTAATACAGTAATATACAACAAAATAAAGCACAACAATAAACACCCAGCGAAAATAAACAAACAAGCGCTATGAGTGACTCGCAAAAGGGGATGGACCAGCAAGAGGTCAACATGTCCCCAGCAAAGTTGCCAGCTGTCGCTCCCGAGGATTTTCATCCATGGTACAAACACGAAAGTGGCGCTGAAACAGAGTCGCCAGCAATGTGTATTTATCCCGAGAGAGGGAAAGGAAACACTGCATAAACCTGAGGGAAGGAAAAGAGCATGGTCTCGCGACCAGGAGAAACGGGTAAAGGAGTCGGTTACGCGAAGGGAAGGTGCTAGCACCCCACACGTTCATCGTACTCGATGGGATCCACGCTTGTTGTCTCGATCAAAGGGTGTCGTCATCTGGAGCTCCACTGCTACTGGACACGAGAAGGAACAGGTATGGGAAAGAACGAAGAAACGAGGAAGAAAAGAAAAATAAGTGACTCGATAGGACATCGCTCGTCCTGTGCCTACGTATTCCCTCGTGCAATGGAAAAGTCATAGTCAACGTAGTTCAGACACGAACTAAGGGGGGAGGTTGCTCGCCAAGACATCGCCGTCTTGTGCCTACGTATCCTTAATCGGACTAGAGAGAGGAAATCAGAGCAGTTGTAGTTCGACCTAACAAGGTTGGTTAGTGTTTTTTATGAGCGACGCTAGATTCGCGTCCGGCAGTTAGGGTCGATGCCTGTTTGCGACGAGACGGAAGTAATGTGCCCTTTTCTGAAAATGACTTGAGATTAACGATCCTGAAGGATGAAAAAGTTTTGAGTTTGTTTTTGTGTTTTTTATACGAAAGTGGATTGAAGTTAGTTCATAACTTGCATTGCACCGAAGTCTTTGATATAGGAACGAATGCTTAGCAAATCGTTCCAAAATGGAACGTTCACTAAACACCCTAGAAAAATGAGAGGAAACCCCTCATTCCTCACTTCCCACATGCGAGGCTCATGCACAATACACGTTAACTTTATTAAGTGTTTTAGAAGTGTTAAGAGATGAGAAGAGAGGACTCAAGGAAAAAGAAAACACTAAGGGGAATTCTATCCTAATGTTGTCATGCAAAAGGTGGCCCTAAGGTTGAGTTTAAAAGGGAAACTTCTACCTAAGTTAGCATGCAAAGGGAAGCCTAATGCTAATCCTACTCCAAGCTTAATCGGAAATTAAGTTGGACTAGGTAGCTCTAAGGGAGTGAATCCAAGACTTAAACAAGTCTTGAGATTCAAGGGAAGAAAAAGAGTGAAAGAGACGAAGGAGGAAAATAGGCAAATAAACAAAAACAGCAGCTACGACAGCGCTCCAGCACCTGCACAGCAGTTAAAGACAGAACTCAAGCAAGACAGCCTTCAACAGCACACACATTCAGCACATAAATGGGTGTAAAAAGCAGCAGCAGCACATACTACAACACATATGCACATAGACAGCAATAGAAACAAGGCAGAATGCAATTCGCTTGAAAATAATTCAATCATGGCATAGCAAACGTGCATCAAGCATTACATATTCTTCAATCAAACACGATTACAATCACACCACCAACCAAGGTAAATAACTCTTGAAATCATCATGAAAGAATGCATATCATGAGGTAGCATATCATTAGGCACATGAACAAATCAAGTGAAGCATGCATCTCACAAAATTGGGTGAACAAACAAACACAAAGCAATTCTAGCAACATAAGCATCAATCAACAATTATCATGCTCAAGGAGTGTGTGCTATGTTTTCATGACATCAAGAATGCAACAATGTAAACATGTTCATAAATGATGAAAAAAAACAAGAGTCGCGTGTCGAAAAATTGTGCACATACGATGGTGTAAGGTGCAACAGCATCAAAACAGTCATTAAACATGTATCACATCAATCCATGAAGATTAGAAATGAAACGGGATTGAAACATGCTCAACAATGCACAAAAAACACACTCTGCATCAGTGTTAATCGATTAACCAATTGCAGTGCAATTGTGTTAATCGATTAACAGCTCTTATTACGCACATTTTGTACTGGTTAATCGATTAACCTAATTGCACTGCAATTGGTTAATCGATTAACACTGTAAAATCAGCACAAAATCAGTTTGAAAAATCACTTCCAGCAGCAAAAGCACTTATGCAATCATCTCCAATGATCATGTAATCAATAATGCACAAAAATTAAGTTCAGAAACAACATTCAAACATCATTTAAATTCAATAATCATCAACATCCACAATCAAGATCAACCAAATGAATCAAAACACCTCAAAATTCATGGATCTACATTGTATAAGTTGCAATTGAGCTAAAATGAGTATGGATCTGAAATTAACCAACCTACAAAGCTGAGATTTGCTTTGGTAATAAGTGTTGTAAACAGAAATGGAAGAATTCAAGTAGAGAAATCCAAGATCCACAAGCTTCTTGCACTCAAAACTTGAAGATCCAAGAAATAAGCAACCAAAGCTCCAAAAGCACTTCCAAAAATCACTTCTGAAAATTCAGAACCAGATCCAAACGAAAATCCAAATTGAAAAGTTGAAATGTAGTGATGATGAGAGGTCTTAGCTCAAGAATTAACAAGTTCCAATGAAGAACTTGTTAATCTTTGAAGAAGAGCTTTGAGTGTGGTTGAAAATGGAGTTGGAGAATGAAAGAGTGAGAGAGAATTGAGAGAATTCTGAAAATTGGGAGTGAAAATATCATCTAGGTCCTAGAGGTTTGGAATGAATTGGTTTAAATAACCCCTAGGTTAGGAGTTAAGTTTGGGTTGGGAGTGAGGTTAAGTGAGTGGAAATTGGGATGAAATGTGAATTAGGAAAGGAAATGTGGAATTGGAGTGGAAAGAATTTGAATTTTTGAATGGAAAATCAACTCTCTAAATCCTTCTACTAATGTGTAGAATTAAAATGGGTGATTAAAAATTGGGTTAAAAAGAAACAGCTCTGAAAATGCAGCATTTGGGCAAAATTCACTATGGTTAATCGATTAACCTAATTGCACTGCAATTGGTTAATCGATTAACACATTCAAATTTTGAATTTTTGCGCCAAAAGGAGGGAAACTTGGATATTCGTCTGGTTCTACCCGTTCTGAACCACGATAGACCTCTGAAACTTGCCATTTGATATTACCACTGGGATACACTTGAAATATGATGCGAAATGTTTTTTCGCACTCGGATTAAACTGCTGATAACAACTGTCTGGTGCTGAATAACTGATCAAAAACTGACTGCCGGAGTTTCTGATCATCCAGTCATTTAATGAGCAAAATAAATGCTCAAAAAGACTTGGAAAGCTATCTGCTTGGCCTTGAACACTATTAAAAATCATACTGGAACTGATGACGCCGTGAGCAGCTAGAGAATACCTTGATCCCATGCCCAAAAGAAATATGCAAATGCAAAAACGACAATGCAAATGAAATGAAGCATAAGCCAAAAGGGTTAGAAACATCAGGGCAAATTTCGAGGTGCTACACCATCAAAATTTCGGGTATTCCGATATTTAATCCTCTTGCACCCCGAATGCCCGAATACCTTTGCCATTCACACCTTCGGGTCCAAGAAAATTAAATAGGGGTATCTGTCATACCCCAAATTTTGACCATTAATATTTCCCATCATTGTGCAAATCATTACCACAATATGGATGAACCAACATGCCTCAGCCAATCTCCTCAAAGGTTATTGAGCATGCACTACAAACAAAAATTAGGGTTTCAAGCCCTCTCAGAGCCTTAGACAAAGGATCAATCAGGAAATGACATGATCTTCACCTTGCCTAACCTCTCAAACATCCATAGAGGATCAAGAGGACTCCCACATCAAGAATCAAGCACAAGGTTGCAGCATTTTGAGTGGATCAAGCCTCAAGATCGCTAGTGTCACCAAATTAGGGTTTTGGTCGACCAAGGCCTCTAGATGAAAATTTTCATCTGGGCATGAGCCATTACTTCAAAGCACAACCTAAGATACTCCAAGGGACCTTATGGACCCAATCATCAAGTCAATTTGACCTCAGGGGATGCATTTATCAAAAATCAGGAATTAGGGTTTCTTGACCTAATTCACCCCTAAGTTGACTTTTGGTACAAAGCATGAGCCAAGACCTCAATACATGGTTTAAGGGTCTCCCATACACTACATTGATCCATTTTCAACAATGGATTGATTCAAGAAGCTTGATCCACAAGCGTCAATTTCATCAGGACCATAATTAGGGTTTTGAGGAAAAAGTCAACTATACCCTTGACTTTTGACCCAGGCATGCTCCCTAACCTTAGGACATGATTCAATACACCCTATAACACCTATGTAACATATCCATCAAGTTTGATTTAGGCCAAGGAGTTGATTTCATAGAGGATCGCATAGTTTGGAATTCTTCTGGGAAAAAGTCAACTGTGCACAAAAGTCAACTTTGACTTTTTGAGATTTTTCATAATTATGGTTCCTTGACCCTAAAATGATGTTAATGTGTGATTGGAATCATCATTCATTAAGAAAAATTAAAGAAAGTGGGATAACTTGTAAAATGGGTAACCATAAAAACTTAGAATTTTTCTAAGTTATGGAACAAAGTGGCTAGAGTACCAACTTCAAAGGATCATAACTTGAGATACAAGCAACCATTTGGGTTGATCCAAAGATGGATGTGTAGTTCTCATGGCATACTTTAAAAGTGTCAACTACACCTCATTCCAATTCCTCATGGATTTTAAGTTATGGAGTGATCAAAATGGCTGAAAACATGAAATGTCACTTTTTCCAACACTTAGTGAAATTTTCACTAAGTCAGAATCTGTCTTGCTTTTTTTCCAAATGTATGGGGATTTTTCATTTGGATCCAAAATGTCTCAAGACAAACTATGATCACACATGTGTTGTATCACATGAGAGCTTTCAAAAATGGCCAAGAACTCCATCAAATTCCATCTGAGCTAAGAGTTGTAACAATGGCAATATGCCTTGCCGCAACTGTCATAACAAGGCAGATTTGAGCATTTTGCTCGACTTGATCAAATTTTGCAAATGACAAACAAGTGTATCCATTTGAACACCTCAGGGGGAGACCAAGGAAGAAACAACACTGATCCATAAGCCTCCCAGGTCTTTGGAACTATAAGTAGCATGCCAAACCTAAAAAGCCTAAAAGGGGGACAAGACTCCAATTTTATTTTGGAGCATTCAATGGGTGCACCAAGGTGACATGAACTGAGCCATTTCCAACTGAATAAGTCAAGGATAAGCTCTGAACCAAAGACACATAGGCCTGTGCTCTAACCTCTAGTCAATGGCTAGAGGAGACTTAAGATTCCAAAGTGATGCAATTGGACAATGAGTTGCTGCAGTTGCCATTCACTATTGCTTGCAAAACAAACTTGCTCTACTATAAATAGAGCTCATTTGTGCTCCGTTTGAGTACACCAAAGCACTACAATACTTGTTTTCCTCAAAATCCCTTTCTCTAGGGAAAATGCCTTCTTTAGCAAGGTAACTCTGAGTTTTTGAGTTAGAGACCATTTCCATCACAGCTCATGATCCAAACACATCCAATATGTCATATCTAAGGTGTCCAAACTCTCACAAGTGACCTGTAACACCAAAATCACAAAGTCCCCTCTCAAAACCTCAAAATTGGACTTTTTTCATTTTTCAAGCCATGTAACTTTCAAAACCATATAAAACCCCAAACACACTCCAAATATCATCCTTGAACTGTCCCAAATGGTTCCCCACATCTGGAACACCATTTGAGAGAGTTGCCATATTGGTCACTTTTGCCCCTTTTGCAAGAAAGAGCTCAAACTTGTTCCGGAGGATTCCAGTTAGTTCCAACCATTCTAAAAGCTTCTAAGTGATCATTTGAGGGTGTCCAAAGCATCAAATTGTTGCTGGAACAAAGCACTTGACAGATTGCCCAAAAAACTCCTAAAGAGGTAAGCATCACAACTTGAACTCTTTAAAATATGCATTGCTTTGAAGTCCACTGATCATGCACATCTTATACATGTTATATATGTTGTGTTTGAACCAATTTATCATGTAATTCATGCCTGTAACAAGAGGTAACATAGAAAATGAAAATCATGGCCTATTTCAAAACCACTATCGTGTTTTTCAATAGGAGCCTCGTCTGAAAAAACCACTACCACCATTGGATTCCTTGTGAAGTTAAAGGCAGGATAGACCAAACTTTTGTCCCAATCCGTGGAGAAATGAGGAAGTTACAAGCTTCATGTTTTTGGCCAAAATCTTGTCTTGCCTTGCCTTGGCCAGGCCAAAAACAAGGCAACTCTCATGTATCCATGGGGTGGTTTTGATACACGGATGTATCACCACCCCAGTGGTAGAGGGCGCGCGCTGGACACAAGAGGTCTGGGGTTCGAATCCCCCTCGCCCCAGATCCTCTTTTTATCACTTTTTTCACTTTTTATTATTTTTCATGTTATTTTTAAATAATTTGGGAAATTAATAACTCTCTCAATTTTAGTTATTTTTGATTGGTTCTTTTTGCAAAAAATCACAAAAATGTTAAAATATTTTATTCCACAAAAAAATCAGATTTATATTAATTATTTAATATAGTTGATATTTTTGTAAATAAATTAATTTTTTTATTATTTTTAAACCTTTTTAAAATGAATATCCACCTTGAAAAATCAAGACCAAATGAGTTTTAATTCATCTTGTGATTAAAACATCACTTTTCAAATCTTAACCAAAAATCACAAGTTGTTTATTCAAGCTTATTTGGTATTTTATCATTATTTATTGATTTTCTTTAAGAATTTATTTTTAAAAATGATGAAATTAGGGTTTCTTTGATTTTCACCCTCACAAATCTTTTTCAAACACTCATGGGCCTCTAATAGAGTGTAAGACCCAATCCCTCTTTGAAACCAAAACTTTTTGGGCCTCAGTCATTGTATAAGACCCACTGTGTTTTCAAAAACCTTGGCACGATCGCCGTTTTCAAACAAAACCTTGGGCCTCTCTTGAGTTGTAAGCCCCATCACTTATACAAAAACACTTTTGGGCCTCTAATGGAGTGTACGACCCAATCCCCGTGTAAATAAACCATTGTGGGCCTCACACATTGTATAAGTCCCTCACTACATTTTCAAAATACGGCGCAATCGTCGCCTTTTTAACAAAAATCATCCGGGCTTCTCCTTGAGCTATAAGACCCATCTTCATTCATTTCTAAACTCTTTGGGCCTCTAGCATAGTGTAAGACCCAATCCCCTTTTGACCAAAACCTTTTTGGGCCTCAGTCGTTGTATAAGTCCCAATACAAACAACAGTGTCGTCACTGTTAAATTTTGGGCCTTTCCTTGAACTGTAAGCCCCGATCTCTGTTCAAAGTATTCTATCCTTTGATTTTGAATCCAAATGTATAGTTGCTATCAAAACTTTCTTTAATATCTTTGTTGAACAATTAACAAAATAGCATGGAAGCTCTACAACGAGTAAGTGTTTATCCGCTTTCTTTTATATGCTTTCATATATATAAGTGTATTGTGGGAAGCTGTGCATGGTTAGTCTTCTTTCATACTCTTTTAAATACTCGTCATATATCAACTGTATATATACTAGTATAGTTATTTAGAGTTTTCCCCGGCAACTACGTCTAGAACTAGGTAAAGCCATGTTGGTCACTCTTAAAGACAAACAAAACTAGATCCCCCGTAGGATTCTAGATGCAGTCTTCCCTTCTCTTGGGGTTAAACAATATGGAACAAAGAGAAAGGAAGTATTCTCGGTGAACCTTTTCCCAGACTATCACCCTTAGAAATTGTCAAAGAAGCTCTACTTCACACAGATGATCTTTTCTCCGTGAATGGTATCTCTTGAGTTTCTTCCAAACCCTTGAACTTTCCTGGAATGATCTCTTCTCTGTGAATTGCATTTCTTGAACTTCTCTTGGTTTGGAGACCCGCAGGCTTCCTAAAAGCATCCCTACCTCCTCTTAGGCGTTGTACAAGGACCCTTCGGCTTCTTAGAAGTTCTCATGCCTTCTCTTGGGCTTAATACAAGGACCCTAACGACCTCTTAAAGGTATAAGACAGAACTTAGTCATCCTTTGATAGAGCAGTCTTTCCAGTGTCAAAAAACTCCGACAATTTTAGGGTTGATTCTCATCCCTTAGATGCCCGTGCCTCCTCTTGGGCATAATACAAAAGATAAAACTCCGGACTTGGACAGTCTAATCCCCTTGAGTCTCAAAGACATTCTCAAGTTCCTTCTAAACATAGGAAAAAACCCTAATTATTCTGGACCAATCTCCAGCAGAAACCCGACCTCTCTCATGAGGGTTCTCCCACTCTGACCCCCCTAAGGATCTCAATAATCCTTGGCAGTAAGTTAGCCTCCTCTTGGGCTCTGTACAAATGATTCTCCCCAGCGGAGCTAACCTTTTCAGACTCTCTTGTTGAATCACTCACTTTTCAAGACTCTCTTGTTGATTCAATCTCTTTTTAGCCTCAATCTCGGGCTTCGTACGAGACAGCAAAACACTCCCTTGTTGAGTATAAAAGGCTCTCTTGTTGAGTTCATCCCCTTTTAGCCTCCCTCTCGGGCTTCGTACGAGACACTAAATAACTCTCTTGTTGAGTATAAAAGACTCTCTTGTTGAGTCAAACCCTTTCAGCCTCAATCTTGGGCTTTGTACAAGACAGATAGAACATTTTCCCCGAAAAAGCCAAACTTTCAGCCTCCTCTTAGGCTTTGTATAAAAAAATCCTCCAGCCGGGTCAATTAACCTTTTAGCGTCAACCTTGCGCTTTGATCAAGGCACCCAAAAATCAACAATCCCTCTTTAGAGATGACAAATTCTCCCTAATAAACTTTAGCTTCAATCTTGGGCTTTGAACAAGACACCAAAACACCTTCTTCCTCTCATAGAATAGGAGGAACTACGATTGCTCTGATTTCCCTGTTTCATTAAATGGGAATACGTAGGCATAAGATTGCGAAATCTTAGCGAGCATACTAATAAAAAAACCAAGGTCCAGTACCGTCATACCTCAATCAAAGAAAAAAAAAATCCAGCACCTTATCAAAAGCCTCAAGACACCCTATTCTCAAGCGAAATAAACCTAAGACACACCCCCATATTTTGATAGCATCTGTAAACCAACAGTCATCTGTTTAAACTCAGTATGCAAGCAGGGTTAATTGGAGACATCTATTTCCCTTCCTTAATCAGCTTCACAGGATAAAAAATGAATCGAACTGTAGTACCAAAGCGATAGTGATTCGAAACCACAAAAATCATCCTACACCTGTCCAGGTGAAACTGATGTTTTTATAGGGCTCACCTTTCTGTAAATGTCCCTCTTCGCTTCGCCCAAAGCGTTAGAGTTTTGTTTTATAGGGCTGTAGTTTCAAGAATCGACAAAATCATAAATAAATAAATAACGTCATTCTGTAATTTTCGCAGTCATTGCTGTTTTCACTTTTCTTTTTTTCAGAAAATGGTAATCCTAAAACAGCCCAAAAATAAAACAACAAGCATTTTTTAGAAAAATACGCTGCACACACTCTTGCATTCTCTCTATCTCTTCTAAAAAATGAATCATCACGTCATGCAGATTGCTGGTTTTAAACCCCATTGAAACATACGATCCCATGCCTTCTCCCAACTTTGAATTCCCGGTATTTGAAGCCGAAGAAGAAGAGGACGCAGAAACTCCAGAAGAGATCTCACGACAACTCTGGCAAGAGGAAAGGTCTATTGAGCCTCACAAATAGCCGTTGGAAACGGTTAACTTGGGTTCAGAAGAAGAGAGAAAAGAAGTCAAGATTGGGGCACTGCTCAGTCCAACTGTCAAAGAAAGCTTGATAAGACTTCTCAGAGAATTTTCAGATGTGTTTGCTTGGTCCTATGAGGACATGCCAGGGTTGGATACCAGCATCGTGGAGCATCATTTACCGTTGAAATTAGAATGTCCTCCGGTGAAACAGAGACTGAGATGGACTCATCCGGACATGGCTATCAAAATCAAGGAGGAAGTGCAGAAACAGATTAACGCAGGTTTCCTCGCCACCTCAGAATATCCGTAATGGTTGGCCAACATAGTGCCAGTTCCGAAAAAGGACAGAAAAGTCAAAATGTGTGTAGACTACAGGGATCTGAACAAAGCAAGTCCGAAGGACGACTTCCCCTTACCACACATAGACATGCTGGTAGACAGTACAACAAAGTTCAAAGTCTTCTCCTTTATGGATGGATTCTCGGGCTATAATCAAATCAAAATGGTGCCGGAAGACATGGAGAAAACTTCATTCATCACCCCTTGAGGCACCTTTTATTATAAGGTAATGCCATTCGGTTTGAAGAACGCCGGGTGACCCTATCAAAGGGCCATGACTACTCTGTTTCACGACATGATGCACAAAGAAATCAAAGTGTACGTCGATGATAAGATTACCAAATCTAAAACAGAAGAGGAGCATGTGACCCACCTGTCAAAGTTATTCGAGCGTCTGAGAAAATACAAACTCCGCTTGAATCCTAACAAGTGCGCGTTCGGTGTTCGCTCAGGAAAACTCTTGGGGTTCATCGTCAGCCAAAAAGGAATTGAGGTTGATCCTAACAAGGTTAAGGACATTCAAGAAATGCCTTCGGCAAAGACTGAAAAACAGGTTAGAGGATTTTTGGGACGTCTGAATTACATCTCGAGGTTTATATCTCTCATGAACACGACATGCGCGCCGATCTTCAAACTACTCAGGAAGAATCAAGACTGTGTATGGACAGATGACTGCCAAAAAGCCTTCGATAGTATCCAAGAATATTTGTTGAATCCACCAATTTTGTCTCCTCGGGTAGAGGGAAGACCACTGATCATATACCTAACAGTCTTGGAAGACTCAATGGGTTGTGTACTTGGCCAACAAGACGAAACCAAAAGAAAAGGGTCTTCCATCTACTATTTAAGCAAGAAATTTACCGACTGCGAGACTCGGTACACTATGCTTGAGATAACTTGCTTGAGAAAACTTGATGTGCTCTGGCCTAGGCAGCCAAACGTCTTCGCCAGTACATGATTTGTCACACTACTTGGTTAATCTTCGAAATGGATCCAATCAAGTATGTCTTTGAAAAGCCTGCTCTCACGGGAAGGATTTCCCGTTGGCAGATGTTGTTATCAGAATACGACATCGAGTACCATGCTCAAAAAGCCGTCAAAGGGGGTATTTTAGACGATCATTTGGCTCATCAACCGATTGACGATCAGGAATCAGTCGGATTTGACTTCCTAGACGAAGATGTCATGTACTTGATAATGAAAGATTGCGATGAACCGCTACCCAGTGAAGGGCCAGAACCAGGTTCCCAATGGGGACTAATCTTTGACGGAGCTGTCAACAATTACGGAAACAGAATTGAGGCAATCATTATAACACCTCAGGGTTCCCATATTCCTTTCACTGCCAGACTAACATTTAAGTGTACAAACAACGAGGCCGAATACAAAGCTTGTATCATGGGTCTCAAAGAAGCGATTGACTTAAGAATTAAGAACTTGGATGTGTATGGGGACTCAGCCCTGGTTATCAATCAAATTAAAGGAGATTGGAACACATACAATCAGGATTGATTCCTTACAAAGATTACGCGAGAAGGTTGTTACCATTCTTCAACAGAATCGAGTTTCACCATATCCCTCGTAAAGAGAATCACATGGCTGATGCATTAGCCACTCTCTCTTCCATGATTATTGTAGGTCAATGGAACGACGTACCTAAGATTGACATAATACGCCTTGAGAGGCCCGCTTACATCTTCACGATCAAAGCTGTCATAGACGACAAACCTTGGTATCACGATATCAAATTCTTCCTTCAGAAACAAGAGTACCCACCTGGGGCATCCAGGAAAGACATGAAGACTCTCAGAAGACTGGCTGGTAGCTTCTTCCTGAGTGGTGATACACTCTATAAGAGAAACTTTGACATGGTCTTGCTCCGATGCGTAGACAGACCAGAAGCAAACGTGCTGATAAAAGAGATTCATGAAGGATCCTTTGGCACTCATGCCAACGGACACACGATGGCGAGAAAAATTCTAAGAGCAGGGTACTATTGGTTGACCATGGAATCCGATTGCTACAAGTACATGAGAAAGTGTCACAAGTGTCAGATATACGCTGACAAGATCCATGTAATGCCAACACATCTCAAAATTCTTTCTTCTCCATGGTCTTCTTCGAACGGATATCGGTTCATCCTGGTAGCCATTGACCACTTCACCAAGTGGGTCGAAGCAACGTCCTACGCCAATGTAACCCGACAAGTAGTGGTCCGATTTATCAAGAACAATCTTATCTGCCGTTATGGTGTTCTAAGCCAGATCATTACTGATAATGGATCTAACTTGAACAATAAGATGATGAAAGAGTTATGCGCTGAGTTCAAGATCGAACAACATAACCCATCTCCCTACCGACCCAAGATGAACGGCACGGTAGAAGCGGATAACAAAAACATCAAGAAAATTGTTCAAAAGATGGTTATAACCTACAAAGACTAGCACGAGATGCTACCCTTTGCTCTTCACGGTTATCGTACATCTGTCTGCACTTTAACAAGGGCAACCCCTTTCTCTCTAGTAGATGGCATGGAAACAGTGTTCCACATAGAAGTAGAGATCCCATCAATCTGGGTATTGATGAAAGCTAAGCTAACGGAGGCTGAGCGCTGTCAAAGTCGACACGACGAACTCAACCTAATCGAAGAAAAGCGAATAACGGCTCTATGACATGGTCAGTTATACCAGCAAAGGATAAAGAAGACGTTCGACAAAAAGGTCCGACCTCGGGTCTTCAAGAAAGGAGACCTAGTGCTCAAGAAGATACAATCATTTCTCACTGATTCCAGGGGCAAATGGACTCCGAATTATGACGGCCCCTATGTGGTCAAGAAAGCCTTCTCAGTCGGTGTCTTGAGACTCACAACCATGGATGGAGAAGAATTTGCCTACCCCACGAATATTGACGTAGTCAAGAAATACTTCGCCTAAATAAATAAAAAAAGAAGCGCCTCGGTGGATTGAAAACCCGAAAGGGCGGTCCAGCCAAAAATTAGAGACATAAGCGAAAATCATCCCGATGGATTGGAAATCTCAAAGTACAATCCAGGCAAAAGTTAGGGATTAATGGCAAGTAACTACGTCTGATTAGTTCAACTCCTCAGCAGTCGCGCCATCTATCAGAAAACTCCAGTTAAGGTCATCTTCGACAGAAGCTCAGGATGTCTCGAATTCAAAGTTGGTAGAAGGATAACGGTCGCTGTGTGTCAATGTATCCCTTTTCCTGAAAATTACTATTTTCTAAATTTCATAATGCTCTATCGAATCACGCGCTTGGCTGATTTCTATCATATCAATAAAATTGAAACAAGGCCCACTTATTCTTGTAAGTTGTTGGCCCCTTCAAATGGGACAAATCCTGTCGAACCAGAGAAAAATGACAAATTCCCCAAGAAAACTTATACTTTCAACGTTACTAAATGTGAGGAAATTTTTGATTTGTTAGTTATGGACGGTCAAATGATAGTGCCTCCTGGTGCTAAAATGCCTCCTTTAGAACAAAGGAAAAAGAGAGGATTTTGTAAATATCATAATTTCTTGGGCCATAAGACTTCTCAATGTTTTCTTTTCAGGGATCTTGTGCAGAGCGTAATCCAAGAAGGAAGGCTGAAGTTCGGGGAGAAGTCCAAAAACTAGATGAAGATCGATTCAGATCCCCTACTAGTGGCTGATGCTCACTGTGTAGAGCCAACAAAGGTTCATATGGTCGAGGTTGGTGACGGCCTCAACAACGATGTCAATATGGTCGAAATCGCTGATGATTTTAACAATGAGGCAGTCATGGTCATGGTTACTAAAAATTTTGACCAAGAATTCATAAGGAATGTTGCTATCGGGTCTGTCGAAAGTTTCACCAACAACACTACTGATGGTGTTGGCATAGGGGTCACTGAAGGAGCCGAAGAGGGAGTTACTGAGGATTCCTAGTGGATGCTGGTAACAAAAGAAACCGCTGACGGTTTCGTACAGATGGATAAGGCTACTGAGGGCCTACAGATGGAATTGTGCAAGCTTGACATCACTGAGGATGTCAAAATGGAAGTCAATATGGTGGAGATTTCTCAGGAGGCACCCATGGAAGTTGGTGACGAACGCCGACAGGAAAAGTACAACAAGTTGGCCTTCCCGAAAGAGGAGGAGAGTTTGATTGACTTGATAAGTGCAAATTGTAACTATTTTTGTATATAAGTTTTGTTGCACTTATCGATACTTTTTGTTAATATCGTTCGAATAAACACCGTTTTGTGTATAAATACGTTAGTTAGTATATATTTGTGATTTTGATTCATTTATGTAACAATTAATAGTTTTCCATTCATTTTGTAGGTAATTAAGCATTGTTGGAGCAATGATTAATAAAAGCTCCAGGATGTGCCATAGGAAGAAATAAAAGGGAGTTGAAGGAAATGCAGAAAACTTCAGGAAGTTCGATTTGCGAGCTTGCCAGTGAATATTCGCTTTGCGAATTTCTGGCAAGGTCCCAGCGAATGCTCCCAGACCTGTGGTAGAAGAAAAAGGAATAAGAGTTTTCTTTGCAAACTTTGTAGCGAGTATTCGCTTTACAAATAAACGTTCACACTGCGAACTTCTGCAGAAAAACATAGTCGGTTTAACTTTTCTGAGGCACTTAAGTGCCATATTTTTGGGTTCGCTTTGCGAACTGGATAGAATTTGTAATTACTATAAGTTCATTTTCATTCATTTTTAGGTTATGTTTTTGGGGTATTTGTTCCCAGTTCATCAAACCTTCATTTTTTCATAGTTTAGAGCTTAGAAAAGCATCAATGGAGGTTGCAACTCGACGATTAGGGGTGGATGATTCTTGGATCATGATTGACACCACGAGAGATTTTGATTCCTCTTCTCTCTTCCCTTTGTAGTTTCCATTTGTTGTGGGTTTGTATTTAAGTTTACCTTGATGATATGTATATTTATTGCTCATGGTGTTGTATAAAAGTCATTTTACAAATTAATGTTGATGAGTGCTTTCTTTATTTGATTTTAAGTTGCGGTAGACATATCCTCTTTGAAGTCGGATTTAGGATGAACATCTATTAGGTTCTAGACTCAAGAAATAGATTTAGGCTTAATATTCACTTGAGTATCGAAACTTAATGCTTCTGTGTGGTCGAGTTGCGTGAGACATCATCGATGAGGCAATGCGTTCGTTCTCTCAATTTTGCGTTAGACATAACCTTTGTTGTGAGCGATGCGTGATAACGTTAACGAGTGATTTGATAGGGTAGATGAAATGTAAACTCGAGAGTTCTCTACTCTCCAAGGAATGAGTTCTTTTTCTGTTCATAAGTTTTATTTCCCGTATTTAATTTAAACCCATTTTAAACCAAACTTATTAACATTTAAATTGTCAAACGGCAGTTCAATATCACCGATCTCTGTGGACACGATAAATTCCCAGAAAAATACTTCCAAATCTTTTTGTTGCTTGCCGCTTTACCGCTTCAACAAAATGGCGTCGTTGTCAGGGATTGGTGTTTTTATTGACTCGCATTGCGATAGTTTCTTTGTTTTTGAGTTTTGTAGATATCGTATATATTGTCTATTTTCACTAGTTTATATTGATACTTGTATATTTTGTTCTCATAACGTTTGTTTAAGTGTTTGGTTAGGGCACTTGCTTTTGGTTTGCGCGGTGAGGCATCACCATGGCATGAATGAAGGAAGTTACTAGCTAGGCACAGTAAAGGCGTCGAGCTTACGACGTAAAACAAGCATGTTTTACATTCTAGCTTAGGTAGTGTGGTGAACATTCATTAAACAAGTTGTACTCGGATTTTTCGTAAATTCTCAAATCTTCACTTTACAACTTGCTTAATGCATTTTCACCCGGTCTTTTAGTTTGGTTATATTAATAGTTTGTGTGTTTGCCTTTGAGCTTGTTTTGAGTAGCTTGAGGAAATTTAAGGTGATGTTCCAAGTTTGATCGTTTCAACTTGCGGGTGTTTGGTAATGATATTGTTAAGTTTTGTACACGTCCAAGGTATGTGTTTATCACTTTCTTGACTTTAGCATATTCATGATACTTAGGCTATTTTACAAACTTCCATGCCATTCATTCTTTTGTATACTTGTTCTTGTTGTGAATCACTTTAGTTCCCGCCTTTTTGTGAGGTAGCTTTCCATTGTTCATATATGCGCGGAGTACCAACATTCTTGTTCTAACTGGATTTTATTATGTTTAATCTTTTGTTTGTGTTGATTATATGAATGCATGAAAAGGATCAAGGCAATTTTTGTTTCATTTTGAGCACAACTACCTAGCAAATAGTCATTCACCTTGTGAGTGTGTGATCATTAGTAACCCCTTTGTGCATTTCTATCATTATCCATGTTGTTTGAACTTAATGCTTGTCTATGAGTATTAAGTTCACTTTTTGTATGGATTTTGATTGATTGTTTTTTCTTGAACCCTCAACTTTGTGTTGTTGTATGAATTTGTACCTTGCCTTAAAAAGTAGGGAGTATTCACATGATGATGTGGTTGAATTCAAGTTGGGGAGAGAATGGTTGTTTACTTATGTGGTTGGTTTCTATGAGGTTGAAAAAGAATAGAAAAGAAAAGAAAAATGTGAAAAAGAAAGAAAAAGAAAATCCTTGAGAAAGGAAACAAAAAGAGTTCAAATAATTGTGCTAAATAAACATTGTGTTTTTTGTAACACTTAGGATTTTGGAAGAAGTTGATTGGAATTTTGTGTTTGAGTCTTTGTGAGTTGATCACTCCCTTAGGTTTAGGCAAGTTTTTGTTTCAATTACCTTTAGAAATTGCCCTTTGTTTGTTTACCCGGCCACGCTACAACCTTGAAAGCCCTTGTGATTCTTGCTTTTATGTTTTCAATATGATTGTCGGATGAATGCATAATTTAGTCTTTTGTTTCAAGATTGTTGTGTGAGTGTCAAATTCCTCATTTTGTGTTTTTCATCTACCGATGATTGTTTTTGCTAGGTGTGATTCACATTTGGAACTTGTGTTGTTTTAGGATGTTTGGCTTGATTTTTGTATTTTGCATTTGTTTCATGACTATGTTGTCGTCGTAGTTTAGTGGTAAGTATTTACTTTGTGTGTACCGTTTTCATTTGAACCATTCATTTGTCCATTTTTCAAAACTTGTTGATTCGTGATTCTTTGATTTTTACGTTTGTTTCTTGAGCTAGTTGATTCTTGTTTGAGGACAAACAAGTTTAAGTTGGGGAGAGTTTGATAAATGCAAATTGTAACTATTTTTGTATATAAGTTTTGTTGCACTTATCGATACTTTTGGTTAATATCATTCAAATAAAGGCCGGTTTGTGTATAAATACGTTAGTTAGTATATATTTGTGATTTTGATTCATTTATGTAACAATTAATAGTTTTCCATTCATTTTGTAGGTAATTAAGCATTGTTGGAGCAATGACTAATAAAAGCTCCAGGATGTGCCATAGGAAGTGTTGCGGTGAGAATCGGATATCAAGCTATTAATTAACTTGCATCGCAAAACATAATTCACCACCGAGCTTTGATTTATCCAAAGGAAAGGGTAAAGAACGAAAACCCTAATAAGAGAATCTAGGTTCGGGGGTTGGTTATACAAAGGGAAGGTATTAGCACCCTAAGTATCCGTAGTACTCTACGGGAACCTCTTGTTAGTATTTGTGTTATGTTAAAGTTTGCTTGCTAAGAGAAGAAGTGTTAAAGGTAAAGACCTAGGGTATATACACTAAGTATGGTCTAAGGGTGTAAAAAAGAAAATGTGGAATCCGAGAAGGCATCGGATGTAAAGGAAAAAGATGGAAAAAGAAAAAGGTAGCTCGCTAGGATCTCGCAATCCTATGCCTACGTATTCTCAAGGTGAACTTGAGAAATCAGAGCAATCGCAGTTCCCCTCAACGGGGTAGGGAACTCTTGACTGTGGTCAAGGTTCCAAGGTAAAGTAGGGTGAAAAGCTTGAAAGCAAAGCTTATGAGGATTGATTGGTTAGGAGAAAGGGAATGAAGTGTTCGTGGGAAAGTAGGGTCTGACAGCATGACACCTACGTGGAGTGCAGCAACTCCAAGCCTAAGGCTAAGTAAAACGGGGAATGAGCTATCTATGACTTTGAGGTCAATAGAGAGACTTTCCTTTGGAAGGATAGGGAGGATAACAAACTTTTTATGCATAAGAATGTTACAAGGGTATTGAGATTCATATGAACAACGTAAGTTCAAAATTCAAAGAGAATGTACAATCATTTAAGCATAACAAAAGTATTATTCAAACATCAATGTGGCAAGAAATAGTAATGATTCACAACAATTAAGCTCATGAAAACACATATATATCATTATCAATCTTGCAAATAAAGGCAAAGTATTCAAAGCAAGAAACTTAGTAACAAAGCCATGCAAAATCCTAGTATGGTGAACCTATCCAAGGTTAATGAACTCTCTCAAATACATCTCTCTCAAACCAAAGAAAAATCTCACAAAGATCTCAAGAAATAAGGTTGATCTTTAAAAGAAAAACAAAACTAAATATAAGTTTATGCATATTTTTGGAATTTTAGAAATAAATATGAAAAATAAAAATGGAAATAAAAAGTGTAGAAAATTAAATTAAGTATTAAAATGTATTTATGAAATTTTGGGAATTTTTTGGGTTAAGGAAATATTTTAAATAATTGAAATTGAAATAAAAAAGAAAATAAAACATTTAAAACAAGTTAAACAAAGGGGGGCATTAGAAAGTTCAAACGGAACTAAGTTATGTGTTTTACGTCTGGGCCTTCTGAATGGGGGTGCGGATAGTGATTTCGCAAGGCCCAAATCAAGAATGTTGAAAACAAAAGAAAATAAAATGACTAAAAGGGAGTCTGGGGCGAGGGGGATTCGAACCCCAGACCCCTTTGTTCAAAGGCGCACGGTTTTACCAATGGGGTGGCTATACATCCGTTGTATAAGCCAACCCCAGTAATACTTAAACTTAACCAAGTGAAATAACAAGCTGTTAAAAAAACACATGAGAAAATGTTACACGGTGGTAACTACATCAACCGGTCAACCACAACTTAAACGCAAAACGACAAAAAAAAGAGATCAAGGCCAAACACACGCTACCACACTCCCCCCTCCTCATGCATCATGCAACGACCTATGAATTCATCGTGAAAAAACACAAAGAACCAGCAGCACTCGCATGGTTCATTATCACCCTGTTCAGCCCATACCATCTTCCACACTTAACCAAAAAAATCATGAGTCAACACTCCTTTTCATAGTGTTCAGAACAAAGGACGTCCCTGAGCCTTAGATAAATCAAAATGGAGACGTAACCCAAGTGAAAGTCAACAGGATGAGTATGTTTAGCAATGGAACCAAGCTCTTATCATGCTAACATACCAAGCACAAAATCAAACAAATTTTCATATGGTTTAGCCTAAACTAATATATAATAGCTAACCTGAGAGTACATTCCAGCTACTCAAACTTGGTGAAGTCATGAACATCAAACATTAACAACACTGACAGTACCAAAAGCATTACATGATCTCAACATTATCATTTACAATATCCTAAAAAAATGACCTATGTGCAAAGTGTAAACACGATGACATTATGGAGATCAATCATAGTTATGTAATTGGCATGGAATCATGAGTTTGGAGGGAGGAAAAGGACTTACAGAGTGGAGTAAGTCCACTGCCCCTTCAACCTGGTGACCTTGAAACTTGCTAACTCAGTCTCTCCTTCTGAAGCTGCTGATGGGATTCTTCTCCTTCTTTTAAGTGCCAAGAAAGCTCACAAGTTGCTAGTGTTGTGTATTAGTGTTCTGGTGTGGTGGTGATATGTTATGAGGTGTAGTGTTGATGTATTGATGTTGCTGTCCATTGCAAAGGAGGAGGAAGCTTCCTTTTATAGCCAAGGCAGACTGGATAATGGCCAAGAACACAGAGGACATTGTTATTGTCTTGAAGAGAAAGCAAGATAGAGTAGCTACTACAAGCATGAACTTTCTGCTCCAGCAACATTGAGCCAAGTGTAAACCATGGATCGCTTGTTTTAGGGTTCAAAATCAGAAAAAAGAAATGGGAAGATCCATGAGATTGAAGTACAAGAATGGTTTACACGATCGTTATCCTTCTTACAGCATGGAAACATGTTGGTGGCTACCTTGGCAAGTACAATACCAGTTGTACTTTGAGAGCCCTTTTGCACGGGTTTGATGGAAAAGTTTTTGTTGGTAACTGGTGAGAAAAAGTCAGCAGAGTGTACTTGGATTTGGCTCAGAATTTGGTTACAAATGAAGTATGGTTTGTGTAACGAAAATACAAGTTATGGGCTTCTCCTTTTGTAATTGTTTGTGATATTGCTGTGAATTAGTGGATGGAGATTAACGTGGGACTAGCTGACACATTCTTTTTTTAATTTCTATTTTTATAAAACCAGGAAATTAATTGAACTAACTAAATTAAAAATCAAGATAAAAATAAAATTATAATAAGAATTAAAATTAAACTAAGTTAATAAAAAATTAAACTAATTAAAATTAGACTCAAATTTAAAGTTAAAGTTAAAATCAGAATTAAAGTCAAAATTACAATTAATAAACTTAAGCTAATTAATAATAAAGTTTGACTAAAATTAAAAGTAAATTAAATGAAAATTAATCTAATTAGGACCAGACTAGAAATAAAAGCTAAATTAAAATTAACCTAAATTAAACTAGACTAAAATAGAGGCTAAATAAGAATTAAAATTTAATTGACTAAAAACTTACAAATAAACTAAATTAAATTTGAACTAAGGTAAAATAAACTATGTTTAAAAGAAATTAAATGGAAATGAACTAATTAAAAAAATTTGAAATTAAAACTGAATTAAAATTAAATAATCTAAGACAAATTAAAATGAAAAGAAAAAATAAGACATGGAATGATATGCAAAAGATAAAAAAATCTAAGGGTAAAATTTAGGGTACAACAGTTGCCCCTATTTAAATAGCTTTACCGGATGGCACGAGGGATGGAAATCCTCGAGAGATCAAGGTGAAAGGTATTTAAATATAGAAAACCGGAAATTTTGCCCTTAGATGGAATGCAGATGCTAAGGACAAGCAGCAGACATGCAAATGCAGACATGCCATGAACTTCTACTATGATGATATGATGATATGATAGATGCAAAGGTGCAGACAGGCCAGACACCAGAGATAAGGAGCAAACCACCATAGATGAGCTTATCGGAGAATGATAAGGTTAGCATCCACGAGAAAGACTCATTGGGGATACAGATTAACCAACATAAGAGACTCAATGGGGAGACTCTGAAGAAACACCGGGGATAAAAACATAAAGAGGAAGTCCTACAGGTCCTCACTGGGAATGGGAGCCAGAGAGGTGCTCTTCACTGGGGAAAAGGTTTATAGGTGACCGGACGACACTGGGGAAAAGGTTTATAGGTGACCGGACGACACTAGGGAAATTAAAGTACACTCTTTACTGGGCATGGAACCAGAAAGAAGACACGATCTCCATTGGGGATCAATTTGAAATGAAAGGATAGACATCAACAAAAGATTTTCTGGAATTTTATTATACTGAAGAGTTCAAACGGGATCTTCAAGAAAAGCCAGAAAAGACAGAGAAAGGTACATCCGGAAAAACATCAGATGGTTAAGAAATCAGACATCCAATAATTGCCTTGAATGAAAGGTAAACTCATAATATCTAATAATGGCTTTAGATAAAAGTTAACAAAGCAGGGATCCAAGAAGGCATTGGATGCAAAGAAACCGGACATCCAATAATGGCTTTGAATGAAAGGTATGACTCACAATATCTAATAATGGCTTTAGATGAATGTGAACAAAGACTACATTTAAGAATGGCACTGAATGCAAAGGAACCAGTCACCCAATGATGACTTTGAATGAAAGGTATGACTCACAATATCTAATAATGGCTTTAGATAAAAGTGAACAAAGACTCGATCTAGTAAAATATCAAAAAGAGAGACAGATCCGGAAAGGCATCGGATGGTAGAGAAACCAGACATCCAATAATGGCTTTGAATGAGAGGTATGACTCACAATATCTAATAATAGCTTTAGATGAATGTGAATAGTAAGAATCCAAGAAAACATTGGACAAAAGGACACCAGCCATCCAATAATAGCTTTGAATGAAAGGTACAAATCATGACATCTGAGAAAGCATCAGATAAACGTGAGAAAGGTAGAGATCCACGAAAGCATTGGATAAAAGGGATCACAGTATCCAAGACAGCATTGTGAACTTTCAGGAATGGCACTGAAAGTAAAGGTAAATCACTATATTCAGAAATGGTATCGAATGATAGTGAGAAAGACATCCAGGAATGGCACTGAATGAACAGATAAGACTTTCAGGAATAGCACTAAAAGATATCCAAGCAAATTTGGTGGGTTTACAGGAGATGGGCAAAACTTCCAGGAATAGCACTGGGAGAAACAAGAGGAACAAGGTATCCAGGAATGGCACTGGAGATCACAAGAGACAGACATCCAGGAATGGCACTGGAGTGAGAGAGTATAAAGATCCAGGAATGGCACTGGAATGAGATAAGACAAACATTTATCAACAGGATTAGATGCGCAAGAGAATGACAACATTCAGGAATGGTACTGAATGAAAAGGATAGGTAACGTTTTGGTAAGGTAAGACGTGGATAACGACACGAACTCAGGAGAAATGCAAATGAGGATGAAACACTCATGATATGCATATGTATATGCTATGCAGATGATATATGATCAAATGCAAATGCAGATGCTGACGACACCGCTTGACTCTTTTGGGGAGAAGACAAGACTAGAAGACTGATTCCTCAACACGAAGATCACTATCATTCTGCTTGGGGACTAGAGATGTTACTGCTGAACACATTATTTCCACACTGGTAAACTGTATCAAGTTGGTGATCCTTGTAGGAAGGATAAAAAGTTGCTTGGGGATTCTTCAGGTAAAATGCCCCAGACTAGCTGATTATTGTAGATGAGCTGGTCATTGCTTCAGCTTGATTGATTCTTGACATGACTGCTTCACTGTGCACTAGGAAAACTTGCCCCAGTATGAGCCTTGAAAATGATTGTTTCACTGTACACTGGGAAAGCTTGCCCCAGTATGAGTCTTGAAAAAATATTCTGGATAAACCAATTCTGAGAAGTCGCCATTAAACCACAAATCTTGAACTGATTCTCAACAGGATATGGAAGGAACTTGCCCCTGATTGGATCACCGACCAAGTTTCTCAATTGTTTGAAAATTCCTTAAGAAGAAAGCTAGTTTGCAAACAAAAGTATTTGTACAAACATGGTAAATGCAAAGTTCATGCAACTTTTGAAATCAAAATCATTTTTTTAAAGAAGCAAAGTGTATGAGTTATTAGTCAGAACACGGTGGTTCAAGATATTTAAAAGTGAAAGGTAAAGCACAAAGCATGATGCCAAAACAGATGATCTGCAAAAATCTTTGGGAGTCAGGTTACGCAACCTTGTTGTAGTATGCTTTCAAAATGACCTTGCTTCAATTAGGTCTTTTGAGGGTTATAACGTGGCCTGGTTCACGGTTTATGAAACAAAGGATAAAGGCTCAAAATTTATTTGTGACCCACCCAATCTACGTGATCAACTTCAGTCCTATGCTCAATTAACTCAAACTATGTACTCAGGTTCCCATAGGTTAGGAATTGCACTGATGATAGTAACGATGATGGTTCAAAATTCAATGGACTTGAGATGGCAGTCACTGCTTATTACAATATTCTGTTGTTTTTGATGAGGACCTCAGTCAACTAGTTTTATCTTTGAGGATTTTGGTAACCTCTTGATTGGTTTTTGCTATCCCTAACTTCGCCTGAACTGTGTCATTTGAGCTTACAGCCAGTGAGATACCCAATTTTTGCCTCAGTCTCCTTCATAGGTTTTGACTTAGCGGGATTTTTTTTAGTGACTTCCTTGCTTAATGATTACGGTGAACCATCTTTGGCGTTTGACTTGAAATACATCTTCGACACTTGCTTGTCGTGTGCGAAGGAAAACTGTGAGTGCAACATTTTGTTGAAAGTCGTCTTGCATGAAACTCTTGTAATTGAATGCACAATCCAGTTAACTGAGAACTACCCTGCCCCAGGTTAAGATTACGGGTTTTTATTTGTAAAAAAAAAAGAAACTCCTACTTCAAGGCTCGAAGGGGTTAACAAGGGGTTATCTTCCTTATTTCTCCAGCGTTTGGGGAATTGAAACAATGCCTTACATCGTCAGCAAAGTTTTGATTTGAAAGCATACCAACAGCAATTATAGGTATAACGTTTTCATCATCCTCCCTCCGATCTTTGCATAATCAAAAGGAAAGTGGAAAAGAGATAAAGCATTTTGCAAAAGAAAGCATAAAGATGTAACTGGCAAACACAAATGAATTGATTCAAAAGTTGCAATGCTCATTTCATTAATTTTGAAAGTACAAACATAATTTGAAGGCAAACAGCTATTACAAAATAAGGAAAATGCAAACAACAAGAAACAAGGCCTAGTGACTAATCAAACACAAGGATGAACTGTCCTGCCTTTAAGAAGTAGCTGAACCGAAGTCGACTGAGGCTTCACTTGGCGTGTCCTGGCAGAGGATTGCTCTGAACATTGGGATTGTCCTTAAAGGAGAGGATTTTGTTCCTCGTCAGCTCTTGTACTCTAGCCTTCAATGCAAAGCAACTTTCCAAGTTATGGGCTGCACCACCTTGATGGTATTCACAATAAAGATCAGCCCTATAGCCGGCTGGAAGAGGAATTGGAGGAGGAGGCAAAGGCCTTGTGGTAATCAAACCTTGTTGAACCAAACCAGGATAAAGTTCAGTGTAAGTCATGGGAATAGGATCAAATTGACCCCTATTACGGTACTGGTTTTGTCCAACAGCCGGACGTTGGAAAGCTTGAGCTGGTCGTGGAGCAGCAACCACGGGAGTAACGGCAGCAACAACAGGGTGAATGATATACCGAGGTTGGGGATGAGGCCTTCTTGCTTCAACCGTGACAGCATTAGTTTGTTCTTCCTTCTTCTTCTGAAAATTCCTATAGGATTTCTTCACAGCGTTGGAAGATTCAGCAGCCTTGGATACTTTTCCCTTCTTAAGTCCTTCCTCGAGTCTTTGGCCGATAGTAACCAAATCAGTGAAGTTGGAGGAACACTTCCAATCATCTTCTCCCAATAGAACGGGGACAAGGTATCCATGAACATTCCAGTTAACTCCTTCTCGGCCAAAGGAGGTTCAACTTGGGAAGCCAACTCCCTCCAGCGCTGAGCATACTCCTTAAAAGATTTCTTATCATTCTGAGACATGTTTTGCAGTTGACGACGATCAGGAGCCATGTCGAGGTTATACTTGTACTACTTCATGAAGGCATTTGTGAAGTCTTGGAAGCAGTGAATGGAGTTTTGCTCAAGACCTATATACCACTTAAGTGATGCCCCACTCAAGCTGTCTTGAAAACAGTGGATAAGCAGTTTTTGATTTTTGGCATAAGCAGTCATCCTGCGAAGATACATGACCAAATGAGCTCTTGGGCAAGAGTGACCCTTGTACTTCACAAAATCTGGAGCTATGAACTTAGCAGGTATAACAAGGTCTGATACTAAGCACATGTTGTCTGCATCCACGTTAAAGAAATCAGTACCCTCAACGGCTTTGAGTCTCTTCTCTATGTTCTGAAACTGCTCTCGGACAACTTCAGGTTCAACAAAGTCTTCACGGTCTTCACCTTGAGCACTGGAAGCATTGTACTCATAGAGAGGATTCTCAAAGGGAGCTCGAGCAGTCTGTGGAACAACATGGACCCCGGGTCTGGGCTCAACGAAAACAGGAGCTTGAAACACTGGCATAGCAGCCTGACCAATCATAGCAGTAGATGCAAGAGGTGGAGAATAGTTGTGTGGCAAACCAAACTCGGGCCAAGTTGATGGTGGCATCTGAACTGGTGGAGGATCAGCGCTTGAAACTTCCTGGATGACAGTCCTTTGGGGAGGTTCTCCCCTAGCAATCAAAACTTGGAGCATCTCAGTGAGTTTAGTCATGCTCGACTTAAGGTCATCGATTTCCATTCGGACTTCAGCATTGTGTGCCTCTTGCTCTGACATCTTGCATCTGTAGTTAGCTCTAGTCCGGTATCGGTGTCGAGGAATCAGCTTGACGACTCACAGACAGACTCTGGAATGTAGAGACAACTGGAGATGAGTAACTGGACAGACAGACATATGCAATGAATCATACAAAGATGCAAATTATATGCAATGCAATGCAAACAAGATGCAAAACAACATGCAACAGGATCAAAGGTTCGAGATCTCAGCATGGAGTCTGGGTAAAGAACCAATCACAAGGTGTGTACTAGGGTTCTTGTATATGTAAAACAGGGTTCTAAGAAGTTCCCAGAGTCAACAACCCATCTTTCAGATATTATTGATTTCCCAATTAACTCGGTAGTCAATAATATTCTCAAGAGAGTCTCGTCTGAGTGTAGTATCGCGTAGCAACCAATTCGGGAATAGACTCCCTCATAGTCCTCGCACTACATCCTAACAGGCCAATGGGGTTAGAGGTAACTACGGTTCTCAATATCAAGGGCACCTAAGTCGAGAGTAGTATGTTTTCACGAATAGACTCGTTCAACATGACTAGACTCTCAAGAGGGCCTCAACTGAGTGATGGTGTCTCAAATCAACTTTTTTGGGAATTGACTCCCTCAAAGTCTCCTTGAATATACCATCGTCCTATCATAAATGTACTCTCAAGTCCGGGTACAGGACTTATCCTCACCACTCAAAGTAACAACCCTGCATACAGAAAAACCAAGCACAACAGGTACATACAGATATACAAAATATACAAGTATACAAGCAAGCAAACATATAAATAACACAAATACAAATAAGATAGGCTTAACCCTCTTAGGGGAATTGTCCCCAGTGAAGTCGCCATTTCAGTTGCGGTGAGAATCGGATATCAAGCTATTAATTAACTTGCATCGCAAAACATAATTCACCACCGAGCTTTGACTTATCCAAAGGAAATGGTAAAGAACGAAAACCCTAATAAGAGAATCTAGGTTCGGGGGTTGGTTATAAAAAGGGAAGGTATTAGCACCCTAAGTGTCCGTAGTACTCTACGGGAACCTCTTGTTAGTATTTGTGTTATGTTAAAGTTTGCTTGCTAAGGGAAGAAGTGCTAAAGGTAAAGACCTAGGGTATATACACTAAGTATGGTCTAAGGGTGTAAAAAAGAAAATGTGGAATCCGAGAAGGCATCGGATGTAAAGGAAAAAGATGGAAAAAGAAAAAGGTAGCTCGCTAGGACCTCGCAATCCTATGCCTACGTATTCTCAAGGTGAACTTGAGAAATCAGAGCAATCGTAGTTCCCCTCAACGGGGTAGGGAACTCTTGACTGTGGTCAAGGTTTCAAGGTAAAGTAGGGTGAAAAGCTTGAAAGCAAAGCTTGTGAGGATTGATTGGTTAGGAGAAAGAGAATGAAGTGTTCGTGGGAAAGTAGGGTCTGACAGCAAGACGCCTACGTGGAGTGCAGCAACTCCAAGCCTAAGGCTAAGTAAAACGGGGAACGGGCTATCTATGACTTTGAGGTCAATAGAGAGACTTTCCTTTGGAAGGATAGGGAGGATAACAAACTTTTTATGCATAAGAATGTTACAAGGGTATTGAGATTCATATGACCAACGTAAGTTCAAAATTCAAAGAGAATGTACAATCATTTAAGCATAACAAAAGTATTATTCAAACATCAATGTGGCAAGAAATAGTAATGATTCACAACAATTAAGCACTTGAAAACACATATATATCATTATCAATCTTGCAAATAAAGGCAAAGTATTCAAAGCAAGAAACTTAGTAACAAAGCCACGCAAAATCCTAGTATGGCGAACCTATCCAAGGTTAATGAACTCTCTCAAATACATCTCTCTCAAACCAAAGAAAAATCTCACAAAGATCTCAAGAAATAAGGTTGATCTTTAAAAGAAAAACAAAACTAAATATAAGGTTATGCATATTTTTGGAATTTTAGAAATAAATATGAAAAATAAAAATGGAAATAAAAATTGTAGAAAATTAAATTAAGTATTAAAATGTATTTATGAAATTTTGGGAATTTTTTGGGTTAAGGAAATATTTTAAATAATTGAAATTGAAATAAAAAAGAAAATAAAACATTTGAAACAAGTTAAACAAAGGGGGGGGGGGGGGGGGGGGGGGCATTATAAAGTTCAAACGGAACTAAGTTATGTGTTTTACGTCTGGGCCTTCTGAATTGGGGTGCGGATAGTGATTTCGCAAGGCCCAAATCAAGAATGTTGAAAACAAAAGAAAATAAAATGACTAAAAGGGAGTCTGGGGCGAGGGGGATTCGAACCCCAGACCCCTTTGTTCAAAGGCGCACGGTTTTATCACTGGGGTGGCTATACATCCGTTGTATAAGCCAACCCCAGTAATACTTAAACTTAACCAAGCGAAATAACAAGCTGTTAAAAAAACACATGAGAAAATGTTACACGGTGGTAACTACATCAACAGGTCAACCACAACTTAAACGCAAAATGACAAAAAAAGGAGATCAAGGCCAAACACACGCTGCCACGCTCCCCCCCCCCCCCTCCTCATGCATCATGCAACGACCTATGAATTTATCGTGAAAAAACACAAAGAACCAGCAGCACTCGCATGGTTCATTATCACCCTGTTCAGCCCATACCATCTTCTACACTTAACCAAAAAAATCATGAGTCAACAGTCCTTTTCATAGTGTTCAGAACAAAGGACGTCCCTGAGCCTTAGATAAATCAAAATGGAGACGTAACCTAAGTGAAAATCAACTGGATTAGTATGTTTAGCAATGGAACCAAGCTCTTATCATGCTAACATACCAAGCACAAAATTAAACAAATTTTCATATGGTTTATCCTAAACTTATATATAATAGCTAACCTGAGAGTACATTCCAGCTACTCAAACTTGGTGAAGTCATGAACATCAAACGTTAACAAAACTGACAGTACCAAAAGCATTACATGATCTTAACATTATCATTTACAATATCCTAATAAAATGACCTATGTGCAAAGTGTAAACACGATGACATTATGGAGATCAATCATAGTTATGTATTAGGCATGGAATCATGAGTTTGGAGGGAGGAGAAGGACTTACCGAGTGGAGTAAGTCCACTGCCCCTTCAACCTGGTGACCTTGAAACTTGCTAACTCAATCTCTCCTTCTGAAGCTGCTGATGGGATTCTTCTCCTTCTTTTAAGTTCCAAGAAAGCTCACAAGTTGCTAGTGATGTGTATTAGTGTTCTGGTGTGGTGGTGATATGTTATGAGGTGTAGTGTTGATGTATTGATGTTGCTGTCCATTGTAAAAGAGGAGGAAGTTTCCTTTTATAGCCAAGGCAGGCTGGATAATGGCCAAGAACACAGAGGACATTGGTATTGTCTTGAAGAGAAAGCAAGATAGAGTAGCTGCTACAAGCATGAACTTTCTGCTCCATCAACATTGAGCCATGTGTAAACCATGGATCGCTTGTTTTAGGGTTCAAAATTAGAAAAAAGAAATGGAAGATCCACGAGATTGAAGTACAAGAATGGTTTACACGATCGTTATCCTTCTTACAGCATGGAAACATGTTGGTGGCTACCTTGTCAAGTACAATACCAGTTGTATTTTGAGAGCCCTTTTGCACGGGTTTGATGGAAAAGTTTTTGTTGGTAACTGGTGAGAAAAAGTCAGCAGAGTGTACTTGGATTTGGCTCAGAATTTGGTTACAAATGAAGTATGGTTTGTGTAACGAAAATACAAGTTATGGGCTTCTCCTTTTGTAATTGTTTTTGATATTGCTGTGAATTAGTGGATGGAGATTAACGTGGGACTAGCTGACACATTCTTTTTTTAATTTCTATTTTTATAAAACCAGGAAATTAATTGAATTAACTAAATTAAAAATCAAGATAAAAATAAAATTATAATAAGAATTAAAATTAAACTAAGTTAATAAAAAATTAAACTAATTAAAATTAGACTCAAATTTAAAGTTAAAGTTAAAATCAGAATTAAAGTCAAAATTACAATTAATAAACTTAAGCTAATTAATAATAAAGTTTGACTAAAATTAAAAGTAAATTAAATGAAAATTAATCTAATTAGGACCAGACTAGAAATAAAAGCTAAATTAAAATTAACCTAAATTAAACTAGACTAAAATAGAGGCTAAATTAGAATTAAATTTTAATTGACTAAAAACTTACAAATAAACTAAATTAAATTTGAACTAAGGTAAAATAAACTATGTTTAAAAGAAATTAAATGGAAATGAACTAATTAAAAAAATTTGAAATTAAAACTGAATTAAAATTAAATAATCTAAGACAAATTAAAATGAAAAGAAAAAAAAAAACATGGAATGATATGCAAAAGATAAAAAAAATCTAAGGGTAAAATTTGGGGTACAATAGGAAGCAATAAAAGGGAGTTGAAGGAAATGCAGAAAACTTCAGGAAGTTCGCTTTGCGAGCTTGCCAGCGAATATTCGCTTTACGAATATCTGGCGAGGTCTCAGCGAATGTTCCCAGACCTGTGGCAGAATAAAAAGGAATAAGAGTTCGCTTTGCGAACTTTGTAGCGAGTATTCGCTTTGCGAATAAACGTTCGTACTGCGAACTTCTATAGAAAAAAAGAGTCGGTTTAACTGTTCTGAGGCACTTAAGTGCCATATTATTGGGTTTGCTTTGCGAACTGGACAGAATTTGTAATTACTATAAGTTCATTTTCATTTATTTTTAGGTTATGTTTTTGGGGTATTTGTTCCCAATTCATCAAACCTTCATTCTTTGATAGTTTAGAGCTTAGAAAAACATCAAAGGAGGTTGCAACTCGACGATTGGGGGTGGATGATTCTTGGATCATGATTGACACCGCGAGAGATTTTGATTCCTCTTCTCTCTTCCCCTTGTAGTTTCCATTTGTTGTGGGTTTGTATGTAAGTTTACCTTGATGATATGTATATTTATTGCTCATGGTGTTGTATAAAACTCATTTTACAAATTAATGTTGATAAGTGCTTTCTTTATTTGGTTTTAAGTTGCGGTAGACATATCCTCTTTGAAGCCGGATTTAGGATGAACATCTATTAGGTTCTAGACTCTAGAAATAGATTTAGGCTTAATATTCACTTGAGTATCAGAACTTAATGCTTCCGTGTGGTCGATTTGCGTGAGACATCATAGATGAGGCAATATGGTCGTTCTCTCAATTTTGCATTAGACATAACCTTTGTTGTGAGCGATACGTGATAACGTTGACGAGTGATTTTGGTTGCATGCAACTGGGTGTCATACCCCAAATTTTGACCACTAAGATTCCCCATCATTGTGCAAATCATCATCACAATATGGATGTACCATCATGCCTCTTAGTCTCCCCAAAGATGGGTGAGCACTCACTACAAACAAAAATTAGGGTTTCAAGCCCTCTTTGAGCCTTAGAAAATGGATCAATCCATAAATGACATGATATTCAACTTGTCTAACCTCTCAAACCTCTACAATGGATCAAAAGGACTCCCACCCCAAGGATTAAGCACAAGGCTGCAACATTCTGAGTGGATCAAGCCTCAAGATCGCTAGTGTCACCAAATTAGGGTTTTGGTCGACCAGGGCCTCCAGATGGGAATTTTCCTCTGGGCATGAGCCAATGCTTCAAATCATAACCTATGATGCTCCAAGGGACATCATGAACCCAATCATCAAGTCAATTTTGACCTCAGGGGATGCATTCATCAAAAATCAGGAATTAGGGTTTCTTGACCTAATTCACCCCTAAGTTGAAACATGAGTCAAGTTTCAATTTCATCTGAACCACAGTTAGGGTTTCGCGGGAAAAGTCAACTGTAGCTTTGACTTTTGACCAGGACATGCTCCCAAACCCTGAGACATGATTCAATACACCTTATAACACCTATGAAATCAATCCATCAAGTTTGATTTAGGTCAAGGACTTGATTTCATAGAGGATCACACAGTTTGGAATTCATCTGATAAAAAGTCAAATGTGCACAAAAGTCAAACTTTAACTTTTTGAGATTTTTCACAATTATGGTTTTTTAACCCTAAAATGATGTTAATGTGTGATTGGAATCATCATTCATCAAGAAAAATCAAGAAAAGTGGGATAACTTGTAAAAGGGGTAACCATAAAAAACTTAGAAATTTTCTAAGTTATGGAACAAAGTGGCTAGGGTACCAACTTTGGAGGATCATAACTCCCAAACCACAAGGCCATTTTTTCCCATCCAAAGCTGGATTTATAGCCCTCATGGCCCTGTACAAAAGCTTCAACTACACCTCATTCCAATTCATCATGGATTTTGAGTTATGGAATGATCAAAATGGCTGAAAACATGAAATGTCACTTTTTCTAACACTTAGTGAAATTTTCACTAAAGTCAGAATCTGTCTTACTTTTTACAAAATGTAGGGGCATTTTTCACTTGGATCCAAAAAGTATCAAAACCAATTATGATCAAACAGTTGTTGTATCATATGAGGGTTTTCCAAAATGGTCAAGATCATCATCAAACTCAACTTGAGTCATGAGATATGACAATGGCAATATGCCTTGCTGAAAACTGCCAAGGCTAGGCAGAATTTTGCACTTTTGCTTGATTTGGCAAAATCAGATAATTCCAAGCCTTGTCCTCACTTTGGACACATCTGAGGATCAAATCTAAAGGGAACAAACACTGATCCAAGCCTCCAAAGTCTTTGGAACAAGAAGTAGCATGCCAAACCTAGAAATCCCTAAAAGAGGGACAAGACTCCAATTTTGGATTGGAGCATTTAATGGATGCTTAGAGGTGGCATAGACTGACACATTTGCAACTGAATTCAGTCAAGAATGATCCAACAACTAAGGAACCAAAGGCCTGCGCTCTAACCTCTAGTCAATGGCTAGAGGAGACTTGGCTTCCCATTGATCAACATTGGCCAAACCTCTGCTGTGGTTTCCATTCACTATTGATCCCAAAACAAACTTGCTCTACTATAAATAGAGCTCATTTGTGCTCAGTTTGAGTACACCAAAGCCATCAAACAGATGCTTTCCTCAAAATCCCTCTCTTTAGGCCAAAATGCCTTCTTTAGCAAGGTAACTCTGAGTTTTTGAGTTAGAGAGCATTTCCATCATAGCTCATGATCCTAACACCTCCAATATATCATATCTAAGTTATCCAAACTCTCACAAGTGACCTATAATCCTTAAATCACAAAGTCACCTCTTAAAACCTCAAAATAGTACTTTTGTGCATTTTTCAAGCCATGCCTTGATTTAGTCACTTTCCAAACCAGATAAAACCTCAAACACACTCCAAATATCATCCTTGAACTGTCCCAAATGGTTCCCCCCATCTGGAACACCATTTGAGGGAGTTGCTATTTTGGCAATTTTAACCCCTTTTGCAAGAAAGGGCCAGTTTGTGTGTTTGCAGGTTCCAGCTGATTCCATTCATCCTAAAAGCTTCTAAGGGATCATTTGAGAGTGTCTAAAGCATCAAACCATTTCTGGAACAAGAAACTTGGCAGATTGCACAAAAACTCCAAAATCTCAAAAGAGAGGTAAGCATCATGACTTGAACTTTCCAAAATATGCATTGCTTTGAAGTCCACTGATCATACACATCTCATACATGTTATATATGTTGTGTTTGAACTAATTCATCATGTAATTCATGCATGTACCAAAGTGTAGCATAGAAAATGCAATTATAGGCCTATTTCAAAACCACCATCGGATTTTGAGGAGGGAGCATGATCTGGAAAAAAATACCACCACCATTAGATTCCTTGTCAAATTCTAGGCCAGAAGCATATAAATTTTGTCCCCAACCATGGAGAAATGAGAAAGTTATGGACCTTCCCGTTTCTTGCCAAAACTTGTCTTACCTTGCCTTGGCCAGGCCTAGAAAACAAGGCAAGCCTTGTATATTTGTTGGTTTGTTTTAATCAACGGATGTATCACCACCCTAGTGGTAAGGCGCGCTCCCTATAACCTTGAGGTCGTGGGTTCAAACCCCACCCATGCCATTTTGTGTTTTCTCACATTTTGCTATTTTTTCCAATATTTTCATGTTTTGTTAATTAATTGGAAAATTAATAACTCCCTCAATTTTAATTATTTTTTATTGGTTCTTTTTGCAAAAAATCACAAAAATGTTGAAATGTTTTATTCCCCAAAAAAAATTAGATTTATATTATTTATTTAATATAATTAGTATTTTTGTGAATAAATGTCTTTTATTTGTTTTTAAACTCTTTTAAAAATAAATATCCATTTTGGAAAATCCAAACCAAGTAGGTTTTAATTCATCTTGTGATGAAAACCTCGTTTTTCAAACCTTCAACAAAAATCATAAGTGGTTTATTCAAACTTATTTGGTATTTTTATCATTTTATTTGATTTTCTTTAAATATTTCCTTTTAAAAGAAAACAAATTTAGGGTTTCCTTGATTTTCACTCAAACAAATCATTTTTAAACTCTTTGGGCCTCTAATAGAGTGTAAGGCCCAATCCTTTGTAAATACAAACCTCTTTTGGGCCTCACTTATTGTATAAGTCCCGTTGTATTTCAAAAGTTTGGCGTGATCATCACCCGTTTAAAACAAACCATCTGGGCCTCTCCTCGAGCTATAAGACCCATTCAAAACCATTTTGGGCCTCTAATAGAGTGTAAGACCCAATCCCCTTTTAACCAAAACAATCTTTGGGCCTCAGATATTGTATATGTCCCTCTGCGTTAAAAGAAAATCTCGGCGCGATCGCCAGTTCAAAAAAACAAATCATATGGGCCTACCCTCGTGTTATAAGCCCCATTCTTTTTCTTTCAATCATTTTTGGGCCTCTTGAGAGAGTGTAAGAGCCATCCCTTTGTATATTAAACCTTTTTGGGCCTCAGTCACTTGTATAAGTCCTTGTACAAAACGACAGTGCGATCAATAATAAAACCCTAGGCCTCTCCTTGAGCTGTAAGCCCCAATTTTCCTTTCGAAAGCACTTTCTCCTTTGATTTTGAATATAATATTGTTATCAAAGCTTTCTTTGTTGAACAACTAACCAAATAGCATGAAAGCTTTACAATCGAGTAAGTGTTTACCCGCTTTCATTTACCGCTTTCATATGTATATAACTGTATTGTGGGGCTGTTTCACTGTAAGTCTTCTTTCATAAACTCATATCGACTGTGTAATACTAGTATAGATATTTATAGTTTCCCCGGAAACTACGTCAGAACTAGACAAAACCTCGTCTCCCTACATCCGACGGTATACCGGATATTTCGACATAACCTAAACCATGAGAATTTTCTTTCACAACAATTTTAGATAACTAGATTTAAGAAATCTCCCCCTTGAACAGTTCATATACAGAAGGCCAATGTTCCAAGTCAAACCCCTTCTGGAACTGTTCATCAGCCTCCTTTTGGGCTTAGTGCAAGGACCCACAGGCATCCTAAAAGCATCCCCGCCTCCTCTTGGGCGTTGTACAAGGACCCGTCGGCTTCTTAGAAGTTTTCACAGCCTCCTCTTAGGCTTCGTATAATGATTCTTCCTCCGGGAAGATAGCCTCCTCTTGGGCTTCGTACAAATTTTCCCAACGACCTCTTAAAGGTATAGGAACAGAAATTAGTCATCTTAATAGAACAGTCTTTCAAAGAGTCTAGATCTTACTACTACTGTTTCTTAAGCATAGTACAAAAGATAAAACCCATAGACTCGTACAGTCTAAAGTTCCTTTGGATTCCCCGTTTCCTTAGAGAACAGTAAATAATCCCGATCCTCAGATCAAATCCATGATTACAACATTACCCATATAAGAACTGGTTTTCTCTTTTAACCAACATGTTGGACCTGTCATCAACTGAAACAGTTACCCTAGCCTTCTCTTGGGCTTTATACAAATGATTCTCCCTAGCGGAGCAAATCTTTTAGCCTCTATCTCGGGCTTCATACGAGATACAAATCACTCTCTTGGTGAGTATAAAAGACTCTCTTGTTGAGTCAAACAACCTTTATCCTCCGTCTTGGGCTTCGTACAAGACACATACAAAAGCACTATCTTGTTGAGTCAACCCTTTTAGCCTCTCTCTCGGGCTTCGTACGAGACACATAAAAGCACCCTCTTGTTGGGCCAATAGCCTCCTCTTAGGCTTTGTATAAGAAACCCCCGATTGAGTCAATCAACCTTTTAGCATCAAATTTGTGCCTCGTTAATAGTATACAAACATCAACAACTCCTTTCCCCTTCATCTAATTGCTGTAAGCGGCAAGCCTCTGGATTATTTACATCCACGCCACTGTCCCTCTTTTAGCATGAGAAATTCCTAAGGAAAGATAGCATTGCTCTAAACTGAGTTAAAGTCTTCTCCTTTAGGTTGAAAATCCCCTATAAAGGAAATTATGCATTGCTGGATTCACATATCCCAGTTAAAGTAATTCTCCTTTATAATCAGTCACCCAACAGTTGTGACAAACAGACCCTCTTTAGAGATGACAAATTCTCTCTAAAGTCAAAACCCTTTAGCTTCATATCTTGGGCTTCGAACAAGATACAAATAGACCCTTCAGCTTCATATCTTGGGCTTTGAACAAGATACAAACCACCTTTAGCTTCACGTCTTGGGCTTTGAACAAGACACCAAAACACCATTTCCTCCCATAGAATAGGAGGAACTACGATCCCTTTGATTTCCCTGTTTCGGTAAACGGGAATACGTAGGCATAAGATTGAAAGAGAAATCTTAGCGATCACACTAATCAAAAACCCAAAATCTCGTACCTTCATACATCAATCTAAAAGCATCAGTCCTAACATCCTACCAATAGCATAGTCTCATCATTTCATTCTTAACAAAATAAGCAGAAAGAGGCCCCACTTCTACATAGCATCTGTAACCTAACAGACCGCTGTTTAAACTCAGTATGCAAGCAGGGTTAGTTAGAGACATCTATTTCCCTTCCTTCATCTGCTTCAATGGGATAAAAAATGAATCGACCTGTAGTACCAAAGAGCGGCAGTGCTTAAGAACAACGTCCAAAATCGCTTGCTACAGAAAAGTGGCACCCACCATGGGGCCAGTCTTTCTTTCTTACAATTTAAGGTGAAAACCTTGGACAAGTTATTTTCATGGCGGTTCCATCGGGGAATGTCATTATGGCTAGGATCAGCCCTCACTAGGATCTTAGGTTAAAACCTTTAAATTGGGAAGGTGCCACAGAATAGCGACTCTGCGGGGGAGCCATTTTCTATTAGGATCATAGGATTCATAGCTCTTAAAAAGTCTAGGACATTAGGACAAATATATATATATATATATATTACTTTTCCTAATTAATATCTGTGTTTATTTTTCTGCTAATGGGAATGCGTGTGATGCCGCATGTGGAAAGATTGAGTATACACCTAGGAAAAACCTCTTTCAGTGGTGCGAAAGCTATCGGAAATAGTTGTCACGCGATACTACCCTCTTCTGAGATTCTTCAAAATACATCACCTAGCACGGTTCCCGGCCCGCTGATGTTATCTCGACAAGAATAAATGATTTTGAGAGACAGGTACAAAAATCACTAGTATAAACCTTTGGGATGGGTAGAGCCTTGACTTCATGACACCGACCCTTTGACCCCATGTTTTTTCTATGTTTTTGTGTGCTGCATTCATGCATTCATTTTAAAAAACATTAAGCAAAGAAAAATTTTCTCTTCTAGTCTCTCTTTTTTCAAATTAAACTAAGACAAGGATTGCAAATGTCAGAGAGAAAAGGATTGCGCTCATGGATTTCGGTAGACGAAAAACTCACAAGTATACCTTCAAGGTTCCAAAACTAGAGGATTTGAGAGGATTAGCAAGGATGATCACTAACCCTGACGCTTTCAGAGCCAAGTACGGAGGGCAGCTACCTCTGTTAAGGGTCCATGTAATTAAAGGAATCCTGGTGGCACTCGTTCAGTTTTACGATCCGGTCTATCACTGTTTCACATTCCCGGATTACCAGCTTGCACCAACGCTGGAGGAGTATTCTCATCTGATTGATCTACCCATTACTGATCAAGCTCCCTTTTCTGGACTGGAAGAAATTCCAAAGGATCAAATCATTGCAAGAGCAATCTCTTTGGATGAGTCGGAAGTCAAGACTCACCTGGCCACCAAAGGAGGAATCCCAAGTTTACCAGCCAGGTTTCTGGTGAAGAAGGCTCTGTACTTTTCTAGTATAGGGAACGTGACTGCTTTTGAAAGCATCTTCTTTTTACTCACCTACGGGTTATTTCTGTTTTCCAACATTGATAACTTCGTCGATATCAACGCCATTAAGGTTTTTCTCATTGGAAACGTCGTACCAACCTTGCTCACAGATGCGCATCATTCTGTACACTTATGGAATTTATACAGTGAAGGAATGATCACGTGCTATGTACCCCTGCTATATAAATGGTTTATCTCCTATTTGCCCAAATCTGCTGCATTTTGGGATCAAAAGAATACTTTACGTTGGTCGCAGAAAATCATGTCTCTTACCAACTCTAACATAGATTGGTACAATAGGATTTATGACGGGATCAGAATCATTGACCGTTGTGGAAACTTTCCCAACGTACCCCTCATAGGAACTAAGGGACGAATCAATTACCATCCAGTTTTAGTTCGTCGTCAATTTGGATACCCGATGAGGCATGTCCCGCGTAATGCTCATCTGGAGGGTCTTTTCTTCAAGGAAGGAGAAAATGACAGGGCACTAAAGATGGAAATAGTTCACGCTTGGAAACATTTTCATAAGAAAGGATGGGAGTCTTTAGGAAAACCGGATTGTGTCTCGGTGGAGCCGTATCTCCACTGGGTACAAACTAGAGCTCTCAAGCTAAGGATGCCTTATCCTCGTCACGGAGTTCTTCGGCCAAGGGAATCTGTCATGTACTTCATGACTGAAACGGAAAAACTTCAGGTTACTCTCAACAAAGTTCAACAGGAGAGGAGGTCTTGGAAGAACAAGTACCGTATTCTCAATGTGGAGTGTACCAAAATACAGCAACTGCAGAAAGATAAGGATGCTCTAATTGAGATTTTGGAGCAACATGCTGTAGAAAATCAGGATGACCAAAGGAATTTGCTCGCTCCTTTCACTTGGCAAAGGAATAACAACCCGACAACGGCCCAAGAGCCCCGGTCCAAGAAAAGGAAAGTACCAGAATCAGCACCCGAGTTCTCCTCAGAGAGGACTCGGGACCCATTAGCTTAGGTTTCTGTTTCCAGCACTTTGTAATCTACTGTATTTCCATTTCTGCAATCCTTTGAATTCAATAAAACGGGGATTTCCCCACTGTTTGATATTTGCAATCTAATTATCGAAGTTTATTTTGATTAAACCAAAAAAACAATTAATATAATCATTGCATTCATCATTCTCACGTCACGTATTCTTCTTACCTATGAATCTCACGTTTGTGTCTCGGTTCTAGAGTCAAACTGTATTATTCGTACAATACTCGGGCCAATCGTCAGAAAAAGATGGATGATCTCGAGGAAGAGAACAGAGAGTTGAAAGAAAAGATCGACGCTCTGAGAGAGGATATGAGAAAGCTTTGTAACGACATGCAAGCCATGGCAGAAGCTCAACTACAAAGAACTGTGATCTCAGAGATCACCTCAACGCCCATAGTGGAGAAGTATGATCCTAGGTATAAAATGCCGAAAGATCGTCCCTAGGGCATGCCTGTTAACTATATCCCGGAAGGATATGTTCTGCTGATCACTAAAGATCAGGGAATCATAGCAGAAGCCGCTGGGCCTTAAGGTTACAAACTTCAGGAAAGCGAGGATGCCAGAGGCATAGTGAGGACTCCTGAAGGTTACAAACTTCAGGAAGCGCCAAGATTCACTGCCGTAGTAACGGTACCACCCCCTGTGGTGCACACTGTCCCGGAAGGACAGATTCCACAGATACCTTCTGGTAGAAAGGAAAGTATGTTCGATATAATGGATGAATTCCAGGAACAGTTCCTGGAAATGCAGAAGGAACTACAAGCTATTCGCGGTCAGGATCTATTTGGAAAAGACGCCGCAAACCTTTGCTTGGTCCCCAATGTGAAAGTTCCACACAAGTTCCAAGTACCCGATTTT
Source organism: Lathyrus tuberosus (assembly GCA_022829125.1). NCBI lineage: Eukaryota > Viridiplantae > Streptophyta > Magnoliopsida > Fabales > Fabaceae > Lathyrus > Lathyrus tuberosus. The sequence continues at coordinate 158,120 of JALAZF010000061.1, read as the reverse complement.
GAAAAGTACAAGGGTAACTCTTGCCCTCGGAGTCATTTAGTGATGTACGCTCGGCGAATGTCAGCTCAGACAGAAAACCAGGATCTACTGATTCACTACTTTCAGGATAGTTTAACCGGTGCCGCATTAAAATGGTACATGGATTTAAACCACGCTACGATTAGCACTTTCAGAGATCTTGGCACTACTTTCGTCCAACAATATAAATACAATTTGGACATGGCACCAGACAGAGATCAACTCAGATCAATGTTGCAAAAGGACAAGGAAACCTTTAAGGAATACGCTCAGAGATGGCGTGAAATTGCCGCTCAAATTTTTCCACCTCTTGAGGAAAAAGAGATGACAAAGATTTTCTTAAAGACCTTGAGCTCATTCTACTACGACAGAATGGTTGCCAGTGCGCCCAGCGACTTCACCGAAATGGTCGGTATGGGAGTGTGTCTCGAGGAAACCGTTCGATAAGGACGTCTAGTCAAAGACACTGGGTCGACAAGCGGTACTAAAAAATACGGTAGTGCTCTCCCTAAGAAAAAGGAGCAAGATATTAGGAATATCTCTCTCGGAAAGCAAAGGCGGCGGTACCAACCAGTAGCAGCTGTAACTCCTGCTATCAACCATGCGCCTATTTCTACGTATCAACCTCAGGTTGCTCAAAGCCAACCACACTCGCAGCAATATCAGCAAAGGACACAACAGCCTCTTCAGCAGGCTCGTCCTCAATACAACAACAACCGTACAACGCGGCCACCAGGATTTGATCCTATACCTGTATCGTACGCAGAACTATTTCCGTTACTACTGGCCAAGGGGCATGTCCAGACTAAGTCTCCTCTTACAGTACCGGAAAATCTGCCTTTTTGGTTTAAGGTGGATCAGACTTGCCCTTACCATCAAGGAGGACCAGGGCATAACATAGAAAACTATCTCAGTTTCAAATCCGACGTGCAAAAGCTTGTTAGGAGCGGGGTCTTATCTTCCAAAGATACGAATCCGAATGTTCTCACGCACCCGCTTCCTCAACATGAGAAAGCTACAGTCAATTTGATAGAGGGAGAGTCTAACTACACCTATCAAATTTACGATGTACTCTTATTGAGGGCCAACTTGGTCAAGATACATTGTAGACAGAGTGGATATGGCCATGTACCACCTCATAATTATCACCAGTGTGATATCTGCTCTAAAAGCAATCGAGGATGTTCTGTGTGCAATCAGCTCTACAGGAGCAGATGGATCTCGGATGGATCCAAGAGCACCGAGTTCGTGGAGTTAACATGGTTTATACGAATTCCAACATCATTTAAAACCACGATATCTGTGCAATGAATGTCAACCTGGTGGCAATGCACTCAAGGCAAAGCCAGTATCATAATCTGCCATGGCATGATTACAATTCGTGTCTAACTTGTTCGGTAAACAAACAGGGATGCTCTTTTGTACAAGAGGCCCTCCAGCGTCAGATGGATCTTGGATGGATCCAAGACTACCATGATAGGAATCATTATCAAATCAACATGGTTCAAATCTTCGATATTCGCTTAATGAATACCAGCCTGGTGGAGTTACATGCTAAACAGGTCTGGCTCGGGTTCCTGGTATCACATGATTATCAGAACTGTAAAGCGGGTTGCGAAAACGATCAGGGTTGTGCCCTTGTCCAGGAAACACTTCAGCACTTGTTGAACCACTGGTGGCTTCCAATCTATATGGATGAAGAACCCCAGCAGATTAGTATCACTAACGGGAATCCTACTAGATATCAAAGTCAGGATGTTCGATCGATGGAAAGAGATCTAGTAAGGTTACACTGTATTCAAAGCGGACGTGGCCAGGTGCCACTACACAACTATGAGCGGTGTGGAGTTTGCTCAGTGGATAATCAAGGATGATACCTCGTGCGAGCAGCCCTTCAAAGTCAGTTGACCGCAAAGAGATTCAACCATGGTCAAGTTCTGAATCAGTCAACTACTTCGCTGATCAAGTCGAGGACGTCGTCGTAATCTCTGATCATCAGAGGACTATGGATGTTTGTACCATTATCCCTCTACAGGACGAATCGAGAGTTCCTAACCGGGAACGGATCGAAATTACTTACGATGGTCAGAAGAATCAGAAGGCTCCTGTAGTTATCTATCTACCGGGACCACTACCGTATGAATCAACTAAGGTTGTCCCTTACAAATACGGTGCAACAATAGTTGAGAATGGAAAGGAAATTCCATTACCCTCCGTCGTGAATATTGCAGACATTAGTCGAGTAACACGGAGTGGTAGAATCTTCAACCGAGGGGTTGGGGAACCTAACAAAGAAAAGGAACTTCAGACGGAAGCTCCTGATCCACCAGTCGGTCAATCCAGTAATCCCGACCTTTCAAAAAACAATGATGAGATGCTAAAGCTCATCCAAAGGAGTGAATACAACATTGTTGATCAGCTGTTACAAGCTCCTTCAAAGATCTCGGTATTATCACTATTACTTAGTTCAGAAGCGCACAGGGAGGCTCTACAGAAAGTCTTGGAGCAAGCCTTTGTGGAACAGGATGTAACAATTAGACAATTCGATAGCATTGTCTCTAACATCACTTCCTGCAATAACTTGGGATTTAGTGATGAGGAATTACCTGAAGAAGGTCGCTGTCATAACATGGCGCTCAACATTACAGTCGACTTCCAGGACGATGCTTTAGCCAACGTACTGGTAGACACAGGGTTAGCCCTGAATGTTATGCCAAAGTCCACTTTGATGAAATTATCATTCAAAGGACCTCCGATGAGAACCAGCGAGGTCGTCGTCAAAGCATTTGACGGATCCACAAAAACGGTTATCGGCGAAGTCGACCTTCTCATAACTATCGGTCCTCACACTTTCCAAGTCACTTTCCAGGTCATGGACATCCGGGAAACATACAGTTATTTATTAGGAAGACCTTGGATACATCAGGCTGGGGCGGTCATTTCGACCCTCCACCAAAAGCTAAAGTTCGTCCAGAACGGGAAACTTGTCACAGTCTGTGGAGAACAGGCCTTGCTCATAAGCAACTTATTGTCATCCACTTATGTAGAACCGGAGGGGGTGATTGAAACCCAGTTCCAAACACTTTCTCTCCACAAGTACAATCAATCAGAAGGGGGAACTTCGATTTCCTCGTACAAAGATGCTATCAAAGCGGTCGAGAGTACCAACACAACAGGATGGGGGCAGCTAGTCATTCCTATTGACAATAAGAAAAGGAAAGGTCTTAGCGTTTCCTCAACCTGTACACTGGCTGCTACCAACGATAAAAGTCTTCGTCCCATTAAGAACTTTTTCCACAGTGGAGGTTTCCTTCACCCAGTGTCTCAAGAAGTACATACCATCAATGAAGATGATTCCGCCAATACGGAGGAAGAATGGAAGTCTTATCTCAACGAGGACGGTTACACGTCTCAGGGCGAAACGCAGACTCCCTTTTGCTTTCCTGCACAGAGCCTGAGATTTATACTGAGGTCAGACGTCGAAATAGTTTATGGAGATTGTGATCCGGAAGGATGCCGTGCTCCGCCAAATTCATTAGAGGAAGACACTCCGATGAAATACAACTTTGACCACGACTATTATGGCCTAATGGATGGCTTGCCTATCTGGCAGCCGTATCCCGGAGACTTGGGGCAAGAAAATCAGTCGAACAATGAAAATCAGCTGAGCATCATTAAAGAGAATACTTGTGTCCCCGCCATGTCATGGGATCAACACTCAGGTCATTCTAAACTTATCCAGTATGATGATGAATTGGCAAAGCTTGCCGGACTAGAATTCATCAACTACGCTTTTCCCGAGGTCAACATCATCGAAAGGGATGACTCCTCCAGTTCCAAAGAAGTGTGGGACACCTTAGGACAACCAAGTGGAAAATTTGACTTCATGGTCAAATACACCGCTCCTGAAAGCTCTCGTATCAGGCTCGAAGACATCCAGCCAACTGGGTGGGGAGATACAGCAGAGAGTACAAATACTACGCGAAATACAACTGAGGAATCCTCCTACGACAACTCTGCCTGGGAGGCAGATTCCAATGATCCAGCTCTGCCAGAAATCAGCGTTATTTTTGAAGACAAATCAAGGAAGGTGTCGGACTTTGTGATTCACCGAGGAGTTCGCCGCCAATGGGTTGCTGTCGATGTTCCGAAGATTGTTCATAAGTCTAAGTAATTGCCATCTTTACTTTAACCTTTCACCCTGCCCAGGTGAAACAGATGTTTTGATATGGCTCACTTTCTGTAAATTTCCCTCTTCGCTTCGCCCAAAGCGACAAAGTTTTGTTTTATACGGCTGTAGTTTCAAGAATCGACTTGTTTATTAATAAAATAATGTCGTTCTATAATTTCCGCATTAATTGTTGTTTTCTCTTTTCGTTTTTCAGAAAATGGTAATCGTAAAAAACAACTCAATAATAAAAACAAGCAGTAAAAGAAATACACTGCACACACTTGCATTTTCTCTACCTCTTCTAAACACAAATCATCACGTCATGCAAATTACTTGTTTTAAACCCCATTGAAACATACGATCTGATGCCTTCTCCCAACTTTGAGTTCTCGGTATTCGGGGCTGAAGAAGAAGTTGACAACGAAATTCCAGAAGAGATCTCCCGATTACTCCGACAAGAGGATAGGTTCATTGAGCCTCACAAAGAGTTGCTGGAAACAGTCAACTTAGGATCGGAAGAAGAGAGAAAAGAAGTCAAGATTGGGGCCCTGCTAAGTTCAACTGTCAAAGAAAGTTTGACAAAGCTTCTCAAGGAGTTCCCCGATGTATTCGCTTGGTCCTATCAGGATATGCCAGGGTTGGATACCAGCATCGTGGAACATCACTTACCGTTATGGTCAGAATGTCCATTAGTAAAACAGAGGTTGAGACGGACTCATCCAGATATGGCTGTCGAAATCAAAGAGGAGATACAGAAACAGATTGACGCGGGTTTCCTCGCTACGTCAGAATATCCTCAATGGTTAGCCAACATCGTACCCGTTCTAAAAAAGGACGGAAAAGTCAGAATGTATGTCGATTATAGAGATCTAAATAAGGCTAGTCCAAAGGACGACTTTCCTTTACCACACATTGACATGCTGGTAGACAGTACAACAAAGTTCAAAGTTTTCTCCTTCATGGATGGATTCCCGGGCTATAATCAGATAAAAATGGCGCCGAAAGACATGGAGAAAACTTTGTTCATTACCCCATGGGGTACCTTTTGTTACAAGGTAATGCCATTCGGTTTGAAGAACGACGGGGCAACCTATCAAAGGGCCATGACTACTCTGTTTCATGACATGATACACAAGGAAATCGAGGTATATGTCGATGATATGATTGCCAAATCTAAAACTGACGAGGAGCATGTGACCCACCTATCAAAGCTATTCGAGCGGTTGAGAAAGTACAAACTCCGCTTGAATCCCAACAAGTGCACCTTCGGTGTCCGTTCAGGGAAACTCTTAGGTTTCATCGTCAGCCAGAAAGGAATTGAGGTGGATCCTGACAAGGTCAAGGCCATTCAAGAAATGCCTTCTCCAAAGACTGGAAAACAAGTCAGGGGATTCTTGGGACGTTTGAACTACATCTCCAGATTCATATTCCTCATGACCGCGACCTGTGCGCCAATTTTCAAATTACTCAAAAAGGATCAGGACTGCATTTAGACAGAAGACTGCCAAACTGCTTTTGACAGTATTAAGGAATATCTGTTGAACCCACCGATTCTATCACCTCCAGTGGAAGGAAGACCGTTGATCATCTACTTAACAGTCTTGGAAGACTCCATGGGCTGTGTGCTTGGCCAACAAGATGAAACCAAAAGGAAAGAGTCTGCCATCTACTATTTGAGCAAGAAATTCACCGACTACGAGACTCGGTACACGATGCTCGAGAAAACTTGCTGCATTCTGGCTTGGATAGCCAAACGTCTTCGCCAGTACATGATTCGTCACACTACTTGGTTAATCTCAGAAATGGATCCAATCAAGTACGTCTTCGAAAAACCTGCTCTCTCACGGGAAGGATTGCCCGTTGGCAGATGTTGTTATCGGAATATGACATAGAGTACCACGCTCAGAAAGCCGTTAAAGGAAGTGTTTTAGCCGATCATTTGGCTCATCAACCGATTGACGATCAGGAATTAGTCGGATTTGACTTCCCAGACGAAGATGTCATGTATCTAAAAATGAAAGACTGCGATGAACCATTACCCAGTGAAGGGCCAGAACCAGGTTCCCAATGGGGACTTATCTTTGACAGAGCTGTCATTCATTACGGAAATGGAATTGGGGCAATCATCATAACACCTCAGGGTACCCACATTCCTTTCATCGCTAGACTTCGTTCAAATGTACAAACAACGAGGCCGAATATGAAGCATGTATCATGGGTCTCGAAGAAGCGATCGACTTAAGGATCAAGAACTTGGATGTATATGGCGACTCAGCTCTGGTCATCAATCCGATCAAAGGAGATTGGAACACATACCAATCCAGATTGTTTCCTTACAAAGACTACGCAAGAAGTTTGTTACCTTTCTTCAACCGAGTCGAGCTTCATCATATCCCTTGTGAAGAGAATCATATGGCTGATGCATTAGCCACTCTCTCTTCCATAATTAGTGTAGGTCAATGGACTGACTTACCTAAGATCGACATAATGCGCCTTGAACGGCCCGCTTACATCTTCACGATTGAAGCACTCATAAACGACAAACCTTGGTATCACAATATCAAATGCTTCCTTCAGAAACAAGAGTACCCACCTAGGGCATTCAAGAAAGATAGAAAAACCCTCAGAAGACTGGCTGGCAGTTTCTTTCTGAGCGGTGACACACTCTATAAGAGAAATTTTGACATGGTCTTGCTCCGATGCATCGACAGACCAGAAGCAGACGCACTGATAAAGGAAATTCATGAAGGATCCTTTGGCACTCATGCCAATGGACACACAATGGAGAGAAAAATTCTAAGAGCAGGGTACTACTGGTTGACCATGGAATCCGACTGCTACAAGTACATGAGGAAGTGTCACAAGTGTCAGATATACTCAAACAAAATCCATGTACCGCCTACACATCTCAAAGTTCTCTCTTCCCCATGGCCTTTTTAGATATGGAGAATCGACATGATCGGTGTGATTAAAACCAAGGCTTCGAACGGACATCAGTTCATCCTGGTAGCCATTGATTACTTCACCAAGTGGGTCGAAGCAGCGTTATACACCAATGTGACCCGACAAGTGGTGATCCACTTTATCAAAAACAATATCATCTGCCGTTATGGTGTTCCGAGCCAGATCATTACTGATCATGGATCTAACTTGAACAATAAGATGATGAAAGAGTTATGCACCAAGTTCAAGATTGAACACCATAACTCATCTCCCTACCGACCCAAGATGAACGGAGCAGTAGAAGCGGCTAACAAGAACATCAAAAGGATCGTTCAAAAGATGCTTGTAACCTACAAAGATTGGCACGAGATGCTGCCCTTCGCCCTTCAAGGTTATCGCACATCTGTCCGCACTTCAACAGGGGCAACCCCTTTCTCTCTAGTATATGGCATGGAGGCAGTGCTCCCCATCGAAGAAGAGATCCCATCAATCTGGGTATTGATGGAAGCTAAACTAACAGAAGTTGAACGGTGTCAAAGTCGGCCGATGAACTGAATTTGATCAAAGAAAAGCGAATCACGGCAATATGCCATGGTCAGTTGTATCAACAAAGAATGAAGAAGGCGTTTGACAAAAAGGTTCGACCTCGCATCTTCAGGAAAGGAGACCTTATGCTCAAGAAGATACAATCATTTCTCACTGACTCTCAGAGCAAATGGACTCCGAATTATGACGGCCCCTATGTGGTCAAGAAAGCTTTCTCAAGAGACGCCTTGAGACTTGCAACCATGGACGAAGAGGAATTTTCCTACCCCACAAATGTTGACATAGTCAAGAAATACTTCGCCTAAATAAAAAAAACGTCTCGATGGATTGAAAACCCGAAAGGGCGGTCCAGGAAAAAATTAGAGACATGATCAAAAATCATCCCGGTGGATTGGAAATCTCAAAGTACAATCCAGGCAAAAATTAGGGATAATGGCAAGTAACTACATTCGACAAAAGGGCAAGTCCCTCGGCAGCAGTTACATCATCCGTCAGGAAAACTCCGATCAAGGTCATCTTCGACAGAAGCTCAGGATGCCCGGAATTCAAAGTTGGTAGAAGGATAGTGGTCGTTATGTTTCAACGTAGCCCTTTTCCCTATAAATTACCATTTTCTAACTTTGTAAATACTCTATGGAATCACGCGTTTGGCTGATTTCCATCCTATCAATAAAATTTGAGCCCTAGTGCTTTTGTTTGCAATTCTTATTTGTTTTAGCTTTACAGAACTCCATTTAAACATGATTAACGATTCTTGAAACGAAACAAAAATGAATTTACTTGTCGAACTTTTTTCTGCTTTTTAAACTTAAGATGGCATTTTCCTTTTGACTGTTGAACATCGAAAGAACATCGATCACTTCTCCAGAAGTAATCGAACCTCAAAGTGCAGAATCAAGGTATTCCTTCTAAACCAGTACGCCTAAATGAAGGATCAGCTATGTCAGAGCCCATGTTTCATCTGACATCCCCGGCCGAGTTTTCATCTCCTAAGCCCGATCAACGTAGTTCCCCGCAGAACTATTTCTCTTAAGCAAGGCAGAATTTCTATCTTGAACCAACGATACTTTTTATTTCCCACTGTGGCCGAGTATCTAGTCATGTTCATCTACTAGTCTGTATGTCGTGTCAGTTGTGTCAGCATAAACATACATACATCATGCATTACTGATTTACATTCGCATTCATATTGCATCACTATCACTCTAGTTGGTCTCATCCCCTAGTGATAAAAGTCTTCTCAATCGAGTTGTCAGTTCTTTCCTCTTCGGGAAGTGAATCATCTAAGCAATCTCTCTCCAGTTGATCTCTAGACTAGAGACGGTCCTCGACCACTTTGATAACATGAACCTCTGAAAAATAAGAAAACGCTCGACGAATGTTACTCTTCACCATTGAAGATGATATCTTCGCTTTCTCAGATTAAGGAAAATCCTCTGAGAAAGGCTCACGACTAAAGACTTTCAGCAACACATTGATTTCCCTCTTCAGAGAATCGGTGTTCATAAGGTCATCGGCACCTCAAAATTGGATCACATAGTATAGCATTTCTCCGAAAAGATCTCCAAGAAAAGTATGATGCAATATCCCCAAGCGAAGGCAGTCTCTCAAGAGACTCATTTTCCCCGGTAGAGTCGGCAAATGGCGTCTCAAACAGAGAAGTTTGTGCTTCTCTACAATCAAAACTTTTTCCATCAAATGGCATCTTCCCAGGAAAATTCGTCGAGAAGTTTGAGGAGAACTGCTACAAATAGCGTTCCTTGTCAATAAAGTTTATTGACAAAAGAAACTTAGACCAGTTCCTTGGTAGGAAACCAGGATCGAGGGGAAGTTTATTTTAGAAACTTCGACCAGTTCCTTGGTAGGAAACCAGGATCGAGGGGAGGTTTATTTCAGAAACTTAGACCGGTTCCTTGGTAGGAAACCAGGATCGAGGGGAAGTTTACCTTTTCTAAGCATCATTGCTTAGCAAAAGAAGAAGGATGTGTGAATGGCCATTCTTAACCACCATCAAAATTTCGGGTATTCCGATATTTAATCCTCTTGCACCCCGAATGCCCGAATGCCTTCGCCATTCACACCTTCGAGTCCAAGAAGATTAAATAGGGGCATCTGTCATACCCCAAATTTTGACCACTAAGATTCCCCATCATTGTGCAAATCAATATGGATGTACCATCATGCCTCATTAGTCTCCCCAAAGATGGGTGGGCACTCACTACAAACAAAAATTAGGGTTTCAAGCCCTCTTTGAGCCTTATACAATGGATCAATCCAGAAATGACATGATCTTCAACTTGTCTAACCTCTCAAACCTCTACAATGGATCAAAAGAACTCCCACCCCAAGGATTAAGCACAAGGCTGCAACATTCTGAGTGGATCAAGCCTCAAGATTGCCAGTGTCACCAAATTAGGGTTTTGGTCGACCAGGGCCTCCAGATGGGAATTTTCCTCTGGGCATGAGCCAATGCTTCAAAGCATAACCTATGATGCTCCAAGGGACATCATGAACCCAATCATCAAGTCAAATTTGACCTCAGGGGATGCATTCATCAAAAACCAGGAATTAGGGTTTCTTGACCTAATTCACCCCTAAGTTGACTTTTGGGACAAAACATGAGTCAAGACCTCAAGAGATGATTTGAGGGTCTCTAATACACCACGTTGATCCATTTGCAACAATGGATTGATCCAAGAAGCTTGAGCAACAAGTTTCAATTTCATCTGAACCACAGTTAGGGTTTCGCGGGAAAAGTCAACTATAGCTTTGACTTTTGACTAGGACATGCTCCCAAACCCTGAGACATGATTCAATACACCCTATAACACCTATTAAATCAATCCATCAAGTTTGATTTAGGTCAAGGACTTGATTTTATAGAGGATCGCACAGTTTGGAATTCATCTGATAAAAAGTCAACTGTGCACAACAGTCAAACTTTGACTTTTTGAGATTTTTCACAATTATGGTTTTTTAACCCTAAAATGATGTTATTGTGTGATTGGAATCATCATTCATTAAGAAAAATCAAGAAAAGTGGGATAACTTGTAAAAGGGGTAACCATAAAAAACTTAGAAATTTTCTAAGTTATGGAACAAAGTGGCTAGGGTACCAACTTTGGAGGATCATAACTCCTAAACCACAAGGCCATTTTTTCCCATCCAAAGCTGGATTTGTAGCCCTCATGGCCCTCTACAAAAGCTTCAACTACACCTCATTCCAATTCATCATGGATTTTGAGTTATGGAATTATCAAAATGGCTGAAAACATGAAATGTCACTTTTTCTAACACTTAGTGAAATTTTCACTAAAGTCAGAATCTGTCTTACTTTTTACAAAATGTAGGGGCATTTTTCACTTGGATCCAAAAAGTATCAAAACCAATTATGATCAAACAGTTGTTGTATCATATGAGGGCTTTCCAAAATGGCCAAGAACATCACCAAACTCAACTTGAGTAATGAGATATGATAATGGCAATATGCCTTGCTGAAAATTGCCAAGGCTAGGCAGAATTTTTCACTTTTGCTCTATTTGGCAAAATCAGATAATTCCAAGCCTTGTCATCACTTTGGACACATGTGAGGATCAAATCTAAAGGGAACAAACACTGATCCAAGCCTCCAAAGTCTTTGGAATAAGAAGTAGCATACCAAACCTAGAAATCCCTAAAAGAGGGACAAGACTCCAATTTTGGATTAGAGCATTTAATGGATGCTTAAAGGTGGCATGGACTGACACATTTGTAACTGAATTCAGTCAAGAATGATCCAACAACTAGGGAAGCAAAGGCATGTGCTCTAACCTCTAGTCAATGGCTAGAGGAGACTTGGCTTCCCATTGATCAACATTGGCCAAACCTCTGATGTGGTTGCCATTCACTATTGATCCCAAAACAAACTTGCTCTACTATAAATAGAGCTCATTTGTGCTCAGTTTGAGTACACCAAAGCCATCAAACAGATGTTTTCCTCAAAATCCCTCTCTTTAGGCCAAAATGCCTTCTTTAGCAAGGTAACTCTGAGTTTTTGAGTTAGAGAGCATTTCCATCACATCTCATGATCCTAACACCTCCAATATATCATATCTAAGCTATCCAAACTCTCACAAGTGACCTGTAATCCTTAAATCACAAAGTCACCTTTCAAAACCTCAAAATAGTACTTTTGTGCATTTTTCAAGCCATGCCTTGATTCAGTCACTTTCCAAACCAGATAAAACCTCAAACACACTCCAAATATCATCCTTGAACTGTCCCAAATGGTTCCCCCCATCTGGAACACCATTTGAAGGAGTTGTTATTTTGGCCATTTTAACCCCTTTTGCAAGAAAGGGCCAGTTTGTGTTTTTGCAGGTTCCAGCTGATTCCATTCATCCTAATAGCGTCTAAGGGATCATTTGAGAGTGTCCAAAGCATCAAACCATTTCTGGAACAAGAAACTTGGCAGATTGCACAAAAACTCCAAAAGCTCAAAAGAGAGGTAAGCATCATGACTTGAACTTTCCAAAATATGCATTGCTTTGAAGTCCACTGATCATACACATCTCATACATGTTATATATGTTGTATTTGAACCAATTCATCATGTAATTCATGCCTTTACCAAAGTGTAGCATAGAAAATGCAATTATAGGCCTATTTCAAAACCACCATCGGATTTTGAGGAGGGAGCATGATCTAAAAAAATACCGCCACCATTGGATTCCTTGTGAAATTCTAGGCCAGATGCATATAAATTTTGTCCCCAACCATGGAGAAATGAGAAAGTTATGGACCTTCCTGTTTCTTGCCAAAACTTGCCTTGCCTTGCCTTGGCCAGGCCTAGAAAACAAGGCAAGCCTTGTATATTTGTTGGTTTGTTTTAATCAACGGATGTATCACCACCCCAGTGGTAAGGCGTGCGCCCTATAACCTTGAGGTCGTGGGTTCAAACCCCACCCATGCCATTTTGTGTTTTCTCACATTTTGCTATTTTTTCCAATATTTTCATGTTTTGTTAATTAATTGGAAAATTAATAACTCCCTCAATTTTAATTATTTTTTATTGGTTCTTTTTGCAAAAAAATCACAAAAATATTGAAATATTTTATTCCCCAAAAAAAATTAGATTTATATTATTTATTTAATATAATTAGTATTTTTGTGAATAAATGTCTTTTATTTGTTTTTAAATTCTTTTAAAAATAAATATCCATTTTGGAAAATCAAAACCAAGTAGGTTTTAATTCATCTTGTGATGAAAACTTCGTTTTTCAAACCTTCAACAAAAATCACAAGTGATTTATTCAAACTTATTTTGTATTTTTACCATTTTAATTGATTTTCTTTAAATATTTCCTTTTAAAATAAAACAAATTTAGGGTTTCCTTGACTTTCACTCAAACAAATCATTTTTAAACACTTTGGGCCTCTAATAGAGTGTAAGATCAAATCCTTTGTAAATACAAACCTCTTTTGGGCCTCACTTATTGTATAAGTCCCGTTGTATTTCAAAAGTTCGGCGCGATCATCGACCGTTTAAAACAAACCATCTGGGCCTCTCCTCGAGCTATAAGACCCATTCAAAACCATTTTGGGCCTCTAATAGAGTGTAAGACCCAATCCCTTTTTAACCAAAACAATCTTTGGGCCTCAGATATTGTATAAGTCCCTCTGCATTAAAAGAAAATCTCGGCGCGATTGCTAGTTTAAAAAAAAAATCATATGCCCCATTCTTTTTCTTTCAATCATTTTTGGGCCTGTTGAAAGAGTGTAAGACCCATCCCTTTGTACAGAAAACCTTTTTGGGCCTCAGTCACTTGTATAAGTCCCTGTACAAAATGACAGTGCGATCACTGATAAAACTCTGGGCCTCTCCTTGAGCTGTAAGCCCCAATTTTCCTTTCAAAAGCACTTTTCTTTTGATTTTGAATATAATATTGTTATCAAAGCTTTCTTTGTTGAACAACTAACCAAACAGCATGGAAGCTCTACAACCGAGTAAGTGTTTACCCGCTTTCATTTACCGCTTTCATATGTATATAACTGTATTGTGGGGCTGTTTCACTGTAAGTCTTATTTCATAAACTCATATCGATTGTGTAATACTAGTATAGATATTTAGAGTTTCCCCGGCAACTACCTCTAGAACTAGACAAAACCTCGTCTCCCTACATCCGACGTTATACCGGATATTTCAACATAACATAAACCATGAGAATTTTCTTTCACAACAATTTTAGATAACTAGATTTAAGAAATCTCCCCCCTTGAACAGTTCATATACAGAAGGCCAATGTTCCAAGTGAAACCCCTTTTGGAACTGTTCATCAGCCTCCTCTTGGGCTTAGTGCAAGGACCCACAGGCTTCCTAAAAGCATCCCCGCCTCCTCTTGGGCGTTGTACAAGGACCCGTCGGCTTCTTAGAATTTTTCACAACCTCCTCTTAGGCTTCGTATAATGATTCTTCCTCCGGGAAGATAGCCTCCTCTTGGGCTTCGTACAAATTGTCCCTCGGCTTCTTAAAAGTTTTCTCGCCTTCTTTTGGACTTCGTAGAAATTATCCCGACGACCTCTTAAAGGTATAGGAATAGAAATTAGTCATCTTAATAAAACAGTATTTTAAAGAGTCTAGATCTTACTACTACTGTTTCTTAAGCATAGTACAAAAGATAAAACCCATAGACTCGGATAGTCTAAAGCTCCTTTGGATTCCCCGTTTCCTTAGAGAATAGGAAATAATCCCGATCCTTGGATCAAATCCATGAGTACAACATTACCCATATAAGAACTGATTTTTTCTTTTAACCAACATGTTGGACCTGTCACTCAACTGAAACAGTTACCCTAGCCTTCTCTTGGGCTTTGTACAAATGATTCTCCCCAACGGAGCAAATCTTTTAGCCTCTATCTCGGGCTTTATACGAGATACAAATCACTCTCTTGGTGAGTATAAAAGACTCTCTTTTTGAGTCAAACAACCTTTAGCCTCCGTCTTGGGCTTCGTACAAGACACATACAAAAGCACTCTCTTGTTGAGTCAACCCTTTTAGCCTCTCTCTCGGGCTTCGTACGAGACACATAAAAGCACCCTCTTGTTGGGCCAATAGCCTCCTCTTAGGCTTTGTATAAGAAAACCCCGGTTAAGTCAATCAACCTTTTAGCATCAAAGTTGTGCCTCGTTCACAGTATACAAACATCAACAACTCCTTTCCCCTTCATCTAATTGCTGTAAGCGGCAAGCCTCTGGATTATTTACATCCACGCAACTGTCCCTCTTTTAGCATGAGAAATTCCTAAGGAAAGATGGCATTGCTCTAAACTGAGTTAAAGTGTTCTCCTTCAGGTTGAAAATCCCCTATAAAGGAAACTATGGCATTGCTGGATTCGCATATCCCAGTTAAAGTAATTCTCCTTTATAATCAGTCACCCAACAGTTGTGACAAACAGGCCCTCTTTAGAGATGACAAATTCTCTCTAAAGTCAAAACCCTTTAGCTTCACATCTTGGGCTTCGAACAAGATACAAATAGACCCTTCAGCTTCATATCTTGGGCTTTGAACAAGATACAAACCACCTTTAGCTTCACGTCTTGGGCTTTGAACAAGACACCAAAACACCGTTTCCTCCCATAGAATAGGAGGAACTACGATCGCTCTGATTTCCCTGTTTCGGTAAACGGGAATACGTAGGCATAAGATTGAAAGAGAAATCTTAGTGAGCACACTAATCAAAAACCCAAAATCCTGTACCTTCATACATTAATCGAAAAGCATCAATCCTAACATCCTACCAATAGCATAGTCCCGTCATTTCATTCTTAACAAAATAAGCAGAAAGAGGCCCCATTTCCACATAGTATCCGTAACCTAACAGACCGTTGTTTAAACTCAGTATGCAAGCAGGGTTAGTTGGAGACATCTATTTCCCTTCCTTTATCAGCTTCAATAGGATAAAAAATGAATCAACCTGTAGTACCCCAGAGCGGCAGTGCTTAAGAACCACGTCCAAAATCGCTCGCTACACTGGGTAGTAAGTTTGAGTATTTGATAGGGTAGATGAAATGTAAACTCGAGAGTTCTCTACTCTCCAAGGAATGAATTCTTTTTCTGTTCATAAGTTTTATTTCCCGTATTTAATTTAAACCCATTTTAAACCAAACTTATTCACATTTACATTGTCGAACAGCAGTTCAATATCACCGATCTCTATAGACACGATAAATTCCCAGAAAAAATACTTCTAAATCTTTTTGTTGCTTGCCACTTTACCTCTTCAACATGACTTTATACACAGGTGTCAAAGGAAGGGGTCTAAAGTTATGTTGTGCCCCAGGTGTAGCGCTGTATTCGACAAAAAGGTGGCGTAGAATCTCGAGGGAGTGCGAAAGGCCAAGCAAAGGTGGGAGGAGAAAACCCGTCATGGCCCACGGAGTTTCGAACCTAGGAGGTCTGGGTCGAACCAGGAACATCCAAAGGCTAGAGTGCCAGGGGCAAGGCCCGCTACATTTAAACCATTTGTTGAACTTTCTAACGGCAAGTGGGTAAAATCAAATTAGAATAGGGAGAAAGGTTAACAAAAGTGGAAAGATTTCGACGTCAACAGGGGTTCTTTGATTACCTATCGCAAGGAATTTCAATCCTCCAACAAATTGGCCCACATTTATGAGAATTACAAAGGTAAAAATCCCATGTCAAGGTCATAGTGGAGGAGGGAGCAGCGAAGGAGGAAAGCCCAAAGGGAGGCTGAATCAAAAGATAAGGCGGAATCAAGTACAAACATACCTGCTGAAAGCAACGGAAAGGGGAAGACAAAAGTTGTCGAAAAATTGCCCATAGGGCGAGAATTGTTCAAAACCCAAGACGTAGAGGCCAGAGAGAAACATAATCGGGCCATAGCAAAAGACAAGACGATGACGGATAACTTCGATTCTGATTCAGAGGCCTCATTGGACATCATTGTGAATATGGTATCAGTGTTGCCTAGAGAATTTGATCAGATGATGTATGAATTCGAAGTACTAAGAAAGTTTTCGGATTACATAGCCGAAAACAAATTGCAAGCGGCCTTAGAGGCTGAGGTCAGAAACATGGCTGACAAGGCCAACAATGATCCACACATAGGAGGTCCTGGTAAGGACTTCGATCCAGAACCACCTGATCAGGTTCGGGATGAAGAACAGAGGCTCGACGCCATTTATGATGATGAGCCTTTGGGTTTCGAGAAGGATCTGTTGGCAACCAATATCAAAATGCTAGCGCAAGATCCACTTGAAGAAATCGACTTGGGAGAAGGGGCAGTAAAAAGGCCAACCTACATCAGCACCAACATTAGTCCATAACTCAGAGTCGAAGTAATCCAATTGCTGAGAGAGTTCAAAGACTGTTTCGCGTGGGATTATGATGAGATGCCTGGTTTGAGCAGAGAGCTGGTCAAGCTAAAGCTGCCAATCAAGGCTGGAAAGAAGCCGATCAAGCAAAATCCCAGGTGGTTTGCACCAGAAATTCTCTCAAAGATCAAGGAGGAAGTCGAAAGGCTTCTTCGTTGTAGATTTATTCGAACGGCCAGGTATGTCGAATGGCTTGCAAACATTATGCCTGTTATAAAAAAGAATGGTACTTTGAGGGTTTGTATAGACTTTAGAGATCTGAATGCTGCATCCCCAAAGTATGAATACTCAATGCCTGTGGCGAAAATGTTAGTTGATTCTGCCGCTGGCCATGAATACCTTAGCATGCTCGACGGGTATTCTGGGTATAACCAGATATTTATTTCTGAAGATGATGTCCCTAAGATGGTGTTTCGATGCCCTGGGGCCTTAGCCACTTACGAATGGATAGTCATGCCTTTTGTCCTAAAAAATGCTGGGGCAACATATCAAAGAGCAATGAATACAATCTTCCATGATTTCATTGAAACTTTTATGAAGATTTACATTGATGATATTATTGTAAAGTCTGTTTCAGGGAAGAATCATATTGACCATCTTCGACAGTCATTCGAAAGGATGTGAAGACATGGTCTCAAAATGAATCCTCTCAAATGTGCTTTTTGTGTGCAGGCGAGAGATTTCTTGGGCTTTGTGGTCCACAAAAAGGGAATCGAAATAAATCATAATAAGACCAAGGCCATCATGGAAGCGAAAGCGCCATCGACAAAGAAGGAATTGCAGTCACTATTGGGAAAAATCAATTTCTTGAGAAGATTTATCTCAAATCTCAGCGAGAAGACTCAAGCCTTTTCACCTCTTCTCCGACTAAACAAGGAGGGATTTGAATGGGGGCAAGCTCAACAGGAGGCTTTCGACAAAATCAAAGAATATTTGAGTCATCCTCCAATCCTAGCACCGCCTTGTAGAAGTAGGAGCATGAGATTGTACATATCTGCATCGGATAAAACCTTAGGGAGCATGTTGGCTCAAGAGGATGAAAATGGTGTCGAACGAGCCATTTATTACCTTGGTAGGGTTTTGAACAATGCAGAAACTAGGTATAGCAAGATTGAGAATTTATATTTATGCTTGTATTTCTCTTGTACAAAATTAAAGCACTATATAAAGCCAGTTGATGTTTATGTTTCGTCTCATTTCGACATCATTAAGCATATGTTATCTAAACCTATTTTGCATAGTCGGATTGGTAAGTGGGCGTTGGCATTAACTGAATACTCCTTAACGTATAGACCTTTAAAGGCCGTTAAGGGACAAGTGTTAGCAGACTTTATTGTCGACCATTCTGTAAGCGAGAACGTGTCGAATTATCTTGAACTTGAACCATGGAAATTATATTTCGACGGTTCTAGTCAGAAAGATGGTATAGGTGTAGGAGTCTTGATTAGTTCTCCTAATAAAATCCCAACAAAATTTAAATGCAAAGTCGAAGGTCTTTGTTCAAACAACAAGGCTGAATATGAAGCCTTAATAGCCAGATTTGAAATTTTGTTGGAATTGGGGGCAACTCGAGTCAAAATAATGGGAGACTCAGAGTTAGTCATCAAACAGATTACAAGGGAATACAAGTGTGTGAAAGAGAATCTCATCATGTACTTTGTAATAGTCAATAGATTACTGAAAAAGTTCGAGATGGTAAGTGTTCGACACATACCTCGACTAGAGAACCATGTGGCCAATGACTTGGCTAAAATTGCTTCTGGGTACAAAATTTCGAAAGAAAAGTTGCAAGATGCAATCGAAGTCAGAGGTAGAGTTATGTCAACCAAACTATCCCCATCAGATTTGGAAGCTACAAAGCTAGGGTACGCTGATAAGGAAAATTTCGAAATCTTAGTCGTAGATAGTTTAACGGATGAAGATTAGAGGAAACCAATAGTAGAATATTTGCAAAATCCAGCAATATCCACATAACGAAAAATCAGGTATCGAGCTTTGAGTTATGTTCTTTTGGGTCATGAATTATATAGGAGTCTTGCTTAAATGCCTTAGTGAATCAGAGGCATACCTAGCCCTTTCGACTGTCCATGGTGGGGAATGTGGGGCACATCAGGTAGGCTACAAAATGAAATGGCTTCTGTTTCGACAAGGCATGTACTGGCCTACTATATTGAAATACTGTATCGAATTTGCTAAAGGATGTCAAGAGTGCCAAGTGCATGCAGGTATACAACATGTTCCTTCAAGCAAACTACACTCCATAGTCAAACCATGGCCCTTTAGAGGTTTGGCTTTGGATTTGGTTGGTGAGATTCGACCAACATCATCTAAAAGTCAAAGGTACATTTTGGTAGGTATCGATTACTTTACAAGATGGATCGAGGTTATACCTTTACCAAATGTTGACCAAGAGGATGTGATCGAATTCATTAAGAAACACATGATCTATAGGTTTGGAATCCCATAAACTATTACAACAGATCAGGGATCTGTTTTTACTGGTCGGAAGATGGAGGAATTCGCTAAAGAAATGGGTTTAAAATTGTTAACCTCTACACCCTACTATGCTCAGGCTAATGGTCAAGTCGAAGCAGCAAATAAAGTGGTAATTAGCCTAATTAAGAAACATGTGGGAAAGAAGCCTAGAAATTGGCATAAAACATTGGACCAAGTCCTTTGGGTATGTCAAACTTCCCCCAAGAAGGCGACGAATTCCACGCCTTTCCGATTGACCTTCGGCCATGTGCGGTATTACCAGTTGAAATCTATCTTCAATCGGTAAGAATTCAAAGGCACCATGAGATCCCATCTGAGTCGTATTGGAATATGATGTTAGATGAATTGGTGGATTTAGATGTGGAAAGGCTCAATGCTTTAGAATTGTTGAAAAGGCAGAAGATGAGAGTAGAACAGTCTTACAATAAGAAAGTCAAAGTGAAGACTTTTTCTCCTGGAGAATTGGTTTGGAAAGTAATTTTTCCTATGGATCGAAAGGATAGGTCTTTGGGAAAATGGTCTCCTAAGTGGGAAGGTCTTTTTCAAATCATACAAGTTTTTTCGAATGGCGCTTATAAGATTGAAGAATTATATCAAGATAGGAGGATCTTGAGGGTAAATAAGAAGTACTTAAAGAAGTACAAGCCTACTCTTCGAGAAGTAAAAATAGCTAGAGAGTAATCACACATACAAAATAAACAAAGCTAATATGGCAGAATAAAATAAAACACAATGCCAAAATGGCTAAGTTCGATACATCAAAAGGCGAACAAGCATTACAAAATCCAAGGAACAGTGATGAAACATAAGAAGAAATAAATTTTTTTGGAAATTAAAATGGCAAGTTGTCTTTCATGGTGGAGTACTTCACCCTCAAAAGTTTTAGCCGCCTCTCACACAGGGATTGGTTCGATCTCATGGCCTCCAGTACTGCTTCTAGTTTCTGAGCTTTGTCAGCAGAATCCAAACCTATGTTAAGCTTTTTCGCTATCTAGGAGTTGTCAAATTTTTCAAGCTCGGCATTTTACTTCTTAGCATTCGAAATCTTCTCTTGCAGCTCTTTTATCTGTGCCTCCCAGGATTTGATATTTTGTTCATTACCTTTGATTTGAGCCTTGTTCTGTTCTTAGATTTGTTCCAAATTTTCCAGTCTATTGGTGGATTCTGTGGCAGCATCCCATGCATTCGTGACTGAGTCAGTTTGATTTTCAATATCTTTCGAGGGTTGTTTGATTTTGGCAAGGTCCGTGGCAATTCGATCAACCATCGAGGTCAGCTCCAAGATGATATTAGCAATTTCTGGAGAAGTAGTTAGGATATCAACCTCTTTGAAGAGACTCTTCAAAACAATTAGAGAAGTGGGGTCAGACTCAATAAGTCGAAACAAGTTATCCTTTAAAACCTTTTCTTTAATCTTTGACAATATCTGGCTTGAAGGATCAGCAGTGGTTTGACCACCAGATACAGAGGGCGAACTAAGGGTTTTTTTAGACGAACTGCCCCTGGAACCAAGTAAAACTTTTAAGTATTCACGCGGATTATTCTTTTTCAGGGCTTCTAGTTCTTCTGTAGAAAGCATCATGGAGGTTTTGCTCGAATCCTTTGCAGTTGACAGATTAGGGTTAGGAGATGTTTTGACAATTATATCCTCTTGAACGTCTCCTTCCTCTTCTGCATCATGATCATTAACAGCTTCGATGTTTTCATCATCGTCCATAAAATCCTCAATAGTCATTGATTGGTTAGGAAACGTAGAATGTTTACCTCCTTCTTCCATAACATCATCTTCAGCGGCATCTGAAGTGTCGACTCTTGGAGATCTATCATCAACTTCTTCTTCGACTTACGCCTCAGGGTTATCCGCCTCCATGCCATCCCCAGTTGTTTCAGCCTGTGTACCTTTTTCTTGGTCATCTTCGTGGTCAGATTCGCTAGTCTGAGAAGTTTGTGTGGTGGTCTTGGGCGGAGAAGTTTCACGTTGTCTCTTGGCCACCTGGTTGATTTCGCTAATAAGGATGGTTGGATTAGTTGATTTGGCAGCTGGTTGAGTCGAAGTTCCCACGTCATCCTGAAAGGCATCAACAAAGTTAATAGTCAAAGAGAAAAACTAGGGGCAATGAGGTATATGTGCAAATCATTTTTTGTACCTTAGGAGCTTCTGCCCCGGGACTTGAGTTATCACTTTCAGGTTGCTCTGCAGCATTTTTCGACATCTCCTCAGGTGTTGGCTCCGAGATGGTCAGTTTGGTGGGTTTCTTGATCATAACCTTCACGCCTTTCGCCTAAGATTGAGTGATGGCTTTGTTTATCTTTGGTTGCCTCTTCTTCTTCTTCAGAGTTTGTTCAGCAGTTGGAGATAGGTCTTCATCTTCAGATTCGATTATCACTAGTGTATCATCCATGGCCTTCCTTTTCTGGGGAGTCGGATGTGGTTTTCGAGCGCCCTGGAGAAGAAAATGTTAGTAAATAATGGACATAGAATGGCAAATTTAATAAAGGGTGTGAAAATACCTTTGTTGTTGTTGTTGTTGTCTTGCTTCCTTCCTCTTCCTTCACTTCTGCAAGCTTTCTAGTTGGTGGTTTCTTCGGAGGAATGTTCGTGGCTAAACAAACAGAAAAGCAGTCGTTATATGTGAAAATAAGTAGACAAGAAAATGTTGGGTCGGAATCCTCCCGTTCCACACCTTCAAATATTTCAGATTCGATGCAAACATCTTCGATCCCAATATGAAGATGCCCTTTGAAATTGTCTAGTGTATGCTTGGTCGGAACCACCCGATGTTCTTTTGGTTTTGATTGCTAGTGAAGGATTTTGATAGAATCCCCACAGACGAACCAGTCTGGAAATGGAGGGGCAAGGGCCACTCCAAAGTCAGCACTTGGCAGTCGAGGGAATTTGGGAGGAAACATATTGAAAGCCGTTTCATATCGTTTCTCAGGAGGAACATACGAAGGTATCTTTAAGTTCTCCATTTTCTTTAAAAAAAATTCCTTCAGAGTGACAGATGCATCACAAACAGTTCGACCAAGATCATTGGGTCGATAAACAGTTTCAAAGTATTTTTGAAAGGCCTGGATTTCTTTAATGTGCGTCGAAGTACCTTTCTTCACTTTTTCCTGCACATAGAGGAAAGCTTTGTTAATGTGGTGTATGAATGCTGCCACGTCAAAAAATTCTTCAGCATAATAAGTCTTCCACCAGTCATCAAATTGTTGAGTCAAAGGAAGCTTGGTTCGAAAGCCACTGGAAGAAGCTGCGTTCGACCAGCATATCGTGCAATCTGCTTGATGGCCATTGCTTCACTATGGCTGGTGTTGTAAAGAAGGAGAGCACCTTTTTTTTGTCATAGATGGGTCGAGGTAAGACTTGAACCAATCCAAATTCTCGAGCGATGAGATTTGGTTGGTAAGTTATCAAGGAAACTTGGCTTTTTGAGATGTTAAACTTGAGGGTTAAGATCCTAGGGGTTAAGAAGGTTTCCCAAATCGAAATGGATTCTGCTGCTTGTGCTTTCAATGGCACTGGGAATGGCCTGGTGAACCACTCAAGAACACACTTCCTTGCAGCAAAAGGATCCATGTTGGGCGTAAAGTCATAGCGTTTGGCAAACATCATGATAAAGTTGGTAAAAGCCTGTTGGACAGGTCGACCATCATCAACAGGTGTCAACTTCGCCAAACGAGGGCCTTCTACTCTTTGATTTTTCACATCATCAGCATCTTCATTGATTTAATTTTTGAGGGGGAGACAAGCTTCGAACGAGGCATTTAACCACAACTGAAGCAGCCATAAGGGACCAGAGAGTAATAAACTTCCTTTCTCCGCTAGGTTTTTGAGCTGGGTGACCCCGTCGCTCATGGATTTGTAAAGGCTGGCTAGAATCAACTCGCTCAAACATAAGTTATGACCAGCGTGTAATTGGTTCGCCATAGTCAGAAACTTTCTAGTGACCTGCAGTGACTTCGAGCAGAAGACACAGCGTGACAACCACAAAGCTAAGAAAGCTATGTGTTCGACGTCCGATACTTCCTCCGTACTCTTATCATAATAGTGAGCTATATGGGTCGAATAAGCCGCCTTAGAAGTAGTGAAGCCTATGCTATCCTCAGCCATGAAGTCATGATCATAGGTATTACCAATAGGTTTAAGCCCTATGATAACGGCTACGTCGAAAAGGGTAGGTGTCATCATGCCACACGGGAGATGAAGAGTGTAGTGGGTATTATCCCAGAAGTACATGGACAAAATCAGCATATTCGAACAATAGTCAGGTCCTATTTTCAACAGCATAATCATGTCATAAATACCCATTTGCTTCCAAATGTCAGATTTTGTTTTCTCTAATTTGTTCAGCCACCCTAAGTAATCAGCGGGATCCTTAAAAGTCGGGCTTGCTCTAAAGGCTCTAAAATGGTTCAAATATCTAAGGTCGATAGCTTCTTCAATCAAACGGTCGTTAGGATCAGCAGGGTTTTCAGTGCTAGCCTTAGGTTTTCTACATTGCCTTACAGGTTTGTATTTATGATAAGAGGGGAAATATTCCTTAAGTTTAGCAGGATCTGCTTTGGCTTATCAGAGACAGTTAAAGGAATAAGTACCTGAGAAGCATAAATTCTCCTATTTTCTTCATCGAGGGGTTCAGGTAGATATTGTTGGTTCCCCACCATGGTAGGTCCAGCAACAGAGTCAACCGGGGCAAGTTAAGAAATCTTTTTTGGAGCTCTCGTGGGTTTGCCAGCATCCTTGGTGGCCTTAGCGGCGTCTTTAGTAGAGCGTGTAGAGGAAGCCATTTTTGATGGAAAAAGAAGAAGTTTTGAGTTTTTGAAGTGCATAGATTACTGGGAGATTTGAAAGGAAGAAGATGCGAAAGTGGAAACAATTGTGGGAGTTGGTATTTATACGTGAGGAAGTGGAAGCGGTTTTAAAATAAATTGTGAAATAGTAGGATTGATAGTGGGACACGTGTCCCCCCCACATTTTCTGATGAAACGGTGGTAATAAGTGCCTACCTCCCCATGATCTCCTAGACCCTAGGGAGGGGGTAATGATGACAAAGATTTTGCGTGATTTGAAAAGACATGTCAGATTTACCAATAATGGCTACGACGTCATAGGTCTGGTGAAGGGAAGCTGAGCAGTTGAAGCCACTAATAAGCATCGAAACCATGCAAGGTCTAAGTGAGGCGTCGAATTACATTTTCAAAAAATGTCTTTTTCTGCAATAATGTCGAAAATGACATTTTTGGGGGGAAATTTGTTAGCTCCTAATTTCGACGCCTGATGTTGGATTAAGAATTTTTTTTTCCTAAGAGATAGGATTTCTGAAGTTCTACGAGACTTCGACAGAAATGTCGCTATCAGAAAGTCTAGTCGAAAGTTATCCTTCTGTAGAAAAGAGAGGGTTTAAAGACTTAGAAATATTTCTAAGAGTTTGAAAGGATTCTTCGACAGAAGGCTAAGGAGCACTGTCCAATTTGGAAATTCAAATTCAAAAATAGGAGGGAACAGTTATTTTTATCCGATTCTGAAGGAAGACGTGTGGTGTTCATCCAATAAGTGAAGACATGCACGACGCCATGTGTTTTGTGTAACGCCCCAGTTTTTGTCATTTTTTATTTAATTGAGTCGTTTTGATTATTTTATTTTTGACTTTTATTTGATAATATATTATTTTTCAATGTTGTTATGTTTTATCGCGTTTTGGGAACGTTTGCGAGATATTTGAGTGTAGGGGTATTTTGGTCATTTCACTTTATTTTTCTTAAGTTAGTAAAATAGAAATAGAAAGAGAGAAAAATAGAGAGAAAGAAAAAGAGAAGAAGGAAAAGGGAAAGAGAAGAAGAGAAAGGAAGAAGAAAAGAGAGAAAAACTTGGAAAGGAAGAAAATCGATCAACCAACTTTTCAAACACGATTAAATGGGTAAGGGTGCGAAACTCGATTATCTTATGCTTGTGTATGATTATGTATGTGTGTGTTGGAATGTTCATTGTGTTTCATAGCTTTTCAATTCTAGGTTGGAATGAGAGAAATGATTGGGGATCGATGTTTTCGCGGTTGAAATGTGATATAAATGTTGTAGAATACTTGTTACCATGATTGGGTTATGTTCTGATTGTTATGTTTTGGTTTGGAAGAGATTTTGGTTGAAAATATGGTTTTTGGACTCAAAACAGCGCTGCAGAATTTCTGGGTTTTCCTTGGTTCGCCTAGCGAACCTGGGGCGAAGCAAAAGCGAATGATCTTCGCGGGTTCGCCTAGCGAGCCAGTTAGCGAAGGTCAGCAAATGTTCGCTAACGTTGTTCGCCTAGCGAACTTTGTATCTTTTTAGTTATGGTTGTTGTTGCCTTGGTTCGCCCAGGGATTCACGAAGCGAACGGCAAGGCGAGGGTTCGCCAAGGAGTTCGCCTAGCGAACTTTGTGTCTGTTTTGGGCTGATTGTGGTTTCGCCTGGACATTCGCCTAGCGAAGGTGGTAGCGAATGCTTGCTAGAAGGTTCGCCTAGCGAACATGGTAGTTTGTGCAATTTTGTTTTCTTCATAACTTTTGATCCGTAAGTCGGATTGGGGCGCGGTTAGGTGCGTTAGAAAGCTATTGAGTTGTTCTTTCTTATTAAAATCATTTTTTGAGATTGTTGGCCGATTTAATTATGTCGGGAATTTGGAAATGTATCGTTGTATCGACTTATACCGTTTTAAGGGTGTGTATTCGATGGGTTATCATGCAATATGCTTGTGATATGTATTGTATGACTGGTGTGATGTTATATGATGTGAATGCATGCGATTAAATGTTGTGATGATGGTTTGTGGCCTAAGGGCAAGAAAATACAATGTGTTGTATTTGATTATATATGCATGATTATGGATGTGTATATGTGTGCATTTGAATGTCATGAGTCATTGTATGCCAAGCATCATGATATGCATTCTTGTGATGTCGTGTGCCCTAGTGGGTGTGAGCGACGAAACGATTCCAGAGGGAATCAGCTATAACATCGTGCGCCTTATACAAAGAGGACTGAAAGCGATGATTATAGACGATCGTGCGCCTTATACAAAGAGGACTGAAAGCGATCGGATCGTGCGCCTTATACAAAGAGGACTGAAAGCGATCCATAAACGTCGTGAGCCTTATACCAAGAGGACCAAAAGCGACAGGGAACATCGTTTGCTCGACGGGGAGTTACACTAAGTAACAAGCGATGGTTCCATTAGTTCTTGAGTGAACTAGTGATTAAGATGATGGATGGATGGTACCGCATTTGCATAGAGTCGTTGTGTTGGTCTCTTTGCATTTGCATAAGTCATGAATGGATTGATTTTGTGTGGAATTGTGAATGGAATTGATAAGCGAGATATATATGTACATGTTGTGATAAATGCGTTGAGCATGGTTGATATGTCTTTATGATGGATGTATGAGATATGCATTGTGTTGTTTTGTCTTTGAATTCTTGTGTAAGATGTGGTGAGAATATTTTATATGTGTATTTTTATGTTGATATATAATTGTATGCAGTTATACTATGATTGTGTTTCTCACCCTTCTGCTGTTTTGAATGCTCTATGAGGCGTTGCATATTAGATGCTGAAGGTCTTTTTATGAAGCTTAGGTCTTCATTCTTTTGTCGGTCAGCTCTGATATGTAGCACCGGGTAGTCGGGGAGATCGTTGTGATTTTTGTGTATATGTATATATATCTTTTGGATTATACATGTATGAATCTGTGTACGACAGACAAACTTTTTATGTGATATATGTATCTATGAGATTCAGTTGTAGATTTTCCGCTTTTATTCTGTATCTCAATTGTGGGTGTTAGGAACGGAGTTCCTCTGTTATTTGCTACCTGATTGTTGCATATCTTTATGGACAAGTTTATTGTGTTTTGTCTCAATTAATGTGACGCCTTCGTCTATGCCATGAATGTTTAATTATACTCTGATGAAATTTTTATCGCTTTATTTGATTGGGGGTATTAGATTGGGGGTGTTACATTAAGTGGTATCAGAGTCAGTACGTGTCAGTTGTGTCAGTCCTTGTTGGTGTTTGTGTTTAGGTGAGCTGTTTGTTTAACCATAATTGTTGTTATTGGAAATGAACAGAATATGGCTGGTAGGAATAACGTTGTTTTAGCTGCTACTATGCAAGCTATGGCTCGGACTGTGCAGGGTGCACCTAATGCTGCTGGGAATGATGAGTTCAGGAAGAACAAACCGCCTGTCTTCAAAGGGAGACATGATCCTGATGGTGCTCAGATTTGGCTTAAAGAGATTGAAAGAATCTTCCGAGTGATGGATTATGCTGAGGATCAGAAGGTGAGACTGGGTACTCACATGTTGCAGGAAGTGGCTGATGATTGGTGGGTTAGTACTCGTCATGTGTTGGAAGCTGCAGAGGAAGAAGTCACTTGGGTTGTGTTTAGCATTGAGTTTCTGAGGAAGTATTTTCCTGAGGACGTAAGGGGAAAGAACGATATTGAGTTCTTGGAGTTGAAACAAGGTAATATGTCTGTTGTTGACTATACTGCTAAGTTTGTGGAGCTTGTGCAGTTTTATCCACATTATGCTTAAGCAACTGCGGAGTTTTCTAAGTGTGTGAAGTTTGAGAGCGGGTTGCGTCCTGAGATTAAGCAGGCAATTGGTTATCAGAGAATTCGAAGGTTTTCAGACTTGGTGGATTGTTGTAGGATTTATGAGGAAGATAGCAAAGCTCGTTCTACTCACTATAAGAGTGTGAACGAAAGGAGAGGGAAGCAACAGGTTCATGGTGGTCCTTATGTGACACCAGCGGATAAGGGTAAGCAAAGGGGTAGTTTTGAGAAAAGGCCCGGTGAAGGAGGTATGTCTAATTCTCTGAGATGTTATAGGTGTGGTGACTTAGGACATCATCAGTTTGAATGTAGGAAGAATCTGGAGAAGTGCTCCAATTATGGAGGTATAGGACATGTTGTGGCTGATTGCAAGAGGAAGAATGTGGTGAAGTGTTTCAACTGTGGTGAACCTGGTCATATTAGTACAAAGTGTCCGAAACCAAAGCAAGCTCCAGGTGGTGGGAAAGTTTTTGCATTGGCAGGGACTCAGACTACAAGTGTAGACCGTCTGATCAGAGGTACTTGTTTTATTAATAGTACCCCTTTAGTTGCTATTATTGATACTGGAGCGACTCATTCGTTTATTTCGTCTAAGTGCGCGAAGCGTTTGAATCTTGTGTTGTCTTCGATGGGTGGAGAGATGGTTATTGATACTCCAGCAATGGGGTCAGTAACTACTTCTTTGGTTTGTTTAAGTTGTCCTTTGACCAATTATGGTAAAGATTTTGAGATGGATTTGGTGTGTTTGTCGTTGGAGGGTTTAGATGTGGTTCTGGGTATGAATTGGTTACAGTTCAATCGGGTTCATATTGATTGTTATCATAAGCTGGTGAGATTTCCTTCTCTTGAGGAAGACGAGGAATCGAGTTTCTTATCTACCAAAGAGTTGAAGAGAATTTTGGCGGATGAAGCTCAGTTGTTCGGGTTGTTTGCATCGTTATCAGTGGATAGTCAAGTTGCACTTGATGTGTTTCCGGTTGTGTGTGAATTTCCAGAGGTGTTTCCTGAGGATATTTCAGATGTACCGCCAGAGAGAGAGGTGGAATTTTCTATAGATCTAGTTCCTGGTACTAGACCTGTGTCTATGGCACCATACCGAATGTCGGCATCTGAGTTGGTTGAGTTAAAGAAGCAGTTGAATGAATTGTTAGAGAAGAGGTTTGTGAGGCCAAGTGTATCGCCTTGGGGTGCTCCAGTTTTATTGGTGAAAAAGAAAGATGGAAGTGAAATTCTGGCACAGATATCAGATGTCCTACACAGATGTTGAGACACTGATATCCAACACAATGAACAAGTTAACAATAATAATAACAGTGCAGAAAGTAAAGAACACAGTGATATGTTTACCCAGTTCGGATCAACAATCCTACTCTGGGGGCTACCAAGCCAGGGACAAAATCAATATACGATAGTATCAATTCACAGATCATACAGCAACCACACCCGGTTACAATCCGCTCACTTAATCACTACCCTTCCTATGACTTCTACCTAAGACTCACCTAGGTATGAGGCCCTCCTCAAATCCCTCTTCAATCACAAAACCGTGACTGGTTCCTTTCAACACAAGTAACAAAACGAAAGCCACACTTTCAAAACACACAATTCTCAATACTTCAAAGCTTATGAGAATTGACACAAAAGAAACTCAATGCTTAAAAGCTTATGAGTAACTGACAGAACTTACAACACAAAACTAGTCCTTGTACTGTTATCAGAATCATACCAGTTAGGCTCACAAATAACACTCAAAAACCCTAACAAAACACACGTAAGTTCCACACCTAAACTAGGTTTACACCAGTCAATATATAGCATTAAATCTGGACTGGATTGGGCTTCAAAACGCAGCAAGGAGACTGCACACAATTCTGCAAAATAAACTCCAAGAAAATAGGTCTTCAATCTAAAGTTCCCTAATATGTCTCCATATTTAGAAAATGTTGAAAATCCGAAAACTGACACACAAAAACTCAACCCAAAATACTTTGGATGCCATATAGGATAACTAAATATTCACTGAATATTCAGTAACAAATACCAACACCAGAATCCTCCTTTTAAATCAAAATCAGACGCGATGTCCTATGATCCAGGATGGGACATCTTTATCCAACATGTTTAATGCAGAATATTAGAACATCTTGTTTCAACATCTTGCTGCTAGAATAGTTTTAGCAAAATAAATGCCAACCACAAAATCAAAGAAATAACAATCTCCCCCTTTGGCTTATTTTGGCTAAAACTACACACCAAACAATCTTGCAAAGGTAACACAAGCAAAACAACAATATCAGAGACAGCAGCGAAAAACACACCATAACACCAACACACAACACAGCATAGCAGCAAAAAAAACTCCCCCTCAACTGCAGCAACACAACAGCATTCAACATTCTCCTCCTCGGCTGCAGCACCAGCACAAGCACACCACAAACACACCACAAGCACACTACTCCCCCTTTTTAGCCATAAATATGACAAAGGCAAGTAGAACAATTATTAATTTTGAGAAATGGTCAAGTCAAAAACCAGAATAAACAGCATCAGAAAGTAGATGCACACAACATCACATGACCAAATGTCATGCACAAACTTCAGCATCTTTCCCTTCATAAACACCTGCACACGCTGCACTACCAAAATTACCTTTATTTTTAGTCTGGCAGCCAGAAAGAACATTAATTGCTATAGTTCTTCATGAATACAAACCCTAAGTCTACTCCTCAGGTTTTCAAACTGAACTGCATCCAGAGCCTTGGTAAATATGTCAGCAAGCTGATTTTCTGTGCTAACATGCTCAAGAGTTATGACTTTGTCCTCCACAAGTTCTCTGATGAAGTGATGTCTGATATCAATGTGCTTAGTCCTGCTATGTTGAATAGGATTTTTAGAAAGATTTAATAGCACTCAGGTTGTCACAAAATAATGTCATGACATCTTGTGTGACATTATACTCAGATAAAATTTGCTTCATCCACACCAGTTGAGCACAACTACTTCCAGCTGCTATGTACTCAGCTTCAGCACTGGAAAGAGATACAGAATTCTGCTTCTTACTAAACCATGAAATAAGATTATTTCCCAAAAAGAAACAACCTCCAGAGGTACTTTTCCTATCATCAGCACTTCCAGCCCAATCAGCATCACAGTATCCTACTAAAATGGAACTTGAGTCATGGGAGTACAACAACCCATAATCACATGTACCACTCACATACTTAAGAATTCTCTTAACTTGATTGATGTGACTGACCTTGGGTTCTGCTTGGTATTTTGCACATACACCAACTGCAAAGGTTATGTCTGGCCTACTTGCTGTGAGATACAGCAGACTGCCAATCATGCTTCTGTATAAACTCTGTTCAACATTCACTCCCTTTTCATCTTTGGATAACTTCAAGTGAGTAGGAGCAAGAGTTCTCTTGTGCTTGGCATTATCCAATCCAAACTTCTTCACAATATTCCTCGCATATTTGCTCTGACAAATAAAAATGGAATCTTCCATCTGCTTGACTTCCAATCCAAGGAAGTAAGTCAATTCACCTACCAAGCTCATTTCAAATTCAGATTGCATTTGGTTGACAAAATGTTGGACCATTTCATCCGACATCCCACCAAACACAATATCATCTACATAAATCTGAGCAATCATTAGTTTCCCATCCTTCTCCTTGACAAAGAGTGTTTTATCAATCCCACATTTCCTATATCCATGTTTGACTAAGAACTCAGTCAGCCTTTCATACCAAGCTCTTGGAGCTTGTTTCAAACCATACAAAGCCTTCTTTAACTTGTAGACATGATCAGGAAAATTTGGATCCACAAACCCTTTAGGTTGCTCAACATAAACTTCCTCATTAAGATAGCCATTCAAAAAGGCACTCTTGACATCCATTTGAAACAATTTGAATTTCAAAAAACATGCCACTCCTAGCAACAATCTGATAGATTCCAATCGAGCCACAGGAGCAAATGTTTCATCAAAATCTACTCATTCAATCTGTGTGTATCCTTGAGCAACTAGTCTGGCTTTGTTTCTGGTAACAACTCTTTGTTCATCAGACTTGCTCTTATAAACCCACTTTGTTCCAATCACATTTGTTCCTGCTGGTCATGGTACCAGTTCCCAGACTTCATTCCTCTTGAATTGACAAAGCTCATCATGCATAGCACTTATCCAGAACTCATCTGTCAATGCCTCTTTAACATTCTTTGGTTCAAGCTTTGAAACAAAACAGGAATTTGACACAGCCTCCCTCGATCTGGTTCTTACACCTTCATTCAGATTTCCAATAATCAGCTCTTTAGGGTGATCCTTCTGAACCCTTATAGAGGGTCCCCTGTTAGCATCCTCTACCTCTTCATTCTCAGTTCTAGTGTCGGTCTCTTGAGCATTATCTTCTACGGACTCAGTGTCTTGTGAGATTTCATTGTTCATGGGAAAGCATGTTCCAACATCATCTGGGACATCTTCGTCTT
The DNA here is from genome assembly GCA_022829125.1 of Lathyrus tuberosus. Lineage (NCBI taxonomy): Eukaryota > Viridiplantae > Streptophyta > Magnoliopsida > Fabales > Fabaceae > Lathyrus > Lathyrus tuberosus. The sequence goes on along the minus strand of JALAZF010000061.1, from coordinate 125,497 downwards.
TGCCAGAGTCATTAACCACCACATTTATGGATTCCATCATCACCTTAGTTCTGGAATTAAATACCCTATATGCTTTACTATTTGTAGAGTATCCCAAAAATATCCCTTCCTCACTCTTAGGATCCATCTTTCGCCTCTGCTCACGATCCGCCGAGATATAGCACTTACTCCCAAAAACATGGAAATATTTCACATTTGGCTTTCTACCTTTCCATAGCTCATAAAGAGTAACAGAAGTACCTGATCTGATAGTCACCCTATTGTGTATATAGCAATCGGTATTCATGGCTTCAGCCCAAAAATGATATGGAAGCTTTTTGGCATGAATCATGACCCTTACACACTCTTGAATAGTCCTATTCTTGCGTTCCACCACACCATTTTGCTGAGGAGTGATTGGTGATGAGAATTCATGAGTGATTCCTTCAAATAAACAAAACTCTTCAAACCTGCTATTTTCAAATTCTTTCCCATGGTCACTTCTGATTCGTACAACACCACAATCCTTTTCTCGTTGAATCCTTTGACACAATTCTTTGAAAGCTGCAAATACTTCAGACTTCTCTCTGATAAAGCTTATCCAGGTGAATCTGGAGTAATCATCAATGAAAACATAGGCATACTTCTTCCCACCAAGACTTTCAACCTGCATAGGTCCCATTAAGTCCATGTGAAGCAACTCTAGAACTCTAGAAGTTGAGGTAAGATGTTGAAGCTTTTTGTGTGACATCCTTGTTTGCTTCCCAACTTGACATTCACCACATATTTTATCCTCATCAATCTTCAGCTTGGGAATACCTCTAACAGCCTCACTTGACAGAACTTTCTTCATCCCTTTCAAATGTAAGTGACCCAATTTTTGATGCCACCGTTTGGTTTCATCTTCCTTTGACATCAAACAGGTAGACAAACTTTCTGATTCTTGAGGATTCCACAGATAGCAGTTATCCTTAGACCTGGTTCCCTTCATGACAACTTCATTTTCTTCATTGGTTACTAGGCATTCAGATTTTGTGAAATTTACTTTGAGTCCTAGATCACACAGTTGGCTTATACTGATCAAATTTGCAGTCAGCCCTTTGACAAATAGAACACGATCCAGATTTGGTTGTCCTGTGTAGTCCAGCTTTCCAACACCTTTTATCTCACCTTTTGATCCATCCCCAAAAGTGACATAATTGGTAGAGTGAGGCTTGATATCTGACAAAAATTTCTTCACACCAGTCATGTGTCTTGAACAACCACTGTCAAAGTACCAATCTTCCCTTGCAGATGCTCTGAGAGAGGTATGTGTTATGAAACCAGCCATAATATTTCTAGGAGTCCATATTTTCTTTACTTTAGTCCAATTCTGTCCTTTATTTTGTTGATGAGCAGTTTTGGAATAACCATGCAAATTATAGCAAAAGGACTTTAAGTGACCAATCTTTCCACAGTAATGACATCTTCATGGTTTATACTTTGAACTACATACTATTTTTTGATGTTTCATCTGATGTTGAAACATGTGATTTGACATCTCCTCCTCTTGCTTAATTTTCTGAGGAACAAACTTTAATACAAACTTCTTGTAGTTCTCTGCTTGATTGTTAAAACCAAGACCTTGTACATTTCCAGCATTTTTCCCAGTCTGAAGAATCTCATCCAGCTGCGTGGAACCATTGTTTAGCATTCTTATATATTTGGCCATATCGTCAAGTTTTGACTTTTGCCATACAACCTCCTCTTTAAGATCAGCAATGATTGATAGATGTTCTTCCTTCTCATCTTCTAGTTGAGCTATCAGAATCTTATGTTCTAATATTATCTGGCACCTCTCTTCATTCTTGATACACAACTCTGAGAACCTAGTGATAACTTCCTGCTTAGTGAGTTCTCCAATATAAGATTCTTTGTCAGAATCAGACTCACAAGTTGTTTCTCCATCATATTTACAGATTCCAGTCAAGGCTGTCACCAATTTTGCTGATTCTTCTTCAAGATCACTCTCAGACTCTCCTTCTGACCAAGACACAGATAAGCCCTTCTTCTGCCTTTTGAGATACGTGGGACACTCAGTTTTTATGTGCCCAAATCCCTCACATTCAAAACACTGAACTCTCTTCTCTTGATTAGAGTCTTCTTCAGTTCTGGACCTTCTGCCTCCATCCTGGTTTTTACTGATGTCGAGTGACTTATTCTGAACATTTGCTCTTGACTTCCAGTCCATCCTTTTCAACACTTTGTTAAATTGTTTTCCAAGCAATACCAGATCTTTAGACACCCCTTCATCTCTGACCAAGTTACCTTCATCGTCTGAATCACCAGCATTTGACACAAAAGCTATACTCTTCTTCTTTTCAGACTTTTCACTGATCCCCAATTCAAATGTTTGAAGTGATCCCACAAGTTCATCCCTTTTCATCTTATCTATGTCCTGAGCTTCCTCTATAGTTGTCACTTTCATGTCAAGTCTCTTAGGTAGAGATCTGAGGATTTTTCTGACCAGTTTGCTATCAGACATCTTTTCACCTAGGGCACTTGAAGCATTGGCTATCTCAATAATGTTCATGTGAAAATCATAAATGCTCTCATCTTCCTTCATCTTCAAATTCTCAAACTTGGTAGTGAGAAGCTGAAGTTTTAACATCTTCACCTTTGAAGTCCCTTCATGAGCAACCTTCAAGACCTGCCACGCCTCTTTTGCAATGGTGCAATGTTCAATTAACCTGAAGATATTCTTATTAACACCATTAAACAGTGCATTCATGGCTTTGGAATTTCCCAAGGACCCTTTGTAGTCTGCATCATCCCAGTCTTCCTCTTTCTTCACCACATCAGTAGGATTACCTTCTCCATCTCTAACCTTTGGGGGTTCCCATCCTTTGATAACAGCTTTCCATGCTTGATCATCCATGGATTTGATGAATGCTATCATCCTTGGTTTCCAGCAGTCATAGTTGGAACCATCAAGCAGAGGTGGTTTGTTCAAAAATCCTCCATCCTTGTCCATTGCACCAGAAAGTACCTTCCCTGAATCTCACCCAGAACCAAACAAGGGTGCAAGCTCTTGATGCCAATTGAAATTTTGGCACAGATATCAGATGTCCTACACAGATGTTGAGACACCGATATCCAACACAATGAACAAGTTAACAATAATAATAACAGTGCAGAAAGTAAAGAACACAGTGATATGTTTACCCAGTTTGGATCAACAATCCTACTCTGGGGGCTACCAAGCCAGGGACGAAATCAATATATGATAGTATCAATTCACAGATCATACAGCAACCACACCCGGTTACAATCCGCTCACTTAATCACTACCCTTCCTATGACTTCTACCTAAGACTCACCTAAGTATGAGGCCCTCCTCAAATCCCTCTTCAATCACAAAACTGTGACTGGTTCCTTTCAACACAAGTAACAAAACGAAAGCCACACTTTCAAAACACACAATTCTCAATACTTCAAAGCTTATGAGAATTGACACACAAGAAACTCAATGCTTAAAAGCTTATGAGTAACTGACAGAACTTAAAACACAAAACTAGTCCTTGTACTATTATCAGAATGATACCAGTTAGGCTCACAAATAACACTCAAAAACCCTAACAAAACACACGTAAGTTCCACACCTAAACTAGGTTTACACCAGTCAATATATAGCATTAAATCTGGACTGGATTGGGCTTCAAAACGCAGCAAGGAGACTGCACACAATTCTGCAAAATAAACTCCAAGAAAATAGGTCTTCAATCTAAAGTTTCATAATATGTCTCCATATTTAGAAAATGTTGAAAATCCGAAAACCGACACACAAAAACTCAACCCAAAATACTTTGGATGCCACATAGGATAACTAAATATTCACAGAATATTCAGTAACAAATACCAACACCCGAATCCTCCTTTTAAATCAAAATTAGACGCGATGTCCTATGATCCAGGATGGGACATCTTTATCCAACATGTTTAATGCAGAATATTAGAACATCTTGTTTCAACATCTTGCTGCTAGAATAGTTTTAGCAAAATAAATGCCAACCACAAAATCAAAGAAATAACAGGAAGTATGCGATTGTGTATTGATTATCGCCAGTTGAACAAGGTGACGATTAAGAATAAGTATCCTCTTCCGAGAATTAATGATTTGATGGATCAGTTGGTAGGTGCTTGTGTGTTTAGTAAGATTGATTTGAGGTCAGGTTATCATCAGATTAGAGTGAAAGAGGAAGATATTCAGAAGACGGCTTTTAGGACACGATACGGTCATTATGAATATTCTGTGATGCCGTTCAGGGTTTCTAATGCGCCAGGTGTGTTTATGGAGTATATGAATCGTATTTTCCATGAGCATTTAGATCGATTCATTGTTGTGTTTATTGATGACATTTTGATTTATTCTAAGTCCCAGGAGGAACATGCGGAACATTTGCGTGTTGTATTGCAAATTTTGAAGGAAAGGAAACTTTTGGCCAAATTGTCCAAGTGTGAGTTATGGTTGTCAGAAGTGAGTTTTCTTGGGCATGTGATTTCAGGTAATGGTATTATTGTGGATCCATCTAAAGTAGATGCAGTTCTACAATGGGAGGCTCCTAGATCTGTTACTGAAATTAGAAGCTTTTTGGGTTTAGCTGGATATTATCGAAGATTCATTGAAGGTTTTTCTAAGTTAGCGCTTCCTTTGACCCAGTTGAATTGTAAAGGTAAAGCGTTTATTTGGGATATTCAGTGTGAGGAAAGTTTTAATGAACTGAAGAGAAGATTGACTACAACTCCAATTTTGATCTTACCGAATCCTACCGAACCGTTTGTGGTGTATTGTGATGCGTCTTTGATTGGCTTAGGTGGTGTGTTGATGCAAGAAGGTAACGTTGTGGCTTATGCTTCGAGGCAATTGAGGATTCATGAGAAAAATTATCCTACTCATGATCTTGAATTAGCGGCTGTGGTTTTTGTGTTGAAAATTTGGAGGCATTATCTCTACGGTGCAAGATTCGAAGTCTTTAGTGATCATAAAAGTTTGAAATACTTGTTTGATCAGAAAGAGTTGAATATGAGGCAACGGAGATGGTTGGAATTTTTTAAGGTCTACGATTTTAGCTTGAATTACCATCCTAGTAAAGCTAATGTGGTAGCCGATGCGTTAAGCCGGAAATCGTTGCATATGTCCGCTTTGATGGTTAAAGAGTGTGAACTTTTGGAATCGTTTAGAGATTTGAGTTTGGTGTGTGAATTGACGTCTGACAGCGTGAGGCTTGGAATGTTAAACGTTACTAATGATTTTCTGCTGACTGTTAGCGAGAAACAGAAGTTGGATGTGAAATTTATGGATTTGATAATGGTTGGAAATCAAAGTGTGGATGGTGACTTTAAAGTGGATGATAAAGGTGTTTTGAGATTCTGTGGTAGAATTTGTATTCCTGATGATTCGGAGTTGAAAAGGATGATTTTGGAAGAAGGACACCGGAGTAATTTGAGTATACATTCGGGAGCTAATAAAATGTACCAAGATTTGAAGAAGATTTTCTGGTGGTCTGGATTGAAGAGAGATGTGGCTCAGTTTGTTTATGCGTGTTTGACGTGTCAGAAGTCGAAGGTAGAACATCTGAAGCCTAGTGGATTGTTGCAACCGTTAGATATTCCTGAGTGGAAATGGGATAACATTTCTATGGATTTTGTGACAGGGTTGCTGAATACACAGAAGGGACATAATGCCATTTGGGTGGTTGTGGATAGGCTGACTAAATCGGCGCATTTCATTCCGATTGACATCAGTTTTTCTTTGGAGAGGTTGGCTGAGATTTATATCAGTGTGATTGTGAAATTGCATAGGGTTCCATTGAGTATTATTTCAGATCGCGATCCGAGGTTTACTTCCAGATTTTGGGAAAGTTTGCAAAAGGCCTTAGGTTCCAAGTTGAGATTGAGTTCTGCTTATCATCCGCAGACAGATGGTCAGACCGAGAGAACTATTCAGACGTTGGAAGATTTGTTGTGGGCTTGTGTTCTTGAGCAAGGTGGTGCTTGGGATAGTTATCTTGCGTTGGTTGAATTCACGTATAACAACAGTTTCCATTCGAGTATTGGAATGGCACCTTTTGAAGCGTTGTATGGAAGAAGATGTCGAACACCTTTGTGTTGGCATAAATCTGGTGAGAGTTCGGTGGTTGGACTAAAGTTAGTGCAACAGACTACGGAAAAGGTGAAACTTATTCGTGAGAAAATGAAGGCTTCTCAGAGTAGGCAAAAGAGTTACCATGATCGAAGGAGGAAAGATCTTGAGTTTCAAGAGGGCGATCATGTATTTTTGAGAGTTACACCGGTGATGGGTGTTGGCCGTGCATTGAAGTCGAAGAAGCTTACTTCTCGGTTTATTGGTCCTTACTAGATATCCGCGAGAGTTGGTGCTGTGGCTTATCGGGTGGCGTTGCCGCCGAGTCTTTCGAATTTGCATGATGTGTTCCATGTTTCACAGCTTCGGAAGTATGTTCCGGATCCGTCGCATGTGATTCTGATGGATGAGGTTGAGGTAAGGGAGAACCTTACGGTTGAGGCATTACCAGTGAGGATTTTGGATCGTGAGTTGAAGCGGTTAAGGGGCAAGGATATTGCACTTGTGAAGGTAGCGTGGGGAGGCGCTGCTGAGGGCAATTTGACTTGCGAGTTGGAGAGTCGGATGCGGGAGTCGTATCCGGAGTTGTTCGTCTCAGGTAATATTTTCGAGGACGAAAATTTCTAAGTGGGGGAGAGTTGTAACGCCCCAGTTTTTGTCATTTTATATTTAATCGAGTCGTTTTGATTATTTTATTATTATTTTATTTTATTTTTTACTTTTATTTGATAATATATTATTTTTCAATGTTGTTATGTTTTATCGCGTTTTGGGAACGTTTGCGAGATATTTGAGTGTAGGGGTATTTTGGTCATTTCACTTTATTTTTCTTAAGTTAGTAAAATAGAAATAGAAAGAGAGAAAAATAGAGAGAAAGAAAAAGAGAAGAAGGAAAAGGGAAAGAGAAGAAGAGAAAGGAAGAAGAAAAGAGAGAAAAACTTGGAAAGGAAGAAAATCGATCAACCAACTTTTCAAACACGATTAAATGGGTAAGGGTGCGAAACTCGATTATCTTATGCTTGTGTATGATTATGTATGTGTGTGTTGGAATGTTCATTGTGTTTCATAGCTTTTCAATTCTAGGTTGGAATGAGAGAAATGATTGGGGATCGATGTTTTCGCGGTTGAAATGTGATATAAATGTTGTAGAATACTTGTTACCATGATTGGGTTATGTTCTGATTGTTATGTTTTGGTTTGGAAGAGATTTTGGTTGAAAAATATGGTTTTTGGACTCAAAACAGCGCTGCAGAATTTCTGGGTTTTCCTTGGTTCGCCTAGCGAACCTGGGGCGAAGCAAAAGCGAATGATCTTCGCGGGTTCGCCTAGCGAGCCAGTTAGCGAAGGTCAGCAAATGTTCGCTAACGTTGTTCGCCTAGCGAACTTTGTATCTTTTTAGTTATGGTTGTTGCTGCCTTGGTTCGCCCAGGGATTCACGAAGCGAACGGCAAGGCGAGGGTTCGCCAAGGAGTTCGCCTAGCGAACTTTGTGTCTGTTTTGGGCTGATTGTGGTTTCGCCTGGACATTCGCCTAGCGAAGGTGGTAGCGAATGCTTGCTAGAAGGTTCGCCTAGCGAACATGGTAGTTTGTGCAATTTTGTTTTCTTCATAACTTTTGATCCGTAAGTCGGATTGGGGCGCGGTTGGGTGCGTTAGAAAGCTATTGAGTTGTTCTTTCTTATTAAAATCATTTTTTGAGATTGTTGGCCGATTTAATTATGTCGGGAATTTGGAAATGTATCGTTGTATCGACTTATACCGTTTTAAGGGTGTGTATTCGATGGGTTATCATGCAATATGCTTGTGATATGTATTGTATGACTGGTGTGATGTTATATGATGTGAATGCATGCGATTAAATGTTGTGATGATGGTTTGTGGCCTAAGGGCAAGAAAATACAATGTGTTGTATTTGATTATATATGCATGATTATGGATGTGTATATGTGTGCATTTGAATGTCATGAGTCATTGTATGCCAAGCATCATGATATGCATTCTTGTGATGTCGTGTGCCCTAGTGGGTGTGAGCGACGAAACGATTCCAGAGGGAATCAGCTATAACATCGTGCGCCTTATACAAAGAGGACTGAAAGCGATGATTATAGACGATCGTGCGCCTTATACAAAGAGGACTGAAAGCGATCGGATCGTGCGCCTTATACAAAGAGGACTGAAAGCGATCCATAAACGTCGTGAGCCTTATACCAAGAGGACCAAAAGCGACAGGGAACATCGTTTGCCCGATGGGGAGTTACACTAAGTAACAAGCGATAGTTCCATTAGTTCCTGAGTGAACTAGTGATTAAGATGATGGATAGATGGTACTGCATTTGCATAGAGTCGTTGTGTCGGTTTCTTTGCATTTGCATAAGTCATGAATGGATTGATTTTGTGTGGAATTATGAATGGAATTGATAAGCGAGATATATATGTACATGTTGTGATAAATGCGTTGAGCATGGTTGATATGTCTTTATGATGGATGTATGAGATATGCATTGTGTTGTTTTGTCTTTGAATTCTTGTGTAAGTTGTGGTGAGAATATTTTATATGTGTATTTTTATGTTGATATATAATTGTATGCAATTATATTATGATTGTGTTTCTCACCCTTCTGCTGTTTTGAATGCTCTATGAGGCATTACAGATTAGATGCTGGAGGTCTTTTTGTGAAGCTTAGGTCTTCATTCTTTTGTCGGTCAGCTCTGATATGTAGCACCGGGTAGTCGGGGAGATCGTTGTGATTTTTGTGTATATGTATATATATATTTTGGATTGTACATGTATGAATCTGTGTACGACAGACAAACTTTTTATGTGATATATGTATCTATGAGATTCAGTTGTAGATTTTCCGCTTTTATTCTGTATCTCAATTGTGGGTGTTTGGAACGGAGTTCCTCTGTTATTTGCTACCTGATTGTTGCATATCTTTATGGGCAGGTTTATTGTGTTTTGTCTTAATTAATGTGACGCCTTCGTCTATGCCATGAATGTTTAATTATACTCTGATGAAATTTTTATCGCTTTATTTGATTGGGGGTATTAGATTGGGGGTGTTACATTTTTCCCTGATTAGTAGCTCGTTAGTGGGTAGTTATTTTTAACCATTATAAATAGCAAGTCTTAACATTAGATTTGGGGGTGTTCAATTGTGTACAAAAACTCAGTGTGCTCAAAGTACTAGTGTAGAGAAAAGAGCGTGTGAGAATGTATGTTGATATAACACCACTTTTACAATTCAATGCAATTTTAATAAGTTTCTTTCATTAAAGTCTCTTTTTATTCATGCAAGTTAACTTCTGCATTTACCAGTCTTTTCTATTTAAATCTTTTTTACCTTTCAGTTACTTTATATTTCTTGAAGTTAGCCTCTTTTACTTATGTACGCTGTCGAAGTGTTCTTAATGTTTTCCAGAAACTTACACAAGAAAACAATTAGCACATGTCCTAGGATTTAGTTTGGTCGATCCTGCAAGTTACTCATTTTTACATAAAATTAATAGACCAGAGGTTGTTTACTATTTTCACCAATCCTCTCTAGAATCTGATATGGTCCCACGTATCTCGGACTTATTTTCCATGACTTAAACGGTTCTTTCAACCTTAACCTTGGAGTAACTTTCAAGAATACATGATCACCTTCTTCACATTCCAAAGGTCTCATTCGGTTATCCACATAGCTCTTCTGATGGTCTTGTACTTTCTTAACCTTGTCGCGAATCATTCTAATCTTTATCGTAGTATCTTGAATAATCTTCGGTCCTAAAATTCTTTCCTCACCAACTTCCGTCCAGCACAAAGGCGTATGACATTTCCTTCCGTATAATGCTTCATAATGAGCCATACCAATACTCGTGTGGTAACTATTGTTGTAAGCAAATTCAATTAATGGTAAAAGCTCCTTCCAATTTCCTCCACTTTCAAGCACACAAGCTCTTAACATGTCTTCCAAATTTTGTAGCATCCATTTTGTTTGACCATCTGTTTGAGGATGATTTGATGTGCTAAAACACAACCTTGATCCCATGGCTTATTGGAAATCTCTCCAAAACCTTGAAGTAAACTTAGGATCTATATTAGATACAATGCTAGAGGGAACACCATGAAGTCTCACAATTCTCGCAATAAACAACCTTGCAAGATAACTTGCTTTGTAAGTAGTCTTCACGACCAAGAAATGTGTTGACTTCGTCAACTGATCTACAATCACCCAAATAGAATCATAACAACCTTGTGTATGGGGTAACCCAATCGCAAAGTCCACTGAAATACTATCCCATTTCCTCATCAGAATCTCTAACGGTCATAACAAACTACCCGGTCATTGGTGATCGATCTTCACTTGTTGGCATACTGACATTCTGACATATACACCGCAATGTCCCTCTTCATCCTGGACCACCAATAGTCCCTTTTTAAATATTGGTACATCTTCAAAGAATCAGGATGTATAGTAAAATCACCTTTATGAGCTTCCTCTAAAATCTTCCTTCGAAACACAAATCCTTTGATTGAATAAAATAACTCCATCTATGGCTCGTGCGAAACCCGGTTAAACCAACATCTCTCTTAACTTCGCATCTAGCACTTTGCCCTTGTTGAATTTCATCTCTTAAGGTAGAATTAACATTCAAGTTTCCCATTATCACACCATCTGGAGTCCAAACAGATTGAAGTTTAAGATCTCGAAACTTTTCCAACAATGCATACTCACACATCATCAGCTCAGCTTTATGTACTTCCTTCCGACTTAACGCATCTGCCACCTTATTCACTTTACCTGGTTGATATTTCAAAATTCCAAATCCTTCAAATACTCCATCCACCTCCTTTGATGCATATTCAATTCTTTCTGATCGAACAAATACTTTAAACTCTTAAGATCATTGAACATCTCAAAACGCACTCCATACAAGTAATGACGCACACCTTCAGTGTAAAAACCATGGCCGCTAACTCCAAATCATGAGTTAGATAATTCTCTTTGTGAACTTTCAACTGACGAGAATCGTAAGCTACCACTTGACCATCCTACATTAACACACCTCCTAGTCCCCTCTTAGAAGCATCACAAAATACTTCATACGACTTATTAGGATCGAGAATAATCAAAACATGAGCAGTCGTCAACCATTCCTTTAAACTCATAAAAATTTTCTCACAACCCGAATCCTAACTATACGGAAACTCTTTCCGGGTAAGTCTAGTCATTGGTAAAACTAATTGAGAAAAGCCTTTGATGAACCTTCTATAGTATCCTACCAATCCTAAGAAACTTCTGACCTCTGAAGCATTCTTCAGTCTTTCCCAATTAATCACCGCTTCAACTTTTGATGGATCTACCGCCACACCTCCTTGAGATATAACATAACCAAGAAATCTTACTTCCGTAATCCAAAACTCACACTTTCTCAACTTGGCGAAAAGTTGTCTCTCTTGCTATATCGATAGGACAATCCTTAAATGTTCTCCGTGCTCTTGTGGAGTACGAGAATAAATAAGAATGTCATCAATAAAGGTCACCACGAATTGGCCCAAGTAAGGTTGGAATATCCGGCTCATGTAATCCATGAAAACAGCTAGAGCATTTGTCACACCGAAAGGCATCACAAGAAATTCATAATGACCATAACGGGTTCTAAATGCGGTCTTTGGTAAGTCCAAACTCTTCCCATGGATTTGATGATAACCCAACTGTAAATCAATCTTCGAGAACACACAGGCTCCTTTCAACTGATCTAACAGGTCGTCTATCCTGGGTAAGGGGTATTTGTTCTTGATGGTGACTTTATTCAACTGGCAGTAATCAATACACAAACGCATTCCACCATCCTTCTTCTTTACTAGCAATACTGGAGATCCCCAAGGTGTAACACTAGGTTTAACAAAATGCTTAGCCAACAACTCTTCCAATTGTTCCTTCAACTCTCTTAACTCAAGTGGTGTCATCCGATATAGAGAAACGAATATAGGAGTCGTTCTCGGTACCAGGTCAATAGAGAATTCCACTTCCCTCGCTAGAGGGAGAGAAGTGACATCCTCAGGGAAAACTTATGGAAACTCACAGACTATAGGGATTTGCAAAACCTTCAGGTTATTAATTGCCTCCTTAGTGAGAACCAAGAGAATAAACTTTTCCTTCTCAAATAAGAAATTTACCAAGCCAACCATACCTTCCAAAATAGTGGTCAAAACATCCTTTGGAGTAGCCTCTCTGGACGAAATGATGATTAATTTCTCATCACAACCAATAAACACCAAATTAGCATAAATTCAATCCATTCCCAAGACTACATCCACCTTCTTTAGCAAAAAGCAATAAAGTCAATCTGAAAAACTCTACCATCCACCGATAACACGCAATTTTCACAAATCAATGGTGTCTCAACCATCTCATCCAGGGTGGTAGTAACCACTATGGAAGGAGACAAAGGAATAGCTTGCAACCCAAGTCGCTTCATACATTGCATAGACACAAAAGAGTGTGTTTCTCCACAATCAAACAATACAAAACAAGGATGTCCATTCACGAAGAACTAGGGAAATACTTATCCATAAAGGTAGTCTTGAATTGTTCCCACACCTTAGGCACACATTGCATAGTTATTAAAGTTGAAGTACTTTCCCACCGCCTCATAGCAGGACCCTTCAAAATGTGTGAAGCAAACACCACCTTATCCACCTCACTACATTGCACAATTTGGAAGATTCTCTCTATACCAAATACCCATTCATGAGTTTTCACAATTTGGAGTATTAGGTCTAGCACTCTGTACTTGTTTCCCTTTGAAGGGTTGTTGTTGTCTAGGCTTAAACTATTGACTTGGTCTTCCTTGGTATTTCTGACCAACTCTAGCCATATCTCTCTTTTCTTGAACTTTTTTCAAATTGTTTTCCGCCACATAACACTGCCTTAGTAACTCAACATAGGTAGCGAACTCTCTTTGAGACACACTATGAGAGATGTATGTCCTTAGACCAAACATGAACTGATTAATCTTCAATTTCTCATTAGGAGCATACATGACCTGCCTAGAGTAAGCAGTCATGTCCTCAAACTTCTCAGCATACATAGCCACAATCATTTTACCTTGTCTCAACTGTTGGAATTCAAACTCCTTCTGAGCTCTCAAAGAACTAGGGAAATACTTATTCATAAAGGTAGTCTTGAATTGTTCCCACACCTTAGGCACACCTTGCATAGTTATTAGAGCTGAAGTACTTTCCCACCACCTCATAGCAGGACCCTTCAAAATGTGGGAAGCAAACACCACCTTATCCACCTCACTACATTGCACAATTTGGAAGATTCTCTTTATACCAAATACCCATTCATGAGCCTTCACAGGATCTAGTTCGCCATGAAATTCTATAGGATTCATGCAGAAGAAATCCCAAAAGCTCCCACTTGTAGCTTCTGGTGGAACCACTGTAGCATGAGGACTTCCATTCAACTATTGTAACATCTGTTGCATGAACTGATTCTGCTGCTGTATCTGTTCCACAAACTGGGGCCATTGGACATTCTCACTACCACCTGGGGGATTTGAGTCGGATGTTGGAGTTACGGGCCTACCACATCTTCAGCGTCCATTAACCATGTCCCTAAACATTATACAAACAGAATCAAGTTGATGAAGCTCAATACTATAAATATAACATCCAGAATGATGATATTCGCACACTATGAAGAAGAAAGAAACACTTATAATATTTCATAAATAGGTCGAGGATACAACTAGGCTCTGATACCAACTATAACGCCCACATATAATATAGGTCTAGAATAATTCATATTATACATGATTGTAAATTTGGTACTGAAATATACATAAGTTCCTAGTGACACATTATACATATTACATACCCAAAACACAAAAATACTAAAAGTGGCATAAATATATACAAGATGTCCAAAACAACTAAGAACTAAATCATAACAATGATATCAAAATAGAGTATTCACAGCAGAAACAACGCCATCCCAAAAAGCCAAGACAATTAAGGACATCAAATAACTTTGTCCTTACCCTTCATGGAACCTGAACCACCTAGAATATAATCAACAACATGGGGTGATATAATAATCCTAGTGGGTTCCCTATCTTATGGATTCACTCGGCTTTACAAGGTTCTAGCCAATCCTATCTCAAGTCAAAAAGGGAAGGGACAAGACTTGAATTCATAACTCACAAACTATATGGAAACATGTTGCTTGAGTTCAACAACTCAAACTATCACTAATCAGAAACCAAATTAAGGCATCTTTCCCTGGCCAACCTTACGTCTAGAGTTATCGACTCGGGTCACGGATCCTTGCATTATAGATATCTTTCCCCGGCCAACCCACACAAGAGTTCTCGGCACAGGTCACAGATATCTAGCTCATAGGTAACTTTCCCCAGCCAACCCACACAAGAGTTCTCGATACGGGTCACGAATACCTATCTAATAAGTACTTTCCCCGGCCAACCCCACACAAGAGTTCTCGACACGGGTCACAGATACTTATTAGTGAATAATTTGTACGTTCCAGAGGAGCTCTCTATATAAGCCTTAACTCATGGAATGATACATCTCAAGGGATTGCTTCCGATTTCGTGATCTCACACACAAACGTGATTGTATTCGACAATCACAAGGCCATATACGCCTTATTCTCAAGGTAAAACAAAACCACACATGTTCCATATAATGTCTCAACTCTTTAATAGACAGCTACTTGTCGAGGATTCACACCTAGGTATCAAATGCGCAAGCATTGTCATTTAGTTATTGTAGTACCCCAAAATTTGCCCTCTTACTTTTAACTCTTACTGGCTTATGTTTCATTGCATTGCATTTAGATCTTATTTGGATCTCATAGCATACATGTTGCATAAGGGCATGTGATCAGTGGTCTTCAGAGTGTTGGTCATTCAAAGCAAGAGAATAAGAGCCAAGGGTCTTCAAACAAGCCTCAAAGGTCCCTTACATCATATATCCTCCCATTGATCTCACAAGTCATTGAAAGATGGGAATTCATCAAGAAGATTGAGCAGTGCATCATCTCCTGACAAAACAGTCCAAACTAGGGTTTGGGATTCAAATGGTTACTTGATTAAATTTTGATCCAAACTTGATCTCAATGTTTTCTATATGATGTCAAGTATCTAAGGATGGAAAATTGGCCATTGGTTCATTTCAGAAGAGGTTCAATTGATCAGTTACTTGAGAATCAAGAAATTGGGGAAAAAGTCAATTGTACAGTGAAAAAAGTCAACTCCTGGCTTTTTAAGATCAAATTCATGAAATTCAAGTTACATATGTTCATTGGACAAGATTTTATCAAGAAATGATGGAGGAATCATGAAAAATCAAGAAATGTACAAAGTTGCCATTTTTAGAAACTTAGGGTTTCCAAAAATGGCAAGTTTGGACCATTTTACACTACACTTTGAGGCATTCTTTCTCCATGATAAAAGCTCCAAACTTCAGGCCCAAGTTGATCCAATTAAAGTTCACACTCTAAGCTTCAAATCCATATAAAGAACTCTTCCATTGGATCAAAATTGAGGGAGTTATGATCCATCAAAGTTTGACAAAACTAGGTCAAAAACCAAGTTATGACCAAGCAAGACCAGGCCCATGCGCCATAATTTTGTCAAACACATGGTGGAAAAAATGTCAATCCCTTTTTCTCATTGAAGGAGGCTTTAAATGAAAAAATTTTGAAAATCAAAGTTGTTCATCTCAATGTCTTCTTCAACTTTGATGTTGGACATTTTTCCATTTGAGCAAGTTATGATGGAGTTATAGAGGCCCAAAGTTGATATGCTCATGCTGATTTCCATAGGTCATGTTGCCATGCCAGCCAACCAGGTCACACGCCCACAAACATTTTTGGTGTACTTGAGTTCATGGCTATTTTCAAGTGTGTTTGAGGTCCCATTTCAATTTAATTTCCACACCAATCTTGTTCTATGATGAATTATCTTTCATTTGACATCAAAAACTCACCAAATCATCCACCATACATAGAGAAATTCATCACCAAACCTCCATGTTTTCATTGATACCAAGCTGCCAAGAATAGCATGTTTTTACATTATTGTTGTTAAAAAAATCAGCTTGCACGCATACTTTACACACCAGCTCCTTTCCTCATTTGTACCAACACATTCCCTTACATCATACATATACATGCTTTACCATACATCAAATAGGAAAGAACAAACTTGCACCATAAGATTCCTTGCTGCAAAGTCAGAAGCATCACCACTATTCTTTTCTCTCAACCTCACCATAAGATCATGAACATCAACTACACCATAGCCAACCTCACTCACTCGCCCCTAACTAACTTGACTCAGTTAGTTAGGGTGCACTCACTTAACCCAACTCAGAACTCATTTAACCATTGTAGTTAAGCAACTAACTCCACATATAAATCAAAAAACTCTCACATAATTCACAACGACACTTCATTTTCACTCTCACTTCAAATCACTCTCACTCTCACTCTCTGAATTTCACTGAATTCTCTCTCTCTCTTTCTGCACGATTCTCTCATCATCTTCCTCCATATTTCACCTTCATCATCATCAATGGTGTATCTCTGATCAAGAACAAGGAAAATTGAGTTCACTTCATCAATTGCAGCTCCGGTTCAGTAGGAATGTCACTCTATTTCCTTCAAGATCTCCAGGTCCACAGCCTTTATTTGGCCACCTTAGAGCTCAAGAATTCAAGGCAGCACCTCTGGCTCTATTTTGATTCAAGTTTCTGCAAAGTTCAGGTTCCAATTCCTCCCACTTTATTGCACAAATTTATGTTGTTTTAGTTTGTTTTCTCTTGAGTTTTGCTATGAGATTTGGTCATTGTTTTTGCTTCTGACTTAGGTTGGTTGTGGCTCATTTCCATAATTTCCTCATGTGATTTGATAGTTGTTTAATGCCTTGTACTTGAAGTTACATGTATGATCATTATTCTACTTCATTCTCATATGATCGTGTTGAGGCATTTGTGCGATTTTGTGATTGTTTGTGCATCTTTTATATGTCATTTATATGATATTATAGGTCATCTTAGTGTTATTATAGGTCACTTTGACTTGTGTTTGCATTTTGATTTGAGTTTATGCATTGTAACTTGATAATTTGACTTGAATTCTTGCATCTATCTCTTCTTATGCTCTATGGGTTTTGTGCTTACATTTTGTATGATATTTGCCTCATTCCATTAGCATCTCATCAATGGTATGCCACTGCCCATATGCATTTTACATGTTATGCATCTCTAATATGTCACTTTGTGCACTTAATTGAACATGTCTCTCTTATACTTACTTCTTCTCCATCTTGTTTCTTCTACTTGTATTCTTCTATCCATGATTTGTATGATGATTCATATGCATTGGGAGACATTTGTAAATAGTATGTGGTTCTGACCTTGATATTTTGTGGAGTATTATTGCATGTTCCCTTTGCATTTCCACTCATCTTCCATCTATTTTTTTCATGAGTGCACTTCTTTGATGTTTAGGGCACTTAATTGTGTATAGTTCACTTGTGTTTGATACCTTGGGATTAGAGAACATTCTTATATTTTAGGTTCTGACCTTGATTGATTTTCAACTCTTAGGATCTTTATTCATTGATTCTTAACTTGTTTGATCATTATTTGGTATTCTTTCCTTATTCCACTACTTGTAAATAGTTTTTGAACTAACATTTTCATGTAGGTGCTAAGGGTAAGTAAGTGTGTGGACATGCTTCCACATACATTTCTTTCTTTCGTCTTCTCTTATTTCTTTTAATAATTCAACTTGTGATCATGATAAGCATTTATATGCTTTCCTTGGATAACTTCTTCTTCATCCCTCTTTAAGATCAACTTAACTTCCATCTTGGAAGTAAGTTGCCTCTTTTACTCTTCTTCTCCTTTCTTTTAGGATTAGGTTTCTTAAACCACATTAACCATAAGAACATCCATGTATGATAACGCTAGGGTGAGTCTTAGTCTCCCTCATTAGTTTTCACCTTTTGCTTCCATTTGAGTCTCTTCTTCTCATCTCAAAACAAAAAGTAAAAAACACTTAATAAAGGCATAACAAATATTGTATTTGAGCCTTTCATGTGAGAATGAGATAGTGAGGGGTCTTCTCTCACTTTCTTAGAATGTTTAGCGTACGTCCCGTCTTGGGTCGATATGCGAGGCATTCGATCTTACATGAGGGACTTAAATACAATATGTGTTACAAAACACCAAATAAACAAGACACTTCTTTCTTAAAAGACAAAAACAAACAATAATTCTCTTCTCATCTCTTCACTCCTTTCTTAAGGACTCGTCATGTTCGTTCTACCGCAAACAGGTAACGCCTAAGTCTCCATACAGCGAGCTGCAACACCTAAACTGCTAGGACGCGAACGTTGATGTATTCCACTAAAAAACCCAAACAATTTTCCCTTAGCTGAGGGGAACTACGTCGCTCTGATTCTCATGTTCCCGATGAGATACGTAGGCAGTGGGGTAGGGCCCATTCGAGCACTTCTTTTATTTTCCCTACATTTGTTTCTCTTTCTCTCTCCTTTCCTTTTCCAGTTCTCCAGCTAGTAGTTCCTTTTCCAGTATCTTTTCCTTACACCCTTTGATTGAAGCAGCAAGCGTGGATCCCATCGGGTACGATGGACGCGTGGGGGTGCTAATACCTTCCTCTCGCGTAACCGACTCCCGAACCCAGTTCTCTTGGTCGCGAGACCATGCTCTTTCCTTTCTCTCATGTTTACGCAGTGTTTCCTTTCCCTCTCTTGGGATAAATACACATTGCTGGCGACTCTGTTTCGGTGCCACTTTCGCGTTTGTACTTGGATGAAAATCCCGGGAGCGACAGCTGGCGACTCTGCTGGGGATCGAACCCAGAATCTCTGGTTCCCTAAGCGAGTCAATCCTAGCGCTTGTCTGTTTTTCTTTCATTGGGTGTTTATTTTGATGATGTATTTACTGTTTTTACTGTATTGCTATTTACTATATTACTGCTTTACTGTACATTACTGTATTTATCGCATTTTTACATTACATATCATTGTTATACTGGACTGTGCTGTGCTGGTTTTTCTGCTTGGCGGGTTGGGTATTCTGAGAGATAAGCCCATTACATAGGCTTGAGTACATACATAGGACTAGAGTGGACGGTAGTATGGCCTACGTAGCGTCTTGTTATGTATGGTTTACACGAAATTCACAACCAGACGAGGTTTTCTTGGGAGATGTTCTGATTTGCGCGTCTTGTACATTTCAGAGTGTTAACCTAGAAAGTTGTCGACTCTGGTGACCGATCATTGAGGACCTTAGTGGAAACATCCTTCTTTAGTGGTGACAGTGGCAGCCCACATTCTGTGGCAAACACATTCGCACCCGAGGGCCCACTTTGGAACTTGCATAGGATGGCCTTTATTTTTGGGGAATCAGTGGACGATCTCTTTGTTTGGCGATAGCATTGTATCCTACGGGCTGAATGCGCTATTGCTTCTCAAAACAGAGAATCCGAAACTGAGGAACCGCTGTTTTAGTACCCCACATGTGAGTATGGGCGGGTGTTTACAGGTTTGCAGGTGACCATGCCTCCCACATACCCTAATACTCTGGTATTTTCACAGACAGTTGATGTAACTTGTTACAGTCAATGGGTTTCTATCTACAGTATTATTCTCAGATTTGTACAGACACCATGTGTTATACCCCAAATTTTGACCACCCGATTGTCAAAACCCGATTGTGTTTTCACTTCGTGTCATCTGCATATCATATCATCTTTTTCTGTCATGCATATTGTTTGAATTTTCAGTCGAAATATATATGTTGAAATTTTTGTCTTTTTTGGTTAATTATGCGAAAAATCAATGAACGGACGTGTTTTTCAATTAAATTTACAAATGTTCATTGTTCATCTATCTTTCGCACGATTTAATCGATTTCTCATTTTTATTTTATTTTTACATATATAAAATAAAAATGAAAATAAAAATAAATAAAAAATAATAATAATAATATAATAATATATATATATATATACTATTTTTGTATTTATATATATATATTTGTTTTTTTTCTTTTTATTTTTTATATATTTTTTATATATTTTTCATATTTTTTATATGTATATATATATTTTATATATATATATATATATATATATATATATATATATATATATATATATATTTATATTATTTTTAAAATTCATATATTTTGTTTTTTTATATATATTTTGTTTTTTTTATGAATTTTTGTTTTTTATATATTTTGTTCTAACAAAACTTTTGTTTTTAATACAATTTTGTTTTTATATTATTCTAGTATATAGATATTTAAGTTAGCTTAAAAATTAAGCTAGCTTAAAAAATTATTTAAGTTAGCTTAAAATTTAAGCTAGTTTAAACTAAGTTAGCTTAATTTTTAAGCTTGGTATCTTGTTCTCCAAGAATTTTTTTCCTATAAATACCACTCCATTTCTCATTCCAAATCACACCAAAACAATCTCTTACATTGTTTTCTCAACTCTCTCCCACATATTTCTCTCTTTCATTATTTAATTTTTCTTATTTCTAGTTTTATTTAGAAATGTAAAAATATTGTTTAATTATTAATTAATTTAGATATTTTTATTTAATTTTGATTAATTAAATTATTAATTAATCTTATTAAATATTAATATTTAAATTAATTGATAATTCTTCTTGTGGCCCTTTTTTCTTTTTAAAACAACTTTATATTTTTTTAGTTAGTTAATCTTGATTAAATATTCTAAAAATATATTAATAATTTTTAAGTTATTAAATTTGATTTAATTAATTTGTAATTAATCATTTAAATTGTTTAAATTTTTTTATTCAATTATTTGGTAATTTATTCTTAGGATTATTTTCAAGTAAAACTTTTGTAAATAATTTATTAAATGTTCAAATTCGATTCTAACCACTTGATAAGACTTAGAGAATTTCTCTATGATCTCTGGTTTTCTCTGCTTTGTCTTTTACCTGACGCAGGAGTTCTTATATGATACTTTGAGGATCATTATCTCGCTTCTAGAAGCTTGAGAAGAGGCATTGGACCTTGCTCCAATAGGTAAGTTTTCGAACTCATTATCCATGTTTTATTCACACAATGCTTTTCCGTGTATATTCAATTGCCATGATATCACGATGTTTTGCCGTGTATATTTTATCACATGATGTTTTTTCCATGTATTCAGTTTCACACACGATGTTTTGCCGTGCATATGCTTTCATTCTCCGGATGTTTTTCCGTGTATATTATATCTGTTAGTTACCACGATGCTCTGTCGTGAATGTCTGTATCTCTGTTTATTTATTACGTAATGTTTTGCCACGTATACCTATTATTTATCAACACGATGTTCTTCCGTGTATGTTTTATTTCACATGACGTTCTTCCATGTATAATTGACTCTGATTGTTTGGGCCTCTTGAGAGAGTGTAAGACCCATCCCTTTGTACAGAAAACCTTTTGGGCCTCAGTCACTTGTATAAGTCCCTGTACAAACTCAAAACCACAGTGCAATCACTGATAAAAACTTGGGCCTCTCCTTGAGCTGTAAGCCACAACCTCTTTTCAAAATACTTTCTCCTTTGATTTTGAAATATACTGTTGTTTTCAATCTTTCTTTGTTGAACAAACTAACCAAACAGCATGGAAGCTCTACAACCGAGTAAGTGTTTATACGCTTTCATATGTATATAACTGTATTGTGGGGCTGCTCACTGTAAGTCTCCTTTCATAAACTCATATCAACTGTGTAATACTAGTATAGATATTTAGAGTTTCCCCGGCAACTACGTCTAGCATTAATCCCGTTGATCCCTCTTAAATAGTCAAAACTAGATCCCCATAGGATTACCAGACACAGTCCTCCCTCCTCTTGGGGTTAAACAATATGGAGACATGAAAGGCAACATTCTCTGTGAACCCTTTCATAGACTGTCACTTGTAGAAGTTGTCAAAGAAACTCTACTCCTCAGAGATGATCTTTTCTCCGTGAATGGCATCTCTTGAGTTTCTTCCAAATTCTCGAACTTTCCTGGCTTGATCTATTCTTGGTGAATGACATGTCTTGAATTTCTCGGGGTTTGGGGACCCACAGGCTTCTTAAAAGCACTTGTCAAGAAACTCTACTCCCCAGAGATGATCTTTTCTCCGTGAATGGCATCTCTTGAGTTTCTTCCAAATTCTCGAACTTTCCTGGCTTGATCTATTCCTTGTGAATAACCTGTCTTGAATTTCTCGGGGTTTAGGGACCCACAGGCTTCTTAAAAGCATCGGCCTCCTCTTGGGCATTGTACAAGGACCCACAGGCTTCCTAAAAGCATCCCGCCTCCTCTTGGGCATTGTACAAGGACCCTTCGGCTTCTTAGAAGTTTTCACAGCCTCCTCTTAGGCTTCGTATAATGATTCTTCCTCAACGAAGATAGCCTTCGCTTGGGCTTCGTACAAATTGTCCCTTCGACTTCTTAAAAGTTTCTCCTGCCCTCTCTTGGGCTTTGTACAAATTGTCCCGACGACCTCCTAAAGGTATAGGAACAGAAACTAGTCATCTTACTAGAGCAGTCTTTCAATTGAGTCTAGATCTTGATCTCGGAAGCGTACTTTCTCTTACACATAGTACAAAAGACACACCCAGTAGACTTGGACAGTCTATATCCCCTCTTGAGTCTCAAAGACACTCTCATGTTCCTTCTAAACACAGGAAAAACCCTTCCCTCTTTTTAACATCCGACGTTTTCCCGGATATTCCTTTTCTTTACATCCGATGCTTTCCCGGATATTCCTTTTATTTTCATCCGATGCTTTCCCGGATATTCCTTTTTATTTTCATCCGACGCTTTCCCGGATATTCCTTCTATTTTTCGATGTTTTTCCCGGATATTCATATCTCAATCTTTAATCTCTTCACTCTTTTGAATCAATTCCCACAAACACCCTTTTAGCTTCATATCTTGGGCTTTGAACAAGATACAAACAAATCACTTTTAGCTTCACATCTTGGGCTTTGAACAAGATACAAATCACCTTTAGCTTCATATCTTGGGCTTTGAACAAGATACCCAAATATCTCTTTTCCTCCCATAGAATAGGAGGAACTACGATTGCTCTGATTTCCCTGTTTTCTTTAACGGGGATACGTAGGCATAAGATTGTGAAATCTTAGCGAGCACACTAAATAAAAAAACCTTAGGTCCAGTACCTTACCAAAAACATCAAAATATCCAAAAACAACAAAAATATCTTTTCAACATCTCTCAACCTTCCCAAAGGAGAAACTTTCCCTTTTACAAACAAACACCATCAAGTAGAAAATAGTAGAACAGTAGAAAATTGCTAACAACCCATGGATAACCATGTATAGGATGGGTAACTGACAACTCCCCATTGTATAACCTGACCCCGAACTCCCCAATCTCTTAGCACTTGTTAAAGAAAACATTTGCGTGCAAGGTTAGTTTGAGATAGCTTCCCTTTCCTTTCCAGCTTCATAGGATAAATAAGAAATCAGAAAGTAGCACCCAATCCCATCCGCAGGCGGATGCGGGCGGTCACAAAAACCGCGCTACAGTAAAATGGCGACTCTGCTGGGGACATTTAGGATTAGAATTCCTAAGAGGTCTAGGTTGTTAGCAATCATACTATATACTATATACTATATAAATATATATATATATATATATATATATATCGCTTTTCCTACTTGATATCCGTATTTATTTTTCTGCTAATGGGAATGTGTGTGATGCCGCATGTGGAAAGATTGAGTATACACCTAGGAAATCCCCTTTAGTGGCGCAGAGGCTATCGGAAATAGTTGTCATGCGATGCCACCCTCTTCTGAGGACTCTTCAAAAAACCCCACATAGCACGTTTCCCGGCCTGCTAGTGTTTTCTTGACAAGATTTGATGATGATGAGAGACAGGTACAAAAATCACTAGTATAAACCTTTGGGGATGGGTAGAGCCTTGACTTCATGACACCGAACCTTTGACCCCATGTTTTTTCTATGTTTTTGTGTGCTGCATCCATGCATTGCATTTTCATCCCTTGCATATTTCATACATACGTCCTGGTCATCGTCAATTTATTCCAACCTTCTTTCTTTCAGTCATCTGTAAGTCGTCAAACTGATTCCTGATCACTGATACGGGACTAGAGCTAACGTCGGGCGCAAAATGTCAGAACAAGAAGTGCACAATGCGGAGATTAGGATGGAAATAGACGATCTGAAGTCAAGCATGACTAATTTAACGGAAATGCTTCAGGTCCTAATTGCCAGAGGAGATCCACCTCAGAGGACTGTCATCCAAGAAATCACAAGTGCTTCTATTGAGCCTCCGCCTGTTCAGATGCCACCATCTACATGGCCGGAATTTGGATTGCCTCACGACTTCATTCCACAATAGGTCACTACCACTTTGGTCGGTCAAGCTCCAAGACCAGAGTTTCAAATCCCTATTGTCTTAGAACCCAGACCTCTGGTACGGACTGCCAGAATTCCCTTTGAGAATCCTAACTTTGATTACAATGCTAGTGCTCAAAGTGAGGGCAATGTGGACATTGAGCCCGAAGATGCCAATGAACAATACCAAACTTTGGAGAAAAGACTCAGAGCTGTAGAAGGAAATGACTTCTTCAACGTTGATGCAGACAACATGTGTCTTGTGTCTAACCTCGTCATGCCAGCCAAATTTAAGACCCCTGAGTTTATAAAGTACAAAGGCGACTCCTGCCCAAAGGCTCATTTGGTTATGTACTTTCGTAAGATGGCTGCCAACATCAAAAACCAGAAGTTGCTCATCCATTGCTTTCAGGATAGCTTAAGTGGAGCTTCACTCAAGTGGTACATGAGCCTTGAACGAAGCAACATTCATTGCTTGCAGGATCTTATCAATGCTTTCATGAATCAGTACAAGTACAACCTGGACATGACTCCAAACCATCGTCAACTCCAGAACACGACTCAGAACGAGAAAGAATCTTTCAAAGAGTATGCTCAGCGCTGGAGAGAGTTGGCTTCTCGGGTCGAACTCCCTTTGGCTGAGAAAGAGCTTACCGAAATATTCTTAGACACTTTGTCTCCCATCTTTTAGGAAAAGATGATTGGCAGTGTTTCATCAAACTTTATAGATTTGGTCATCATTGGCCAAAGACTTGAAGAAGGTATCAAGAATGGAAAGGTCTCTAAAACTGCTGAATCTTCTAACGCTGTAAAGAAACCCTATGGAAACTTCCAAAAGAAGAGGGAAGATCAGACTAATTCTGTTTTAGTTGAGGATATGAAACCTCATTACAGACCTTAGCAGCCTAATCAAGCTCATATTGCTGCTATCACTTCTCTGTTGGCTGCTCGACTAGTTCCAGCTCCTCAACGTCCGGCTGTTGGACAAAACCAGAACTACAATAGGACTCACTTTGATCCTATTCCTATGACGTACACTGAACTGTACCCTATTTTGGTTCAAAAAGGAGCAATTACTACTAAGGCCGCACCTCTTCCTCCAAATCCACTTCCACCTGGATTCAGATCTGACCTTCATTGCGCATTCCATGAGGGGGCTGCGGGTCACGATTTAGAAAGATGTTATGCACTAAAGGCTAGAGTGCGGGATCTGATCAAAGACAACCTCCTCAACTTTCGTGACACTAGTCCTAATGTCCAGCGCAATCCTCTGCCTGAACATAAGAACTGAAACTTCAATCAACTTCAGCTCAGTTACTTCCCAAAGACAGGACAGCTCATCCTTGTGTTTGATTAGTCGCTGACCTTGTTTCTGTCTATTTTGCATTTTCCTTGTTTGTATCATAGTTGCTTTCAACTTGTTTATCTTTAAATGTCAGTTTTAATGAAATGAGCATGTACAGTATTTTGATTCAAATCATCTGTTTATTCACATCTTTATGCTTTCTCTTTCAAAAAACAAAAACTTTAAAAAAAATACACCTCTTTTTCAAATTTTTGACTATGCAAATATTTGTGGGAGGATGATGAAAACATAATACCCATAATTGCTGTCGGTATGCTTTCGAATAAAAAACTTTGCTGAGGATGTAAGGCATTTTTTCAATTCCCAAACACTGGAGATATAAGGAAGATAATCCCTCGTTAACCCCTTTGAGCCTTGAAGTAGGAGTTTCTTTCTTTATAAAAAACCCGCAATTTTAACCCAGGGCAGGGTAGTTCTCAGTTTAATTTGGGTTGTATATTCAAGTTCAAAAGTTTACATACAACAAGTAGATGCTGAAAACGTATCAAAAGTCAGTGATGGTCCGTCGTAATCATCAAATCAAGCAGTCACTTTCTTTCTAAGAAGAAATAAAAAAAACAAAAAAGAAAAAGCCCGCTAAGTCAAAAAAAAACTTAGGCAAAAACTAGGGCGTCCCGCTGACTATAAATTTCAAAAGAAATAGGTCAGGCAAAAGTTAGGGATAATACAGAGAAGAGGTCCTTAAATCCCGATTTTCAAAAAAGTCCACAAAGATGAAAAACAACTAAATGTTGTAAAGAAGCAGTAACTGATGTCTCAAGACTTCTGGACCATCATCATCACTATCATCAGTACAAATCCGAAACCTGTTTGAACCTGAATGCACAATTTAAGTTTAACTGAGCATAGGACTGGAGAACATCACGAAGGGGGTGGGCACCAAATAATCTTTGAGCCTTTATCTTTCTTTCATGAACCGTGAACCAGGCCACGTTATAACCCTCAAAAGACCTAATTGAAGTAAGGTTATTTTGAAAGTATACTACAGCAAGGTGGCGTAAATTAACTCCAAAATCATTTTTTGCAAATCATTTGTTTTGGTATCATACCTCTGTTTTACTTTTCATTCAAAATGTTTTAAACCACTGTGTTTTTAACCAGTAATCCATATTGTTGTATGTGTCTAAAACAATGATTTTATTTTCAAAATTTTTACATGAGCTTTGCATTAAATTTGCCATTTTTAAATAAACATTTTTGATTGCAAACTAGCTTTCCTTTCAAGGAATTTTCAAAACAGTTTAGAAACTTGGTCAGTGATCCTATCAGGGGCAAGTTCTTTCCAGAGCCTGTTAAGAATCAGTTCGAGATTTGTTCAGTGCAAGTCCTTCTCGGAATTGGTTTATTCAAAAAAACTTTCAAGACTCATTACTGGGGCAAACCTTCCTAGTATGCAGCATACAGTCATTATCATTCAAGCTGAGGCAATAATCAGTTCATCTACAACATTCAGTGAGTCTGGGGCAATTTATTTGGAAAAATCCCCAAGCAAGCTATCCAGCCTTCCTCCAAGGAATTATAAACTTGATACAGTTTATCAGTATGACAAAGATGTGTTTAAACAACATTTGTAGTCCCTGGGCAATGACAGTGATCTCTGTGTTGAGGAATCGGTTTTGTCTGTCACTCCCCAAAAGAGTATAAACTTGTTGATTTCCACTCTCTCAAAGAGTCTAAACTTGTTGTCAGCATTTTTATTTGCATTACATACATTTAATCATACATCATAACTTTTTCATATACTATGCATTCAAGAGTGTTTTAATCCTCATTTGCATTCATCAGTGATCGTGTTATTATCAACATCTTACCTTTCTACAAAGTCCGACTTATCTGGCACCAATACATTTATGTCTTATCTGATGTTCTTCTGGATATGTCTGTCTACTCTGATGCTTTTCCAGAACATTTCTCCGTGTTTACCCGATGTTCTTCCGGATGTATCTTTTGGTTTTGAAGTTTTTCCAAAACCCGTTCTGATGTTTTTCCAGAACTTTCTTTGTCCTCATCCGACGTTCTTCCGGATATGTCTCTTTTATTTTGATGCTCTTCCAGAAACTCTTTACATGTCTATTTGATGCTCTCCCGGATATGACTTTTTCTCATCTGATGTTTTTCCAGATGTAACTTTTGTTCTGATGTGCTTATCTGATGTTTTTCCAGATATGTTCATCGTTCAACCAGTCTTCTAAAAAATTTCTCTGTACATTTAACGCTTTTCTAAATGTTTCGAATTTACACTCAAAGTTATTTTTAATACATTCAACGCTTTTCTGAATGTCATTAATATAACTTCAAGTTTGGTCGACAACTCGGTCCAATGCTTTTCTGGATGCCTTCGAGTTTGTTTCTCATTCATCCAATGTTTTTCTGGATGTGTCTGATTTATTTTTCAGACTTCGTTCAATGCTCTTCTGTATGTCTCTTACGGTTGTTACTGTTCTTTTCCAGAGTTTTTTAATACATGTCTGAAAATCTCTGATGATTGTAACCTTTTTCCCAGTAAAGTTACCTTCGCTTTATGGATGTTCCCGTGTAGTCCATGATAAAATTAAACTACTTTCTCAGAAGTCTCTGACATATTTTCATATCTAGTCTCATTCCACATCTAATGTTTTCCTAGATGTTTCTGATATATTTTCCACAGTATGACACTTCTTTCGCATCTGATGTTTTTCCGGATGTCTGTATCTTTGTTCCAGGGTTTATCACTCTCTTTCGAAATATTGCTGGATACCTTTGTCGCATCGGCAAATTTCCACAATATCTTATATCCCAAGAAAATATTGTTGGTCTGTCTCCTGTGACATCATTCCCCACAGTGTTCAAGAGTCTTTCATTCATCACATATCATTTCATTTGCGTTTACAGTCAAAATTCTAGGTACTCTGATATTTAATCCTCTTATACCTAGAAGGTCTAAAACTCTTTGCTATTCATACCTTCAGGTCTAAGAAGATTAAATAGTGGCATCTGTCATACCCCAAATTTTGACCACCCGATTGTCAAAACCCGATTGTGTTTTCACTTCATGTCATCTGCATATCATATCATCTTTTTCTGTCATGCATATTGTTTGAATTTTCAGTCGAAATATATATGTTGAAATTTTTGTCTTTTTTGGTTAATTATGCGAAAAAACAATGAACGGACGTGTTTTTCAATTAAATTTACAAATGTTCATTGTTCATCTATCTTTCGCACAATTTAATCGATTTCTCATTTTTATTTTATTTTTACATATATAAAATAAAAATGAAAATAATAATAATAATAATATAATATATATATATATATATATATATATATTTGTTTTTTTTCTTTTTATTTTTTATATATTTTTTATATATTTTTCATATTTTTTATATGTATATATATATATATATATATATATATATATATATCGAAAATATATATATATATATATATATATATATATATATATATATATATATATATATATATATATATATAAATTTATATTTATATTATTTTTAAAATTCATATATTTTGTTTTTTTATATATATTTTGTTTTTTTATGAATTTTTGTTTTTTATATATTTTGTTCTAACAAAACTTTTGTTTTTAATACAATTTTGTTTTTATATTATTCTAGTATATAGATATTTAAGGTAGCTTAAAAATTAAGCTAGCTTAAAAAATTATTTAAGTTAGCTTAAAATTTAAGCTAGCTTAAACTAAGTTAGCTTAATTTTTAAGCTTGGTATCTTGTTCTCCAAGATTTTTTTTCCTATAAATACCACTTCATTTCTCATTCCAAATCACACCAAAACAATCTCTTACATTGTTTTCTCAACTCTCTCCCACATATTTCTCTCTTTCATTATTTAATTTTTCTTATTTCTAGTTTTATTTAGAAATGTAAAAATATTGTTTAATTATTAATTAATTTAGATATTTTTATTTAATTTTGATTAATTAAATTATTAATTAATCTTATTAAATATTAATATTTAAATTAATTGATAATTCTTCATGTGGCCCATTTTTTCTTTTTAAAACAACTTTATATTTTTTTTAGTTAGTTAATCTTGATTAAATATTCTAAAAATATATTAATAATTTCTAAGTTATTAAATTTGATTTAATTAATTTGTAATTAATTATTTAAATTGTTTAAATTGTTTTATTCAATTATTTGGTAATTTATTCTTAGGATTATTTTCAAGTAAAACTTTTGTAAATAATTACTTAAATGTTCAAATTCGATTCTAACCACTTGATAAGACTTAGGGAATTTCTCTATGATCTCTGGTTTTCTCTGCTTTGTCTTTTACCTGACGCAAGAGTTCTTATATGATACTTTGAGGATCATTATCTCGCTTCTAGAAGCTTGAGAAGAGGCATTGGACCTTGCTCCAATAGGTAAGTTTTCGAACTCATTATCCATGTTTTATTCACACGATGTTTTTCCGTGTATATTCAATTGCCATGATATCACGATGTTTTGCCGTGTATATTTTATCACATGATGTTTTTCCATGTATTCAGTTTCACACACGATGTTTTGCCGTGCATATGCTTTCATTCTCCGGATGTTTTTCCGTGCATATTATATCTGTTAGTTACCACGATGCTCTACCGTGAATGTTTGTATCTCTGTTTATTTATTACGTAATGTTTTGCCACGTATACCTGTTATTTATCAACACGATGTTCTTCCGTGTATGTTTTATTTCACATGACGTTCTTCCATGTATAATTGACTCTGATTTTTTGGGCCTCTTGAGAGAGTGTAAGACCCATCCCTTTGTACAGAAAACCTTTTGGGCCTCAGTCACTTGTATAAGTCCCTGTACAAACTCAAAACCACAGTGCAATCACTGATAAAAACTTGGGCCTCTCCTTGAGCTGTAAGCCCCAACCTCTTTTCAAAATACTTTCTCCTTTGACTTTGAAATATACTGTTGTTTTCAATCTTTCTTTGTTGAACAAACGAACCAAACAGCATGGAAGCTCTACAACCGAGTAAGTGTTTATACGCTTTCATATGTATATAACTGTATTGTGGGGCTGCTCACTGTAAGTCTCCTTTCATAAACTCATATCAACTGTGTAATACTAGTATAGATATTTAGAGTTTCCCCGACAACTACGTCTAGCATTAAGCCCGTTGATCCCTCTTAAATAGTCAAAACTAGATCCCCATAGGATTACCAAACATAGTCCTCCCTCCTCTTGGGGTTAAACAATATGGAGACATGAAAGGCAGCATTCTCTGTGAACCCTTTCTTAGACTGTCACTTGTAGAAGTTGTCAAAGAAACTCTACTCCTCAGAGATGATCTTTTCTCCGTGAATGGCATCTCTTGAGTTTCTTCCAAATTCTCGAACTTTCCTGGCTTGATCTATTCTCGGTGAATGGCATGTCTTGAATTTCTCGGGGTTTGGGGACCCACAGGCTTCTTAAAAGCACTTGTCAAGAAACTCTACTCCCCAGAGATGATCTTTTCTCCGTGAATGGCATCTCTTGAGTTTCTTCCAAATTCTCGAACTTCCTGGCTTGATCTATTCCTTGTGAATAGCCTGTCTTGAATTTCTCGGGGTTTGGGGACCCACATGCTTCTTAAAAGCATCGGCCTCCTCTTGGGCATTGTACAAGGACCCACAGGCTTCCTAAAAGCATCCCCGCCTCCTCTTGGGTGTTGTACAAGGACCCTTCGGCTTCTTAGAAGTTTTCACAGCCTCCTCTTAGGCTTCGTATAATGATTCTTCCTCAACGAAGATAGCCTCCGCTTGGGCTTCGTACAAATTGTCCCTTCGGCTTCTTAAAAGTTTCTCCTACCCTCTCTTGGGCTTTGTACAAATTGTCCTGACGATCTCCTAAAGGTATAGGAACAGAAACTAGTCATCTTACTAGAGCAGTCTTTCAATTGAGTCTAGATCTTGATCTCGGAAGCGTACTTTCTCTTACACATAGTACAAAAGACACACCCAGTAGACTTGGATAGTCTATATCCCCTCTTGAGTCTCAAAGACACTCTCAAGTTCCTTCTAAACACAGGAAAAACCCTTCCCTCTTTTTAACATCCGACATTTTCCCGGATATTCCTTTTCTTTACATCCGATGCTTTCCTGGATATTCCTTTTATTTTCATCCGATGTTTTCCCAGATATTCCTTTTTATTTTCATCCGACGCTTTCCCGGATATTCCTTCTATTTTTTTATGTTTTTCCCGGATATTCATATCTCAATCTTTAATCTCTTCACTCTTTTGAATCAATTCCCACAAACACCCTTTTAGCTTCATATCTTGGGCTTTGAACAAGATACAAACAAATCACTTTTAGCTTCACATCTTGGGCTTTGAACAAGATACAAATCACCTTTAGCTTCATATCTTGGGCTTTGAACAAGATACCCAAATATCTCTTTTCCTCCCATAGAATAGGAGGAACTACGATTGCTCTGATTTCCCTGTTTTCTTTAACTGGAATACGTAGGCATAAGATTGTGGAATCTTAGCGAGCACACTAAATAAAAAAAACCTTAGGTCCAGTACCTTACCAAAAACATCAAAATATCCAAAAACAACAAAAATATCTTTTCAACATCTCTCAACCTTCCCAAAGGAGAAACTTTCCCTTTTACAGACAAACACCATCAAGTAGAAAATAGTAGAACAGTAGAAAATTGCTAACAACCCATGGATAACCATGTATAGGATGGGTAACTGACAACTCCCCATTGTATAACCTGACCCCAAACTTCCCAATCTCTTAGCACTTGTTAAAGAAAACATTTGCGTGCAAGGTTAGTTTGAGATAGCTTCCCTTTCCTTTCCAGCTTCATAGGATAAATAAGAAATCAGAAAGTAGCACCCAATCCCATCCGCAGGCGGATGCGGGCGGTCACAAAAACCGCGCTACACCGTGCACACAGTCCTGCACAGACACAGAGCACGCTGATACCATGCCCTTTTGCATTGCATTATCATGTCATAACATTCATGTTTGTCATTTACAGGTGCTTATTACACTTCTGATTCCAATCGATGGGCTCGACGGAGACGGTTATCAAGAGAAAGAGCAATGTTGCCTACAAGTTCCCAAATCCTGCTTTGGATTTACTGCACAAGATGCTAGCCATGGCTGACCCGGGGGTTCTTGTCAAATTCCAGAAGAAATATGGGAAATTGGTTGAGATGGTCCGCAGAATCACACAGTATGAACATGATGCTCTTCACACGTTGCTACAGTTTTATGAGCCTTCGCTGAGATGCTTTCTTTTTCCTGATTATATTTTGATGCCTACTTTGGAAGAGTTCTCATTTATTTTGGGAATTCCGGTCGAATCATCTTTGCCATTCTTTTTTGGTAGTCATCCTAGCCTAGAGGAGATTGCAGTTGCGGTGCAGGTGAAAGATTCAGTGTTGAAAGGAAATGTGGCTATCAAAAATGGAGTCAAATGTTTTCACCTAGCCTTTCTTACTGACCAAGCTCAAGAGGCTGCTGAAGCAAAGAATTGGACAGTTTACAATTCCATCCTGGCTTTGTGCATATATGGCATTGTTCTTTTCCCTAATCAACAGGAGTTTGTGGATATGCAGGCTATAAGAGTTTTTGTTCTCAAAAATCTGGTTCCCACTTTGTTAGGAGATTTTTACTACTCGGTGCACTTCAAGAATGAAAAAAGAAGGGGAGGATCTGTCAATTGTTGCACTCCACTTTTAGCTCATTGGATTTTGAAACATTTACCTCAGGCAAGTGCTTTTGTAGAAACAAAGGATTCCTTAAAATGGTCCAAGCGGATAATGGGATTAGCTGCTAATAACATCAGCTGGTTTGATCGTAAGTTGATGGGAATAGAGATTATCACCAGTTGTGGGAACTTTCCCAATGTGCCTCTAATTGGCAGGAAAGGGGGAATCAACTATAACCCGATCCTGGCCATTAGACAATTTGGATACGCTTCCAGGTCTCCTCCTACAGATCGGAATGTTGAGAAATCTTTGTTCTTTACAGGGACTGATAATGAGGAAATGATGCGAGAAATTGTGAATGCTTGGGGTCACCAGCATAAAACAAGAAAAACAGTTTTTCGAAAAATGGATTGCAGATCTTATCCTGAGTACGAAAGGTGGTTTGAAATGAAGGTGAACGAATTACTCTTGCCTTTTTCAAGGGAACCCCCTCTCTATCCTGTAATACCAGAGCAGCCTACCACGGTAGCCATCGAGGATTTTGACAAGCTGCAGAAGTTGGTAAAGGAGCTTCGGGTGGAGAATTCATATCTGAGTAGTCTTCTTCAAAACGCCTTGCATGCCAACAAAGAATTGGAGCATAAAGCCCAAGACGCTGAAAGAATCTTAGTTGCAAGAGAAAAGGATTTTGCCAAAAGAGCTCAACATTTCCAGAAAATTAGTAAAGGTGCCGATGTTGCCACTCAAGCTCATAAGAAGACCAAACAGACTTTAGCTCAGACCAAGGATGCACTAGCCAAGCTTCAGCAAGCCTGGGATGAGGTTAGGATCGAAAACGCAGAGTTGCAGGAATAGCTGAAGATTAAGGATGATGAGCTTTAAAAGGCACATGAACAGCGGAGAAAGTATCGGGAGAATCTTGGAAAGAGTCAAGAGCAATTGGTAAACGCCAGAGAGGAGCTGAAGACTTCCAAGAAGGAGCTTGAAAAGGCTATGGCAGATATGGGGGAACTCCAGATACTAGCCGGTGTGAAGAGGCACAAAGGAGTCTGTGATGATGAAGCTCTCCTGATGTATATGGATTCGTTGACTGAAGCCCTAGCAAAGAGAGATATTCTGATTAAGGAGTTAATCGAAAGACCAAATCACCAGTGCACTCGCATACTCTTCGAGGAAGTCAAGTATTTAAGCGAAAAGTTGAAGGATTTGGAGCTATCAGATTGACAGTTTTTCTCTCTTCCTCTTAATGTAATTTTGTTGATGGATATCATCAGGCTTGTTGATGAATCCACTATTTTGGATGTATGTTGTTTGAACTCATTGTTGAACGATATGTGTATGTCTGTTTCCTTTTTATTCGAAATGAGCAATTTATTCAGAAATTTTCCTTTGGCAATTCTCTGTATACAAGCACACGGCCACGGCACGTCTCTTCACATCACGATTTCTGATCTTCAGATTTTTGTGGTTAAGATTGGAATCAGGGTGTAGAGCATCTCGAAAATGATAAACATGGCATTTGCATTGCATTGCATATCATTTTGCATTTTGTTGTTTGCTTTTCAGGTACTCGTGGCAGGTCCTCTAACCTTTATTTGGTTTCAGGCATAATAGCTGACTCCCGCATTCACCGATACGCAACCAGACGAAACCAAACAAGGGTCATGGATCAGGTACAGACAGAGTTGCCTGAGTTAAGGGCACGCATGGAACAGTTTATGAATTTGATGCAGGACGTTGCCCAGGGGCAGCAGGACCTAAGAGCAGGGCAAGAAGACATGCGGGCTACCATCCAGAGGTTAGAGACAGAGATTCCTACTGGTGATCACGTTAATCCCCCTAGGGTTAACCCTCCTGTTGTCAATCCTCCTATTGGTACTCCTCCTCCGGTTGGAGTTAACTTGGGTTTTGTTCCTGGCAACAATGGGCATGTGGAAGATCGTCAAGAGGACCAGTTTTCCCTACTCAATGCTGATATGGGATTCTACAATGATGACAGGAAATACGAGGGACTGGCTGAAAGAGTAAAACCTATAGAAAGTCAGAATCCTTTGGAAATTGATGTTGAGGATATGGGACTAGTACAGGGTGTCAAGATTCCCCCGAAGTTTAAACCACCTACTTTTGACAAGTACAATGGTAGCACTTATCCTAAAACTCATCTCCAGGCATATAATTGGAAGATAGCGGCTTATTCTAATGATCAGAAGTTATGGATGTATTTTTTCCAGGACAGCTTGTCTGGAGCCTCACTGGAATGGTATATAAAGTTGGACAGGGCTCGCATCAGAAGTTGGAAAGAGTTGTGCTTGGCTTTCTTGAAGCAATACCAGTATAACATTGATATGGTACCGAATCGCACTCAGTTACAAAGCATGACACAGGACCCTAAGGAAGGTTTTAAGCAGTACGCCCAGAGGTGGCGTGAACTTGCTGCTCAAGTGTAACCTCCGTTGGCAGATAGAGAAATGGCTGATATGTTCATGAATACTTTGCAAGGTCCGTATCTCGATCGGTTGGCTGCTTGTCCATCCACTGGTTTTGCTGACATAGTAATTACTGGAGAGAGGATCGAGAGTTTGCTAAAGATGGGGAAGATTCAGGACGGAAGTGGTACAAGTTCGGCTCCCGCAAAGAAGTTTTTTGGTAACAATAACAGAAAGCGTGAAGGTGACGCTAATACTGCATATGCACAAGGGGGGAGAGGTAGAGGATGGCAGGGTCCATATCATCAATCAGCATCTATAACTATTCCAACTCTGGATACTGAGGCTCAACCTGCAGCTCAGAGGCAGTACCGCCCAAGACAGAGAATGAATGACCGACATTTTGATGCTTTCCCTATAACATGCTCACAAATGCTACAGAATTTACTTCGTTTGAAGTTGGTACAATTGAGGACTTTGGCTCCCCCAGTGGGAAAATTACCCTTTGGGTATGATGCAAATGAAAAGTGTGAATTTCACTCAAATGCGCCGGGTCACAATGTGGAAAATGGCAAGGCTTTCAAACATGTGGTTCAAGACCTTGTTGATTCAAAGGCTATTAATTTTACTCCGAGGCCTAATGTAATTCAAAATCCCATGCCTCCGCATGGTGGACCAGGGGTGAATTCCATTGAAGAAGATGGAAGTTTGAATCTGGTGAGGGACATTAATTATGTCAAGACTCCATTGAAAGTTGTGAAAGACCGCCTGCTGAAAGGGGCTGTATTTCCTGGTTGTTCAGAAAGTTGTGAAGATTGTTTGATTGCTGATAATGGTTGTGTGAAGATGAGAAATAGCCTTCAGAGCATGATGGATGAAGGGCGTTTACAATTTGATCAGTTGAAAAAGAATGATGATGAAGTTTCTACTATTACAATCTACTTTGATCCTGTGGAAATTCCGGTGCCTGCTCCTGTACAGACGCCTGCGCCTGAACGAGTAGCTCCTATAGCTATAACTGTTCCTGGTCATGTCCCAAATGAGAACAAGGTTGCGATTTCGTGGTACTTGGAACTAATAGTCAAGGATAGAGGCAAGAGGTGTAGACTCCTAAAGAAAGCGGTTCAAGTATCGGAAACGTTGGAGGAATGGGCGGTTTTACCCGCAGCGGAAGGCTTTTTGCTCCTCAGACACTCAGGAAAGACGATACTGAAGCATCAGCAAAGGCCAAAGGAAAGCAGGTGATAAGTGATGAACCAGTGCCAAGGGTGGAACCTGATAATTCATTGGAGAAAGATGCTGAGGAATTCATGAGAATAATCAGAAAGAGCGATTATAAAATCGTTGACCACCTACATCAAACTCCTTCTAAGATCTCCATATTCTGATTGTTGCTATGTTCCGAAGCACATCGGAATGCTTTGCTAAAAAATTTGAATATGGCGTACGTACCACAAGAAATATCAGTGAACCAGCTTGAAAGTGTGATTTCCAATGTTAATGTTGGTAACGGTCTAGGGTTCACAGATTTTGACTTAACGCCAGAAGGAATAAACCACAATAAGGCTCTCCACATATCGATGGAATGTAAAGGTGCTATGTTATCTCATGTATTGGTGGACACTGGCTCGTCCCTCAATGTGTTGCCTAAGAAAGCATTAGCAAAGCTGGATGTGGAAGGGGTTATACTTAGGCCTTGTGATCTAGTAGTGAAAGCATTTGATGGTTCAAAGAGATCAGTGTTTGGAGAGGTAGAGCTGCCTGTCCAGATCGGACCCCAGGTGTTTAATACAGTGTTTTATGTGATGGACATCCAACCGGTTTATAGTTGTCTATTGGGTCGTCCATGGATCCACGCTGCTGGGGCCGTATCTTCAACCTTGCATCAGAAGATAAAATTTGTAGTTGACGGTCAGGTTGTTACGGTATGCGGAGAGGAAGATATTTTCGTTAGTCATCTGTCGTCCTTCAAGTACGTGGAGATGGACGGAGAAATCCACGAAACTCTCTGTCAGGCATTTGAAACTATGAATATGGTGAAAGACTCTCCGTCTGGTGAGGCAAAGGTGGGAACCTCTATGACTTCATATAAGCAGGCTTTGGAAGTGGTGCAGTCTGGTCATACCGAAGGTTGGGGTCAAGTGATTGAGCTACCTATCAAGGATGATAAAGGCGGAATTGGTTATAAACCTCCTCGAGTTCCACCGCCAAAGGGTCAAGAGCGCCAAGGGCCAGTTATTTTCTCAAGTGGATGAGTCATACATCCAAGCCAGACTTGTGCAGCAATTGAAGACGGTGAAGATAGTGACTGTGACCTGGACAATTGGGTGCGCCCATGTGCCCCAGGAGTGAAGCTGAATAATTGGTTTTCAGAGGATCTCATCCAAGTTACACTGCCGAATAAGTAATTTTCTGTGTTTTCTTTCATTAAGCATGCAAAGGTCCTATGCTCTGCCCAAAGCATAGTGACTTCATTGTAGGGCCCCATTTGTTCTCATACAAATTTTATCATAAATAAAAGGACGTTTTGTATTCAAAATTGTGTTCCCTGTCTTTCATTTTATTTTTTTTAATAAAAATGGCAATGTTTCTTCGCTGTTTTCTTGCTTTTTTATTTCTTTTCCTTTCAAAAAAAAAGCAACTTCTAAAAGCATGAATTATCATTCATGCAGAAATAATTCTCTGGATCTTGTTGATGACGACTCTGCTATGGTTTATTATGACTTTGATAACCCAATATACCAAGCTGAAGAGGGGGATGAGGAAGACTGTGAACTTCCTGAAGAGTTGGCTAGATTATTGAAACAGGAAGAAAGAGTCATTCAGCCTCATCAGGAATCTATAGAAGTTGTCAATCTCGGTACTGAAGAGGTAAAGAAAGAGGTCAAAGTAGGGGCAAGCCTGGCAGAGAATGTAAACAAAGAGTTGATTGAGATGTTGTGAGAGTATGTTGACATCTTCGCCTGGTCTTATCAAGATATGCCGGGGTTGGATACGGACATCGTTGTGCACAGATTACCGTTGAAAGAGGGTTGCTTTCCTGTCAAGCAGAAGCTTCGGAGAACCAAACCTGAAATGGCCATCAAAATCAAAGAGGAGGTGCAAAAGCAGTTGGATGCAGGGTTTCTAGCTGTTACTAGTTATCCACCATGGGTCGCTAATATTGTGCCTGTACCGAAGAAGGATGGCAAAGTCAGAATGTGCGTGGATTATCGAGATTTGAACAGGGCGAGTCCAAAAGATGATTTTCCATTACCACACATTGATGTGTTGGTAGATAATACGGCTCAATTCTCTATGTTTTCTTTCATGGATGGGTTTTTCGGATATAACCAGATCAAGATGGCGCTAAAGGATATGGAGAAAACTACATTTATTACCCCTTGGGGCACATT
Organism: Lathyrus tuberosus; assembly: GCA_022829125.1. Lineage (NCBI taxonomy): Eukaryota > Viridiplantae > Streptophyta > Magnoliopsida > Fabales > Fabaceae > Lathyrus > Lathyrus tuberosus. Next base: position 86,091 of record JALAZF010000061.1, on the reverse strand, counting down.
CTGCTATAAGGTGATGTCGTTTGGTTTAAAGAACGCTGGGGCAACATATCAGCGTGCCATGGTGACGCTTTTCCATGATATGATTCATAAAGAAATTGAAGTTTATGTGGATGATATGATTGCCAAATCACAAACGGAAGAAGAACATTTGATAAATTTGAAAAAGTTATTTGAATGGTTGAGACATTTCAGACTGAGGTTGAACCCGAATAAGTGTACTTTCGGGGTGAGATCTGGTAAGCTTCTGGGCTTCGTTGTCAGTGAAAAAGGAATCGAGGTGGATCCAGCAAAGGTAAAAGCCATTCAAGAAATGTCGGAGCCAAGAACAGAAAAACAAGTTCGTGGATTTTTGGGAAGACTGAATTATATTGCAAGATTTATATCTCATCTTACCAAGACTTGCGAGCCAATATTCAAATTATTGAGAAAAGATCAATCAATCCGGTGGAACAATGACTATCAAAAGGCCTTTGATAAAATAAAAGAATATTTGCAAAATCCTCCGATTCTCATGCCTCCGGTTCCTGGGAGGCCACTGATTATGTATCTCTCTGTACGTGATGGATCAATGGGTTGCGTTCTCGGTCAAAACGATGAGACAGGTAAGAAAGAACATGCTATATACTACCTGAGCAAAAAATTCACCGATTGCGAGTCCAGGTACTCGATGCTTGAGAAGACATGTTGCGCACTAGCATGGGCTTCTTAGCGATTGAGACAATATATGCTAACTCATACAACCCTGCTGATTTCGAAAATGGATCCAGTCAAGTACATTTTTGAGAAGCCAGCTCTTAATGGAAGGGTCGCTCGGTGGCAGATGGTTTTGACTGAATATGATATACAATACACTTCCCAGAAAGCTATCAAAGGGAGTGTGTTGTCTGATTATCTTGCCGAGTCGCCTATTGATGATTATCAGCCAATGAGGTTTGATTTTCCTGATGAAGACATCATGTTTCTCAAGGCTAAAGATTGTGAAGAGCCTCCGGTTGACGAGGGGCCGGATCCTGATGACAAATGGAAACTGATGTTTGATAGGGCCGTTAACATGAATGGAAGTGGTGTTGGGGCAGTCCTTATCACTCCAAAAGGATCACATATACCTTTCACTGCCAGGTTGACTTTTGATGTCACCAATAATGAAGCGGAATATGAGGCTTGTATCATGGGTATTGAAGAAGCCATTGATTTAAGGATCAAGACTCTTGAGATATTTGGGGACTCTGCTCTAGTGATCAATCAAATCAATGGAGATTCGCATACTAACCAGCAGAACTTGATTCCTTACAGAGACTATGCGAGAAGACTGTTGACTTTCTTTACAACAGTAAAATTATGCTATATACCTCGTGATGAGAATTAAATGGCTGATGCTCTAGCAACATTGTCTTCCATGATTCAGGTGAATTGGTGGAACCATATACCCAAGATTGATGTGATGAGGCTAGACAGACCCGCCCATGTGTTTGTCGCCGATACGACGATTGATGATAAAGCTTGGTATTTTGATATCAAGCGTTTCTTGAAGAGTCAATAGTATCCGGCTGGGGCATCAAACAATGACAAAAAGACTCTGAGGAGGTTAGCAGGAAGCTTCTTCTTGAACGAGGATATGCTCTACAAGCGAAACTTTGACATGGTCTTGCTCAGATGCTTGGATAGACACGAAGCAGACCTGTTAATGCAGGAAGTGCACGAAGGATCTTTCGGCACCCATGCTGGTGGGCATGCTATGGCAAAGAAGTTATTGCGAGTCGGGTATTACTGGCTAACCATGGAGGCTGATTGCTTTAAGTACGCCCGAAAATGCCACAAATGCCAAATCTATGCTGACAAGGTGCATGTGCCACCAAATACCTTGAATGTGATGAGTTCTCCATGGCCCTTTGCTATGTGGGGCATTGATATGATTGGGAAGATTGAGCCTACTGCTTCCAACAGACATCGATTCATTTTGGTGGCTATTGATTACTTTACGCAGTGGGTGGAAGCTGCCTCTTTTGCAAATGTCACCAGGCAGGTGGTAGCCCGATTCATTAAGAAGGAGATTATTTGCTGATATGGGGTGCCCGAAAGGATCATTACTGACAATGGTTCTAATATCAACAATAAGATTATGCAAGAGCTATGCCGGAGCTTCAAAATTGAACATCACAATTCTTCTCCTTATCGCCCGAAGATGAATGGTGCCGTTGAGGCAGCATACAAAAATATCAAGAAGATTGTGCAAAAGATGGTAGTGACGTATAAGGATTGGCATGAAATGCTGCCTTTCGCTTTGCATGGGTACCGTACTTCTGTTCGTACATCTACTGGGGCAACCCCGTTTTCTCTTGTATACGGTATGGAAGCAGTGCTACCGGTTGAAGTTGAGATCCCTTCTTTAAGGGTCATGATGGATGTTAAACTTGACGAGGCTGAATGGGTTCGAGCGAGGTTTAATGAGTTGAGTCTCATCGAAGAAAGACAGTTGGCGGTAGTATGTCATGGACAACTGTATCAGAGGAAAATGAAATGGACATTTGACCCGAAAGTACGTCCTCGGACTTACCAGACGAGTGACTTGGTATTGAAAAGGATTCTTCCTCCGAATACAGATCACAGGGGCAAATGGACTCCTAATTATGAAGGTCCATATGTTGTTAAGAAGGTTTTCTCGGGCGGAGCCTTGATGCTTACAACAATGGACGGTGAAGATTTTTCGTCACCTGTGAACTCAGACGCAGTTAAAAAATACTTCGCATGAATAGACCCGCTGGACAGTAAAAAGAGAGTCCAGACAAAAAAGGGCATCCCGGCGAACCATAAAAAAAAGGAAAGAAAAGGTTCGGGCAAAAATTAGGGATAAAAATAAAAAAGAAAGTACACCCGGTAAGTTGAAAACCTGCAAGGGCAACTTAGGCAAAAAAGGGTATCTCGGTGGATTGAAAACCCGTAAAGGGCGATCCAGGCAAAAGAGAGATTTAGCGAAAATTGCGATCTGAGTAATCTGTATCGTCTCGCCTCAATCAATAAGCACTCCGAAGGATAGGAATCAGTTCAATTGTCCCCCTTTGAAGGAAAAGCTATTGGAGAGTCTTGAAGATATATAAACCATAGCAGGGTTGAAACTCAATGGAGTTCCAGTTTCACATTGCCATTAGGACAGTTTATTTTCCGTTTTGGCAATTACCTCTTTCCAGGAATTGCTTCTTGATGTAAATTCCTATTTTCAGACTCTTCAATTAATAAAATGGTCATTATTCAGAATAATTCTATCTGTTTGTTTTGTCTTTATATTTTGTTTTGTTTACACAAACGTCCAAAATTTTTTATAAACATTTGCATGTGAAAACATTGGGGTTCTACAATAACATGCATAAAATGAGAAAACATGTAAAATTGCTTTAGAGGACGGGTGTGCTTGGGTGAATACTATAAAACCCATGTTACCCTGGGGCATATATGTGCGCATTCTTTTGTTTGCAGGTGTTGAGAGTTCACTGGATAGCTATGCAAAGGTGTATGACGTCTCTAAAGCCAAAATCTTTTACGAAGCGCAAATGATCATTCCTCCCCAAGCAGAGACGGTTCCTCAGCAGGAAAGTACTTCTGGGAGGTGGTCATCCCCAGCGTATTTACAGAGCTCCATGATCCCCAGCAACATTGTCAAATGGTAGTACTGAAGCCATCATGTTCAGAAAAGGATTCTCATTTCACTCTTTTGTTACAACGTTTACTGCTTGAATCCATCGTCTGGCCGATGGTCGTGCACGATGATTCGATATTAACAAGTCAGTTTCAAATGGGCAGTGTTGAATCTTATTAAGTCGATTCTCCTATTCAGTACTTCCAACAGCTACAAGCTTTTCTGTGTCGATAACGGTTGCAAATTCACCAGCAGAATGGCTTCGCAGCTAATGTTCAAGACTCGGTAAGTGTCCAGGAGTTTGGAGATGTCGAATCTTCTGTAAAATCCTCTTGGGACGTTTTCTTCAGATCAGCCTGGTATCATGGGTGGTATCATGGGGCAAGAGCAAGTTTTTGACCATCCCAAGCTTGGAGCATCTTGAAAATTCTCCAGCAGGAGGTGTTCCAAGTCTATTATCCCCGGTAGAGTGGCCTCCCAATTACAGCATTTTGGCTCAAGTTTCAGTTTTTGTTTAAGAGTTGGAAGATGTTGGATCTTTTGTAAAATTCTCTTAAGAAACATTCCCTAGCACGAGACACTCTGAAGTGGTTCTCCCCAGCAGAGTTTGTTGTAAGCTCATTATTCCCCAGCGGAGTTACTTACCTTTCCTTAGCATTTATTTTGCTGAGGACCTCTTTGCATTTTGCATATAGTATGCATAGCATCCTCAGAACGCGTAGCATTTCCATCGAGATAGAGCATCACGCCATGGAAAAATTCAAACATATGCATGTGAAGCATAGGCCAGTTTTGATACCTCGTGCGAGAGCCCAAATTTGTTTCCCTTCTATCATATTGACAAAACCAAAATGAATGCCTCTTTCATTCCTCAACGGACATTTCAAAGCAACGAAAAGGGTTTCATCATTTTTCTCCCCACAGAGTCATATCTCTCAGCTTACAAGATTCTTGGAACCATTCCCGATAGGATTCCTGCAGCCGTTCCCGACAGGCGCCCTTTAAGTTTTAAACCGGACCGTTCCCGACAGGCCCATTTACCATTCCCGATAGGTAAGCCATAGGTTTTCAACTTTAGCCGTTCCCGACAGGCGCCCTTTAAGTTTTAAACCTGACCGTTCCCGACAGGCCCATTTACCATTCCCGATAGGTAAGCCATAGGTTTTCAACTTTAGTCGTTCCCGACAGGAGCCCTTTAAGTTTTAGACCTGACCGTTCCCGACAGGCCCATTTACCATTCCCGATAGGTAACCCATAGGTTTTCAACTTTAGCCGTTCCCGACAGGCGCCCTTTAAGTTTTAGACCTGATCGTTCCCGACAGGCCCATTTACCATTCCCGATAGGTAACCCATAGGTTTTCAACTTTAGCCGTGCCCGACAGGCTCACCTTGACTGTTCCCGACAGGCTCACCTTGACCGTTCCTGATTGGCCCGTTTACCATTCCCGATAGGTAACCATAGGTTGTAAACTTTAGCCGTTCCCGACAGGCGCACCTTAACCGTTCCCGACAGGCCTTCTTTGGATTTCACTTGTTCTGGACTCTTTGTCACATATATCTTCTCCCACAGCTACTGTGTTTGTCATATATCCATTCTTTTTACACACGGAATGCAAATTTCAGGGTTCTTTTGGTATTCAATCCCTATGTATCTTGAATTCCTGATAGCCGTTGCTTTCATCCATTCAGATTCATAGTTGATTGAATAGGGACAGCTGTAGTACCCCAAAATTTTCCCTCTTGCTTTTAGCTCTTACTGGCTTATGTTTCATTGCATTGCATTTAGATCTTATTTGCATCTCATAGCATACATATTGCATAAGGGCATGTGATCAGTGGTCTTAAGAGTGTTGGTCATTCAAAGCAAGAGAATAAGAGCCAAGGGTCTTCAAACAAGCCTCAAAGGTCCCCTACATTATATATCCTCCCATTAATCTCACAAGTCATTGAAAGATGGGAATTCATCAAGAAGATTGAGCAGTGCATCATCTCCTGACAAAATAGTCCAAACTAGGGTTTGGGATTCAAATGGTTACTTGATGAAATTTTGATCCAAACTTGATCTCAATGTTTTCTACATGATGTCAAGTATCTAAGGATGGAATATTGGCCATTGGTTCATTTCAGAAGAGGTTCAATTGATCAGTTGCTTGAGAATCAAGAAATTGGGGAAAAAGTCAACTGTGTAGTGAAAAAAGTCAACTCCTGACTTTTTAAGATCAAATTCATGAAATTCAAGTTACATATGTTCATTGGACAAGATTTGATCAAGAAAAGATGGAGGAATCATGAAAAATCAAGAAATGTACAAAGTTGCCATTTTTAGAAACTTAGGGTTTCCAAAAATGGCAAGTTTGGACCATTTTGCACTACACTTTGAGGCATTCTTTCTCCATGATAAAAGCTCCAAACTTCAGGCCCAAGTTGAGCCAATTAAATTTCACACTCTAAGCTTCAAATCCATATAAAGAACTCTTCCATTGGATCAAAATTGAGGGAGTTATGATCCATCAAAGTTTGACAAAACTAGGTCAAAAACCAAGTTATGACCAAGCAAGACCAGGCCCATGCGCCATAATTTTGTCAAACACATGGTGGGCAAAATGTCATGCCATTTTTCTCATTGAAGGAGGCTTCAAATGAAAAAATGTTGAACATAAAAGTTGTTCATCTCAATGTCCTCTTCAACTTTGATGTTGGACATTTTTCCATTTGAGCAAGTTATGATGGAGTTATAGAGGCCCAAAGTTGATATGCTCATGCTGATTTCCATAGGCCATGTTGCCATGCCAGCCTACCAGGTCACACGCCCACAAACAGTTTTGGTGTACTTGAGTTCATGGCCATTTTCAAGTGTGTTTGAGATCCTATTTCAATTCAATTTCCACACCAATCTTGTTCTATGATGAATTATCTTTCATTTGACATCAAAAACTCACCAAATCATCCACCATACATAGAGAAATTCATCACCAAACCTCCATGTTTTCATTGATACCAAGCTGCCAAGAATAGCATGTTTTTACATTGTTGTTGTTAAAAAAAATCAGCTTGCACGCATACTTTACACACCAGCTCCTTTCCTCATTTGTACCAACACATTCCCTTACATCATACACATACATGCTTTACCATACATCAAATAGGAAAGAACAAACTTGCACCATAAGCTTCCTTGCTGCAAAGTCAAAAGCATCACCACCATTCTTTTCTCTCAACCTCGCCATAAGATCATGAACATCAACTACACCATAACCGACCTCACTCACTCGCCCCTAACTAACTTGACTCAGTTAGTTAGGGTGCACTCACTTAACCCAACTCAGAACTCATTTAACCATTGTAGTTAAGCAACTAACTCCACATATAAATCAAAAAACTCTCACAGAATTCACAACGACACTTCATTTTCACTCTCACTTTAAATCACTCTCACTCTCACTCTCTGAATTTCACTGAATTCTCTCTCTCTTTCTGCACGATTCTCTCATCATCTTCCTCCATATTTCACCTTCATCATCATCAATGGTGTACCTCTGATCAAGAACAAGGAAAATTGAGTTCACTTCATCAATTGCAGCTCCGGTTCAGTAGGAATCTCACTCTATTTCCTTCAAGATCTCCAGGTCCACAACCTTTATTTAGCCACCTTAGAGCTCAAGAATTCAAGGCAGCATCTCTGGCTCTATTTTGATTCAAGTTTCTGCAAAGTTCTGGTTCCAATTCCTCCCACTTTATTGCACAAATTTATGTTGTTTTAGTTTGTTTTCTGTTGTTTTTAGCTTAATAGAAGCATTATTCATCTCCGGCTAGTTTATAGGCCTCTTAGAGGCGTAGATTCAAAATCTAGGGCAATGTTCATCTCTTCGTTTCTCTTTATATGTGATTGATATGTGGAAAATAATTGTGTATTCATGATCTCCTTCACTTCCTCTCCATTTTGGTATATGGTTTGTACATTTCTGGACATGTGAACGTTTGCAGGTGGCGGAGAGTGGCCGGAGAAGATGATCGGAGGTCATTCTCCGGCCGGTGAGGTTTAAGGTTAGGGTTTATGCCAGTTTAAATCATGGTCGTCTGATCATTCTCATCGTGTGGTTGTAACCTTGCCAACGCATTAAAATACCATGTGCATCTCACATGTTTGAGTTTGTGACCTGAATGCTTGTGTACACGTGCATCATGCTTGCTATTGTGTGTCTCCAATCTGATCCATTCATCTTGTGTGATTGATCATCATGAAATTAATCCAACGTTTGATATTGTGCCAACGCATTAATGAGAGTGTTGCATGTCATGTGAATTCTTTGTTTTCTCTCTGAGTGGTTGCCTACGTGTAAGTGCATGTTAGATATCGTGTGCATGTGATTTAATGTGTTTGATCTGATTACTTTGCATAAGTATTGGTGATTTATTGATCCTATGGTTGTGATTGCATCAAACATGTCAACTGAATGCACACTATCACACACAAGCACGCGTGTTGGACTGGATTGAATAATTGATGTTCACACCCCCCATGCTGAGCCCATTACACTTTTCAATTGGCAAATTACTCACGCTGCACCCCCTTCCATTTCTTTCACATTTTATTTTCTTTTTTCCATATTGTTTTGGTTTTCTTATTTTAAAAATAGAAAATCATCTCTAAAAATCCCAAATTAATTCATGTGTGTTCTTGATGCATAAAACTAATTTTCAATTATTTTTAATTCTGACTTCCTTGATTTTATATCATAATTCCATAATTTTTCTTTTAATTTCTTTTTGAATAAGGTTCTTCTTTGATGCACAAACTTGTGCATTTTATTTCTCCCATCTCACACAACATTTTCAACTTATTCTTTTTTAATTGATTATATAACACATTAAAGCATCTAAATAAATTTTATTTTATTTTTAAGGTCATTTTATCACATGTTTGCATGTTCATCTTTGCATTTCCTTTTGGTTTGTTCAATGTAATCTTGTGATTTCTTTGAGGCATGTTTTCTCTTGAGTTTTGCTATGAGATTTGGTCATTATTTTTGCTTCTGACTTAGGTTGGTTGTGGCTCATTTCCATAATTTCCTCATGTGCTTTGATAGTTGTTTAATGCCTTGCACTTGAAGTTACATGTATGATCATTATTCTACTTCATTCTCATATGATCTTGTTGAGGCATTTGTGCCATTTTGTGATTGTTTGTGCATCTTTTATATGTCATTTATATGATATTATAGGTCATCTTAGTGTTATTATAGGTCACTTTGACTTGTGTTTGCATTTTGATTTGAGTTTATGCATTGTAACTTGATAATTTGACTTGAATTCTTGCATCTATCTCTTCTTATGCTCTATGGGTTTTGTGCTTCATTTTGTATGACATTTCCCTTATTCCATTAGCATCTCATCAATGGTATGCCACTACCCATATGCATTTTACATGTTATGCATCTCTAATATGTCACTTTGTGCACTTAATTGAACATGTCTCTCTTATACTTACTTCTTCTCCATCTTGTTTCTTCTACTTGTATTCTTTTATCCATGATTTGTATGATGATTCATATGCATTGGGAGACATTTGTAAATAGTATGTGGTTCTGACCTTGATATTTTGTGGAGTATTATTGCATGTTCCCTTTGCATTTCCACTCATCTTCCATCTATTCTTTTCATGAGTGCACTTCTTTGATGTTTAGGGCACTTAATTGTGTATAGTTCACTTGTGTTTGATACCTTGGGATTAGAGAACATTCTTATATTTTAGGTTCTGACCTTGATTGATTTTCAACTCTTAGGATCTTTATTCATTGATTCTTAACTTGTTTGATCATTATTTGGTATTCTTTCCTTATTCCACTACTTGTAAATAGTTTTTGAACTAACATTTTCATGTAGGTGTTAAGGGTAAGTAAGTGTGTGGACATGCTTCCACATACATTTCTTTCTTTCGTCTTCTCTTATTTCTTTTAATAGTTCAACTTGTGATCATGATAAGCATTTATATGCTTTCCTTGGATAACTTCTTCTTCATCCCTCTTTAAGATCAACTTAACTTCCATCTTGGAAGTAAGCTGCCTCTTTTGCTCTTCTTCTCCTTTCTTTTAGGATTAGGTTTCTTAAACCACATTAACCATAGGAACATCCATGTATGATAACACTAGGGTGAGTCTCAGTCTCCCTCATTAGTTTTCACCTTTTGCTTCCATTTGAGTCTCTTCTTCTCATCTAAAAACAAAAAGTAAAAAACACTTAATAAAGGCATAACAAATATTGTATTTGAGCCTTTCATGTGAGAATGAGATAGTGAGGGGTCTTCTCTCACTTTCTTAGAATGTTTAGCGTACGTCCCGTCTTGGGTCGATATGTGAGGCATTCGATCTTACATGAGGGACTTAAATACAATATGTGTTGCAAAACACCAAATAAACAAGACACTTCTTTCTTAAAAGACAAAAACAAACAATAATTCTCTTCTCATCTCTTCACTCCTTTCTTAAGGACTTGTCATGTCCGTTCTACCGCAAACAGGTAACGCCTAAGTCTCCATACAGCGAGCTGTAACACCTTAACTGCTAGGACGCGAACGTTGATGTATTCCACTAAAAAACCCAAACAATTTTCCCTTAGCTGAGCGGAACTATGTAGCTCTGATTCTCATGTTCCCGATGAGATACGTAGGCAGTGGGGTAGGGCCCATTCGAGCACTTCTTTTATTTTCCCTACATTTGTTTCTCTTTCTCTCTCCTTTCCTTTTCCAGTTCTCCAGCTCCTTTTCCAGTATCTTTTCCTTACACCCTTTGATTGAAGCAGCAAGAGTGGATCCCATCGGGTACGATGGACGCGTGGGGGTGCTAATACCTTCCTCTTGCGTAACCGACTCCTGAACCCAGTTCTCTTGGTCGCGAGACCATGCTCTTTCCTTTCCCTCGGGTTTACGCAGTGTTTCCTTTCCCTCTCTTGGGATAAATACACATTGTTGGCGACTCTGTTTCGGTGCCACTTTCGCGTTTGTACTTGGATGAAAATCCCGGGAGCGACAATTATCTATCAACTCCTAGTTACATCCCTAGGTCATTCCATTAGATTGTGATAAGTTTTCCCTTAGTTTTCTTAATTATTTTTAATCATATAATCGTCATTTCAAATAATTCACCAACCCACAAATACATATGCATATCATTCATCATAAACAAGGTAAACAAGGTGTAGTAACAATAGTCATGCATGGAAGACAGCCAATAAGTAAGAAAAGAAAAAGGGGAAAACACTGTTACGTTCGCAGTGCGAAGCCCAAGTGAGCTCCTTCGTTTTGAGTTCGCAGTGCGAAATCTGGGAGAACCAGGAAATAATTATGGCAGTGGCAAAAGGCCCTTCTGATTGCAATGCAAACTCTGGGCGAACCTTCTCCTTCAGCTTCGCTCACACTGGCAATGCGAGCATGACATAACTTTCATGTTCGCTGGCCATTCTCCCACGTTCACAGTGCGACCCCTACGTTCCAGAACCTCTTACCAGCATGAAAAGTTTAAACAAAAGGGTTTCAAATCCCACTTCTCATAAGACTCGTGTAGGACAAAACAAACACAACCACAACATTAGAATGGCTTCCATATCATAAATAAAACATGAATCATACGACTTTCATAGAAATGGAACAAAATACCATAACCTAACTTCTCATTCAATCTAAATACTCTAACCTTGAGTCTCTACCCAAAACCCACTTCTAAAAGATGATGAAGAAGTTGTTGATGGTGAAGATTAGATGATTTGATAAAGAATGATAAAGTTCCAAGCTCTTCTTCTTCTTCTTCTAGAGGTTCCTTCTTCCGTTTTCTCTTCTTTCTCCTCCTTCTCTCTAACTTCTTACTATCTTTCTCTCTATGTTTTCACAAAAAAAGAAAGGAAAAAAGAAGGAAAATGATATAAGGAAAAATATCATTAAAGTTAGTAAGACTAACTTGGTTAAATGTCCAAAAATGAGGGTATCCAAAATGTCTCTATTGTACCAATTAATAAAACCCCAAAGTCAGATAATATTAATTAAGTTAACTCTGAGTTCATCGGTTACTCCAATTATCTCAACAGATGACTCTCAAAGCATACTGGAACCCAACTGATCTCAACTAATATTACTTATAGCGTTTTATTAAATATGAGGTATTACATTCCAGATGATAGATATGTAGGAATTATATTGCTACAACCATAAACATATACAATCTTCAAATCCATATTGAGTTCGAAACAATTTATCTAAATTAGCTTGATAACTTCTGGTTCTGTCTACTATATTCCATATCTAATCCTCCTATGGGGTTTCTAACTCATTCAAAGTTTATGTTGACACAAGACCTCACCAATAACAAAATAGTACCATCCATGAACTTCAAATCATTCACGAGTCACCATAATTTAAAACTTAAGTTATCCAGAACGTAGCTGCGAGTTCTGACACTACTCACCGATTCACACATACGTTCCACACACATTTGGAGATAACACGCATTTCCATCTAACTCATTCCTCTCGATTGTCCTATTACATTTCTCGTAACTCCAATTTTCGTTCTCTTTCATACACAATCCAAGTCACATGCTTAGTTTCGGAAATATTTGATTCCCACTCTTTCCTGGAAGGATATCTTACAAGTCCTTCCTATAGGGTAAAGTATAACTGCACACATCCGACACCACTCTCACGGAGTCTATATCCGATGCCAAGAACTCGCGGGGATTAACAAACGTTGTATTTTGACTAACCGCTTATACCTCACTAACATCTATGCAAAGTACCAACACGTTCTTTGCAAGATCACCATTTAATGAGTCTCTTCCAATTTCACTACCTCTGGTTCTCCACAATCATAATAATGATACGTCCAAGAATTAATCACACTGAGTACGGTTCATAAGATTGCTTCTCCAACATTGAACTTCTCTGCCATCTAAGTCGATGGTTAACTACGCAGTACCTCTCCAAAAATTTCCAATTTCGGAGCCATCAATCTGTGTTGCATTAACTTGCATAATCCCCCACCGACCATAACAATGATCATAAGTGAAATTCTGGTAAAGCAGATCACTAAGATATCGGACAGGATGTTGTGACACTTGATCTCTGCTTCTCACACAAGGATAATAAGGAGCAGAATACAAACGGAAGAAAGCAAAAAGACACACAATAATTGTTAACCCAGTTCGGTGAACAACAACACCTACGTCTGGGGGCTACCAAGCCAGGAATGAAATCCGCTAAGAAGTATTAGTTCTAAGCTAAACTCCACTATTTATAACTTGTCACCTAATCACTACCCGTGCTACATTTCTACCATAGACACTCCTATGTATGAGACCCTTCTCAGATCCCTTTTAATCATAGCAGTGACTGAACAATTATAACTCAATAACACAGTCCAACTCAGGTATTCACGCAATACAAGAGAGGCTCACAAAAGTACAAACCCTAGTACTCACTAACAGCCGTGTATATTCCCTGCCTATTCTGGGTTAAATCCATCCTATTTATAATAATAAACAAGATTGGATTTGGGCTTCAGAATCACAGTAATTCAGCTCCACAGAATCTGCACCTTATTCTTCTCTAGAATAGTTTCTTCAATCCTAAGTTTCCTAAAGTGTCTCCACACTTAGAAACAACATCTTTCACTTAGAATCAGAATCTCTGATTCCTCAATCTTGGACGCCACCTAGGAAAATAAACATTCCCATAAAAACTAGAAACCAAATAACAGTTGTCACAAACTGTAACAGTCAAAGATGTCGAATCAACATGATAAGACATCTTGTCTAACATCTTAATCTTCAGTCAGTTCAACATGTTTGGACATCTTGTCCAACATCTTTCTGTTAAGTTAGTTTTACCAAAATTGATGCCAACCTCAAAGGCTTGGACTCATCAATCTCCCCCTTTGGCAGATTTTAGCTAAAACTAACTACAAGTATCCTGCAGACAGAAAACCTTATCTAGAGGCAAGAAATAGATCATCAGAACAACAGTGGAAAAAGCATCAAACATCTTGTTGTCTCCCCCTCAACCAGTTCCTTCTTCTGCAAGCAGCAATAACATATTCCCCCTCAATGGTTAGCAGCAATCAACAGTGGTTAGTAAAGTTAGTATTACTCCCCCTTTTTAGCCATAATATGAGAAAGGCAGATAGACTAACTAAATAACCAAGCAAAAAGGCATAAAGTATTAAAGTACACACCAAGCTTACAAAAAAAAATTATCCTGGGCATTAAGCCCTTACAAACCAAACAAAATAAAACTTGAGAGAAGTCTTGAAAGCCCTCTCAAACCTGATGGGAATACATATCCAATTACTTGAATAACATTAACGTACCCAGTGCACTGTTACAGATCTTCAAATAGGCAAACTCCAAGCTTGCCCCTCAACACTTTAAATTGATTAGCATCCAAAGCTTTAGTGAAGATGTCAGCTAACTGATTCTCTGCTGCAACATGCTCCAAGGTTATGGCTTTGTCTTCCACAAGGTCTATAATAAAATGATGCCTGATGTCAATATGTTTAGTTCTGCTGTGCTGAATAGGATTCTTTGAAATATTAATTGCACTCAAGTTGTCACAGAAGAGTGTCATAACATCTTGAATGACATTGTATTCAGTCAGCATCTATTTCATCCACATCATTTGAGAACAGCTACTACCTGTAGCGATGTATTCAGCCTCAGCAGTAGACAAAGAGACACAGTTTTGCTTCTTACTAAACCAAGAAATCAAGTTGTTTCCTAGAAAGAGACATCCACCATAGGTGTTCTTCCTATCATCTGCACTCCCAGCCCAATCAGCATCACAGTATCCTATTAACACAGAGTTAGAGCTATACGTATAGATCAGTCCATAGTCACATGTACCATTCATACTTCAGAATTCTTTTGACCTGATTAATATGGCTAACTTTAGGTTCAGCCTGATATCTCGCACATACTCCTACTGCAAAAGTTATATCGGGTCTTCTAGCAGTAAGGTATAGAAGACTTCCAATCATGCTTCTATACATACTCTGATCAACACTTACCCTTTTTTCATCCTTAGACAATTTCAAGTGAGTAGGAGCAAGAGTCCTCTTGAGTTTTGCATTCTCCAAACCAAACTTCTTAACAATATTTTTAGCATATTTCCATTGACAGTGAAATATTGAGTCTTCCATTTGTTTGACTTGGAGACCAAGGAAGTAAGTTGAGAGCAAGAATTGTCTCTACAATTCAATCTGTGTTTTGATGATAACAATAAGTATTTGTGAAAGAACCATTTTATGGTATAACGTGTGTTATGTGCAGATCATAAGAACTGAAGATATCAGAACCAACATATACCAGCTAGATGTACTATGAGTAAATATATACATATGTGAAGTTACTATGTGTGACTAAAGTCGCGAGAAGCAAGAACACTTCTTTATCTAGTCATGATTAGCCAGATCCAAGGATGCCAAGATTGCTGTTGCAATGCTCTTGTGGATGCTCTCTGAAAGTGATTGAGATTCTGAAGATAACGAAGCTTCTGAAGAAGTACACTCTAAAAAGAACCAAAGTGCGGAAGACTCCTATGACTTGAAGTTCTGATGGCTGAAGGCGCTGAAGACCAAGTGCAGAAAAAATCTGAAGACTGATGAGTTCTAAAGATCAAGGTTTCAAAAAAGAAGTTCTGAAGACTCTGAAGACAGGCTCTGAAGATTCAGAAGACTTGAAGCAAAAAAGAATAACGTTCTTAAAGACCAAGTGCTGAAGTTCTGAAGATTGATTCCTAATGGACTTCTTCAATCGACTGAAGACTTGAAGCATCAGATATTCTGCTAAGAAGACTCTACTCATACTTCATCAAATTAACATCAGAAGCCACTGAAGTTTTGAAATCTAAATATTATTGTTGTGAGTTAAATGTATACACTGCCTAAGAAAAGATGTCCGGTCACTTCTTCCTCTGCAAAAAGAAGATGTGTCAGTACAACTCATTATATCACAACGTCTCTTTTCCAAACTGCCAACAGTATTCTCTAACGGCTATATTTCTACGGGCTATTTAATGGAAAGAGTTTTTGCTTCTGATGTGTCGATCACTTGTAGAATCATGAACTGAATGTTCATCTACAAAATTGACTAAGTCATTGTGAAGATAGTTGTAACACTTAACATATTCAGAGCTATCATCATTTCACTAATGGCGATTGTTGTTAAAACTCAAGAAGACAAATCAATACAACAACAATAATCAAGAACAGAAGTTATTGATGAAGAAGACACCAATGAAGATTTGTCAAGTCATCAACCTACCTTCTCGTCAGGACTACATTGAAGATCTAAAGCAAGGAGTTGCTGCTCAAAGCTTGCTCAACCAAAAGACGAAGAAGAAGAAGATCTACAAGATGTCAACAATTGTAATATCTAAATACATCTTTGTAGTTTCTTAGGAAAGCAAGGAGCTGATTGCTCATAACTTGCTTGAACACATGTGTGTGTTCATTGTACTTAAACTTAGGAGAAACTTGCTTATTAAGAAGCACAATCTGTAATCTCCAGTTTGCCAATTCAACTAAATGAATTGAGACTCCTCAAGTGAATGTTATATCCTGAAGGGATCCCTGAACGGTTCAGCTGTGAGTTGAGGCCCTTGAGTAGATCACGTGGTTATCAGATACTTGAGATGACAATGGCTGAGGGTCATTGTGGAAAATCCTAAAATATGGTCAGTAGCGTTATATTCATTGTGATGAATCCCTGAACGGCTAGCTGTGAAATCCCAGCAGTGGGTCTGCTCGGTCAATGAATGTTATATCTTGTTGGATCCCTGAACGGTTCATTGGATTGTTAGTCACAGTGCGGTTGTGCAAGTTGTTAGTCATCGGTGTGGCCCGTGCAAGTGTAATCATGATTTGGTTATAGTGGATTAAGTTCTTGTGTTCAAGGCGAAATCACCTGAGGAGGGTGGACTGGATTAGCCCGTATGGTGAACCAAGATATATCGTGTGTCCTTTACTCTCTTGCTTAGTATCTCTATTTATGTTTATGCATTGAATATCAGAACCTCATATTAAGCAAAGTCAGAACCTTGCAGCCTATCTCTGATAAGCTTCCGCACTGCCAGTTCTGAGTATCGTATCTTATGATCAGAACCTATATGGTTCTCATGCTCCATAGTTAAGAGATCAGAATCTCTCAACGAACATTGAAGGTTCTTGAGTATCTCTTTAACAAGATGCAAAAAGTTACAAAAAGAGTAAATACACAATTCAAACCCCCTTTTCTTGTGTCTTTCTCCCACCTTCAGTAAGTTAGTTCACCAACTAAACTTATCTCAAACTTAGATTGCATTTGCTTGACAAAGTGTTTGACCATCTCATCTGGCATCCCTCCAAACACAATATCATTGACATAAATTTGAGCTACCATGAGCTTTCCTTCCCTTTCTTTAACAAAGAGAGTTTTATCAATTCCACCTTTCCTGTAACCATGGTTGACAAGGAATTCAGTTAGCCTTTCATACCAAGCCCTTGGAGCTTATTTCAATCCATACAAGGCCTTCTTCAACTTGAATACATGATCTGGAAATGTAGGATCAACAAAACCTTTAGGTTGTTCCACATAAACTTCTTCATTCAAGTATCCATTCAGAAAGGCACTCTTAACATCCATTTGAAATAGCTTGAATTTCAACAGGCAAGCTACTCCAAGTAACAGTCTCACAGACTCCAATCTAGCAACAGGAGCAAAAGTTTCATCAAAATTCACTCCCTCAATCTGAGTGTACCCTTGAGCAACAAGTCTAGCCTTGTTTCTTGTGACTACACCTTGCTCATCAGACTTATTTTTGAACACCCATCTTGTACCAATCACATTTGACTCTTATGGTCTTGGCACAAGATCCCAAACCCCATTCCTCTTGAGTTGCCACAGTTCCTCTTGCATAGCATTAATCCAGAATTCATCAGTCAAGGCCTCCTTAACATTCTTGGGTTCCATCTTCGAGACAAAACAGGTGTCCGCAACAACATCGCGTGACCTGGTCATCTTTCCTCCATTTGGATCTCCTATTATGAGTTCCTTAGGATGATCTTTCTGAACTCTGGTGGAGGGTCCCTTGTCAACCTTTTTCAGTCACTGTAGGTTCATGATTGACATCATTGAATTCTGCAGCACCCTCAGAGTCATCTTGTGATGTTCCAACATCCTCTAGGACATCTTCATCCCCCATGGGAAAGAACGCTCCAATATCATCAGTAACTTCGGCTTCTATAGGTGAGTCATCAACCACAACATTTATAGACTCCAGTACCACCTGAGTTCTTGAGTTGTAGACTCTGTAGGCTCTGTTATTTGTAGAGTATCCTAGGAAGATTCCTTCATCACTCTTGGGATCTATCTTCCTTCTTTTCTCACAGTCTGCTAGGATGTAACATTTGCTTCCAAAGACATGGAAGTACTTCACAATCGGCTTTCTACCTTTCCATAACTCATACAATGTGGTAGATGTCCCAGATCTGATGGTTACTCTGTTTAAAATGTAGCAGGCTGTGGTCATAGCTTCAGTCCAAAAGTGATAAGGAAGTTTTTTGTCATTAAGCATGACCCTTGCACATTCTTGAATTGTTCTATTTTTCTCTCAACCACATCATTCTGTTGAGGAGTGATGGGTGAAGAGAACTCGTGACTAATTCATTTTGAGGAGAATAACTCATTAAACTTACTGTTCTCAAATTCCTTCCCATGGTCGCTTCTGATTCTGACAATGCCACAATCCTTCTCTCTTTGAAGTTTTTGACACAGTCCTTCGAAAACTTCAAATACTTCTGACTTCTCTTTGATTAAAGGCACCCATGTGTACCTAGAGAAGTCATCCACAACAACATAGGCATATCTCTTTCCACCAAGGCTTTCAACCTGCATAGGTCCCATCAAGTCCATATGGAGTAGCTCTAAGTTTTTTGAGGTGATCTGATGTTGAAGCCTTTTATTTGACATCCTAGTCTGTTTTCCAATTTGACACTCGCCATAAATTTTGCCTTCATCTATCTTTAGATTAGGAATACCTTTGACAGCCTCCTTAGATAAGACTTTTTTCATTCCTTTCAAGTGCAAATGACCAAGTTTATGATGCCATGTCTTCACCTCATCTTCCCTTGACACCAAGCAGGTAGAGGGACACTTAGTTTCATGGGGAGCCCACAAGTAATAATTATCCTTCGATCCGGTACCCTTCATGATAAGTTCCTCTTTATCATTTGTTACCAGACACTCAGATTTAGAGAAGTTAACCCTAAGGCCTTGGTCACACAATTGGCTAATACTTATCAGATTAGCTGTCAAACCTTTGACATACAATACTTTATCTAGACTAGGCTGACAAGCATACTTCAGCTTACCAACACCTTTTATCTCACCTTTTGATCCATCTCTAAAGGTGACATAGCTAGTGGAATGAGGTTTGATGTCAACCAAGAAATTCTTGACACCAGCCACGTGTCTAGAACAGCCACTATCAAAATACCAGTCTTCTTTAGCATAGGCTCTCAAAGAGGTATGAGCTATGAGGGCAACAATTTGATTCTTAGGAATCCACTTCTTATTTCCTTTAGCAACTTCCTTTCTCCTTCTGGGTCGAGTTGATGATTTTGGATAACCATTCAACTTATAGCAGTAAGCCTTTATGTGACCATACTTACCACAATGATGGCACTTCTTGTCCTGATTCTTTCTTCCTAGGAAGTTGTTCTGAGGCCTTTGACGATGTTGAGACGTCCTACTTGACATCAATTGAACTGAGTTCACACCAGACCTTTGTCATTTGTTCTCAACTTGATCATTGTAGCCAAGACCTTTTCCATTTCCAGTATTTCTTCCTGAATTAAGAATTTCATCCATCACATCTGAACTACTATTGAGCATTCTTATGTACTTAGTCATGTTGTTAAGTTTAGAGTTTAACAACACAACTTCATCCTCTAGATCAGAGATGGTGGTCAAATGATTTAGTCTTTCATCACAAAGTTGGGCAATAAGATTTTGTTGATCTTGCCCTAATTGACACAATTCAACACTTCTGATGCATACCTCCTTATAAGAGACATCTAGTTCACTAGGAGTAAGATCTCGAATATCTAAATCCTTGTCTGAATCGTATACTTCAGTAAGTGCGGAAACACGTTTAGCAGTTTATCCATCACTCGAGGAGTCATCTTTAGACCAAGAAGTGGATAAACCTTTCTTCCCCTTCTTGTGGAAGGTGGGACATTCACCTCTTGTATGCCTAACCCCCCGCCGCACTCAAAACATTGAATTCCCTTTCCTCTGTTGGGTTTCTTATCATTGCTAGTTCTTCTTCCAAATAATTTTCCTTCTATAGATGTCGGAAGTCTGAGCCTTGACATTAGTTCTAGACTTCTCATCCAGTTTCTTCAACATTTGGTGATACTGTTTTTCAAGAAATCCCATAACTTTGGACAGTTCCTCATCAGAGTCACACTTTTTTTGGTTAGTCACCAAGGCTAAACTTTTCTTCTTTTCATCCTTCTCACTGATAGCCATCTTAAAGGTTTGAAGTGATCCCATGAGCTCATCTACTTTCGTAGTATTTATATCCTGGGCTTCCTCAATAGCGGTCACCTTCATATCAAATCTCTTGGGGAAGGACCTCAGGATTTTCTGAACCAACTTGGCTTCTGGAATTTTCTCTCCAAGGCCACTTGATGTGTTGGAAATATCAACAATTCTCATATGAAAGTCTTGTATACTTTCATCCTCAAGTTCTCAAACTTAGTGGTGAGAAGTTGAAGTCTTAAAGATTTTACTCTCGAAGTTCCTTCATGAGTAGTCTTCAAGATCTCCCATGCATCCTTGGGAATAGTGTAGTTCTTGATCAGCCTGAAGATGTTCTTGTCCACACCATTGAACAAGGCATTCAAGGCTTTGGAATTTCCTTGAGCAAGCTTATCATATTCATTATCCTAGTCTTCCTCGGGTTTTAGCTCATCAGTAATCTTCTCATCCCTGTCTTTAGCCTTAGGTGGATCCCACCCTTTGACCACAGACTTCCAGTCTTTACCATCCATGGACTTGATGAAGGCCACCAAGTGCACTTTCCATTATTCATAATTGGATCCATCAAGTATGGGTGGTTTATTCAACATTCCTCCTTCTTTATCCATTGAACTAGAAAGTATCATCCCTAAATCTCACCCAGATACAGAGCAGGATGCCTGCTCTGATACCATTTGAAATTCTGGTAAAGCGGATCACTAAGATGTCGGACAGGATGTCGTGACACTTAATTTCTACTTCTCCCACAAGGATAATAAGGAGTAGAATACAAATAGCAGAGAGCAAAAAGACACACAAGAATTGTTAACCCAGTTTGGTGAACAACAACACCTACGTCTGGGGGCTACCAAGCCAGGAATGAAATCCACTAAGCAGTATTAGTTCTAAGCTAAACTCCACCGTTTACAACTTGTAACCTAATCACTACCCATGCTATATTCCTACCTAAGACACTCCTAGGTATGAGACCCTTCTCAATTCCCTTTAAATCACAGCAGTGACTGAACAATTACAACTCAATAACATAGTCCAACTCAGGTATTCACGCAATACAAGAGAGGCTCACAAAAGTACAAACTCTAGTACTCACTAATAGTCGTGTATATTCTCTGCCTATTCTAGGTTAAATCCATCTTATTTATAACAATAAACAAAACTGGATTTGGGCTTCAGAATCGCAGCAATTCAGCTCCACAGAATCTACACCTTATTCTTCTCTAGAATAGTTTCTTCAATCTTAATTTTCCTAAAGTATCTCCACACTTAGAAACAACATCTTCCACTTAGAATCAGAATCTCTGATTCCTCAGTTTTGGACACCACCTAGGAAAAATAAACATTCCCATAAAAACTGGAAACCAAATAACATTTGTCACAAACTATAACAGTCAAAGATGTCGAATCAAAATGATATGACATCTTGTCTAACATCTTAATCTTCAGTCAGTTCAACATGTTAGGACATCTTATCCAACATCTTTTTGTTAAGTTAGTTTTACCAAAATTGATGTCAACCTCAAAGGCTTGGACTCATAAATAAGGTAACATAGAGCGAGGCCAGAACATGCATATGAAACACTCCAATAAGAGACAAGGCAATTTCCCAAAGTTCTGTCATGGTCGCACAACGAGCAGGCAGTGAGGAAGCTCGCATTCCGTTCGCTCAAGTTCGCACAGCGACCATAGCAGAAATTCAACAAATTTCTAGCATTCAAGGGGTTTCTAACTATCACTTGTACTTGATTCACCCACAAGCAAACATCAACACACAAACACTATACAATACCACATTAGTCATGAACACTCCACATCAAACATATAACCTCTTACTCTCACTTGGTCCCTTGGTGAAAGTTAATGTGATAAACTTTCCTAGAACAACAAAAGATAATTTCGAAAAACTCCAACCATCCACAAATACAGGAAATTCTCTCACACTTGGAAATTGAGACAAAGCACACTTCTGAAGAACCTCGACATCTCCCACATACACATTGACAGAGATCCTTTTCCCATCCAATATCCATTGCATACTATACTACACCAAAACCACTTATGGAATGACTCACAACCAACAACTCTTATCAACTATTTCCAACACCATCCTCCGTAGTCCTTTCCAAGGTCTATACTTAGTCTCGTACTGAACTTTGACTTGTTCCTCGTTTCTTACCATAATCTCACTGCTTAAAAAAAGTGCATTACTTCACATCCGTCTCAAGACTAGGAATTCATCATGTACACTTGTGACCATGACGCTACTACCACGTATCTCATAATACCAAGGTGTAACTTTTAACACTCCACCTCACGTTTCAAAAGTCCTCATGAGTGAACAACCATTGATTAGACTTCCTCACTTAGTCTCAACAAAATCTTAATAATTCCATTGTACATTCGTCTAAAATACATCCTGTTACCACGTTCATATTATAACATTGACACCATTATCCCTTATGTGTTTGCTTCTCTCTCCATGGTATTTCTCTTAATTCCAACCATACAACCATCGTACTAGAGTTTCCTTGAATCCAAATCACTCGCTCTATCTCTCGACGTAAAACTCCTCCGACCCATACCACTACACCTTCTGGTACTATACAATGCTCGTTCTTTCTCTGACACAATATCTTATAACTGTTCCTTGGGTAACAAAACATTTCCAAATTGTACTCTCACTGAATATTGAATTCCTGACGTACTACCCTGAACTCGATCTCCTTTCCATGACTGAATATACTTGATTCATCCCCTACTTCTCGTCTGATACACACATGCTTCACTTGGAACATACAGTCGTGTCTTCATGTCTCCCTTTAGACTTCATTACTACCTTAGGTTCCCAACAAAAGCTTAACATCTTTAACTCTCAACCTCTCAACCACTTGCAGATACCATTCTGAACACACTCTCAGCAATCCCCGTTCTTCCAAGATGCCCCAGTGACTTTAGAAACTGAAAGACTAACAACTATCTCACTTCCGGACCTTACGTCACACGTTCCACAAAACATCCTTCCTTCCTCACTGAATGGGATTACTTGAAAGTCTTGTCCACACCAATGGCCAATCCAGTTCCACTAGTCAATCTGCATGTTCCTCAATACCCTGACCATTCGTCCGGTGGCGATCCTTAACTTTCCGACTTCATTAATTCGAAAGGATTGCTCGAACCATACACTACTCTTCAATTCCATATCACCGAACACAACTTCTACTAAGACTAAACATGAGCTGACCGATTCTCCTTACTTTTAACTCTTGGTTTGAGCCTACCCTCAAGGCACTAGTTCTGACAACACTTGTCCCCGTGGTCGCTCAACCATGATTCCACCTACCACGCACATAACATTAGGTTGATCAGTCCTAATACTACATAACACAACATTAAGAATCATGTTGGCAAGACACACTTGTGAGGAGAGAAAAGATTTACTTATGATGTTTCAAGGCTAGGTCGAGGATATGACCAGCTCCGATACCAACTGTAACGCCCTGTATAATATATATCTAGAATAATATCATACAAGAGTTATTATCTGGTACTGACACCATCATAAGTGTAATGTCTCTTAATCGATTAAGGAACTAATACTCAGTTAAGTAACATCTAATTTCAAACTTTTTTATTTTAGTTTGGATAATCAATTAATACATAGATTTAATCGTGACTCATCAAAATGACTCATGAATTATTCCATATTTGAGCCAATTTTTTCCTACAAGATTTCTCCATAATAGTTGAAGTTGTAGACTCATCCTGCGCAAAAGTAAGTTATTTTAAAAAGTTGTTTAGATTGAATCTATGAAAAACTCAACTTTGATCTTAGTAAAAAATCTCAAAAAAAGAAATAATAATTGAAATAGGTTAAGTGAAAATCTCTAATGTGATTTTTTATCCCTTATCTTTTTTATTATTATTATTTATTTTTCCACTTCTTTTTTTTTTATGTATTTGTTTTTATTTCTTTCTTTATCGTTTATTTCTCTGACTTTTTCTTCTCTATCTTTCCAATTTTGATATCTATTTTCTTATTTATCATAAAATAAATCTTTTAAATTTAAAAGTTTTTATAAATGATTTTTTTTTTTAGAAATTTACTATTGAATTTCCTTGTGTTTGCAATTACTTAATCAACCATCTATATAATAATTTTAAACTAAATACATAGACAATTTTAAATGCAAAAGTAATAAAAAATATTATTTTAGTTTAAAATAAAAAAGCTAATTTCATTAATGACATAAAATAGGGGACTGGACTTTTAATAAGTCAAATGATTATTTGGTGAACATTTTCAAAACTAATAAAAAATAAATGATCTAAATAATCTTTTGCTACATCAAAATCAAAACACCGATCAATCGTTTTATTGGTCCAATAGAGCTAAAACTACTTAGTTGGTCCAATGGACTAAATATTAGTGGTGATAAAAAAAAAAAAAAAAAAAAGCAAAATAACCATAGAGGCTTTAAAATTATTGCGTAAAATTAAAAAGAATATTTAAATTGATGCTTTTAAATTTAAGATATTAAATTGACAGGCCTTTACAATTTTAAATATTTTAATGACTATTTATTCAATATTAATATACTAATTTATTATTGTGTGTTATTAATAATTTATTATTGTGTCATTAAAATATGTATTTTAAATTTAATATAATATTAAAATATTTCTTTTCTAATTTTCTTGATAAAAAATAATTTAAATTTAAGGAGTTACACGCAATATTTTTAACTCTATTAATATCTATAAAAATTATATTATTATAATATCCTCTCTATTTCTTTTTACATGTCACATATGCATAAATTTTTTTTATTTATAGATCATTT
This sequence comes from Lathyrus tuberosus, assembly GCA_022829125.1. Taxonomy (NCBI): domain Eukaryota; kingdom Viridiplantae; phylum Streptophyta; class Magnoliopsida; order Fabales; family Fabaceae; genus Lathyrus; species Lathyrus tuberosus. Next base: position 61,060 of record JALAZF010000061.1, on the reverse strand, counting down.
TCAATTTTAATATAATATTAATATAAATATCTCAATAATAATTTCAATTTTTAATAGAAAATTTAATAAAATCAAATAATGATAACAATAATTACAAAAAGAAATTATATAAAGATTAAAAAATAGGTTTATGTAATGGAAATATCCAATATAAATTTAACAATAGCCTCTTCATTTCAAACCTAACTTTTTATTTAACAAATACTATGGCTTATTTGTGAATATCGTTCATGTGGTGTGGTTGCGCCCATTGATTGGAATTGGGGGTTCTTCCCTTTGAATTACGGTTTCATGGCGCTACAAGAAGAGAGTTGTGCGATGGTCATTACAAGCAACGGTCTTGATCCTGATGAAAGTCGAGCTCGTATTAGTATGGGTATCAAGATTCAAGAGTTGATCAAAGACCTTGAGAATGCTCATTCTCAACCAGAACCCAAAAAGAAGGCTGCAGTGAATGGTGATCAGACTCAGGTTCTATTTCATTAAGATAACATGATGTCGTATAAAAATATTGTTACTGGCGAAATATGTAATGCTGCTATGCAAAACCAGCAGGGGGAAGGGGGAGGAAATGGATGAGGAGGAGAATCGAATTTGTATTGAGGAGCATAAGATTGGAGGATATGATTGTCCGGAATTTATTTTATCAGTGTTGGAAGAGAAGCGTATTGCGAAACCTTGGGAAAAAGGTATCATTATCAAAATGCTTGGGCGCAGAATAGGATTCAAGGCTCTCGAAAACCGTCTTCAAACCTTGTGGGCAAAAAAGGGTGTGTTGAGTATAGTTGATCTTGGACAAGATTACTATTTTGTTACTTTTTCCTGTGAAGAGGATCAACAAACAGCATTATTGGAAGGTTTGTCGCTTATATACGATCACTACCTTACATTGCGTAAATGAAGCCCAAATTTCTGCCATTCAACTGATGTTGTTGACCAATTGGCTGCGTGGGTTCGAATTTCCAGATTACCTATTGAATATTACGATCAAAAGGTTCTTACCTTCATTGGCAATCGAATTAGCAAGGCCATCAAGGTGGACATGAACACACTCACTAGGGAACGAGGGAAATATGTGCGTCTTTGTATTCAAGTTGATCTCTCTAAACCCCTCCTGGCGATGTTTGTTATTAAGGATCGGCATTATAAAGTGGAGTACGAAGGTCTTCACATGTTGTGTCTCAGCTGTGGAAAATATGAACATTATGCAAAAACTTGTCCGGATAAGGTTTATGTTGACCATGATTCGTTAGACAATAAGAATTCAGGCCAAAATGTTGGGGAAGCGGGTAACTCTAAATCTAAACCTCAGACAGTTATTCAAGGCCCGTGGATAGTTGTGAATAAATCGCGGAGAAGGAAAACAGATAACTCACCAAACAATCTGATAAAGAATTTACAGCAAGGGCTGAAAGAGGCTAGCAAGTGTAAAGGTTCTCGGTTTTCAGCATTGGAAGTGGAAGGGGAAGATAGAGACATAGACATCACGGTGCGACGCGAAAGTCATGAAACACCTATGGATCAATCTAAGACTTCAAATACCAATGATAGGCAATGCGTGGAAGACGATCATAATATTACCAAGGATAAGAAGGCGGTGGAACAGGGTGCCCAGAAGGCGAAAAAAGGTAAGGTGGGAAGGAAGAATGTTGGTATTGCGACTAAGAGTTTGCCCATGTCATCAAAAGGTATCAATAAGGAGAAGATTAAAGGGGGGGCGAGGAATACTATCAGGCAGAATCTGAGTAAATTTAAGGCTACTATAGAGATGAAATACTTGCTAAGGGATTTTCAGGTGGATTTGAAAAGCGATGCCGCCAATGATGTCATTACAAGTGCTCAAACTAGACTGCTGCACAATCTTGACCAAATGGGACCCAAAGTTTTAAGCGCAAATGGAGCTATTGCTGACAACTCAATTCCTACTAATCCAGGGCATTCCATTCCAAGAGATCCTGGTATAGAAAGGTCACCAGACAATTGGGAAATGGATGGAGGAGACAAAGCTCAGAAGGATATTGAAGATGATAAGTTGGTGGCTGAAACACCAGTGGATAGACAAGGCAACCAATATTCCTCATGAACTTATATTGATGACTGATCAGCTATCCTATTTGTTATGGAATTGTAGGGGAGCTGCTAACAAAGCCTTCTTTCGTATGTGTAACGTTTATGTTAAAGATAAGCGGTCGAACATTCTTATTATTATGGAAACAAGGTCGGATCCCGTGAAGCTCAAAACTACGTTTGGCCGTTTGGGCTTTAGTGGATTTGCTAGCACTGAAGTAAGAGGCTATGCAGGTGGAATTGCCATGGGATGGAAAGAGGAAGTGGTGACTATGCAGATTTTGAAGCTACATTTCCAATATATCCACACTGTGGTTCATACCAAAAACAGAATTACCTGGAATTTGACAGCAGTCTACGCCAGCCCACGGGAGGATTCTAAATCTTGCCTTTGGAAAGACCTAGCTCATATTGGTCAGCACATAACTAGTGGATGGCTAGTGGCTGGAGATTTTAATGACATCTTGCACACAATGGAGAAGATGGGGCGTAGCTGATGTTAGACGCAGACGTAGTAGATTTCAAGATAGATTAAATTCTTGCTCTCTTATGGATCTTGGGTCTACAGGATACAACTTTACTTGGCGTGGCCCGGTTGCTCAGGGTGGGAGAAGAGTTTTTGAAAAACTCGGCATAGCTCTTAGCAACGACGTGTGGCGTAACATGTTCCCAGAGGCTTATGTCCAAGTGTTACACAGGCTGGATTACTCAGACCATCATCCCATCCTGATTCGCCTCCAGGATAAAGAGCTTCGCAGGTGGCCTCGTGATTTCAAATTTGAGAGTGTCTGGTTGGTTGACAAGTCCTTTGATAGTTTTATTAAGGAAACCTGGACTAACAGTACTTCACTCAGTGGAAATTTGAGGGATTTTAAAGAACTAGTTACTCAGTGGAAGTTGCACAATCTCAGGAGCATCAACAAGGAGAATAATAGGTTAATGGGGCGCATTAAAGGTATCCAAAAAAGTACTCAAAGTGGATGGGACCATTCAGGGCTGCGCAAGTTGGAAAAGAATTTGCAAATTAAACTTGATAAGTTGTTATACCAAGAAGAATTAATGTGGTTCCAACGTGCCAAAATTCAATGGATGGTGGATGGTGATAGAAACACAACATTTTATCATACTAAAGCGGTTCAGTGGCGTCGAAAGAATGTGGTTAACATGATTAAAGATGATGCTGGAAGATGGGTTAAGGACGAGGAGAGCATAAAAAACTTGTTCAAAACAAGTTTCCAAAAGCTTTACACGACAGATACTGAGGTTTCTGCATGGCTCAATACGAGGCACACATCTCCTGCCTTGACCTCTCATCATAGGAAACTTCTTGAGGCGGATTTGCAGACGGTGGAAATTCATCAAGCTCTTTTTAGTATGGCGCCCTGGAAATCCCCCGGGCTAGATGGCTTTCCGGCAGGTTTCTATCAAAACAGTTGGAGTATAACCGGAAATAGCTTATGTAGCTTCATCAAGAGTTTGTGGCTCAAAGAAGTTAGTATTGTGGAGGTTAATTTCACTGATTTATGTTTGATCCTGAAAGTTGATAGTGAAGGTGTGAAAAACACAAGAAAATGGGGGTTTGAATTGGGTTTTTACAATAAAAACGATTCTTTAAAAATAATCCCCTTTACAAATAACCTCCACTTTTTTATAATAAAGCAAGAGAAACTGAAAAGAAAGAACACAGTATGTTTATACTAGTTCACTTGAGAAACCCTCATGTTAGTCTAGTCCACCCGCCAAGGTGATTTTGCCTCTCTCAAGCGAGGTCTTAATCCACTAATCAAACTGATTAATACAATGCACAAGCCAAACTGCAAGTGACAAACAACAATCTCTAAGACACATTAGTCCTAGACTTCTAAAGAATTCTGACCTAACTGGTCTCTCAAAGAAATCAAACAACTGTTTGAAAAATAATTTGTCTACAGAAAATTGTTTCTACACAAGTTGATATGTAAACAGATTTAAGAACAAAATGACTTAAGAATGATATGAACAATAGAGCTTATGAGCAATGAAGATTAGCCACTCATTCTTGAAGTCTTCAAGCCTTTATATAGCCATGCATGTGATATGAACGTTGAAGGATATTTCTGACATTTCAGAATTATGGCAGCTTGAAAGAACGTGGGGGACAAATAGTACATTTGCGTCTGCCCTATCCGGAGTGGAGCAAAGCGTCCTCATCATACTATTGTACTGTTGTACCACGTTGCTTAGTCTTCTCAACTTCCTGACTTCAGAGGCTTCTGAGAGCATGAGTTAGAAGAAGGAAATATGTAACTTGGGTCTTAAGAGCTTCAAGCCTTCAGAATCTGCAGAGCTACATCTTCAGAGTCTTCAGCACTTGGTCTTCAGAACCCATTGTAACTTGGGTCTTTAAGAGCTTTAAGCCTTCAGAGTCTACAGAGCTACATCTTCAGAACCTTCAGCACTTGGTCTTCAGAACCCATTGTCTAAGAAGCATAAGTCTTCAGCATCTGGACTTGTTCATCAGAACTTCTGTCTTCAGATCTTGTTTTCTTTAGACATCGTATCAGAGTCATACAGCTTCAGAGTCTTCTGAAACAAATGCTACTGTTCAGCAGAACAAAAGTAGTGCAAAGGCGGAACAATTCTCTTATAATAACTTAGCCACGCTATTTATCAGAAGTAGAACCTGTTTGTTAAATTCTCAAAAATAACAAACATTAGAATACCAAAATTATTCATACAAACATACTTGTTTGTTATCATCAAAACTCAGAGGTATTATTGCAGAACCAAACCTTGTTCTAACAATCTCCCCCTTTTTGATGATGACAAAACTATGTATTTTGATGACACAATTTTGTACATGACATAAAAAGGTAATCGAAATAAGAAGGTTAAGGAATACTTATCCTTCATATGAGAATCTCCCCCTGAATCTCAGACTGGATGAAGATCAAATATCCTGACTTGTGAACCTTCTGGGTGAACTCCCCCTGGTTGCAATAGATCAAATATTGAGATCTTTGGAGTCTTGATTCAGTTTCTAGAAGTCAATTTTACCAATTGAGGTCACCAATTGAGATCTTGAGATATCAGAGCCAAAGACATTTAGATTCCATATCTCCTGAAAAAGAAAACAAGAAGACAAATCTAACAGAAACAGAAGTTTATTGGTTAGAATGTAAGCAACTTGTTTTTCAGAAATTGATTATGAGAATCAAAATATCACGTTCATTATACTTCTCCCCCTTTTTGTCAAAATAAAAAAGTTGAAATTCCATTAAATCAAAAAGATCAGAAGATCAAAACAAATCAGAATCCAAAGGTTCAGAGCCAAAAGGAAAAAGAAAAGCCTAAGTGCCTAAGTTCCAGAGGATGAAGGATTTGTAGATAGCTTGTTCAGAATCTATTGAAGCATATCCTGAAGAGAGGTGTTGACAACCTTCTGTTCAGCAATGCTTTCTCTGAAGATCTTCTATTCTTCTTTCATTGCCTGATGATCTTTTTTGATTTCTTCAATTGCACGTTCCAAACGCACAAACGCAGGGTCAAAGGAGGAAGCAACTAGAGCGGCTTGCTTAGCTTTCTCTGCTTCTTCAGCTTCTTGTGCCAACCTGACAGCTTTAGCATTTCTAGCTTCTTCTTCTGCTTGAAGCATTGCTGCTTCAGCGGCTTTTTCTTCAGCTTATTTTTGCTTTGCAGCAAGAAGCTTGAATTTCCTTATCCTTTCTTTCTCTTCTTCTTTATCCTTGACCAGTTGAACTGTAGCAACTTTGGAGGCTTCCGAGAAATTTGAGATCCTTTTGAACTCAAAGTCTAACCACTTCTGAAAATCTTCCCAAAAACACTCAATCTCCAGAGGCTTGGTGCTTGTGCTAGCTTCTGCTCTTAATTTATCTACCCTTTTCAAGGCCTTGTTACGAAACAAATTAATGCATTCATCAAGGGTTTTAGGAAGGGGATTTTCGTAAATAGCCAAGGCAAGGTTAGGTTCAGCAGAATTTGGTTCAGAGGGTATTAGTTCAAATGAAGTGATTTCAGGTGGAATTGATTCAGATGTTTGTTAAGAAGTAGGTGTTGATTGCTCAAGAAGATTTGAGACTATATAAGGCTCAGAGGTGACAATTTCAATAGTACCAGAAATTATTTCTTCAGAGAGGTTGGGGGAACAAGGATCGGAGTGTTGAGACGTAGACTCAACAGTGTTTGGTCGAGGTTGATTGAAAGCAAATTGTAATAGATCTTGAGAAAGTGGTGAAACGGGTGTATTGAGTTAAGAAAGTGAGGCGGTTAATGATGAAGTGAAATTATGAATGCTTTCAGATGAAATGGGTGTGGTGATTGATGGGAAGGGAGTTGATGGAATAGTAGTGTCAGATATAGAGGTTGTTGGGGGTGGAACCAAAAATGAAGGTGGTTGAAAAATGACTTGAGAAGTGGAAGTGGGTATATGAAAAATGTTTGGATCAGAAGAGGTTTGTGATGATGATGAAGCATTAATCGGATTTGTAACAGCTATTGAAATAGAGGGAGCAGGAACAGACTTACTAGATTTCTCAGAGTGAGAAGCCAGAGCTGGATTCTTGGAAGTTCCAGACTTGTCATCCTTCTTTCTCCTCTTAGGCTCAGAGGCCTCTTCAACTTGCTTCCTTTTGCCTCTGGTAGGATCAGAAAAAATTAGTTAAAGAGCAAGGTCTTCATATTAAACTCAGACATGTCATGTCCTTCTTCCATCATCAAGGCAACAAAAGCAGCAACTGCTTCAGGACTGTCGCCTTTGTGAAAGAGAGGATAGTTATCCATCGGAATCTTGTGACCAATCACACAATCATGGGATACAGAATGAGGTTTCACACTTAATTCCTTAATTAATCCCATATTCTTAAGTTTCGTGGCATTGAAAGTTTCTCCAATGCTTGGTGTCAAATCTTTTGTATATTTGGCTTCATCAGTTAGATATTGCACCAGACCACTTTCAACAAAAATATCAGAAAGCAACCTTCTAAACGGAATGTAAGTGGGGACATTCTTATCTAGCGAAGTTGTTGTCCTTGTCTTGCTCACCATATCCCGTAAGTAGTAAAACAAAATGGAGGGCAGACACATCTTCTGATTTGTAAACAGATAGTACAACATATATTTCTGATTTGCATTGAATTAGTCAGGAGAACTCGTTGAAGGTCTTGGATTGATGCAACCAAGAATGATCTTGTGCCATTATACTTTGATTTCCCAGAAGAGTAAGTAGAGAAGATAGCTTTGTTGACGGTCTCTTTCATAAACTTGGAGTTTTCTTTCATTCCATAAATTCGCTTGTTTTCCAAGAATTTCATCCCCAGAAGACCTGGGATTGATTTCTCAGTAATGACTATCTTCTTTCCTAGAACATGAGAAACTACGTATAAACAATCGTAGTATGCCTGTCTCTAAAAGTCTTTCACAAGTGCCTCAAAAATAGGACCTTTAAGCCTTTGAAAATAGTGATTCCAACCTTGAAAGGTTAGTTCAGCAGAGAGATCGTATCCATTCAAGGCAAGGTTTTCGAAATCTACATCTAGTTCCTTAAGAACAACCAGATTATCTGCATCAATAATACAGTTAAATGAAGCATCCCTTTGAGTGATATGATTTTCATCAATCACAGGAAGTGACGATGAAGTTGAAGTGACAGTTACAGTGGTTGCTGAAGTTGTAGACGGAGGAACTAATGAGGGTGATAACCCATTGGAGGGATTCAAGGATTTTTCCATTTCAGCGGCGAAACGAACGACTTCTTGTTGAGAGGTAGTCATCATGATGATTGTTGAGGTAGAAAGGATGAAAATGAGGTTTGTTGTTGAAGACAAAGAAAGCACAAAAAGCGGTTTGGAGAAAAAGGGGTTTTGGGGTTTTTAAAGTGTAAAAGAGAGTGAAGTGGTGTGAGCGGGTATATAGCGTGTGAGTGGAGTGAAGTTGTGTGGACGTGAAGAATTAAACATAATAATGGGGATTAATAAATGAACGTAATCATGATTTAACAAATTCCAAGAAAAATACTGTTCATTGTGTACTCTAAGTGACACGTTTTGATATCCTCAGAGTCTGGAAAACCAAAAGGTTTCCGTCTGATCAGAGACACTTCTGACAAAAGCATCTTCTGATGACTAAGGTTAAAAACAAATGCTTCTTAGTTTAAATGAAAATCTGATTTCTTCAGACTCTGACTAAACACATCTAATTCTGATGAAATCTTACTCTGGACAGTAGTCCATTTTCAGATGCTTCAGAATAAATAGAAATCTATCTTCAGCCAAGGGTTTTGTAAAAATATCAGCCCATTGCTGGTCTGTATCTATAAATTTTAAACATAAGATTCCCTTTTGAACATAGTCTCTAATAAAATGATGTTTAATTTCTATGTGCTTAGCCCTAGATGTAAGATTGGATTCTTACTTAAATAGATAGCAACAATATTATCACAAAAGATAGGAATGTTACTCTCATGTATCTGATAATCTTCTAGCTGGTTCTTCATCCACAACATCTGCGTACTGTATAGAGACGCGGATATGTACTCTGCTTCTGCTGTTGAGAGAGCAATTGTTGATTGCCTCTTGCTTGACCATGATATCAGATTCTTTCCGAGAAACTGACAGTTTCCAGAGGTGCTTTTTCTTTCCAATCTGTCTCCTGTGTAATCTTCATCACAATAACCAGAAAAAGAGTACTCTGATGTTTTCTTATACATCAAGCCAAGGTTAGTAGTTCCTTTCAGATACCTTAGAATTCTTTTAACAGTAGTTAAATGAGATTCTCTAGGATCTGATTGAAATCTAGCACACAAATGAACACTGAAAAGAATATCAGGTCTAGAAGCAGTTAAGTACAGAAGACAACCTATCATACCACAACATAGCTTCTGACAAACCTTTCCACTTACCTCTTCCTTTTCCAGAATACATGTTGGATGCATTGGAGTCTTAGCTGGTGTACAATCCAACATGTTGAATTTCTTCAGAAGTTATTTGGTGTACTTACTTTGATGAATGTAAGTAGCCTCTGATTTTTGGTCAATTTGAATTCCCAGAAAGAACTTTAATTCACCCATCAGACTCATCTCGAATTCTGCCTGCATTAGCTTAGAAAACTCTTCACAAAGAGAGGGATTAGCAGAACCAAAAATAATATCATCAACGTAAATCTAAACTATAAGCATATCATTTTTTAACATTTTACAGAAGAGGGTGGTGTCAAGCTTGCCTCTGGTGAAGTTATTTTCTAAAAAAAAATTACTCAATCTATCATACCAAGCTCCGAGAGCTTGTTTCAGACCATAGAGAGATTTTTTAAGTTTAAAAAACAAATCTAACTTCTCAGAATTTTCAAATCCAGGACTTCTTCTGAAATATAACCATTCAAAAATGCACTCTTAACATCCATCTGATATAAGATGATGTATGATTTACAGAAAAGGAAATTAATAGGCGTATGGCTTCTAACCTGGCGACTGGAGAAAAGGTTTATGTATAGTCTATTCCTTCTAGTTGACTATAACCTTGTGCAACCAGTCGTGCCTTGTTTCTGACAATCTCACCCTTCTCTTTGAGCTTGTTTCTGAATACCCATTTAGTTCCAATAACGTGGATACCTTTAGGCTTCTAAACAAGATCCCAAACATCATTCTTTGAAAACTGGTTAAGTTCTTCTTCCATCGCCAGAATCCAGTCTTTGTCCAGTAGAGCTTCATCAACAGATGTTGGCTCGATCAAAGACAACAAACCCAAAAGTGTTTCTTCAGAAGGTTTGAAGGCTGATCTGTTCTCATAGGAGCGTCCTTATTTCCCATAATCAATTCTTCAGGGTGTGACGTTGCAACTCTGCTTTTCTTTTGTTGTGGAGGATTAGTGGGAGCAACAACAATATCAGAAGTAGGAGCTTCTGAATCTTTGATTTCTTCTGCCTTTTCCTTAGGTTCTGAAAAACTGATCTCCAAATCTGCAAACTTTTCAACTAGCTTTGACTTTTCAGAGTCAAGCTTATCATCGAATCTGACATGAATTGATTCTTCCACAATTCGTGATTCTGTGTTATAGACTCTGTAGCCTTTTGAGCGTTCAGAATATCCTAACAATAGACACTTCAGTGCTTTGGAATCAAACTTGCCCAGATTCTCTTTAGTGTTCAACATAAAGCAGACACATCCAAAAGGATGAAAATAAGAAATGTTAGGCTTTCTATTCTTCCATAATTCATAAGGAGTCTTACCCAAAATAGGTCTTATTGAGATTCTATTTTGAATATAACATGTTGTGTTAACTGCCTCTGCCCAAAAGTGCTTAGCCATGTCAGTTTCTTGGATCATGGTGCGAGCTATTTCTTGCAATGTCCTATTCTTTCTTTCTACAACCCCATTCTATTGTGGAGTTCTAGGACAGGAGAAATCATGGGATATGCCATAAGAATCAAAAAGTTTTTCAAAATCTTTGTTTTCAAATTCTCCACCATGATCACTTCTGACTCTGACAATTTTACAATTCTTTTCATTTTGCACTTGGGTGTAGAAGGAAGCAAACACAGAATGTGACTCATCCTTGTGTCTTAAGAATTTTACCCATGTCCAACGACTGTAATCATCAATGATGACTAGTCCATATTTCTTTCCACTGACTGAAGCAGTTTTCACTGGTCCAAATAAGTCAATGTGAAGAAGTTCTAATGGTTTAGAGGTAGAAACAATCGTTTTTGCTTTAAAGGAAGTTTTTGAAAACTTGCCTTTCTGACATGCTTCACAAAGAGCATCTGAAGAATACTTCAGATTAGGCAAGCCCCTGACAAGTCCTAGCTTGTTCAGCTGAGAAATTCTTCTCAAGCCAACATGACCCAGACGTTTGTGCCAGACCCATTGCTCTTCATTAACGGACAGCAGACATTTTACATTCTGATTTTTCAAATCTGATAGTTTAATTTTGTAAGTATTGTTTTTCCTCTTACCATTGAACAGAACTGACCCATCCTTCTGACTAATAGCCTTACAGGACGTTTGATTAAAGATAACGTCATAATTATTGTCACTAAGTTGGCTAATTGACAATAAGTTATGCATTAGACCCTCAACTAAAAGAACGTTGTTGATGGAAGGAAGTTTACCATTACCAATAGTTCCAGAGCCAATGATCTTTCCCTTTTGGTTTCCTCCGAAACCAACGACACCTCCAGACTTAAGTTCCAAATCTTGGAACATATGCCTTTCTCGCATCATGTGTCGCGAGCATCCACTGTCCAGGTACCATGACTAGTGTTTCGGTGGCGCCATCAAGGATGTCTGCAACATAAATTATCTCACTCTTAGATACCCATTTTTTGGGTCATTTCTTGTTAGTCTTTCCAAAGGTTCTGACACCTTAGGATTTCTGTGCAACAGGATAATTAAGTGGAATTTTTGCATGATATTTAGGCTTAGAAGTTTCCTTCTATGTCTGTGTTTGTGGTGCAACAGAATCAGAACCTTCTAGTTCTGAACATTTCAGTTCGGTGCCAACAGGCACAAAATGTTCAGACAGAGGTTTTAGTTTCATCAAATGGTTTTGATGGTCCTGAATATCCCAGACCTCTACTTCCGTTTCTGCTAACTCCATAGATCATTGAAGCCATATTGCTTCTATCTATGCTTTTAGCAAGGAAGTGCTGAAAAGCTCTATCATATCTGATTACTTTATCAGTAACAGATATGTTAGAAGTAATCTCTTCTTCTAGCTTAGAGACTTTAATTTTTAGAGCAGCATTAGATTTTTCTAAATATTTTTTTTTTCGTTTAAATCAGAAATATTTGGCTCGCTCTTAGTATAGTTCTCAAAAACAGCCACAAAAGTCTTTTTCAGAGTTTTGTGTTTACTTAGAAGAAGTTGATGCCTTTTCATAAGTTCTGATAAACCTATTTCAAGTTCAGAACGAGATAAGGAAGAAAGTACCTCTTTGTCGTTATCAGAGTCTGATTCTTCATCAAGTGTCAGTTCTTCCTCTGATAAGGCTTCGCTCATGCTGGTCTTTTCCATGAGTGCCACATTGGCATGTTCTTCATCAGAATCTTCTTCTTCTGACTCTGAATCATCCCATGTTGCCATAAGACCCTTTTTAGCTTTGAAAACTTTCTTAGGTTTTCTATCTTTCTTGAGCTTTGGACACTCGTTCTTAAAATGTCCAGGCTCCTTGCATTCGTAACAAGTAACTTCTTTTTCAGAAGCTTTCCTTTGACCAGATGTAGACTCAGGTCTACCTTTTCTTCTTGGCCCTCTGAACTTGCTCTGTCTGTGTTTCCACAGCTGATTTATCTTTCTTGATATGAGAGACAGTTCATCTTCGTCTAAATCTTCTTTAGATTCTTCTGAGTTCTCCTCTACTCAGTAAGCCTTTGCCTTTTCAGACTTAGACTTCAGAGCAACAAACTTACCTCTTCTCTGAGGTTCATCTTCTTGAAGTTCTATCTCATGACTTCTTAAAGAACTAATCAGTTCCTCAAGACTCGTGTTGTTCAAATCCTTTGCCAATTTCAAAGCAGTTACCATTGGTCTCCATTTTATAGGCAGACTCCTGATAATCTTCTTGACATGATCAGCAGTAGAATAACCTTTGTCCAGAACTCTAAGTCCTGCAACAAGCATCTGGAATCTTGAAAACATAGTTTTCACAGATTCGTTGTCTTCCATTCTGAAGGCCTCATACTTCTGGATTAGGGTCAGAGCCTTTGTCTCCTTGACTTGAGCATTGCCTTTATGAGTCATCTTAAGAGAGTCAAAGATAGACTTTGCAGTCTCTCTATCTATAATCTTTTCATACTCTGTATATGAAATAGCATTTAGCAGAATCGTTCTTGCTTTGTGATGATTCTTGTAGGTTTTCTTTTGAGCCTCTGAAAATGTGCTTCTAGCAATTTTTTGCCTTCAGAGTCTACTGGATAACTATAGCCATCAACTACCAGATCCCATAGATCCAAATCAAATCCCAGAAAGTAACTTTCGATTCTATCTTTCCAATAGTAAAATTTCTCGCCATCAAAGATACGAGGTTTTGCACTATATGAGTCTCTTTCATTATTATCAGAAGTGACATTAGAACCATTTACGACAGCCATTGTTTTTCACACTTTGGATCGGTACTGAACACTGTTAGGTGCTTGATAAAAATTCAAACTTTTTATCTACTCAGAACCGGAGCTCTGTTGCCAATTGAAGTTGTGAAAAACACAAGAAAGGGGGGGGGGTGAATTGGGTTTTTATAATAAAAACGATTCTTTAAAAAATATTCCCCTTTATAAATAACCTCCACTTCTTGATAATAAAGCAAGAGAAACTGAAAAGAAAGAACACAGTATATTTATACTAGTTCACTTGAGAAACCCTCAAGTTAGTCTAGTCCACCCGCTAAGGTGATTTTGCCTCTCTCAAGCGAGGTCTTAATCCACTAATCAAACTGATTAATACAATGCACAAGTCAAACTGCAAGTGACAAACAACAATCTCTAAGACACACTAGTCCTAGACTTCTCAAGAATTCTGACCTAACCGGTCTCTCAAGGAAATCAAACAATTGTTTAAAAAATAATTTGTTTACAGAAAACTGCTTCTACACAAGCTGATATGTAAACAAATTTAAGAACAAAATGACTTAAGAATGATATGAACAATAGAGCGTATGAGCAGTGAAGATTAGCCACTCATTCTTGAAGTCTTCAAGCCTTTATATAGCCATGCATGTGATATGACCGTTGAAGGATATTTCTGACATTTCAGAATTATGGCAGCTTGAAAGAACGTGGGGGACAAATAGTACATTTGTTCTGCCTTATCTGGAGTGGAGCAAAGCGTCCTTATCGTACCGTTGTACTGTTGTACCACGTTGCTTAGTCTTCTCAACTTCCTGACTTCAGAGGCTTCTAAGAGCATGAGTTAGAAGAAGGAAAAACGTAACTTGGGTCTTAAGAGCTTCAAGTCTTCAGAGTCTGCAGAGCTACATCTTCAGAGTCTTCATCACTTGGTCTTCAGAACCCGTTGTAACTTGGGTCTTTAAGAACTTCAAGCCTTCAGAGTCTGCAGAGCTACATCTTCAGAGTCATCAGCACTTGGTCTTCAGAACCCGTTGTCTAAGAAGCATAAGTCTTCAGCATCTGGACTTGTTCATCAGAACTTCTGTCTTTAGATCTTCAGAACTTGTTTTCTTTAGACATCGTATCAGAGTCATACAACTTCAGAGTCTTCTGAAGCAAATGCTACTATTCAGTCGAACAAATGTAGCGCAGAGGCGGAACAATTCTCTTCTAATAACTTAGCCACGCTATTTATCAGAAGCACAACCTGTTTGTTAAATTCTAAAAAATAACAAACATTAGAATACCAAAATTGTTCATACAAACATACCTGTTTGTTATCATCAAAACTCAGAGGTATTATTGCAGAACCAAACTTTGTTCTAACAGATAGCCCTCAAAAGGTTACTCAATTTCATCCGATTGCTCTGTGCAACGCTGTTTATAAGATTTTCTCAAAAATTATTGTCAACAGGATGAAACCACTTATGAACAGATTGATTACACCTAACCAAACATGTTTCATACCGAAGCAAAATATTCATGAAAACACCGTGGTGGCGCAAGAGGTTCTGCATAGCATGCGAAGTACGAAAGTAAAAAAAGGTTACTTCGCCATCAAGATTGACTTGGCGAAAGCTTATGATAATATAAGTTGGTGTTTTGTGGAGCATATTTTACGTGAAGCTTGTATTCCTGAGATGGTGCGAGATCATATCATGGAAGCTATCTCTACTAACAAAATGTGTGTTCAATGAAAAGGAGCGAAAGATGAGTATTTTGAAGCCAAAAAAGGTCTTCGTCAGAGAGACCCTTTGTCGCCTTATCTTTTCGTGCTTTGCATCGAAAAGCTTTCTCATCTGATGTAAAGACTATGGGTATTTAATTGCGAAAGTTCAGGCCAGACTTTCTAATTGGAAAAGGAACCAATTGTCCTTTGCAGGTCGGGTCACATTAGCCAAAGCAGTGGTGGAAGCGCTCCCAACTTACAGTATGATGACAACCGCTATACCTAAGACGTGTCTTCGAGAGATTCAGCAAATGCAAAGGGCGTTTATATGGGGAGATAAGCATGATAAACATCATCTGCACACCATTCGCTGGAGTGAGATAGCTTTGCCCAAAAACTAAGGCGGTTTGGGGATTCGAAAACTTGAACATATGAATCAAGCTTGCCTCGCGAAACTTGGTTGGCAGTTAATGAGTGGAAAATAAACTCTATGGTGTGAGGTTATAAGAAGTAAGTACATTACTAATAGACAGTAGAAGGATGAGTTAAGGGCCAAACCACCAGATTCTAGCCTTTGGAAGCAGTTGGTCATGTTATGGGCTCAAATGGAGAGGCAAACTTTTTGGGAGTTGGGGAATGGCAAAGGGGTTAAAGTATGGGAGGATGCTTGGATAGAACTAGGAATGAAGCTAAAATACAAGCTGGAAAATCAAAACTGCATAGTGGATATGCAAGGCAGTGTGGATACTATGGTGAATCAACATGGGGAATGGAATTGGCACATCCTGTCCATATTGGTTGATAAGGACACTTTAGAGAAAATCAAAGCTATTCCACCTCCTAACCAGGATTCTGAGGCAGATGATATACGCATCTGGAGTGAGACGGCGAATGGGGCATTTTCGATAGCTTCTATGTATTAGGTTCTTGCCCCTACTCATAGCAGCAGCATCACTAATATTGGGATTGATTGGAAAAGCATATGGCAACTTCAAACTCCGGAGCGCATTCGTTGTTTTATTTGGAAACTTTTTCACAATGGCCTCATCACAAATAAGTACCTAAATCATTTACAGTTGCAGAGTGCTAGCTGTGATGTGTGTCGGTTGCAGGATGAAACAACTCTCCATGCCTTGAGGGACTGTGGCATTGCGAGACAAGTCTGGTCCAATCTCGTTAGTAATTCGCATAAGCTGGATTTTTGTCACTCTGACCTCCAGACCTGGCTTAAAAAAATATTCAAAATTCTTATAATTCTCGGCATCAAAACTGGAGCGCGATTTGGGCGGTTGCGTGTCATAACTTATGGCAGCAGCGGAATCAAATGATCCACCGACATAGTTCGGAGTTGCCTGACAACATAGTTCAAAATACTATTATTCTGGTGCAGCAATATACAAGGTTCAGTAGGTTGAAGCATTGCTTGGTTCCCACCACACCCTTTGCTTCTCAGGTTCAATGTCGGCCTCCTGATGTAGGTTGGGTTTGTCTGAATACGGATGAGGTTGTTAAGCATGATGGAACAACAGGGTGTGGGGGATTAATTCGGGATAGCAAGTAATTGGCAAAAAGGTTTCAGCAAACATATAGGAATGAGCAATGTTGTGAATGCTGAGCTTTGGGGTGTGTTAACCGGTCTCCGTATGGCACTGTATATTGGTGTCAAGAAAATTCAGGTTTACATAGACAACAAAAAGGTGGTGGAATGCTTCAAGAGACTGATCAAGGGCCTCAATATGGTTATAATCTCTTGCAACAAATTCGACAACTTGATAAGAATTTCGATGACATCACGATTGAGCATGTATATCGGGAAGCGAACCGCATTGCAAATATGTTGGCCAAGTAAGGTTGTAATGGTAATAATAAGATTTTCGATTCTAGTCCTAGGTGGCTCTTTCTTCTGCTTAATGAGGATCTCTCTGACTCTCTTGTAAGGCATAAGGGCTAGTTTCCTTTTGGTCTTGGGCTTTTGCCCTCCCCAATTAAAAAAAGGACGATGAAGATAATTGCCACACTTGCAATATTATTTAAGTATCAAATAATGGATGAAACACTTACATCTTTCGTGAATCAAATCAGATATGAATTAATTCAAAAGAGAATAGTATATGACCTTAAATCACATATTTGGATTAAAATACATAAACTACGTCTATCTGTTATTACATCTATTCAAATATTTCTCTTCAAATATATTTTTTAATATATTTTTTTCTTACTTTCTCTAATTACATTATGTGAACAAATATGCGTACAAAACCGATATCATTGTGGTATTCTACTAATTTTTATTAAGAAAAGTCTTTTTATTTCTTTTCCAAAACTATTCCTAATTTTTAATGTATTCAAGTTAAGTAGTACTATTATATTGTATTTTATATAATATTTATTTATTTGTTATTAAATTAAAACGCCTTTATTGCATTTTCAAGACCGGTGTGAATCTTTTTCTTAACCAAAATTTATATTTTTGATTTTGCAATTAAAATATATTATTTTATAAGTAAATTTCTATTGTTTGATTATTTTTTATTATAATTTTGTCAAAAAAAAAATATTTGTTCATTAAATGAAAGTATTGATGATTTTTGTCAAACAGAGATATCAATGACAGCTTTTAGAAGGTTTTGATTACAATAATTTTTATTTGAAGGATATATCTCAAATCTCATCGATCAAATCAAGCAAAGGAATTTGAAGCTATGCAGATGTGATTTTAAGGTCTTCAATTTCTGATTTTGAAAATGTGAAAAACTTGTGTGGACTAGCAGGTTTTTTCTAATTCTTATCGAGTTTATTTATTTAAAAATAAGAATATGCCCATTTCCTAAGCAAAGGAATTTGAAGTTAAGCAGATGTGATCTTGAAGTCTTCAATTTTTCATTTTGAAAATATGAAAGTGTGAAAAAGTTGTGTGGACTTGCACTTAGGGTTTTTTCTAGTTCTTATCGATTTTATTTATTAAAAAGCAAGAGTAAGTAATGAGGTACTATTGCAATACACAAACACATACAAAAAGTGTTTTCAAAACTCTTCTCTTTTGATAAAATTTGTCAAAATCAATTTGCCCAAAAGTTTAATTGATTAAAAGCATGATTAATCAATTAAGAAGGTAAAATATACTATCTAATTGATTAAAAAGTCTTTTTAATTGAATAGATCACAAAGTGTGATGTCTCTTAATTGATTAAAAAGTTAATAATTAATTAAGTATATAATTTTAAACTTTTTTATTTTAGTTTGGTTAATCTATTAATACATAGATTTAATCGAATGACTCATGAATTATTTCATTTTCTAGCCAAATTTTTTATACAAAGTTCAAATTATTTTAAAAAGTTGTTTAGGTTCTCAACTTTGATTTTAGTAAAAAATGTAAAAAAAAAATGGTAACTGAAATAGGTCAAGTGAAAATTTCTAATGTGATTTTTTTATCCCTTATCTTCTTTATTTTTATTATTTATTTTTCCATTTCTTATTTTTCTTTTATTTATTTGTTTTTATTTCTTTCATTATGATTGTTTATTTCAATTATTTTTTTCTCCTCTATCTTTTCAATTTGGATATCTATTTTCTTATTTATTGTAAAATAAATCTTTTAAAATAATATTTTTTAAATGATTTTTTTGAAAAATTCACTATTGAATTTCCTTGTGTTTGCAGTTAGCCAGTTACTTAATCAATCATTTATATAATAATTTTAAAATAAACACATATACAATTTAAATGCAAAAGAAATAAAAAATATTATTTTAATTAAAAATATAAAAAAACTAGGGAATTGGACTTTTAATAAGCCAAATAATTATTCGGTGAACATTTTCAAAACTAATAAAAAGATAAATGACCTAAACAAGTTTTTGCTACATTAAAATCAAAAGTATGATTGAAAGAGAGCTGGAACTAATTGACGTTAGTATTGCTCTCGAAACAAATTAGTTGGTCTATGAATTAAATACTAGTAGTGATAAAAAAATCAAAATACCAATAAAGCCTTTAAAATTACGGGTAAAATAAAAAAATATATTTAAATTGATGCTTTTAGATTTAAGAGATTAAATTGACGGTCCTTTACAATATTAAATATTTTAATGACTATTTATTTAATATTAATATACTTATTTATTATCGTGCGTTATTAATAATTTGTTATTGTGTCATTAATATATATATTTTAAATTTAATAATATCAAATAGTATTAAAATATTTCTTTTTTAGTTTTATTGATAAAAAATAATTTAAATTTGAGAAGTTACACTCGCAATATTTTTAACTCCATTAATATTATCAAAATTAAATTATTATAATATCCTCTCTATTTCTTTTTACATGCTACATATGCGTAATTTTTTTTAATTTATAGATCATTTTCAATCTTAATATAATATTAATGATAAATATCTCAATAATAATTTCAATTATTTATTAGAAAAATTAATAAAATTAAATAATGATAACAATAATCACATAAAGAAATTATATAAAGATTAAAAAATAGGTTTCTGTTATGGAAATATCCATAATAGATTTAACAATAGCCTCTTCTTTTCGAACCTAACTTTTTTTTTGAACAAATACGCTTCTTTTGTTTACATTATCATGCTTTTATTATTTTTTGTCTTTAATTTTTGTTTCTCCCGTAAAAGAAAGAGTATGTATTAAGCAACATACCTATTGGTCAAGCAAAATGTACAAAAAGAAATAAAAAGAAGTAAAAAAAGAAAAGAAACACATCATGCCTAAAACAATGGGAGAAATAAAGGGAGGTTGGTGCATCTATTATAGTGCCATTTTTGAGTAGATTCTTTTTTTCCTCTAAACAAATATTAAAATAAACAAAAATTTATAAAGAATTAGAGTTATATTTTTTTAATGAAAAACACATCCCCTAAAAAAAGAAAAAAAATAAATCTCATTTATCGTCAACTTTAATTTAATTAAATAATAATTTTTTCTAATAAAACTCTCATTTATTGCAAATTTTTTAAATATAATTTATTGCCAACTTTAATTTAATTGAAAAAAACAAACAAAACTTGTCAGAATTTGGAATAAGGTTCATTGGCTTTAGTCCATCCCACTTTCTATTTTATAATTTTTTTAAAGTTGAAATAAATAAACAAATAGCAATTTATATTAAAAAAAGACTTTTCCATTTTTTCCAAAACTATCCATTTTTTTTAATATATTCATAATTAGTAGTACTATACTATACTATATTTTATCATATTCATTTATTATTAAATTAAAACGCCTTTATTGAATTTTCAAGACGGACGTGAAACTATTTCTTAACCAAAATTTATATTTTTAATTTAATAATTAAAATATATCATTTAATAATTAATTTCCTATTGTTTAATTACTTTTTCATTATAATTTTGTCAAAAAATATATACTTTTTCATTATAATAAATTTTATTATATGCATAGTTTTTCTACTTTATTTATTTACTCCCCTTTTTCTTACAAACCCTAATTTTCATAAATCACTCTGTAGATTCTGTGAACTAGTGTTGTAGTTTTTCTCTGTAATAGTTGATTTTTTTTTTTTAATTTTGTTTTTGAAAAAAAAAAGTTTTGATTTTTGAAGCTTTTTGCTTTGTTTGCAATGGTGAAGGTTTAAGCTACAGTGTTGCGTTTTTCTCGGATTTTGTCTTGGAAATCGAAGAATCTGCATCTGGGTTTTCATCAAATTTGTATAAAGTTTGTGTTTTTGAAGCATTTAGAACTTTTACTTAGCTCAAATTTCATTGGGTTGTTTCTGGGTATCTTAGTTTTGCATTGAAGTGCGGTGTTTTGAACAAAGTTATAGATTTTCGAAATTTGAGATTTTGGGTTGTGTTAAATTTTGTCTGATTCTCGAAGAAATGGAAGAAAGAGAGATTTTTGGTTCTGGGCATGGTGTTAATGTTAATCAGGTCCCACAGGGGTTCAACTTGGGTCAAAATCAAAATTCCTTGAGTTTTTCTGGGCCCACTGGGGAGGTTCCGGTTACTGTTCCGGCGAGTGCACCGGTTGCCGGTGGTATGGAGGTGAAGAAAAAGAGGGGTAGGCCTAGGAAGACTGAATCTGGAAGTAAACCGGCGCTGTCTCCGATGCCGATTTCGGCGTCGATTCCGTTGACTGGAGATTTCTCTGTCTGGAAAAGTGGTGGAGGAGGGAAGCCTTTTGAATCAATCAAGAAGCCTTTGAAGTTAAATGATTTCGATGAAGGTAACATTAAGTGATTGTTGTTTCTTTGATCCTTTGATCTGATTAGTTAGTTAGTTCAAATGATGTTTGATTATGTTATGTTTTTAGTGTTTGTTCTGCAGGGTTGTTAATTGTTATCTAATCTTGAAATTATGTGTTTGTTTATGGTTATGTTGTGTTTTTCGATTTGATTCATGAATTGTAATTTATATATGGTTGTATATAAGTGGACCCTTAGATTAGATTCCCTTTCAGATCATGAATTGAAGATGTGTGGTCATAGTTATGTGAGGTCGGTTTTCAAATCGTATGAGCACATGCTATATTTGATAGTAGTTTCTTTTTTGTTTCCCTTAATGAGGGAAAGAGACATTATTTGATCTCAGAAATCGAGTTTATCGAAAGGACTGCGTTAGCAGCATGTATTGGCTTTATTAATTTGACAGTTTTGACTTTTCAAGACTTATCAAGTTCATCGATGAGTTCTCTGGTCTTTGTGTTATGCATGTGATTTAGTGAAGCGTGGTTAATCTATTTTACTGATGTTTTTGGATTCAGACTGATATGGTATCTTGTGTAACACGTCGTGATTCATTACCTTATATGATTTACGCGTATCAAATTAGGGTTGGTTAATTTTGCTTTTTTACATAACGAAATGAATGTGCTATTTATTCGTGAATTAGATATTAACTTGTTTTTCGATTTACCTTCTTGTTTTGTAGAGGATAGAACAGCTCCACCTAATTCCAATTTCAAAACTCATGTGCTTACAGTAAATTCTGGAGAGGTATTGTGTTCGTTTCCGTTTATGCATATGTTATGAAAATAGTTAGATTATTTCCTACGAATTTGATTGGATACCATATTCAGAAGAAACTTGACGGTTATTTATAATTAATTTTGTTAAAAACAATGTTATATTACGAAATTGAATCCACTATAGTCGCAAAATGCACGCATTCATGCATTCAAGTTATTATTGACTGTTCAATCAAGATTGATGGTTCAGAGATACGCTATTTAGCAAAAAATGTTGTCAAATAGTAGCACGCTATTGCTTAGTGAATTTTGATCAAGATGTTGTTTTTTGTGACTCACGATTCCACTTTAAACTAAAACAAATTAACGGTGAAGTGAAATAGTACGGCATGTATTATAATATTTACATGAATCATAACTTGAGGTTGTTAATTGTGATGTAAAGTTTGTTCATTGGTTAATTGTAATTGTGATTTTCCTATGGCTTGTTTTAGGATCTCTCAATGAAAATAATGTCTCTCTCCCAACAAGAACATCATACTATATCCATTCTCACTGCAACTGGCACAATTTCAAATGTCACACTTCGCCAGTCGGATGCTTGTGGAGGTACTTCGACATATGAGGTTAGTTTAGTCCTATTTCATCGAAAGAATTTCTCTAGTTTTTAAACTTTCTATGATTTTCCCTTGTAAATATGGCTTATGATCTATGAAGTACAAACACATATAAAGAACACTGGTAATAATTTAAGAAAATAAAAGTGATTGATGTAACCACACGTGTCGGTGTCATGTCAGGGTCCAACAACACT
The DNA here is from genome assembly GCA_022829125.1 of Lathyrus tuberosus. Lineage (NCBI taxonomy): Eukaryota > Viridiplantae > Streptophyta > Magnoliopsida > Fabales > Fabaceae > Lathyrus > Lathyrus tuberosus. Next base: position 38,454 of record JALAZF010000061.1, on the reverse strand, counting down.
GGCGCGTGTTGGACAACAGACACACCTTTGATCTGAAGTGTTGGTCCTTCGCTTCTTTTAACAAATTGATTCTAATTAGTCACTCTAACTTCAAACTTAAGGGAATTCACTTTTTATTGGGAAATGTTGACATCTTGCACTTTTACTATCTCTTTCCAACACTTTCATCCTTTTTTCTTAGTTTTAGCTCTCGACAAAAACATAAAATGAATACGGTAAAGCAGATTTTGAGCTTTTTTACAGGGAGTTTTTGAGATTCTTTCCTTGAGCGGATCATTTGTTCCAACCGAGAATGGATTGACAAAGAGCCGAGCTGGAAGAATGAGTGTCTCTCTGGCAGGTCCAAATGGCCGCGTGTTTGGGGGTGCGCTCGCTGGTTTGCTGGTAGCTGCTGGTTCTGTGCAGGTAAAACAACACCAGAAGTAAACTAACCCTTAATTTTACATTTGACCGAGCTCTTTCTGTATATTTTATTCATCAGGTTGTGGTTGCGAGTTTTCTTCCAGATCAGCATAAACCAAAGAAGCAACGTATCGATCACATGTCACCAACCGCCCCTCCTACATCATCTCATATTAACAATCATGTATCTGAAGAATTGAAAACTGATCTTGGTGGCATGAAGCCTATCATGTCACCGGCCGGATTCAACTTCGCTTCATTCGGCAATGGCCAGGGCTCTGGCAACTCATCATCATCTGGCGATGACGACGAGCATGTCCAGCCCTAGCCATTACGAAAGATGAAGTATGTGTTTGATTTTGACTGTATAAGAAATTGTTATATTATGGACAAGTATAAGTATTTGTTAAATGTAGTTTTAATATTTATGTAGCAATTAGATTTAGGATACATGTTGATGTTATGTATGTTAAATTTGAGTGCATGTGGTGGAATGTTTCTTATATGTAACCTAACATTGATATATTGTATGTTGTTACAAATGTTAATTTCTTGGCCTTGCTTATGACTTTGCAAGACGTGATAAAGTTGTGACATATCTAACTAACCAAGGAGAAGGTTTATGTTTTGATTAAGAATATTTGATATCTAATTTAGATCTTTAAAATATTAAATTTCAATTAATTGAAGATAATTTTAAGAATAATATCATTGTAAATGGTAAAATTATTTGAGATTTATTTATAAGGGGCTACAATTTGTTTTTTTATATATTAGAAACTAGGCATGACAATGGGGTGGGTCGGGGACGGTTTTTACCTCCCCAAATCCAAACTTGAATCTTCAAATAATTTCCGTTTTCCGTCCCCAAACCCAAACGAGGATGGATAATTAAAATTCAAATCCGTCCCAAATGGGTTCTGGTATCTCTGACCTGTCACCATTCATTTAGTAAAATCAACTTTTTTTAATAGAAATATTTATTTTTTTCAAAATCAAATTACATTTCAAATAATAAAAAAAATCTCAAAAATTCTTACATACATTTCAAATATTTTAAATAATTAATACAAATCAAAATATCAAAACATTGACCACATATTTAATATTCTAAATTAACAAAATTAAATAATAATGTATATAATAAAATAAACGGGACGGTTTTGGGGACGAGTTCGAGTGGATATTAGTGTTCCCATTATCCGACTCGTCCCTATATTTTTTAGTTGGGAAAACTCAAACTCAAACAGTCAACAAATTTTTTCCGTCATCTTTGGGGCAGATTCAGTTAGATATCCGTGGGTATGAGTTTTGTTGCAATACCTAAAAAGTAGAGTACTAAAAGTAAAATCTAATGTTGAACAATGAATCAACTCTATAATTTGTCTTTTGTTTTATATAGAGACTATAGTTTTTTAATCATTTAATTTGAACGAGTATGATTTTCTATAAATAAAAAAGAGGATATTTGATATCCATTTTTATCCCTTAAATCTGAGTCATTTTCCACCACTTTGGTTATCTAGGAGGGTTATACATGGCACCCGTGTATTTTAAAATTTTTAATAGTGAACACCTCTTTAAATTTTTTTAGCTTTCTTTTTAAAATACTCAAAATATTAATAAAAAACTAAAAATTCGAATAGTTATAACAAATATCTGATAAAAATTTATCGGCAAAAAAATTGCTATTATACCGGTTATATAAGGTAAAATTGTAATTTTAATACGTGTTTAAATTGTTTTTTTTTTTAAATCTGGCATGAATTCTAGATTTGTTTTTACACTCTTGAAAATATTGTTGGTTAAGTTTTGTTTAGTTTTCTTACATTGTATTTGTTTATTTTAATGGTAGGAACTCTCTATTTGAATTTAGGATCATTGAGAACACCACATTCATAGATTTAAAATGGATGTGATATTTGCAAGATCAACATACAATATTTTTCTAAAAACGATGTGACACTTGCAAGATCAAACATACAATATTCTTCTAAAAACGATAAAACGTCCCACAAAGATTATATAAAGTTATGTCAAGTTAGTAATATTAAGTTTATGCAACAATATATCATGAACAAGTAATACTACAATCATAAGTAATAAAATCACAAAAAATCATGAAACAACAAAAAGTCATGAAACAATAATAAGCCATGATACAACTAGTAATAAAACATCTATGTCATCCCACCATGTGCAATCCCCGCTGCTAAAGTATAAACATTAACATATGGGTTTATCAAACCTATGAGATTATCATAAATAAGAGCTAAAGTCTTCATCCTCTGTCGATCAATCATACCAAGTGGTGGAAGTGGTGATGGAATATCATATGAAAGTTTAACAATATCTGAAGGGCCAAACTCACAGAGACACTTCTCAAGAATGTAAGTAGTCAATGTACTCTCCCAATATAAGGGTGGGAGTGTCTATTGAAGATTAACTATAGAGATTTATTCATTTATGTTTCTCAGGAAATAAAGGTTACAATTGGCTGTTTATATAAGCTATTGGACCTAAGAAATAGTAACAAACTAACTAACATAAGAGATAAAAAGGGAAAAGAAATAACAGCCTAAATAATAGCCTATAAAAGTGGTTATGATAAACCGTATCTCTAATACTCCCCCTCAAGTTGGAGAGTGAGGATTATGAACTCCTAACTTGGGCAAGAAGTCATGGAAAACCTTAGCGCCTAAAGATTTGGTGAATATGTCAGCTTGTTGGTGCTGAGTTGAAACATGAGCCGTAGTGATGGTTCCTGATTGGATATGATTTCTGATGAAATGGCAATCGACTTCAATGTGTTTAGTTCTTTCATGGAAGACGGGATTGGCGGCTAAGTGAATGGCTGCTTGATTATCACAGTATAATGGAGTAGGATGTGTGCAAGGGACTTGAAGAGTATTCAGCAAGTTGCGAAGCCAAATAATTTCACTTGTAGCATGTGCCATGGCTCTATATTCAGCTTCACTAGAGGAGCGAGAGATGGTAAATCGCTTCTTTGTTTTCCATGAAATGGGGGTGTTTCCAAGTTTCATTAAATATCCTGATGTAGATTTTCGTGTGATGGGACATGATGCCCAATCCGAACCACAAAAGGCAACCAGTTGGAGGTCATTGTTTTTAGGTAAGACGATGCCTTGATCGGGAGATGATTTAAGGTATCGAAGGACTCTCATGGCTGCATCCCAATGATCTTGGAGGGGTGTTTGCATGAACTGGCTCAACACATGGACAAAGTATGTTAATTCTGGCCTTGTGATTGTGAGGTAAATGAGGCGACCAATGAGTCGTCTATATTTTAACGGATCAGAATAGGGTGGTCCATTGGCCAAGGCAAGTTTGTGATTGGCCGCCATGGGAAATGGGGAAGGTTTGGAACCAAGGATGCCACATTCAGTGAGAATATCAAGTGTATATTTGCGTTGACAGATAAATAAGCCTTCTTGGCCGTGTGCTAGTTCGATACCAAGAAAGTACTTAAGTTTGCCAAGATCTTTCATATGAAAACATTGACTCAAGTAGTGCTTGAATTTAGCACAAGCTTCTTCATGGTTTCCAGCAATGATTAAATCATCAACGTAAACGACGACAGCTATGAAAATGGATGGTTTGGTGTACATGAAGCGGCTGTGATCATCATGGCTCTCCTGGAAACCATAGTCAATCAAAGCTTTTGATAATTTGGAATACCAGTTTCGAGAGGCTTGGCGTAACCCGTATAATGACTTCTTCAACTGGCACACCATGTTAGGATGTGGAGTTTAGTAGCCTTATGGAGGTTTCATATAGACATCTTCATCTAAATCGCCATGAAGGAAAGCAATGCTAACATCCATTTGATGGAGAATCCATTGTTTGGTGGCTGCAACAGTTAGTAAGCATCGAACGATTATCATTTTTGCAACGGGTGCAAAGGTTTCATGAAAGTCTTCTCCTTCAGTTTGAGTGAATCCTTTTGCAACCAAATGAGCTTTATGCTTCTCAATTTCTCCTATGGCTTTGTGCTTAATCTTGTACACCCATCGACAGTCTATTAACTTTTTGTCAGGTGGAAGAGTGGTTAGTTCCCATGTTTGGTTGTCTGCCAATGCTTGAAGTTCTTGAGCCATGGCATCTCTCCACACTTGCAGTTTGCTTGCCTGAGTGTATGATGTAGGTTCTGAAGTGTTACTAATTGCTGCAAGGTAAGCTTTGTGATTCTGGGAGAAGTTGTCATAGTGGACAAAATCTGAAATAGGATATTTGATATTGGGATGCACATTGTAGCAATGGAAGTCTTTGAGGTATTGTGGTGGTTGTCGTATTCTTGGTGGTAAAGTTAATGCAACATGATTATGGTCGTCAGTGTGCTCCCCCTCAGTCGCATCATCCTCATTGGATGAAATTTGGGAAGCTGAAACTGTGTTGGTTGGATTATGATCATCTAGTGTAGGAGTGTTGCTAGGTGATTCTGGTGAGTGATTTGCATGGTTCTGGTGTAGATTGTCAACATCAGGAGTATCAGGATTGATCAATACAATGTCAAGTTCTTGTGAATTAGTAGGCGGAATATCTAGAGATGGAACCGAATCAGTTTGTGGTTCTTCATCACTATAGTATTCTGCAGAATTGTGAACAAAGTTGGTGGAAGGCGGGTTTGATGCTTGAAGGAAGGGATAAGTATCCTCATAGAAGAAGATGTCTCGTGATATATGGAAAGTATGAGTTTGAAGATTATAAACTTTCCAGCCTTTTTGTCCTTGTGGATATCCAAGGAATAAACATTTGTCAGCTCATGGATCAAATTTGTCGAGTGGTTTGGAGACATTCTTCATGTAGCATAGACATCCAAAATTACGTAGATGATCATATTGGGGTGCCTGTTCGAAAAGTAGCTCATAGGGAGTGAGGCCTTTGTTAGCAATAGTAGGGGTACGATTGATTAAGTATGTTGCAGTCAAAATGCAGTCACCCCAAAAGTGTAGTAGAAGGTTGGCTTGAAAACGTAATGCTCGCGCTATATTCAATATATGTCGATGTTTACGTTCTACGCGTCCATTTTGATGTGGAGTGTAAACACAAGAAGTTGCATGAATTATGCCCTCTTGGTGAATGAAAGTTAATAATTTGGAGTTAACAAATTCTGTACCATTGTCGCTGCGGATTTTCTTGATAGTTTTATTGAATTGTCGCTTGATCAGATTACAGAAAGTGGTCAAGTGATGCAATGTTTCAGTTTTTGATTTCATTAGGTACACCCAAGTGCCTCTAGTGTAATCATCAATAATTGTGAGAAAATAATGTGCTCCATTATGTGTAGCAGTATTGTATTTACCCCAAAGATCACAATGGATCAAATCAAAGGCTGCGGTAGCTTTATTATTACTAGAAGGAAATGAATTTCTACATTGTTTTGCTTTATGATATATATCACAGCAGACTGATTTATGTCAGTCAAAAGTACATTTAAGATGATGAGAAATTTGTTGTAAAGCTTGAGTAGAAGGGTGACCCATTCTAGTGTGCCACAAAGTAGTTAAGTCTTTCTTAGCTTCCCCTAAGAATCCATGTTGAGATGACTTTGTGAACAGATAAACAACCTCATACATGGTACCGAATCCAATCTTCGTCTTCGTTAGAGGGTCCTGGATTATGCAGCAATTTTGGTCATAAGTCACCGTACAAGATAAATCACGAGTCAATCTATGAATGGAAATCAAATTGCAGTTGAAAGAAGGAACTAGAAGCACATTATGTAGTATGAAATTAGGAGACAAAAAAACATCTCCTATGCAATCAACAAAGGTGGTTGTTCCAGTGGGAGTAATGATTTGGAAAGACTTTGACAATTGCTTAATATTATGCAAAATAGATGGTAAATAAGTCATGTGATGGGATGCACCACTATCAAGTATCCATGTATCAGTTGCATGTACATTACTACTCATGTTATCGAGAGGAGGAACTGGATTTTTAGTGTGAGTGCCATGTAAAGCATGCCCTGATGTTGAACCTTCTACAACATCATGTTTTTCAATTGATGCTCTGTGGTCTCTTCTTGGAGTTTGTCTGGTTTCCCAATGTGCAGGATAGCCAACAATTTCAAAGCATTTATCTTTGACATGACCATTTTTACCACAGTGATCACACTTGACTTTCGGGTATTCACGCCATTTGGATTTGTTGGAAGAGTGAAAAGCTGAACCTGTATTGGTGTTAACGCTTCTTGCTGTATCAGTTGTTAGCCGTGATTCCTCTCGTTGTATAAGGTTGAAAACACGTCGCAGCGGTGGGAGGGGATCGGAGTTGAGGATGATGCCCTTGATTTGAGCAAATTGATCGTTGTCCAGACCACCAAGAAACAAATGCACGCGTTGTTCATCATCTCTTTTGCTTAAAGATTTGGAGGCTCCACAATTGCACTCCGGTATCGGTTGGAGTTCATCAAGTTCATCGAAAAGGCTCTTGAACTGGGTGTAATAGTCTGTTATAGTCATGGCGGAATCTTTTTGCAGAAGACATATGGTGCGCCATAACTGATGAATACGTGGTGCGTTGATCTGGGCAAATCTTTCTTCAAGATCAATCCAAATTTCGCGGGCAGTTGATGCGTGCGAGATGTTTCCATGCAGATTTGAATTGATCGCACTGATAATCCATGCCATGACCATGGAATTTGCTTTCTCCCAGCTGAAAAAATTCGCAGAATTGTGGGCAGGTTTCTTGAGAGAACCATCAACAAAACCGAATTTCATCTTCGCGCGCAGAGCTATTTTCATGGTCTGAAGCCATGTACGGTAATTGTTGCCATTCAAGGTTGAATAAACAAGAGGGGTTCCTGGGTTATCAGAATTACTCAGAGTATATGCAGGGTTGGGTGGGATGATGGCGGTTGGAGTTTCTTGCTCAGATTTACCATCATCGGAATCGCCGTGCTCGGATGCCATATTGAAGATTAACTATAGAGATTTATTCATCTATGTTTCTCAGGAAAAAAGGTTATAATTGGCTGTTTATATAAGCTATTGGACCTAAGAAATAGTAACAAACTAACTAACATAAGAGATAAAAAGGGAAAAGAAATAACAGCTAAATAATAGCCTATAAAAGTGGTTATGATAAACCGTATCTCTAATAGTGTCAATCACGCATATGTACTCCTAAAGACCGCGTGGATAAACATGCTTGGAGATCCATCTTATCGCCCTTGGGGAACCATGTGTGATAAAACCTCTATCATGATTGTCACTAAGGGAGAGGAAATGATCGTAGATCCAAGGCTGCAGTAAAACATATAATTTAAAACTACACAACTTTACATTAATACTTACAAAAAATACAATAAATATTTATACTTGAAAGAAGCTCATATAACCAGCAAGTTGCTCATCCGAAATGCAGTAGCCTCTCTGATGGCATGATAGAGAATCATCATAGCAGTGCATCCTTATGCCCATCTATGAAATCTAAGGTTTATGGACATAGATATGTACCTCACATCAATGTAGACATACGACATATATGCCAAAATAATGCATCCAAACAGATGCACCATGTATACTCTAGCTACATCCTTCTACATGGTATACTCTACCAATGATGCATAAGTGTCACAAAGCCAACAGAGACGAAAAGGAGAAACCTTGTTAAACTTAAACTCCCCTAAAAAAATTCCCAGTGAAAATCTCAAGTATGTATTCACACTCATAGTGTTCAGTCCAACACTCATCAATGAAGGGGAGAATAAGTTACTAGCGAGAGGAGACATGGAATAGGCTAGAGACATTTTTCATGGTGATTGTCATCTCCCCAAATAGAAGATGGAATGAAGATGTCTCATTATGCCATCGATATACAAAAGTAGATTACAAAAGGGTGTCAACCATGGTGGACGAACATCACACCAGAGGCAAAATGCCAACATATTTTACTAAACTCATGATCTCATATGGCATCTTCATAGGCAACAAATTTCTTCAGCTTCAACCCTGGGTAAGAACCTTCAATAAAATGTAGTTATGTAATAATTAATTCATAAATATCATTTGTTTTTAGAATAACCATTTATACATAACAATAAAATAAAATAATTTATACCTCTCTATGCCATAATCGAAAGACAACATGATCACGATATCATGTCAGCAGTGTTAGGTCGGAGGGCCTTCATAGGAACCTCTATACTTAGGGGCCTTAATGATCATCAACTATATCGTGATCAAGCAACAATGTATCGTTAAACACCTTAACACACTACTACAAATAATACATTTCTTGACAAAACTTTCACCTCACCCTACCAAAAACCGATGTCACAACTCAAGGCATGCCATATTTTATATTATTTGTTAATAAATACCACATATTCCTTTGGTTACAAAATAAAACTGAGGGAAAAATATATCAGGACACGCTTCGAATCCCAACATTAGCAATTTATGTTTTTATTTCTTTAAAACTGGTGTCTTTTTTTTATTTTATTTTTAATTTTTAAATTAATGATCTATTCATTCGGTTATATTTAATAATCGAGGGATCAAATTATCATATTTTATTATAAAAGCACTAGTTAATCAGATTTTACCCTAAACCTAACTTATATGCGCCGCTCGAAAGTCTTATGCATCATTCTTTGGGATGAATTGCAAGATAGAAAAAAAATCTCCAATGTTCTTTAATCTTGAATAAAATATTTTTATGCCCTTGCAATCTATCTCACACACTGTTGTTGTTGTTGTATTTATGTAATAACCTTCCTATGTTGTCAATCAAAGAAAATATTAAAAATTTTATTGTTTTCCTCGGTTGACAACATTAAGAAATTTATTACTAAACACAATCATCCATTTCTCTTTCACGTGAAAGCATTTTCCATGAAAATATTTGCTCAAGATAATGAAATCTCCCTGGGATGGATTGCAAGTACAGAAAAAATTTCTCTTGGTTGGAACAAATAACTTCTCAGAAATCTGAAAATAATGTAAATATTAAAAAAATATTTTTTGGAACAGATAACTCCACTGGATTGTTCTCCAAGAATCCATTGTCAATCTCTTGATTTGTTTAACTAATTTATTTAAATATTCTGTGTAAACAATGTGAATATAAAAAAAAAAGTTTTTTCCTCTCGATTTTTAACAAAATCCAAGAGGTATGTGGTTTGTGATGGAACATATTATTATTTTTTAATTTAAAAATAAATAGATTTTACCTCGGTTTTGAGTGATAACAGATATAAATGTGTTTATTCAGTTTCTTCACCGTCCTTAAACAAATATTTTTCGTCCATTTAATGAGTATCAATGGTCAAGACACTTCCATTAGTGAACCTCGTGAAAACCTCATTATAAAAGCATTCTGAATATAGCATATTTGATAGTAATGAATCCACAAGAAACCCAAATGTTGCTGTGAAACCCTCTATGTTTAATTAGAGCGCCATGAGATATTACAAAGTAAAAGTATCAACGTGATAGATTGTAAGAGCAGAAAAATTTAGGTTTATTTAATATGTGGTTGGTGAAATTGTATTTACTTTGTCAAAGATTTATGTGATGGGTTGCAAGAGCGGAAAATTATCAAGGTTTCAAGGTTTGTGTTCTTAAAAAATCATATAATTGAATATTTATTTTATTTATCTAACTTTTTTGGTTTTATATCAAAAAAAAAATGAATGCAAAAGTCATAGAGAATATATTGCATTCAACATTTGATCTTCCTTAAGATATCCAACAATTGTTCTTCACCGACAGTGATAACGATGAAGAACAACAATTTTACTTTAATATTTTGTGTAAACAATATAATATTATGTGTAAACAATGTAGTTTGTAACTAAATTTATTTATTAAAATTCTGTGTAAACAATGTAATGAGCAATTATATATATATATATATATATATATATATATATATATATATATATATATATATATATATATATATATATATTGTTAGACGACGACAATTGATCTAGAAAGGGGGTTGAACAGATCACTACTTTTTAATGTAGAGTCGACGCTTAAATTTGATTTTAAAAATTGTTTGCGGAAGCGGTCGAGGACTATATCGTCTAAACGAACCGATTACTGAAAGGACCGGATATGCGTAAGCCAAACGGAACGATAAGCTCAATAAGAAAATTGAATCACAACCTTTACTATTAATCAATCTACTTGACAACACTCAATGTTGTTCAATTTCCAATGACCAATTAAAAATAAACCAAATTGACAATTTATCAAACACTTTGTGAGCGTTCAATTTATCGAGCACTTGGTGTGCGAAACACACCAAACTTTAACTTCTATGTAAATGTAGTGCAGAATTTTACCAAGCAAAATTAAAATGATTATGCAATGTTTTCAAACCAGTTTTTCAGCACTACACTATAACAGAATTTTATCGATCAATTGAATATTCACAAACGTAAACAGTTCGAAAAGTAAAGAGATAGGGAAAGAAAGACAACACCAAATTTGTTTAGACAGTTCCCTTTTCGTCCTCGCTTCGGGTACGTCTGCCCCCAATTCTAAATCTAGAATTTAGATATCTATAATCTTGTTGCAAATTATTTTTACGAGAGAAGCCTTAGCTATCACACACTCAAGAAACCTCGTTGATGTTGATACTATGTTTTCTCTCCCCTTGATTTGAGTCGAATGAAGTGCCTCAAACGTGTTGAATAAGCCTCCGTTTACCGCTACTACATTGAATGAACACACTGGTCTTCAATCACCTTCGCTCGGCTGATTTCAATCCACACACAGTTTGATCCCAAACCTTTATTGCACAATCCTCCGGCTAACGCTACTAGATTGATAGAACCCACCGTTCTTCAATCACCTTCGCTCGGCTGAATTCAATGCACACAAAGATTTATACCAAAAACCCCCAAATCTAATTGATCTTGGAGGACAATACCCTAGTGCTTTTATTCAAGAAAAAACCCACTGAAAAACTCACCCCAAACAACATACACTCCTATGTTTGGACGTTATCACCTCAATGATGCAAGAGATCAACAAAAATGGTTATGTGTATATGTTGAGAAAATGCAAGAAAGAGGATGAAGTTGATGAGAGAAAACTTTTAGTGTACATCTTTCACTTTTTCTTGTTGTTCTTTTGTAAAAACGAGGTACAATGTATATATATGATGCTAGGACCAACTAGCAAAAATAACAGTATCTTGAAAGTTAGAGAAATAAAAAAAATAGCACAAATTCAGCGAAGAGTCGACCAAACATTCTTGAGGGTTAGCCTGCGCTGACCCGCGAGCAAGACTATGCAAGTTTGAACACTTTGCGTCGACTGCCACAAGGCCATGCGTCGACGCAAGCCTGATGAAAATTCACAATAACAAAAGGCTTCAGTATGAGTCGACCGGAGGGTCGACGTGAGCTGACCCGTGAGACATGTAATAAAATTCACTTTTCATGAGTCGACCAAAACATGGTTTGAGTCAACTCAAACCCCGAAAACTTGGAAAAATTCAGTTTTTGACCATGCTTTCTTCTACCTAGGCTATGATAATGCATACCTATGACATACAACATGATCACACACATATAAAAGACATATGAGACTCTTCCTATGTGTTTGGACACGTGATTATGGAATATTTATGCATTGTGAACCACAGATGTCGACTATGATGAGATGATACCGTCCAAATTACATACTACGAGCTAGTACATGTTTTGACATCATTAAAATAAAGATTGAGTGTAAGACACCTTGCCCTTACATACTCCCCCTTTTTTATGATGGCAAAACTTCTTCAGCTTGTCCTGTAATTTGAAAATCATCCCCCTAACTTTGTGCATTCTTCTAAAATTCAATTTGATGCTGCTTTTGCTTGTTGTAGATAACATCAAAAAGAGAGAAAGACATGGTCAAAGAATAACATAATACATACATATGAATACACTCATCAATTTGCAACCAAGATACATTAACACACATCCACATATAATGATGTTAATGCAGAGATAATATGGATAAATAAAGCAAAAAGGCATATATAGAAACTCAAAGTACATTACACAACCAGAAAATGCCAACAAACTCCAAGTCATAGGAAATACAAAAGCAACTCCAAAACATATAATAGTCATGCAAAATAAAGCAAAGTATGACTTGTATTAAACTAAACATCCTAGTCTTCAAGGTCTCCTCCCCCTGAATTGGTTGCCCCTTCCTCTGAAGTAATAGTCTGGAGGTGGAGGAGGTGGTTGCTCATCCAAACGCTCGGTAAGCTCCAAAACAGCTCGGTTAAGAGTATTAAAATTGTTAGTCAAAGAATGAGTCTGACTTTCAGCAGTTGTAGCCAGAGTGTCAAACCTTGTCATCACTGAAGAGGGAAACTGATTAAAGTTCTGATTCTGAGCTTGTAACTGATTTGTAAGAGCAGTGTGTCTCTCTTCCTGAGCAGTCATAAAGGTTTATTGTTGGAGCTGCATTGATTTTAGAATTTCTAGGACTTCATCATTGTTATTTTGAGGTTGCGATAAAGAAGGAGGGATGAAATACTCTTGTTGATGCCACTCATTGGTTGGAGGCATATAGGATGAACCAAGTGAAGTCCATCCAGTATGTTGCCATTCACCCCTTCCCTAATTTGCATATGGATCTTGAGAAGAAGAGTGACCCATCCATTCAGCATTGTCCTGTTCCGCATTATGGTCATTTGTTTACATTTCATTCGCTACTTCTTCTTCTTCCTCATCACCCTCTTCATCTTCGTCTTCATCCGCATCAACATATTGAACACTTAAATGCGTAGTTCTATGCCAAAACTTGTATCGTTACTCTTGATCATCACAAAAGTACCTCATCATAGTCAATGTTTTCTGACTGAACTCTTGATCAAAAGTCAATGAAATGTATGGAATACCTTGAACTACCACTTCAGCCTTATTCAGAATACATTGAATAAATGATGCATAGCACAAGGAAGTACCGCGACTTGAGTCACGGAGAGTAAAAATACGATTTGTAATATAGTGAGGCCAGTCAATACGTTTCTTATTCTTCAGCAAATAGATCAGATGAACTTCAGCCTGATTAACCCTGGAGTATCCTCCCTTCTTGGGACGGAGAATGTGAGCAACGATCCACTGTAGAATCCTATCAACAGTCTTCAAATGCCCGGTTGTAACCGTCTTGGGAAATAGATCACTATTCAAAATGTTGTTAGGATAAGAATTTCGCAGCATAGAGTTTAAAACGGTTTTGAATTCATATCCGTCAACACACTTAGAATCAGTAACCTTAGGATGAGGAGATGCCTGTGATCTATATTGATCAAATTCTTCCAGACAATTGCATTAACCGGGTAAATTCTACCACCTATCTCGTATTTAAAATTAGAACTGTCAAACTTACCCTGAATTCCTGCATAAAATAGCTTAACCAAGTCCTCATTGTACTTGGTATCACACTCCAAGAACTCATCAAACTCTTGAAAATTGAGTAATTCAATAACTTCAGTCAGATGCAAGCGCTCAGCTCTTAATGGATAATAAGCAAATAACTTAACAATTGATCGGCTACGAAAATTCTTTTTGAAAGTCTTAGTCAAATTTTCAGATAACAGAGAAAGAGCGGTTACCGGAAGATTGGACCTGGGTTGAGACGTACCAACTCTTGAAGTAGAAGCTCTTGAAGTTCTTTTCCCAGTAATTCTTGTGGAAGCCATTAAAATACACTTTTTGAAGCAGATGAACAGTGTACGAAACCCTTGACGATGATGATGAACAGTGTACGAAACCCTTGATGATGATGATGGGAAAAACCTTGAAATCCTTTGAAGTGTTAAAAGTATGTATTTTTGATGAACTATTTGAAATGGGTTTTGTAGGGTTTGTAGAAGGTTGAAGGAGAGGAGAAGAATGAGGAATATGTTTAGATGCAATGTATGATGATTATGATGCTTGGAAAATGTAACAGATAAATTAATGGGTCAAGATTTCTTACACATGAGTACGCGCGCGCTTTTCCAAGAAAGATTTTTCATAATCTGTCAATGACGTGTCGACCAAACATGGTATGCATCGACGCATACTGAACAGAAAAATATAAATTCAAAATTCAGAAAATTGCCTCGACCAAAGGGTTGACTTGCGCTAACTCGCTTCATAATGTGAGAAATGTTGACAATCATGAGTAGACTCATGTTCTGTTTTGGTCGACTCAAACAGTTAAAACATGTAAAATGCATATTTTGAGTACTTTATGTATCAATTAAGATAAATACCAAGCCATACACATACCAAACTTAAAAAATGGATCAAAATTACATCCAAACAATTAATAAACATCAAAGCAACCCACATTTTGGCACAATATGTTACACATATAATTGATCAAGATTAGTAATCTAAAAGGAACGATATTACCTCCGACGATTGATGATAGATGCCCTCACATGTAGCTTAATCTTTTTAATATTGTTAGTCAAAGAAAAAAATATAGATAAGCAATCGTATAGAGCATGCAATCATATATATATATATATATATATATATATATATATATATATATATATATATATATATATATATATATATATATATATATATATATATATATAAACGTGATTTGAGATATCGAGAACACCAAGTTCCCTACGGATGTTAAAGAAAGGCTCCGTTGCAAGAGGTTTGGTGAAAATATCTGCAAGTTGATTCTTAAAATCAACATGCTCAAATACCACATCACCTTTCTCTACATGATCCCTAAGGAAATGATGGCGTATTTCTATATGTTTCGTGCGAGAATGTAATACCGGGTTTTTGGTTAGGTAAATGGCGCTTGTATTGTCACACAAAATAGGAATACGTTCAAGTTGAACATTGAAGTCGAGTAATTGTTGCTTAAGCCACGAGACTTGAGCACAACAACTACCGGCCGCAATGTATTCCACCTCGGCTGTTGACAAAGCAACGGAAACTTGCTTTTTGTTATGCCAACTCACTAAGCAATTTAAGAAAAAATGACAAGTGTCACTCGTGCTTTTCCTATCCGATTTGCAACCGGCAAAGTCAGAATCGGAATAGCCAACCAAAGAGAAATTGTTTCCCTTGGAACACCAAAGCCCATACCTTAGAGTACCACATAGGTATCTAAGTATGCGCTTCACGACTTTTAAATGAGATTCCTTTAGACACAATTGGTGCCTAGAACACATACAAATACTATACATGATATCTGGTCGGGATGCGGTAAGATAGAGGAGAGAACCAATCATACCTCTATATTTATTCACGTCTACATTCTTACCATTCTCATCTCGACTCAGGTTTACGCACGTAGGCATCGGAGTGTCGATAGCTTTCGAACTAGCCATGTCGAAGCGCTTGAGTAGCTCAATACAATACTTCGCCTGGCTCACGAATGTCCCTTCTTCAAGTTGCTTGATTTGCAATCTGAGGAAATAGTTTAGCTCCCCCATCATGCTCATCTCGAACTCTCCCTACATTAACTTAGAAAACTCCTTGACCATATTTATGTTAGTAGAACCAAATATAATATCGTCTACATATACTTGTACCAAAATTTGGTGTTTTCCTTGACGTTTAATGAAGAGGGTTGTGTCAACCTTCCCTCTAGCGTACCCTTGATCTAGTAGAAATTAGTGAAGACGCTCATACCAAGCCCTGAGGGCTTGTTTGAGACCGTACAAAGCACGTTTGAGCTTATAAACATGATCGGGATACTCATGGGATTCAAAACTAGGAGGTTGGGCTACATAAACCTCTTCATTAATGTAACCGTTTAGAAAAGCACTTTTTACATCCATTTGAAATAATTTGAAGTTTTTCGCACATGCGTAGGCAAGAAACAGACGTATAGCCTCGAGTCGGGAAACAGGCGCATAAGTTTCCTCATAGTTTATGCCTTCCTCTTGGTTATACCCTTGCGCAACTAAGCGCGCTTTATTTCTAGTTATAACTCCATTTTTTCCGAGCTTGTTCCTAAACATCCATCGGGTGCCGATTACTCGATGGCCTCGCGGAGGAGGGACAAGGTCCCAAACTTTATTTCTTTTAAATTTATTTAACTCCTCTTGCATTGATAACAACCAATGTTCATCGAGTAAGGCCTTTTTGAGTTTTTAGGCTCAACTTGCGAGACGAAAGCGGAGAGATAACAGAAGTTACTTAGCTTGGATCGAGTTGTTACTCCCTTTGAGATATCACCGAGAATGTTGTCGATGGGATGGTCTTTGGAAGACTTCCAAGTTGGAGTAAGTTCATCTTTATTAGTCGGATGATCCTCCTCAATCTTTTCAGGTTTGTGATCTTTTTCCTCCTCAACATGCACTGCTTTAGGTTGATTAGTCCCTTTATCAGTGTCCTTGAGTATGTCTTCTGAAGATACACATGCACCATGAAAAGAAGTACCTTTTCTGACATTTTTTGGATAAGACTCATCAAAAGTAACGTGTGCAGACTCCTCAACAGTAAGTAACCTCTTATTGTAAACCCTATATGCCTTACTAGACTGAGAGTATCCAAGAAAGATACCTTCGTCGGCCTTAGCATCAAACTTACCAAGTGTCTCTTTACCATTATTCAACACGAAACACTTATTATGTTGGGCTTCCTCCCTTTTAAAAGCTCATACGGTGTTTTGTTTAGAATAGGACAGATGAGCACCCTATTCAAAACGTAACAAGCCGTACTAATGGCATCGGCCCAGAAGTATTTTGGAAGGCCACTCTCATTGATCATAGTCCTTCCCAATTATTCCAAAATTCTATTTTTACGTTCCACAACCCCGTTTTGTTGAGGGGTACGTGGTGCGGAAAAATTATGATCAATCCCATGGCTATCGTAAAATGCTTCAAAAAGATTATTTTCGAACTCACCTCCATGATCACTTCTAATTGATACAATGTTTGTGTTCAATTTTTTTTAGATAGCTTGGCAAATTTCTCAAAAGCCGAAAAAGTATCGCTCTTGCTTACTAAGAAAATAGTCCAACAAAACTTAGAATAGTCATCGACAATCACAAAACCATAATAGTTACCACCTAAGCTCTTAATCCTAGATGGTTCAAAGAGGTCCATATGGAGGAGTTCAAGGGGTCTCATGGTTGAAACAATGTTTTTAGACTTAAACGGGATCCTTGTTTGCTTCCCCATTTGGCACGCATCACATAAGTGATCCTTTGTGAACTTGATTTTGGGTAAGCTAATTACTAGGTCTTTAGAAACTATTTTATTAAGCAAATCAAAATTGACATGCGCCAAACGTCTATGGCATAACCATGAATCTTCACTCATGGTGACTAGACACTTGTCGCTACTCAACGATACCTCATTTAAGTCTAGCATATAGACGTTATTGACCCTCAGGTCTTTAAACACACCCTTTTTATCACTATTCTCAATTATGCAACAATCTTTTGAAAATGATACTTTATAATCCTTGTCACATAATTGACTAATGCTTAATAAGTTGTGTTTAAGACCCTCAACAAGAAGCACATCTGAGATAGTAGTAGAAGATGTACTACCTACACTGTATTGACCCTTTATTATTGTCTCCGTAGGTAACAAATCCCTTTTTCTTCGCCACGAAGTCAATGAAAAGAGAAATGTCTCCCGTCATATGTCTTGAGCATCCACTATCAAGAACCCATCTTCTTTCCGTGGTCTCAAGACGTTGTACCTACACAATCAATCAAGGGAAATAGGTACCCAATTCTTATTGGGTCATTGGTTGTGAGTGAAAAAAAATTGCATTTGGGTAACCATTGATAAACGCCTTTAGGAACTAAAAACCTCCTAAAGCAACATTTTGCAATGGTATGACCCCTTTTGCAATAATACAAGCAAGTAAGGTTAACGTGAGAATCACTTTTGTTAGGTTTATCTCTAATCACATAAGTGTATTTTTGATATGGATTAATCATGCTTTTCTTAAAATGTGATATATCAATAGCAAAAGTGACCTTTGGTTCTAGAGCCTTGTCAAGTTTGGCCTTTAGAGTTCTAACCTCTTTTTGCCAAATATGACAAGTATCACAGCCAAAATTTAACCATCTACTCTTGTCTTCCTCAACATCTACTTTTGTTACTTCCACCATAGACTTTTTGAGAGCCTCTAATTCCTTTTCGGAATCAAAGATCTTTTGCTCCAAATGAGAAATTATTTGTTTGTTTGAAGCTAAACGTTTAAAGGTTTCCTTAGCCTCATGGTGTAAAGTATCAAAAGCATGTTGTAATTCAGAATGAGACATTGTATTAGAGTTATCATATTTAGCATGTCTTACCTTTTTGTTCTTTTTCCTTTGGTGAGCGAAAAGGCAAAGGTTAATGGACTCTTCTTCGTCACTTGAACTCTCATCACTAGATGATTCACTATCGCTTTCCCAAGCGATATAGGCTCTTCTAGGTTTACCTTGTTTCTTCCCTCGACGACTTTTATCCTTTCCTTTGTCCTTCTTCAACAATGGACAATCCGGCTTGTAATGGCCGACTTTTCCATAGTTATAGCAAGACCTTTTAGTTTTTCCACTCTTTTTGTCTTCATTCTTGGAAGACCTTGATTGTTTTCTAAAGTTGACGAGGTTCTTTTCCGAATGCTGAATACCATTTTTCTTTATATAGCGATTGTATCGCCTCACAAATAATCACATATCCTTATTCAAATATTCTTGCTCGTCATCACTAGATTCACTCTTGCTTAGCTCATTTGTGAAGGACTTTGAACTAGAAGCCTTTAGAGCTATTGACTTCTTTTCCGCATCTTTGGTCTTAGTCTTTTCCTTCTTCTCTCTTATCTCAAATTGGTCAAGACTAATGAGCATTTTCTCATGTTCCTCGAGCTTCCCAAATAAAGTTGTGATGTCTAGCGTCATGAGGTCGTTGGCTTCTTTTATGGCAGTCACCTTTGGTTGCCAATCCCTATTAAGACACCTCAAGATTTTATTAGTAGCAACGTCATTGGAAATCGGTCTACCAAGTGATTTAAGTCTATTGATTAAATGAGTGAACCTCTTTTGCATGTCGGCAATGGTTTCCCTTTGCTTCATGTGAAAGAGGTTAAACTCTTGAGTCAAAGTATTGATTCGAGCTAGTTTGACGTCGTTAGTTCCCTCATGGGCAACTTGTAACACATCCCACATAGCTTTAGCACTCGTATAATGTGAAACTCTATAATACTCATCAACACCCAATGAGGAGATCAGAATATTTCTAGTTTTCCAATCGTAGTTATACTTTTTCTCATCTTATTCATTCCATTGTGCTTTCGGCTTAGGTACTACCACGTTATCCGCATTGGTCATGGTAATTTCCATTGGACCATTTTGTATAATGCTCCATACCTTCCTATCAATAGAATTGATATACACACGCATACAATCCTTCCAGTAACTATAGTTCTCACCGTTAAAAATCGGTGCTCTATTGTAAGCCCCTTTCGGTTCGTTTGCCATTTTATAAAAAGTTATACTTGAAGCACTAGATTAACCAGGCTCTGATACCACTTGTTAGATGATGAGAATTGATCTAGAAGGGGGTTGAATATATCACTACTTTTTGGAGAGTCGGCGCTTAAATTTGATCTTAAAAATTATTTGTGGAAGCGACCGAGGTCTATATCGTCTAAACGAACCGATTACCGAAAGGACCGGATATGCGTAAGCCAAATAGAACGATAGGCTCGATAAGAAAATTGAATCACAAACTTTACTATTAATCAATCTACTTGACATCACTCAATGTTGTTCAATTTCCAATGACCAATTAAAAAATAAACCAAATTGATAATTTATCAAACACTTTGTGAGCGTTCAATTTATCGAGCACTTGGTGTGCGAAACACACCAAGCTTTAACTTCTATGTAAATGTAGTGCAGAATTTTACCAAGCACAATCAAAGTGATTGTGCAATGTTTTCTAACCAGTTTTTCAGTACTACACTATAACAAAATTTTATTGATCAATTGAATATTCACAAACGTAAACAGTTCGAAAAGTAAAGAGATAGGGAAAGAAAGAACAACACCGAATTTGTTTAGGCAGTTCCCCTTTCGTCCTCGCTTCGGGTACATCTACCCCCAATTATAAATCTATAATTGAGATATCTATAATTTTGTAACACATTGTTTTTACTAGCGAAGCCTTAGCTATCACGCACTCAAGAAACCTCGTTGATGCCGATACTATGTCTTTTCTCCCCTTGATTCGAGTAGAATCAAATGCCTCGAACGTATTGAATAAACCTCCGTTTACCGCTACTAGATTGAATGAACACACAGGTCTTCAATCACCTTCACTTGGCTAATTTCAATCCACACACAGTTCGATCCCAAACCTTTATTGCATAATCCTCTGGTTAACGCTACTAGATTGACAGAACCCACCGTTCTTCAATCACCTTCGCTCGGGTAAATTCAACGCACACAAAGATTTGTACCAAAACCCCCCAAATCCAAATGATCTTGGAGGACAAAACTCGATTGGTTTTATTCAATAAAAAACCCACTGAAAAACTCACCCCAAACAAGATACACTCATATGTTTGGACATTATCACCTCAATGATGCAAGATATCAACAAAAATGATTATGTGTATTTGTTGAGAAAATGCAAAAAAGAGGATGAAGATGATGAGAGAAAACTTTCAGTGTATATCTTTCCCTTTTTCTGGTTGTTTTTTTTGTAAAAATGAGGTACAATGTATATATATGATGCTAGGACCAACTAACAAAAATAAAAGTATTTTGAAACTTAGAGAAATCAGAAAAATATCACAAATTCAGCGAAGAGTCGACCAAACATTCTTGAGGGTCACCCTGCGCTGACCCGCGAGCAAGACTATGCAAGTTTGAACACTTTGCATTGACCGTCATAGGGCCATGCATCGACACAAGCCTGATGAAAATTCACAATAACAAAAGGCTTTAGTATGAGTTGACCGGAGGGTCGACGTGAGTTGACCCGTGAGACATGCAATAAAATTCACTTTTCATGAGTCGACCAAAACATAGTTTGAGCCGACTCAAACCACGAAAACTTGAAAAAATTCAGTTTTGACCATGCTTTCTTCTACCTAGACTATGATAATGCATATCTATGACATACAACATGATCACACACATATAAAAGACATATGAGACTTTTCCTATGTGTTTGGACACGTGATTATGGAATATTTATGCATTGTGAACCACAGATGCTGACTATGATGAGATGATACCGTTCAAATTACATACTATGAGCTAGTACATGTTTTGACATCATTAAAATAAAGATTGAGTGTAAGACACCTTGCCCTCACACACACACACACACACACACACATATATATATATATATATATATATATATATATATATATATATATATATATTTCTCCTTGGTTTTATTGTTAAACCGAGAGGTATATGGTATTAGTTTGGAAAATATGAAAAAGCTATTGCCAGGGTTCGAACCCATGATCATTTAAACTAACCTCTCGGCTATTTATAATTCGAGGGGTAAAGTTCCCACATCTCATGCCACCCGTCGTTAACTCGGCATTATAACCAAGGTGATATTTATTTTGCGTCTCACATGACATGTGTTATTTGTACTAGTGACATGTGAATTTGTATTGACATGATCAAACACCTCGACATGTGCATTTGTACCAACATGATAAGCCACCTCAACGTGTGCCTATATATCAACATGAATATTGTTCCTTTTGGATTGACTACATTATGCAAAACAACATCGATGCTTTTGGTGAAGAAAGGACACCTGTGGGAACAGATGTCCCAGCATGTGGCCCATGTATGCAAAACAAGTTGTTGTTATATGCGTGCGTTTTCAAATGTATATAACACATGTTTCTTTTACCTCTGCAATAAGGATTGTTGTTAAATTTTAACAATCTGATTTGTTTGATTATTTAACTAAATTTAAATCAAGGAGATTTAAATTTGAATTCAAATCAAATCAAATATTTTATGGAGCTGTTTTTGTGGACAAATTAAAACTGGATCTCCATTATATCCGGACGTAATCAATGCCAAAATCCAAGGGTAAAAATACCAGCTATGGATTTCTATATATAGAGTCTCTGTCATGCCTTTAAAGAAGACGAGATTGAGTGTTATTTGTGTTTTAGGCCGAGTCTTTGTTTTTTGTTTATTGTACACCACACTATTGCTTCATTCACATCATAAGGCATAATAGATGGTTTGTGAAGTTGAGTTATAATTCAACATTGATCACTTTGATTGTTGTTGTTGATCACTAGGGTTAGTGATTGAGAGAAAGTGATAGGGGGTTCTCATATTAATGGGGAGACCTAAATAGAAAGAAACTGAAGGTAGAATTAAGAAGACGGACATTGAAAAGGGGCATGTTCATATCAGACACTATGTACTGATTTTATTAAAGATTGGATTCCCTTTCTTGGGTAGACTGCCCTCTAGACATATGTGTTGTTTGTACCGAACCAGGTTACCAATTCTCTTGTGTTTTTTATTATCTTATTTTGTTTCTTTATTGTTGTCATATTGTGTTAAAAAAATTTTAACAAGTTGAATAAGTTGTCCCAGACATTTGGTTAAACATTTATCCTTTGAGGAATAGAATTTCAATTGGCATCAGAAGAGACACCATGTTCTGTTTGGGTGAGCTCCAGGGAGATATTTTCTATTCACATGGACAACACAAAGGATAAAGGGTCTATCAATAGACCACCTGATTTGGATGACACCAATTATGACTATTGGAAAGCTGAGATGGTTGCATTTCTTAAATCCATAGACAACAAAACTTGGAAGGATGTGATTAAAGGTTGGAAACACCCTGTGAATGTTTCTCAAGATGGTACATCAAGCTTAAAGCAAGAAGCTGAATGGACTAATGTAATAAATAATGAAGCTTTTGGAAACTCCAAGGCTTTAAATCATATTTTTAATGGTGTTGACAAGAACATGTTTAGATTGATCAACATATGTAATGAAGCCAAAGATGCTTGGGAGATTCTCAAGACTTCTCATGAAGGCACATCCAAAGTTTGTATGTCAAGGTTGCAGCTTCTCACAACTCAATTTAAGAATTTAAGAATGAAAGAAGAGGAGTCTTCTGATTTTAACATCAGACTTTGTGACATTGCCAACACTTCATTTGCCTTAGAAGAGAAGATGTCTGAATAAAAAATAGTCAGAAAAATCCTAAGATCTCTACCTATAAAGTTTGATATGAAGATTATAATTATTTGATGAACTCATTGGTTCATTGCAAACCTTTGAGATTGCTATAAGTGATAAATCTGAAAAGAAGAACAAAAGCATATCTTTTATGTCCAATACTAAAGAGGATGAAGATCAAAGTGAACAAAGATTATCAGAGGCTATAAGTCTTGTTAATAGAAAGCTTAACAACTCTTTGAAGGAACTTGGCAGAAAATGGAGGACTAGTGTCCTAGAAAAAGTGCCAGACATCAATTCCATGAACAAAAGCAAAGAGGATTACAAATCTAACAAAGGTAAAATAGAACAATGTTATAACTGTGAAGGATTTAAGCACATTAAAACTGAATGTCCTACTTTTCTAAAGAAGCAAAAAAGTGATTTTCAATCACTTGGTCTGATTGTGATGATGAAAGTGAAAGAGAAGTAGTTAATAAAATGATGGCTTTACTAGGAAATATGACTCGTGCAGTGAGTCTGGTGATGAAGTGATGTAAGCAGAAGAACTTGTTAAAACTTATAGAGAGATGCTCACTGAATGGAAGGAATCTTGCTTTAGAGATGAGAAACAAAAGAAAACCATAAGTGCTCTAATCCATGAAAAAAGAGAAGCAGGGTTCAACCATTGCAGGTATTGAAGAAGTCACATTGTTAAAATCCAAATTTGACAATATGACAAAATTAGTACATATGTTGAACAATGGTTCTGATATGTTATATGAGATCTTGGAGATTGGGGAGAATAAGGCTATGGGGTTTGACTACAACTCAATGAAAAAAAGGTCAAATTTACCTCTAAGAAGTTTGTTGTTCCTAAAAAGAAAATTGAGTTTCTGATGAAGGACCACATGTCCCAACATCCTGCTAAACATGTGTTCCCCCATAACAAAGGCAACAAGAAATCATCTTAGAGGTGTCACCATGTGGTAGATATGGTCACATAAGACCTTTTTGCTATAGATTGAATGGATATCCTCAGTCTTATAATCAGCCAAGGAGTAAGAAAGGGAAGAGAACTCAAACTGAGATGGTGTGAAGGGCCAGTAAACTGTCTCTTTTATTTTAGCTGATACATCTCTTAGAGTTTCTTCAAGAGAAAATTGGTATTTTGATAGTGGTTGTTCCAAACACATTACTGGTGAAAGGAGTTATCTTAAAGAATTAAAACCCTACACAAATAGCTATGTCACCTTTGGTGATGGAGCTAGAGGAAGAATCTAGGGCATAGCCAAACTAATTAGTTCAGGTTTCCCTTGTCTTGATAATGTGTTATTGGTAGAAGGATTAACTACTAACCTGATCAACATAACTCAACTATGTGATCAAGGTCTGAATATTAGCTATAAGAATTTTAATGTATTGTCTCTAGCAAAGGTCAAGATGCGTTAATGAAGGGTCCAAGATCCATAGACAACTGTTATATGTGGATCTCTCAACACTATTCCAATGTTAAGAGCATGGTAGAGATCAAATATGAAAGTACTGTAAAGGAATTACCAACATACATGAGTGAAGATGGTAATATCTGTGAAGTGTACCAAATTGGCAAGATGTCCCATAAGATGCTCCAGTATTCTACCTCCTTTAAAAATCTCGTGGAACCCACACAAGAGAAAGGCCTGGACGGAAGAAATGACATATTGTGTATGAAGAAAAATAAAGGAAAGTTCATTTATGACTTTGAGGATGGTATGTTAGACAAGATGTTGGAGCATTATGTTCAACATTTGCAGTGTGAAGTTAAGATAATTCTTGACCTACAAGTAAAGCTACTAAGAGAGTTTTATTCAAAAATCTATGAAAATAATCAAGATAAATTACTAAGGGTTATAATTAGTATTTACTTATGTGAGATCTTATGGAAAATAATTCAAGGGAAGCATGCAAGACTAAAGGGAAAATTTCTCTCTCATTAAATCACTACAACGCGTAAAATAAGAGAAACTCCTTCAAATTCAAAAATCTCTGACAATCACTCCTTCTCCACACGCAATATTAACCAAACTTCCTCTCTCCATAGGAATTGTAGTCGTCTAATTTTATTTTTTGTAAACTCTGAATAATGAACCTAATGCTGCAAATTTTGTTTAAATAATACCACCTCAGTTCCTTTTTATAAGAGACAACTAACTTTTTAGATTCATTGATAATCAATGTATTTGGTCAATTTATAGACTAGATACATTGATTATTCAATGAACCTAAAAAGTAAGTTGCCTCTTATAAAAAGGAACGGAGGTAGTACAAGGTAAATCGAGCCCTAATAGCAACCGACCCGAAAAACATAAAAACAGGCCCAAAACGAATTATTAGACCGTTCTGCACTCCTAATCATCATTTTACTTCAAAATGAAACTTGTAGCTTATCTGCTCACCTTTCTAACGCATATTAGAACCCATCAATTCGATTCTCATAACTCAAGTTATGATTTGCAGAGCAAGAGGGTGTCAAATTACCGCTTATTCAAAAAATAAGTAGCAAAATTAAAATAAAAGCATAAATGAACTAAACTTATGAAACACACTAAAAACAATAAAATAAAATCAGCAAGTCATAAAAATCCCTTAGCACAAAGTAAAATGTGGTGTATTAAAATGCATTGATCACTAACAATCTTTTTATCTCTTGATATAACTTACTTTGTATGTATGTTTGGATATCATTTCATGGACGTTGAGAAATTTGATTATAGAATGGGTCCACAAAACCATACTTTTTTAAATCTCTTTGTGCACAAAAATGATGCATGTACCTAAATGACGTTAACATAAAAGTTGACATTAAAAGTATTTAAGAACAATGAATGTAAATTGAAATCACCATAAAAGTTGTACTTACGTGCACCATAAATGAAGTGCGGTTATGTCAAGCCAATTAGTACCCTCCACAATATCCCTAATACAACTCTTTGATATTAAAACATTATTCTCGTTCATATTATAATTGTATCAAGAAAGAGTCTCCCATCTCTTTTATCATGCTTATTAATCTTTATAATTAATCTTGTTGTGGTATTAGGGTCTCAATATTGTGATGGGGGACTGAAGGTGAACAACTATTTTTCGCACTTGCACCACCCAAAACAACTTTCTTAGATATGTCTAATTGATTTAAATTTGGGCAAGCAAGTACACCCATCGATTTCAATGGTTGCATCATAAAAATAATAACAACACAATACATAATTTTAAGAACATAAACTAGAACAACACACAACACATATTTTTAATTAGAAAATCTAAAAATAAATTTCCTAAACCAAAATTATATTTACCTCAATCACATCGTAAGCCACACTCTCTCGCATCTCCTGGGTCACACACACCCGTACCTCTTTGATCACCCTCTCTTGTACCTTCCGAGTCACCAACTCCTGCACCTCTTAAGTCACACTCTCCCGCAAAGCCGATCGATATTTTTTCTAATATCTCTTCTATCTTCCCCTACAACTTCTCCTATATCCTCTGGACTACTAGCTTTTCAATCTATTTTTGTGTATTTCATCACTCTTTGACGATAATTTGAATAGTAACCTCAGGTTGACGCCTCGTTCATCACCACAAATACACTCACCATGCTCACATGTTCCAATCTCTTCTACCAATATGTCATGGCTTCGCTATGGAACAAAGGAATCAACATTTATTTTTAACCCAACAAATCCTACAACACAAATAAAAGTTCATTACCATGTTGAATTAACTACAATGAATAACGTTGAAAAAAGAATCTACTTACAATCTTATCATCAACTGTGCATGTAACCTCTTATGTGAACTCGCCCCTTGGTATTTGACGCACTCTCTTCCATTTCTCATGGCGTGATGGTGGATATGAGCACAAATCAAGGCTTATAGAAAGATCTCCCAACTCTTGTTCTCTTTGTTTTATTTTTTTATCACTGTCTCCTCTAGTTTATCATATCCTCCACAAGGAAATCTATGAGGATATATATATATATATATATATATATATATATATATATATATATATATATATATATATATATATATATATATATATATATATATTTGTTGTCCTATTCCCCTTTCCTTTTTGACTCTTAATCAGGAAATTTTGAGTGTTGCGAGACTCGACAAATTTCTCCCAAGTATCCTTATCAATAAAAGTATAAGTCATGTATGGCGGGTTTAAGTCGATACTCTTTAGATTGGTAATATAATGTGTTGTGAGATGTATCTTAAATCCCCAACAGCGTTCACCAGCATATGATATCCATTTCTTTGTTATTTTATCATCATTTGGAAGAATAAAAACATTCTACATTTACATAATAAATTTGGTATAAATATTGAATAAATCATACACTTGTAAAATAAATTATGAAAGTTAAAATAAATACCCCAAGATCTTCCCATGTATTTGCTTTCAAGTCACCACCAATCTTGATTCAATCATCTAACAAAATGCTCACTTTGCTTCTACCAAGAAATGCTACACAATTCTTTAAAGTTGTAGCCTTTTCACCATAACACTTACCATTTTGTAAACAAAAATTGACCGGTAACCTAATACAGGTGTTGCGGGCTTTTGTCAACCTAACCATCATCATCACACCTCTAGAATTTATTTTATTTTTAGTCTTAGTAGATGTTGTTGAAGGAGGGGTGGTGGTTAAATCGCTCATCTCTATTTAAACAAAAATGACAATAAACATTTTATTTAAGGCAACATCAACACTTCCTAAGAGTATTTCATAAGTATAACCTCATAATCATTTTACTTAACACAACATTAACAAAGAAACCTAAAAATTACATCAACAAAGACACACAATGTGAGATTCATGATACATATGATATATATTACTTAACACATTCTTAACAACACTTCGTTAGAATAACATCATACACATTTTACTTAAAACAACATCAACAAAATCAACACTAAAAAGGAAAAACATATTTTACTTAACTCATGGTACATGTGAACTTTACTTAACTCAGAGTACATATAAATTTTTGTCAACATCAACACAACAAAAGAAAAATCTACTTCTATTTTTATCAACATAATCAGAATAATAGAATCTATAAGCAATAAGCAATTCATGCAATAAAAATTAACATTTCTAAGTTACATGCATGGATAAAGTGAATAGTTACATTCCAAATATGTGTTGAAGAAGATAAACAATCGTTGATGTTTGGTTGACTTTCCTTTGTTCAAGTTACATTTGAGCTTCAATGACATTATGACGTTCAAAGGTAGGAAACATATGTGTGTTAAAAGAGTTGATGTTCTAACACTTACGTCTGTTGGACGGAATGAAATTCTGAAGATGATTATGGAATATAAGTTTAGATGTTAGGGTGTTTAGATGGAGAAGATGAAGGTGAAAATTACCTAGGGTATATTTTCGTAAGAAAATCGTTCGATTTTACAGGAGAATGAAGATGAACTGAGTGTTGAAAAATAAATGAATAATTAGAGTCTAGTTCTGTGAAATACATGCAAAAGATATTTCTTCTTGGTTGGACAATTCAATCGAAAGAATATAAATATTTAAAATTTTTAAAATAAAAGAGAATAAAGCCTTTTTAAAAATATAATTGAGATTTTCTCTCGGTTGAACAATCCAACTGAGAGAATAGATACATTAATAATATATAAAAAAATGTGTCAATATAAAAATATAATAGATAAATTTATTAAAAAAAAATAAATAAGAGAAAGACACATTGTGAAAGTAAAATAAATATATTATAAAAAAAATAAAAGCAAAAACTGTAAGAATTGATATTCGAAGTGTAGTGTTTGAATCACTTTTTTTTCTCGGTTTAATGTCAAAATCGAAAAAATATGTGACATATTTATTAATTAAAATTTTAAATTTAAATTTAAATACCTAATGTAAATGATTGTATATTGATTAGTTAATTCACTGAGATAAATTTTTATTAGAAAATATAATATGTTGTAGTAATCATACGAGAGAAGTTTTTTGAAGAGAAAACCTTAGTCAGACAAAAGAGACTCTTAAATATTTATATTACTAAGAATGGGGAGATCTCATAAGATTAGATTATTTAAGAGTTGTGAAACACTTTTATGAGAGGTTAAGTTACAAATGCCTAGAAATTATTGTGTCTTATATTAGTGATTTGATATGATTATCTTTGTCATTAGTTCATTACTTTACTCTGACTTGATTCACTGTTATTAAGAAACACTAACAACACACTATTTTACACTTTTTCTAACCTATTGTATCATTAAAAGAAACCTCGTTGGCAAATACTGACTACACACTATTTTTTACATTATGCTTTCAAACATATTGTATCATTGGATGAAATTCCATGCTGGACAAAGATATGATGGTCATCAAACTACTTCTTTATTAGAATTGGGATGACGCTGTATTTTTTTAGTCTACTCGGTTGAAACTCTTTAAAAGTGAACGAGAAAGATGTTCGAACTAATGCCTCTATATTCAATGTCTATGTAAATCTACCAAATCTACCAAATTGGTTTAACGAGAGGGATGATGCAATATTTAATTACTACAGTATATAATATATTAAGAAACACTAATATAGAAAACTATATATTCAATGTCATGGTGACGTGCAGTTTTCGTTCTCGCAAGCAGAGCGAGCAAACAAAGGCAGGGAGATTGCAAATTGTACTTCATCCATTGTTCCTCCCTCTGCATAAATATTTAGGATATATATTTGACTGTGAAGAAAAACGTAAAGAGGGAAAGATGTGAGAAAACATGTGAGAAGATAGAAATAGGTGATAAATAATATCTAAAATATTATTTAATATAAAATAAACAAGTATTTTCTCTACCAATTTATAAATATTTGTTTATTTTATATTAAATAATATTTCAAACTTATATTAGTCTTCATTCACATTCATATTATTTCTCATTCGCACTAACTTAAGTGTTGGAATGCTAAACTTATATATATTCATTTCGTTCTGCTGTATCGAAAAAACGCTCCACCACATCTGAGTCCTATTTCACCCTGTCATTAACTATTTCTGATTTCTAAATGGAATAATGGCGCCGTTTATGGGAATCTGACATTTGATCCCCGCGAAATTCCACGAGAAACCACAATCTCTTCACCATTATTGAGCAAGTATCTGATCTACTCCCTACACGAATCACCGATCAGACTCGTGAGACAATGATAACATGGAGTGCTACTCTATAGACTATAAAACGTGTCGCCACTGCCGCAATCGTTTCCACAGCCAATGTTCCCGAACTTAGGAGAGAGACTCGACTCCTTCCTACAGTCAAAGACGATCCTATCCTAGTGACTCCACTATAAGATCTAGTCCCTTCGACAATCGACCAAGGAACATTCTAAGTCCTCCCAATTTTCCATTCTTTTAAGCAACTCCAAGGAAGCATAAACTCCAAGGAATCATGTGGTTCAAAGCCCTCCTAGATGGAAGCATAAACTCCTGGAGGGAACTCTACAACACTTTTCCGTCTAATTCACTACTCAAAAGAGACAACCCAGTACTGGAGTACATTGATCGATTCATCGAAGTAGAAAGAGACCATACGAGAGTAGATCAATAAATTCACTAAAGTAGATGTGGAAATTAGGGAACAAATGATAGATTAAAGTGTTAGATATTTAAAAAATGTCTGATACCAGACTTTATGTTCCACGAGAATCTAGGGATAAAAGGGGGCATGTTGCTTAAATAATATTTTAACTAGGGTTCAACCTTACATTAGTTATGAGGAAGAACTCCTAACCAAAGAGGTAGAAAAGATTCAGGGAACAGGACATCTAGGAAACTGTTGGGGACCAGAGAGACAATAATTTCCACTAGGACGGTGGAAATATGGGACCTCAGTCCATTTTCTCATCCTATACTAACTTTAACAGTTCACGAGAGAAAATTATAAAATATCATGCAAATAACGACTTCAAGGAAGCCGAGATAAGAAACCTCTTTTCGGTTAAAGAATCTGCATGGACTGACAAAATAAGGTATTATTGTTTTCATAAGAGCCATGACCACAATACCAATGAATGATTTCATTTGAAGGATGTAATTGGGGAGCTGATAAAAAATGGAAGACTTACTCAGTACTCCCAGAAGGGTGGTTGAAAGTATGATTGTGAAATAAATAAATAAATAATCCCCGATTGGGAAAATAAACCTCCTAAGAAAATTATAAGCGAGACTAAAAAGAAGCAGCAAAAAAGAAGAAGACAAAAAATGGAAGCACCAGTACAGCGCTACCATTATTGGAGGTCTTCCCAGACTAAGGGACCCATCCAATGACACCATTTAATAAGGAATCTACGAGCTAATGGTGGTCAAAATGGATGGAGATGCAACTTCAGAACAGAATCCAGATAAACCTATCCTCGGGTTCCGTGATAGCAAAAAAGTAGGTGGAATCTCGAAGGAAATTTTTTTTGCCGGTAATAATCGTAACTGTGGCCAACTTTGATGTATCTAGAATCCTCATTGACGGGGGAGCTCGTGTGACATCATGTATGTATAGCTTTTTGATAAGCTCAAGATGAAGAGGGAAAAGTTGTTAACATATGAATGATCCAACCTTTAAGTCTTTAACGACACAATAACTCGCCCTTGAGGTTACATCAAACTGATGGTCACACTTATAGAAGGAAGAGACACCCAAGACAATCAACCCATGCTTTTTGGTAGTCCCCTTCAAGAGCATCTACAATTACATCCTACGTCGACCTTTCACAATAACACTCAATGTGGTAACCTCTCCAATCAACCTGAAGATAAAGTATTATAACATCCATGAAGAGTTGATAATAATATGTTATAATTTGGTCGAAACCCGGAGGATGCATAAAGCATTGCAACGCGATATAGGTGGGAAAGGTGAAAAGAACAAAAATGGAGATCAACGTGACCTCCCTCATCATAAAATTGGGAGAAAAGGATGATACAATATCAAAGGAATGTACCAGTGTTCGCATAAGGTATTATATGAATTATTTAAAGTGATAATTGCAGGAGACATCTATGTAGGAAGTTTGAAGTCGACCACGATACACCGTACCAAAATTCCCATGGATTAATAAGTAGCGACATAGTCGCTTGGTTAAGTATCTTTATTCAACATGTGTAAAATATGTTTTGCATTATTATGTAACATCTCTTAAGTGACAATAAATAACATTTTCTCCAACTTCTCTCTTTTGTGATCACAAAGGATATACACAACTAAGGGGTGATTTCATAAACACCATTGGTGAATTACTAAAGCAATCAAAACCTCCACAACTGAAGTCGCACGGATAAAGAAAACAGGACACGAAACCTCTAGAGCGTAGAGATGAGTCTCAACTACGACGACCTCGAACCAAGTTCAAACATAGGGAATGGAAGGGGTACCAACCCTTGACCTTGTATGGTCTCCACAGACGTTCAATAAACTTTTGAGCACGACCTTAGATGTCAGCTAATTCCTAGTGAAGAAAACTAAGGACTTAAGGAAACACACATAACAGGTAAAAATAATGATAAGAAAATAAATAAATAGCAATAAAATAAAAGCAATAAGGGAGAATATTAATTAAATCAACAACAAGTGTTACATTAGGAAAGAGCACCCGGGAATAAAAAACTATGAGTCCGACTCAATATTAATAGGTCTCATCCATCATCTTTTCCTTAGGGAGAAATTTTTCCTTGATAATTGCATATTGGGATAGAAATATTCCACATGCCTTAGTGCATTCTCAAAAAGAAACTTATAGAATGGAACAATTGTCCTCCATTAACTTGGCATACTTCTTGGATAAATATGTTTTTTGAGACGCACCTCTTGGAGGTCATTTTTAGCCTTCTTCCAACTCTCTCGAGTTTTGTTTAGAGACATCTCTAAATCTTTTACCCTATTGTAGGAGGAATCTAGTGCTTGAGTCGCCTCAGTTAAAGTAATCACAATTTTGGATAGTGTGTATGAGCCGATGATAGGGCAGCATCCTTCTCCTTTATCTCTAGAGCCAACGCACCTTTTCATCCAATCGATAAAGGTAATTGAAACATTTTATCTCGTTCCCCATCTCCGCCAATAGGCTACTCATCTTTGTGAGCTCTTCCAAAACTTAGTTTCGCTCGATATTAAGGGTACTAATGCGCTCCACAAATGCATCTTTCTCTTTTCGAAGACGGTCAAGCAAGAAGATATCTTCTTTTCCGATGAAACCAGATTTTAGGATAATGACGCTCGACGCATTTGGTTTGACATTTTTTAGTGATATTCTTGACAAACATCCTCAGCCTTGCTTGAATAAAAATCCTAATCTTCTATAGAGCTAAACTAATTAAGTTTCCTAGTCGTCCAAGGACCAGGATGGTCCATAATTAGCGATAACGAAACACCTAAGGCCGAGGTTAGGCATCTTCCAAGACAATATACTCTCAAATCTTGCACAGATATCTGAGATCTTTTGTTACATCAAGAGAATGCCCTTGGATAAATTTCCTCTGATTGTGCGTGAAAGAGAATATTGGACACCTCTTACCACAGGTCAATTGGGAGAAGCGATACTTACATCTTAGTTAGGGTAGGAAGGATACAAGAGCTTGGATCAATAACATCCCTACGTTTAGAATTTTTCCCAAAGCTGACACGTCGACAAGCTTCCTCTTCATTTGAAGCAATTGTCTTGTGAAACTTCATCTTATTTGCAAGCAAGAGATAAATCGAGTTAGGGAAATCATCACCAAAAAACTATTAAAGAAAGTCAAAAAAATTATGCGTTACTTAGTGAAGATGACTTGCCTCTCTTCTCTAGTAGTGGCTTCCACCAGCAAATGTGTCTTTACGTACCACTTATTTTGTTTCTTGGACCCTGCTCCAAAATGAGTGATACCATTAAAAAAAGCCCAAAACTTCCCAGAAGGAAAGTATTTTCCTCTTCAAATAGGTCTCCTCCTGAAGTTTCCAGGTAACCCCAACCTCATCCAAGAAGTGGCTCTAACGCCATAAAATTGAGAACCTATCCTTACATTTGGAGGGAACCCCAAGTTGAATTCCATACATACTTAAATTGGCAACCTCAGTGAGTGGAATTTCCTGGTAGTGTCTTTAAAATTCTTCACGATATTGGAGTAGACCACGAGCATCTTCTAACCTTGCATAGGGAGAGCAACCCTTGACCCGATTTTGAGTCAGTAAAACTTCATTAGACGTTAAAAAGTTGGAAAAGATGTTAATTTCAACACCCTTTTCTTGTAATCACACTAATACTAGAAGACTTTGACATAAGTTCAACACTGCATGCAGTTGCGGGGGGGGGGGGGGGGGGGGGGGGGGGGGGGATCACCAAATGATTCAAAACGATCACCTCAAAGTCATTGAAAAAAAAGGAAAAAAACCTATCAAAGAAAACAACATTCATGAAGAAGGGTAACTCACCCATCTTATTTTCTGCACGCCCTTTTAAATCCTCCAGGGGAAAGCACTCCCCAGTCGGATGAGGACCTAGCTTGGTGAATTCATTGTCTATACCACCCTTATCAGCAAAGACGAATACAACATCTAATGTTTCTTGATCCAACCACACAGCTGAATTGTCTATCGTTACATTTTGTATTCCTAGGCCAGAGTTGTCCATGAGTATAAGTACAACATGGGTATTCTATCACTACATTATCAATAAACTCTAAAAAGGAAAAATAAGTACAAAAGATTAAAGGACTTCAAAGAGATGAATGTTCGTCCGAGAAGATAATGCAAAGATGTTAGAGTAATAGATAATGAAAAATTATTGACAAAGACAAGAGGAAACTACGAAAAATAGAGAAAGAACTCTTTGAATTTTTCAAATGACAAAAAGAGGGAGAATCACCCCCCAAGAATCCTTATATATTCTTCAAGAAATCATTCGATTCACAAAAGCCTGCATGGGAAAATGTGACTGTGTCACAAATGGTTGTGATCTTGTATCAAACTATTTAGAACGCTTGAGTATCCTAAGATAAAAAGGCATCACTACTGACAGTCCTAGGGCCACTCATCGCAACCCTCTAGTAAGACGTTACAAGTTTTAAGGAAAACATTCAATGCACATGTTCCTAATGCTCCGGTCTCACAACTATATCAATATCTTTGACCAAGAGACGACTAAAAACCTATGTGGAAAAACCTTTATTCCAACAAGAAAGGACAAAGACTTTGTGGGCAACTGCTCTAGACTTCTCACAAAGCCCACATGTCAAGGCAAAAAAAAAGCGCTACAAAAGAAAACTCAAAAGAACAAGTACAACCTCGCTCAAGCTCAGAGCATGTGAATCCGACCTTCTTCCAACTTCCCACGATTAGATCTAATTAGACAGCGATCCACATGAAATGTCAGATCAAGCATAAGTGGTTTTAATTGCCCTTTCTCTATATAAAGTCTTTAATGCACCAATGTTCAAGTGTCCTATTCTTTTCTCACACTATTCATTCATTCACTGACTTGGATGTTGGAGTGATAACCATGCAGATTCACTATGCTTCGTCGTACCGGAAGTATGCTCCACCGCATCTGAGTCTTACTTCACTCTCTCATAAACTATTTATGACTCATGAACGTAACAACTAACAATACTCCTACTAATCATTCGTTAACATCTTCCATATATATAGCATGTCATCAATCGTTCATTCATTATATTCAATATTTTCATTAAAAATTCACCATACATTATAGTTAAACATAATCAATTCATCAAACACTTTATGCTCATACAATTTTAGCCAAACTCCAAAATTAAGTTTTCAACAGTTAGACCTCGTACTCAACAATTTAATTAAAATATTAAATAATGTTCAATTAGATTGAACAATCATTCTTTATAAATATTAAACTGTCTAGATTACAAATATGATTTTTATTTTGGGATTTTCAATTGGGGATGTTTAATAAAAAATGTGCGTAGGTACAAAATATTCTATTTTCTCGTGGTGGAGAATTTTATTTGAAAAGAAGTGTTTAAATTAAAAAAAAAAAGTGTTCGGTAAGTTTGACTTCCATTTTTTGTGAGGGAGGGAGATTAGATCCCTAGATTTAAAGGTTGGGCAGGGTGCCATTCTTTTTGATGAGGTGGTTTCTAGGTCGAGGGTCATTGCATAACTTTTGTCTTTACATAGGATTAAAGACTCTAGGGTTTTTTTAGGGGTCTTGATTTATTGGCTAAGGGAAGAGGATGCCAATATATATATTTTTCATGCTTACGTTAAGAATAGGAGTAGGAGGATTCAATATTTTACCGCGTGTTGGGGATACCTGGTTGGAAAGTGTGGTTGAGATTCGGCAGAAGTTGACAAACTATTTTTCTCATCACTTTAAGGAATCTTTTGTTGACCTCCCTCATGTGAACATGGTTGACTTTAGGACTACCTCTTTTGACGATAGTGAAACCCTTTCTTCTTTTTCTTCTTTGTTTCTTCTTTCCGAGATCAAAATGGCAGTCTCCCATTGTGAAGGAAATAAGAGTCCTACCCCTGATGGTTTTAACTCTCTTTACTAAGAAGGGTTTTTTTCATTTTCTTAGGGAATATCTAGGTCATATGTTTGAGCAGCTTTATTGTATGGGTCCCTTTACTAAGAAGGGTTTTTTTCATTTTCATTTTCTTTTCCACTTTATTTATCTGTTTGGGTCCCTTTACAAACTTGTTGCTAAAGCTTTAGTGCTAAATTGGCTAAGGTTATGGATAAATTTATCTCTATTAATCAATTGACTTTTCTTAAAGGAATGCTCTTGGTTTATGGAGTTATAGTTGTAAATGAGCTGATTGATTGAGCCAAAAAAATTAAAAGAGATTGTCTTATTCTCAAGTTTGATTTTGAAAAAAACATGTGATTTTGTGAGTTGGAGTTTCATAGACCATATGTTTATTATATTCAATTTTAAAGACAAGTGACTGTTTAAATGAGTGTTTGTGTATTCTCTGATAATTTTATTTTGTCTCCCGAATTTCTAGTGAATGTTTTGTCTCCCATATTTCTAGTAAATAAATGAATAAGTCATGTGGAATGAAACCTATGGTGACAAAAATTGGTTTTTAAGTTAATGGATGTTTTGTCTCCCATATTTCTAGTGAATAAATTAATAGGTCTTGTGAAATGAAACTTATGGTAACAACATTGACTTTTATGTTAATGGCAATGATTATTCACCGATGGTCAAGGCTCTAGGAACTCATCATTTGTTGATGGTGCGCCTTTCCAACTCCAATAATTTAGAAATTAGAGTTGTTACATACTATACTATTATTAAACATTTTATGCTCCTCCATATGAAGGCAGATGTCTTATTTAGTGTTTGGTGTTGCGTTGAGTCAACCAATATGTAGGTTTCACTTATGCTTCTTGAGTACTAATTGATTCCTTCAATTATTGATTTGGCTAATGTACTTTATCTCCTTCTCTATGCATAATTGAATTCCATATCTAACTTTCTCTAATAAACAATTTTTTCAATGTTTCCTTCTCTCAATTTAACCAATTATGGTGGCTACTCATAAAATCAATTATAAAATCTACTTCCTTTTTATATTCCTCATTGTTTGTTATTTTCTTGTCATAAACTTGATTGCCACACTTGTTTATTAAATTGGATCAATTTTGTTGTTAAGGTTGTCATTTCATCTACCACATAATGTTTTACCAAAATAAGTAAAAACAGAGTGCTCTGTTTAAGATTCTGTTGTTAGTATTTATCTTAAATCCAATATGAAGATAAAGAAAAATAAAGTTTTTGGAATAAAAAATTTCCACTAACATATTCTTATTCCAAAGATGCTCTTTATGTTTTTTTTTGATGAGGAAAGTATTTCTAAAAGAAAAGAAGATAAGAACTTTAAAT